>OX276398.1:2500000-3750000 GCA_946251805.1 Cybosia mesomella | reverse complement strand
TGGGGTAGACAGTTGCGATAAAAGTTGATCATACCCAAAAATCTTCTTAATTCTTGTACTGTAGTTGGTTTTGGATATTTGCATATTGCTTGAATTCGTTCGTCTGTGGGTTTGATTCCCTCCGATGACACTTCGTAACCGAGGAATTGAATTTTTTTCTTGCTGAACTCGCACTTCTCAATATTGAGTGTAACGCCGTAGTGATTTAAGCGTTCGAGAACTTTTTGTACATTGCGTTTATGTACTTCTTCGTTATCTTCTGAGTATATGAGTAGATCATCTATGAAGCAGTAGCATATGTCATCTAGTCCGCGTAGTACTTCGTGCATAAATCGTTGAAATGATGCGCTACTATTCATTAATCCCATTGTCATGACCTTGAACTGATACAAACCAAAGGGCGTTGTGATGGCTGTTTTTGCTGCGTCTTCTTTTTCGATAGGTATACTGTAATATGCCATTTTCATGTCGAGCTTCGAGAACAGTGTTTTACCGTGTAGTTGATAGGTAAAATCTTGTATTCTGGGTATAGGGTACCTGTCGGGGATTGTGACAGCGTTAAGTCTTCTATAGTCGCCACAAACACGTAGAGAACCATCTTTTTTCTTTACGACGTGCAGTGGACTGGACCATGGGCTGTTGGGTGGCTCACAGATGCCCATTTCCATGAACTTCGCAAACTCTAACTTGGCAGCTTTATATTTGTCTGGTGGTAGAGGACGCGGTCGGGAGTATATAGGCGGTCCTTTTGTTTCTATGCGATGAGTCACGTTGTGTTTTGCTGTAGATTTGAATGACATTGGTCGTAAAACATCTGGGAATTGCTTCAAAACATCGTGATAAGCATGATTCTGGTTGACAATGTAGACTGATTCTTCTGTGCTGTTTATCTTGATAGTGTTCACGGTGAGGTCTGTGACACTGTCGATAAGTTTCTTCTGATGCAAGTCTACTAGTAATTTATATTTTGTTAGAAAATCTGCGCCTAATATAGATGTCTTCACATCGGCAATAATAAATGTCCATTTGTAACTTCTACGTAAACCTAAGTTAAGCTCTAGTGTGCGCTCGCCATAGGTACGTATTTCGGGGGTGGGAGTCCTCTCGCTCGGCAGCATGATTGCGGCAATGGTGCGGAGCGCGAGCGCGTGGGCCGCCGCCACCTCCTTCTGCGAGCATGTGATGCTCGCGAAGGAGATGGCGGAGCGCGCCCGGGAGAGGTTCAGAACCCTCCCGGCCCGCCGAGCCCGCAACATGCTCGCCTCGCGTCGCAGGCGACTCAGGCGCCGGAGGTCGCTTAACGACCTCCGTCCTCCATGAGCGCAGGCCTGGGGGTGGCAGGTGAGGCCGCCTGTCACCCCAGCAGAAGCAGGCCGGGACGGTGGGGCGACTAGCACCCCTCCCCCAAACCGGGGCAAGACGGGGACACCGTGGTTCCCAAACCCGAGGGGGCCATCTCGAAACCGGAGATGGCCCAGGGTCAGTCGGGGTGCGAGGGATATGCTCTATGGGCAACCTTACACTCCGGCGTCTGCAGACCCGAGACGGCGTGCAGTTTTAGTCGGTTCAAGCCCGACATAACCGCCCCCGCTGGCCGGCGGGGGGGTATCCGAGGGGATTTCCGCACGAAAAAAGGTACGTATTTCGGTGCCGTTTGCAGCAAATAGTTTGTATGTACTTTCTGTAGGTTGCAACTATCTTTTATTTCTAGCGGCTAATACTGATATGTCGGCTCCAGTGTCGATGAGGAACTTTTCTTGATTATTTTTGTCTATAATGCAAAGGCGGTGGCTTTGATTCACATCGACGCCCGCCACATTCGATGTAGTATTTAGTTTTCCTGTTTCGTATTTGTTTTCGAAGTACTTTTGGCACATGGTTCTTCATATTTGCGAGCATTATTACCAAATTTGAGATGGTAATAACATAACCATTCCGCGTCGCCCGGCTGTCGACGTGGTTTAGAACGCGAGTGTGAACGCGCCCTAAAACTGCGCTTCTCTTGAAAGCGCTCGTTGTTCTGAGGTCGACGATAGGGGCTTCGCGATGAATGAAATTGGTTTGAACGGAGTTTTGCTACTTCGAGTGATAGTTTCTCTATTTGTTTTGTTAGAAGGTTGAGTTGTAGATTTTCGACTGAAGTTTCATTTTGACTTTGCGATGGGCTTGATACGGGAATCGAAGTAGTGATGGCTGCGGCTGTAGCGGGTTCAAAATGTTCTATCATCTTGTCAGCCATGGCGGCTAGGGTTTCCAGTGACGATTCTGTGTTTATTGATAGCACGCCGCGTATTTGGGTAGGTAATTGGTTTAACCATATGACGCGTAGTGCTTCATCTGTTAACATCTTCCCACTTAGGTCTCTCATTTTTCTTAAGAGCTGGCTAGGTTTGGAATCGCCGAGTTCTAGGCCACTGAGTAATTTTTGTAGTTGGCGATAATCGGATTCTTGATACGTGGATATGAGCCTTTCTTTCAACGTGTTGTATTTGCCGGTAGCGGGTGGGTTGAGGATGATATCCGCTATTTGTTCCAGGTCATTGCACCCGAGTAGTGGCATTACTAAGTTGAATTTTTGTTCTTCGCCTATCTTGCTCGCCGCGATGGCAGCCTCGAACTGGGCGAACCATAAAGGGTGGAAGACGTGCGGGTAATGATATTGTGGCGACGTCGCTTTTGATTGTCGTGGTTTGTTTGACATCGCTGCCTGGTACGTTTTCTTCAGTAGACATCATGGTAGATAGGTATGTTGATCGTAGAACTCGGTGTTTTAGTCAGCTGATGCGTGCTGATACCGTAGGTATGTAGGTAGATGAACTCGGTGTTTCCGTCAGCTGATGCGTGCTGATACCGTAGGTATGTAGGTATCAGCTGTTCGGGTTATTCGGGGTCACCAATGTCGGTGTAGGCAGTGGTTCGCATAACCGAACGTGTGTTGAGAGCCAGCTGATATTGTGGTCAGCTGTGGGGTCACTGACCCGTATTTTATGTAGGTACTTCCTAATTTACTATGCCAGCTGGCTGAGTTCCTTGGACCGGCCAGGTCTGCTCTCAGACCTTCGTACCGTCGCCAAGGATCTGCTCTGAACTATTGGACCGGAATGGGGAACCGTAGCCAAGTAAAAGACAGAGCAAGGGTGAACTGTGTTTATTGATCAAAATTGGCCGTCTAATATATACAATATTCAGTTACAAGTAGTTACTATTTACACGAGCAATAATCTCCTTTCCACCAATCAGCCTTATATACAATTGTTATCTTACATCTATTATGTACAATTCTAACTAATTACTTCCTCGATGAATCGCGTGGCGCTGTGCGGCTTCGCTACGTAAATAGTGGCAGTATAGGCTAGTATAAAAACGGCGGGTCGCACTCCGCCGGTTATTTCCACGAAAACCTTACTGGCGCGCGGACGTGCGCTGGAGCGTGCGGCGCACGGCTTCAATGTTTCGTAATCTGGATGCTCTGTGTTGTGTGTCACTACAATACTTACAATATTACGTATATTTTCGGATTTCAAAATTCTGGCCATAGCCATTTGTTTTGGTAAAATTTGCAGAGACGTTACAGATATATTATATTTTTCCTCTGTACTGGGTTCCATTGGGTTATGAGAGTTTTTATTATTACTAATGACTGAATCACTTCTTACCAGACGTTTCGGCTTGCGTCTTATTACGGTGATGAAACCATCTTCACTACTACCCTCACTGTTCTCACGCATCCTCTTCGATCTCCCAGTTTCTTCCTCACCATAATCTGATATACTTTTCAACACCCGCTCACATTCGTCAATAATATCGTTGTCAGTCTTTTCACGTAAATTGTCCTCATCACTATTATTCTCCTCCTCCATAATTAATACTATAAAAAATATAGAAGGTAACTATAAAACTTCCACAATAATTTATTAATCGCTATAAGGATACATGCGTAGCATACGGCTACCTACGCGCAACTGGTTAGTGATAAAAGCATTCACTGTATAGGTATTCAATTTTTAACCACAATTGACTTTATTTACAATATTAAATGCAACTTCAATAACAATATACGTACACAGCAAACTTTGTGATTCGCAAAACATTATTTGTAGACATCTCGGTACATAGGAAGCGCTGTACACAGAGATCTCTCTTCATAAATAGCACTTCTTGCCATAAACTTTCCGGACTAGTGGTTCCTGCACTCTGTTGGGGTCACAGTTCTAACCTAACCTAACCCACTTTACTTATTTGTGCAATATAAGCCGAGCGAGGCAAGAAGTGCAAAACATCAGTCCATCGATTGATAAATATTCAAAGAATCTCTCAGTCGAAGCAGCGTTTGGCGACAAAAAGTTGTTTCGCAATAAACTCTATTCGCACAATCTTTCAGTCGATATTCCAATAATCGAACATATGTCTCTCGAAATCCCTGGGGTTATCCTTTCGAGGGCTTACCCGGGGTGCCCGGCAACGGACACTTGGGGAGGACACCGTGCGGTTTTAGTCGAGACACGACATAACCACCCCCGCTGGCCAGCGGGGGGGTATCCGAAGGGATTTCCGCACGTAAAAAAAATAAAAAAAATGTCTCTCGAAAATAAGTTACGGACTTCATCTTAAGGGGGGAGGAGTTATGTCCTTGTAACCAATGCCACCCCTAATGGCCTTATTGTTAAGTAGGACACTAATCACTTCCTAATAATGTCACAGGAAACAACAGTTTTGTATAACCAATCCTTTATTCTAAGAATTGTATTTACTCTAGCGCGCGTGTGGTCGTTATACGAGTTAGTCAACTGTGTACGGCGGTAGTGAGAGGGCACGCGTGTCTAAGAGCCGATAATAGAAATTATCAACAGAAGACACAGAGTAAGTAAATGCTAAACAGAAGAGAATATACTACATTTGGCGTCGAGGACTAACAGGACACTGTGAGTAATTAATTATTATTAAATTACATTTCGGAAAAAGAAATAAAATAGGAAGGCTGTGCACAAAATCCAAATACATTACCGCCAACAAAATAAAAAAATAAAAAATGGACATTCATTTAACATATTTAAAACGAACCTTGCAAAAAAATGTAAGTACTAGAGACCATTAAATCACCACATTACGTTACAAAAAGTGTTACTATGTGTATTTGGATGGTTTTCTTTAATACTTATGTGATAATTACGAATAAATTTCTTTAAACCTAAGAACGCATACTGGTTACATTTACAGTACAAAGACGATGAAACAAACATTCTGAGAGTAGTAAACTATCCTCTTATTAGTTATTATTACTAGTTATACCTTAGATGGGTACCAATGATGTTGGGGTGCGACTGGTTGGATCACCTCCAAGTTTGGTGCACCCTGGGCAACGTGGGCGATGACGAATCATTGATTGCTCCTCTGGAGTAGCTGGCGTCAACGTCAACGGCCAAGAGTCTGACCAACCGGCCCTTTTCAGGGCCAGCTGACCCCATTGCACGAGGGGGTCGGGGTATGGCGGGCCTGCAAGGCCCACGGGGGGGATGGTCGCTCCAGGTACCCCTCTGCTGTTATCAGAGGGGACACTGAGAATGGCCCAGGGTCAGTTGGAGTGCGAGGGATATGCTCTATGGGTAACCTTACACCCCGGCGTCTGTAGACTCGAGACGGCGTGCGGTTTTAGTCGATTTAAGCCCGACATAACCGCCCCCGCTGGCCGGCGGGGGGTATCCGAAGGGATTTCCGCACAATAAAAAAAAAAGGTACCAATGATGTAAGACAGCCGCGTGTATGAGCATGGGATATTTGTTGTTGACGCTGTAGGTAAGTTGTTATTCTCAAGCGGGTCGTTTGTTTAGTTTAATTCTTAATGCTATAAGCACCTAGATCGTGGAGTCGTGACGCTTGGGTTATTGGTTGTAAAACATAAACATCAATGGAACACGATTAACTGCATTTACTACTTTTGGCTTAAAGTTGAGTACCTATTTCGTAGTAGCTATTATTTAATATTTGCCTATGTACCTACTTAGTCCAAAGCCTCCTTGCCTCCTTGGCAGTATTCTATCGCATTTACCATGGTGAATGTTCCGATGAGTTATTCCAATTGATTCCTCCTTCTCCCTTCTTGTCCCGAACAACACGTGCAGGACTTAGGTGTCATCCTCATACAGTGCAATCGATACCATCGCGAACCAAGCGGTTTGGTGACTCCTTTTTTTGTCGGACCATAAAGCACTGGAACGCTTTACCCACTCACGTGTTCCCTTCTACCTACAATCCTGGGCTCTTTAAGCGGGGCGTGAAAAAACATCTGTTGAGGCCGTCTAGGTAGGGGCCACCATTCTAGGGGCAATCTCTAGAAATGGTGGCCACTACTTTTTGGACTTTACCTCAGCTTACCATCAGGCGGGGTACAGTCAATTGGACGGACTAAATATAAAAAAAAAAAAAAAAAAAAAAATTACAAGCACATACTTACTGTTGAGTTGCATGATTATTTTATTATTATTGATATTTGTAATCAAGTAAGTATTATCTATACTAGACCAATGTTAGGTGTTTATTACTGTGCCAGCAATGATGGTCGTACAAAGGAGAACATGCGGCTTGTCCGGTAGATATGGACTAAATTACAGGTGATGCCTGTTACATAAGTTCTAATGCAATGATCATTATCGAACGTGAACTACCTATATGATTTTTCCAGATGATGTGAAGTTCAGAAACAGGTGGTGCCTTTAAGAACTTTGTAATGTAATATTGTAATCTGGTACAAGTGATGCCTGCAAGTACTTGATGCGATGCAACTTAGTACGTCAGAGTATAATAAATGGAAGTTTTACGGGTGACGCCCGTAATGAAGTATTGTGTTCGGGTGACGCCCGTAATGAAGTTTTGTGTTCTAGTGACGCCCGTAACGAAGTTTTGTGTTCGGGTGACGCCCGTAATTTGAAGCTGTAGGTATACGGATAACGCCCGTTTACGGAAGTTGGAATACAACTTCTATATGACTTGTAGTTTAAATTTTAACCATAACTTTGAAAATTGATGTCAATCGTACCAGACGTGGTGTGGGCGTGGTACACTGTACACGTACCCGTACCCGTGGGTGAGATGGCAACATGACAGGCGTGGTGAACTTGGACGCGATACTGACAGTTCGGCAAGCACCAAAGGAAGAGCTACTGCCTCATCTAGTGGCAATCGTGTTCAGTGCTGTGTAGTATATATATATAGCTGTTGACTACAGGTGCTGACAGCAGACATTGGGACTCTGCTAGACCTGTACGGAGTCGGGCTTGGACCATTTTACATCTTCACAAGAACTAACTTCCACGAGTTCCGCTATTACCTTCAGCATGAAGTATTCAGTTTACTTCCTAAGACTATTACCCTACCCATAGATAGAGAATACGAGAAAAAATGAGTGAGGTGAGGCTCTAACGGATATAATCTAACACACACTGCACCAACATAGTATTTACACAATATGATTCACTCCATGAACATCGTAGCCTTGAAGCAATAAAGCCTCATTGGTCACCTCTTCAATGATTAATTGCATCAAGTGTTAAAATGACTCCCAATACTGTGGGATTTCTTGGTGTGATTCACTAATTAAAATGGTTTAGAGGTAGGTAGGTAAACTCTCAAAAGCTTTCCACTTCGAACGCTCTAGCTGAAATTATTTTTTATAGACACATAAATTATTATTTTTATTTATAGTAGCCATTATTTTATAGTAGGTGTTCGATTTCAAACTAGTTTTGTTTATTCGCGCGCTAATGGTAGGTGGGGCGACCGGTTTGCGTTTGAGAGCGGTTGACAGCAGGATCGAGTCAGCGATAAAAAAATTAAATATTGTTACCCATTCAGTGAATTTATTAGTTTTAAATAGTCTGTAGAGATAAATCTTCTCGTACAGACTGAGAATAAAATATAATGAAGATATGAAACTACAACGATACGATAACGATAATGATTTCGACTTCGTTTCCTATATAACTCCGAACTTCTACAAAGACAGGAGGCTATTTTCATGAGCGTGTGTACTGCTACATATAAACAGTACGAAAGGAATTCTATGTTCAGTTTCATAACTAAATCAACATAATATTCGCCAGTTACACATTTATTAACGCCGACTAGTAATTCTTTCACCTGTTCACTCACCTGCTGCCACCTCCTGCAGACGTACAGAGACGTGCCAATATTATACATTAACATGAGACTCAAACGTAGTAATGAAATATACGTGGGTGCAACTCAAAGAGGTGGTATGGAGAAACGAGTTTATAGCCAAAATATAGCTATGCAAAGAGCGAATAGATAGAAAAAATCCTTAATGTTCATCTACATTTATTACATACGATTCCAGGAGCAAGCACGTTCTAGTTAGATGTTGATGTAGTTCTGCAAATCAAACCGTTTAAAAAGTAAGAGAATAGTTTATTTTGTATTCGTAATTTGTCGAAAAGCGATAATTCGGTGTGAATACGAACTTCACGCAGAATAGTCGTTCAATTGAGACACAGCTAACCTCGCTGCATTACAAGTGATTGTGATTTATTCTTCATCATCTCATCATCAACCTATTCTAGTTTAGTTTAATCCTAAAATGCTGTGAACATCTCTAGTAATTTTGTAGAACAAAGTTAGTGTAATAACGAAGTGTAGTGTACTGGTCAATAACCTATAGTGATGTTTTAAATACTCTCAAAGTCGATAATCGTCCTGATTATGTGGAAATAGATTTGTGGGCCGTCGGTTCGACATATAATTATACAAATTTACAGAATTCATAAATAGATACTTATGTAAATTCTACATACAATGTACATTATGAAATGCAACGATATTTTACACAGTTTCAAGTGTTTTATGTGTGACTAATAACTACTACTAATCTTAGAGACATTTAAACACCGGGTGTAAATTCTGTTAATACTACGAACATTTTAATGGGTTTTACTGCTTTGCTTTGTATAAGACTTTGGTACCGTCAACTACAATACGTTAAGATATGATCACATCATCTATAAAATAAATAAAATCTGTGTGTGTTTTCTTATTAACATGAATATTGATGTTTGACTTATTAAGAAGTAATGTAAATTCAGTGAACAAAATCCTTTTGAACAAATGATAAATGGAAGGTGGGGGACGCCTGTTCCCCCACCAAAACCAACTTTTATGGGAGTGGAGAGTGGAGCTGATTCCCGGGGCTGGGTGGTCACCCAGCCCCGGGGATCAGCTCGTGTACCGGGTTGCAGGTGGTTTTTGATATATATTTTCTTTATCTTCTTTTAAGCTCAAAATTGCTGACAATTAGACGGGTGCCAATAATAGGATAGTATACCATACGAGTCTATAGGTTTTTCCGGTACTGATGACTGACTTTAACGTACAGACAGAACATAGAGCATTTATTGAGGAGAGGAAACTAAAATTCATACGCGGTTTGTCAATTCCATCAATGGCAAAGCTAAGGTTTACCGTCATCAAATTGTGATAGAAAACCGAACCAAACTTCTCAGTAAGTATGATTACCAGACGCAGTAGGTACATCCAAATCTTGAATTCACAGTCTATTCACAGCTATTCTTCCAAAGAAAATTTAGGGACAAGATTCCGATGATAGATATTGCAGAACAAAGTTTTAGAGACATGGATGTCAGAGATAAAGACAAACAACAGAAAGAAAAAGGTAGAGAGTATACAGATAAAGACGAAGAGCACGAGATGTTGACATATAAGTAGGAGATAAAGTGTACGTGAAGAATGCCAATAAAACGAAAAAACTTAGTCTTGATTTTGATAGAGCCAAAAGTTTTAACTCAATTTATTCCCGAGAATCCTCTATTTTAGTCCTGACCACTCCTATAAACTGCAACTGTGTAGTGTTTAGTGTAAGGTAATTTGTTTTTGTACTATATGTATGAATACTTACTTGTAAGTAACAGATTAAAGGTAAGGTAAGCACAGTATTAAACCAGTTACGAAGCAATACGGTCGTTTTATTGAGTACGGTTATACTATCTGGCAACGAGTGTACGGGGTATACCCACATTTTAAAAGTTCTAAAAAAAACTATAATGCCTAAATTTCTCGGAAATTTAAGTGTGTTTGACTATGAAATTCATGAATGGGACGTTTTTTAAGGTAAATTAAAACAATTTATCAAGTTAAACGGCATATCGGACACAAATCAAAGTGCAGTGTTGTTAACGCATTTGTCTGACGAGTCTTACCGTCTGCTTCGGAATCTCGTGCATCCAAAAGCTTTCGAAGAGTTACCGTATAGTGAACTGGTTCAAGTACTCGACAAACATTTCACACCAAAAAGGTCGACATTCATCTAAAGATTTAGATCGGAAAAAGAGAACATCTAGGACGGGACTTGAACCCGCGACCAGTCCCTTACAGGGGGAATGCTCTGACCAACTGAGCCACCTAGACACGTCCCAGATATTCGAAATTCTCCGATATATCATATACATCTTAAGGCGACGTTGGAGCCATCTACCGTAATTCTTGCGAACTACGGAAACAATGAATACCTTTACAGTCATTTTTAAACATTGTTTTTGATGACTCCGCCTAACTAATTCAATTAAATTTTTAAGCATTTTGTATGCTTACTTTTATCTAAAGATTTAGATCGGAAAAAGAGAACATCTAGGACGGGACTTGAACCCGCGACCAGTCCCTTACATGGGGAATGCTCTGACCAACTGAGCCACCTAGACACGTCCCAGATATTCGAAATTCTCCGATATATCATATACGTCTTAAGGTCGACATTCGCTGATAGGGCGAAGTTTTATGAAGCTGTATAGAGGAATGGGTGGCACGGCTGCGAGGTTTTGCTGTGTATCGGAATTTAGCACGCAGCTGAACGTACTTTTGCGTGACCGGTTTGTCTTCGGATTCAAGGCGGGTCATGAGCGTGATAAACTGTTCGATGGTAATTCGAAAACATTGACGCTCGCTGAGGCGCTGAAAGTCATTTAAGGCATCATGCGCGCGACAAGCACGCGCAGACATCAGTACAGACGTCGATGTCGTCGTGAAAGAGGAGCCGGTGTTCTACGCACGCACTGGCTCAAGTGGAAGCACCTCGCGCACCACTGTCACTATCAACACACAGGTGGGAGTCGGCAGTAAGCCAGTAATGAGAAGAGAGGATGGCGGTGACCAGACTTATCAAGTGTGTGGTTTAAAAAATCACAGTGCAGCTAAGTGCAGATTTAAAAACTACAAGTGCTTAATTTGCGGGCAGAAGGGTCATCTAAAAAAGTTATGTTCGGCAAAGAAATCTAAATTGCATAATATTGGCAGTTTAGACATGACTTCGTCTCACGGAAACTGTAATGAATGTGAACTGTACAACCTGAGGTACGTGGATTACAAACCTATTAAAATATCTTTAATTATAAACGATATTAAAAAAAAAAGTGTATGGAGTTAGATACCGGGCCAGGAAGCTCTGTTATATCAAAGCAATTGTAAAAAATATATTTTAGCGAACAAAAGTTGTATGAAAGTTGATAAATATGTACCAAAAGAAACTACTGTTTACTTAGAGAATATTATACACTGCTAGCGCCATCTAGTGATCTATATTTGTCAACTGTGTAGTTGTGTTATCCCATCCCGCCAAAATATATGTCAGTCTGTTGAAAGCCTACTTGAGTTTTATTTGGTAATGGGCCCAGACCCGCAGTTTTTAGTTAGTTCGACAAGTTTTAAGTAGTGCACAGTTATAGTTATGGCAGGAAATTATTCAGTTAACGTTCCGAAGTTAAAGGGGCGAGAAAATTATGATGATTGGGCATTTGTAGTGCAAAATTTTCTCATCTTGGAAGGCGTCGATTTATCCAGCAAGAAAGCACTGGAAGAGGCGAACGATAAGAAAGCTAAAGCAAAAATTATAATGACTATCGACCCATCTCTATACGTTCACATAAGAAATGAGAAGACCGTCATGTCATTGTGAAATAAATTGAAGTCTCTGTTTGATGACTCAGGCTACACGCGGAAGATTAGTTTGTTACGGAATCTCATTTCTATAAGCTTGGAAACGTGTGAATCCATGACTAGTTACGTCACACAGGTCGTGGAAACAGCAGAGAGGCTTCGAGGCACAGGTTTCGAAATTAATGACGAGTGGATCGGCTCTTTACTTTTGGCGGGTCTCACAGAAAAGTTTAGCCCAATGATCATGGCCATTGAACATTCCGGAATAGCCATAAGTGCAGACGTTATTAAGACGAAGCTAATGGACATGAGTGCAGATTATGAAATAAAATCTGAGGGTGCATTTATCGCTAAAAAGTATTATAAACGAGTTGGTGGTAATAGTAGAAAATTTTCAAACACCAAAAATAACGACAACGTAACGCGTCACCAAGCGGCGTTGTCGTCGGCATCTGTCAACAAACCGTCAAATTCAAAGGTTATTCGTTGCTACAAGTGCAAAGAAATTGGTCACTATAAGAACCAATGTAATTCAGAAAAAGCGAAGATGAATGCATTCAGTGCGGTATTCCTTACGAGCAAATTCAGTCCGAACGACTGGTACGTGGATTCCAGCGCCAGTACTCATTTAGTGTCGAACAAAAATATGTTGACAAACATATCGTACGAACCGAAGATAAGCGAGATCGTAGTTGCAAATCGAACAAGTGTAGAAGTTGTATGTTCGGGAGACTTGAAAATAAAGACGGCAGTTGGAAACAAACAGTATGACGTCGATGTTAACAATGTTTTGTATGTGCCTAACCTCACCACGAATTTGTTATCAGTGAGTCGAATTATCGCTAGTGGCAACAAAGTGATATTCAATCATATGGGATGTTCCATTTATAACTCACAGAATGATTGCATTGGTGAAAAAAAGTTAGAATACGACGTGTACAGGTTGAACATTGTGTCTCAGCAACTACTAGCAGCGGCAGTGCAAACTTCAAGTACAACATGGCACAGACGTTTAGGTCATATTAATCAGAAAGACCTATGTAAATTGAAGAATGGAATGGTTACAGGCGTGTCGTTCCTTGATAGAGGTGGTATGGACAAGTCCAGCTGTAAAGTATGCTGCCAGGGCAAACAATCCAGATTACCATTCCCTCTGAGCACAAGCACAACCAAGGAACAGCTTGAATTGATCCACATGGACTTGTGTGGGCCAATGGAATGTAAGTCATTGGGGAACGCTTCATATTTCCTCATATTTGTTGATGACTACAGCAGAATGTGTTTTGTTTACTTTTTACAGTCAAAACATCAAACATTCAAGTATTTCAAAGAATTCAAGAAGCTAGTCGAGAACCAACAATCTAAGAAAATTAAAACTTTAAGAGCAGACAATGGTGGTGAATTCTGTTCTACAGAAATGGAGAACTACTTGAAAAAATGTGGAATAGTTCATCAAAGACCACACCGTATACAGAATAGAACGGAATGGCCGAGCGGTATAACAGATCCATTGTTGAGAAGGCGCGCTGTCTCTTATTATGTGTTTATAAAGAACAGATCGCCTGCTGCAGGACTACACAAAGGATTACATATAACGCCCTATGAGGTATGGACAGACAGAAAGCCCAATATCAGCCATATAAGAATATTTGGCAGTCCAGTGATGGTCCATGTGCCCAAGGAGAGGCGTAGAAAGTGGGACAAGAAGGCAAACAAGATGTTCCTAGTTGGTTACTCAGAACATACCAAAGGTTTCCGTTTGTATGACCCACAGACACAGAAGGTTATAGTTGCCAGAGATGTAGTGATCATGGAGGACACCCATGATGGACCATCAGCAACTATACTGGTAGACGACCAACAGCCACAGGTGTGCACAGACACCAGTGTGTCAGATGTCTTGGATGTGACTGAGGATAATGTGAGTGATGTAGCATATGTTCCTGATGAGTCGAGTGAGTCAGATGACAGTTTCCATGAACCTCTTACACAGGCAGACACAGCTGTTATGACACAGCCACAGGTTCCATAGCCACCCGAAAAGCGCACTATAAAGAAACCTGATTACTATGGTTCTTCTAATATGTGTGTAGAAAATGTGACAGGCAGGCAGATTTCATTACATTAAGCTATGAGTGGACCTGAGAAAGAGCAATGGAAATGTGCAATGGAGCAAGAATTAACATACAAATGTGCCTGTACAATGGTCATAAAATCACACCCCTAGGATATTTTATGGCACAGATAACATATTCACAATTAGAAGAAAACATTCAAATTTATGTTTTGGTGGGTGGTGGACCACCGTTACTAGGTCGTGATTTCATGACGAAATTTAAAATTTATTTTGGTACTACAACTAATCATATGATTAATGCCAATAAGAGTTGTGAAGAAATACAACGAATATTGAAACAGTTTCCAGAAGTCTGGAAAGACGAATTAGGATGTTTTAATAAATTTGAAGTGGAATTGAAACTTAAAGATATTGCATCACCAAAAGTTTTCAAATCCCGTACCGTACCTTTTGCTCTAAAGGATAAAGTTAGCGCCGAGCTTGACAGGTTAGTCAGTTTAGGTATACTAGCGCCGGTTAGCTATTCTGATTAAGCCATGCCCATTGTTCCTGTATTGAAGGAAAATAGAAAATTAAAAATTGCGGATGATTTTTCATGTACATTGAACAAGGATTTAGACATAGATAAGTACACTTTACCGCGTATAGAGGAGATTTTCTCTAAGTTAGGTGGAGGTGAACACTATTCTAAATTAGATTTGAGTAACGCGTATAATCAATTTAAGTTATCGAAGCAGTCACAAAAATTATGTACAATTAACACTCACAAGGGTTTATTTTCCTATAGCCGCTTAGTATATGGATTGGCTTGTGCTCCCGCAATTTTTCGAAAAGCCATGGAAACCTCGTTGGCAGGCTTGGAGGGGGTAAGCGTATGGCTTGACGATATCTGTGTTACGGGACCGACAAAACGGATACACTTGTCTAGGTTACGGGAGGTTTTACGTAGATTACAAGAGGCCGGGTTACGGTTGCAGAAAGATAAGTGTGTGTTTTTTGAAAAGAGTGTAACTTATTTGGGTTACTCAATAGATAAGGATGTTTTGAGAACTAGTCCCACCAAAGTAGAAGCTATTCTCGGTGCGCCTGCGCCAACGCACTAGTATCAGTTAAGAACGGAAATTTAAACACAACCATCATAAACATAAATACAATAATTTAAATACAATAATTTAACAATATACAATATACAAAAGTTAAAAAAAAAAAAAAATACCTCAGACAAGTCTTTTTCAATAAAAAAATACTGTAACATAAGCCTAACTCATTCGCGCGCAGGTAGCCGTATGCTACGCATGTATCCTTTCAGTCATAAGTAATAATAAAAACTCTCATAACCCAATGGAACCCAGTACAGAAGAAAAATATAATATATCTGTAACGTCTCTGCAAATTTTACCAAAACAAATGGCTAGACTTTTGAAATCCGAAAATATATGTAAGATTGTAGTATTAAATACAAAAATCCCTATAAAATTATCATGCAATTTGAAAAATAGGAAGATGCGAATATGCTTATAAATAACAAAAAAATTCAAGAACTTGGCTATAGAATTTCTACGGCTTTAGACACAGTATCGTACGGCTTAATAAAAGGTCAATCAAGGTCAAAAATCATGTCAATTGTGAGACACAGGATTACATCTACCTTAACTGTGAAGGGCCTCTTATAACTATAGATAAATCATGCCCAATGTATGTAAGGTAAAGAAAAATCAGGGAAATAATGTCTCAAGAAAAGGTACCATGTGGAAGAGCTACTGTGATGTTTTTAGATCGGGATAGAATGAATAAGATAGGAAAAGAATACATACACATTCAGAAGAGTTATAAAATAATAATCAAGAGGAAGGAAAATTTCTCCTAATCGCAACATTAATACTCAAGAGAGTGTAGTATATGGTTTAGTACAGCACATGGGGTTAGAAGAAAATAACAAAGAAGTAGAGATAGAAAACAGCAAGAATAGATCAAAAAGCCCTATAATAGGCAATGTCTCTTCAAATCCTCGAAATAGATATGTGGATCAAAATAGAGTAGATAAAAATGGTACCAAAAATCAGAGTCAGATACAAGAGAACTCACAGGAAAATTGTATAAATGATGACAAATATACAAAATATGAGAATATAAGAAAAGATAACAAGACCATGCTCAAAAAGTTGTGGATTAAAATACAGAATATTATTTTGACAAGAAGTTCTTTTAAGGAAAAGGTTATCGCGGTGATAAAGTGCATTTTTGAAGAATGTTAGAATTTTGTTAAGAATTTTATAAGCGAAGGAAACTGGTTAGAATGTTTATTAAGTTATAGTCATGGATAGGTCAATTGCATTATTTATTAAAATTTTACAATGGAACTGTCATAATCTTAAACCCAAATTAATAGCATTTGAGACATTGTTAAATTGTGGAGAAATACATATAGCCATTATAAGTGAATCTTGGTTGGAAACAAATTGTAGTTTAAATATTAGTCAATACAATATATTTAGAAAAGATAGATATAACGCTTATGGTGGGGTAGCTATTGTAGTCCATAAATCTATTCAAGCGAGGCACTGTCACATACATTTAGGTAACCCGGGTATAGAGAATATTTATTAAATTAAGGAATTGTAGAAAATTAGAAAATATTATAAGTATATATTGCCCGTCATCTGTTCGTACAAATCAAGCAAATTGGGACCAAATGTTCTCTCTGTTCTCATCTAAAATTATTATTGCTGGAGACTTTAATGCCCATCACACCAATTGGTAGGACCAAATCAGATCAAAAACGATTCCAATTACTGGACTCAATTTTAGATCATAATTACATGTCATTGAATGATGGAAGTCACACTAAAATTAAATTAGTGAATAATCATTTGCAGAAGTCTTCGCCTGATATTAACTTTGTTTCATCAGATATTGCTACGGAGTTTTCTTGTAATGTACTTAGTGAGAATTTGGGCAGTGACCATTTAATTATTACATATGTTATGAATTATAGTGATAATATTCTCAGTTGATAAGGCGACGTAATTTTAAAAAATCTAATTGGAAGGACTATCAAAATAATTTAATCAAAATATTTACTAATAATTTGGATAACTCCTTAGATTTACAGCAAAGATACAATTATTTTATTAAACAAATTCAAACATCGGCCGATAAATGTATTCCATATATCAAAATTTGTAATAACCCAGAAAGTAATTTTAAGCCTAAACCTTACTTGGATAAGGAACTTTCTAAGGTGGTCGCTGAACGTAGACTTGCACTGAGTATGTTTCTTAGGAATCCTACACCTCAAAACTATGATGTTTTTAAAAATAAAATTGATAAGGCACATTTACTTATAAAAAAAGCTAAAAATAATCATTGGAAAAATTTTTGTTCAGAAATGGACGACACAGTTTCTGTTTCCGAAATGTGGAGCCGCATGAGGTGGTTTAAAGGTTATCGGAAAAATAAATACTATCCTTCAGAGGAACAACAAGAAGAATTATTGTGTTCTCTTGCTCCAGACTCAGTTGTAGAAAGAAAACCAGATTTCGTATCACGACATCAATTATTGGAGTCAAATATAACTTATCCCGAATTAATTAACTGTCTTAAAGGGAAAGATACACCTGATCAAGACGGTATAACCTATTCTATGTTATTTCCATACATACATACATACATAAACTCACGCCTATATCCCCGAAGGGGTAGGCACAGGTGCTAGCACCCACATTTCGCCAGTTTATGTTTAGGTCCCAATGTAATAGGTGGCGAGCCTATTGCCATTAACCGGGCACTTATAAACCTGCGATAAATACACACATAACTTCGAAAAGCATCGAAAAGTCATTGGTGTGTGCCATGGTAAAACCTGGGATCGAACCCGAGACCTCGTCTCAGCAGTCCATTACCCATTCCACTAGGCTACCGCGGTTTATAATACTTAGGCTTATAATAACATTTCCGTAATTCAAACTGTTAAGGTTTTTAATGAGCTTAATATAGGACAAACTATTTGTCAGTATTTTTGGAATTTTTTAATTGAAAGGAGACTATCAATTAAAACAGACGATAGTTCTAAAACGTGTAATCCTACCAGATTCACTAGTGAAGGGTTGGCCCAGGGAAACCCAATATCGCCATTAATTTTTAACATTGTAACTAGTAAAATTTGACATGAAATTCAAAATGTTTATATAACTCAATATGCCGACGACTTTGTCTTATATACTAGCAATGTTAATTTTCAAACATGTGAGAATATTTTCCAATGCGCATTAAACAATATGATTAAATTATTAGATGAACTAGGATTAAACCTCTCTGCAATTAAATCCAATGTATGTATTTTTAAAAGAGGACGTAAAGCATACAATGTCAAACTTAAAGTTGATAATCTTTATTTAAAATCCTCACATTGCGTTAAATATTTGGGTATGTGGCTAGACAAGTCCTTGTTATGGCGCAAACATATTAATGAAACGTTAGAGAAAACCGTTTTAGCAGGGGGTCATAGGGTCATTCAGGGGTCATTCACCAAAATCATTTAAGGAGGTTATTTATTTTGTTGATTAGAAGTCGTTTGGACTTTGGATGTTTTCTATATGACAGCAGTGCAAAATGTAATGTATCAAAACTTGACAAAGTTCAAAATTATGCGGATTATAGGTGGTTTTATAAAAACTACTCCAATTCATGTCATGGAGTCTGAACTGTGTATCCCACCCTTAGAAGTAAGAAGAAAATACTTAGCACTAAAATATTGTTTAAGAAGCAATTTATGGTCAAACAACGTAACTTCAACCTTGTTAGAAACCCTTCTTGGGTCAAGCGTCAACAGGTGTTGGCAAAACAAGAAAATACCTCTACTAGCAGTTTGTTATGAAAAGATTAAAGAACAGAATATAAGTTCATCTTACCCTTTAGAAATGTTTAAGCTGGATATATGGACTGGTTATATAGACGTAAATAATATAGTGGTATCTGGGCTGAGCTCTGTTTTACATGCTAAAAGAACCTATGATCTCAATTGTCTGAAATTTGATATCCTTCGTGAGTTAGATGACAACTAAAGAACTTGGCATTTTTTTTATACCACTCAGGTGGCAGACAAGCTCACGGCCCACCTGATGGGAAGCGGTCACCGTGGCCTATGGACGTGTGCAACACCAGGGGCGTCACACTCGCGCTGCCGGCCCTAAAAAAAAGAAATTGCTGGCTACTCCCGCCTTTCCCTTCTTTTTTAGTTTTTCTGCTGTCAGAAGGGAGACTCTTCCCTCTGACAGCAACAAACTCTCAGTGAGCTCTGGCTACCCTACTCACCGCCGGGAACACAACACGAGGTTATTATGGCCGCGGTATTCTGTAGGGCGGAGGTACTTCCCCAGTCGGACTGTTCAGTTGGACGGGAATACCGTCATGTCCTACCTCTCTTGAAAGCTTCTTGGCATAAGCTATATAGCGATGGATCTAAAACTGGATATAATTTAGGTGCAGCTTTTTATGACTCTGTTAGAAATAGAAGAAAATACTTTAAGATTAATCATCCTGTGTGCATCATGACGTTGGAACTCATTGCAATTTCGAAAGCATTGTCATATATGGACCAAGATATCTTCTCAAAAGCTGTAATTTTTACTGACAGCAAAAGTGCTTTTTTTTATATTTAGGACACGTCAATTTGACTTCACCTCGCCTGATGGTAAGCTGAAGGTAAAGTCTCAGGAAAGAGGGTCACAATTACATACACGTAATATGTTAACAATGGTGACACTCAGCTTGACGGCTTCTTCAAAAGAGGATTATCGTCGCAGCACCGCGTGACATCCACCGGTCCGTCTAGTGCTGCGACCACAATCCCCCTGCCCGGCTATGCACTTGCTGACCCCTGAACGCAATCAAACCGAAATTGGATTACTATGGAGAGTTTTTCGCAATCGTACACGGTGGTACCTAGCCGGCCGAATTTTGTGACAAATTTGTGTCATCAAATTTCAACCACCGAGTGAACGACGACTTTACTTCACTTGGTTAAATGTTCAATAGGCAAAAGAGGTCTACTAATCGCTTATACAGCGCCACAAAAAGTATACGAAATTACTAGGAAGAACATCCAGTTGAAATTGCAATGGGTTCCCTCACATATCGGATTGAAGGGTAATGAGGAGGCTGATAAATTGGCAAAGTTGGGCTCCCATCAAGGAGATCACTTTGAAATTTTACCTTATTATACAGAATATAGGTATTTAAACTATCATGGTCACTAACATAAGTATTAGAGTTAACGGGATATTTACCATGTGGTTCTAAGAATGTCCGATATTTCGGCACTGTTGCAAGCGCCATGATCACGGAGGAACTGAAGAGGCGGTTAACGGTGAACGAGTTTAAGAGTAAATATATCGATCTACCCTCTTTCGTACTCGTCTCTGACACGCAACACCACTACCACTGGTCTCACTACACACTCGAACTCGATCACGATCGCGACACACGACGCTTACCGTATCTACTCGCGAATTTGTTTTGGCTTGTTCCCGGTTATTTTTGCACAGACGGACCACTGGATGCCAGACGTTCGGCAATTGAAACCCATCCTCACGATTGAAATTTCTGTGCTTTTTGATTTCTATCGCTTCCCTAACCAATCTTGGTATGTAGTGGCGTTCTGTTGAGAGCATCTGAGGGTTATCTAACTCGATCCAGTGGTCGGTACCGGACTCCAATAGGTGTTCAGTGATTGCAGATTTTTGCGGTTCATTGTTTTTGACTGCCCTGATGTGTTCTTTGATTCGGCACGTGACCGTTCTTTTGGTTTGTCCTATATAAGAACTGCCGCAGCTACAGTCAATCTTGTACACTCCCGGCCTGTCCAGTGGAAAACTATCCTTGAGTGTGCGTAGATATTGTGACAGCTTTTTAAAAGGAGTGAAGATAGTTTTGACGGAAACCTTCTTCAGGATGTTAGCGACCTTATATGTCACTCCTTTGATGTAGGGTAAAAAAGCTGGATGTCTTTCCACCTTATAGTCAGGGAGCTTGTTCGAGCGTCTGGGTGGTCTGATCCGTCCACTGTACCTATTCTTCTTTATCGATATATTTACTCTTAAACTCGTTCACCGTTAACCGCCTCTTCAGTTCCTCCGTGATCATGGCGCTTGCAACAGTGCCGAAATATCGGACATTCTTAGAACCACATGGTAAATATCCCGTTAACTCTAATACTTTTATTATACAGAAATTCTAAATATTTACAAAACGTATTGTTATAACATTTGGAAAGAATATTTCGATGAACGACCAAAAGAGAAAGGAATTTGGTACAAAACTATTCATAGTCAACCTCCTCATTGCCCTTGGTTTGCTGAGTCTACCCTTAATAGGATTTTAGTGGTTACAGATTTGAGACTGCGTTCTGGTCATATTCCATCACGGAAATTTGGACATATGATGAGAGTGAATGATTCGCCCAACTGTTTAACATGTGGCACAAATGACGATGTCCAACATTTGCTGTTGGAGTGTGACCGGAATCGTAGTTCGTGGGAAAAAATAATTTTAAAATATAATATTAAAATAGAAAATATAGGCTCATTCCACAGTATTTTATCTGCACCTCATTCAGATGCTGCAATAGGTGTTTATGAAATGTGTAGAAATACCTGGCAAAGTTAAATTGTATGTAACTAAGTTTAGAATAGTTTGTAAATAATGTAATTTGTTACAATAGGACTGACATGTCTTAGGATAAAAGTCCTGTAAATAAATAAAGAGTTAAAAAAAAAACCTAACTAGAGTGAATAATAACAAACACGAAATAGCACCAGTTTTAACCAAAAAAACCAAAGAAAAACTTGATGAATTTCTAAAAAAAAACTAGATAGATAGACGCACACAGCACATGAACACAGAAGAAAATCGAGAAATCAGAAAACTATGTTTTAACTACCGTGACGTTTTTCATTGTGAAGACATACCTTTAACCTTCACACATGAAATAAAACACCGGTGTAATAGGGTGATATTTGGAATTCAATTAAAACAACGAATTAACTTCTTCTTACGTGTACTGTGCTTTTAGTAATGAATGATGGTAGGGATAACTTAACATTAATTAGATGCATGCAATAATGCAGCTTGCACTTTGCTGTCGCTAATATTGTAGGCGTTTTGCGAACATGCCCCCGGGCGTTGAAAGCTTGCCTTTCAACCGCTTTCAGATGCTTCAAGCAGGGGACATATTTTACTAAAGGCTTTTCTGACGATGCCACTGCTCGTTCTAACGTCTGCAACTTGATGTATTCCGTCTGATCCGGGATAAACGGCAACAATTCGATCTAAACGCCACTTCAAAGGTGGTTGATTGTCTTCCCTCAGGACAACTAGGGAATTCAGCTTCAAGGCGTCATTGTTTGTACGCCACTTAGTCCGGTGTTGTAGCTCAACAACGTACTCTTTGCTCCAACGGTGCCAAAAATGCTTACGAAGTTGCTGGATGCGATGGAAGCGCGCAAGATGATTTAACGAGCCGTCTTGATTGCTTCTTTCTGGCAAACTAGTAAGCGGTCGGCCGATCAAAAAGTGGCTGGGAGTGAGAGGGGTCAAATCTTCTGGGTCTGGTGAAATTGGAGTAAGTGGTCGAGAGTTTAAAATTGCCTCGATCTGAACCAGGGTTGTGTTCAATTCCTCATACGTGAGATTACAATTGCCCAACACTCTTACTAAGTGATATGTGGTCGATTTAATACCTGCCTCCCAGAGTCCACCGAAATGTGGAGCATACGCAGGAATGAAATGGAACTGAAGTCCCTCATTGGCCATACTGTCACTTAAGGAGTTGCAATTACTTAACAAAAATTTAGAAAATTCATTATAAGCACCTACAAAAGCCGTCCCATTATCAGAATAAATATTCTGTGGTTTCCCTCGCCGAGATATAAAACGACGTAAGGCTGAAATATAACTTTGACTCGTCAAATCACCAACTAGTTCTAAGTGATCAGCCTTGGTAGCAAAGCAAACAAAAATTGCAATGTATACCTTTGTAATACGAGAACCACGCCCTTGTCTACTGACAGCTGATAGCGGACCAGCATAATCCACACCTACACTGTCGAAGGGATAACCTCCTGGTGTGACACGGGTCTGAGGTAAACTGCCCATTAGTGGTGCTACTACCTGTCCCTTTAAGCGACTGCAGCGCATACACTGGCGAAAATAAGCCTTTGCTAAATTGCGGCCTCCTATAGGCCAATACTCGTCCCTGATAGATGCGAGAAGCAACTGGGGACCAGCATGCATTCATTTTAAATGTTCAAATGTAAATAATAATTTTGTAAATCGATGAGCGGACTGTAAAATAATCGGATGTTTTTTATTGTACTTAATTGGAGAATTTCCTAGTCTTCCTCCAACACGCATTAACTTGTTCTCATCTAAGAATACATTATATTTAATTAGTGGGCTCTTTTTTGGCAAACCTTGTTCTTTCAACAATAAACTATATTCACTAAATGACTCTACTTGTGATAATTTAATAATTAAATTTAATGCATTCTGTAACTCGTCACTTGTTAAATATGACTCGACTACCGGTAAACGTTTGCATTTATTTACGAATCGTAGTAAGTATGCTATAGAACGCTTCAAGCGTGTGAGATTGGAGAAACGATTAAAATCAATAAATAATTGTTTATCAGTGTCTGATAAAACTTGCATTGGTAACGCAACATGCCGCGTCTCGGGCAATGTTTTTGCTTCTTTATAGAAGTTAGCAGGCCAACATGATTGATCCTGTTTTAAAAATTCGGGACCTGACCACCACATCTCGAGAGATTGCATTTGTGCAAATTCTATTCCACAGGTCAGATAGTCAGCGGGATTACTAAGAGTGGAGATGTGTCGCCAAGTATAATTACTAGTTTTTTCTAGTATTTCTGCGACTCGGTTGCGCACAAAAGGCTGTAACTTACTAGGCAGCATTCTTAACCATCCTAACACAACGGTGGAATCAGTCCAGAAAATCACATTATCAACTCTAAGTCTGAGAGAACTTATGGCCTTTTCGAAAATACGCACACCAACTAGCGCACCACAAAGTTCCAACCTCGGCACAGTGGTCGGTTTCACGGGAGCCACGCGACTCTTCGCAAGTAGTAATCTTGCGAAACAAGTTCCAGTATGACTGATACTGCGTATATAAATACAAGCGCCATAGGCACGCTCCGAGGCATCAGTGAAAACATGCATTTCAATAAATTTATAACTGTCACAGATAACATGACGTGGAATGCGAATAGTTTTCAACGCTGGTAAACTTTGAATAATATCAGACCAAAGTTCACCCAGTTCTGGTGATAATTGTTCATCCCAAGACAATTTTTCTAACTAGAGCCTCTGTAAGATTAATTTCATTCTTATTACACACGGAGATAATAAACCTAAGGGATCAAATATTTGAGCAATGACTGAAAGTATACCACATTTTGTGTTACAAACATTATTTGTACAACCTATCGGGAAATATAATTGATCTAGTTCAGCTATCCAACCTAGACCTAGCGTTTTACTAGGTTCAGAAGTTCCGATGTTCAAATCCAACGACAGTGGTATACTTTCACTCACCAGCTGAGAGTCATTTGATCTCCACTTTTTTAGTGGCATACAGGCAGTAGCTAAAGCATTAGTTACTCTCTGCCTTATGTCCATGACTTCCTCAGTGCTCGAACCACCCGTGAGCAAATCATCAACATAGAAGTCTTGAATAATGATTTCTGCAATCGAGGCCGATTTGTTTCAAACACCTCGTTGCAAGGAAGGGTGCGCTGGAAGTCCCATACGTTATGGTATTTAATTTATGAGATCTTAGCGGATCAGCTGAATTGAAGCGCCATAATATATTTTGTAAATACTGATCATTAGGATGTACCATAACCTGCCGATACATTTTCTCAACGTCGGCGGTTATAACATATTTATGTTGCCTAAAACGAATGAGAATCGATAACAAATCGTCTTGAACTGGCGGCCCCACCATCTGAATGTCGTTCAGGGAGACACCAGATGTGGTCCGGCTACTAGCATTAAATACCGCTCTCAACTTAGTGGTGGAACTACTCTCGCGCAGTATACCATGATGGGGAATGAAGTATGAGTGGACAGTATCTAATTCAGTAGATTCCGACATGTAACCGAGTAAAGTATACTCTAACATAAATTGTTTGTACATTTGATCCAATGAAGGCTTTGCTTTATTTCTGCGTTCCAACGAAAGAAAACAGTGTTTAGCACGCTGATAAGAATTACCTAAAACAGTAGGACTTTCCTTCAAATGTATTCTTACACAGAAGCGCCCATCTGCTAGACGAGAAGTATTTTTCACAAAATGATCCTCACATAACCTTTCTTCCTTAGAATAATGAGACAACGACTTAGGGCTAACTTCTTCAAGCTGCCAAAAACGCATAACTTGGTTGTGTATGTCATCATTACGGGAATACTCGGACGAATCAATATTTGAAAAGTTACATTTTAGATCACATGATTTAGACACATAACTACTGTGTATTGGACCGGAAACTATCCATCCTAATTTAGTTTCAAACAAAATCGGCTTTCCATGACCTAACACAACCTTTCCAGAACCTAATAAGTCCCAAAAAATATCCGCGCCGATAATTACATCTATATCGGCGGGCGTATGGAAGTTAGGATCCGCTAAACTGATGTTAAACGGAATATTCAAACCCGTCAGATTAATACTAGCGCTCGGAACACTATCAGTTATAGACGGCAGAATAAAACATCGAATGCTGTTTGTAAACTGGTCATTTAAAGATTTAAAACGCAAATGACACATTTTTTCTATGTGTTTCACTATTTTGCGTTGCATTATTTATGCCTAAAATAGATTTATTTATCTTAATATGAGGTAAATTCAATTTAGAGAACATATTCTCAGTTAGTAAGCACGACATACTGCCACTGTCCAATACGGCGCGTGCGATATGTTCACGACCATTAACATCACATAATTTTATTAACGCTGTTGACAATAAAACATAATTTTGTATATCGTCGGCGCAGCGATCCGATTGAGTTGCACTCGCAGACAACGTCAGATTTGATTGAGAAATAGACGTCGACGCGGTGCTATACGCTCCCAACATACTTATATTATTATCTGTTGATTGCATCGGAGCACTGTTTATAACCGGTTTCTATTTCAACGCCAGTCCAGATACGTGAATCATTGTGTTATGTTTGCGTTTACATATTTTACATCCTTGCTTTTTGCACCGATCAGCGAAATGTCTACCATCAAAACAATTAAAACATACCTTAAATGTAGGCAATAACTTCAAGCGTGATTCATTGTTGAGTGCTAAAAAGTACCTTTACACATCGGACATAACCTTATAGATTCAGTGGAAGATAATTATTCGAAGTATCCTGTACAACAACCATCGTTTTATGTTTTACAGGTTTAACAGTGTGATTAATGGAGATGTTTGTGCTTACGTTATTAGATTTACGTGCTGCTTCTATTGCCTCAACAAAATCAGCGCGGTTGCGCAAAAATGTGATAAAACAGTTTAATGAGACACGTTTGTTTTTATCTAATTGACTTTTATGTTGTTCCCATCCGTAAGAAGTTTTAGTATCTAACTTTTTTGTGTAACTGTGAATAAGAGGCGTATCCCAGTTATTAACTGGTTCTCCTAGGGACTCTAAAGCACACAGATTTCTGTTTAAATGGTCAATTAATCGCTTTAAACAGATAGATGATTCCTTAACAATCGGTTCTACATCAAATAAGGATGAAACGTGATTCTGTATCAACATTCACTTGTTATCGAATCTATCGCATAGTAAATTCCATGCCACCTTATAGTTATTGGTTGAGAATCTTACTGACTTTATGCAGCTGACCCTTCTAGGGAAGCCCTAAAATAATGAAATTTTTTTATTTCATCTATATCATCATTCGAGTTAATTAGGCTGATGAACTTATCGCGGAACTCCAACCAGTTCTCATACGCTCCACTAAATTTAGGTAAATCAATGGTAGGTAATTGGACGAGATTTCGCTTATTAGAACTAACACTACTTGAACTTTTATTACCTTTATCACCAGAATATTCACTGACAATGCCTTGAGCCCTTGAAAGTAACTTATAGTAATTAGATTCAAAGACATTTCTCTCGGTCAATTGTGCATCAAAAGATTCGGAAGTTATTTCAAGTTGTAATTGAACTTCACTGTACAGTTCAAATATAGAAATAATCTTATCGACACGTAATTGCAACTCAATGATATCATCAGAAGTCAATGAAGAAACATTCAACCCATTTAAATACGTACCAAATACTGTAATACGTCCTTTGTAACTTCCTCGTTTTTTAATTAAATCTTTTTCATCGGACATTCTGGGAGACAAGTAGTAAATTAACCTATAACGTTACACAATAAAAATTAAAATATAAATAGGTAGTTAGGTAGAAGCTTAAACCTTCTAATTATAATTTTGCACGTAATTTAATCTATTGAATAATAGATTAAATTACGAGAAATATGTTTTATTATGTACTAAAATTGACACGGCAAGTAATAATAATTAATTTATAGAGTAACTTTGTCTAGTATACCAATGAAACTTAATTGATGATTTTAGCGAGTAATTTAGTTAAATCTTATTGCATATTATATAATTCCTTTATATCTAAGGATGATTTAACTAAAATGATACAAACTTTAAGCTCGAAAATCAACGAATACCTACTTTGACACAGTTAAGTTAAAGAGGTAAAATTATAATAAATTAGACAAAAATACTGACCTTAATAAATAATTCGTTAATTTGTACCTAAATATTACCTGAGTGTTGGGTGAAAAACAATATAATTAACATTTAACAACTTATTACAATTTCTCGAAACCACTTAACACACTGGTGACCTTCCTGTGACCCGATGTATTGTGTCGGTGTTAAATCCTTAATTTTCCGTAATTAATCCTTTCAATCCATGTATGACATCAGAAAAACGTAGTTCTTAAAATCCGGCGACGATCCAGGACCATGTAATGGGGTAATATTTGGAATTTAAATTAAACAACGAATTAACTTCTTCTTACGTGTACTGTGCTTTTAGTAATGAATGATGGTAGGGATAACTTAACATTAATTAGATGCATGCAATAATGCAGCTTGCACTTTGCTGTCGCTAATATTGTAGGCGTTTTGCGAACAACCGGTTAAGACTCACAGAAAATAAACCGATTTACGGGAAATTTTTTTAGACAAGCCCCTAAACAAAAAGAAGAAATAAAAAAGCAAATAAATAAGTTACTCGAACAAAAGATAATCAGAGAATGTAGTTCTCCTTGGTCCTGCCCAGTACACATCGTTCCAAAGAAATTTGATGCAACAGGAGAACAAAAATACAGATTAGTAATAGACTACAGAAAACTGAATAACAAGACAATAGAGGATAAGTATATAGACGACACATCCTAACATAGAGGACATTCTAGATAAACTAGGACGCGCCCAATACTTTTTGACGATAGACTCGGCATCAGGTTATCATCAAGTAGAAATGCATAAAAACGATATTAAGAAAACAGCATTTGGACACTATAAATTCTTAAGAATGCCTTTTGGTCTTAAATATGCCCCCAGTACATTCCAAAGACTAATGGACGCAGTACTACGTGGCCTAGACAATTTATTAACATATCTAGACGACTTCATAATTTATTCAATATCCTTGCAAGAACACATAGACAAATGCAGACAGGTATTCGAGAGGTTTAGAGAACATAACCTCAAAATTCAATTTAACAAATCAGAATTTTAACAAAAAGAAGTGAGAATTTTAAGTCATACGTTGACAGATAAAGGATTACAACCAAATTCAGATAAAATTAAAGCTGTCAAGAATTTTCCTATTCCCAAAACACAAAAAGAAATTAAATCATTCTTGGGATTAGTAGGTTATTACAGATATACATATATATCTTGTATATATATATATATACAAGATTTTACAAAACTCACAAAACCACTTACAAAATGCCTGAAAATGGGCAGTAAAATAAAACTAAATCAGGAATACATACAGGCATTCGAAAAATGTAAGGAAGTACTAATTAATGCACCAATTCTTCAATACCCAGATTTTGAAAAACCTTTCATTCTCACTACGGACGCATCAGACGTAGTTATAGGCGCAGTACTCTCTCAAGGACAAATAGGTACAGATAAACCAATTGCATACGCCTCACGTACACTGTCAGATACAGAATAACGATACTCTACAATAGAAAAAGAACTACTAAGCATTGTGTGGGCTATCAAACACTTCTGCCCCTACCTTTATGGTAAACGCTTCACAATATACACAGATCACAGACCATTAACATGGATCATGTCAATAAAAGACCCAAATTCTAAAATCACACGTTGGCGCTTACGATTAGCAGAATACAATTATGATGTGCAGTACAAAAAAGGGAAGACTAACACAAACGCAGATGCACTATCAAGGATTAACAGAGTCCACCACAACGAATGCATTAGCAACCCTAACACGAATGAACCCCCAGCCTAGCACCTCGACCTTGGAACCGGAGCTAGAAAATAATAACATCCTCACATTACTAGATCTACCTATTACACCTTTACAAATAGATGAACAGCTGGAACAGCATCATTAAAATTTTGGTGTAAACCAAGGTCGGCGCAAACCTCAGCATAGCAACCTGAACCTGAAGAGATCCAGCTTCAGCAGCAGCCTTCGGCACGCCTCCATCTTAAGGGGGGAGGAGTTATGTCATTTTAACCAATGCCATCCCATAATGGCCTTATTGTTAAGTAGGACATTAAGATAAGTGTCATATCACCCTGATAATGTCACAGGAAACATTAGTTTTGTATAACCAATCCTTTGTTCTAAGAATTGTATTTACGATCAGAATTTGATTTAATAAACAGTTCTGACTTGCTCTTCAAGTGGAACACACGCCACTAGTGTGTTTTTAAAAAGCCCTTCGCCGACAACATAACTCACTATACATTAATTTTTTAGTAGTACGTACGTACGTACCTTGCTTCAATAGCCTTTGAGGTAAAAATACTGGTAATTAGAAGAATGGTATTAGATTTTCAAGCTTTTTTTAATAAATATGATAATAGGTTAAGACTTTTAAGTTTATCAGCATATAGAATGATTTCCTAGAGGCACCACGGTGACCTCTCCTACCGGATGTGCCAGATATTTACCGGACACGGGTGCTTCGGTAAGTATCTATGGCACATCCACCGGGAGACCACACAGCAGTGCCAGCACTGCGAGGATCCTGGCGAAGGCACGGCGCTCCACACGTTGGTGGAGTGCCCTGCGTGGGCGAGTCAACGCCGGGATCTCGTTACGGTCCTGGGCGTGGACGTCCTCTCACTGGAGATCATGGTGAGGGCCGTGGTCTCCGACGGGAGCAAGTGGCACACCGCCGCCTCTTTCTGCGAGTAGGTAATGCGCGCGAAAGAGACGGCGAGGACGCCGCAGACTCGTCTATGCCCAGGACTACCGACCTCCAGTTGGCCAACTCGCCGCCCTTACAGAAGCAGGCCGTGGCGGAGGGATAAAACCCGACCCCACCAGACGAGGCCGCTATGGCGGCCAAAGTCCACAGGTAACCCTGGGCTTATCCTTTCGAGGGCTTACCCGGGGTGCCCGGCAATGGACACTTGGGGAGGACACCGTATGGTTTTAGTCGGTCCGATTCCGACATGCCCACCCCATCGTCGGTACCGATGGGGTGAAGCCCGTGGGGGTTTCCAAACGTAAAAAAAAAACAAAAAAGATACCTAGCAAATCATTTTAAAAGAAAACATAATATAATTACCTTTCGAAACACGAAAGGTATTCAAAACAAATATGAACCACTTCACTTTTCGAGCTGGAAAACTTCAAATTATGTGGCCAAAATCGCTCTTTCACGCGTGTTTCTGGTACAGCAGTAGAGCGGTGACTGTCTGCGAGTATGTTAGGTATAGTCTATTTATTTATTTCTGTAAGGTACGCTTACAGATTACTGCCATTGCATGACAGGAAACATTTGGAAACAGTTACTTAATGAGTCTAGACAGTAATCTAAATATAGCATACACAGCGTGATTTCAAATAAAGCACACGAAGCGCGTCTAGTCTAGTGTCAAGTCTAGTACAGAGTAGCGCGTAGTTACTAAAGTAATGGTTCGAGAACATTGTCAAATGGTAATTAGGCGTGGGTGTAGGGACATTTTTCTAAGTCGTATGAAACTTGTTACATTTGTTCTTTCGAATACAATATATGACAGTATGGATCAAATAATCTATAACCGAAAATATATTAAACCGTTCTTCCAACTAAATTTATACCAAAGACCATATATTTACTAAAATCTGGGAAAAGGGACATGGATGGTAATTAGATTTAGGGGTTTCTTGAAACAAGCTGTTTCGAGGGTTGCACCTAATACAATCCCAAGTGAACAAAATAAAATTTTGTAAGGTTAAGATTTCTTCAATTTTTAATGTATTCTAGTCTTTATTATCTGCCGCCTAATATGGAACACTGTATGTAGTTCCAACGAGATAGTGTCTTCAAACTCTCTTATTATCATCATGGTAATCCGCCCACAGTTTGCACTTTGAAGCACAAGGTCCACTTTTTGTTTTTGAATGGTATGTCGGGTTTGTCTTCTGACCCCTGAGAGTAGAGCCTGCGCCAGAGCCTCGCCCGTTGCTCAGCAGTTGCGCCACCTTGCAGGTGCGGTTGGCTTTGGCCTCAAGGATGTTGGGTAGGCCCTGTTCACTCAAATTCTATAATTTTATGGCCAATGAGATACTGTTTCAATTGCCTAAAGTTCGCACGAATAAAAAGTAGATTTCCCACAAAAACATGTTCATGTCAATTGATAATAAGACGAGCCTTTGCTTATACTGTAAAAAAGTTATCAGATCCTATGAAGAGCCAAGTTTCTAACTATGCAAGCCCTAATCTAACGTTCTAAATCTCATCATAGCGTATAGAGTTCTGCGTGAATTCTTGTATAAAGTTCTCTGCAAATCCTACACCTTAGGCAAAATGTGTGACCTGGCAGTTTCGTAAGAGTGACGTGGATAGACACTCTTATGGCTTTAAGAACGGAAAGTAGGTAGGCCAATAAATTCTTGAGTAACAATGCTGACAAGCCATATATGAGCCCTGCGCTCCGCTATCTCGTCTTTGAGTCCACTTGAACTTGGTCCGCGGACCTAGTTGACATACTCATAAGGCTCTTTATTCAACTGGGTCCACTCGAGCACGGTCCGCGGACCCAGTTGACATATTCATTATTATTATTTTATATCTTTGGTAAAGTGGATCCGCTTTTAAAAATAGGAGAAATATATCCAAAAGAATTAGAGTGAAAATAAGACATTTTCCTTAAAGGTAGGTAATTGCAGTATACTGCATCACTTGAAAAGCGCTGAAATTTTGCACGAACATTTGTCTACGCCTTGGACAGGAAATTTATTTCCATACCTTAGACTCATCATCACGCTATTATAGATGTGATAGGAATAACAGAGTAAAATAGATGTTAACTATTATTTTATTGATCAAAGCTTTATCATTACGAACTATAAATCATTTTTTTTTTAATATTTAGGATACGTCAATTTGACTTCACCTCGCCTGTTGGTAAGCTTAAGCTTAAGGTAAAGTCTCAGGAAAGAGGGTCACCATTACATACACGTATCATGTTAACAATGGTGGCACTCAGCTTGACGGCCTCATCAGAAGAGGATTGTCGTCGCAGCAACGCGTGACACCCACCCGTCCCACTAGTGCTGCGACCACTATCCCCCTGCCCGGCTATGCACTTGCTGACCCCTGAACGCAATCAAACCGAAATTGGATTACTATGGAGGGTTTTTCGCAATCGTGCACGGTGGTACTGTGACGTCTGGGGTCTGGCGTCACAATTCCTCGTGTTAACGAAATGATAAACATAAGTATTTGTATTTATAATGGCATTTATTTTTCACATAAAACTTCCTATATCGAGTTTTAGGGGATTTTACACGAGTTTATTTATACTTTAAGCGAACTGTAGAGGGTCGCGGATTCTGCTCAAGTATTGAGCCTACAATCACTTTACTTGGAACTCTCTTCGTACGGCGGGTCGAGGCCGGAGCCCCCGGTCACCCGCTGTCAGCAACTTGTCCGCCAAGGCCATTGTTTTTCTTCCCTATTCTACTTTTTATATTTTAAAACAATTTATTTTTAATATCTGACACATGATGGCCAGGAAACTATCTGTAGTGCTCGAACGAGGTCGGGCACTACAGTACCTACCCGGCCGTATTTTTTGACAAATTTGTGTCATCAAATTTCTACCACCAGTATTCTAAATCATCACGCTATAGCTAAAAGGGGATGAGCAGTGAAATAAATAATCTCAAAAGTTACCGATCTATGAAAGATATCGCCCAGACCAAGTGATCTACATAGTTGATTATCAAGCTATAATATTCAGAATCGGGCAGATTTATTTTGAAGTTACATACAGTGTTTTTTAACTAGGTCAGTATGAAAAAATTCGAAACCGTAGGAGAAACAAGAAAACTATCTTAGCAACCATTTTCAACAATCTCTTTTTGTAAATCAATTTTGGCATACTTAGTGGCATACGGAGTGTTAGGTGCAATAGGACGGCAGAACCCACTCGTCGGCAGTCGCCCCCATAAAAGCCATAGTAGCCCAGTGTTAGGTGCAATAGGACGGCAGAACCCACTCGTCGGCAGTCGCACCCATAAAAGCCATAGTAGCGCAGTGTTAGGTGCAATCGGCATCGTAATCAACCGTCGGAAAAGAAAATAATATTCAAAACGACAGCTCATGAGACGCGGTCGATTTGATATTTTTTAGGCGGCAGCTATTTAACTGTCAAAAACAGCGTTTCATTCATTCTTACGCCGCGCCGGCATCGATTATCAATGGGGCGGTACAAAATGGCCGTCGACCTTGACCAACGCAACATTTCGACGGCTGTGATATCGACGACACTTGGGCGGTAGGCCCACAGCTCATTACGAACTCCCGGTTGACCAAAAGACTAATTGACATCTGCTGTCGTTTCGGATTATATTTGTTTATAAACATTTGATTAGTAATTGTGACAAACTTCTGCTGTTCTGATTATTTATTTTGATACAACGAAATAATTCTTACATCAAATTTAATGCATCGGTTGATCCGTATAAAAAAAAATATGCAAAAATGTCCCTTTTTTACGCAAAACTCACGCTTGATCAAAAAACTAAGTATGCCATAGGAGGGCAGAACCCAGTCGCCCCCATAAAAGTCATAGTAGCCCAGTGTTAGGTGCAATAGGAGGGCAGAACCCACTCGTCGGCAGTCGCCCCCATAAAAGCCATAGTAGCCCAGTGTTAGGTGCAATAGGACGGCAGAACCCACTCGTCGGTAGTCGCCCTCTTAAAAGCCATAGTAGCCCAGTGTTAGGTGCAATAGGACGGCAGAACCCACTCGTCGGCAGTCACACCCATAAAAGCCATAGTAGCCCAGTGTTAGATGCAATCGGCATCGTAATCAACCGTCGGAAAAGAAAATAATATTCAAAACGACAGCTCATGAGACGCGGTCGATTTGAATTTTTTTAGGCGGCAGCTATTTAACTGTCAAAAACAGCGTTTCATTCATTCTTACGCCGCGCCGGCATCGATTATCAATGGGGCGGTACAAAATGGCCGTCGACCTTGACCAGCGCAACATTTCGACGGCTGTGATATCGACGACACTTGGGCGGTAGGCCCACAGGCCATAACTTCACATAGTTTTTCGATGACTATGCGAGAACTACATCCTGACGTTAGGTCAAAACATTCTACCCATTTTGAATATGCATCTACCACAATCAAATAAGTCCGACCGCTAATAGGACCTAAAAAATCTAAATGAACCCGGGACCACGGCTCTGTGGGAAAGGGCCAAGGCGTGAGAGGAGCGTGCGGAGGCGCCGAAAGCAGCGCCACACAAACAGTGCACGCGCCAACAAACCGTTCAATGGCCAGGCCCATGCCAGGCCACCAGAACCTGTTTCGCGCTTCTTCTTTCATTTTTGAAGTACCTAAATGACCTTTATGTAATTCAGATAATACTTTGAATTGAAGCTTTTCTGGTATAACCAATTTATGACCCCTTAAAATACAACCATTTTCTACCGATAATTCTGAACGATGGAGATGGCTATAATAACTTTGTAAGTTAGATTGACATATTTTACGCGGCCAACCATTTAAAATACAATTGAGGACAGTTGACAGTGTGTCATCGTTCATAACATGACTCTTTACGTCCGATATAGACAAAAACTGTTATCCCTCAAAAATAAAATTTAAGTAGATAGACCTATTCAATAATGAGTCATCACACTCCTGCGACAGACTGTCGACGCTAGACTGCAGTTCGCTGCTCGCCGAATTCACCGCTCGGCTCAAGAAATCCGCACAGTTATGACTACTACTCACATATTCAATTATATAATTATATGCCGATAGAAAAATAGCATAACGCTGTAACCGATTTGCGGATATTTCAGGTATACCTTTATCTGGTTTAAAAATAGAAATCAAAGGTTTATGATCGGTTCTTAGCTTAAATGGTATAGTTCTAGCATATAAATATTGATGAAATTTTTTTATACCAAAAATAATAGCAGTCGCCTCCTTTTGTATTTGGCTGTAGCGTTTTTCTGCTGCATTAAGAGATCGAGACATATAGGCGATAGGCTTTTCCATAGCATCTTCAACCTGTGACAAAATAGCACCTAGACCAGATGGTGATGCATCAACCGTTAACACAAAATGAGCCGCAGGGTTGAAATGAGCCAAAGTTGTATCAGATACCAGCTCACGTTTTATATGAGACACAGCCTCATCATGCTCCTTGCTCCACACCCAAGGTACATTTTTCTGTAACAATTTATGCAGAGGACACAATATAGACGACGCTTTACGGATAAAATTCCGGTAATAGTTCACCACACCAAGGAAAGATTTTAATTCCGATAAATTGGTAGGTGTACGGGATTGTAAAATTGCCTTAACTTTTTCAGGCGACTTGTGGACACCATTACGGTCCATAACCACACCTAAATAAGATACTGATTGTTGAAAAAAGAACACTTATCAGCTTTTAATACTACACCCGCGTCTTGTAACCTACGAAGAACTTTTTGTAACCTGTTTAACATTTGATCTTTGTTAATCCCCCAAATTAAAACATCTAAGAACTGCAGAGTACCCTCTAAACCTGTAAGAACCGATTGTGCATTTGAGCATTTGTGATGACTCATTGAGACATAACTGATTATAAGCTTGAGAAAGATCTAGCTTAGAAAAGTATTTAGCGCCATGAAGTTTTGAAAACATTTCATCATACTTCGGTAACGGATATTTATCTACAAGCAACTAATTATTTATCGTCCTTGAGCAATCGGCACAAAGACGAATAGAACCATCCCTTTTTAAAACTGATACAATCGGACTCGCATACTCGGAATACTTCACGGGAACAAGAATACCTAAATTCACTAATCTATTTAACTCCTTTTCTACGCGCTCACGTAGTGCAAATGGAAAAGACCTCGCTTTAAAAAAAATAGGTTTAGCATCGGGTTTTAAGCCCTTTAAAACAGCCTAAAGAGTCAGTAAACAACTTAGGGAACTTTAAGACAATCTGATTAACGAAATTATCACACCTATTTACAGAACAGATTTCCATATTAAATTGGGAAAAGAAATTTCGACCCAACAGAGGAGGGCCTCCATTACGTACCACATATACGTAATTTTTTTTAGATTGATCCTTATAAGTAAACAAAAGCTCCAATTTGCCGATAATGAGTAACCTGTCCCCGCTATAGCTATGTAAAATGACATCGCTCGATTCTAACAAAATTTCAGAAAAGAACTGTTTATACATTTGCTCAGAGATAACGGTCACCGGTGAACCAGTATCTATTTCAAACGATAGTTTAATGTTGTTCACAAAAACTGATTCGTGCATAGGTTCGCCACGAACGGTACGAATATTACAACATACATGCTTACCGTCGTCTTCACCATCCGTGCAAACCTCAATGAAATGTTGCTTTTTTACTGCTAGCCTGCACATTCTTTTTAAATGGCCTTGAAGACCGCACTTCTTGCACTTATAACGCGAGAATCTACATGAAGATGCTTCATGCCCGACGTAACCGCAAGCTGTACACCCGTTGCTATTTGGAGTCAACTCAGCGGCTGCTGACCGCGATGCTTCCGTCGATATGTACCGATGCGAAGGGCCTGTTTTGCCTCCCAGAAACTTTGGTGCCCCAGACGCGGTCACTTTCATCAACTGTAATGGAGCAGTCATACCTTCTGAATGAAAACGTACCGTCTCTTTTGCCCCCATACGGGCAGTTACTCCTACTGCTAATTGTATTGCCTTATCTAAGGTGAGCTCCGACATCTCCTTCGTAAAGAGTTTCTCTCTTTCTGGACCAGATTCCAATCCTAGAATAAATCGATCTCGTAATAGTTCATCCAGTTGTGTAGCTCCGAAGCCACAATGCAAAGCTAGACCTCGAACGCGCGCTGCCCATTCCGTCAAACTCTCGCCAGTATTTTGAGTCGCGCTGTGAAACCGAAAACTTTCAGCAAATGTACATTTCTTCGGTTTAAAATGTCCATCTAATAACTTTACCACTACATCATAGCTTAAGGTACCGACTTGTTTCGGTAAAGCTAGATTCCGAATCAATAAATACGTGGACTCAGCACAATTGCTAAGTAAAATAGCTCGACGTTTGAAACCGGTTTTATCTAGATCCTCCCCGATCTCATTCGCTAAAAACCATTGTTCTAGTTTTTCTTTGAAAATGCACCACTCTTGAAATTCATGGTTGAAAGATGTTAATGTGCCGACTGTTATTTTCGCCATTTAAATGCTTTATCCTCGTCGCCAACTGTTATTTCTGCTGATGAGAGGAAGGATTGAATAAACTAAATAACCAGTTTGAGAGCTCGTTTATTGACAGACACCCTGACAACCGCGACATCAGACCATAGATCCGCCATAGATCAAACTACTACATACTACACAAACATATAATTTTGACTATGTATATTTAAAGTTTAGTATTGTATTGTTATTAGTTATAATATTTTTCTGTTGTTAATGATTAGGCTTGTGCTAAATCCCAAATAAATGAAAAAAAAAAACTCATATAAAAGATGTTTTGTCTTTGTCGATTTTTTATTATCGATCTATCTGTACATACTGTATAGGCGAAAAAGTTTGTAAGTTAACCTACCTAATCTTTTGCTACGTAGGTATCACAATAATAATAATATATTTATTTATCAGACAACATTAATCCATTTTGTTGGTAACAATTTAATTCTTAACCTATGTTAGTAAAATTAAATTATACTATTTACATTGTATTGTCACAACCAATGTCTCAATATGGGACAGTCTATTTTTGCAACAATTATCTTAAGGACACTGTTAGAACTAGCCCGTGTCCTGTGCAACAACGAAGAGTTTAATTTACGCTGTATTGCGTAAAAGTCATCTGTGCATTCTTGTGCAGACATCATCGACGCGCTACAGTATCGGGGCAGCCCCAACAATGCCCTAAGGCATTATTGTACGGAACTCGGAGAGCATTGTAAGCTTTCTGATTATAGCTGACCCACAGGGCGCTCGTGTAGAAGACCTGGCAAAAAACTTTGAACAAGTTTATTTTCTCTCTTAAGGCTTTCACGGCCGGCGTTGCATGTAGAATATACTGCTTCCGGGCTGTTTGGCCGTGGTCCATCGGAAACTTGTATTCCAGACGTTTCGTCAATCACTGCGGTCGACATCTTCAGTCGCACCGAGTTCTCCGCCAAGGAAGGTTCTCCGCACTCAACGGCGTCCCGACCTGTACCACTGAAGATGTCGACCGCAGTGATCGACGAAACGTCTGGAATACAAGTTTCCGATGGACCACGGCCAAACAGCCCGGAAGCAGTATATTCTACAAGTTTATTTTCACTTGTTTCGTACATCGTGCACACTTGCGGGCCAACATATTACCTGCCATTCACTGCCAATGTCCTTTCTTGTTGCATATCCGCATTATCTCTCATAGAGCTTGTGATAATGTGGCCCATTTATTTTAACTGATTGACCACTTCAAGAGTTTGCCCGGCTAGTGAAACAGGAGGTACATAACAAAGTTTTTTATTTCCCGATGTAAACACCACAATCTCCCTTTTACTAGAGTTATATACCAAACCATGTCTTAAGGCATATGAGTCACACATAGCTATTAGTTTTCTTGAGGCACCGATTGATGGACTCTGTAGCTCCATGTCGTCTGCATAACTGATGTTACTTACACTTACTTAAGCCATCAGAATAGCACCCAGCATGCGTGTCACTGACCTCCTCAATCAAGCCATTCGCATATAGGTTGAAAAGGTTCGGTGAGGGTAGTCCACCCTGCCTCACTCCACATTGCAGTTGGTACGAGTCAGACAGAATGTCCCTCCACCTCACTTGATTCCGTTGGTTACTGTACCAATACTTAAGAACCTCTATTAATTCTCGGGGTACGTTAGTGCTTTCTAGTTTTTCCCATAAGATGTCATAGGATACCATATCAAAAGCTTTACTTAGATCAAGAAAGCAAGCGTATACGGGAGTGGATCTATCTGTTTAGTACTTGACGGTATGCTTGAGACACAAAATGGCAGACTCGGCAGATGAAACCAAACTGTAAGTCATGCAACTTTAGATAGATAGATAGATAGAATACTCTTTATTGAACACCACATATTATTATATAAAATAACTTAAGTCATCGCTAAGAGCGATCTCTACCAGACAACCTTTAAATACCTTCCAAGTTGCGAATCAAGTACCTTCTTATCAAATTATTGTTGCTGTCTGTGTCATACGCAGACCCAGGGACTCTTCTTGAAATGGCGATATCCTTAATATTAACCGAAATTTATTTCTCTTTACAGATTTCAATAATGAGAGCCTTGAAGTCCCTAATCCTTCTGCAGCTGGTGTACTTCTGTGGGTGCATGGACCGGCTGCACATTGTCTACGAATGGAAGCTGATAGACTACGAGTTCCCGAGCGCAGAGGCTCGTCAGCAGGCCCTCGACAGCAAGAGATATATACCTGAGAACTGTATGCCCATTGGATTAGAGATCTATGAGGATAGACTATTTATTACTACGCCGCAGTGGAAGGCAGGGGTACCGGCCAGTATGACTTACATTAATTTGAAAGGTGAGTTTGTGTTGCCACAAAAAATATCATACCTGTTCTATTTACATAGTCTGTACGGTCTCAGAACAGAAAAAAACAGTGGGGTAGGCGGGACGTGCGTACCCAGAGGATTACGCTATATCGCGTATAGATTGTGTCTGTGTGAAAAACATACATGCTGTTAGGGAAACGCTCCCGGAAACCAAGACGGACGATAGTACTGAAGAATTTTAGATAGAAACAAAATAAGGTATTTTTTAGCTGTACTAACACGATGGAGCGGTAAACATAGGAAAAAAAAATATTAAAAAAAAATTTACCGATCGAAAAATTTTCGTTAGAAATTTTTATTTTCTTCAGTACTATCGACGTCTTGGTTTTCGGGAGCATGTATATTGGAGCGTGAATATTTTTTCTACATTCAACTGCTTTTTATTCCACATTCTACCGATAAGTTTAAAATCCAGTTTGGACCGGTTTTTTTTTAACGTGCGGAAATCCCTTCGGATACCACCCCGCCGGCCAGCGGGGGTGGTTATGTCGTGTATCGACTAAAACCGCACGGTGTCCTCCCCAAGTGTCCGTTGCCGGGCACCCCGGGTAAGCCCTCGAAATGATAACCCCAGGGTTGCCGGCGGACATTGGCCGCCACCGCGGCCTCGCCTGGTGGGGTCGGGTTCTATCCCTTTTCGGTGAGTTCGCACACACGACACGCCTCCGCCACGGCCTGCTTCTGTAAGGACGGCGAGTCGGCCAACTGCCGTCCTCAGGCCCCGATCATGGAGGTCGGTAGTCCCGGGCGTAGACGAGTCTGCGGCGTCCTCGCTGCAGACTGCGAAACTCGAGGGGCAGGGTTCTCTCCCGCTCCCTCTCCGCCGTCTCTTTCACGAGCATTACCTGCTCGCAGAAAGAGGCGGTGGCCTGCCACTTGCTCCCGTCGGAGACCACGGCCCTCACCATGGTCTCCAACGAGAGAACGTCCACGCCCAGGACCGCAACAAGATCCCGGCGTTGACTCGCCCACGCAATGCACTCCACCAACGTGTGGAGCGCCGTGTCTTCGCCAGGATCCTCGCAGTACTGGCACTGCGGAGTTGTCTCCCGGTGGATGCGCCACAGATACTTACCGAAACACCCGTTCGACCGGTAGGTAAACTCTTACAATTAATCAGGAGTGAAACTAGCTATAACTTTTTTTGGTAATAATTTAAAGTTGAGCAGCTATTAGAATTTGCTATCAGAAATATTGTGAGAAACCATCAATATCCAAGTTTAGATGAAATTAGTTAAAATACGTCTTTTCTCTTCAGAAAAAATTAATGAGATTAATTAAACACTCTGCTTAATCTTCTATTTCAGATAACTCAACAAATTCACCAAAGCTGATCCCGTACCCAAGTTGGGCAGCACACTCCATCGGCACTGATGGTAAACCTCCAGAAATCATCTCACCCCTCCGAGTCAGAGCTGACCGTTGGGGCCGTCTCTGGATCTTGGATACCGGTAAAATTGGCGAATTGGAAAACAAAGCCATAAAATATCCTCCTTCATTAAGTATCTACGACTTAAAGACAGATAACTTACTTAGAAAGTATACCTTCCCCGAAGATCAGGTTAAAGAAAAATCAAGTTTTGCCAACATTGCTGTAGAAGACATGGATTACGAGAACACGTACGCCTATGCTAGCGATATAGATGCATCAGGAGTTGTAGTTTATTCCTGGGAAAAAAACGAATCCTGGAGAATTACCCACCATTACTTTGACATGGACCCTGCAGCTAGTCATTTCAGCGTTAAAGGCTACAACTTCACCTGGAATGATAATGTGGTTGGTTTGGGACTGTCAGCCCCTAACGCTAACAACTGCAGCACTTTATACTTTCATCCCATGGCCAGTTATGATGAGTTTGCAGTCTCTACAGAATATCTGAGGAGCCAGTATCTTGCTGAGCGTAATTACAATGCTTTTAAGCTGGTGGGAACTCGTGGACCTAACATGCAGTCTAGTGCATCGTTCGTACACCAAAAGACTGGAGTACTATTCTATTTATTAGCAAACTTGAATGCTGTCGCTTGTTGGAAGACTTCAAACAAGGAGTATTCGATGAAGAACCAGGGTAGGATCTACATGAATGATGTCACTATGATATATCCGACTGACATTAAGGTTGATTCCAACGACAACCTATGGATCCTTTCAAACCGAATGCCTATCTGGATGTACGGGAAATTGGACCCCATGGACGTCAATTTTAGGATATTTTCTGCCCCTGTAGTAGATGCCATAAGACAAACACCTTGTGACATCACGCCTGGGTCAGATATTTGGATAAGATAACAAACGCGACAAAATCCAATCCAAAATCCATTTGTCGCGATTAAGCCTAGTTCAGGAACGACTGCGTATCCGTTGTCAATTATAAGTATATTTATAATTTCTATTATATATATATAATTTCTATTACCACACCTCTTTTTAATTATTACTTTGCTTCATTGTAGCTGTCACATGTCATGGCCTTGGGCGTAGCTGGATGTAGTGTTCGGACCTCGTTCGATCACTACGGTTCGTTGACCTGGCCATCATGTGTCAGAGATTAAATAAAACTATTGTATCAGTTTAAACTTTTTGAATGAGGAACGGGATAAAACAATCGCGGCCTCGGCAGTTGGGGCCTGATCGGATCTAGAGGAGCCGTTACGACTGAAGCTTCGCAAAGTATCCTGAGGAGAATCTCGCTTTAAGCCCTATCCTTGGGCCGAGTCCGCGTTATACTTCCCAGTCCGCTATTTAAAGTGAAAACAACCGCGCTTAAATCCCTGATAATATAAGTAGGAAGTACGCGTGGTGATAAATAAATAATATTTTTCCCTTCAAAGAAGTCGTATAATTTCGTCGCCTTATACACACGTGGTACCCAAACCCCAGGGTAATACAACTTTGGTGGCGGCGCCGGTTTTCATAGAATTTGGTGGAGGAACGCCGGTTTCCACAGGATTTGGAAACGCCAACATTCTGCAGTTGGCAGTGGATTGATCGACCCCGTACCTTGAGAAGGAAGACGTCGTGCAATATTGGATCGACGCGTTATACAGATAACAAATTTTCATTTATTATATATATTGTATTGCTACCATTAAGATGGCTGAGTCAAAGAAATTTGGTGGCACTGACGGTGTCTCATTCCAAAGTTTTTTGAGAGACTTCAATGTCGTGTTCGCCATAAATAAATTTATGGTGGCTGACAAAGCCACAATATTAGCTGCCTACCTCGAGGGCGCACCGTTACACTTCTACAAGTCGATTTTTAACGAAGAGTTAACTTTCGAACAAGTGTGCTCACTGTTAGAAGAAGAATTTCCTTCCCATGGCGATGATTTAGAGTTATTCTATTCAGCGTATCAAGCTAAAGAGGAGAATTCGGTCAACTATTGGTACAGATTGTGCAACTTGGCTAGTAAAGCTAAGGTTACAGATGACAAAAAAATAATAAATAGATTCCTGAAGTCAATGTCGCCGAGATTTTGAAATATTTTAGCGGCTAGGGTGTACAGCTATAAAAAAGAACTTCGCGACGCGCTGTTGCAATTATCGGAAGTACAACCCGACGTGCAGGGGGATAGAACACAAACCTTACCTACGAACCCTCCACAAGGATATAACCGTCAAGTCGGATTTCGTAACCGTTACAATTTTCACACTCCGAGATACAACCTAAGACCTCGGAATGTTGCTAACACTAATGTTTTCCCCAGTAACCCGAATTCTTCGGGAGTTAGATCCCGAAGAATTCGGGTTACTGGGGAAAAGAGATACTCCAACTTCGAGCCGGCAGTTTTTCCGGACTCGAGAGAGGAATGTAATGAGCATTACATTCCTCTTCTGGAGCATACCGAGTCTGCGAGTGCAGATCAGCTTCACGACGAATGCAATTTTTCGGGTCAGTTTACGCCATTTATCAAGGTTACAATTAATAATTCTGACATCGAAGCATTACTTGATACGGGAGCGACGGTAAATGCTATGAGCAAAGCTTTAGCTAGAAGCTTGAACTTACAAATAAAACCATCAACGTCGTTGACGCACATCAAAAGCATAACTGGTTCTACGGCAACTATCTGCGGTGAAGTCGACGTGAACGTGATTTTAGCGAACATTTTAGTTAGAGTGAATTTCATTGTATTAAATAACATTGAATTAGATTTAGTCTTAGGTCAATCGTTCATGTTTGCTAATGCTATATCAATTGATTTCAGAGAAAGATGTTTATGGATAAAAGGCTTCAAAGTAAATTGGACGCGCAGATATGACGATAAAACCGTGAGTAAGGCTTCAAAGTGCACAACGTTAAATATTATAAACACAAATGATATGTTGTTTAATTATAAAGCAATAAATGAAACCATTGATTATTACCCTAATCGTAGTTTTAATAATGTAATATTTAAGTCAGAAGAATCCAAGAATTTATTCAGTGGGGGCATCCCAGCGAACAAAAGGAGTTGTTTGGTGCAAGCAGTACAAGACTGCGAGGATCGAGTTATGTTCGACAATGGAAGCACGGGCGGATGTGGATCGACAGATGAGATGCCTGTACATACAGCTCCGTACAGGTCAGCTGCGAAGCAATCAGACATGGTGAAGGACCAGCCCAAAGCTGAAAAAGAAATTGAGAAATATATTAGAAGTTGCCTAGTGTGTCAACAAAGAAAGAAATTTAGACAGCGAGCTCCTTTACATCCGATGACCACGGAAGGTTTATTAGAAAGAGTGGGAATGGACATTCTCGGACCATTTACTAAGTCTAATAAAGGAAATAAATATATTTTAGTAGCGGTTGAATATAATATGTCCAAATATGTTATTTGTAAACCTTTACCCAGGGTTACAGCCCAAGAGGTATGTGAGTTCATTACAGATGAGATTATATGCAGGTTAGGAGGTGTAAAGAATATTATTACTGACAGAAGGTCGGTGTTTACATCAAACTTACTTAAAATAAACAGCGGACTTCTTCGGGTTCAAATTACATCACACCACAGCATTCAAGGCGTCATCGAATTGCCTTTGTGAGAATTTCAATGCTACACTAACACAGATGCTATCCATGTACGTGTCGACGGATCAGAGGAATTGGTGCAGTTTTGTTAACATGGTGACATTTGCATATAATGCCACGAAACACACATCTACAGGTATGTCTCCACATATGTTGTTGTTCGCTCGAGAGCCGATTCTGCAATCAAACTTTGAAGTAAATCAAGAGATTACGAGCGAGTCATACGCGTCCAGACATGCACGTGCAAATTATCTCGTACAACGAGCAAAGGTGAATATTAGAAACGCACAAAGGAGGCAGAAAGCTTACTACGATAAGAAGGTGAAATTCGTTGTATACCAACGAGGTCAGCTGGTTCTGATATACAGTCCAAGACGTATTTCGGGAAGAAGTAAGAAACTTTGTAAGCCGTACAAAGGGCCATTTTGTTATTGTCAGGAGAATTTCGAACACCAACTATGTCGTGGGAAAGATCAATAATCCAACTTGGCAAGATATTATACATACCAATTTTCTAAAACCATTCGTCAACAGAAGATGCGTTATTTAAGTAAAATGTGTGTAAATGTCATTATATTTATTTGACGTTGAGTGTTGTGTGGACATGATTAGTTTTTTTTTTAATATTTTATGTGCGATACTAATAAAGAGGTTAAATAAATAAAGGTTGAATATTTTATTAATGATGTTATATGCAGTGATAGTTCAAAGGTAACTATCGATGTTTTCATATAACTTTATTGACGTTTTAAAGTTTAAATTCAAGCAAATATATGTGCAAGTTGGATCCTATGATTGTTTTCTTTTACAGATGCCTATCTGCGTGACCATAACTCTTATTAAAGATGTGATGTATATAATTAATAATGGGTTGTGTAGTACATATTATTAATATTGCATTTTTTCTGTTCATTCCATATTGGTGCGCTGTCGAAGATAAATAAACTTTTTTTTGTTATATTCGTGATATTATAGCGTAGGAGTTAGGTAATTATTTTTTCGATTAATGTTGGGAGTAGAGGTCTAATTTGTAAGAGAGTCAAATCGCTTTGAACATGGGTGCCGGCGATGGTTGAAAGTTGGTTTTTAACCAGACTTCTCTTTATGAAATAAAGTTCTCTTTCTCTTTAATGTTGATTAAAAAGTAATTTAGTCATTCTTAGGCGATGTAAGAGGTTTATAATTACATATGCATAATGTTTAAGGATAAGTCACTTTATGTCATCTTTTGTTTTTAGTTAGGTAGGTCTTAAAAGTACTCTGTACTTTAGGTCCCGTCAGGACAGACCTTAAAATGTGTTGTCAAGTAACACCAATCTAGTCTATTTAGAGAGGCCGATTATGGCCGGGCTTCTTTTATTCTGGTTTTTTGCCCGGCCAAGAATGAAGCAATTTTTCTTTGTTCGTCTTTTTCAGTATTTATTACAGTTTAATTGCTATAATTTGAGATTCTACTATCGTTTACTAATTATTACAAAGATTGCATCGTTATTCCCATTGTAAGGGACAATGCGCTTGAATTTTTTTGTTTGTGTCCCAGATTTAGTATACCTAGGGCTTCATTGTAGCTGTCACATGTCATGGCCTTGGGCGTAGCTGGATGTAGTGTTCGGACCTCGTTCGATCACTACGGTTCGTTGACCTGGCCATCATGTGTCAGAGATTAAATAAAACTATTGTATCAGATTAAACTTTTTGAATGAGGAACGGGATAAAACAATCGCGGCCTCGGCAGTTGGGGCCTGATCAGATCTAGAGGAGCCGTTCCTACTGAAGCTTCGCAAAGAATCCTGAGGAGAATCTCGCTGTCTATGACACACAATGCCCGTCACTAGCAGTGAGGGTAGCATCTCTAGCGCGGCCGCTGGCTCGGCGCGGCGGCGACCGGGACGCCAAGACAGAACACAACGGACAGGGGGCGCAGCAACACGCCTCGTCGCGCGCGCATTTAGTTGTCGGTCTGGTGCATTGTTTTATAGAACTTATATCATTTTAAATCTTTACAGTCCACTACTAAAGTTATTAGTATTTATTATTTAACCACCTATGGCCTCAACATGGTCCTATCGCCGGAAATAGTGCACCCAAAATCGAAATAGTTGTACACGCGCCGCGTGCCGGTCGCCGCCGCCATTACAGAAACAAAGAATTCAGAACAGCGGCGTGCAACACGTGCAAGCGCAACGTGGTCATCACATCACAGCAGACTTCATCAGCGCGACGCAATCAGATCGATTGAAGATTGGACTTCGTGATCGACACAGCCACGTGTCGCGTGAATTTCGACAAAGCCACGTGCAGCGATATCATCACATCACACCTATGGCGTTCTCCTTGCATCGCAGCCTAGCCTAGCCTAGCAGCGCAGCATCAGTGAGATAATACAGACCAATTAACTTTTCACTACTTTTACTTCCACTTTTCTCAAATTGCATCAGCAATTCAATCAGACGGACTAAGTTGCCTACTCAGAACATTCAGGCCTCATTCCATTTTAATCACTTAATTATTCAGAAATATTCATAACCTCATTCACACTTTTTTAATCATCACCTCTCATAAAAACTGTCTAACCTTTTCATTATACTAATACCACCAATATCATTTCACAGCATCGTAATCGCTTGCAGTGTGGCTGTGCAGCGCAAACCGCTGCCGTCATCGCGGGGTGTGGTCACCACATGGTCACTTACCGCGTGCACGTGTCTTCGCCTGCCACGTGTTCGCTCTCTTGCTCCCCTCGCTTTGCACGGCCCAGCTTCGCCAATCTCTGCACTGCACGCTAATTTGAGTATTGCACAATTCTTTGCTCGAACACTTGTGATAACATTCACCTACTTGCAATTTTTTTTCTCTTTATTACCTACGTTTAGTGCCTCTCATATTTCTTCTCAGACATGGCTACTGAAGCTAAAGCTGCTGACGCAGATTTAGTGAAACAACGTGGCATCATAAAGAGAAAACCAACTTCATTTAAAAAACACATTCATCACATTCAGACCAATCCATCATTAACAAATGTTCAACTAATAGAATTAAAAAACAGAATTTCAGAACTCAAACAAATTCGTGAGAAATTTTATGATATACAAACAGTAATAGAATTAAAAATGGACATTTCAGAACTCGCTGATGAACCAGATCCAGTAAGCGAACAGTTCGAGAACACCTACCAGTTACTATTGGCACAAGCATCTGAGCTGGTTCAGTTGAACGACAAACCGGTAATCAATCCAGGGTCAGACAAGGATCATTCAGGTGTGACCAAATCATTTATTAAGTTACCTACCATTGACTTGCCACACTTCTCGGGCGACCATCATGATTGGCTCGAGTACAGGAAAAAATTTCAGTCACTTATCAACAGACACCAAACACTAGACAATATACAAAAGTTTCACTACTTACGTTCCTCGCTATCAGGCAGTGCATCATTAGTTATCAAGTCCATAGAAATGACTGGTGACAACTTCGAGGTAGCATGGAAGCTTTTGTGTGAACGCTATGACAATAAACGACAACTCATAGGCTATCATATTCATGCATTATTCAACATAAATCACATTCAAAAAGAATCTTCGGTGTCTTTGAGGCAATTATCTGATACAGTACAGAAAAATCTCAGAGCATTAGCCACGCTAGGTGAAAAAACAGACTATTGGGATACATTAATAATATATTATTAGACACTTTTCTGTTTAAATTAGTCAGAGTGTATTTTTGTACAAGTAATGTAAACTTACTATCATTTACATTGTGATTATTCATAAGCGGTGTTTACCTATAAGTGGTTGTTGCATTATGATCTGAATCTTTGCATGAATTTAGTGTAAGTTTTTATGTAAACAATTGTTGGTGAACCTTATTAAATAAATAAATAAAATAAATAAATATTTGGTAGCCAGTAAATTGGACTCTAGGACATTGAGATATTGGGAAGAACATAAAAACACACTCACAAACATGCCCACACTTGAGTGCCTGAATAAGTTTCTGAAAAATCGTGCAGATTTGTTAGAAACTTTAGAAGAAACAAAGACAAATAACACCAGCAAATCAGATATTCAAGGTGGACAAAACCCAAAGTTACACACAAAACATCACACACCAAAACAACCTACATGTATGTACATTGGCAAACAGAATCATCTATTATTTTCTTGTGAAAAATTCAGACAATTGCCCATCGAACAGAGAATTAAAGAGGTTGAAAAATTAAAAGTCTGTTCTAACTGTTTATACCCTGGGCATGACACCAAGTCATGCCGAGGAGGAGCATGTAAGTACTGTAACCAGAAGCATAACACACTTTTACACTTAGAGACACCAAAATCATCATCAAATACATACACCAGTCACACGCAGAGCAAAACAGTTTTACTATCAACCGCTCAAATCAACATATTGGACAAAGAGGGAAAGCCACACCCAACACGAGCACTACTAGATAATGGCAGCACCTCAAGTTACATTACTAGGCACCTGTGTTCAAAACTAGACTTGCCCATCCATACTATTGACACCACTGTCACGGGTATCAACAATCAGTGCATAAACATTACAGAAAATACCAATATTCAGATTCAATCAGCACATAACAATAATTACAGCACAATAACATTATGTCATGTAATCAATCAGATCTCCAATTCAATACCACAGACATACATACACAGAGATGCTATTCAAATACCTAGTTGCATACAACTAGCAGACTTCCAGCTCCTGTTGACTTGTTGCTGGGTGCAGATGTATTCTGGCAAGTCATGGGTACTGGAAAAATACCATTAGGTAAACAGCAACCAGTCCTACAAGAAACAGAGTTAGGCTGGTTGATATCAGGCTGCATCTCAGATGCTCAGACTCAAAACAGCAATCAGAACTCAACATTCTTTGTTAATCAGATATCAGAAAACATAACCAGATTTTGGGAAATATAAAACATTTCTACTCCTTCAGATATATCTCAGACTACTCAACAGTCATGTGAAGATATATTTACATCCACCACAACTCACAATGATGATAGCAGATTTGTGGTTACCATACCACTTAAACAATCACCAGACTGTTTAGGCCAGTCATACAATCAGGCAATGAATCGTTTTCTAAATATAGAAAAACGTTTCAAATCAGACCCCTCATACAAACAACAATATTTAACTTTCATGCAAGAATATCTTGACCTAGATCACATGACAAAATACACAAACAGAAACATTCAGACACCATCATATTACATACCACATCATGGCATTCTACGTGACAATGGCACTACTACAAAATTCAGAGCGGTCTTTGATGCATCGGCACGAACATCTATCAAAATTTCCTTTAATGATATACAAACAATAGGACCAGTAGTACAAGATGATTTAATTTCAATTCTCATAAGATTCAGACAGCATAAATACATAATATCAGCCGATATAGAAAAAATGTACCGGCAAATTGAAATTATAAAAAAACAACGACCATTACAACAAATAGTATTTCGTTTTGATGAGTCAAAGTCACTGGATACATACACATTAAACACAGTAACATATGGGACAGCCTCAGCACCCTACCTCGCCACACGTTGCATCAGACAGGTGGGAGTGGACTGCCAACATGACAAGGAAGTGTCAGAGATAATCATACACGACTTCTACTGTGATGATCTATTATCAGGATCTCATAAGAAATCGCGTTTGATAGACATAGCAATTTCAGTAAATACAGCTCTAAAATCAGCACAATTTCCTCTCAGAAAGTGGCAGTCTAACAATCTAGATATTTCACAGAAAGCAAACCTATCACCAGACTCACTACACAGCAACATCAATTTAGGTATAAAAGATACATTAAAAACATTAGGTATTTACTGGAACCCTACCCAAGATACAATCACATACTCAACATACATAGAATACTGACTGATTACTAAAAGAAAAATATTGTCCATCATTGGTCAAATATTTGACCCTTTAGGCCTCATAAGTCCCTTAGTCTTAGAAGCAAAAATAATAATGCAAAAAATATGGTCACTAAACTTGCAGTGGGATAACAGTGTCCCTAATGACATAAAAATACAATGGATAAAGTTTGTACAGTCACTATCACTTTTGAAACAATTATTCATACCAAGACGAGTTTTCTATGATTCACCTAAACATATACAACTACACATATTCTGTGACGCTTCTCAGAATGCCTAGTGCACCTGTGTATATATGCGCACACACACTAAAAATGGTGAGGTTTATGTACAGCTAAATATAGAGTAGCCCCACTAAAAACACTAACAATTCCACGGTTAGAACTTTGTGCAGCACTCACAGCTGTTCGCCTTTATAAGAAGGTCATTGACTCTCTCCGTAATTCACACATTATCTCAGACTGTTACTTTGGAAGTGACTCAATGATTGATCTATCATGGATAAAGTTGTCACCACACAAACTAAATGCATTCGTAAGTCATCGAAATACAAACCACTACACATCGATATACATGGCGATATGTACCTACAAAACAGAACCCTGCAGACCTCATATCTCGCGGTGTCTCAGCATCAGTCCTCATACATTCAGACATGTGGTTTTCGGGACCAGACTTTCTCAGGGATGATGATAGCAACTGGCCACCACCACCTGGGCAAATCAGCAGTTACTCTGACCTGCCAGAAACGAAACCCCAGAACCACAAAAACACTAACCAGTGTTACTCACAGATAGACAACAATTCATTCACCTTTAATTACTCTAATTTCACAAAATTAACACGCATAACCGCATACATATTAAGATTCATAAACAATTGTAGAAATAAAACACTGAAAAATAATTCAGCTTCAAACAACTTTATTTCATTAACAACAAAGGAGCTAAATCAAGCCAAATTAAATTTAGTAAAAATTTCACAATTAAATTCATTTCACAATGAATACGAATTACTTTCAACAAATATAACTTTACAAATAAAAACAAATTAAGTTAATTACATCCGTTTTTTGATAGCACCAGCGGAATCATCCGCGTGGGCGGCAGGCTCGCTAATTAGCGATTCAATTATGATAAAAAGTTTCCAATGCTCTTACATGCTAATCATCACATTTGCAAACTTATTTTCTCTACTTACCACAAAACACTTCTCCATGCTGGTCCACAACTTCTACTCGCCCATGTACGTGAAACATACTGGCCCATCAGTGGTCGCAACCTAGCCAGAAAAACAGTACAATCCTGCATCACATGTAGACGATTTCAGGGAAAAACAGTCGCACCAATCATGGGTAACTTACCTGAGCCTCGCATGCATTCAGATTTCACGTTCGGTAATTTCGGGGTAGATTACGCCGCACCAATCATGATCAGTAACCGTAAGGGGCGTGGTAGTCAATTAATAAAATCATACATATGTATATTTGTATGCCTCGCGGTCAAAGCTGTACACTTGGAGTTGGTTACCGATTTGACAAAGGAATCGTATTTAGCTTCACTAAATAGATTCATCAGCCGTAGAGGGAAACCTACCCATGTATATTCAGACAATGGCACTAACTTTGTAGGAGCTTCAAATGTTATCACGGGTTTCTTAGCACAGAATCGAAACTCAATTTGTGAAAGTGCAGCAGAACAAGACATTACCTTTCACGTTATTCCCCCACACTCTCCACATTTTGGTGGGCTGTGGGAAAGCACAGTCAAATCAACAAAACATCACCTAAGGCGAGTCTTAGGCATAGCTCATCTCACATATGAAGAGATGTACACAGTATTATGTCAAATTGAAGGCATTTTAATTTCAAGGCCTCTAACGCCTCTCTCTTCAGACCCGTCTGATCTTACTGCCCTCACTCCATTCCATTTGTTAATTGGTCGATCTTCATCTGTACTACCTAAACCACCACTGGCTGACTGCAATCCAATGCATTTACTCAGATACAAACGCATAGAGCTCCTGCGTCAACAATTTTGGAAACGATTTTACAAAGAATATATTTCTCAGCTACAGAAGGAAGCTACGGAAGGCACCTTGGTCGTCGTGAAGGACGACGCTCTCCCACCTGCTCATTGGGTCCTTGGAAGAATCACACATCTCCATCCAGGCCCTGACGGAGTCACAAGGGTAGCTGACTTCCAGTCAAGCACAGGCACAATCAGAAGAGCATTTAACCGGATACGCCCTCTCATTTGTGGCCCGGCAGAATGTCTATGACACACAACGCCCGTCACTAGCAGTGAGGGTCGCATCTCTAGCGCGGGCGCTGGCTCGACGCGGCGGCGACCGGGACGCCAAAACAGAACACAACGGACAGGGGGCGCAGCAACACGCGTCGTGTCGCGCGTACTTAGTTGTCGGTCAGGTGCATTGTTTTATAGAACTTATATCATTTTAAATCATTACAGTCCACTACTAAAGTTATTAGTATTTATTATTTAACATCCTATGGCCTTAACACTCGCTTTAAGCCCTATCCTTGGGCCGAGTCCGCGTTATACTTCCCAGTCCGCTATTTAAAGTTAAAACAACCCCGCGTAAATCCCTGATAATATAAGTAGGAAGTGCGCGTGGTGATAAATAAATAATATTTTTCCCTTCAAAGAAGTCGTATAATTTCGTCGCCTTATACACACGTGGTACCCAAACCCCAGGGTACTACAGTACCAAACAAATCCTTTTATAAGAGAACATTATATAATTACCTTTCTAAATTTAATTTCTCTCTATCTTCTAATTTTCCGCGAATAGTATTTAAAGAAAATATGGACCACTTCAATTTTCGAGCTGGAGAACTTTAAATTATGTAGCCAAAATCGCTCTTTCACGCGTGCTTTTGGCACAGCAGTAGAGCGGTGACTGTCTGCGAGTATGTTAGATAGCTTACAGATTACTGCCATTGTATGACAGGAAACATTTGGAAACAGTTACTTAATAAATAAAAATAATAAATAAATATTCTACGACATTCTACACAGCGCTCTCTAGACCCAAAGTAAGCATAGTTTAACTAGCTTGTGTTATGGGTTCCAGAATGCGGATAAACATACTTATATACTTTTTTTTTTTGTAAATACATACATATTATACATAGAAACACCCAGACCCATGCAAATAGACATATTCATGCATACAAATATTTGCACTGAGCGGGAATCGAACCCGCGTCCCCTGTCGTAGCAGTCGAATACACTACCGCTACGCCACAGACAGTAATCCAAATATAGCATACACAGCGTGATTCCAAATATAGCATACCCTTTTTTTTTGTGCGGAAATCCCTTCGGATACCCCTCCGCCGGCCAGCGGGGGCGGTTATGTCGGGCTTGAACCGACTAAAACCGCACGCCGTCTCGGGTCTACAGACGCCGGGGTGTAAGGTTACCCATAGAGCATATCCCTCGCACTCCGACTGACCCTGGGCCATTCGCAGTGTTCCCTCTGATAACAGCAGAGGGGTACCTGGAGCGGCCCCCACCCGCGCGGGCCTAGCAGGCCCGCCATACCCCGACCCCCTCGTGCAATGGGGTCAGCTGGCCCTGAAAAGCGCCGGTTGGTCAGACTCTTGGCCGTTGACGTTGACGCCAGCTACTCCAGAGGAGCAATCAATGATGCGTCATCGCCCACGTTGCCCAGGGTGCACCAAACTTGGAAGTGACCCAACCAGTCGCACCCCAATATAGCATACCCGTGACGTGACGTGACGTCCCTCTCACCTAGCAGTCGAATGCACTACCGCTACGCCAGAGGAATTGGAACAATTGGAAAAAAGCGGCCAAGTGCGAGTCGATGAAGGGTTCCGTAGCAATAAGTAACATAATAATGCATTTTTTCAAATTTTATATTTGAGTTGATTGAATGAAAGGTAAATTACGTTTTACGATTTATGACGTATTAAAAAAAAACTACTTACTAGATCTTGTTCAAACCAATTTTTGGTGGAAATTTACATGGTAATGTACATCATATATTTTTTTTAGTTTTATTATTCTCTTATTTTAGAAGTTACAGGGGGGGGGGACACACATTTTACCACTATGGAAGTATCTCTCGCGCAAACTATTCAATTTAGAGGAAAATTATATTAGAAACCTCAATATCATTTTTGAAGACCTATCCATAGATACCTAACACGTATGGGTTAAATGAAAAAAAAATTGAGTTTCAGTTTCAAGTATGGGGAGCCCCCAAAATTTATTGTTTTTTTTTTTCTATTTTTGTGTGAAAATCTTAATGCGGTTCACAGAATACATCTACTTACCAAGTTTCAACAGCATAGTTCTTATAGTTTCGGAAAAAAAAGTGACTGTGACATACGGACGGACAGACATACAGACATGACCAATCTATAAGGGTTCCGTTTTTTGCCATTTGGCAACGGAACCCTAAAAATGTACCCTAATTTGAAAGCAACCTCAAGTTTGTCCATCAAACTAGTTTCATACTGAATCCTGAGTTGCATGTAATACTAAAATAATAAATAATAAAATCTTTATTGGAACCAAAAATATATACAGGAATAATAACACATAGTGTGATAGTGTCTGCATTAGTTGAAAACTGAGTCACAGACACTAAAGCCACCTTCAGTATAAATATGACAATAAGAAAAAAATATTAAAAAATAGTAAAATTTAATTACAATATTTAAATAAAACAAAACACTTAATATTCTACATTATATTAGTGTGTGTATGCAGTGTATGTGTGTTTGAGGTGTGTAGGTGATGAAGTGTGTTATGTGATATGTTAATGTGAGTAAGATCGTCTGTAAGATTGTGTGACTTGTGAGGTAGTGAAGAAATTTTGGAGGAGGAGAGTAAGACCTATTCAAATAAATATGTTTGACCCACAATTTCCAGCTCTTCGTAGTTAAGAGTATGCAGCCATTTATCGGTGACCAGTTTGCAAGCCCTCAATGTAAGTAATAAATATTTAGGACTTTGTTAACTCGATTGTATAGAAGGGGGCACACAAAAAAAGGATATTGGTGTTTGAGAACTGCAAGTCTAGCCAATTCCATTGGACAGCCTCTGTCTGACCTACGTGTTTTTGTGGTGAATTCAGCATCAAACGATAATTCAGTGTGCTTGCGCAATATGGTATTCAGTAGAATTGAGTGTCACACACACAAAGTATATAGTTCAACAGTGGGGAAACGAATAGGCTTGCGTGTCATGACCTTCAGAACAGCCCGCTGTGCCCGCTCCTAGGATAGCATTTGGGAGTTTAGCGAGCCACCCCACGCAGTAACACACTAAGTTAGGATAGAATGGCTTGCTGATTTGCACTCTGAAGCTGACAATTATGGGTGTAGATGGATTTTGAACGGTTTCTAGTATAAGTCAGATCTATTTAACCACACATATGTAAGGATATCTTATAGAATTATTCACTAATGGCAAGCTTGATACAGAATTTCATTCGTAAGGTGTTGACGTGTTTTGCATGAAAAGAATTGAATATTTAAAGCGGGCAAGGGAAGCTCTAAAATCATTAGTGCCAATTGGCACTTCATACCTATGTGATTTCTTCCCTTTTGCCGGTGACTCCCCGAGTGAGGCTGTGTGAGTTACGACCCTCAGGGGGATTGAACACTGGCACAGGTTGAAAAACACTGGCCTAGACCATATAACTAACCTATTGTCCTAATTTCGTAATCCTAGGATCGGTATTTTGGTTCTGCATTGATGATTCAGTCACCCGCAAAAGCTTTTTACTCCATGATAAATAATTTAAAAAAATATACTGATGAAATAACTTAATACACGGTATGTTCGAGACTGCAGAAGTACACATGCCTTGACCCAACCATGCTTTTATTGCAAACTTAACGCGGACGAAGTCGCGGGCAAAAGTTCGTTTTCGTTATATTAATATTACGAAAACGAACTTAATCTCAAACTATTTTATTCGTACAAATCGGACCGAGTTCGAGTGGATCTAGTTGACTAAAGAGCCAAATAACAGGATGCACTAAGTAAGTACACTTAAATGTTTATAAGTAAAGGATGCAAAAACACTCAAATGTAACGTATTGATGTGCACTATTGTTTATTGATGACACTAAAGCTCGTTAATAGCTACTAAACAAAAAAAGTTATTTAATTGAAAAACATATAAAAAAGGTGCTGACTTGTTTTGTCATTGTCGATTTTCTATTTTTCAATCTATCTGTATTGTAAAGGTGAAAACATCTGTAAGTTCCTACCTATCTAATTTTTTTCTACGTGGGTATCACAATAGCATGATTTATTCGGTCCAGATGGACAAAAATACCTAATTACCTCATCATCTTCCGAGCCTTGGTTGGTTTGCTTTCAGTCTAACCACGAAATCTAGCCCCACTATCGAAGTTCTGAAGTTTAGACCAGATTTGTCTTAAGTTCCTATTTCCTGTAATGTAAAAGGAGGTAGGTGGTCCAGGACCGACTGGCAAACCCCACTTCATGGCTTTATGGCAATTCTGACACTGGTTTTTATACCCTTTGTAAACTTTGTGCCCTCAAAAGTAGTTTAACAAATTCCGAGTTGCCACTTATATATGCCACCCAGGGACTCTTCTAAAAATAGCGGTATGCTTAAAATTAGACGAAATTTATTTCTCTTCACAGATTTCAAAAATGGCAGCTTTGAAAACCCTAACCCTGCTGCAGCTGGTGTACTTCTGTGTGTGCAGGGACAGGCTGCACATTGTCTACGAATGGAAGCTGATGGACTACGAGTTCCCGACGGCAGAGGCTCGTCAGCAGGCCCTCGACAGCAAGAGATATATACCAGAGAACTGTATGCCTATGGCTTGTAGATCTATGGGGATAGACTATTTATTACTATGCCGCAGTGGAAGGTAGGGGTACCGGCCAGTTTGACTTACATTAATTTGAAAGGTGAGTTTGTGTTGGTACAAAAAATATTATATCTGTATTATTTATGCAGTCTATACGGCCTCAGAATAGAAAAAACTGTGGTGTAGGTGTGTCGTGCGTACCCAGAGGATTACACTATGTCGCGTATAGATTGATAATACACCCAGTATATTTTTCACCCAGACAGGGTGAAAAATATACTGGGTGTTAGGGAAACGTTCCTGAAAACTAAGACAGACTGACTGATTTTTTTTTTCGATTGGGTATATTTTTAAGCTGTACTAACACGGTGGAGCGGGAATAATGTTAATAAAACGTCAAAAAAGTACTTTAACCGATCGAAAAAAATTCGATAGATTTTTCTATCGGTACTACCTTTTTTTTTTTTTTTCGTGCGGAAATCCCTTCGGATACCCCCCCGCGTGCCAGCGGGGGCGGTTATGTCGGGCTTGAACCGACTAAAACCGCACGCCGTCTCGGGTCTACAGACGCCGGGGTGTAAGGTTACCCATAGAGCATATCCCTCGCACCCCGACTGACCCTGGGCCATCTCCGGTTTCGAGATGGCCCCCTCGGGTTTGGGAACCACGGTGTCCCCGTCTTGCCCCGGTTTGGGGGAGGGGCGCTAGTCGCCCCACCGTCCCGGCCTGCTTCTGCTGGGGTGACAGGTGGCCTCACCCGCCACCCCCAGGCCTGCGCTCATGGAGGACGGAGGTCGTTAAGCGACCTCCGGCGCCTGAGTTGCCTGCGACGCGCGGCGAGCAAGTTGCGGGCTCGGCGGACCGGGAGAGTTCTAAGTCTCTCCCGGGCGCGCTCCGCCACCTCCTTCGCGAGCATTACATGCTCGCAGAAGGAGGCGGCGGCGGCCCACGCGCTCGCGCTCCGCACCATTGCCGCAATCATGCTGCCGAGCGAGAGGACTCGCACCCCGATGGCTGCCACGAGGTCACGCCTCGGCGCCTCCCACGCCGGGCAGTCCGCCAGCGTGTGCAGCCCTGAGTCCTCGCTCGCGTCGCAGTGATGACACTCAGGCGTTGGCTCCTTCCTGATCCGATGCAGGTGGTCCCCGAAGCACCCCTTCCCTGAGATCACCTGCGTCAGTCGGTACGAGAGGCTTCCGTGTCGCCTCTCCAGCCAATCCTCCATGATGGGCCTTACCGCCGCTATTGCGGCGTACCCTGCGCTTGGTTGCCCAAGTCGTTCCTTCCACTCCACCACGATGGCCTGGCGGAGCTGGGACTGCACGGCCTCGATTTCTCGAGGCTCGGGGTTCCATCCCTGCTCCCGCGCCTCCTTTCGCCACTGGTACAGTTGCGAAAGGGCTCTCGCTTCCAGGTCCCATGGCGGAGTTCCGGCAAGGAGACTCGCCGCCTCGAAGGAGATCGTGCGGTACCCTCGGATGACCCTGATGGCCAGAACCCGCTGCGGAGCGCGCAGCATCCGCACAGTTCTGGTCCTCAGGGCCTCCGCCCATATTGGGCACCCATACAGGGCCATGGACCGCACGATCAACGCGTAGAGTCTCCTGCAGGAGTCATCGGGCCCCCTCATGTTGGGCAACAGCCGAGCCAGAGCAAGAGCTGTGCCCTTCAATTTGGGGGCCAGACTTCGGATGTGCTCTCCGAAGTCCCATCGGCCGTCGAGCACGAGCCCAAAATATTTCATTTGGGGCTTGATGCCGATGCGATTTCCTCCCACGATGAGACTGGATCCCTCGGGTGGCTTGCTCCGAGGCCCATGGAAGAACAGGGCCTCGGTTTTATGCAGGGCCACCTCGAGACCCAGCCGCCGGATCCGTCGTCGTCTTGGTTATCGGGAGTGTGTATATTGGAACGTGAATATTCTTTCTACATTCAACTGCTTTTTATTCCATATTCTTCCAGTAAGTTTAAAATTCAGTTTCGACCGGTAGGTAGACTCTTACATAATCACAAGTGACACTAGCTATAACTTTCTTTGGAAATAGTTTAAAGTTGAGCTACTAAGAATTTACGGTCAGAAATAATGTGAGAAACTATCAAAATCCTATTTTGGATCAAATAAGTTAAAATAGACATATTTTAACTTTCTTTTTCCTTTTCAGAAAAAGTTAATGTGATTAATAAAACACTCTCTATTTCATATAACTCAACAAATTCACCAAAGCTGATCCCGTACCCAAGCTGGGCAGCACACTCTATCAGTACTGATGGTAAACCTCCAGAAATCATCTCACCCCTCCGAGTCAGAGCTGACCGTTGCGGTCGTCTCTGGGTCTTAGATACCGGTAAAATTGGTGAATTAGAAAACAAAGCCACAGTATAATTATCCTCCTTCATTAATTATCTACGACTTAAAGACAGATAACTTACTTAGAAAGTATACCTTCCCCGAAGACCAGGTTAAAGAAAAATCAAGTTTTGCCAACATCGCTGTAGAAGACATGGATTGCGATAACACGTAAGCCTATGCTGGCGATGTAGATGAATCAGGAGTTGTAGTATATTCCTGGAAAAAAAACGAATCCTGGAGAATTACCCACCACTACTTTGACTTGGACCCTGCGGCTAGCCATTTCAGCGTTCAAGGCTACAACTTCACCTGGAATGATAATGTGTTTGGTATGGGACTGTCAGCCCCTGACGCTAACAACTACAGCACTTTATACTTCCATCCCATGGCCAGTTATGATGAGTTTGCAGTCTCTACAGAATATCTGATGAGCCAGTCTCTTGTTGAGCGTAATTACAATGCATTTAAACTCTTGGGAACTCGTGAACCTAAAATGCAGTCTAGTGCATCGTTCGTAGACCAAAAGACTGGAGTACTATTCTATTTATTGGCAGAATTGAACGCTGTCGCTTGCTGGAAGACTTCAAACAAGGAGTAGTTTAAATAGTAAATTAAAATAATAATATTGTCAGAAGTCTACGTGAATATTACATATTGAAGTAAAACAATTTTTAACGCATTCGATTTCGATTTATTTGGTTTTATTATTTACCCTGATCCCGACGTTTCAGATGCTTTTCCGCAACAATGGTCATGAGGAGACTAAAGATGGTGGTTATCTTGTAGTTTGAAGTGTAAGTTATCTCAAAGTACCCGAACTATGTTGAATTTTTGATGTTACTATTTTTGCAGAATGGGCTCACGATTGGCCTAATGGCTTGTTGTATTTTTCTTTTTTGTGTTTGATTAAGCGAATGGCACTTGTGGTATATTTCTAACATATTCTATATTAAAATTTACTGTATATTTTTTAAATTTCAGTAGCCTTGCGGATCCTAGGTAGAAATCTGCTTACCGGCTTTTATTTTTCCACTTCGTGCGGTCTTCGGCATCCACGGTGGTGAGACCATTTGAACAAATGTCTTCTTCTACGACGCCAAACCAGTAAATCTTGGGTCTACTCTTCCTACTGGGCTGAGAGTTCCTCACACGATCCTTATGTGTGATACTCCATATTCCATATTCATATCCTTGACATACAACTTCTGCTTGTGTCGCTCTAACAGTGATGCTTCGCAGCCATGTGAAAGGACCATTAGGCCAATGATGGTTTTATAAACCTAACTGGCATTTTGAGATCGCAAATGACGTCAGTCACCTCGCGTCACTTGGCCTATGCAGCGGTAATGCATGCCTTGACGTCGCAATGGATTTCTCTAGTCGCATGGAGTACAGATCCCAGGTATTTAACTTGGTCCGTGTGCTTAAATAAGTTTGGGATCTGTGGAGATTAACGCCATGTACTCGGTCTTTACTACATTTAACTTCTGAGAACCAATTCTCCTAATAAAAAGATGTTCAAAATTCTCTCTCAAAAAGTTAAATAACATAACATAACATAAACTCACGCCTATATCCCCGAAGGGGTAGGCAGAGGTGCTAGCACCCACATTTCGCCAGTTTATGTTTAAAGTTAAATAAGGAAATCTTATGATAAAATGTTGTTGAAAATATTGTAAATATTGTTACGATTGTCCTTTTTTTTTAGGAATAGGTGTTCTCGTAACAAAATTTGGTAAAAAAATATTGAAAGTTTTATTACGCGAACACTTTTTTTGACATTTGGGAGATCGAGACTAAATTGAGACTGAATTTTGAACATTTTTTTATTACCAGAATTGGCCCTCAGGCCACTGTTTTCAAGCGCCTCTTTCCACGTCCACGACCAATTTGACCGTATATCCACCGGCGTGATCTCACCAGCATACATGAGCAGCCATGTAGACTGCTCGTATGAGTTTCGAATCTTATTTTTTTTTTTTTTTTATATTTAGGACACGTCAATTTGACTTCACCTCGCCTGATGGTAAGCTGAAGGTAAAGTCCAAGAAAGAGGGTCACCATTACATACACATACCATGTTAACAATGGTGGCACTCAGCTTGACGGCCTCATCAGAAGAGGATTGTCGTCGCAGCACCGCGTGACACCCACCGGTCCCACAAACAAAATATCTAATTCCACATCGAACAGAAGCGGGCTGAGGACGGTGGTGATGGTGATGGTTAAAGGTTTCGGTTTGAACCATGGAATCACAGTAATTTTATTTCAACATTACTGTAAACTGCCAACAAAATTATTATTGTTGTTTGATATTAAGTACTTATATATAACTAATATTGTGGTGATTTATGAAACCCGTGACTGTTTTAAATGAAAAAATATGAGTCAGTTTTGCTAATCTCTTCCTTCCTCCCTGTGTCACGATGTCTGCAAACATAAGCTATGTATTTAGTGAATGTTAACTTTAATAAACAGCTATGTGGAGTTTCTTTTCGAATAATGACATCTATGGAATTAAAGGAAAAACTGTTGCCGGTTTTGTGTAGTGGATAATGGATAGATGGCAGCACAAGTTTTTTTTTATTAGATACTCCTAATACTCCTAAGTAATATAGACATAGACTAAATGTAATATATTATTTTAACTAAGCCTAAATGAAAATTATAGTTAAAAAAATAGTTACAACAAGAGTTTCGGTTTTTTTTCGGTTTCTATACATGTTATTATTGTTATCATAGACCAATAATAAACATTAATATATTGGTCAATCTTGTTATCTATCCAAAGCTGATCTTTTTTTTTTTTAACCGCCGCCGCCGCCGGCTTGCGATGGTGGTTATGTCGTGTATCGACTAAAACCGCACGGTGTCGTTCCCAAGTGTCCATTGCCGGGCACCCCGGGTAAGTTTAAATAATCGATAAAGTAAAACAGTTAACATATTTTATAAAGCATTTCCAACCTAAGGCTTAGTTCAGACCGCTTTATAGATACTTACTGTAAGTATATTCTAGGAGTATCCGGTTTTAAACGGATAAAAAGCGTTTCATACTTACATATATACTCACGACCTTTTCCCTCTTTGCTCCTGTTTAAATGACGAATGCTTTGTTAAGATGAACAATGTTTTTTGTATGACTATATCATATTGTTTTTTATAGAAAAGAAAAAACATAGATTTATTTACGTAAACTGCAAATTTTATCCCATGACTGCGACACAGCGGCGATAGCCCAGTGGCGTACGTAACAGACTGCTGAGACGTGGTCTCGAGTTCGATCCCCAGTCGCCCCGGGCATACACCTCTGACTTTTCGTAGTTATGTGTGCATTAATAAATGTTAATTATCGCTCGCTTAATAATGTGCCCGGTAGATGGTAATAGGCTTGTCCGCGATTACATTGGGACCTAAACATAGCTGGCGATTCGTGGGTGAGTAATACACCTCTGCCAACTCCTTCGGAGATACAGGCGTGAAGTTGTGTGTGTGACTGCAACATAAGAAAAAGCAAACCAAGTATAAAATACTTCTAATTATACTTAGGTAATATTTTTATTGACCTAAGATTTACTTAGTACGCGTGCTCTATAATGGGTGATACGGGTGTACAGGACATTACCAAATTCTTCGAGGCCCAAGTCTACCTCACCTCCAAGTCTATGAGGCTCTGGTGCAGGCATTCATCTCGGGGTTGGTGGGCCAGACGACAGCCGCTTCCAAAACTAATCGAAAACAAAGTGAAAAATTTGAACATTTATAGTTGATTGCAACAAAATACTTCCTTTAATTCACTTTATTCATTCTTTATTCATTTATACTTTTATCAGAAAATAGAATGCATTAGGCATAGACTTGATTTATTTTTAAATATTTATTCTGTTCATTGAGTTTGACCACTATCTTTTTAAAAATTATTCTTAATTTACCATGCACCTGCATTATGAGCGATACCATCATTCGAAATTCAAACTATTTCCGAACGGCCAACCATAAAAACGCTCCAGTGTGACCAATTTAGGAACACTCGCTACCTTTGATAAATTTCTAATAAACGCTATCTATATTTACAATGCAATAAGCCCCCATAAATTTCACTGCTATAATTTATCTTGGCCAGCAGAGCTTAGGTATCCATATAATATAGGTATCTTCGTAATGCATGGTTGTTCGGACGTGTTAATATGGCCAAATAGCTGTGATTAGAAAAGTACTTCTAAGTCTGATATCAGAGAAGATGAGTGAAGCTGAAAAGGTAAGTAGTAGAAACCCCTAAAGGTGAATATTATATTATTTTTGTAAACTTTAAATAAAGTATTCGTTTAATGTACAGTCAACGACAAAAGTAGATTCACAAATTTTAATTTATTAATCACCTTCGTTCTTAAACCTTTCTTAAAACAATAAACAAAACATGAAATATATTAACTCTGTGCTCTAGGTATTATAAAATTAATTATACAGCTAATATTCGTACATGTATACAAATTTAAAAACCGGCCAAGTGCGAGTCGGACTCGACCATGAAGGGATCCCGTAGCAGCAAGTAAAATATTTATATTTTCAGTTGTTTGAATGAAAGGTAAATTGCGGTTTACGATTTATAATAATAATAATAATATATTTATTTATCAGACAACATTAATCCATTTTGTTAGTAACAATTTAATTCTTAACCTATGTTAGTAAAATTAAATCATAGTAATATTGCATTGAATTATTTAATTATCTGTCCCACCCAATGTCTCAATATGGGACAGTCTATTTTTGCAACAATTACCTTAAGGACACTGTTAGAGCTAGCCCGCGTCCTGTGCAACAATGAAGAGATTCTTTTACGCCGTATAGCGTAAAAGTCATCTGTGCGTTCCTGTGCAAACATCGTCGACGCGCTACAGTATCGGGGCAGCCCCAACAATGTCCTGAAGGTATTGTTGTACTGAACTCGGAGAGCATTGTAAGATTTCTGAGTATAGCTGACCCACAGGGCGCTCGTGTAGAAGACCTGGCAAAAAGCTTTGAACAAGGTTATTTTCACTTGTTTCGTACATCGAGCAAACCTGCGGGCCAACATATTACCTCTCACTGCCAATGCCCGCCTTTCTCGTTCCATATCCGCATCATCTCTCATAGAGCTTGTGATAATGTGGCCCAGGTATTTAAACTGATTGACTACTTTAAGAGTTTGCCCAGCTAGTGAAACAGGAGGTACATAACAAAGTTTTTTATTTCCTGGTGTAAACACCACGATCACATTTATGACGTATTAAAAAAAACTACTTACTAGATCTATTTCAAACCAATTTTACGCCAAACGTATAGGTAGTGAAGCGGTCTAGGTATGTAGATGAGACCACTTACAATTTGCGTGCGAGTAGACGTGATGGAAACTAGCGTCGAGTAGAATAGGAGTTTATTATTCGGTAATTACAATAGTGAAGGCAGAAAGCAGAATAAAATCACAAACATTAGTATGGCTTTATATATACTAAAACTATTAATAAAACTAAACAGGCGGCACCAACTCCCGGGCCGCTAGGACAGTCGTTTCTTGTCTACCGTCTCGAAGTGCGGCCCACTTATACCGGTTTGACCGGTTGGTGCCACCTGCGTAGGCGCGGCCTAACATCATCCGATATGACGTAGTGTGGCGTGATGTTATGCCTCGTTTGATGCACCGGTGCACTTGCATGTTTTCGCCGGTGCACTCGCCTACTCGCTACACCACTCCCCCACTGAGACCGTTACAACGGTCGATAGTAGTCCGGGAAACGTACTGTGCGTCCACATCTCGTCTTCTTTACTGTCTCCTGATGTTTGGGACCTTCGGGCAGTGCCGTCGTCTGTGGAGTTTCCCTGGTGATGAAGGCAGGTTTCAAACGGTCGATTGAAATACGTTGTGATCTTCCCTGGACATCGACGTCAAAGGTCTTTTCGCCACGCTGCAGTACCTTGTACGGGCCGAGGTAAGGTGCTTGTAGTGGCCTTCGTGCAGGACCTTGCCGGATGAAGACATGGGTGGACGTTTTGAGGTCTTTAGGGATGTAAAAAGTTCTGCTGGAACTTCCGTGCCAAGATGTTGGTTGAGGTGCTAATCTGCTGACATGAGCACGGAGTCTGCTGGCAATGGAGGTCATGTCAGTGTTTTCAGTGGCACTAGAGGAGAAGAACTGTCCAGTTTGATGTGGCGTGGCAGGTGATGGCAGCTTTCAGTTGACGGTGCAGCCGTTCTACTAGTCCGTTGGCTGCTGGATGGTACGACGTAGTGGTATGGTGTGTGGCATTGACTAACGCGGCGAGCTCCTTGAAGTTGTGTGATAGGAACTGCCCACCGCGGTCAGTGGTGATGTGTTCTGGACAGCCAAACCGTGAGATCCATCCATTAACTAGTGCAGCAACACAGGTTTCTGTAGTCATGTCTGGGAGTGGATACGCCTCAGGCCAACGAGTAAAGCGGTCGACGATCGTGAGGCAATACCTGTTACCGGAACATAATGGTAATGGACCTATTAAGTCCAGGTTTATATGACGGAATCTGGCAGACGGTGGTTCAAATGTTTTCAGAGGCGCTGAGGTATGTCTTGAGACTTTAGAGCGTTGACATTGCTGACATTCCTTAGCCCATTGGCGACAATCTCGTCTAATGCCTGCCCAGATGAACCTTTGCGTCACCAGCTTAACAGTTGCTTTTCCTACTGGATGACTGAGGTTATGTAGGGCATGGAACACTTGCTTACGGAATGAAGGGGTAATGTACGGTCGTGCAATTGATGTGGAGATGTCACAGTATATGCGCAAGCCTGACTCTGGTGTTCGCAACTTCTCTAACTTCAGAGTGGAGCCGTTCTTCAACAGGTCTTGCAACTCTTCATCTGTCTCCTGTTCACTGGCTAGGGCTTGATAATCCAATGGCGTACAGATTTCATCAACCCGTGACAGGGCATCAGCAACCACATTCTCTGCTCCAGTGATGTATCTGATGTCTGTCGTGAACTGGCTGATGAAGTCCAGGTAACGGAACTGACGTGGTGTGCAGTTCTCTCGTCGTCCAGCGAAGGCATATGTCAGCGGTTTATGATCTGTTATGACCGCGAATGTTCGTGCTTCGACCATGACATTCGGCGGACGTTTACATGGTAATGTACATCATATATTTTTTTAAGTATTATCATTCTCTTATTTTAGAAGTTACACGGGGGGACACTTTTTACCACTTTGGAAGTGTATCTCGCGCAAACTATTCAGTTTAGAAAAAAATGATATTAGAATCCCCAATATCATTTTTGAAGACCTATTCATGGAATCCCACACGTATGGGTTTGATGAAAAAAATAATTTGAGTTTCAGTTCTAAGTATAGGGAACCCCCTAAATTTATTGTTTTTTTTTTCTATTTTTGTGAGAAAATGTTAATGCGGTTCACAGAAGACATCTTCTTCTTCTTCAACCAAGTTTAAACAGCATAATTCTTATAGTTTCGGAAAAAGGTGGCTGTGACATACGGACGGACAGACAGACAGACATGACGAATCTATAAGGGTTCTGTTTTTTGCCATTTGGCAACGGAACCCTAAAATGATTTGTAAATATTTTAGTGACAATCTACTTTTTCAATGAAATTTTGATGCAATTAGTATGCTAACTGATCCTATCGATTTAGATCAGAAAATAGACTTGAACCCGCGACTAGTCCCTTATAGGGGGCATACTACCAACTGAGCTACACACGGCCCAGATATTCGAAATTTTCCGATGTATATATATCTCCACTGGAGCCATCTACAGTAATTCTTGCGAATTACGGAAACAATGAATGATGTTATTATCATTTTAAAACATTGTTCTACCTCTATCTATAATCCACTTTTGTCCTTGACTGTACATTGACCCCTTGGGTGTGTGGAATCACACCAAGGCCTTCGGGGCCAAACGAACTTCACCTGGAAGCTGATACATTTGCTATATGACGGACGAGGCCCTAGCGCAGGGTATCCTCTTGGGAGGTCAGAGGGCAGTAGCTCCCAAGAAGCGGTATAAACCTAATCAAAAGGGTTAAGCGGACCTCAGGCTCAGAGGTGCCTCGGATGTAACCAGGGACAATGCTAAGATCATGATGATGAGAAAAACCCAGATGAATGCAAATATAAATATGCATTTTTAATTTAAAAACAACCTTTCTAGTAAGTACATAACAAGGCAAATGAAATGAGACCAAACATGACGGGTTTATCTGATTTAATTCAGAAGTTCCTATGACCGCCTACCGTCTCCATCTTCAGCCTCTGGATATCATGCAGCATCGGAGTATTTGCCAAGAGAAAACGAATGAGCCCAAACTCGAATAGTTTATCTTGTTTAGTTCAGGAGTTTCTACGGCCATCTCCCGATTCCATCATCAGACCAGCTTCATAGTGCCATATTATCGCATTGTCACCGACGATACGAAAGTGCAAATACAAAATTTGAGTTCAATCTAACGTCATTCAACGTCGTTCTAATGGGGCTTCTAAGATTTGATCCATACTAACTAACAAACTAACAGAGCAAGTTAAATAAAATCACAGATTAAATAATATACAACATAACATAAACTCACGCCTATGTCCCCGAAGGGGTAGGCAGAGGTTTATAAGTGCCCGGTTAATGGCAATAGGCTCGCTACCTATTACATTGGGACCTAAACATAAACTGGCGAAATGTGGGTGCTAGCACCTCTGCCTATCCCTTCGGGGATATAGGCGTGAGTTTATGTTATGTTATGTTATTATGTAGGCAAGTATAACTTCCACAGTGGAATGGTGGATGGCTGAGTCCAAGGTGGATGACTTCTATGCTGTTATGCGAAAACGTCACGCTTCTTTCATGTCTAGTATCAGGGAATCAAAAACGTAATAAAGGCCGTATATGGGGCTTGTAGGACTCACATTGAAATGGTATTATTTATATCGCCACGATGGCGAAACAACGCTGAGAATTTTTACCTCACATCTGTTAACAATACAAATACCATTCATACAACATAAAAAATTATTCGTCTTCACGACGTATTTGAAATAAAGGAATATTGACACGTGTTAATTATTACAAAATGAACTCTATGGACGTCTAAATTATCTCATTGGTTAATGCGTATTAAAATAATTTATAAAGGGTTTTAGGAACCAAATAAGATGTAATTTGATTTCTTTGTCAAGCTTTGATACGAGACTGTTGGTTAGTAAACGGACGCGTTTACCAAATTTTGCACGATTGAATGTCGCTATGCTTTGCCTGACAATGAGTTTGTATTACGTAGATTGAGAGTTAAGTGTTAAGCGTGGCATGTTGCATGGAAGGATAGTAATTTAAGGTTAATGGTGTGTATATAATTAAAATATGCTTAATTTGAACTAGTTAAGATGTTTGGTTTAAAATAATATTGGCATGCTATTTTAAGTACAAGAAAGGTCTAATGCGTAGGTCATTTCTCAAAAAAAATACTACCTGATACCCAAGCGACGAGGAGGCGTGTGACGTCACTAAGATCCATCAGGCGGGGAGTCAGTGGAATATAAAAACTGATTTCGAACGGGGACATGGGAGAGTTTTCATTGTAGCTGGTTGAAGTGCATACGCTCTGTTAAATTAGTTGGTAATTTCGTTGGCTGTGTTATGCTAATATAATTGGTGATTCTTTTGACGAGTTGTGCATACTAGACAGTGACAAATGATAACGCTCTTTGGATTGAATATCTAAAGATTCCTATATTTTATAAATACCTTTCTCTATATAAACCCAACCTCCTGAAACGTGGCAAAAAAAGAACTTTTAGGTAACAAGCCTTAAATTCTGGGATTGAGTCTGATTTCGGAAGCGTTTCAAACACCTATTTCCTATAATCTAGGATCCGTGGAATAGTTTTAGGGGTTTTCGCAAGCTATTCCATTCCTTATCCTTAGTTTAGTTCGCATTGTTATTCCCTTTCACACAATTCGCATAAATTCACACATATCAATTCATACACACCTATTGTCTTTGGTAAGGGACAATAGACCGAGGTAAACATTAGGGTCATTTGCGTCTAGAATTATTTAGGTTAATCTGTCGAGGCGGATTAATAGGATTCGTAGGTAACATCATACTAAATACGTTTATTTAAGTGATAACTAACCGAAGTGAAGTGTTACGTAAATTATATCGCGTTAAGTCTTTGTTTACAAGATAATTATCATAAATAACTTAATCAATCCAACGGCAAATCCATTGTGTTTTAATTAAAGTAACCGTGAATTTTATAGTAAAGTTGTGGATAAATACGTTATTCAATAATTAAAAATAGATGTATTGAAAATAGTTCCAGAACATTGTCTGAATAAATCGTGATAGTTTGTTATATAACTTTAAATATATTACTAAATAATATAATTGAAGGTTTCTGGTAAATTTCTACTATTTTATAGTATATTGGTTTGAATAGCAAGATAAAGAACTGTGGTCTGAATTTATATGAAATTACGTTTGGAAGTGATTTAAATGATTACGTGAAATATCATTATCATTATAACATTTTATCTAGGCACTGTAATCAAATAATTAAGTGCATTTTAACACGGCTGAATACATCATTCGAGAATTAGAGCAAGTATAAATAATTATTCCGTTATCAGTTATAGAACATTGATTTGAATGGTCAGAAGTTGACGAGTAATATATTAGAGTAAATTATCTAAGTGGCTGATTATTCATCTAACATTTGCAATATATCGAGTAACACAAGGAAATAGTATCAGTAATACAAAGAGATGGTCGTTGGTGAACTCAATTAATATTCGACTTGTAAAGTGCAAAGAACACATAAGAGACGACGTGTGGTTTTAGTAGGTTCATTCAGAGACATCTGAAATATCATTATTTGCACACAGTTTTCTAACGAGAGGGAGTATTTTAGTCGAATACAGCAATAAATAAATATATGTGTTACAATCAGCTCACTTAATAGATAATTTAAATACAATTTTAGCTCCTGGAACCATTTGGGTTTTCAGTTTGAGCAAGTTATCAGTGTGTAGCATATCTGGGGTCTGCCTGAAATTCATAAATTATATTTATAAGCTAAAACAGATGAACTCATGTCAAATCAGTATTTATACCAGTCTCGAACGAAACCTACATTGGAATGCAGGCAAACCTAGATATGTGAGGCGATTTACGACGGGTCGGTTAAACTTGTAATGGTATTAATTAGTGAATACTAATATAAAAAAAGAGAAGAATACTATTATACGTTTAGCGTTAGTGGAGGTACTGATAACAGAATTAAATTACTCTTGAAAGAGAGGAGGAGAAAATATGTTGATTAAATATCAACCAAAAAAAATATATATATGAGCTCACGACAAAACATATGAAATATAAAAAATACAGGCCATTATCATATAATCTGGATCCAGAAAACCTCAGTTACCTGGTAGATACAATCTACGACCGTAAATGATAACTTGACATTTAAATCAATATCGTATATAGAAACTAGATTTTATGCAGATAGAGTTCATTTTATTTCAACAAAACTCAAAAGATTAGAACATTAGTTAATATATAATATAAACCGAAGGTTAAATTAATTCAGTGAGGAGAATAATCACGGTGTACATTATTTAAAATAAATCGGTTAGGAATTTAATTTCACAGTTTAGTTTTATGTTTAGTTAGGTTTAGACGATTACAGCCAAGCTAGTGACGAAGATAGCCTTAAGGGCGATTTCCCGTTACAGTTTTTGATGCCCGGTGACCAGAATTCTTGTCTAGTATTAAATTTTAATACAACGAGAAAAGAACCAACTTATAAATTACTACAAAACATACCACGCAGAATATTAAATTTTTATTCAGTACGTTCGAAACTCACAGGAATAGACTTTTAAAACAGTACAAAAGGCATATTCATTGTTTAAAATCTATTCTTTATTTATTGTTTAAAAAAAATATTACACAACGTAGGCAATTACTAAAATAGTAAGACTTTCTAAAAAGGGTCCAATACACAATACACCGAAAATTATTACGGATATCATAAACATAGGCAAAACTTGGGTCAGTCTTTGTCTATATTTAAGCAAACTAAAACTTTTGTTGACGCACGTGTAAACTCGTAACAATATTTTTTTGCCTTACGATTCTCATAGACATAGTTAACAAAACGAAAAAAAAAATACAAATACTCTATACATTTGAACATTTCAAGGGGTCTTAAAATAGGACCGTTTATCACGTACGAAACTGACATTCGTAAAAACTTAAAAACGCACTTGTGAAAACAAGACACTTAGCAATATTAGAAATTTGAAAGCCATTAATTTCAAAAAGGTTTGACAGTTTATTAGGATAAGATAATAAACGAACTCAAAAAGGTTAGGCACACTTAACACACTTGGTGTTATTTAATCTTAACTATATTCTTTGAACACTCGAAAAATATTCAAAACAATAAATTTCAAATACTTAACTTCTACTCGAAAAATATATGCGGATAACGTATCTAAGTGAATACTTAACAGCAATTCTAACAATAAATAACCAAAACTAAATTGAGAGTATTCATTTTCACATGAGAAATAATATATTTTAATAACAAACCATGAGCGGAAAGAACATGCGTAATAGTCGTAGAGGGACTAGCGGTACTAATAACATGAATAGTGCAAATCAGACTAATCAATTGTTATCTGAAATATTAAATTGACTTACGAGATTGGAAAACGAGCGAATTGAAAGTGATAGTGGTCATAGTTCAGGTTCCCCAATAGTACCATTGACTAGCTCGGAAACGAACAATATTAGTAGTGAGACAACACGTCAAACGGTAATTGTACAGGTAAAGCAAAAATTACCTATATTCGATGGCAATAGGATGCACAATCCAATGAGTTTCTTGAGGGATCCTAGTAAAGTCTAGATTTATGACTTCAAAATATAATAAACAGACCGGTAGTATGGAGAAGTATTTCACGGAGCAGTTAGATAAAATCTATGCTTTATCGTTGCCTTTTACAGATGCAGAAAAGATAAATACCATCTTTGGGCAGTTACCTGAACATATACAAGTAGCATATTTTAGTAGGCACCAACCTATGACAGTAAGAGAGGCATTTGAATTTTTACGACATCTAGAAAGAAATATAAGTGAAGATAGACTCGGTAATTCACAACACAGAGTACTACAGTAAATAGATGTGAAAGACCACACGGTGCAAACGTTAACACGAGGTACAGTTCGGTGCGAGTAAATACAATACGGTTTAATTCCACGAATCGCGGAAGAGGCAATAATAAACGGGGTTATCCTTATAGGAATTATAACAAGAGGGATCGAGGTATAGGAAACGGTAAATACTCTAATATACGGGGAGGCGTTCAACCAATTGAATTTAGACTGGAAACGAAAGATCAAAACATGAATAATAGCGGGAATAGTAATACGGAACCAACCATTAATAATTATTCAAAAAATTTAGTGATTAAGGAAGGGTATGTGGGCTCCTAAGTTCAAAATTTCGTTTTTGTTAAAACATTTATTCAAAAAAAGAAAAAAAAAATAGTTCCAATAAGACCAGCTGTAGGAGTAAAGGAGTTTGTCCGATTAATGACTTATAAGGCAGGAACGTTCCGATATGTTTATCGAGATCAAATGACAATAATTATGTTATGCAAAATAATAAATCATGCAAACATTATTAAAAGACGTTGACTTTTTAGACTGCGAAAAGGACTCACATAGATATTTAACATTGGAAAAAAAAAAAAAAAAAAAATTACAGTTTAGGAGGCGTGAATTTAACAGGTCTATTAGACGCAGGTAGATCCGGTTATAAATACATATATTCTATGCAGGATACCTATGGTAAGGTTCAAAGATTATATACATTGCGGAATCTTACAGAACGAGTTACATTCTACTAATTGTTATACCCTCATGGAACCCAAAACTAATAAAATAAAAGGAACTTACAACACTATTAATTTAGCGTGATATTATATAAAGAGTAAAGAGATTGAGTCGAAGGAATGCATCTGGGAACTAATCCTAGAATCAGATCTTCAAAAGAAGTCAGTTTCTAAGCGAATCAACTTAATTTGAAGTCTGAGGAGGCGACTGAAATGGTATTATTTATATCGCCACGATGGCGAAACAACGCTGAGAATTTTTACCTCACATCTGTTAACAATACAAATACCATTCATACAACATAAAAAATTATTCGTCTTCACGACGTATTTGAAATAAAGGAATATTGACACGTGTTAATTATTACAAAATGAACTCTATGGACGTCTAAATTATCTCATTGGTTAATGCGTATTAAAATAATTTATAAAGGGTTTTAGGAACCAAATAAGATGTAATTTGATTTCTTTGTCAAGCTTTGATACGAGACTGTTGGTTAGTAAACGGACGCGTTTACCAAATTTTGCACGATTGAATGTCGCTATGCTTTGCCTGACAATGAGTTTGTATTACGTAGATTGAGAGTTAAGTGTTAAGCGTGGCATGTTGCATGGAAGGATAGTAATTTAAGGTTAATGGTGTGTATATAATTAAAATATGCTTAATTTGAACTAGTTAAGATGTTTGGTTTAAAATAATATTGGCATGCTATTTTAAGTACAAGAAAGGTCTAATGCGTAGGTCATTTCTCAAAAAAAATACTACCTGATACCCAAGCGACGAGGAGGCGTGTGACGTCACTAAGATCCATCAGGCGGGGAGTCAGTGGAATATAAAAACTGATTTCGAACGGGGACATGGGAGAGTTTTCATTGTAGCTGGTTGAAGTGCATACGCTCTGTTAAATTAGTTGGTAATTTCGTTGGCTGTGTTATGCTAATATAATTGGTGATTCTTTTGACGAGTTGTGCATACTAGACAGTGACAAATGATAACGCTCTTTGGATTGAATATCTAAAGATTCCTATATTTTATAAATACCTTTCTCTATATAAACCCAACCTCCTGAAACGTGGCAAAAAAAGAACTTTTAGGTAACAAGCCTTCAATTCTGGGATTGAGTCTGATTTCGGAAGCGTTTCAAACACCTATTTCCTATAATCTAGGATCCGTGGAATAGTTTTAGGGGTTTTCGCAAGCTATTCCATTCCTTATCCTTAGTTTAGTTCGCATTGTTATTCCCTTTCACACAATTCGCATAAATTCACACATATCAATTCATACACACCTATTGTCTTTGGTAAGGGACAATAGACCGAGGTAAACATTAGGGTCATTTGAGTCTAGAATTATTTAGGTTAATCTGTCGAGGCGGATTAATAGGATTCGTAGGTAACATCATACTAAATACGTTTATTTAAGTGATAACTAACCGAAGTGAAGTGTTACGTAAATTATATCGCGTTAAGTCTTTGTTTACAAGATAATTATCATAAATAACTTAATCAATCCAACGGCAAATCCATTGTGTTTTAATTAAAGTAACCGTGAATTTTATAGTAAAGTTGTGGATAAATACGTTATTCAATAATTAAAAATAGATGTATTGAAAATAGTTCCAGAACATTGTCTGAATAAATCGTGATAGTTTGTTATATAACTTTAAATATATTACTAAATAATATAATTGAAGGTTTCTGGTAAATTTCTACTATTTTATAGTATATTGGTTTGAATAGCAAGATAAAGAACTGTGGTCTGAATTTATATGAAATTACGTTTGGAAGTGATTTAAATGATTACGTGAAATATCATTATCATTATAACATTTTATCTAGGCACTGTAATCAAATAATTAAGTGCATTTTAACACGGCTGAATACATCATTCGAGAATTAGAGCAAGTATAAATAATTATTCCGTTATCAGTTATAGAACATTGATTTGAATGGTCAGAAGTTGACGAGTAATATATTAGAGTAAATTATCTAAGTGGCTGATTATTCATCTAACATTTGCAATATATCGAGTAACACAAGGAAATAGTATCAGTAATACAAAGAGATGGTCGTTGGTGAACTCAATTAATATTCGACTTGTAAAGTGCAAAGAACACATAAGAGACGACGTGTGGTTTTAGTAGGTTCATTCAGAGACATCTGAAATATCATTATTTGCACACAGTTTTCTAACGAGAGGGAGTATTTTAGTCGAATACAGCAATAAATAAATATATGTGTTACAATCAGCTCACTTAATAGATAATTTAAATACAATTTTAGCTCCTGGAACCATTTGGGTTTTCAGTTTGAGCAAGTTATCAGTGTGTAGCATATCTGGGGTCTGCCTGAAATTCATAAATTATATTTACAAGCTAAAACAGATGAACTCATGTCAAATCAGTATTTATACCAGTCTCGAACGAAACCTACATTGGAATGCAGGCAAACCTAGATATGTGAGGCGATTTACGACGGGTCGGTTAAACTTGTAATGGTATTAATTAGTGAATACTAATATAAAAAAAGAGAAGAATACTATTATACGTTTAGCGTTAGTGGAGGTACTGATAACAGAATTAAATTACTCTTGAAAGAGAGGAGGAGAAAATATGTTGATTAAATATCAACCAAAAAAAATATATATATGAGCTCACGACAAAACATATGAAATATAAAAAATACAGGCCATTATCATATAATCTGGATCCAGAAAACCTCAGTTACCTGGTAGATACAATCTACGACCGTAAATGATAACTTGACATTTAAATCAATATCGTATATAGAAACTAGATTTTATGCAGATAGAGTTCATTTTATTTCAACAAAACTCAAAAGATTAGAACATTAGTTAATATATAATATAAACCGAAGGTTAAATTAATTCAGTGAGGAGAATAATCACGGTGTACATTATTTAAAATAAATCGGTTAGGAATTTAATTTCACAGTTTAGTTTTATGTTTAGTTAGGTTTAGACGATTACAGCCAAGCTAGTGACGAAGATAGCCTTAAGGGCGATTTCCCGTTACAACATAATATATGCGGCCTCGGATATGGTTATCCCAATACAAAATAAGTAAATAAATAAATACATAGGTACATGTTTATTGTAGGAAAATTGATTTACTTTAATTTAATTTGATTTAATTTAATTGAACATGCAATTACATTTTGGATTATTTTACATTTCATTTTACAATTTCATTTTTGATTTCATTTGAATTTAATAGTTTTAATTTGATTTGATTTGAAATTTAATATTATTGTTATTATTTATTTATTTATTTGCCTTGTGTTTTATTTTATTTTAGATTTTAATTATTTTATTTTTTCAATATGAAATAAATATATTCATTCATTCATTCATTCATTCATAACGAGATTACATGATTAACAGGAGGACAAAGAAAAATGGACGATCAAACAAAAATGTGCAGATTGTGTCAAGGGTCCCAAGAATATGATCAAAACATTGATTTTGGTGATCTGTGTAGCCGCGGTACTGCAGCAGGTAAGGTTCTGACTGTTTTGATATTCATATTAGTTTAGATAGAAATAAAGAACAAGTTGAATTCCTGAGACGAGCTCAGCCGAATACAAGGGATTTTCGATGTTGCGATTTTTTTTTTGCGATTTTTTGCGATTTTTTCTTTATCTTGCAATGGTTCACCCCAGCACTAATCTATATATATATATATATATATAGCTCATCTCCTTCATACCCAAAACCGTGACAGAAAATTGGCAACGACGACGTCAACGACGTCGACGACGACAACTCGATAGCAATAGGGCTTTTCTAAAGAAAATCCCTAAAAAAGAATTGACAAAATAATAAAGTGAGGAACAGTGTGATAAGTGAACGTTGTGATATGGTTGAAAATGTAGTGACGAAGATAGAAAAAGGATGCTTATTTAAGCATTTTTAGTTTTTTTTTAATATAATTTTTATGTGTTTAATTCAATTTAAACTACATAGATTATGTTGTAAATCTAACTAAACTAAACTAAATAAAACTAAAATAAAATAAAGAATTAAAAGAAACTTAAACCTAAAATGCATCATGGAATTCATCCGCATCGCATGCCTCCTGTGGTAACGTGCCCAAAAGACTGGCAGCATTGCCACGTTGTATGGCAATACTTATTCTCTGTGCTAAAAAGAAGCCAGCCTTCTGGTCACGAGAAGCGTCGATCATACGTGTTGCAATCTCCCTGAAGAGACTGCGGGCACTCGGAGTCCATGTCCCTAACGTTTCGACTCCAAACGGCACAAATTCATAATCTCCAATTAAATTTGAGTATTTACGCCGTTTGAGAGTCTCCGCAGAAGTAGCAGCAGCACCGGCACAGCCAGCCGTGCTAGGAGGGTAGGAGCAATGGTGTCGACGCATGTTGCGTCCCAAACCAGAGTCATTTTCCATGGCATTAATGACATACCATCCGGTCTCTTGCCATCGTCGCGTGCCAAACCATTTGATTCAAGTACAGCTGGCACACCGGCAGTGACAAGAGTATTGGAAAACTTAATGTGTTACAATCATCTGAATCAGTGTCAGTAGCTTTTTCTTTAGTTTTTTTTTTCGTGCGGAAATCCCTTCGGTAGCTGTAGCTACACTTTTTTATCGGATCATTTGATTATGTTTGTGATAATATTGATGATGATTGTACTGATTCCAATTTTAAAACACAATGTACCCTGTTTTCCTAACCCTGTCATTTGTCAGTCTATTGCGTTTTTTGGTATAAATATCCTTGTCCGCACTAAATGCTCTCTCGCACGCTGCTGATGTAGTAGGAAGCGGGAGAAACTTGACGGTTACTTTAGACAAAGCAGTTGATATGCAAAGTCCTTGCCACCAAGCAATGGGATTAAATTTTTTCACCAATGGAATTGAGGATTCTTAAACTTCAGTGGGTGTTGCCAAGTATTTCATGACATAATGTACTATTAAAAAAATCTAATGGTATTTTCTCATTAAACAAAAAAAAAGTAATATCAACTCATATACGATAACCGCCGTACCATATTTTTATTTTCGACCCTTTAGAAAAAGCTTACTAAAGAAACAATAACTGCTTTTTTTTCATGTTCTTTTTTTTCATCTCAATTTTGTTTCTTCGAACACCTTTCATCGAAATCTCTATCTGCGATGGATTGTTAAATCGCCATCATGTTATTGCGATGTTTTGTTACATCGAAAAACTGTCCTGAGGACAATGGTTTTGTCACTTATTTTAAATGATGCATTGAGCCGATAACCACTTGGTGTATGGTGTTTATAAAGGACAGTTTGTCGTAATAATAATCGTGTGTTGGTCGTAAGTTTTTATTGTTAGACTCTTTCATCTTACCGATTAAACCTATTACGTATTGCGGCTCTTGCTGTAAAAATAAATGTAGAAGCATAGATATTAACGTTCTTAAGTGTTATTTAATGTCTGCACTATTTAATTTAAAATCTGATGATTGATATGTTCCAGATTTCGGCGTGCGTGAGGAAACTGATTGACATTCCAATCACGACGTATACACATTTTGATTTTAACAAGACGATTATGTATCCAAGTGTGACGTTTTGCAGAGACCCTCCGTACAAGATTGGTAGAATGAAAGTAAGAACCGATTTACCGATTTACGGTATCTTTCTTTGAGTTATATGAAAACGAAACGAAACGAAAACGAAAGAGTGGTAGAGTCAAGCAACAGTCATTTTGGCCGTTGCATGAATGGGCCGACTCGACCGGGGAAGCACCACCCTCTCACAGAATATCGACGCTAAGTAACAGTATTTGAAATGTTGCGTTCCGTTTGGTGAGTGAGAGTGCCGGAGCCCAAACTCCTTTCCCATCCCCTCCCAAAGTCCTTTCCCATCCCCTTTTCCTTTACAGGGTCGGCAGCGCGAGTGTGACGCCACTGGTGTTGCACACGTCTATAGGCCGCTGTAACCGCTTCCCATGTGGGGTGGGGCGTGTGCTTGTCTGCCACCTTAGTGGTATAAAAAAAAAACGAGACCCTCAGAGTACACGCAATAAACCTAGCAATGATGATGATAGGTTGCGCAAATCTCTTCGGATACTCCTCCCCGCCGGCCAGCGGGGGTAGTTACGTCGGATTCGAACTGACTAAAACCGCACGCCGTCTCGGGTTTTCAGACGACGTAAGGCCCTCGCATTTCGCATTTCCTCCGCACCCCGGCTGACCCAGGGCCGTCTCCGGTTTCGAGATATCCCCCTCGGGTTTGGGAAACACGATGTCTCCGTCTTGCACCCGGAAAGGGAGGAGGCGCGCAACGCGCCACCGCCATGGCCTGCTTCTGCTAGGGTGACAGACGGCTCCACCATTTTTTTTTTGGTCCGGAAATCCCTTCGGATACCCCCCCCCCCCGCCGGCCAGCGAGGGCGGTTATGTCGGGCTTGAACCGACTAAAACCGCACGCCGTCTCGGGTCTACAGGCGCCGGGGTGTAAGGTTACCCATAGAGCATATCCCTCGCACTCCGACTGACCCTGGGCCATTCGTAGTGTCCCGTCTGATAACAGCAGAGGGGTACCTGGAGCGACCACGCCCCCCCGCGGGCCTTGAAAAGCCAGCTACTCCAGAGGAGCAATTAATGATGCGTCATCGCCCACGTTGCCCAGGGTGCACCAAACTTGGAGGTGATCCAACCAGTCGCATCCCAGACGGCTCCACCTGTCGCCCCCAGGCCCGCGCTCACGGAGGACGTAGGTCGTTAAGCGCTCTGCGTATCGGGAGAAGATAAACAACCCTAACATCACAACGTTTTGTGCTAGTACGTAACTCCAAGGCCAAGCGTCTGCAACGTAAAAATAAACGTACGGTCGAGCTTTAAGATACATATTTGCACGCAGCGGTCAATCGTGTGGACAAGTACTACTATTACTAACTAGTAAAAGTACGTTGTTAGGGTTCCGTTGCCAAATGACAAAAAAACGGAACCCTTATAGATTCGTCATGTCTGTCTGTTTGTCCGTCCGTATGTCACAGCCACTTTTTTCCGAAACTATAAGAACTATGCTGTTGAAGCTTGGTAAATAGATGTATTCTGTGAACCGCATTAAGATTTTCACACAAAAGTAGAAAAAAACAATAAATCTTGGGGACTCCCCATACTTAGAACTGAAACTCAATATATTTGTTTATCTATGGATAGGTCTTCAAAAATTGATATATTTTGAAATTGATAGATATTGAGGTTTCAAATATAATTTTTCTCAAATCTGTCTAAATAGTTTGCGCGAGAGATTAATTTTTTTTTTACTTTGGAAAAGTGGTAAAATGTGTGTCGGGGGGGACCCTGTAACTTCTTAAATAAGAGAATGATAAAACTAAAAAAAATATATGATGTACATTACCATGTAAACTTCCACCGTAAATTGGTTTGAACTAGATCTAGCAAGTAGTTCTTTTTTAATACGTCATAAATCGTAAAACGCAATTTACCTTTCATTCAATCAACTCAAATGTAATATTTAAAAAAAACATAATATTGTGTTACTGCTACGGAACCCTTCATGGGCGAGTCCGACTCGCACTTGGCCGCTTTTTTTTCTATTCATCTGTACCAACTATTAGGTAATCTGTTATCCCCATACTTAGAACTGAAACTCAATATATTTGTTTATCTATGGATAGGTCTTCAAAAATTGATATATTTTGAAATTGATAGATATTGAGGTTTCAAATATAATTTTTCTCAAATCTGTCTAAATAGTTTGCGCGAGAGATTAATTTTTTTTTTACTTTGGAAAAGTGGTAAAATGTGTGTCGGGGGGGACCCTGTAACTTCTTAAATAAGAGAATGATAAAACTAAAAAAAATATATGATGTACATTACCATGTAAACTTCCACCGTAAATTGGTTTGAACTAGATCTAGCAAGTAGTTCTTTTTTAATACGTCATAAATCGTAAAACGCAATTTACCTTTCATTCAATCAACTCAAATGTAATATTTAAAAAAAACATAATATTGTGTTACTGCTACGGAACCCTTCATGGGCGAGTCCGACTCGCACTTGGCCGCTTTTTTTTCTATTCATCTGTACCAACTATTAGGTAATCTGTTATCACAGACGAATACGCGGGGTACAGCTAGTAGTTTTATACTTGTAATAAAAAATAATTTATGTTTCTTCTTAAACCAGCGCCAAGGGCCATTCTGAATCCTGGCATAAGCTTTGATGCAACCTTTAGGCACACAATAATATATAAATTAAACTAGGAATTCAGTGCAGGGTGCGACTGAAATAAATTGAGCTGAGCGAGCAGGACTCTTACTTGAAAAATGAGGCATCTTACTACGATCGCGCGCATAGCTAAGGCCGCGCGCTCGTGAAACTGTTTTTCGATGATTATTCCTCAATGGTACATTGTATTTGAAAAGTTGACCCCTAAACACTCAGCGGTGTCTACACTATCACCATGGCAAATTTGGTCAAGATCGGTATTGTGGTTCCGGAGGAGTACAGTCTCGACCAAACGGCTTAGCCACGTATAAGAGCTTCGCTTCGCTCAGCTCAATGAATATGTACTAGTCAATAAGTAATTAATGTGACCTACTTGCACCAAATAAAAGTTTTTTTCATTTTCATGTTAGGATTATAATCTAACTGGAGGACATCCAAATATATCACCACAGTGGAAAGACTTCGACTTCGAGAGGTTCAGTCTGGACGAGCTATGGCAGGATATCACTCTCAATGTTACCGATATGTTCGTGACTGCTGGTCTCGACAACTTGCAGGATAGTGAGTTATTTTTTTATCATAATTCCTAGTTTTTAGGGTTCCGTTGCCAAATGGCAAGAAACGGAACCGGTTAGATGCTATGCCGGTGGAAGCGGTTACCGCGGCCTATAGACGTGTGCAACACCAGTGGCGTCACACTCGCGCTGCCGACCCTGTAAAGGAAAGGGGATGGGAAAGGAGTTTGGGAGGGGATGGGAAAGGAGTTTGGACTCCGGCACTCTCACTCACCAAACGGAACGCAACAGTTCAAATACTGTTACTTGGCGTCGATATTTTGTGAAAGGGTGGTGCTTCCCCGGCGAGTCGGCTCATTCATGCAACGGCCGAAATGACCGTAGCTTTACTCTACCACTTTCAACTTACTATTGCTATGGAACCCTTCATGGGCGAGTCCGACTCGCACTTGGCCGCTTTTTTTGTTTTTTGGTCATATATCCGTTTCTACTTAAACAATTGTAATTAAACATGCGGCAGATTTTAAGTCTGACCAAGACCTCATGAAAACCGTTTCAAAATCAGTAGTTTTTGCGTCCATCGCGAACAAACAGATAAACAGACAAGGACTCCAAAAAAAAAATCCGCTTACTTCATTCCCCTCCTCTTGGTCTGACCTCTTAACCCTGAATTGTTTGACATGATGCCCACGGCCACATTCTATCATCGCACCGCTCGCCACAGACAGGGAATTCATCCTCACACGTTGCGACCAAAAACGGTGCGTACAGTTAGGTATGAAAGGCACTTTATTCCGCGCACCCTCAGGCTGTGGAATGATCTACCTGCCGTGGTTTTCTCAAGCAACTACAATATGGGGTTCTTCAAGAAGGGCATTAGAAGGTTTTTACACGGTCGGCAGCGTGAGTTTGACGCCCCTGGGGTTGCACACGTCCATAGGCCGCGGTAACCGCTTCCCATCAGGTGGGCCGTGAGCTTGTCTGCCACCCGCGTGGTATAAAAAAAAGGGAAAGTTTGTGCCAGACCCTCGTCCTTCAATCAGCAGATGGCAGTCCTGCAAGTGAGGTTGGTATCGTCCCAATCACCCAAATGCTATAACATCAAAAGTGACTTCCAGCAGTTGGTAAGACTTTGAGTCTAGACAAAGAGACTGCATTTCATCTGCGACTGCAAATTTGCAGTTCCAATGCAGATAGTATGACTGCACTAAAACTGCAAACCACCGTGCAGCCTAATCGCTGTTGGTGTGTAGCTTGTTGCATGTCAACTGCATGCTGCCTGTAAGCTAACTGCAAGGTCTACGTGCAGTTAGCTTGTAATTGGTTGGGATGATGATGTTTACTATACAACTTAAATTGAACTTCAACAGATGTGGTACTCACTCCCACGATGGGTTTCACACAAGGCCGCTGCTACACCTTGAGTCCCAAAATCCTGGGTACTGAAGCATCTAGAGGGTATTCAGTCACACTGCAGCATACCATAGAGGACATAGAACAAACCGTCAGTAATACACTGCCTGGCTATAATGTTTATATTCATTACACGAAGGAACCTTTTACGGGTATGTATCTAGGTCTTGGTCCAATAAAAGCACTTAATTAAATAACGATTCTCTTGACAAAGTTTTAAAGTATAAGTTAGCTCGTTTGGCAATATTGCATAGAAAACAGTCGAATTTTGGTTGAAGCAAATATGCTAATTCTACAATAATTTTTAACAGTATCATAAGATCATTAAATAGTATACAAGTTCGTACATTTATGGTCCTCCGAGCCGGTGTATAAGATTGACGTCATCTGTCTATATCTGTACATATATAATTGCTTGTCCTGACTGACTGATTGGTTAATGAACGCAGAGTCTAAACCGCTGAGCCTATGAACCTGTAGTTTTGGCAATTGAGGACTTGTATGTTTTAAGCATCTACTAAAAATAATATTTGTGAATTTCAGCCCTAAGGGTGTTAATAACGGATAAACGGCTAAACTTCTTAAGGTTTAAATATACTGTTGGATTGGTTTATAGTGGCGACGCAATCAGGTCATAGGATATTTTTCACCAGTTAATTCCCGTGCGAAACCGCGACCCAGGCCACTTGAATTATAGAAGAAAGAAAGAAAGAAAGAAAGAAAGAAGAATTATCATCATCATTTATTTTAGAGGTGGCTGTGTACAATGGAGGGCTGGTAGATAAACTATATGTGAATGTCGGGGAGACGGTGAAAGTAAAGCTGAAGGCGGACAAGTACCTGATGATCAGCACTGCTGATGACCCTTGCGTAAAGAAGTCCAATTATAGCGCAAATGCTGTAAGTAAAGGTTTTTTCCCTGCTGGTTTCAATTGACTACTTCAGTGGCCAAGCTTGTTTTGAATTCGTTTTCTGGTAAGGCAAATGTATTTGTTCAATTCCGGGCCAGGAGGTAGATTGCGCAGTGGAAGTTGGCCCTCCTAACAACAATGGGGAAGTGAGCAGTCTGCGGTTCACAGAGCAAATGGTTTATAAAATAGGTTTCACTTACCAACTTAGAAGGCGCCCGAAACACAACGCTTTTACCTGTCTTTGTCTGTATTTACGTGTTTATGAAGTGTAGAGGTGTATGAAGGTTTGTGTGGACAGATCAGCAGTGCGCGTGGTACAAATGGAGCCCTTCCTCAAGTAAATATATGACTCGGTCGAACAACTCCCAACCGATTACGTTAATTAGTCCAAAATATAACTAATCCAACACTGGCCAAATCTGATATTCACGGATTATATTTATTCGAACAAAACTTATTTCAAGAAACGTTTTCTCAAGACAATTCTTTCAACAAGTTGACAACAAGTGACAGTCGTAGATCTGTCAACGCAAATTATCCTTTTTTTTTTTTTACTTCGTTTAGGAACGCAACATCTACCCCCTCCGGACGGGCCTTCCCGTCCGCTAATCAATTGGCAATCTTGATAAGGTTGCGACCGCTCTCCTCATCACCGATCCGTCAACCAAAACCTCAGCAAATCGAGGAACCCCATCGGTGCCAGCCACTAGATTGAGAATGCGCCCCCGGCGCCAATACAACGGCATTAGGTTGGCATCCTTAATCAGGACGAGGTCTCCGACCTTGGGAGGATGAGTTTTATCCGTCCACTTGACGCGCTGCTGGAGGATGTGCAAGTACTCCAAGCTCCAACGCTTCCAAAAGCTCTGAGCGAGCTGTTGCACTAACTGGAACCGCGATAGCCGATTTCGGCTCACATCGACAAGGGGGTGCTCCGGCAGGGCGACAAGTGGTTGTCCAATCAAAAAATGGCCCGGGGTTAGGGCCTCCAAATCATTAGGGTCCGAAGAGAGCGGGCACAATGGACGCGAGTTTAGTACGGCCTCAATGCGGCAAAATACCGTAGCTAATTCCTCAAAGGTGAGAACTGTGTCTCCCAATAATCTCCGCCAGAGTCCCTTGGCCGCTTTCACCACGGCTTCAAAAATACCCCCCCAATGGGGGCAGGCTGGCGGGTCAAACAGCCAAGTGACCCCCTTGCGGGCTAATTTGTTGCCTATGTCAACCTGGTTCTCCGCAAGGAAGGCGTAAACTTCCTTCAAATAGTTACTTGTACCTCTGTAATTGGTACCGCAATCAGATCTAATTAAAGAAGGCAACCCACGGCGAGACACGAATCTATCCAAAGTTGCCACAAAGGCCTCCGTCGAGAGCGAGGTTACTAGCTCCAAGTGTACTGCCTTCGTTGACAGGCAGACAAACACACACAAATAAGCCTTAAGGAGTTTACTGTTACGAAGAGTAGACGTCTTCACCAAAAAGGGACCGGCAAAGTCCGTTCCGACGCCTGCAAAAGGCCTTGCCTCATTGACACGATCAGCCGGCAAGTCTCCCATCATGGGCTGCATAGTGGGGGCCTTAGTCCGGTAGCATGGCATGCAACGAAAGACAATGCTGCGGATAGTACGACGGGCCGACAAAATCCAAAAGTCTCGCTGCAGAATGGCCAACAGCGCATTACAACCGGCATGCGAGTTCTTAATGTGACGATCAGTCACCAAGAACTTGACCAAATGGCCTTCCTTGGGCAACAAAAGGGGGTGACGAGCTCCGTAGGGGAGGCTAGAGTGCCTCAAACGTCCTCCAACACGCAAGAAACCCGCATCATCCAAAAAGGGGCTCAGCTTACTGATAGCTCCCGACAACTTAGCCATACCGGACTTCAAGATTTCAATCTCCTTCTCAAAGTGTGCAGCCTGCACAGAGCGGACCCAAAGGAGGAGAGACTCCTGGAGCTCTTGAGGAGAAAGGACCGGCGACAGGCGTTTGTCCCCACGGTTCCTACAATTGTGACGAAAGCGCCTGATCCAAGATGTGACATTCAACAGTTTATCGAGGGAGCTGTACCGATTCAACAAAGGGTCGGGATCAAACGGCGGGTCCTTCGTCTCAACAGCGAGCACCCTTAGCCCGGGCAAAGGAGCCGTCATCAAGACTGGCATTCGAGGCCAAGCATCCTCGGACCGAGTCAGCCATTCTGGCCCCCACCAGAGGGGGTGATCAATCAAGTGAGGGGCCGTGCACCCACGTGAGGCCACGTCGCCGGGGTTCAGGTCCCCAGGGACATGCCTCCAAGTTAAAGGTGTTGCAGAATTTTGTATCTGTGACACTCGGTTCGCCACAAAGACCTCCAAAGTGTGGACGGACGTCTTCAACCAACACAAAACAATTTGACTGTCCGTCCAGGCGTAAGAGGATCGAATGTCCACAGTTTCACCCAAGGTATTAACAACGTGATTCAATAGACGCACAAGAAGAGCTGCCCCTGACAACTCCAATTTGGGAATGGTCAATGCTGTTCGAAGAGGGGCTACCTTGCTCTTGGCCATGACCAGCGAGAGCTTCCCCTGGCCTGTCGCGCTGACAGTGCGCAGATAAACAACGGCTGCGTAACCGTGCGACGACGCGTCACAAAACCCGTGGAGGGTAGCAGTGTAACTCCCAGGGGGGAGGATGGCGCGGGGCAACACGACCTCATTGACCGCAGGGAGTGTGGACACAAAGTGGATCCAATCCTTCAACAGGGTTTCCCGAAGCGGCTCGTCCCAACCAAGTCCCGCGGTCCAGAGGCGCTGGAGAAAGCATTTCGCCCAAAACAGTACCGGACAAATCCAACCATTAGGATCAAAAGTCCTTGCGACAGTAGACAACACAAGTCGTTTAGTCCAAGTGTGGGGCGACTCTAGGTCGACATCGTTTGTAAAGATGTCTTGGACAGGTCTGTACTGAACACCGAGGACGGCCATCATGGCGGGGTTGTCAACGTCTTCAAACAAATGCGGGTCCTGTCTATGATCCTCCGGCAAACCTTCCAATAGAGCTGGAGAGTTGGACACCCATTTACGCAACTCGTATCCAGCGGAAGCCAGGATCCCAATCAACTCGTCACGCAATAAAATGGCTTCCCCAACCGTGGAAGCCCCAGTACAGACGTCATCGACGTACAGGTCCGTTTTCAAGATGGCGGACGCCCGAGGGAACTTCAAACGCTCTCGGTCCGCGAGCTCCCAAAGCGAACGAATGGCAACAAAGGGGCTAGAACGAAGGCCGTATGTATTCGTATTGAGCTCGTACACAATCATGGGGTCCTGGGGGTTCTCGCGCCACAGGATTAACTGATAACGTCTGTCATCCTGGTGAATGACCGTTTGTCGGAACATCATCTTGATGTCGGCCACAAAGACAACCTGATGTCGACGGAAAGACGTGATGATGTCACAAAGGTCCTTTAACAATTTGGGGCCTGAATGTAAGCAATCATTCAATGAGACACCCGAAGAAGTTCGCGCAGACCCATCAAACACCGTGCGCAGCTTGCCAGTGGACGGCTTGAGGACCGCATGATGGGGCAGGAAGTAATGTTCAACTGAGCGCCAATCCAACCTTGACACCGACATGTGTCCCAAATCCGCGTACTCCTGCATGAAATCCAAGTACTTCTGCCTCAACACAGGGTCCCTGCCCATGCGGCGCTCCATTGCCAACAATCTCTTCTCGGCCGTGGGTCTAGATTCACCGAGAGGTGGTCGCACTGCGACAAAGGGCAACCTGGTAACAATCCGACCGGAACGGAGTCGACCCGTGTTGTTCTGATAGAACAATTCGCAATCCTGGTGTTCCGGGTTCAAACGGGCCACCTGAGGGGGCTCCTCAACCTCCCAAAACCTCTGAACGGCGTCAGAGAGAGCGGAGCCGGACACCAATGCACAATCAAGCTCAGGTGGAGGGGGTTCCTTAAATACCGGTCCCATCAATGCAAATCCAAAGATGGTCGAGACAGCCACCAACCCGGTTGGCTGCAAGACCCTTATACCACCCAAAAATATTCTCCCTAGTACATCGGCACCCAACAACAAATGCGCTGTACTAGGAGAATCAAACCGGGGGTCAGCCAACTTCATACCCAACGTCAACCGAACAATATCTGAAGACAACTGTGTCCGGGGATGTCTTCCCAGAATGTTCTTCATAACAATGGCCGAGGTACCAATTTTAGGGCCCAACGAATGCAAAGGAGTGAGCCCAAACCGAGCCTGTCCCTCAACAGTGGTGACAGCTGCGTTGCCCACTCCTCTAATCGTGTCTGAATAGCCACGTACATCAAGGCCTACCTGTCCCACTAACCAAGACGACAAAATGCAGCCCTGGGAACCCGTGTCCAAAATGGCACGGACCACAACAGAGGCCCCCGCTGGTCCCCAGACCCTGACCGATGCCGTAGGCAACAAAACCGTGTCAATCTGGGGGGCTGCAGTAGTGGGGCAGGCGCCGACTTCCTAATGTCTGGGCGGTGACCGATCGCCGCACCCAGACTGTAGTCGTTCGCGATGAGGATAGGGTTCAAACCCCTCGTCCGCGCGATGTCCCGAGCCGCGTGCCATCGCTGGAGGGGCGTATCCCACCGGATGCTTGAATGGCGGGGGGCGCGACTCCAATCGGGGACGCTCCGCCAACGGAGGGGAGGGCAGTCGGTGCTGGTCCGGCCACTGCCGGCAAGCGGCCGTTGCGTACTCGTCTCCATGTGAGGGAGCCCTACGGCGCTCATGCGGCTCTCGTGACACGGGGGGTGGCGAGCGGCGTTCGAACCTGCGGATCTCGCCTCGGTTCTGCACTGGCGAGCGGACCCCGTGACCGTCTCCATCGTACCCCCCCGTACGCGAACCCCCCACAGAGGCTGGACTGCCAACGCGGTTCGCGTTCACGCATAAAATGTCCAGATGTGGTCCCCCACAAACTCTGCAAGGACGGGGGTTGGGGCATTCCCGTTGGAAATGTGCCCCCAAACATAAGTAGCACAGTCGGCGTGCACTGGCAATGCGGCGGCGGGCACTAACGTGCTCTCCCAAAAAGGCCGCGCAAGTTGCTATGCCATGCCCCGTAGCCTTACAATAAGAGCAGTCAGGACGAATCTGGGTGCCGGCGAAACGGGGGGCGGGGCGACTCTCAACAGGCCCACGAACCCTAGGCAGTCCCTGGCCTCTGGGCCGAGGAGACGGTGGGCGAGACCCCATGGCAATACTGGAGTTGTCTAGAAACCGGCATTCGTCCTCCAAGAACTTGACGAGGTCCTCAAAAAGGGGGAGATGGGTGGCACTATCCCCACCATATTTTTGCTCAAAACGGGACTTCAAGTCCACGGGCAGCCGTTGCAGCACTATATGCACCAAGATGTACGACCAATGGTCGACTGGCAACTCCAGTCGCCTCAAAGCATTGGTCGCTGCCAACAACGGGTTCAAAAGGTCAGTACGCAAGGCTGACACTCTGGTAATGAAGGGCAACCCCAAAATATGGCTAATGTGAGCGTCAGCCAAACACCGTTTATTGTGGTACCGCCGGGAGAGCAGCTCCAGAGCAGTAGGGTAAGCCGCATCCGTTACCGGTAAGTGCTGCACCAAGGCTCGGGCCTCTCCCTTGAGGACGGACATCAAGTAGGCCAACTTTTGGGCGGGTCCAAGGTCCGAGCGCGAGTCGACCAGACTCACAAATAAATTTTGAAAGCCCAGCCAGTGGTCCATCCGACCATCAAAATGTGGCAGTTCAAGTGTGGGCAGCTTGCTCAAAAGTCCCGGGCCAGCGACAGAGGTCTCCGGCTTGACCTGGACAGACTCCCGGCTCTTCAATATTTCCCTAGCACGTAGGGAAATCGTGTCTGCCAACGCCAGGATCTGGTCGTAGTCACCAACAACCTTGTCCCGCGCTGCCTGACTCAGCTGATCCAACCCGAGGTCCTCAGCCAGGTGGCTAAAGCGGGTGAACAGGGCATCTACAGCCCCAAGCCTGTTCTCCATACCGCCGAACCTGGTAAGAGTGGTCTCTGCCAGCTCTGGTCGAGTAGTAGTGGCCGCCGCCGAAGTGAACCACCTCAATTGTGTGGTTATACCGGCTATGGCCTCCTTCGCTGCACTTAAATGAGACATTCCAATGACCAAACTTCAACAAATCAGATAAAGAGATTAACCAAACAAAGAAATTATTTAAACAATGTCGGTTCACTTAAATGGGCCAAAAAATAAAACTTCAGTTTAAGTTTATTTTATGCAACAATGATCCCAAACCCCAATACAAATATAATTCAATATAGTTTACAAATAAACATTCAATTATAGAATGTTATGTGTGTATAAGCCTGACATGCAACAATCAACTGATTAAATCAAATGCAAATTAAATCAAATCCCTTAAAAAGATTGCCAATTAATCAGTCATAATAGTTCCCTAGCAATGACTTCAAATTAGCACACCAAACTGATATTAAGTGTTTGAACAACTATGTTCTTATATCTTACACTGACCGTAGATACTAATATTTATTTTAAGGTTATGAGACCCGAGACTGCGGTTTTAGTCGGTTCGAATCCGACACAACCACGCTCTTGCTACCAAAATGTTCAATTCCGGGCCAGGAGGTAGATTGCGCAGTGGAAGTTGGCCCTCCTAACAACAATGGGGAAGTGAGCAGTCTGCGGTTCACAGAGCAAATGGTTTATAAAATAGGTTTCACTTACCAACTTAGAAGGCGCCCGAAACACAACGCTTTTACCTGTCTTTGTCTGTATTTACGTGTTTATGAAGTGTAGGGGTGTATGAAGGTTTGTGTGAACAGATCAGCAGTGCGCGTGGTACAAATGGAGCCCTTCCTCAAGTAAATATATGACTCGGTCGAACAACTCCCAACCGATTACGTTAATTAGTCCAAAATATAACTAATCCAACACTGGCCAAATCTGATATTCACGGATTATATTTATTCGAACAAAACTTATTTCAACAAACGTTTTCTCAAGACAATTCTTTCAACAAGTTGACAACAAGTGACAGTCGTAGATCTGTCAACGCAAATTATCCTTTTTTTTTTTTACTTCGTTTAGGAACGCAACAGTATTATTGGGTTTTTCTCTACAAAAATTCTCAGTTCGCAATGAGAAAAAATTACCCGATTGAAGACAATATCAACTTTGCTATCAACTTTGTTTACAACTAAAAAAAATGTCATAATAACCCTGACAATAAGCAGAAAATTTTGTTTGATGATACTGTGTGAAAGAAATTATGAACTGGGCAGCCTGGCACTCTAATAACTGACCAAAAGATTCTCTCTGGAGTAGGAGGCCCTCCGCTAGTGGGAAAATCGCTTCTCCAGATATATAATAAGGTCGGAGATAACGCGACTGGAGACATCGATGGCTACGTTAAGACACGCATTGCGTCCGTATCTTGCGGTAGAAATGCCAGTTAAGGAGTAAGGACAAGTCTATATAACCATCATTAGGCCTGTAATTTTACACACCTGCGAAACATGACCATTGCTAGAACGTCACAAGCAGGAGCTGCGTGTCACGGAGATGAATGCGTGGAATCATGCATAAAGATCGCGTAGCATGCGTGTCAAAGGACTCACCACCAGGGATGCCCAAGAACGTGCTAATTTAAGGAGTGAACGCCGGAGAGTGGACTGAATCACATATTCATACACTCGCATCTGGCTGGTGTGTCATTATCTTCATTTATTCTGATCGACAGTGTACAACGCAGTTCGTGTGGGACTATGTTGGAGAGGAAGTTGGCTGTTCTGGGCCCTGGATGCAGAGCGAGCTACCCAGGTGCAATAACTACTCCAGCATGATCGTACTCATTTCTAGTTACATGAAGTAAGTTTGAAAATGGATATATAATAAGTACTTTAAGGTTGCAGTCTCCAGCTCGACTTTTTAGTTTGTTAGTCGTGTTTTGTTATTTATATAAATGATGTTTTACTTTTTTAAAGTCTAATGTCTAGCTATTGGTCTAGCTAATAGTCTAGTCGTTGCATTCGCTTAATATGGGAACCTATTCCCTTGATAAAAGTAGTCTAAGCGCTATTTCAGACTATATCTCTGTTTTTTCATCCAGTTCCGTTCAGCTGTTCTGGCGTGATTGAGTAACAAACATCCATCCATCCAGGATTGCATTTCTAACAGCTTATATGCAGTGCAGCTGCTGTCTGACTCCCCATCGTCGAGAGTAAAGCGATAGATATTCGTCTAAATATCAGCAGCAGTACGTGCAGAAGTAGTTGGTTTGGGTAGAACAATTCACTATCACCTTGAATACCATTTTTTGTGCATTTTAGCCAATCTGAAAACCATGAGTACGCTCTGTGTCCTCGCACCTGTGACTCCTACATCTACGAAGGCTTCGTTACTGACAGGAAGAAGCGACACTGGGACAGTGGGACCATTGATGTGTTAATATCTAGCAATACCATGGACGAATCTGAGTTAGAGACTCACGTAAGATTCCTTTTTTTTTATATTAGCTGTGTCCACGAGTTTTTTTTTTATATATTTAACCTGCCAATTGTCATCCCGCTGGATGGTAAAAAGCTAGGATTAGGTTCAGAAGCTAAGGGCTACCATTCCAGATGCTGACGATCCTAAAATGATCCACACTGACAGCCTAGACGTAACCGTCTAGGCTCTCAGTGTGGATAATTTTTACGCCCTGCTTGAAGAACCCGGGATGAAAGAAGAAGGAAACATGTGTGCATGTAGAGCATTCGATATTTTAATCCTGCGACAAAGAAAGGTAGTACCAAACCGCTTCTTCATCAGTACCAAACCCCACTAAGACACAAGTATGTGCATTCACCGCTAAGAAAACCCCATTTATTGTAGCGCCACAATTCCTCGACACACCCCTTAAAATCTCAAAAAGTATCGGGATCCTCGGTGTCGACATTTCCAGCGAGGTCCAGTACCGTAGTCACCTGGAAGACAAGGTCAAGTTGGCATCTAAGAAACTTGGAGTGCTCAACAGGGCGAAGCAGTACTTCACTGCGGAGCAAAGATTTCTTCTTTATAAGTCGCAAGTCCGGCCCCAGATGGAGTACTGCTGTCACCTTTTCGCCGGAGCACCTAGAAACCAACTTGACCCGTTCGACTCGGTGCAAAGACGGGCGCTGAGGATCGTCGACAATCCCATACTTAGAGGTAGGGTAGAACCTCTTAACTTTAGGAGAGATTTCGCCTCCCTGTGCGTTTTCTACCGCCTTTATAATGGGGTGTGTTCAGATCAATTATATGATATACCGCTCACCACAGACAGGGATTTCATCCTTACACGTCGCGACCGGAAACGGTGCGTACAGTTAGGTATGAAAGGCACTTTATTCCGCGCACCCTCAGGCTGTGGAATGATCTCCCTGCTGTGGTTTTTCCAAGCGACTACAATATGGGGTTCTTCAAGAAGGGCATTAGAAGGTTTTTGCAGGGTCTGGTGTTGCGCACGTCCATAGGCCACGGTAACCGCTTTTCATCAGGTGGGCCGTGAGCTTGTCTGCCTGCTGAATGGTATAAAAAAAAATTATACACAGAGAAAAAACTTGCGCGATACGAGCTTTCAAAATCAGCACTACCCTTTTTTTATGTGTGGAAACCCCCCCGGGCTTTATCCCACCGGTGCCGGTGCCAGCGAGGAGGTGGTGTCGGAATCGAACCGACTAAAACCATCGGTGTCCTTCCCAAGCGTCCATTGCCTAGCACCCCGGGTAAGCCCTCGAAAGGATAACCCCAGGGTTACCGGCGGACTTGCATAAAATTATTATTTTCGTTTGAGCACTACAGATTTTTGAAGTGTAAACTTATTCAGGCGCATTGAGCATTCTTTGGGTGAACAAAAATCATGGAACTCGCGTCATCGTCATGATATGCTTCCCATATTCAAAAATAGATGGTTGAATGGATGGATATAGGGAGGTAAGAGGGGAGGAAGGGATGTTTGATGACAATGCAAAAACACACGTAATTGTTCAAGTTTTTACTTCTGTCGGCACTCCCAGAGTGCCACTTTTTGGGTTCCGTTGCTAAGTGGCAAAAAACGGAACCCTTATAGATTCGTCATGTCTGTCTGTCTGTCCGTTCGTATGTCACAGCCACTTATTTCCGAAACTATAAAAACTATGCTATTGAAACTTGGTAAGTAGATGTATTCTGTGAACCGCATTAGATAAGATTTTCTCACAAAAATAGATAAAAAAATAAAATTGGGGTTCCCTATACTTAAAACTGAAACTCAAAATTTTTTTTTCATCAATCCCATGCGTGTGGATTATCAATGGATAGGTCTTCAAAAATGATAGTGAGGTTTTTAATATTATTTTTTTCTAAACTGAATAGTTTGCAAGAGAGACAATACCAAAGTGGTAAAATGTGTGGGGGGGGGGGGGCATGTAACTTCTAAAATAAGAGAATGATAAAATAAAAATAAAATATGATGTACAATACGATGTAAACGTTCACCGAAAATTGGTTTGAACGAGATCTAGTAAGTTAAACTGTTTTTTTTTCATTAATTACTAGCTGACCCGGCAAACTTCGTCCCGCCTTATAATTAAGTTTTGTTGGTTACCTAATCAGCTGAATTTATTGAATGTCTCCTTGTACCACGGCATTTAAGACCCGAGACGGCGTGAGGTTTTGGTAGGTTCGATTCCGATATAACCACCCCCGCTGGCCGGCGCTAGGGGCAGTGTTACCTTGGCAATTTACACAAAAGGCAAAGATAATGTTAATCGTTCCCCACGTTCTTGGGTTTATCCTGATCATAACTAACATGACTTTGTTTTATTTAATTAGATTTTATTGTTTGTGCTATCTTTTTAATGTTGCAGGTATCATTGTACTTCAATAGCATGATGGTATCCGTATATGAAGAGCGATACAACTATGATGGGAACATGTTCCTTTCCGATCTTGGAGGTAGTGTCGTAAGTGTCCGTTAGAATATTATTGCTGTACTAGTAACCGTAGTTAATATAAACTAAATTGTTTGTGTTAGAGGTGGGTTCACGTCGATATTGTAATGGCCAGAATTCGAACCCGGGACCTCTCGCTCGTAAGGCCGACTCCTTAACCACTAAGCTACCAGATCCATAAACAAATGTGAGAGCTCAATTCGTAGATCGTTTAGTGTTTTTAGATTGTTGTTATTAGTACTGCTGGGGCTACCTGCGATTAGCGGATGAGGTTGGAGGGTCAGATGCCAGTCGTTACCGTAAAAGTCAAGATAAACTACATCAAGGAGGAAAGCATCAGAATACAGACCCCGGGTTCGAAAATGCAAGTTTTGGATGCAATTGATGACCTCCGAACCTGGAGAAGAAAGCCTGCGCTAGAGCCTCGTGCGTGAATGAGTTGGTTAACCGGCTTGCAGGTGAGGTCGACGCTTGGACACTGAAGGTCTAGGTAGGCCCCATCACACCCTAAGTTGAGAAAGAGATATATTAGAAACAGCTGATTAGAAACAGCGGCTCTGACCGCGCAGGTCGGTTATCGTTTTTTGGTTATATCTCCGGTACTACTAAACCAATTGCAATCAAACATACGGCAGCATTTTAAATCTGACCAAGACCTTCCTAATAAAAAAACAGCATCAAAAACCGTTCAGTAGTTTTTGCGTCAATCGCAAACAGAGCGACACAGAGATGAAAAGACAAGAATTCCATTAAAAAAATTGTGTTTAGAATCGTTCATTAAACATACATACATACATAAACTCACGCCTATATCCCCGAAGGGGTAGGCAGAGGTGCTAGCAACCACATTTCGCCAGTTTATGTTTAGGTCCCAATGTAATAGGTGGCGAGCCTATTGCCATTAACCGGGCACTTATAAACCTGCGATAAATACACACATAACTTCGAAAAGCATCGAAAAGTCATTGGTGTGTGCCATGGTAAAACCTGGGATCGAACCCGAGACCTCGTCTCAGCAGTCCTTTACCCATACCACTAGGCTACCGCGGTTCATTAAACATAACCCAAATATTTATTTTTTAATATCTCCAATGTACAGACACAACTCATTTACAAGTTTATAATATATATATATATATATAGATGGTTTATGAATGATGGCAATGGAATTCATCAGCAATCTGTACGGATCCATTACGAGATGAAATCGAGATGGTTGCTATTGTAGCTCCCAGCAGCTTGGCACTCGGCCACTTCACTGTTTACAATGCCGGGGAAACTTGTCATTGAGATGATATGTAATTGTTTTATTCTTACGTTAGGAACATAGGAAGGTCGTTCTGGTTATAAAACGACGGTCAATTGCGAGTCGGACTCGCGCACTCAGGGTTTCGTATTAAACTGGATACCTTATTTGAGGGGCCAACGGGAACTACCACCAATGGTGCACCAATAGGGCACTTCCGGTTGACATAGAATTGTCAATTTACTGCTACTACTAAACTGCTACGGAACCCTTTTTTTAAACGTGCGGAAATCCCTTCGGATCCCGCCGGCCAGCGGCGGGATCCGGGCGGTTATGTCGTGCATCGACTAAAACCGCACGGTGTCCTACCCAAGTGTCCATTGCCGGGCACCCCGGGTAAGCCCTCGAAAGGATAACCCCAGGTCGAAAGGATAATCATGGGCGAGTCCGACTCGCACTTGGCCGCTTTTTATACATCTAATAGAGATTATAGACCTCAGTATCTGGTATAAATTTCAACTTGCTAGGTCCACTCATTCCTGAGAAAATCGGTTGTGACACACGGGCAGACCGACAGACAAACGGACACAAGAGTAATCTTATAAGGGTTCCGATTTTACCTTTTGAGATGCGGAACCCTAAAAATGGAGTCAGTTACTATAACAATAACGCATGCGCCAACTTCCGCCATATTTTTTTCACACAATTGATGTTTGCGCGCGTAGTTTTTTTCTTCTTCGGTGGATTACAATGACTTCTATGTATGCTAGAGAAGGTGTTTAGAATCGACTAACGACTAACACCCCCCCCCCCTTTCCGGGGCAAGATAGGGACACCATGGTTCCCAAATAAGAGGGGGCCATCTCGAAACCGGAGATGGCCCAGGGCCAGTCAGGGTGCGAGGGAAATGCCTTATGGGTAACCTTACATCATGGCGTCTGAAGAGCTAAGACGGCGTGCGGTTTTAGTCGGTTCAAGGACGACATAACTTTCCCCGCTGGCCGGCGGGGGGGGTATCCGAGGGAATTACCGCACGAAATAAAATAAAAAGGTACCATTCAAACGGGTGTCCTAGGTGGACTATTTTTCCACCTATCTGTAAGTATGGGCATAGCGCCTTAATGTAATATCATCTGTATGACAGATACAAAATGTTAGTAGTTGGGTTGTAATCCTTCGCGATACCTTTTGTTTCGTACAGCCATTGGTGAATTATAATATAAGACTATTTATAATACTACACTGCTGTGATAAAGGTGGAAAAAAGAATGCCCTTGAGGCTCTTGAAATAAATAGATTGATCAAAACTGACTGAAACATTATAATAGGTCTTTACCTATGAAATTGCCGAAATTTTCTTACAAATTCATGATTTCGTTATTATTGTAATTTTATAGATATTTCCATTATTTATATTTTGTTTGACAGTTGATTTCAAGATTTTACAACTCTGTATTAAATTTTGTTTTCTTTGGCCGCTTGATAAATTAATTCGATCTTCAAAAACAGTACTTCCTAAATGCTATCCATTTTGATGATAAATTTCGTATTAAGTACTTAACAGCTGTCACTTTTCAAAAATGTTTGTTAGCTTAATGTTGTCTCATTCATACACAAAAAAAAATCATAAAATTTGGATTTGTCGTTCCTAAAAAAAGTGCAAAAATGTTAGTACTGAAAATTGGGTTTCCTCCAATTTCTTCAAGAAAAACAGCAATTTCATATGTAACGACCTAATATTAAATCAACAGTTAGATTTAAATCGTTCACCGTTACTACAATAGATAATGACTTCTACATATTTGTTCAATTAATTCAATTGAGACATTTATTAATTTTGACATGTTTATTTCCTGACATTTAATAATTTGACATTTGTAATTCTAATTTAATTAATTACTTCGGGCCACCAACCAGGTGGACACCGAAGTCTTAAAATCACGCAAAAAAAATCTAGATCTTACACCCACTTTTTATCACTTTTCTCGACGTTTCACATGATTCTAAGTCTAATTAAGCAAAAAAATTTTTGTGTCGGTCTGTCTGTTGGTCTGGATGTCTGGAAGTCTGTGTACGCAATAACTCAAAAACCACTTATCCGATTTAAAAAATTCTTTCGCCAATCATCTTGTTTGGTTAATGGGAAGACCTGATTAGATTTTGGGGTTTGTACGTTCAAGGTTTCGGGTACACCATACAAATTGTCCCTAAAAAAATATCTAAGTTTGGCCCGAAGTTTGACAATCACTGTGTGATTTCCGCCCCACTATTTTATTTCTGTATTCGTGATTTAAAAAAAATAAAACTTATTCTCCCAAATTTTTAGGGTAAAATTTAGAACTGGTATTACGCATTCTTTCCATCTACCGACATTATAAACATTTTTGTTTTGAAAGTTTTTACATCTGAGGTTCACTATACTTGGTGACTTTAACGTGGAAATAAATATAAAAAATCTTTGAGATAATAGTGGAAATTTATTTTAATATTTATTTAATATTATAAGAGTCACTTTATCTCTATTTGTGCTTCAAATACAAGGTTTCTAAGAGATAGGACTCCATAATGACAGAAAACAATGTTTTAGTGGCGTACGTAATGGACTGCCGAGACGAGGTCTCGAGTTCGATCCCCAGTCGCCCTGGGCACACACCTCTGACTTTTCGTAGTTACGTGTGTATTAAAAATGTTAATTATCGCTCACTTAGTAATGATCCCGGTAGAACTATTACATTGGGACCTAAACATAACTGGAATATAAAAAGTGCATAGCCGGGCAGGGGGATTGTGGTCGCAGCACTAGTGGGACCGGTGGGTGTCACGCGGTGCTGCAACGACAATCCTCTTCTGATGAGGCCGTCAAGCTGAGTGCCATTGTTAACATGGTACATGTATGTAATGGTAACCCGGTTTCCTGAGAAGTCCAGTGAAGTCAAATTGACGTGTCCTAAATATAAAAAAAAATATTAAAAAAAAATGTAAAAATTAGAATGCAGCAATAGGTAATTAGTCATTTTCATTATCCAAGCGCCAGTCGCGTTTATATTCAAAGCTTGCAATTTTGAGCCCGGGGTTCACTCTCCGTAATCTGCTGATTGACGGAGGAGGCTATGGTGCAGGTTTTCACCGTGTTTCCACGGGGTTTGGAGGGCAGACGGCAGTCGGTCCCGCAAAAGTCAGAACAAGAAAAACAAATGGTTGAGCGGGCCTAATCAACTGGAGGAGAAAAAGGCCGAGAGGTAAAGACCGCGCTGTTATAATGACAACTGGTATTTCTTTTCAGGGCTTCCTTTTAGGGCTATCAGTGATAGGTCTTATGGAGGTCTTGAGCAAATTTTGCACCGTATTTATTGAACCATTACTGCCTAGCAAGAAAAAGACCGGCAGTATGATTTCGAGCGACACAGTCGATATGCAGAGCAAGCAGGAGTACATAGACAAGTGGAACCTCAAGAATGTTAAATGAATTTTACTATCCTATATATATACATAAAAACAACTGATTTTATAAGTGAAATAAACCACGATGGCTACCTTCTTACAGACCCAACAGCAATAGCACAAGCATTCAACGATCGTTTGGTGGACATGCATGCGAAACAAAGTACAAACAATCAAAGCTCAAAAAATTTAGACATACGTAGTATATGTAACAGTATCTATCTTGAGCCTTGTGACTGTTCTGAGGTTCTGAGAATCATCCTATCGCTGAATAATACAAATTCAGTGGGCTATGATGAGTTAAGCACGACACTTCTTAAGGATAGTGCCGTTGAACTTACACCCATTCTAACACATCTAATTAACCTATCTTTCAGTGAAGGTCATTTCCCAAACCTCCTTAAGAGGTCTATAGTAAAACCTCTATATAAGAAGGGTGACAAATCTCTACTAAGTAACTATAGACCTATAACCCTTGTTCCCATTATCTCTAAGATATTCGAGATGGCCATGCATAGGCGAATGTATGATTTTCTTACTAAACACGAATTATTGCGAAACGAGCAATATGGGTTTCAGAAAGGCAAGTCTACAACTCTGGCGTGCTTTAATCTCGTTACTAGGATTTCTGAAAGCCTGGATCTGAAGATGCAAACCACTGGTATTTTCTTTGATATGAAAAGCGCCTTTGATCTGGTTTCGCATAAATTTTTACTAAACAAATTAGAAAAGTATGGAATTAGGGGCCCTGCCTACAAATGGCTTGACTCATACTTAAAGGATAGGGAACAATGTGTTGAAGTTATGTATATAGATAATAACAAGGAGCTAAGGGCACATAGATCCTCATACAGGGTCAATAACTCTGGGGTGCCCCAAGGGAGTATCCTTGGGCCTTTGCTGTTCTTGATATATATAAACGATTTGCCAAATGTGACCCCAAACCCTTGTATTTTATACGCTGACGATATTTCTCTTATCATGACATCTAATTATTCCGATATAAATTACACTAATGACATAAATAATTCAATTGACTCTATAATTCAATGGCTACATGATAACAATTTGCAAGTTAATATGACTAAAACTCAATACATTCAATTTGGTACTTACGGTAAGAAGATGCAAAATTTGGATATCAAATATTTGACTGAAAACTTAATAAAAGTAGACAAAACACCCTTTTTGGGCATAATTATTGATAACAACCTTAACTGGAAGGCACACGTAGAAAAGGTTTGCAATAAAATAAATAAATTTGTCTATGCTCTGGCTAAACTAAGAAAGACCTCAAACCCTGAATCAGTCATCATGGCCTACAATGGCTACTTTGCCTCAGTTCTAAATTCTTGTCTAGTAATTTGGGGTAACTCTACGGACGTGCATAGACCCTTTATTGCCCAAAAAAAATCTCTCCGAGCTATGTGTGGTGCTGCACCATGGCAGTCGTGTAGACCTATATTTAAAAAGTTGAATCTGTAAACGCTCCCCAGCATGTACATTTATGAAGTTGCGAAATTTGTTAGGCAATATCCTAGTTTCTTTTCGAAGGCACGTGAGGTTTATCCGAGGAGCACTAGAAACCCGGATAGAATTGTACTACCACGAGTACCAAAAACGACTCTCTACCAAAAAAACTGTTTTGCGATGTGTGGTCGTATTTATAATGCAGTCCCAAACAGCTTAAAGCAATTTCAAACCCCTGTGTTTCTGAGGAAGTTGAAAGAATGGCTCATCCAGAAATGTTTTTATACGGTAGATGAATTCGAAAAGTGTAATGGTAAATTATAGAAACTATTTTTTAAGAATTAATTTAGTAATGTAATAATCATTTAATAGGTATTATTGACTTTTGTTATTATATTTTGCGTTTTTGAGTGACTTGCATGTGCTTAAAAAATTTGTACACCAGTAATGGTAGAATATGCTGAACCTACCCTTTAATATAAGACCTGTATTGTACCACCATATTCAGACAAATAAAGATTATTATTATTATTATTATTATTATAATGATTATAATAGATATAATGAGCATTGGATTTATTGTTTTGTTTTTCAAGGTTGACCATCCCTCATCTTCCGAGCCCAACTCGATTAACATGCTCTCCGAACTAACGGGCCTCAATGTGCTAAGAATGGTGACCCATCCTAAGACTGACCTGGCTGGTGTTTATTAACTTTATAATACTAATTTTTAAACATTCGAATTCCATGATATACTCTTAATGTTAACGAGAATTAACGCGATCATGTATAGGCTTATACAATACGTCAAGACTGAGACTCAACTGAGTTCACAGGCAAACTGTTTAAAACAGTTTTGTGAACCATATAATAACAATAAGGATTGAAATGTATGTGTTTAATAAATAAATAAATAAAAAAAAAAAAAAAGGTTACCCATAGAGCATATCCCTCGCACTCCGACTGACCCTGTGCCATTCGCAGTGTCCCCTCTGATAATAGCAGAGGGGTACCTGGAGCGACCAGCCATACCCCGACCACCTCGTGCAATGGGGTCAGCTGGCCCTGAAAAGGGCCGGTTGGTCAGACTCTTGGCCGTTGACGTTGACGCCAGCTACTCCAGAGGAGCAATCAATGATGCGTCATCGCCCACGTTGCCCAGGGTTTTTTTTTTTTTTTAGGACACGTCAATTTGACTTCACCTCGCCTGATGGTAAGCTGAAGGTAAAGTCTCAGGAAAGAGGGTCACCATGACATACACATATCATGTTAACAATGGTTGCACTCACCTTGACGGCCTCATCAGATGAGGATTGTCGTCGCAGCACCTTCGTGCTTCGACGACAATCCTCCTGCCCGGCTATGCACTTGCTGACCCCTGAACGCAGTCAAACCGAAATTGGATTACTATGGAGGGTTTTTCGTAACCGTACACGGTGGTACCCACCCGGCCGAATTTTGTGACATCCGGCCGGCCGGTCATCAAATCTCTACCACCTGGTAAGCACCAAACTTGGAGGTGATCCAACCAGTCGCACCCCACTCGCAATATATACCTTTTTTTTTTTTTTTTTTTATCGTGCGGAAATCCCTTCGGATACCCCCCCGCCGGCCATCGGGGGCGGTTATGTCGGGCTTGCACCGACTAAAACCGCACGCCGTCTCGGGTCTTCAGACGCCGGGGTGTAAGGTTACCCATAGAGCATATCCCTCGCACCTCGACTGACCCTGGGCCATCTCACCACTAACAGCATCGCTCATCCTGTCTCCTCTGAAAGCAGAGGAGTACGGAGAGCGATGTGTTCCCGCCACGTTGGGTATTGGGCGACGATCAATGCCAACCCTATGAAGGGGTGAAGATGAACCCATTGACCGCCGCCCAGGGTGTACCGGCCGCTCCGATTCCGTTCCCCCCGGACTGCAGCGGGATCGGAATCGGAGCGACACTCGAGGAGGTTACCCAACACACACCCCTCGCAATATATACCTATGAATTTATGAGTCGCAATATTATTATAGTATATTATCCCCTTCACCCCTTCATAGGGTTGGCATTGATCGTCGGCCAATACCCAACGTGGCGGGAACACATCGCTCTCCGTACTCCTCTGCTTTCAGAGGAGACAGGATGAGCGATGCTGTTAGTGGTGAGATGGCCCAGGGTCAGCCGGGGTGCGAGGGATATGCTCTATGGGTAACCTTACACCCCGGCGTCTGAAGACCCGAGACGGCGTGCGGTTTTAGTCGGTGCAAGCCCGACATAACCGCCCCCGCTGGCCAGCGGGGGGGTATCCGAAGGGATTTCCGCACGATAAAAAAAAAAAAAAAAAAAAAAAAGGTACACCACTATAACTACCCATTTCTAGCAATCTAGTCCATCTAAAGGTTGTCTGAAATAGATCACAAATTGCGATAAGACCGCCCATTGTACAAGTTTGTAGGGTTCCGTTGCCAAATGGCAATAAACGGAACCCTTATAGATTCGTCATGTCTGTCTGTCTGTCCGTCCGTATGTCACAGCCACTTTTTTCCGAAACTATAAGAACTATGCTGTTGAAACTTGGTAAGTAAATGTATTCTGTGAACCGCATTAAAATTTTCACACAAAAATAGAAAAAAAAACAATAAATTTTGGGGGCTTCCCCATACTTAGAACTGAAACTGAAAATTTTTTTTTTCATCAAACCTATACGATATGGTATGATATGATGGATAGGTCTTCAAAAATGACTATGAGGTTTCTAATATCATTTTTCTCTATACTGAATAGTATGCGCGAGAGACACTTCCAAATGGGTAAAATATGTCCCCCCCCCCCTGTAACTTCTAAACTAAGAGAATGATAAAATTAAAACAAATATACGATGTAAATTACCATGTAAACTTCCACCGAAAATTGGTTTGAACGAGAGCAAGTTAGTAGTTTTTTTTAATACGTCATAAATCGTAAACCGCAATTTACCTCTTATTCAATCAACTCAAATATAAAAATTTTACTTGCTGCTACGGAACCCTTCATGGGCGAGTCCGACACGCACTTGGCCGGTTTTTTAAGTAGGTATCTTAGACATTTGGGCCCTTTGGTTGGTGTACAATAAAGAGTATCTATCTTATCTATGTATCTATCCCTTTTTAGGGTTCCGTTGCTAAATGGCAAAAAACGGAACTCTTATAGATTCGTCATGTCTGTCTGTCTGTCCGTCCGTATGTCACAGCCATTTTTTTCCGAAACTATAAGAACTATGCTGTTGAAACTTGGTAAGCAAATGTATTGTGTAAACCGCATTAAGATTTTCATACAGAAATAGAAAAAAAACAATAAATTTTGGGGGTCCCCATACTTAGAACTGAAACTCAATTTTTTTTTTATCGTAGCCATATGTGTGAGGTATCTACGACCTCCGTCCTCCATGAGCGCAGGCCTGGGGGTGGCAGGTGAGGCCGCCTGTCACCCCAGCAGAAGCAGGCCGGGACGGTGGGGCGACTAGCGCCCCTCCCCCAAACCGGGGCAAGACGGGGACACCGTGGTTCCCAAACCCGAGGGGGCCATCTCGAAACCGGAGATGGCCCAGGGTCAGTCGGGGTGCGAGGGATATGCTCTATGGGCAACTTTACACTCCGGCGTCTGCAGACCCGAGACGGCGTGCGGTTTTAGTCGGTTCAAGCCCGACATAACCGCCCCCGCTGGCCGGCGGGGGGGTATCCGAGGGGATTTCCGCACAAAAAAAAAAAAAAAAAGGTATCTAAGGATAGCTCTTCAAAAATAGGTTTCTAATATCATTTTAATCTAAACTGAATAGTTTTCGCGGGAAACACTCCCAAAGTGGTAAAATGTGTGTGTGAAGAAGTTACAGGGGGGGGGGGGGCTGTAACTTCTAAAATAAGAGAATGATAAAACTAAAAAAAATATATGATGTACATTACCATGTAAACTTCCAACGATAATTGGTTTTGAACGAGATGTAGTAAGTAGTTTTTTTTAATACGTCATAAATCGTAAACCGCAATTTACCTTTCATTCAATCAGGTCAAATATAGTAAATGTCACTGTCTGTGTTTGGGTAGACGGGACACCAAATTTACCTCCTACGACCCGGGACTCTTCATTGGGAGTAAACCAGTTTCCATAGTCTCTGAATCGGTACCATTTAAATTTCTTGGGAGAAAGATAGACTATAAAGGACGCACACCATCCTTAGATGAAGTTGTCGAAACGTTTATAAATGACCTAAATAAGATAGATCAGCTACCACTGAACAATATCAAAAAAGCTTGGATATATGACAACTACTTAACATCGCGTCTGACTTGGCCTTTTCTGGTGTATGAATTCGATTATTATGTTTTCGCCCTACTGGCGAAAATAGATGCAACTGTCATAAAATCACTAAAATCGTGGCTTGGACTAGCGCACTCTGCTAATTCCTCTGCTCTATTTAGGGATCAAAATAATTTTGGGATGAAACTTAAGAAACCATCGGAGCTCTATAAACACCTTAGAGTTACCAAAGCCCACATCTAAGGTAAATCTCAAGATGACACAGTCAGGGCACTCCCGAAAGATAATAACGCGTCCGAGATTGAATCTAGACTCCTATTCCATAAACGATTTATGATAGGGGCCCATTCGAATAGAGTGTTGTTGGGAGTACGAGAGCCAGAAAGGGACCAGGATATACTTAAGTACTTTCTAAAACAAGACGAAAATGATATATATCGAGTGCACGCGATGAATTTGGAAACCCAAAATGAATGGTTGACAATGGGAGAGTTCTGCATACCAATGGCCGAGTGGCGCACCTTGATCTATGACTAGTCGCCGGCCCTGTTAAAATTTTATCTTAACAGGGCCTTTCAGATGACCCTCCCAGACCAGAGTAATCTGGTAAGGTGGGAGAAGGCCACAGAAAAACAATGTTATTCTTTTTTTTTATCGTGTGAAATCCCCCACGGGCTTCACCCCATCTGTGCCAACGTTGGGATGGGCGTGTCGGAATCGGACCGACTAAAACCACACCGTGTCCTTCCCAAGTGTCCATTGCCGGGCAACCCGGGTAAGCCCTCGAAAGAATAATTCCCAACTCAGTTCGGGTTGCTTATCAGTGTAACTACGAAACAGAAATTTAATGACAGACAGACAGTTTAATGACGCACAAAGCCGAAAAATGTCGACGCAATAACATCTATTTACTCTTCATGCCTGTGGTAAACATTTTCTTATGTCTAAACATTTAGATCGGAAAAAGAGAACATCTAGGACGGGACTTGAACCCGCGACCAGTCCCTTGCAGGGGGAATGCTCTGACCAACTGAGCCACCTAGACACGTCCCAGATATTCAAAATTCTCCGATACATTATTACGTCTTAAGGCGACGTTGGAGCCATCTACCGTAATTCTTGCCAACTACGGAAACAATGAACAACTTTACAGTCATTTTTAAACATTGTTTTTTGATGACTCCGCCTGATTAATTCAATTAAATTTTTAAGCATTTTGTATGCTTACTTTTTTCTAAAGATTTAGATTGGAAAAAGAGAACATCTAGGACGGGACTCGAACCCGCGACCAGTCCCTTACAGGGGGAATGCTCTGACCAACTGAGCCACCTAGACACGTCCCAGATATTCAAAATTCTCCGATACATTATTACGTCTTAAGGCGACAAAAAAAGTAGAAAAAAGTAAGCATACAAAATGCTTAAAAATTTAATTGAATTTTCTTATGTCAATAAATAGAACAGAAGATTCGTTATTTTTACAATTCTACTGCTGAAAAAAAAAGTTTGTTCCGCGTTTTAGTAGTTAGCAGCTCTCAAGTTCAATAGTCAGGTAAGGAATGGGTTATTGCTTCTTTCTGCTAGTAATTTGCAAAAACAGCAGTAAGGCTGAATTTCACCACTAAAAATCGGAAGTTAACTGAGTTTTAACGTTTTACTCCATGAAATTCATTGAGTGTTAACGCAGTTTCAACTGAATTATTTATATTCATAGATGGAATTCCAGTCCTTTTTTCTGTGCGGATGTCCCCTCGGATACACCCCAAGTCTGGATAGAACTCACCGCTTTTGTACGTTTCAAGTCATCCTCAGAAATTGCTGAACATTAAGTAACAAGTTTACAAACGAGTTTTACATTTTTAAGTTTACTAATCCTTCCCATATTAAAATCGCGATAGTTTGTTAGTATGGATGTATATATATGTATTTTTTTTTCTATAAAAAAATATTAGTATTAATTGAATTTGTATTTTCTCGCCAAACTACAATGCCTGATGAGAATGGAAGTTTATTAGTCTTTCACGCAAAAACGGCTGAACGGATGTGGCTGAAATTTTGTACAGGGATTGATTATTGTCTGTAATTACACATAGGCTTCTCTGGAATATGTTTCCATGGGAAGTAGTAACGGGAACAGAATTCCACGCAGGCCAAGCCGCGGGCAAAAGCTAGTATTCTAAATGTGAAAGTTTGTGAAGATGTTGGGATGTTGGTTAGTCGATCACGTTCAAACAGTGGTTTGGATTGATTGAAATGGTTGATTTGGTTGAAATTTGGTACAGGGATGGATTATAGTCGGGACGGTGGGGCGACTAGCGCCCCTCCCCCAAACCGGGGCAAGACGGGGACACCGTGGTTCCCAAACCCGAGGGGGCCATCTCGAAACCGGAGAAGGCCCAGGGTCAGTCGGGGTGCGAGGGATATGCTCTATGGGCAACCTTACACCCCGGCGTCTGTAGACCCGAGACGGCGTGCGGTTTTAGTCGGTTCAAGCCCGACATTACTACCCTCGCTGACCGGCGAGGGGGTATCCGAAGGGATTTTCGCGCGAAAAAAAAAGGGATGGATTATTGTCTGTAATAACACAAAAGCTTGGGTCACACCCATAAAATCCAGAATTTACCTAATCAAGAGGAAGAGTGACTTACGCTGTGATGATGATTGAAATAATGATAATTAATTTAAAACAAAATATATAATTATTTGAGTAACGTTAATATACATACATAATTATTAATGTAACTACAGATAGTTACGAAGTTACGAAACTCAGTATTGACGCAACATCGCTCGTAAATAATCTGGTTTATGCCAATCTCGTGTTCACAGAGCCAAACAAAGCGTAGGTGAACTATTTGCTGACGTTCACCATATTTAATATTTACGTTTTCTCGGATCAATCTTTCTTATATATAAAAATTAATTGCTGTTCGTTAGTCTCGCTAAAACTCGAGAACGGCTGGACCGATTTGGCTAATTTTGGTCTTGAATTATTTGTGGAGGTCCAGAGAAGGTTTAAAAGGTTTGTCATCGATTGAGGCAGTACGAAGTCTGCCGGGTCAGGTAGTTCCCAGATAAAGCAAATAGATATTTGCTTTTATACATACATACACAAATACTCTTGTGATAAAGCCGTGAGAGGCTCGTGGTTGACTGGTCACCAAGTAAGACCTTTGCCCGATTTCCTTAGTGAAGCGAAAAATCTACGAGAACTCGCTTGGCGAATGGAATCGGAGGTATGTGTCTGGCGAGACCGCTTCAGTGACTCTTCTTCCCGAGTGCGGTGGACACATACAGGACATATTAGGAAATTCGAGCCAACATTTTTCACCACGCAGTTGCTGACGGGGCACGTTAGGTTCTCAGAGTACTTGGCAAAGTTCAAGTGCAAGGAGAGCCCATCGTGCACCTGTGACCCGGAGCGGAATGAGTATGTTCCCCATCTAATATTAGATTGCCCTGTGTTCGACCGCCTGCGCATTAATCTGGAACAAGAAATAAATATTAAAATAGTACCAAATAATTTAAGCAACATAATAATTAGTAAAAATAGGATTGTATTAAGATAGTAAAGATAGTTAAGAATAGAAACAAGTAGTATAAGTGTATTATAAGGACAACTTGAAGTTATTAATTGTAATTAATAAAGGTAAAAGCAGTAAGATAGGTAAATAGTACAATAAGTACCGTGCCGGAAAGGATAGACGCAGTATAGGAATAGGAATAGGAAAGTCAGCTAATAATTAAGTAAAATTACCAAGTATTTTTGAAGTGAAAACAGGTTATAGGTATAAAAAAGGTTAAACTCGTGTCAGTAAACACGTGACCTGATCGTAAGACAACAAATATGGAAGCGCTAATTTCACACTGTACTTAAAAACCTTGGTGGCGCGTTCGTCTAATGAGTGGTCGTTGACTTCGTCAAGACTGAGATCGATTCCGACCGAGGCCCAAGAAACACTTTCTGTCATCAAATAACTTTGTGTAATATTTATTCTATTTTGTGCCATAAATCTATTGTTATAAAATGAAAATTAAACAAAGTGCATCTATTCATGAAAAAAGTGACGAAGAAATAGCGAAAGAAAATGAGTGAGTACTTTATAAATATATTGGCCATGATGGTTCTGGTAATAATGATGGTGAAAAAGTCGTTGAAATTATGGATGGAAGTTGATTTTTCTGATATGATCTGAATGTAATAGTTGTAATAGTTCTGAAGTGTTAAATTTTTAATGTAATATTAATTGTCATGTTTGTGTACGATAGCGCAATAAATGATTGTTGTATGTTGCCACATAAATGATAGTACTTTTATACTGATAATTAAAGCAATTCGTGCAAAATTATTCCCTTACCATTCCAAAATATCAAAAATGCACAACGTTAATATTCAAGTTTTCACTTCTGCCGGCACTCCCGGAGTGCAACCCGTCGTTTTTTTTTGTTTTTTTTATAAAAAAGCATATTAGTATCCGAAATTTCTAATATTTCCCCCTAACCCCTCCAGCTAAGCTAAGTTGCTTGTGTTAGGAGTGGGTTCACGTCGGTAGTGTAATTGCCAGGATTCGAACCCGGGACCTCTCGATCGTAGGGTCGACACCTTAACCACTAAGCTACCGACGCTCTTAGTTACGCATACTAGTTACGCACTAAGTATATTGATAGATATATAAATGTTATATAATGTATATAACGCACAACTCATGTTACACGGGTTCTCTCCCGCTCCCTCTCCGCCGTCACTTTCGCGCGCATTACCTGCTCGCAGAAAGAGGCGGCGGCGTGCTACTTGCTCCCGGCGGAGACCACGGACCATGGTCCCCACCGAGAGAACGTCCACGCCCAGGACCGCAACGAGATCCCGGCGTTGACTCGACCACGCAGGGCACTCCACCAACGCGTGGAGCGCCGCGTCTCCACACATTGTTGTGCACACAGTTGCTGGCACTGTGGCGTTGTCTCCCGGTGGAACAACTCATACCCTAATATAAATAGATAGTATAACACTAAAGTAGATCAGTATGAAGCATGAAAGTAAGAACGAGAAGTAGTCAAAAAAAGAGGAATTAGTATAAATGGAAAGCGTAGTAGACTCCGAAATTTAAACATCGGAGGATCTAATATAAAAAAACATCACCAAGTAGGGTAGCATATAGCGGGATTAAGTAATACTAATTAGGTCAGTATTAGGATGGGTGACCGTTCTTAATACATTGAGACCACTCGGTGCCTCGGAGAGCACACTACGCCGTCGGTTCGGTTGCCATACGAATATTTGTGGCGTAACTTACGAGTAGTTGGTGACTGTGTGCTATTATTTTATTCCTGGTAGTACTCTCTGACCTGTAAGCTAAACTTCATTCAAATTCATCAAGCCATTTTTGCGTGATTGAGACAAACAAACTCACTTCCGCATTTATGACACTAGGTCTGCAATAGAATCTGCTGTTGCAAAAATTGAGCGAAGCAATTTCACCAGAACTTTTTCTAACGATGATAATTCCTCAATGGCTAGTCCGATTTTCGTTTTTCTTTTTTATCTTATGTATATGAACAAATTACTTAATTTAATACCAATCGCATGAATGAGGCTTTTTTGTTCATTGATAAATCAGATTTAAATATTTTTTTCCGTAATTATTCCTCCGTGGTACACATGAATTTTTAATTACATAGCCTATGTCCTTCCCATCTGTAACATCTTTGCTTGGGTGAAATTTCATTAGAATCAGTTCAGCCGTTTGGGAGGAAAAGATGGTCTAATGAAATACATGAGTCGTCTAAAAGAGAGCAAAGCTCTGACGAGCTTCGCTAAATTAATTAAAATGTCCTAAATGTGAATGATTGTTTGCTAGCTACACTATTAAGCTTTCAAATAGTACGGAATGCGCGTTACCATAGGTTAGTAGGTACTAATGTTAGCAACAAGTGTCATGTTGTACCAAATCAAAGCTGTTGGCAAATGTCGAACAATAAATGCATCGCAGTGACGCATGCGCCGGTAACGCTAAAACAGAGTGCATAAGCGGAGCGATCAGTGAACCAGTACTCATTGTTTTAGTTTATACTTCAATAATTTTATCGTAATATACTATTTTGAAGAAAAATACAAGAAATTTACAAGTCTAAGTCTATGAAATTTCATGCCTCTCACTTTGATAACGACGGACATTCATACAACGGTTCTTCCCTTATTTTACTTCCTTAAAGTGAAATGAGTTGAAAAATCGTGGACAATGGATGTAAATGATCTAAAAAAAGATACATATTTTTTAAGTTAAAAAATCTAACGTTAGCTCAATCGCGAGTCTAGAAGCGGTGAAATATGAAAGAAGAAAAATAGTTTTCATGAGATTATTCGATTAGTTGCGAAATCGATCACACAATAACCATAAAAATAAGTTTTATGTTAATAAATCTAACGTTAGCTCCATCGCGAGTCTAGAAGCGGAGAAATATGAAAGAAGAAAAATAGTTTTCATGAGATTATTCGATTACTTGCGAAATCGATCACACAATAACCATAAAAATAAGTTTTATGTGAATAAATCTAACGTTAGCTCAATCGCGAGTCTAGAAGCGGAGAAATATGAAAGAAGAAAAATAGTTTTCATGAGATTATTCGATTAGTTGCGAAATCGATCACACAACCATAAAAAGAAAACTTTGTACTAGATATTTAACCCAAATGCATGGTATATACTTGTATGTATAGGGATATTAGCACGTAAAATAATATTAATTAATTCAATTAAATTTTTTAAGCACTTTGTATGCTTACTTTTACTAAAGATTTAGATCGGAATAAGAGAACATTCCCCCTGTAAGGGACTGGTCGCGAGTTCAAGTCCCGTTCTACATGTTCTCTTTTTCCGATCTAAATCTTTAATAATATTAATTAATTACTGAACATCCAATATAATAATAATCGAAACTTTGTGCTCTTTGAGTGCTTTTTACTTTGATAACAATGGACTTCCATACAACTGATCATCCCTTATTTTACCCCCTTATTTCCAAAAATCTACCTTAGTAGATGCTTAAACCATTAATATTATAATGTAGTTATTTCCATGTTCTTACAAAGTATAACTCAATATACTCGCTACCTTTTTTTTTTTTTTTTATTTTTTTTTATCGTGCGGAAATCCCTTCGGATACCCCCCGCCGGCCAGCGGGGGCGGTTATGTCGGGCTTGCACCGACTAAAACCGCACGCCGTCTCGGGTCTTCAGACGCCGGGGTGTAAGGTTACCCATAGAGCATATCCCTCGCACCCCGGCTGACCCTGGGCCATCTCACCACTAACAGCATCGCTCATCCTGTCTCCTCTGAAAGCAGAGGAGTACGGAGAGCGATGTGTTCCCGCCACGTTGGGTATTAGCCGACGATCAATGCCAACCCTATGAAGGGGTGAAGGGGAAGCCATTGACCGCCGCCCAGGGTGTACCGGCCGCTCCGATTCCGTTCCCCCCGGACTGCAGCGGGATCGGAATCGGAGCGACACTCGAGGAGGTTACCCAACACACACCCCAATATACTCGCTACCTAATCACGAATTACTCACCCCCAAATCGTGTCAATGTTTTAAATTAGTATCAACTCATTTAACCGATCAATCAGCGATCGAATAAAATATCCGATCTGGCTCTAATATCTTGAAATGTAATTGTCCACACAACTCAAATATACCTGCTGAATGATTGGCATTGCGTAACTTGCGATATTGTATCACGGTTTCAGAGGTATTATTATTTGTGATGTGTCCCTTTTTTCATATTAAGGACACGTCAATTTGACTTCACCTCGCCTGGTAAGCTAAAGGTAAAGTCTCAGGAAAGAGGATCACCATTACATACATGTACCATGTTAACATTGGTAGCACTCAGCTTGACGGCCTCATCAGAAGAGGATTGTCGTCGCAGCACCGCGTGACACCCACCGGTCCCACTAGTGCTGCGACCATAATCCACCTGCCCGGCTATGCACTTGCTGACCCCTGAACGCAATCAAACCGAAATTGGATTACTATGGAGGGTTTTTCGCAATCTTGCACGGTGGTAGGTACCTACCCGGCCGAATTTTGTGACAAATTTGTGTCATCAAATTTCTACCACCAGTATAGTGGTGGTAGAAATTTGGGACGCAACCTAGTCCCTGTTGCGGCTAGGTCATCACATACATACATACATACATCATCAACCTATTCCAGTCCACTGCTGGATATAGGTCTCCCCTAATGAGCGCCATACATACATATATTCACGCCTGTATCCCCGAAGGGGTAAGCATAGGTGTATTATACACCCAAGATTTGCTAGTTATGTTTTAGGCCCAATGTAATATGGGCGAGACTATTGCCATCTACCGGGCACATTACTAAGCGCGCGATAATAAACATTTTTAATACACACATAACTACGAAAAGTTAGAGGTGTGTGCCCGGGGCGACTGGGGTCGAACTCGAGACCTCGTCTCGGCAGTCCGTTACGTACACCACTGGGCAATCGCCGCTTTTTTTTGGGTCATCACGATATAAATATAAACATAATGGGTGTGCAGGGCTATACCAACACCTTCAGGGCCCAACTCAACCTCATCTGGGAGTCGGCACGGCAGTGGTTGGACGGTATTTGACGGTCTCATTAAATGTTTTTTGCTCCGCTTAACCCGGAATTGTAAGAAGAAGGAAACACGTGTGCTGGTAAATAATTTGTAGTCTTTATTGTACGGCATAGAAAGAAGTTGAACCGCATGGTCCTGGATGGATTATTAGCACCATTGGTAGGTGGTAGAGTCAAGCAAAAGTCATTTTGGGCGTTGTATGAATGGGCCGACTCGACCGGGGAAGCACCGCCCTCTCACAGAATATCGACGCCAAGTAACAGTATTTGAACTGTTGCGTTCCGTTTGGTGAGTGGAAGTGCCGGAGCCCAAACTCCTTTCCCATCCCCTTTCCTTTACAGGGTCGGCAGCGCGAGTGTGACGCCACTGGTGTTGCACACGTCCATAGGCCACGGTGACCGTTTCCCATCAGGTTGGCCGTGTGCTTGTCTGCCACCTTAGTGGTTTATAAAATAAAAACCATATGAAGATGACACTTCAGTCCTGCACGTTTTGTTCTGTACAGGAAAGGAGAGGGTGGGAGTAATTGGAACAGCACATCGTAACACTCGGCATGGTTCCATTATGTATCTTTTTTTTTTTTTCGTGCGGAAATCCCTTCGGATACCCCCCCGCGTGCCAGCGGGGGCGGTTATGTCGGGCTTGAACCGACTAAAACCGCACGCCGTCTCGGGTCTACAGACGCCGGGGTGTAAGGTTGCCCATAGAGCATATCCCTCGCACCCCGACTGACCCTGGGCCATCTCCGGTTTCGAGATGGCCCCCTCGGGTTTGGGAATCTCGGTGTCCCCGTCTTGCCCCGGTTTGGGGGAGGGGCGCTAGCCGCCCCACCGTCCCGGCCTGCTTCTGCTGGGGTGACAGGCGGCCTCACCCGCCACCCCCAGGCCTGCGACGCGCGGCGAGCAAGTTGCGGGCTCGGCGGGCCGGGAGAGTTCTAAATCTCTCCCGGGCGCGCTCCGCCATCTCCTTCGCGAGCATTACATACTCGCAGAAGGAGGTGGCGGCGGCCCACGCACTCGCGCTCCGCATCCATTATGTATCTATGTATAATATTGCTTGAGGTTTTAATCGGTACGAGTCCGACATAACCACCCACTCTGGCCAGCGAGGGGGTAACTCACTCAACAAAAAGAAACTCACAAAAGGCACAGTATAGGCAGAGACAGATAAAAAAAAATCAAAGATCATGAAAATTGCTTCACCCGTTCTTGAGATTATCCCGGTCATTAATAACACAATTTTCCTTTATATATAATATATAGATTATAGACTTTGGTGTAGTATTCCATTACGTCCATACTATCGTAATCTAACACTCCTCACTTACCAGGTGCAGCTAATAGCCAGTGGAAAACAGACTCTCCCACCTAATTCTAATGATTCATACCTCCAGTGGGTGGTAGCCCTTGAAGGCCGAGGTCTCCCACGTGATGCCGCGACGGCGAACTACAACGACCGCCCGCGCGAGCCCATCTCGTGAATCACGGTCTGCCTCGCCAACATTTTCAACTGAGTACTATTTAAGCATCTTAATGTTTAACTTTCTTTTAAAATTATTGATCTTTATCTAATTCTGTTCTACATGGTATTGTCGGAAGTTTACGCCAATGTCACATTGATATAAAACTATTTTTAACGGATTCTATCGCGATTAATTTGATGTTATTTTAAGCAACCGAAACGTCAGGATCAATGTAAAAGATCGCGATAGAATCCGTTAAAAATAGTTTTATTTCAATAATTCTGTTGTATTTGTTTTAGCAATAGCTGGTCATAAATTGGCTCAGACACGATAACAAGATCGCAGCGAAATCTATATGTTGTCAACTTGAAAGTTGAAAACGCAGTTATGGTTTTTTTGGTCATATCTCCAGTTCTACTTAACCAATTGTAATCAAACATATGACGGATTTTAAGTCTTACCAAGACCTTTATTATAGAAAAAAACGGCAGAATCCATTCAGTAGCTTTTGCGTCCATCGCGAATAAACAGACAAACAGACCAGAATTCCGAAAAAAGTATTTTTGTGTTCAGTATTGTTCATTTAACATAACTTTTGTTAATATCTGCTATGTACAGACACAACTTATTTACTTTTTTATTTATTACTTCTTCTGTCTGACATACACTCCCGTTCGACCAAAAATATGTTGTGTTAAGTTATGACAGGGTTTCTTCCATGCTACGAAAAAATAGATAACGCAAATAATTAAACTTTCTAAAAAAACTGTCTAAATCTATACTTTATATTATAAAGCTAAAAGAGTTTGCTAAAGAGTTTGTTTGTTTGTTTGGTTGAACGCGCTAATCTCAGTAACCACTGGTTCGAACTGAATGATTATTTTTGTGTTGGATAGAAAAAAAACAGTTATATAATTAAGCGTAGCGAGCCGAAGGCGAGCGAAGCGTCTTTGGTTTCAAAGTTGCATTTCAAACAAATGATACTCCTCCGAGACTGTTTGACCGGTCTCGACCAAATTTGCCACGGTGATCAAGTAGACATTATTGAGTGTCGTAAGGGGTCGAATGTCCAGATCGGTCTTACCATTGAGGAATAATCACCGAAAAACCAAATCAATGGAAAAAGTCGACCGGTCACGTTGACCTATTGTTGGATAGGCAAATCTCGCTACGCTTAAGTTTGGGTTGATTGCGAAGCTGGTAACCGTCCTAGTATATATATACTTTGGTGGAACTACGAATTATATCAATATGTGTAGCAACACATATTGATATAATTTCAGTGGAAAAGTACAATTGAGTAATCTTTTCAATTTATATGATAATATAGTTCTTAACTCTAGTTTGAAACAGTTGTTCTTTTCATGTGCTTACACACATGTTTAGTACGTAGATAAAATAAATAAGTTCAGTAGAAATAAATGGTCATGTTTTACGAACTTTTTATTGTTATAGGCGCGAACTGGAGCAGACGTAACGTCCGACATCTTTACTTTTTAAATTTATACTTAATTCAATACCTTTCCGTTCTCCTTCGTCGCTCCGCTTACGAGTTACAGACCACAAACTTTAAGACCCACAAAAGCTATAACTTGTCTAAGTTTTAACTCTTAATATTAATCAATACGGAAATTATACACTTTCACAATTTAGCACGAAAGACGTGGTTTTTGGCAATTTACTGGAGAACCACTGAATCCATTGATGTCTACTAGAGCTCATTCGATTGGGTTTTCAAAAACACACGTTTTTTAAATAAAGATTTTTCGTACATATTCTAGTTTTCTTTTTAATCGAGAAAACTCGTTTTTAACACATATTGGGCATTTTTGCACTACCGTGCTGACCATGCCCAATATGTGTAAAAAACGAGTTTTGTCGATTAAAAAGAAGACTAGAATACGTACGAAAAATCTTTATTTAAAAAACGTGTGTTTTTGAAAAAAAAAGAAACCGTGCTGACCATGGATTTTCCTCCAAAACTGACCACTCATACAACAAAGAAATCGCTTACATTTTTTTTAAACGGTATCTATCAGACTATAGTGATATTTCTTTTTTGAATGAAGAATACTTACTAGTAACGTCACATATTACTGGTACTCCTGTCGCACAGCAGACACAGAGAGAAGGTGAGTTTCTGGTGGAAAATAAAATCACCGAAGCTGTAAATAAATAAATAAATAATATTTTGCGACATTCTACACAGCGCTATCTAGATCCAAAGTAAGCATAGTTTAACTAGCTTATGTTATGGGTTCCACAATGCGGATAAACATACTTATATACTTTTTTTTTGTAAATGAAACACCCGGACCAATGCAAATAGACATATTCATGCATACAAATATTTGCACTGAGCGAGAATTGAACCCGCGGCCCCTGTCGTAGCAGTCGAATGCACTACCGCTACGCCACAGAGGCAGCTTGAGTTTTCTTATATACACTTAGAAAAGTTTAGGGGTGTTTTTGGCGAGGAATATGCTCTATGGGCAACCTTACACCCCGGCGTTTTAAGACCCGAGACGGCGTGCGGTTTTAGTCGGTTCAAGCCCTACATAACCGCTCCCGCTGGCCGGCGGGGGTGTATCCGAAGGGGTTTACGCACGAAAAAAAGAAAAAGAGGGGTGTTTTTGGGGCTCCACTAACCTCACCTGTAATCTTGGACACCTGCTTATCGGATGGGGCTTTGGCGCAGGTTTTCCTTTCGAGGCTGGAGCGGTCTCCTGGACTCCAAGGCCCAAGCATTGGACGCAACCGAGACTGACGCTGTGTTGTTGATGAAGATGAGTACAGAAAGGTTTCAGTTAGTTGGATTTAACAGAAATAATAATATAATAAATAAATATTTTACGACATTCTACAAAGCGCCATCTAGACTCAATGTAAGTATATTAACTAGCTTGTGTTATGGATTCTAGAATGATGATAAACATACTTACATTTTCGTTTTTAAATACATACTTACATATTATACATAGACTCCTTAGACGTTTCGCGATTTTGGTTATTCAGCTACTTAGACCTTCTGATCAGGCGGGGAAACATCCAGACCCATGCAAATGAATATTATTCATGCATAAAAATATTTGCACTGAGCGGGTATCGAACTCGCGACCTCCGACTTAGCTACCATACGCTGATATAATTCACCGTAATAATAATTACCGTAATATTTTATTGAAAAAGTGTAATTCCGCTAAAAAAAACCGTCTTTCCCGTATTAAAAGCGGGTCAACGCAATAACAACTAAATTTGGCAAGTGCGGGCACTACGTTTTTGTGGCAGTGGCACATCCCGTGACGTCACGGGACGCTATTTCAGCACGTTGACTCACTCAGGGCCGACACGGAGGAATTTGAGTATTGCATATCTTTGGGAATGCGCCTTACAAGGTATCACAGAAATTCGTTATTGACTTCTAAACTACAGTCATTCTCCAATAAAAGTTCTCTTACAAGATAGAATTCCAACCTTCCAAACTTTTTTTTAAATTAAAAAATGAACTAGTTGAGTCGCTGGTTAATTATAATATAATACAGTTCAGTCCGTCTTCAGCTGTGGACTACAACGGTTGACTTGTGAGAACTGTGAACATACAGTTTTTTTTCTGTCAAGTAATACTTCTATAGTTTTTAAATTATAGAATTGGTAAAAAAATATACACCTAGAACTGTCATGTACTATTAAATATTTGGCTGGCATTAATGATGTTCAAACGGCTATCAAAATTAATGTAGATACATTAATTAAATTAATTGCAAACAATTATAAGTTAGTTTCAGAGCTCATTATAGGTGCCAATGAAATTTCTATATACAACTATAGGTACAAATTAGATTAGTTATTAGTTAGTGAATGACATGTTTAACATTTAAATTGTAATTGACAACGTGTTCTGTATCAATAATTATAGAAGTTAAATATGTGTGTACACAGAATTATGATAAAAATAGCGGCCAAGTGCGAGTCAGACTCGCCCATTAAGGGTTCCGTAGCAGCAAGTAACATAATAATGTTTTTTTTTAATTTTTATATTTGAGTTGATTGAATGAAAGGTAAATTGCGGTTTACGATTTATGACGTATTAAAAAGAAACTACTTACTTGATCTCGTTCAAACCAATTATCGTTGGAAGTTTATATGGTAATACATCATATATATTTTTTTTTTATCATTCTCTTACTTTAGAAGTTACAGGGGGGGGGGGCACACATTTTACCACCTTGGAAGTGTCTCTCGCGCAAACTATTCGGTTTAGAAGAAAATGATATGAGAAACTTCAATATCATTTTTGAAGACCTATCCATAGATACCACATACGTATGGGTTTGATGAAAAAAATTTTTTTGAGTTTTAGTTCTAGGTATGGGGAGGGAACCTACAAAATTTATTATTTTTTCTAATTTTGTGTGAAAATCTTAATGCGGTTCACAGAATACATCTACTTGAGAAGTTTCAATAGCATAGTTCTTATAGTTTCGGAAATAAGTGACTGTGACATACGGACGGACAGACATGACAAATCTATAAGGGTTCCGTTTTTTGCCATTTGGCAACGGAACCCTAAAAACGGAAGGTGATGTAACTGGCGAACTAAAACTGATAATTTCATTTTATTTTATAGAATCTAAAGATTGTACAGGCGTTTGTGCTAAAAATAAAAAACAAACACTCATATTCCGACGCTCAGTGTTACAACTTTATAAATAAATAGAAGCTGAATTTCAAATGCGAAACGGAACGTAAATTACACCAGTTATAGATGCCCGCCGCTGCTCATAGCGAGAACTCAGGTGGTAGACAAGCACACGGCTCACCAGATGGGAAACGGTTACATCGGCCTATGAACGTGTGCAGCACCAGGGGCGCTGCCGACCCTGCAAAAACTTCTAATACTTTAAGCGTCAGTAGCTTAGTGGTAAAGAAGTCGACCCTACGATCGAGAGGTTCCCGGTTCGAATCCTGGCCATTACACTACCGAGGTGAACCCACTCTTAACACAAGCAATTAAGCTTAGCTGGAGGGGTTAGGGGGAATATTAGTAATTTCGGTTACTAATATTCTTTAAAATAAAAAGAAAAAAGGTCTAAAAACCTTTAAAATAAAACGGAAAGTTAATACTTTAAGCATTATTTTCGTTACATTTTTTTTTACTCCGTGTTTGCTATCAGCTGTTGGAATAAAAAAAGTTGCAAAAAAAAAACTAACATTATTATCATAAATAAATTGTGTTCCAATTACGTATGTGTGTAGAGCAGCGGTGTCTCCTACACAAGACACAAATCCGTACTAGCGTTGAATACTGCTCTCATCTCTGGAATGACTCTGCTCAGTATTACTAGATGCTCTCGACAGGTTGCAGTGACATGCGGACCGCATTATTGGGCGTCCTGAGGTCACCAACGCCTTTGAGCCCTTGCAGTTGCGTAGAGATATTGCCTCATTGGCTATTTTACCGCCTCAACCATGGCGAGTATTCCGATGAGCTCTACCAATTATTTCCTGTTCAATTAGCTGAACATATGCCTCCCCCATTGACTTCCATTTTAACCGGTCTGTAGCGGCCTGCATCCACCGAGTCCCTGCGCTCTTTACCAGGTCGTCTGTCCACCTTGCGGGAGGCCTACCTACGCTGCGGTTGCCGTCACGTGGCCTCCACTCAAGGACCTTTCTGCCCCAACGGCCATCGGTTCTCCGAGCTTAGTGCCCTGCCCACTGCCACTTCAGCTTGCTGACTCGCTCTGCTATGTTGGTAACTCTGGTTCGTCTACGGATCTCCTCATTTCTGATTCGATCTCGTAGAGAAACCCCAAGCATAGCCCGTTCCATAGCTCGCTGTGTGACCCCGTGCTTCTTTATGAGGCCTATAGCGAGAGACCACGTCTCGGCACCGTAGGTCATCACTGGTAACACGCACTGATTAAAGACCTTTGTCTTCAAGGACTGCGGTATTTTGAACGAGAAGACGCTGCGCAGTTTCCCGAACTCAGCCCAGCCGAGTTGGATTCGTCGATTGACCTCCTTCTCAAAGTTGGATTTCCCTAGTTGGACGGTTTGTCCCAGATAGACATATTCATCAACAACTTCGAGAATTGAGCCGCCCAATAATATGGGGGTAGGCGACACATGGACATTTGACATGACTTTCGTCTTGTCCATGTTCATTTTCAGGCCCATCCGCTGGTACACTCTGTTGAGGCCTCCGAGCATAGTGCTGAGCTCCTCTAGAGACTTTACCATGACTACGATGTCGTCGGCAAAGCGAAGGTGAGTGATGTATTCGTCATTGATATTGATGCCGAATCCTTTCCAATCCAGAAGCTTGAAGGCGTCTTCCATTGCATTGGTAAAGAGTTTCGGCGAGATGACATCACCCTGCCTAACTCCCCTTTGTAACGGAATAGCCTCTGAGCTCTGATACTCGGACCGACATGGTGGCGTTTTTATACAAGCATTTCAGCACTTCGATATACCGATAGGCAATATGGCACCTCTGACGAGACTGCACCACCGCCCAAGTCTCGATCGAATAAAAGGCTTTCTGCTATGTTGGTAACTCTGGTTCGTCTACGGATCTCCTCATTTCTGATTCGATCTCGTAGAGAAACCCCAAGCATAGCCCGTTCCATAGCTCGCTGTGTGACCCCGTGCTTCTTTATGAGGCCTATAGCGAGATACCACGTCTCGGCACCGTAGGTCATCACTGGTAACACGCACTGATTAAAGACCTTTGTCTTCAAGGACTGCGGTATTTTGAACGAGAAGACGCTGCGCAGTTTCCCGAACTCAGCCCAGCCGAGTTGGATTCGTCGATTGACCTCCTTCTCAAAGTTGGATTTCCCTAGTTGGACGGTTTGTCCCAGATAGACATATTCATCAACAACTTCGAGAATTGAGCCGCCCAATAATATGGGGGTAGGCGACACATGGACATTTGACATGACTTTCGTCTTGTCCATGTTCATTTTCAGGCCCATCCGCTGGTACACTCTGTTGAGGCCTCCGAGCATAGTGCTGAGCTCCTCTAGAGACTTTACCATGACTACGATGTCGTCGGCAAAGCGAAGGTGAGTGATGTATTCGTCATTGATATTGATGCCGAATCCTTTCCAATCCAGAAGCTTGAAGGCGTCTTCCATTGCATTGGTAAAGAGTTTCGGCGAGATGACATCACCCTGCCTAACTCCCCTTTGTAACGGAATAGCCTCTGAGCTCTGATACTCGGACCGACATGGTGGCGTTTTTATACAAGCACTTCAGCACTTCGATATACCGATAGGCAATATGGCACCTCTGACGAGACTGCACCACCGCCCAAGTCTCGATCGAATAAAAGGCTTTCTCATAGTCCACGAACGCCAAGCATATTGGCAAATTATACTCCTCGGTCTTCTGTATAATCTGCCGCAGCGTATGGATGTGGTCTATGGTACTATAGCCTTTACGGAAACCGGCTTGTTCGGGAGGCTGGAAGTCATCAAACCTGCGTGCGAGACGATTCGTGATCACCCTCGAAAACAGCTTGTAAACATGGCTCAGAAGCGAGATGGGCCTGTGGTTCTTCAGTAAGGTTTTATCACCTTTCTTGAAGAAGAGAACCACCACGCTTCTGTTCCATGCTTTGGGCGTAGTACCCTCGAGCAGGACGGCATTAAAGAGCCTCTGTAGAGGTTTCAGTATCGGTGTTCCACCCGCACTCAGAAGCTCCGCTGTAATTCCGTCCTCACCCGCCGCCTTGTTGCTTTTGAGCTGTTTGAAGGCCATCCTAATCTCATATGTAATGTAGAATTAGACTTTATTTAAGATCTGATAATTTTTTTACAGTGCAAACATACGGACTCGTCTTGGCGTCGTTTTATCATGAAAATAATTTTGGTGGGATAATAAAGTCGGGGTTGACCTCGCAGAACATACACTGATCAAATTAACGAGGTATTGATAAAAGGGCAGGTCAAAAGCACTCGAAACTGGCGGGCTTGCATGAAACGTTTAATAACAGTGAAAGAAGCTCGTAAAGTATGTAAGGACAGCAGCTGATGGCGAGCTGTTGTCTCTGCCTACCCTGGAGGGTAAAAGGCGTGAGTATATATGTATGTTAATATTTTCGTAAAAACATAAAATATTTTTTTTTATTTGTGACTTAGAAGCCAAAAGTAGAAACACATCCGTCACAAATAGTTCACAGCGCGTAATCCCAATTAGAAACAGTTGCCATTCTCTATCTCTTGTCGGTCATGTCCAATATATGCATACAAAGCGTACGTCACGAACAACAGGTGATATGCCCGCTATATTCGTATCTGCACTGGAGACGGGGCCTTGGAGCGGTTCCAGTAAGGAGATCATTCATGAACAACCTTGTATACCGACAGAATAAGTAAACTTGCTTCATATTTTGCTGCGGTTGTGTGCACGAGATTCATGAAGTGTGAAATAGGGTTTGGTTCTCGGAGCGTGTAGGTTTGGGGATATCTTTCAAAGATATATAGTATGTGATATATCATAAGTGGCAAGCCAGTTGGATTTGTTACAATATAATAACTATAATAGTAGGTCTGTAATTCATTCTGCTGTTGCAAAAAAATGTGCGAAGCAATTTCACCAGAACTTTGTCTAACGGCGATAATTCCTCAACGGCTAGTTCGATTTTCGTTTTTCTTTTTTTGTCTTCTGTATATGAATAAATTACTTAATTTAATACAAATCGCGTGAATGATGCTTTTTGTTTCATTGAGAAATGAGATTTTGAAAATTTTGTTCAGCGATTATTCCTCCGTGGTACACATGAATTTTTAATTACATAGCTAATGTCCTTCCCATCAGTAACATCTTTGCTTGTTTCAATTAAATTTTTAAGCATTTTGTATGCTTACTTTATTCTAAAGATTTAGATCGGAAAAAGAGAACATCTAGGACGGGACTTGAACCCGCGACCAGTCCCTTACAGGGGGAATGCTCTGACCAACTGAGCCACCTAGACACGTCCCAGATATTCGAAATTCTCCGATATATCATATACGTCTTAATCTTTCTTTATCTTTGCTTGTGTGAAATTTCATTAGAATCGGTTCAGCCGTTTGGGAGTAGAAGATGGTCTAACGAAATACATGAGTCGTCTAAAAGAGAGCAAAGCTCAGACGAGATTCGCTCATTTATCATATTTTACGACAGACTAGAGCAGACCCAAAGTAATCGTAACTTACTAGCTTGTAGTATCGGTTCTAGAATGCGAATAAACATACTTATATACATTTTCTTTTGTAAAGATATAAATAATATACATAGATACCCAGACTAATATACCCAGACATATTCATGTATACAAATATTCACATTGAGCGGGAATCGAATTCGTCACCTGCGTCAGAGTGTGTACCGTACACACCAACACGTGTACCGTACCGCACAGGAAATACGGAGTCATTTTTGTTTAATCAGATATATTTCCAAAATTCTACTAATAAAAATTTATGCAATTAATTTTTTTAAGCAATTAATTATGCTTACTTTTCCTATAGGTTAAATCGGAAAAAGAGAACATATAGGACATCAAAAAAAAAAACTTTGTTTAACTACGATTGTTAAGTCATACATTTTTTCCGTAGTTCGCAAGAATTACGGTAGATGGCTTCATCATCAGTCCTTTTATTAGGGTTCCGTTGCCAAATGGCAAAAAACGGAACCCTTATAGATTCGTCATATCTGTCTGTCTGTCGGTCCGTATGTCACAGCCACTTTTTCCCAAAACTATAAGAACTATGCTGTGGAAACTTGGTAAATAGATGTATTCTGTGAACCGCAAAAAGATTTTCACACAAAAATAGGAAAAAAAAACAATACATTTTGGGGGCTCCCCATACTTAGAACTGAAACGCAAAAATTTTTTTTTCATCAAACCTATACGTTTGGGGTATTTATGGATAGGTCTTCAAAAATGATATTAAGGTTTCTAATATCATTTTTCTCTATATCATTTTCTTATTTTAGAAGTTACCCAGTAACTTCACAAGGAGGGACACACATTTTACCACTTTGGGAGTGTCTCCCGTGCACACTATTCAATTTAGAAAAAAATGATATTAGAAACCTCAATATCATTTTTGAAGGGCTATCCATAGATACCTCACACATATGGCTTCGATGAAAAAAAAATTTTTGAGTTTCAGTTCTAAGTAAAAAAATCTTAATGCGGGTCAACGAATACATCTACTTACCAAGTTTCAACAGCATATTTCTTATAGTTTCGGAAAAAAGTGGCTGTGACATACGGACGGACAGACATGACGAATCTATAAGGGTTCCGTTTTTTGCCATTTGGCAACGGAACCCTAAAAAGGACAGTAACCTTAGCTAGTTCATTTTTTATTATGTTAAATATGCCCGGATTTCACGGATATTAGAAGTCTCATTTATCATACGAAATTGTAGATACAAATAAATATGTCACGTACATATGACTAATCATTTGGCAACGCTCTCGTAGATAGCTGCTGATGTCGTGTAATGATAACAAGCTTAATTATACATTACTGTAACTGTTTATTGTCGTGTCAAAGGTAACGCGTTTGACAATTAGACGGCCTTTGTGGCGAAGCGGTAGAGCATTCGCCTGTTTCGACAGGGGGCGCGGGTTCGATTCCCGATCAGTGTCTATTTGCGTTGGTCTGGTTGTTTCTATGTAAAATGTATGTATTTACAAAAAAAAATTAAAAGTATGTTTATCCGCATTCTGGAAAGCTGGAAGCTAGTTAAACTATGCTTACTTTGGGTTTAGACGGCGCTTTGTCGGAATGTCGTACAATATTTATTTATTTATATAATATTTGCTGTTAGCGTGCGGTTTTAGTCGGTGCAAGCCCGACATAACCGCCCCCGCTGACCGGCGGGGGGGTATCCGAAGGGATTTCCGCACGAAAAAAAAAAAAGATACAGTATCCTATCCTAGCCGCGGTAGCCTAGTGGTATGGGTAATGGACTGCTGAGACGAGGTTTCGGGTTCGATCCCAGGTTTTACCATGGCACACACCAATGACTTTTCGATGCTTTTCGAAGTTAGGTGTGTATTTATCGCAGGTTTATAAGTGCCCGGTTAATGGCAATAGGCTCGCCACCTATTACATTGGGACCTAAACATAAACTGGCGAAATGTGGGTGCTAGCTCCTCTGCCTACCCCTTCGAGGATATAGGCGTGAGTTTATGTTATGTTTATGTAGATACAGTATCCGATTTTTGGTTCGACACGTCGCCATCTTGAAAAAGTCGAGAGTCCAGTTTAGATAAATTTGCTTCGGTTTTCTGAAGCGTTTTCTCTATCACACATTGTGTCTGCAGTTTGACATCCTTTTAGAGCAGTTAAAACCTAATTTTTAGTTTGAATATCACATCAACTGTATGGCAAAGTTGAGTATCTACTGTAGTGTTCCGACCTCGTTCGAGCACTACAGTTCGTTTACCTGGCCATCATGTGTCAGAGATTAAAAATAAATTGGTTTTGATTTGAAATAAGTTTAGGGAAGAAAAACAATTGCCGTGGCGGAGCGGCTGACAGCGGGCGACCTGGGGCTCCGGCCTCGACCCGCCGTCCGAAGAGAAGTTCCAAGTATACTGATTGTAGGCTCAATCCTTGAGCAGAATCCGCGATTCCCTACAGTTCGTTTTAAATATAAATATATTCGTGTAAAACCTCCCTAAACTCGATTTAGGAAGCTTTTTGTGCAAATAAATGTCAATATAAATATTAATTCTTGTGTTTTTATCATTTCGTTAACACGAGGTATTGTGGCGTCAGGGGTGTGTGTTGGGTAACCTCCTCGAGTGTCGCTCCGATTCCGATCCCGCTGCAGTCCGGGGGGAACGGAATCGGAGCGGCCGGTACACCCTGGGCGGCGGTCAATGGCTTCCCCTTCACCCCTTCATAGGGTTGGCATTGATCGTCGGCCAATACCCAACGTGGCGGGAACACATCGCTCTCCGTACTCCTCTGCTTTCAGAGGAGACAGGATGAGCGATGCTGTTAGTGGTGAGATGGCCCAGGGTCAGCCGGGGTGCGAGGGATATGCTCTATGGGTAACCTTACACCCCGGCGTCTGAAGACCCGAGACGGCGTGCGGTTTTAGTCGGTGCAAGCCCGACATAACCGCCCCCGCTGGCCGGCGGGGGGGTATCCGAAGGGATTTCCGCACGATAAAAAAAAAAAAAAAAAAAAAGGTATTGTGGCGTCAGCCCCCGACGCTACACTACTGTTTTCTATAATAACAGATACCCAACTTTGCCATACAGGTGCCGGTTTTATAAAACTATGGGTTTTAATTTAAAGAGATTTGTAACGGTAGAATTGTCAGATCTGGATCATGATTAATAATATTTTAACATACTTGTATGTTACATGCATTTGAAAACTTGTATGTTGCATGCATTTTCACAAACAATCACTGAGAATTTCTTAGAATTTGAACTACTTATATCTATCAGACTGCTACAAAGACGTTTATTCAGATCTAATATCTAAACCTCTGAATTGAGACTTGAAACACGATTGAGATTCATCTGAGTCTACTATTATTTGTTTTGATCAAGCTAAGAGGCGCATTAGCTAAATATTTTCCTTCGTTTTGATCTGATTGAGGTAATAAAGGATTTGATGTATATATTGAATTAAACCACTTATACTTTAAAAATAAATAAATAAATATTCTACGACATTCTACACAGCACTATCTAGACCCAAAGTAAGCATAGCTTAACTAGCTTGTGTTATGGGTTCTAGAATGCAGATATACAAAGATAAATTTTTTTGTAAATACATTTGTATTATACATATAAACACCCAGACCAATGCAATTATTCATATTCATGCAAACAAATATATACACTGAGCGGGAATCGAACCAGTGCCTTCTGACTTAGCGGTCGAACGCTCTACCGCTACGCCATAGAAGTCGTCCACAACGGTTTCCACGATATTTATTTACTAAGCTGACCGATTTCGCCACACGGCATACTCAAAGGTCTTTATGACAGTTAACCGATCAGGTTTAATACATAAATATTTTGGGACAGTACAAGAGTTTTTTTTTTTTTTTGTTCTATGGCGATCCCAATAATTCCGCCAACAACTCAGTTTTTATACTGATCAAAATAACGTGTGAAAGTACAAGTGTAAAATTATCCATACAAACAGTTAATTTGGAAAAGCGGCCAAAAGGTTTATAGTGTGTTGAAGTACCTGAAAAGAAGAGACAACATTAAAGCAAACATAGTGTTATGTGGGAGAGCAAACGAACACAGTTTTACAAGTTAATATTGTTAGAATCTATAAAGTGACATAACATATAAATTAGTGGGGAGTTGACATACGTCAGGAGGGTGTTAATGTACAAGTGATTTAATTCAATATGTGTGGCAAGCTCCACCAAGTGACATCTGTCAACACTATAAAAGGGAATGAAGGTAACATACTTTATAGTCCCGACCGAAAGAACGAAATCCGAAGTCACTTCATGGTACCTTTTTTTTTCGTGCGGAAATCCCCTCGGATACCCTTTTTTTTTTGTGCGGCAGTCCCTTCGGATTCCCCCAGGCCGGCCAGCGGGCCGCCCCCAGGCCTGCGCTCATGGAGGACGGAGGTCGTTAAGCGACCTCCGGCGCCTGAGTCACCTGCGACGCGCGGCGAGCATGTTGCGGGCTCGGCGGGCCGGGAGAGTTCTAAATCTCTCCCGGGAACTTCATGGTACCTTTTTGTTTTTTTTTTTTTTTTCGTGCGGAAATCCCTTCGGATACCCCCCCGTCGGCCAGCGGGGGCGGTTATGTCGGGCTTGCACCGACTAAAACCGCACGCCGTCTCGGGTCTTAAGACGCCGGGGTGTAAGGTTACCCATAGAGCATATCCCTTGCACCCCGACTGACCCTGGGCCATCTCCGGTTTCGAGATGGCCCCCTTACTTGCTCTCCGCTCTGCGCTCATGGAGGATGGAGGTCGTCAAGTAAGGGGTACTTGCTCTCCACTGTGCCCACTGCTAATCAGAGGGACACGTGGAAAGCTTCCGAACAGCCCTCAACAGGGTCGTCCTCGCCTCGGTCGGAGTTGGCCGTAGACGGCAGCGTCTCTCCCGCCCTAGGAGAAAGGCGCTGCTATCTCCGTTGCGAAGGGTGCACCGCGTGGAGGTCCCCAACCAAGCACCCCGGTCCCCAACCAAGCACCCCAACTTCATGGTACCTAAATGACACTTATTTCGTTCGTGTTTCGTGCGAGCCCGCAATTGCGGATGTACATTTCATGGTACTATTATCAAATTCGCAACACGAATTTTGTTTTGAATGGCTTCACTAGTAGGCAGGGCATAATAATATGCTACTAGAGAAACTCGGCTGGTGTGTACTGCAGCAGGCCTACTATGAAATATGCATCCGAAGTTGCGTATCGAAATTTGGACAATCGGTACCATGAAACATATTTTGTGAACACTAAAATCACGTGTCGGAGACGGCCTAAATCTTACCAAAAGAAATTTGAAGTAACTTCATGGTAACTATTTTTTGCTTTTGTCCAATGATGGCATTTCTAAGTTTATAAAATATGCCATCTACGTCACACCCACCATCCGGCCGTCTCTGGAAACCTACACTGAGAGCCGGCCGTAACTCTACATGATTCTGTGCGACATTATTACTTTTATTCTACTACTAGCTGATGCCTGCGGCTTCGTCCACGCGGAGGTCGGTTATCGTTCATGATCATATTTCCAGTTCTACTCAAACAATTGTAATCAATCTTAAGACCGATTTTAAGTCTGACCTTTCTAATAAAAAACCGCATCAAAATCCGTTTCTACTGAACTTTTTTGCGTCCATCGCGAACAAACAGATAAACAGACAAAAACTCAAATAAAAAAAAATATTTTTTGTTTCCAGACTCGTTCATTTAACGTAACCCAAGTGTTTTTTTAAATATCTCCAATGCACAGACACAACTAATTTACAATTTTATTTTATTATTGTAATTGAATATTACGCTAGCCGCACACAATCATATTGACAATAATGACAATAAAATGTATATACTGTCAAAAATATTGTGTTTATATCACTTATTAATAGGCTGCACACACACAATTTTGTTGGCAGTATGTATTATATTTCCCTTTATCTTTGTGTGCCTAATTCGCTTTGAGCCTAAGTCGCGTTATGCCAAAACTTATTTTTAATTATGCGTTGAGTCTATTTAGCTATTTGCCTAATTCGCTTTGAGCCTAATTCGCATTATGCCAAAAAGCGTTGAGTCTATATAGCTATTTGCCTAATTCGCTTTGAGCCTAATTCGTATTATGCCAAAAAGCGTTGAGTCTATATAGCTATTTGCCTAATTCGCTTTGAGCCTAATTCGTATTATGCCAAAAAGCGTTGAGTCTATATAGCTATTTGCCTAATTCGCTTTGAGCCTAATTCGTATTATGCCAAAAAGCGTTGAGTCTATTTAGCTATTTGCCTAATTCCTTGTATGCCTAATTTTCAATATTATTGCGTGTGTGCGATGTCCCTTAAGGTATTTGTTTATGTCTGTTTTGTGGTGTCGATAAAAAGATTTTCTTTCTTAAATTACTACATCTTCCGTCCGAAATTTCGGATATAGGTACGTTTAATGGTAGCCTCCATTGTTTGGCGTTTATCAAGCTCAGGCGGGTATCTGTCGAGTGCCAGGCATTCACACTTCACAGACACCCCATAAATAACATCTGCGCTTGCGAAGCTTATAAATAAGAGATTCTTTCTCAGGTTCCTAAATCAAAACCTGCGTACCTACTGCTCGAACTGATGTCTCGAGAACTGACCAAAGTCACGGTTACTAAATTGTATTAAGTATATTCTATTTTATTTGGTGTACTATATTTGTATGTCAAATTCGAATCAAATGCACGTGATCTGATGCTTAGATCGCATCAAATGCAAACGATGCGAAAAGATCGAATCAAGACGTTACGATCCATTACGATCCACAAAATCGAATCGAGCTTAAAAAATGCGGCCAAATGCGAGTCGGACTCGCCCATTAAGGGTTCCGTAAATTTTTATATTTGAGTTGATTGAATGAAAGGTAAATTGAGGTTTACGATTTAGACGTATTAAAAAAAACTACTTACTAGATCTCCATGATATTGTCGGAAGTTGCGAATGTTACACATTGAAATAAAACTATTTTTAACGGATTCTATCGCGGTTTATTTGATGTTATTTTATATTTTACATTGAACCCGACGTTTCGGTTGCTTTTCAGCAGCCATGGTCACGGGGAGACTAAAGATGGTTGTTGTCTTGAAGTTTGAAGTGAAAGTTATCTCAAAGTACCCGAACTATGTTGAATTGTTGTCATCATGTCATGAAGTCTTGTTGTATTTTGTTTTTTCTTGGAATTAATTAAGTGAATGACTGGGTCCCAGACTGGTGGTACATTCCAACCATCTTCTCTATTAAAATTAGGATGTTTATTAATTTCAATAGCTTCGCGGAGCATCCTAGGTAGGAATCGATTTTCTTTGGCGAGTATCTGTGGTTTATTAAATCTTAAGTAATGTTTGGTCCCCTGTATAATACAGCACACTTTTTTATCTTTTTTTGAGCGTTGGTGTTTTATGTCAGCTATGTGTTCTTTGACGCGAGTGCAGTTCAAACCAATTTTCGCTGGAAGCTTACATGGTAATGTACATCATATATTTTTTTTAGTTTTATCATTCTCTTATTTTAGATGTTACAGGGGGGGACATACATTTTACCACTTTGGAAGTGTCTCTCGCGCAAATTCAGTTTAGAAAAAAATGATATTAGAAACCTCAATATCATTTTTAAAGACCTATATCCATAGATACCACATCCGTATGGATTTGATAAAAATATTTTTTTTTGAGTTTCAGTTCTAAGTATGGGGAGCCCCCAAAATTTAATGCTTTTTTTCAATTTTTGTGTGAAAATCTTAATGCGATTCACAGAATACATCTACTTACCAAGTTTCAACAGCATAGTACTTATACTTTCGGAGAAAAGTGACATACGAACGGACAGACAGACGGACATTTCACGTTAGATAACCAAACTGCTTGTAATTCAAATTTGTAATAGTAAATTACATTGCTTAATCTATAAAAATTGCATATTTAAAAAAAAACTTTAAAATAAGAATTATCTGTAAATTGGTTCACAACTTGTACGTACTCCGTATACGTATGGCTGACATTGGAAGGGGCCTATGTCCGGCAGTGGACCGCAATATTAACCTATTGATTGATTGATAAAACAAAAACAAAAAAATATATATATATAGATAACAGCTGCCAATGATTCGTATTTTCTTCTAGGCGCCTGTCTTCATCCCTCGGAGTGGGAGTCCTCTCACTCGGCGTCTTGCTTACAGCGATGGTGCGGACCGCGTGCGCGTGGGCTGCCGCCGCCTCCTTCTGCGAGCTAGTATTGCAAGAGACGTAGGTGGCGGAGCGGGTTCGGGAGAGATTCAGGTCTCTCCAAGTCCGCAGAGCAAGCGAGGTGCGGAGGCGACTCAGGCTACGGAGATCGTTGAACGAACTCCGTCCTCCATGAGCACAAGCCTGGGGGTAACAGGTGGAGCCACCTGTCACCCTAGCAGAAGCAGGCCAGGGCTATGGTGCGCTGCACGCCGCCGCCCCCCACCCCCTCTTTCCGGGGGCAAGACGAGGATACCGTGGTTGCCAAACCCAAGGGGGCCATCTCGAAACCGGGGATGGCCCTGAGTCAGCCGGGGTACAAGGGAACATTTCCTTAGGGCCACCATACACCCGTCTTCATAATTCGTAAACTTCAAGATTGACCTTACAGGATAACGATCGTCAACTCTTAACAAAGAGAATAATCTAGACAAGTGAATCTTGGAACATTCCAGACATATTCAATAGACTTATAAAATGACGTTTAAAGATCCACGATCTTATTGTAACACCGAAGTAAATCACAATCAATATTCAACTATATCTATTTACACACAGAACGGATATTCGTAGCACAAAAAAGTATTGATGTTAACATTTAACATAGAAATTCGTACCTAAGGTTGTAAACTTAAGGTTTAAAGTTGCTCATCGCGATGTTACCTGTGACCAAGAATAGATTACGCGTGTGACAGTTCAGTCAGCTAACTAGACCTGTCTTCTGTAAGGGGATCTTCGTACGAGATTACTGAATGTAATTGATGTTCATGAAACTTCTGTCGTGTTATGAATTGAGTGTTATTATTAGTAATTTGTGTTGTTTTATAAAAAAATGTATAGATAGTAGATACTCTTTATTGCACACAGACCTAAGGATACAAATGTCTAGGATACTTAAAAAAGAACTTGTACAATGGGCGGTCTTATCGCAATTTGCGATCTCTCTAGACAACCTTTAGGTAGACTAGATTGGACCCGAGACGGCGTGCGGTTTTAGTCGGTTCAAGCCCGACATAACCGCCCCCGCTGGCACGCGGGGGGGTATCCGAAGGGATTTCCGCACGATAAAAAAAAAAAAAAAAAAAAAGGTAGACTAGATTGATAGAATTGGGTAGTTGTAGTGGTGTACCTATAATAAATTATAATAATATTGCGACACATAAATACATAGGTATATATTGCGAGTATATATGATAAAAATAATAAATGATACAAACATAGTTAGTATCATTTATTGTAACACTATAAATATATATCATATAGTATACATAATTTACTAAAAATAATCAAATTACCTTTAAAAAATTGTTTTTAAAGCGTTAAGTAGTGCTCTTTGACAAGTTTCTGGAAAGTAGGTAATGACTGTGCTCGTCTGATGGATTCAGGCAGAGCATTCCACAGGCGTACAGCTTGTATTGTGAAGGATTTGTCGCAAAAAGTTGTGGCATGCTGCTGGATTTCCAGAGTTAAATTTTCCGAAGATCTCAAGTATCTCGTATGAGTTTATGGACATGGTTTAGTGTCTTAAGAATGACTGTAGGCCACGGGTTTTATCTTTTTGGGATTTTCTACCATTTATGTTGGAGGGAAATCTTTAAATAGCACTTTCACACTTTTGCTGTTAATTTTAAAATGTGGTCAGTTTTGATTTCTTTTTATTCATTTTATAGCATCCTCATCATAGCGTCCAGTCCCGGTTCAAATATTAATATTTATACTAATACTAGCGGCCCGGTACGTGCTTCGCTACGTCAAATTGATCCGCCATGTATTGAATTCAAGGGCTTACCCGGGGTGCCCGGCAACGGACACTTGGGGAGGATCAATCCCTTCGGATACCCCCCACCGGCCAGAGGAGGTAGTTTTGTCGTGTATCGACTAAAACCGTACGGTGTGCGCACGAAAAAAATAATTCTGAGAGATTTTCTTAATATTTTTTTCCGTAAGAACCTTGTACAGAGTATTAGAAAACTACAAAAAAAAAACAGCCAAATCGGTCGAGCCGTTTTCATGCTATGTCGTGACAACGGAAAACGGGTTTCATTTTTATATATATAGATTCTCGTAAATCCTAAGTAATTACCGTTCGAGCCTTTTTCCAACTGATTTGGGGTCGGCTTTTCAGTCTAACTACGAAGCGGCCGAATTTCGACATTTTCCGTGAAGTGACAGTCAAGAGACCTTCACAACCTACTGGCGATATCAAAGTGTGTCAAGCGCTGGAAGTGCTTCACGATCTTCTGTCAGCTTACCCTGATTGTGATTTGTTTGCAGATGAATGAGAGGATGTAATGCGTGTATGTCTTTTTTTAGGGATTTTCTTTAGAAAGCCCTATTGCTATCGAGTTGTCGTCGTCGTCGACGTCGGCGTTGCCAATTTTCTGTCACGGTTTTGGGTATGAAGGAGATGAGCTATCGAGTTGCTGTTTTCGGTAATAGATTCGTGCTGGGGTGAACCATTGCAAGATAAAAAAGAAATCGCAAAAAATCGCAAAAACAAAAAACGCAAAATCGAAAATCCCTTGTATTCGGCTGAGCTCGTCTCAAGAATTCAACTTGTTTTTAACGTGTGGAAACCCCCACCTACATCACCCCATCGGTGCCGACAATGGGGTAGGCGTGTCGGAATCGGACCAATTAAAACCACACGGTGTCCTCCCCAAGTATCCATTACCGGGCACCCCGGGTAAACCATCGAAAGGATAACCCCAGGGTTACCGGCGGACTTTGGTAACCCTGGGGTTATCCTTTCGTGGGCTTCATTATATATATTTTCTTCCATACAAATATAAAATACCGAGAGATTTTGTTATGTTATGTTACTCTAAGTTATTTAATTTCATTGGTCCTATACCGTTTTATTCAACCAAATAAATATTATACTGTTGAAAAAAAAAGGATTGTGTGGTTTTATGAAACCACGGTAAAAGTGAAACATTTTTTCACATTATAGACATTTAACTAAAAATTAACAACATTTACATTAAACAGTGACAAACAACATTTACATTAAACATTGACCTCTACTGCTCAAAGGTTTGCTGGTAGAAAACTCTTTTAGAGTTAAGCTCGCCTTTGTACATAATTTATTTTAATTGGAAAACATTTATACCTTTTTCTTTTTTTGTGTACAATAAAGAATTAAGAATTAAGATGACAAAAACAGACAAAATAGCGTGGAGCTCTGGCACAAATGAGTAATAGTCTATACACTACATGGTCAGCTGCTGCGAACTATAGGCGCCGCCATATTGGCCTTGGCTGCTATGACGAGCGCTTTTCACTTTATCCCTACTCCGCGGCCGACCGTCACGCGACATGCAACACAGACGAAAAAGTTTGAGACGATTTAATAAAAGTTTCACTTTAAAAAGTCTTTTGAACTTTTCAGGGTTCCAACTACCCGTCATGACGGCCTTAGATGTTCGTTTTTCAACCGGAACCAACGACGGCTTAATTTGCTCTCCGAAGCACAGTTTGAAAGTTCTCGCACGGACTGAGTAACCTATAGGTATACAACATCCTTATATCAACGCAATACGTGGTCACCTAGCCTTTCGACCCTTGTGTGTAGAAGAAACATCACATTTTACCCCTCAAAAATGATTGTTTTAGGGAAATTCAATATTTTAAAAGATCACAACGTAAAGTTCGACATCTTTGAAAAAGTTGATGTCACTGCTGTGTATTGCCGTGTAGTGCATGTTGATGCTAGTCCATTATGGAAGTTCCTAAAATGTAAACTGAAAGGTGACAAGGGAAAATTTATCAAATGGAACTTTAACAAATTCATTGTTAACAAAAACGATTTTTCAATTGAACGTCATGAGTCCAACGTATAGCCATTAGATTTTATCGAGTCTCTTGAAAGATTATGTTCATAACAACGTCAAAATCCGGGCTGCGAGGGATATGCACTATGGGCAACCTTACACCCCGGCATTTTAAGACCCGAGACGGCGTGCGGTTTTATTCGGTTCAAGCCCGACATAACCGAGCCCGCTGGCCGGCGAAGGGACTTCCGCACGAAAAAAAAGGTATTACAGATATTTCACGTTCATGTTATATCTTTTGGATCTTTTGGATCACTGTAAATGAGCAAAACTTGGGAGAAAATTTAACTTACGAGATCTGATTTAAACTATATACAATACTAGCGACCCGCCCCGGCTTCGCACGGGTACAATGGATGTTATTATACATATAAACCTTCCTCTTCAATCACTCTATCTATTAAAAAAAAACGCATCAAAATCCGTTGCGTAGTTTTAAAGATTTAAGCATACATAGGGACAGAGAAAGTGATATGAATTAAATTAAATAAACATTTTCTTAGCGATGATCCCAATTGCATCTGAGGCGTTCACCTCGGAGCCCGAGATCCATTTCCCATTTTATATTTAGCTTATTTTGGAGCTACTACCGTCTGACCTCCGAAGAAAACCTGTGACAGGGCCTCGTCTGTTGATTGGCGGGCGATAACTTCTATAATATATTAGACAAACTGTTCAGAACAAAAACTAAGAGTATTAATGTCACGGTTTCTGGGTAAAGCAGAAATTATTCTTTTCGAATTTGGAACGAGACGCAGAAACTAGATGAATTTTAACAACTATTCACTCATAGACACAGCACGACTTCTTGTTATGTCATCTGTACGACAGATGCAAAAATTCGCGAATTGTTGCTGTTCAAGTAGTGGTCTTTTGAGATATTAAAGTTTTTATTCAGTACAGCTGGTCTAGTAGTATACGTATAGAAGTTATTGTCGGCAGGTGTACCAGCTGGCAAGTGAGGTTGGTTTCGGCTTGATGTTATTAGGACCCCAAACATCCATATGCAATATTTCAGTCAAAACTATCATAAAAGTGATGTAGTGTTGATGTATGAAGCTGTTCTGACCGGCCCCAATCACAAGTTTCCGCGTTGCGCATGCCAATATGAATAAAAAATAGTGCTTTCCTATACCAACAACATGGTAGGTGTTAGGTAGGCAATAAAATGATTTATCTACGTTTGATCGCCGTTTTTGATTCAACTCTGGATTTTTGACTTGGAATAAGTACACGATTTTGTACATTATGGTCTTCCAGCATATAATAAATTTAATGCACTTTTAGAAATAAGACGTGTTGTTGAAGAATAGGAAAATAAATGCGATAATACCAATATATATAATTGTTATATATTAGTATATAGTTGTCCGAAGCTCCGCGGCGTCAAATACTGATTCCGTTATCCCGTGAATAAGTTCGTGTGTGTCGCCACACACGAACTTATTCACGGGATAAAGAGTTGCAACGAGATTTCGGAAAACCGGTACAATCGATCATTTCCATATTATAATAATATCCATATCGATAATCGATATGACCTATAAAAATGTAATGTTAAAATCATATCCAGGATTTTATTTAGAATTTTAATAATTTTTATTTTTGACCATAGATTAACAAGTTAAACATGTTTGAAATAGACTAAAAAGAAAATAGTTTCTCCGCTGAGTTTCTTGCCGGTTTACCGTGTTTCCAAGTTTAGCCGTTTTATAAGTTTAGTGTGGTTTTAATGGTCTATTCAGAATAAATTATTTGATTTCTGGATTTGATCTTCTTATTTTTAATTTACTAAGAGGAGGGGTTCATATTATTTTAAAAGTACATATAAGTAAGAATCGAAAATATTCATGAAAGGGTCCGACATTAAAGCCAATGCTGGGTATATGGGTATATTTTCATGATTATTAAAATAACTTTCATCCCGATTCATAGCGATAGATTAGGTATCTGAATATTTTTCACGAAGTCTGTTTGTAATGGCACTAACTCAATTTCATCGTATCTGTTCGTTTATCCAGCTATTTTTGTTACCGAAACACTATCTGATAGAAAAGTATTCACAAAATCGTGTGCAATATACATACTTGATAATTCAATAATTGGATGCCATCATTTATTGAACGCAAATATGTTTTAAAAAACACTTCTTAATAATTAAAAAGTAAGTATATGTACTGTATTTTGAATATCGATCATAAGTGAAAAAAAATATCCGAAGGAAACAAATCGATACAGCCTAATCACGTTTGAGTCCCAAACTGTGTAGTGTAAAGTGTAACATATCACGACACGCTACAAGGCGCCACAGTTAGTGACAATCAGAACAGAAAAGATCTAAATCGGTCGTGTGCCCTGCCGGCTATTTCAGCTGTGCTATTTATACCACGACAAAGATCGCACCGCGATGTGGGTCGAGATACCTTTTTCTTTCGATCTACAATGCACGTGCACACCTTGCATAATACACGCGATTTTACTTTATAAGTTATTTATTTAATCTTTACATGTCACTATTGAATGTTATATATATTATGTTATCTGTGCTATTGAATACTTTTGTAAATAAATTCAAAGTAGAAATTCTAACTTCATTTTATTCTGAGATTACGCGTTTTTTGTATGTTTGTATTTTTTATATTCTTGAAATATAGTTTATTAAGTTTACTGTCATAAAGCTAAAAGCTTTTGGAAATTCTTGAAACGTGTTAGGTTTTAGTGCCAATTTCAAGTATTTGTATTCAGTTATTTGTGGCATAAATACATAAAGATTTTTTTTTCACAGTTAAATATAAAAAAAACACTGTAATATCTAAATTTAATCTTTGTAGAAATAAAATTGATTGTATATTAATCAATAAAAGCGCACGGATGTTCGACATTAAAACTGTATAAAATGATATCACTTAATTAAAATTAAGGTTGAATGAAAACGGGGCGACATTTAAATTTGGAAGGGCAAAATATCTTTCAGATTTTATATAATGTTTAAATATTCATTCCATTTTTAAACCGTAGCGGGAGGAAGTATGATGACGGCTATTTTTGTTGTCTGTGAATATTTATGATAGTATTAAAAATACTAAAAAAAGTAAAATTAAACAACCAACGACTTCTATATGTATAGATACCAATAGACGAGAATTCTATACACAAAAAATTCAGAACAAATATTGTAAAAAATTCCGATCTCAAGAGAGGGGTGGGGTGAAATTTTATGACAAAAACAGATAAATAGAAAAACTACGTTAATAAGTACATAAGTATATTTTAAAACAATTTTATCACTCGCTTTGCACGAATTGCGGGTAACTTTCAGAAAATACTTCGATAAGAATTTTTACGCCTTAACAGATGACAGCTAAACAAATTCAAAATGAAGAGAATTGATAAAATAAATTCTCTTCATCTTCATCGCATAAAATAGAGTTCATATTGAGTAGAGTACTTATGTTTTTTTACATTTTTAGAATAAATTGCTCTTTTAAATTTATGAATAATATTTGAAGTGGTAGAGTCTAGCGACAGTCATTTTGGCCGTTGCATGAATGGGCCGACTCGACCGGGGAAGCACCACCCTCTCACAGAATATCGACGCCAAGTAACAGTATTTGAACTGTACGTGTATGAACAGTAGTTGCGTTCCGATTGGTGAGTGAGAGTGCCGGGGCTCAAGCTCCTTTCCCATCCCCTCCCAAACTCCTTTCCCATCCCCTCCCAAACTCCTTTCCCATTCCGTTTCCTTTACAGGGTCGACAGCGCGAGTGTGACGCCACTGATGTTGCACACGTCCATAGGCCGCGGTAACCGCTTCCCATCAGGTGGGCCGTGTGCTTGTCTATGAGAATCTTAAGATCTATCTCGGAAGAACTTACTATTTATACATTTGTTAGTGTTCATTAACTTCATGGGGTGATTGCACGTGCAACCAGATCCAAAAAGTAGCCATTTTGGTCCTTTGATAGATTTTTCTGCGATTTTAATTGCTCCAAGGGACTGAAGCTCCATCCAGTTTTTCGAGCCTTACCTGCAAGTCAGTACTCCTGTTGATTGACGGACGCGGCTCTAGCGCAGACTTTCCTATATGCGTTAGTGGTCAGGCAGCAGTTGCTGCCGTAAAAGCCAATGATGAATGCAACCGGGTTTAGTCCTCAAATAATGATGATTATGATGACTCAAGCGAGCAAGGGCATTAGTAATACTTTTGTTCAGTCATAATTTATCGTAATTTCTCAATAGTTTCTATGTATACTACCAAGATAGCAGAAAAAATTATGTCACGATTACAGGCTTTTTTTTTTACGTGTGGAAACCCCCATGGGCTTCACCCTATCGGTGTCGACGATGAGGTGGGCGTGTCGGAATTGGACTGACTAAAACCACACGGTGTCCTCCCCAAGTGTCCATTGCCGGGCACCCCGGGTAAGCCCTCGAAAGGATAACCGGGACGCTGATGCTGGATAAGTGATTTAATGAATTTTGACACCATCTATAACATTAAGTGCGCTTTTTTGTAATGTATGTAATCTGTATGCTACAAAAAAATTGCGCGCGTTTAGTAGTCGGATTGTGGTCTTTCGCGAAACCACATTCCGCAAAGTCAGTTAGTAGTATGCTAAGAATTGTAAATGCTTAACTCACCAAACAACGTATAAAGCGAATGAAAAACACCAACATAATAATTTTAATCTTTGTTTTCCTCTTGCAGAGATACAGTTAGAGTTTATGTACATTTTATGCCTTACATCCTGTGTACTACACGACTGATTTATTGGATCTATCTTAATATGCAGTTTGGCAGTGAAGCTCATCAAACATCACATCTTTTGAAGTGTTTCTTGCTACTGGATCAAATTGAGTGGAGGATTTGTTCATGGAGTGTAAAATATCCCGTCTGTTATTCCCAATGACAATGTAGACTATTAACTACTAAACTGTTTAAACAAAAATTGTGTCACGGTTCCTGGGTGAGGCGGGAATGAATTTTGAAATTGGAACGGGACTCAGTTAGTCAATGACTTCAATGTATACTAGACAAGCAGCTCAGAAAAAAAATGTCACACTTCGAGGGTGAGCCGGGTGACGGGGGAGGGGTATGGAACGCCACACCATAGATTTTGAATTTTGGCGCCCGTACACTACTTTACAGATGACAGTTGATGATCTCATATGAAATCTTTATACTCTGTGGCTATAGTGCGAGTCGGATTCGCCCATGAAGGGTTCCGTAGCAGCAAGTAACAAAATAATGTTTTTTTTAAAATTTGAGTTGAGTGAATGAAAGTTAAATTGTCGATTAATGACGTATTAAATAGAAACTACTTACTAGATCTTGTTCAAACCAAATTTCGGTGGAAGTTTACATAGTAATGTACATCATATTTTTTTTTAGTTTTATCATTCTCTTATTTTAGAAGTTACAGGGTGGGGGGGGGGGGCACATTTTACCACTTTGGAAGTGTCTCTCGCGCAAACTATTCAGTTTAAAGAAAAGTTATATTAGAAACCTCAATATCATTTTTGAAGACCTATCCATAGACACCCAACACGTATGCGTTTGATGAAAAATAAATTGAGTTTCAGTTCTAAGTATGGAGAGCCCCCAAAATGTATTGTACTTTTTCTATTTTTGTGTGAAAATATTAATGCGGTTCACAGAATACATCTAGGTACTTACCAAGTTTTAACAGCATAGTTCTTATAGTTTCGGAAAAAAGTGGCTGTGACCTACGGACGGACAGACAGACAGACATGACGAATCTATAAGGGTTCCGTTTTTTGCCATTTGGCAACGGAACCCTAAAAATGGCGTCAAAGTTATTTACTGTAATATCCAAATATCTATACCTATTTTTTTGGTCCGACAGCCAGTCTAGTGTACATAGAAGTCATTGCAAATAGTAGATAAATGAAGTAATGAATTTTGACACCTATCTGTAAGAACATAGCGCGCCTTTTTGTAAAGTCCTCTGTATGGCAACAACAAAAAATGGCGCAATGTTGCTAGTCAAGTAGTGGTCTTTAATTGATACCAATTTGTTTTATCCGTACAACCAGTCTAGTAGTATAGGAACACAGAAGTCATTGAAACTTACATATATTACTTCAAATGTTTTACCCAATAAAAATAATGACTCCCATATTTGTTATTCTTACGTCGGTACAATTACTTACCTAATAAAAGTCCGCAGGGGAAAAATCAACGATTAGTAACGGGCAAGCAACAATGTAGCCGCCAGTTTTAATCTTTCCTTTCAACTAAAATAAATGTAGAACTCAATAATAAGACATTCTTGGCACGCGGCGGCGCAGCATTCAATACAGGGCGGGCATTCGTACGTCAATCATTGAACAGGATTGTTTGTGCTACTTGGCTGTACACTATTTTTTTACTAAAAAGAATAACTGTGAACGACTACTATAACGATTTAAATGATACCTACACATATATATATACACACACACACACACATACACATACAAACACACACATACCCGTACCAACACACACACATATACACACCCTCACACTGCACACACGCACCTACTGCACACACACCTACATATGCATTTCATTGGTGCACTTATGTTTCGTCGCAACAATTTTATTTTTAGTTAGGTAAGAGTCGGTTCGTTTAACGACCTCCGTCCTCCATGAGCGCAGGCCTTGGAGTGGCAGGTGAGGCCACCTGTCACCCCAGCAGAAGCATCCCGGGACGGTGGGATGACTAGCGCCCCTCCTCCAAACCGGGGCAAGATGGGGACACCGTGGTTCTCAAACCCGAGGGGGCCATCTCGAAACCGGAGATGGCCCAGGGTCAGTCGAGGTGCAAGGGATATGCTCTAAGGGCAACCTTACACCCCGGCGTCTTTAGACCCGTAACGGCGGGCGGTTTTAGTCGGTTGAAGCCCGACATAACCACCCCCGCTGGCCGGGCGGCGGGGGAATATTCGAGCAGCTTTCCGCACGAAAAAAGAAATTGGGGTTCAGAGAATCATTTGCTTTTACCAAAATTTTTTTTTTTCTCCATTTTCTGTAAAAAATAGAAAATAGATAATTTGAATGCAGATAAGGTTTTTCTCTTCAAATCACTTCAAATCACAATTGCCGGAATTCTTGCCAACTTTTTGCAACATATCGCTGCCGGACTAACGCAGGAGAACGTTCCCCGATGCATCGCTTAGTCAACTTATACTTATAATGACAACTTTAACGATATAGATATTGCGGCAACACGTCCTAGTACCATTTTTTTTGTTTTTTTTTTTTTTCGTGCGGAAATCCCTTCGGATACCCCCCCGCCGGCCAGCGGGGGCGGTTATGTCGGGCTTGCACTGACTAAAACCGCACGCCGTCTCGGGTCTTCAGACGCCGGGGTGTAAGGTTACCCATAGAGCATATCCCTCGCACCCCGACTGACCCTGGGCCATCTCACCACTAACAGCATCGCTCATCCTGTCTCCTCTGGAAGCAGAGGAGTACGGAGAGCGATGTGTTCCCGCCACGTTGGGTATTGGCCGACGATCAATGCCAACCCTATGAAGGGGAAGCCATTGGCCGCCGCCCAGGGTGTACCGGCCGCTCCGATTCCGTTCCCCCCGGACTGCAGCGGAATCGGAATCAGAGCGACACTCGAGGAGGTTACCCAACACACACCCCACGTCCTAGTACCTTTAGAAATAAGATAATTGAAACTTTTAAAAAGCCCTACCATTCTCTTTTATTTATTATAATATATTAGCTTTCTTTTTGTTTACCACTACCTTACCAAGCTGTGGTAAATGTCGTTGGTATCACAATTATAACCCACGTAAAGAACTCTTCCTGAAGCAAATTTTGCATTGTGTGGCTGTTTGTTTACCCAAATAAATAGAAAACAAAAATCATTATCTTCGTACTTCCTATATCATTATAAATGTCATAGTTTGTGAAGATGTTTGGAGGTTTGTTACTCAATCACGCTCAAATGGTTAAACTCATCTGGCTGAAATTTGGTAGAGAGATAGATTTATAATCTGGAATAATACATAGACTACTTTTATTACTGGAATACGTTCCCGTGGGTTGTGGGAACGGCCTTAGGTGTCTTTCCCTACAGTGTATGAGGCCCAAGACCTTCGGGGCCCAAGGCATCCTCAACTGGAAGCCGGATACATTTCCGCCGACGACGGCTTGAACGGACTAAAACTAAACGCCGTCTCGGATCTTCTGACGCTAGGGTGTAAGGTGGCCCCATAAGGCATTTCCCTCGTAAACCGGCTGACCCAGGGCCATCTCCGGTTTCAAGATAGATCCCTCGGGTTTGGGAACCACGATGTCCCCGTCTCGCCCCCGGAAAAGGGGGGGGGGGGTCAATGCGCCACTGCCCTGGCTTGCTTCTGCTAGGGTGACAGGCGGCTCCAACTATCACCCCCAGGCCTGCGAGGGGTCCGTAACTAAACTTCGAGAGTTATATGTTCGATGAATGGAAAGTCGATCGAACGTTTGATCGAATATTGCTATTTCGATTGATAAATATTCGATAAAACGTTCAGTCGAAGTTGCGTTTGGCGATAAACGGTTCATTCGAAATAGCAATATTCGATCAAACGTTCTGTCGACTTTCCATTCATCGAACATATAACTCTCGAAGTAAAATTACGGACCTGCCTTCGAGCCGGTACATCTACTGATTTATGGACATGGCGCTTTCCACTTTGAAAACCGCTGCCCGCTTTCCTATTTCTTCTTTCCATAATTAAGTTTGATTGGCTTTTAGGGGACTGACTACTATATGATCCCTCACCTCAAGAGATTCTTTTCTCTCTTCTCCCTACAAGTCAGACAGGAGTCCTGGGAGAAGTCCTAGATGCGTCCAAAGTTTACACTGCAGACCTTGAGGACCGCTTATGGCCTATGAGTTGTATGAAGGTTTTTCCGGGAGGCACTGCCGTCTGATCTCTCATTCCTGACAGATTACTCCGTTGTTTAGCAGGTACACCGACTTGCAGGTGAAATTAACTGGGGCAAGTTGGTAGGGCTCTCTAGCAGATGTCATACATGTTAATATATTCTTCTTCTTTACAATGATATCCCTCTGATATTATAAATGTGAAAGTTTGAATGCAGTGATGTATGTTTATATGTTTGTTAGTCTTTCACGCAAGAACGGCTGAAATTCGGTACAAGGTTAGATTGTAGTCTAGAATCACACATAGGTACTTTTTCTCCTCGAAAAGGTACCCATGGGAAGCCGGCACCTTACAAAGAGCGTCATGCCGCCGTTTTAGGACATTTATTATCATGGAGTTCGAGTTAGTCATACCCCAAAGGCACGCAACTACTACCATTTTAATTTTCAGTGTGAAGCGTCTATGCTTCACACTTAAAATTAAAATGGTAGTAGTTGCCTCTACGGCGCAGGTCTACGTAAGGGCATAATTAAGCTACGAAATAAATACACTATCATAATATTAATACAATATCCATTATAATATTATCATAATATCTTATAGATTTAGATCGGAAAAAGTGAACATCTTTGACGGGACGTATCCAGGTAGCTGAGTTGGTCACCCTATTTCCCCTGTAAGAGACTGTTCGCAGGTTCAAGTCCCGTCCAGGAGATCCACTTTTTCCGAACTTCTATAAATATAAATGAATATTATACGATATTTTTACGCAGCGCTCTCTAGACCCAAAGTAAGCATAGTTTAACTAGCTTGTGTTGTGGGTTCTAGAATACGGAAAAACTTACTCATATACTTTTTTTTGTAAATACATACATATTATACATAGAAACACCTAGACCAATGCAAATAGACATACCTATTCATGCATATAAATATTTGCACTAAGCGGGACTCGAACCCGCGCCCCCTGTCGTAGCAGTCGATTGCACTACCGCTACGCTATAGAGACTATTGGAATAGTTAGCATACGAATTGCTTCAAAATTTAATTGAATAATCGTATCTATATATATATATGTCTATCTTTCTTATGTTGGTTGTGCAAGGATGCTTTGTATGATACTGTGGAGGAAAGGGATGAATTGTTCCTCCAACACAACGGGAGGATCCTCCGACCAGACAAGGTGATCACGCCTGGCGGGCCGCGGCCCAACGCCTGTCGTTGGGATGTTGTATATATGTTATACCAGCACGCTAACTTCACTTTCGCGATTCAAGATTGATAGTGACGTAGTAGTATCAAGGTAGTTCAACTTGTTGTCGCTAGATGGTACTGGGTAGGTGTGGTATCGCCGCAATACTAACGTTATTTTTGGTAATATTAAATTTCCCTATAAGTTTCGCTCTTTGCCATTGGGTGTGGGTACAATCCATCAAAACGTACTACCATCATACGAAATTAATAAGCTAATATATATTAGATATAATAATATAATGTTTAATATATAAGCTTATTTATTATATAGCTTATTAGTCACGCCTACGCCGTAGAGGCAACTACACGTCTTACCACACTACAAATCTTGTAGGTCGATTTCAACCAATTAATAATATTATAATTATTGTGTATAATATTCATTTGAAATTTTTATAATATACAAGGTTTTCTTGATCGGTTAAATTTAACCTACAAGATTTATTTACATATAGAACCCTTATAGTTAGTTACAAGTTAAACTTATAAAATCCTGTTCAGAATAAACCAGAAATTTAACATGAAAAAGGTCCTAACACTCCTCATAATTGTTTAAAATCATTTGTTTTTTTTTATAAAACCATAAGGTATATAAACTAGGAATTTAGTGCAGGGTGCGACTGAAATAAATTGAGCTGAGCGAGCAGTGTTGTAGGTAAAACCTTCTTTGTAATCATCGAACATTTTAAAAGTAGTAGTATGAGTTTGAATTTGGTTGTTCTACTTCTAATATGTCACTCTATTAAAAAATCTTTCATGAGTCGTAACAATATAATTTTATTTAATAGTTTACTATAGGTTATGGGCATTTTCACGTAGAAACTGTTGGTACCTTGTTTTTTGATATTATTTAGACGACAATAATTCGTAGTATTGTTTATTGGTGAAAATATCGATTTTCGGATTTGTGACATGTCTCATGGAGATAAAGCCATGGACACACCTGCTGGAGGTATGACTATTGGTAGTATTCGTCCACTTAATAGTAGAAGTGAATCCACAATGGAAGTTCAAAACCAAGATGTTTCTAATGCATGAGGAACTATGGTACTCCATCGTCGGTTACCCGTCTACCGATACCACTTCAGAGGAAATACGAAAATTTAAAGATATGAAAGCCATGACCAAGATATGTCTCACTCTTGATGGCGGAGCTATTACTCATGTTCGTAGCTGCATTACAGCACGTGAGGTTTGGGAATCCTTATCCCGAGTTTACGATGACAAAGGTATTGGCAGGAAACTAAGCCTAGAGCGTAAGTTATATAGATACCATCTTTCGGATTTTCCATCTATTGAGGAATATATAAATGCTGTGCTCAGTACTGCTCAAGATCTTGCTGACATCGGTAAACAAATCGATGATACGTCTGTTGCTGCTATCTTACTAGGTGGATTAACACAGGATTTTGATCCGTTAGTGATGGCTATAGAGAATTCGAATGTAGAAATATCTACTGATCTCGTCAAGTCCAAACTGTTGAATGAGAGTGAAAAACGTGCGTCTAAAGAGTCGGCGATGACGTCGACGGCTTCTACAAGCAAAAATAGTGGTTTCGCTTCGGTGAAGAAGATCATTTGTTATGACTGTAACCAGCCCTGGCACAAGCGCCCTCAATGTCCTCTAAGGAAGAATAAAAAGTCGAAGAAAGGGGAGTCTAAGCCAAAAAATGCTTCAACTCTTTTGTCTGCTTTAGAATGTAGCGCATCTTTGAATAAAGAGGATTTTTACATTGATTCTGGAGCTTCTACCCATCTCACATGTCATAAAGACTGGTTATCGAATTATCGTAATACGAATGATTACAAGGAGATTATATTAGCTGACAACGATAGAAAGTTATGCTCAGGTGTTGGTGACATTTTATTACAGGACAATAATAGGTCTACTATAAAATCTATTAAGGATGTATTGTATGTACCTAGCCTTAGCACCAATTTGATATCTGTCAAGAAAGTTGTTGATAAGGGAATTACTGTTGTTTTTAATAAGAAGGGCTGTTCTTTGTATAAGCACAATCAAGTCAAAATTTCAGGGCATGAGTAAGGCCACGCGACTTTTTGTAATGGTTAATACAGGTTAGATAACTGTGAGGTGAAACAGCAGAATGAAAATGTTCTTGTTTCCTCCGCGCCTTCTCCGGACTTATGGCATCGCATATTGGGTCATCTATGTCGAATTGGACTAGAAGAACTGCGTAAAGGTAAGGCTATTGGTGTTAATTATACTAGTATTAACAACGATCCCTGTATACCTTGTGTTGAAGGGAAACAGTTCCGAAAACCCTTCAAACCAATTAAATATAAGAAGAGTTCAATCAAATTAGAATTGATTCACTCTGATCTTTGTGGTCCTTTTAGTACTACTTCGTTAGAAGGTAACAAGTATTTACTTATTTTTGTGGATGATTTAACAAGAGCTGTATTTTGTTACTTCGTAAAATCTAAAATAGAAGTACGGTTTAAGTTTGTAGAATTTCAGACTGAATTAGAAAGGCAAACTGGTCTGAAAATTAAACGTTTGAGAACAGATAATGGGTCTGAGTATGTGAACTCTGAGTTTACATCTTATCTGAAGAGTCAAGGTATAGTTCATGAGACTACAGTGCCTCATTGTCCTTCCTCAAATGGAGTCGCGGAACGAACTCTTAGGTCCATAGTAGAGAAAGCTAGGTGTATGCTTCAGGAGTCTGGTCTTTCTAAGACATTTTGGGAAGAGGCCATCCGCACTGCCGTTTATCTTAAAAATAGATGTCCACATAGGTTCTTAAATAATTCTACACCGTATGAAAAGTGGTTTAATACTAAACCTTTTTTTTTTTTTTTTTTTTTTAACGTGCGGTAATCCCTTCGGATACCCCCCCGCCGGCCAGCGGGGGTGGTTATGTCGTGTCTCGACTAAAACCGCACGGTGTCCTCCCCAAGTGTCCGTTGCCGGGCACCCCGGGTAAGCCCTCCAAAGGATAACCCCAGGGTTGCCGGCGGGCTTTGGCCGCCACCGCGGCCTCGCCTGGTGGGGTCGGGTTTTATCCCGCTTCGGTGAGTTGGCAGGCGTGTGTAGGGCACACACGACACGCCTCCGCCACGGCCTGCTTCTGTAAGGACGGCGAGTCGGCCAACTGCCGTCCTCAGGCCCCGATCATGGAGGTCGGTAGTCCCGGGCGTAGATGAGTCTGCGGCGTCCTCGCCGCAGACTGCGAAACTCGGGGGGCAGGGTTCTTTCCCGCTCCCTCTCCACCGTCTCTTTCGCGCACATTACCTGCTCGCAGAAAGAGGCGGCGGCGTGCCACTTGCTCCCGTCGGAGACCACGGCCCTCACCATGGTCTCCAACGAGAGAACGTCCACGCCCAGGACCGCAACAAGATCCCGGCGTTGACTCGCCCACGCAGGGCACTCCACCAACGTGTGGAGCGCCGTGTCTTCGCCAGGATCCTCGCCGTGCTGGCACTGCGGCGTTGTCTCCCGGTGGATGCGCCACAGATACTTACCGAAGCACCCGTGTCCGGTAACCATCTGGCACATCCGGTAGGAGAGGTCCCCATGGTCCCTATCCAACCACTCCTTCATGATCGGTCTCACCGCCGCAATGGTGGATTCCCCCCACCTTGGGTGCTCAAGTCGCACCCTCCATGTCTCCATGAGTTCCTGGCGGAGCAGGGACCGCTGAGCCCTGATTTCTCGGGGCTCCGGCCTATGGCCCCGCTCCAGCGCCTCCTTGCGCCACTGGTACAGCAGCGCAAGGGCTCTCGCTTCCAGGTCCCATGGAGGGGTCCCGGCTAGGAGACATGCCGCCTCGACGGAGATCGTGCGATACCCCCTGATGACTCTGACGGCCATCGCTTTTAACGGGCTGTTTAATACAGCCACGTTGCGGGCCGCCAGAGTCTCCGCCCATACTGGGGCCCCGTACAGAGCCATGCTTCGCACGATCCCCAGGTACAGTCTCCTAGTGGGGGCGTTGGGTCCCTTAACGTTTGGCATCAGCCGCGATAGCGCGGCCGCAGCCCCCCTCAGTTTCGGAACCAGACTTCGGAGATGAGGTCCGAAGTCCCATCGGCTATCGAGTAAAAATAAAAAGTAAAAAAATCAACGATTAGTAACGGGCAAGCAACAATGTAGCCGCCAGTTTTAATCTTTCCTTTCAACTAAAATAAATGTAGAACTCAATAATAAGACATTCTTGGCACGCGGCGGCGCAGCATTCAATACAGGGCGGGCATTCGTACGTCAATCATTGAACAGGATTGTTTGTGCTACTTGGCTGTACACTATTTTTTTACTAAAAAGAATAACTGTGAACGACTACTATAACGATTTAAATGATACCTACACATATATATATACACACACACACACACATACACATACAAACACACACATACCCGTACCAACACACACACATATACACACCCTCACACTGCACACACGCACCTACTGCACACACACCTACATATGCATTTCATTGGTGCACTTATGTTTCGTCGCAACAATTTTATTTTTAGTTAGGTAAGAGTCGGTTCGTTTAACGACCTCCGTCCTCCATGAGCGCAGGCCTTGGAGTGGCAGGTGAGGCCACCTGTCACCCCAGCAGAAGCATCCCGGGACGGTGGGATGACTAGCGCCCCTCCTCCAAACCGGGGCAAGATGGGGACACCGTGGTTCTCAAACCCGAGGGGGCCATCTCGAAACCGGAGATGGCCCAGGGTCAGTCGAGGTGCAAGGGATATGCTCTAAGGGCAACCTTACACCCCGGCGTCTTTAGACCCGTAACGGCGGGCGGTTTTAGTCGGTTGAAGCCCGACATAACCACCCCCGCTGGCCGGGCGGCGGGGGAATATTCGAGCAGCTTTCCGCACGAAAAAAGAAATTGGGGTTCAGAGAATCATTTGCTTTTACCAAAATTTTTTTTTTCTCCATTTTCTGTAAAAAATAGAAAATAGATAATTTGAATGCAGATAAGGTTTTTCTCTTCAAATCACTTCAAATCACAATTGCCGGAATTCTTGCCAACTTTTTGCAACATATCGCTGCCGGACTAACGCAGGAGAACGTTCCCCGATGCATCGCTTAGTCAACTTATACTTATAATGACAACTTTAACGATATAGATATTGCGGCAACACGTCCTAGTACCATTTTTTTTGTTTTTTTTTTTTTTCGTGCGGAAATCCCTTCGGATACCCCCCCGCCGGCCAGCGGGGGCGGTTATGTCGGGCTTGCACTGACTAAAACCGCACGCCGTCTCGGGTCTTCAGACGCCGGGGTGTAAGGTTACCCATAGAGCATATCCCTCGCACCCCGACTGACCCTGGGCCATCTCACCACTAACAGCATCGCTCATCCTGTCTCCTCTGGAAGCAGAGGAGTACGGAGAGCGATGTGTTCCCGCCACGTTGGGTATTGGCCGACGATCAATGCCAACCCTATGAAGGGGAAGCCATTGGCCGCCGCCCAGGGTGTACCGGCCGCTCCGATTCCGTTCCCCCCGGACTGCAGCGGAATCGGAATCAGAGCGACACTCGAGGAGGTTACCCAACACACACCCCACGTCCTAGTACCTTTAGAAATAAGATAATTGAAACTTTTAAAAAGCCCTACCATTCTCTTTTATTTATTATAATATATTAGCTTTCTTTTTGTTTACCACTACCTTACCAAGCTGTGGTAAATGTCGTTGGTATCACAATTATAACCCACGTAAAGAACTCTTCCTGAAGCAAATTTTGCATTGTGTGGCTGTTTGTTTACCCAAATAAATAGAAAACAAAAATCATTATCTTCGTACTTCCTATATCATTATAAATGTCATAGTTTGTGAAGATGTTTGGAGGTTTGTTACTCAATCACGCTCAAATGGTTAAACTCATCTGGCTGAAATTTGGTAGAGAGATAGATTTATAATCTGGAATAATACATAGACTACTTTTATTACTGGAATACGTTCCCGTGGGTTGTGGGAACGGCCTTAGGTGTCTTTCCCTACAGTGTATGAGGCCCAAGACCTTCGGGGCCCAAGGCATCCTCAACTGGAAGCCGGATACATTTCCGCCGACGACGGCTTGAACGGACTAAAACTAAACGCCGTCTCGGATCTTCTGACGCTAGGGTGTAAGGTGGCCCCATAAGGCATTTCCCTCGTAAACCGGCTGACCCAGGGCCATCTCCGGTTTCAAGATAGATCCCTCGGGTTTGGGAACCACGATGTCCCCGTCTCGCCCCCGGAAAGGGGGGGGGGGGGTCAATGCGCCACTGCCCTGGCTTGCTTCTGCTAGGGTGACAGGCGGCTCCAACTATCACCCCCAGGCCTGCGAGGGGTCCGTAACTAAACTTCGAGAGTTATATGTTCGATGAATGGAAAGTCGATCGAACGTTTGATCGAATATTGCTATTTCGATTGATAAATATTCGATAAAACGTTCAGTCGAAGTTGCGTTTGGCGATAAACGGTTCATTCGAAATAGCAATATTCGATCAAACGTTCTGTCGACTTTCCATTCATCGAACATATAACTCTCGAAGTAAAATTACGGACCTGCCTTCGAGCCGGTACATCTACTGATTTATGGACATGGCGCTTTCCACTTTGAAAACCGCTGCCCGCTTTCCTATTTCTTCTTTCCATAATTAAGTTTGATTGGCTTTTAGGGGACTGACTACTATATGATCCCTCACCTCAAGAGATTCTTTTCTCTCTTCTCCCTACAAGTCAGACAGGAGTCCTGGGAGAAGTCCTAGATGCGTCCAAAGTTTACACTGCAGACCTTGAGGACCGCTTATGGCCTATGAGTTGTATGAAGGTTTTTCCGGGAGGCACTGCCGTCTGATCTCTCATTCCTGACAGATTACTCCGTTGTTTAGCAGGTACACCGACTTGCAGGTGAAATTAACTGGGGCAAGTTGGTAGGGCTCTCTAGCAGATGTCATACATGTTAATATATTCTTCTTCTTTACAATGATATCCCTCTGATATTATAAATGTGAAAGTTTGAATGCAGTGATGTATGTTTATATGTTTGTTAGTCTTTCACGCAAGAACGGCTGAAATTCGGTACAAGGTTAGATTGTAGTCTAGAATCACACATAGGTACTTTTTCTCCTCGAAAAGGTACCCATGGGAAGCCGGCACCTTACAAAGAGCGTCATGCCGCCGTTTTAGGACATTTATTATCATGGAGTTCGAGTTAGTCATACCCCAAAGGCACGCAACTACTACCATTTTAATTTTCAGTGTGAAGCGTCTATGCTTCACACTTAAAATTAAAATGGTAGTAGTTGCCTCTACGGCGCAGGTCTACGTAAGGGCATAATTAAGCTACGAAATAAATACACTATCATAATATTAATACAATATCCATTATAATATTATCATAATATCTTATAGATTTAGATCGGAAAAAGTGAACATCTTTGACGGGACGTATCCAGGTAGCTGAGTTGGTCACCCTATTTCCCCTGTAAGAGACTGTTCGCAGGTTCAAGTCCCGTCCAGGAGATCCACTTTTTCCGAACTTCTATAAATATAAATGAATATTATACGATATTTTTACGCAGCGCTCTCTAGACCCAAAGTAAGCATAGTTTAACTAGCTTGTGTTGTGGGTTCTAGAATACGGAAAAACTTACTCATATACTTTTTTTTGTAAATACATACATATTATACATAGAAACACCTAGACCAATGCAAATAGACATACCTATTCATGCATATAAATATTTGCACTAAGCGGGACTCGAACCCGCGCCCCCTGTCGTAGCAGTCGATTGCACTACCGCTACGCTATAGAGACTATTGGAATAGTTAGCATACGAATTGCTTCAAAATTTAATTGAATAATCGTATCTATATATATATATGTCTATCTTTCTTATGTTGGTTGTGCAAGGATGCTTTGTATGATACTGTGGAGGAAAGGGATGAATTGTTCCTCCAACACAACGGGAGGATCCTCCGACCAGACAAGGTGATCACGCCTGGCGGGCCGCGGCCCAACGCCTGTCGTTGGGATGTTGTATATATGTTATACCAGCACGCTAACTTCACTTTCGCGATTCAAGATTGATAGTGACGTAGTAGTATCAAGGTAGTTCAACTTGTTGTCGCTAGATGGTACTGGGTAGGTGTGGTATCGCCGCAATACTAACGTTATTTTTGTTAATATTAAATTTCCCTATAAGTTTCGCTCTTTGCCATTGGGTGTGGGTACAATCCATCAAAACGTACTACCATCATACGAAATTAATAAGCTAATATATATTAGATATAATAATATAATGTTTAATATATAAGCTTATTTATTATATAGCTTATTAGTCACGCCTACGCCGTAGAGGCAACTACACGTCTTACCACACTACAAATCTTGTAGGTCGATTTCAACCAATTAATAATATTATAATTATTGTGTATAATATTCATTTGAAATTTTTATAATATACAAGGTTTTCTTGATCGGTTAAATTTAACCTACAAGATTTATTTACATATAGAACCCTTATAGTTAGTTACAAGTTAAACTTATAAAATCCTGTTCAGAATAAACCAGAAATTTAACATGAAAAAGGTCCTAACACTCCTCATAATTGTTTAAAATCATTTGTTTTTTTTTATAAAACCATAAGGTATATAAACTAGGAATTTAGTGCAGGGTGCGACTGAAATAAATTGAGCTGAGCGAGCAGTGTTGTAGGTAAAACCTTCTTTGTAATCATCGAACATTTTAAAAGTAGTAGTATGAGTTTGAATTTGGTTGTTCTACTTCTAATATGTCACTCTATTAAAAAATCTTTCATGAGTCGTAACAATATAATTTTATTTAATAGTTTACTATAGGTTATGGGCATTTTCACGTAGAAACTGTTGGTACCTTGTTTTTTGATATTATTTAGACGACAATAATTCGTAGTATTGTTTATTGGTGAAAATATCGATTTTCGGATTTGTGACATGTCTCATGGAGATAAAGCCATGGACACACCTGCTGGAGGTATGACTATTGGTAGTATTCGTCCACTTAATAGTAGAAGTGAATCCACAATGGAAGTTCAAAACCAAGATGTTTCTAATGCATGAGGAACTATGGTACTCCATCGTCGGTTACCCGTCTACCGATACCACTTCAGAGGAAATACGAAAATTTAAAGATATGAAAGCCATGACCAAGATATGTCTCACTCTTGATGGCGGAGCTATTACTCATGTTCGTAGCTGCATTACAGCACGTGAGGTTTGGGAATCCTTATCCCGAGTTTACGATGACAAAGGTATTGGCAGGAAACTAAGCCTAGAGCGTAAGTTATATAGATACCATCTTTCGGATTTTCCATCTATTGAGGAATATATAAATGCTGTGCTCAGTACTGCTCAAGATCTTGCTGACATCGGTAAACAAATCGATGATACGTCTGTTGCTGCTATCTTACTAGGTGGATTAACACAGGATTTTGATCCGTTAGTGATGGCTATAGAGAATTCGAATGTAGAAATATCTACTGATCTCGTCAAGTCCAAACTGTTGAATGAGAGTGAAAAACGTGCGTCTAAAGAGTCGGCGATGACGTCGACGGCTTCTACAAGCAAAAATAGTGGTTTCGCTTCGGTGAAGAAGATCATTTGTTATGACTGTAACCAGCCCTGGCACAAGCGCCCTCAATGTCCTCTAAGGAAGAATAAAAAGTCGAAGAAAGGGGAGTCTAAGCCAAAAAATGCTTCAACTCTTTTGTCTGCTTTAGAATGTAGCGCATCTTTGAATAAAGAGGATTTTTACATTGATTCTGGAGCTTCTACCCATCTCACATGTCATAAAGACTGGTTATCGAATTATCGTAATACGAATGATTACAAGGAGATTATATTAGCTGACAACGATAGAAAGTTATGCTCAGGTGTTGGTGACATTTTATTACAGGACAATAATAGGTCTACTATAAAATCTATTAAGGATGTATTGTATGTACCTAGCCTTAGCACCAATTTGATATCTGTCAAGAAAGTTGTTGATAAGGGAATTACTGTTGTTTTTAATAAGAAGGGCTGTTCTTTGTATAAGCACAATCAAGTCAAAATTTCAGGGCATGAGTAAGGCCACGCGACTTTTTGTAATGGTTAATACAGGTTAGATAACTGTGAGGTGAAACAGCAGAATGAAAATGTTCTTGTTTCCTCCGCGCCTTCTCCGGACTTATGGCATCGCATATTGGGTCATCTATGTCGAATTGGACTAGAAGAACTGCGTAAAGGTAAGGCTATTGGTGTTAATTATACTAGTATTAACAACGATCCCTGTATACCTTGTGTTGAAGGGAAACAGTTCCGAAAACCCTTCAAACCAATTAAATATAAGAAGAGTTCAATCAAATTAGAATTGATTCACTCTGATCTTTGTGGTCCTTTTAGTACTACTTCGTTAGAAGGTAACAAGTATTTACTTATTTTTGTGGATGATTTAACAAGAGCTGTATTTTGTTACTTCGTAAAATCTAAAATAGAAGTACGGTTTAAGTTTGTAGAATTTCAGACTGAATTAGAAAGGCAAACTGGTCTGAAAATTAAACGTTTGAGAACAGATAATGGGTCTGAGTATGTGAACTCTGAGTTTACATCTTATCTGAAGAGTCAAGGTATAGTTCATGAGACTACAGTGCCTCATTGTCCTTCCTCAAATGGAGTCGCGGAACGAACTCTTAGGTCCATAGTAGAGAAAGCTAGGTGTATGCTTCAGGAGTCTGGTCTTTCTAAGACATTTTGGGAAGAGGCCATCCGCACTGCCGTTTATCTTAAAAATAGATGTCCACATAGGTTCTTAAATAATTCTACACCGTATGAAAAGTGGTTTAATACTAAACCTTTCTTTTTTTTTTTTTTTTTTAACGTGCGGAAATCCCTTCGGATACCCCCCCGCCGGCCAGCGGGGGTGGTTATGTCGTGTCTCGACTAAAACCGCACGGTGTCCTCCCCAAGTGTCCGTTGCCGGGCACCCCGGGTAAGCCCTCCAAAGGATAACCCCAGGGTTGCCGGCGGGCTTTGGCCGCCACCGCGGCCTCGCCTGGTGGGGTCGGGTTTTATCCCGCTTCGGTGAGTTGGCAGGCGTGTGTAGGGCACACACGACACGCCTCCGCCACGGCCTGCTTCTGTAAGGACGGCGAGTCGGCCAACTGCCGTCCTCAGGCCCCGATCATGGAGGTCGGTAGTCCCGGGCGTAGATGAGTCTGCGGCGTCCTCGCCGCAGACTGCGAAACTCGGGGGGCAGGGTTCTTTCCCGCTCCCTCTCCACCGTCTCTTTCGCGCACATTACCTGCTCGCAGAAAGAGGCGGCGGCGTGCCACTTGCTCCCGTCGGAGACCACGGCCCTCACCATGGTCTCCAACGAGAGAACGTCCACGCCCAGGACCGCAACAAGATCCCGGCGTTGACTCGCCCACGCAGGGCACTCCACCAACGTGTGGAGCGCCGTGTCTTCGCCAGGATCCTCGCCGTGCTGGCACTGCGGCGTTGTCTCCCGGTGGATGCGCCACAGATACTTACCGAAGCACCCGTGTCCGGTAACCATCTGGCACATCCGGTAGGAGAGGTCCCCATGGTCCCTATCCAACCACTCCTTCATGATCGGTCTCACCGCCGCAATGGTGGATTCCCCCCACCTTGGGTGCTCAAGTCGCACCCTCCATGTCTCCATGAGTTCCTGGCGGAGCAGGGACCGCTGAGCCCTGATTTCTCGGGGCTCCGGCCTATGGCCCCGCTCCAGCGCCTCCTTGCGCCACTGGTACAGCAGCGCAAGGGCTCTCGCTTCCAGGTCCCATGGAGGGGTCCCGGCTAGGAGACATGCCGCCTCGACGGAGATCGTGCGATACCCCCTGATGACTCTGACGGCCATCGCTTTTAACGGGCTGTTTAATACAGCCACGTTGCGGGCCGCCAGAGTCTCCGCCCATACTGGGGCCCCGTACAGAGCCATGCTTCGCACGATCCCCAGGTACAGTCTCCTAGTGGGGGCGTTGGGTCCCTTAACGTTTGGCATCAGCCGCGATAGCGCGGCCGCAGCCCCCCTCAGTTTCGGAACCAGACTTCGGAGATGAGGTCCGAAGTCCCATCGGCTATCGAGTACGAGCCCAAGGTACTTCATCGTGGGCTCGATGCCGATGCTTACGCCCCCTACGGTTATGCTGGTTCCCGCAGGTGGCCCCCTCCGAGGCCCGTGGAAACACATAGCCTCGGATTTGTGGAGAGCCACCTCGAGTCCCAGCCGCCGTATTCGACCCACGACTTGAGCAACCCCTGCCGTGGCCTTTAGTGCCGCGCTACGGTGCGTTGCTCCCCGCGCCATAACGAGGGTGTCGTCAGCATAACACGTTATGCCTCTGGGTCAGTAGGGGCGCCCTTGGGCGGATTTTACCCCTGACCGCAAGGTAAGGACGCCCCCATGGGTTCTGCTCCAGAGACTCCAGCAGCTCTTCGCGGGCCCGCTTAATACTAAACCTGATTTAAAACATTTACGTGTTTTCGGTTGTCGTGCTTATGTACATGTTCCGGATTGTGAATGCAGAAAGCTCGATCCAAAAGCTAAACCTTATATCTTTGTAGGCTGTGGTCCTGACAATCATTCGTATAGGTTTAGAGATCCTACTAATATTAGAAAAGTTGTTAAGGGTTGAGATGTAGTATTTTTAGAAGACTGTTTCTCTAATACTGCAGTTAATGATGAATTGAATAGTCAGAACATCATTTTAACATCTGATAATTTACAGGTGTCAGATCAGTCAGTTCCGATCACGAAGGGGAGAATGGTTATTGATAGCCGTGATGACGAACCTGATTCCGACGAACACTCCAGTGAGCATGAGTATGAAGATGCAGTAATAGGTGATGTGGAGCAACCATCTGCTATTCCCAATCGTATTGAACCCTTCAACTAGTGCTGAGTCTGAGAGGTATTCGTTGAGAAAACGGAAACAAGTAAATTATTGTAATTTTGTAGACGCTGAAAACGATTTTTCTGATGAACCTTTATCGTATTCAGATGCTATCAGTAGGCCAGATAAACAGATGTGGATAGCTGCCATGAAGGATGAGTATAAATCGCTTATGAGTAATGGCACTTGGACTCTTGTAGATAACAATGGTCAAAAAGTTATACCGTGTAAGTGAATATTTAAGATCAAACGAGATTCTGAAGGTAGAATAGGTAGGTATAAAGCTCGTTTAGTGGAGAAAGGTTTTCTTCAATGCTACGGTGTTGATTACGAGGAACTTTTTCCCCCGTTGTCCGTAATTCATCTTTGAGATCACTTTTTGCTTTAGCCGCTGATATGAACTTAAAAATGCACCATCTTGATATAGATACTGCTTTTCTTCACGGGGAATTAGATGAAAATGTCTTTACGACACAACCCGAGGGTTTCGCAGTCAAGGGGTCGGAATCCAAAGTATGCAAGCTGAATAAGTCGCTATATGGTTTAAAACAAGCTGCGAGAGCTTGGAATAAGAAGCTACATCGCGTACTTATTGATTTAGGTTATAAAAACTTAAAATCTGAATCTTGTGTATATATTTTTCGAAATGATAATGTTTTAAGTATTCTTGCGGTATACGTCGATGATTTAATTATTTTTCATAATAATATTATGAAGGTAGAACGTTTACGTAAAGGCTTAACTAAATATTTCGGAGTTAAGAACTTAGGCAGTTTGTTATTGTCTAGGTTTACATATTACTTCAGATGAAGAGAAAGGTGAAATTAGAGTCAATCAAAAGCGTTATATTTTGGAGACTCTTAGGCGTTTTGATATGGAAGATTGCAAAAGTGTAGCAACACCCATTGAACCTGGTGTTAATTTACATACACTTGATGAGGAGACTATTAATAATGTTCCTTATCAAAACTTAATAGGTTGCCTTATGTATTTATCGGTCAATACTAGACCTGATATTTCTTTTGCTGTGAGTTATTTGAGTCAATTTAATAATTCGCACTCTTATACTCACTGGAAAGCTGCTAAGCGTATTTTACAATATTTGAAAGGTACCATTGACTATGGACTTACGTTTAAAAAGGCTTCTGGTGATAGTCTTCTTTCTGGTTTTGTCGATGCTGATTGGGCAAATGGCAAAGACAGAAAGTCGTATACGGGATACGTGTTTAAGTTGTCGAATGGACCTGTCTCATGGGAGAGCAGGAAACAGTCAACTGTTGCGTTATCCACTACTGAGGCCGAGTATATGGCTCTATCTGCTGCCGCTAAGGAAGCTGTCTATTTGCAGCGTTTTGTAGGTGAAATTTGTGGGAATTTGGGTTGTATTACTTTATATAATGATAATCAAAGCACCCTTAAGTTAGCTAATAATCCTGTTTATCATAATAGGACTAAACATATTGATGTCCGTTATCATTTTATACGCGAGCTAATAGACAACAATACAATTAATGTTTCTTACTTGAGTTCGGAAAACATGTGTGCAGATGTTTTAACCAAGGGTTTATGTCGCATAAAACATTTGCGTTGTGTAAAAGGTCTAGGTCTTGCTTGACATTTAGGTATTATGATTGTGCCTATACATTGAGCAGTTTTTTATTTGTATCTTTTATACTTGTATGTTTTCTTAAATGATATTTTTGATACTCAAGTGTAAATTATTTTAAACTAGTTTCTTAATTGTATGTTGTAGTCTTTAGTTTCCTTAAATGTTCGTGATTAAGGGACCGTGTTGTGGGTAAAACCTTCTTTGTAATCATCGAACATTTTAAGAGTAGTAGTATGAGTTTGAATTTTTATTGTTCTACTTCCAATATGTCACTCTATTAAAAAATCTTTCATGATTCGTAACAATATAGTTTTATTTAATAGTTTACTATAAGCAGGACTCTTACTTGAAATTAAGACGTCTTACTACGGTCGCGCGCTTAGTTAATCCTTTCGAGGGCTTACCCGGGGTGCCCGGCAACGGACACTTGGGGAGGAATTGGACCGACTAAAACCGCACGCCGTCTCAGGTCTTCAGACGCCGGGGTGTAAGGTTGCCCATGAGGCATATCCCTCGCACCCCGATGTAATGTGCGTGCCTTATCTCAGAAAGTAAGATAAACTCATTATACCACTTTTCCTATTTTGTAGTGTTCTGTTGTGTCGCCGGAGTCCAAGGTCCAATATCAAATCAAAGCGTCGGTAGCTTAGTGGTTAAGGAGTCGACCTTACGATCGAGAGGTCCCGGGTTCGAATCCTGGCCATTACACTACCGACGTGAACCCACTCCTAACACAAGCAATTTAGCTTAGCTGGAGGGGTTAGGGGGAATATTAGTAATTTCGGTTACTAATATTCTTTAAAAAAAAAACACTAAAATGTATCTGTGTTCTCCTACATAATGTTTATTAGTACTAGACGATGGAGTTAAACCAAATCCAATGCAAAAAATAAATAAAAATAATCTCATAAACGAAGGAAATATCGCTGAATCTAGAAAATGAAATAGATACAGATGAATATAGAACCTCCTCCTTTTTAAAGTCGGTTAAAAACGCAGTAAGAAAATATAGAATCCTACTATCCTATCCTATCCTATTTAAAATTATAAATGTGAAAGTTTGTGAAGATATTTGTAAGTTTGAAATGTTTGTTACTCAATCACTCTCTAACGGCTCTACGGATCTGGTACAGGGATAGACTATAAGTAGTTTGGATTAACACATAGGCTACTTTTTAGGGTTCCGTTGCCAAATGGCAAAAAACGGAACTATGATGTTGAAACTTGGTAAGTAGATGTATTCTGTGAACCGCATTAAGATTTTCACACAAAAATAGAAAAAAAAAACAATAAATAAAAAAAACTCAAATTTTGTTTTTTCATCAAACCCGTGTGTGGTTTATAGATAGGTATTCAAAAATGATATTGAGGTTTCTAATATTATTTTTTTCTAAACTGAATAGTTTGCGCGAGAGACACTTCCAAAGTGGTAAAATGTGTCCCCCCCCTGTAACTTCTAAAATAAGAGAACGATAAAACTAAAAAAAATATATGATGTACATTACCATGTAAACTTCCAACGAAAATTGGTTTGAACGAGATCTAGTAAGTAGTTTTTTTTTAATACGTCATAAATCGTAAACCGCAATTTACCTTTCATTCAATCAACTCAAATATAAAAATAAAATAAAAAACATTATTATGTTACTTGCTGCTACAGAACCCTTAATGGGCGAGTCCGACTCGCACTTGTCCGCTTTTTTATTCCTGGAATAAGTTTCCATGAGTTGCGAGAACGGGAACTAAATCTCACGCCGGCGAAGCCACTGAATACCTGATTCAGGTTACTGTTATTTCTGAGACGATAAACATTTACAAATCGCTTGAATTGCTCCGATCGGTCGAGTGCGCGGTACATGCACGTTAATTGGTAAATATTCACGACACATTAAATATGCTTATAAACGGATTGACTTCTGTAAACACACGTCGATAATCGAGCATTTTCTGAGTACGAATATAACCAGAAAGCAGTGTCTTCAATTATTTGAACTCTTCTTTGCTCTTCAAACTTAGGTTTATATTATTTGATTTTATTGAGAGGGAAATTAATAAAGTAGTTAGTATTAATTAGTAAAGAATGTAGGAAACTAGGTCTAAGATTTGATGTGATAATTTCTGAATAAATCTATACATATAATGAAATCGTGACAAGGTGATAACAGTACATTGAATATTTTTTCAAAAAAATAATTGACATGTGTTCTAGGAGGGATACCGATGCCGAAAATGTGATTTTTAGAATATTTGTCGGTTTGTCTGCTTTTAATTATCGAAGTCCGAGCATCACTTGAAAACCGCTGAACAGATTTAGCTGAAATTTTACATATACATCATAAACTGTGCTATATATCATCACGCTTTTATAGGTTTGATAGGAGCAGTAGAGCAAAATCAATCTTAACTATTATTCATAACAACTTTTTTTTTTTTTTTTTATCGTGCGGAAATCCCTTCGGATACCCCCCCGCGTGCCAGCGGGGGTGGTTATGTCGGGCTTGAACCGACTAAAGCCGCACGCCGTCTCGGGTCTACAGACGCCGGGGTGTAAGGTTGCCCATAGAGCATATCCCTCGCACCCCGACTGACCCTGGGCCATCTCCGGTTTCGAGATGGCCCCCTCGGGTTTGGGAACCACGGTGTCCCCGTCTTGCCCCGGTTTGGGGGAGGGGCGCTAGTCGCCCCACCGTCCCGGCCTGCTTCTGCTGGGGAAAGGTACCTACAAATTTCAAAATCCGGACTATAACTTATCACGCTATACCTTAAAAGTAATGAGCAGTCAGATGTAAAATCTCGAAACTCCATAGAGTTACACACGTATAAAATATAGTTGATTAGAGACACATAAATATTTCATTATGAAAATCATCACGCTATAATATTAAGGAATCGGGCAGAATTGATTTCGATGTTACATATTTCTCTATCTATTTCGAACGAATTATCAGTGTAACAAGAGTTTAATACATCACCTCATCCGGCCCGTTAAAAAAAAAGGTTAATACTTAAGTCTTAGTATCGAGGCTGCAGAAATAAACACACCTTGATGTGTCTCGACCTTAACGCGTACGAAGTCGCGGGCAACAGCTAGTAAATAAAATAAACTGACTTTACGGAACAAAACATTTTGGTATGGACCCCTTGAACAACAATATTTTTAACAATCATGCTCTCAATCACAATACGCTGCCCTGAATATACAAATAAAAAAAACACCCGACAACTTCCCCTTTTTTGACGTCGCGTGTCACATTGGAATGCTAAAAGGCACTTTTTTTTTCGTGCTGAAATCCCCCCAAGAACTCCCCCGCCGGCCAACGGTCGTGATTATATAAGATTCGAACTGACTAAAACCGCTCACCATCTGGGGTCTTCAGACCTTTAGACCTGGGTTGTAAGGTGGCAAAAGGCATTTCCTTCGTACCCCGTCTGTGGTAAAAGATATCTATTTTTTTTTGTACGGAAATCCCCTCTGAAAGTCTCCCATCGGCCAGCGTTAACTTATGGCCGTCTCGGGTCTACAGACGCCGGGGTGTAAGGTTGCCCATAAAGCATTTCCCTCGCACCCCGACTGACCCTGGGCCATCTCCGCTTTCGAGATGGCCCCCCGGGTTTGGGAACCTCGGTGTCCCCGTCTTGCCCCGGTTTGGGGGGGGGGGTGCTAGTCGCCCCGCCGTCTCGGCTGTAAAAAGGGACCTACAAAGGCATTATCACGCCACACTTAAAGAATCCAGGACCGTACATAGAAGCTAGCTTAAGTTCTATTATCGCTCTTTTACGGCTTATCTCTTTTACGCGGCATAGCCGTTTGTTGGTCGCTGAACTCCTCCGTAACCACTCACGCGATCTTTTCCCAATTTACCACGGAGATAGTATGGACACTGAGGAATGTTTTAAAGCGAGATGGTTCATGTCCGATGTACCATTGAGGAATAATCACCGAAAAACAGTTTCACGAGCCGACCGTATAAGATATCTTATTTTCAAGTAAAAGTCCTACTTGCTCAGCTCAATTTCATTCAGTCGCACCCTGCACTGAATTCCTAGTTTATTGTATATTCTTATTATATGCATGATAACTACAAACTAATGTTTTTACTAGTTCACTACAACTAATACTAATTAAATATTGCGTCATGCAATAAACATATGTCTAATTGTACAAGCTATTCCCATAACAAGTATGTAGTACTGTTCAATGTTCGAGTGCATATCTGATCTATTAAAATCGCATTACAAGGAAGCCTTACTGAGGCACCAGAGACGGCCTGGCGGCTCGCCAGCTCCGCCGATGTATCACACTGGAACCAAAGACTATAAATAAACCTGTATAATAGACGGTCTAGATCTTCAAATTTAGAAACAAAAATTGTTGATATTGTAAATTCTTAATGACTGCACTTACAAACAAGCACTTCACCTACCTGATTTTAATATAACCTACGGAGGGGGTGTGATAGGCTGGAAGGAAGAGTATGAAGGAATGGATTCATGATATGGCATAGAGTATTGATACTCTAGAAAATACAGAATGCCGCATATTGCAAATTGACATTGAAAAAAGTTAGTTCAAGTTCAAAGTCTTTTAAAAAAGTGTATCTAAACTGTAATAATACATACCAATGCATTTGTTTAATAATACCTAGGTGTTTTTAGGGCCACGGCAAATTTTTCGAGGTCAAAGCCAATCTCATCACTAATTTTCGGACGAGGCTCTGGCGCAGGCTTTCAAAAAGATCCAGTGGCACTCCATAACTTGAACAATTACGTGTGAATTTTTCGAATTGTCATCTTCCCTGCCTCCCTCCCTCCCTCTATCCATCCAGTTACAAAAAAGATGACGTTGTTATAAAAAAAATCGATATCGTCCTAGTGACGTTGGCTTATCGGTGACGATTGATGAGATTTAAAAAAAAACGTGAGTTTCATGATTTTTTTTCTCCCAAAAAGTGCTCATATCGAAAGTGCTCAGCGCGCCTAAAGAATTTATCACTTCAAAAAGTGTTTCTTGATATAAAGGTTGAATTTCGGTCTTTAAGCGTCCATAACGAAAGGTTGATGACTCTATTGACTCGCTCAGCAACTGAAACTGGATGAATATTTAATTTCCCAAGTAATGACAGGACGCAGACTCGATTGAGTGAGTTTTAATGGACCGCCACAATTAATTAGATGTAATCTATTCCGATTTTATGATTCTTTTGAAGTTACGGTCAATAATTTATGTGATTGCCGGTTTTATGGAATGTAAATGACTGTTCTGTTTATTTCTTTGCAATGAATTTTACAACAAATACTTATGCGTCAATCAATTCTATCTAAGCGCACGGCAGTGCGCAGGCCAAGTTCCAGCAACAGGCCGCGCGCATGCCGTGCACTATGTAATATTACTAAACTTGCTGTACGGCACATAAAAATTGGTATCGTGAAAAATAGTGGTCTTTCGACCAATGACGACGACGTAGCTTTGAAACTAGTAAATATTTTGAAGTAAACATATATTTATCTCTTTTACACTAGTGGCGAGCGTAACGGATGACATCACGGTCTGATAGAAATGGTGATATTATTTCAGAACCAAATCCAGTGTGGTTTATGGTATGAATTTTTTTCCTAAATATATCATAATGAATAAATACGAGTAATTTCTTAAAATTTTATTGTGTTTTTTTTTCGGATAAATAATATCGGAGAATTTCGAATATCTGGGACGTGTCTAGGTGGCTCAGTTGGTCAGAGCATTCCCCCTGTAACGGACTGGCCGCGGGTTCAAGTCCCGTCCTAGATGTTCTCTTTTTCCGATCTAAATCTTTAGAAAAAAGTAAGCATACAAAATGCTTAAAAATTTAATTGAAGAAAAAAAAAAAGCCATATATTTTTTGTGCTTCACCCCATCGGTGCCGACGATGGGGTGGGCGTGTCGAAATCGGGCCGACTAAAACCACACGGTGTCCACCCCAAGTGTCCATTGCCGGGCACCCCGGGTAAGCCCTCGAAAGGATAACCCCAGGGTTACCGGCGGAAGCCATACATAGGATATAAATAAAATATAAATTAAAATTTTAACTTAAACTATCATACGGATTATAATGTGATTTATTATATTATTTCTATACTGAACTATTGTATTTTTTTGAATTTCAAAATTTCTACTATCCTATCCTATCCTACAAACATAACGAATGTTAAAGTTTGTGAAGATGTTTTGACGTTTGTTACTCAATCGCGCTCAACCGGCTGAACGAATCTGGCTAAAATTTGGCATAGGGATAGATTATTTTGCTTATGATGCTGATGCTGCTGATGTTTTCTTATTAAATTGTCTTCGAGCGTGCTAAGAACACTGCTAAATTAATCAAGTCCCATATTTTTTTATAACAAGTCTGACAAAACAGCTCATTTCATCAATATAAAATCTCCCATATGCATGGGAACACCAATTTTAGTTTGTGACATCCCTAAATTTCACATAGTTTTTAATTTTTATAATAAGTTTTGTAATGTTATTTTAAGATAATATATAGAATATAGAAAACATATAATAAAGCGTGAAACGTAGTCCCATTCATTTTTATTATGTTTCAAGGCCGAAAAACGCACTCTTTCACCGCACATTTACAAATTTTTGTTCTCTGACTGTCACTCGGTTAACATTTTGTCCGCCATTGAATGACAGAAACCAGGTCGTACGTTTCTAGGCTTATTTTATATAGGAGGAGATTAGCGCGGTAACTACTGATCTAGTTACTTTAGTAATATAGACATCAATGTGATTGCATTACAAAAAATTAAAAACGGAATCAAAAATATCTTCTTCTCGCTGATTTTCGTCTGGAAAAAACGTGAAAAAAATGTAAAAGACGTACACAATTTTATGAGATGGAATGTGAGGGAAAAGCTCACAGATTTTCAATATCCAGTGACAAGATGACGAATGGCCAGTAAATCCGACCTCAAAGGAGATGGGCCGTAACGAAATTATTAATAAATATAGTAGTTTATAATACACATCAAAGTATTCGTTCAAAAACATGGAAGAGATGGAAGTTAATTATATTTGCGCTTTGCGCTATATGTTTCATTGCTTATATGAATTGAAGGCCTTGTTTCCGTTCGTAAACTGTTATGAGTACTTAAGTGTCAATAGAAAAAATTAATATCGAATTTTTAATTATCTAATTGGTAACTCTGTTTTGCACTCCCTCGAAACTTTAACTCATAAATTCACTTTTCATTCGAGCACCAATCTCGATTTGTTGGAGGTTTTATTATTTTGTATAATTATAAAACCTTCGTACTGTAATCCTGGCCGGTTGACTAACTAGTTTTAAAGATTTGGACCAGAAAAAGAGAAAATCTAGAACGGGACTTGAACTCGCGACCAGTCCCTTACAGGGGAATGCTCTGACCAGCTGAGCTATCTAGACACGTCCCAGATATTCGAAATTCTCCGATATATTATATACGTCTTTTAAGTTATAAGTCCCGTTCTAGATGTTCCCTTTTTCCGATCTAAATCTTTAGAAAAAGTAAGCATACAAAATGCTTAAAAATGTAATTGAATTAACTAGTTTTAAGTTTGTATTGTTATGTGACTTTGATATACTGATAGTCTTGCTTTTCCTGTGCTGAATAAAGTTCTACTTTATATAAATCTTAAGGCTTTCACGGCCGGTGTTGCATCTCGAATATACTGCTTTCGGGCTGTTTGGCTGTGGTCCATAGGAAAATTGTGTTCCAAACGTTTTATCGATCTCTGCGGTCGACATCTTCAGTGGTATAGGTCCGGGCGCCGACGAGTGCGGAGCACGTTCTACTTTATGTTTTTTTCCATAAATATGTGTACTTATTTACATTTATGAGATGGTTACATCCAAACAAGATCCAAATATTTAAAATCAAATACCTATTTCTATGGTAAACGCGCTAGAATGCTCGAGATATATTATGTCATTTGTTTGGAATACATTTGAAAGGCTGTAAACGTTGTAGCTGATTCTCCAATTATAAAACATCTAAACTAAACTAGCGGTACGCTATGATGGTCGTTTTGACGTTTGCCCTCTTATGAAGTTTCGTAAGAATAAATACTAAGTTTGAAGGAGTAATTTCTGTTCTTTATAGTGCAGTGTACTAATTTTTTTTTTTATATTTAGGACACGTCAATTTGACTTCACCTCGCCTGATGGTATGCTGAAGGTGAAGTCTCAGGAAAGAGTCACCATTATATACACGTACCATGTTAACAATGGTGGCACTCAGCTTGACGTGCTCATCAGAAGAGGATTGTCGTCGCAGCACCGCGTGACACCCACCGGTTTCACTAGTGCTACACCCACAATCCCCCTGCCCGGCTATGCAATTTGCAATTTACGATACAACTTGGCATATATGTTTTTCGTAATTCGAAACTTAAAAAATTAATTAAATATCCAAAAACTATAGTATGTGACAAGCATTTGATTTGTTTTTTTTTCTATTTTAACATTTTTTCATTTTTTTGACATTTCACATCATTATTTTAACGTGTCAAAACGGCCATCTAGCCGCTAAAAACTACCTTTTTTAATTTCAAATTTCATCCGACATATCCATGAATAGAACAAAATTACGGTATTCCAATAAAGAAATTTTAAAGAAAAAAAACAAACAAAGCAAGCGCCTTGCTTAGATTATTAATATGTCGCGCCTTGTTTGTTCTCATCACACATCCTCGTGAAGCGAGTTGGTAATGAACAGCATCATCCTCCGAGCCTATCAAAATAATTTTGGGATGAAATTAAAGAAACCATCGGAGGTCTATAAACATCTTAGAGTTACCAAAGCCCACATCTTAGGTAAATCCCAAGATGATACAGTCAGGGCACATCCGAAAGATAATAATGCGTCCGAGCATGAATCTAGACTCATATTCCATAAACGATTTATGATAAGTTGAACAGAGTGGGGTTGGGAGTAAGATAGCCAGAAAGGGACCAGGTCTCAACCAACTTAGTTGGGGGAAGGCTTTCAGTCTAACTACGAAGCGGCTGAACTTCGATATTTTCTATAAAGCAACTGCCATCTGACGACCTACTGGCAATATTGAAGTTATATAAAACTTCGTCAAACTTATCCAAAAAATTGTCAAACTTTTTGGGCCTCCAACTACCGCAACGAATGAAACATATTTTCGTACTAGATGTTGCCCGCGGCATTACGGAAGTATTCTGATCCCGTTCCCGCTTACCGTGGGAACCTTTTCCAGGGATAAAAAGTAGTCTATGTCTTATCCCAGACTATAACCTACCTCTGTACGAAATATCAGCCAGATCGGTTGAGCCATTTTTGCGTGAAAGAGTAACAAACATCCATTCATCCATTCAAACTTTTACATTTATAATATTAGTGGGATGGGATGGCAACCGGGACCAACGGCTTAACATGCTCTTCGAGGCACGAAGGTTTCGATGTATGAGGAATGATCACCCATCCTAAGTTTGACCTAGCTTGCTTAACCGCGCAAAGTACTAACTTACTCGGTTAAGAGTAAGCCACAAACCCCTCATTGTTTAACGTACAATCGGTTTAATTAACTCAAATCTGTTAGGAGCAATCAAAATTTGTAAGTAAAACCGTTATTCAGGTTTTTACGGTACACGAATGAGTCATATTTACGACTTTTTGAGCGATAGTGAACACCGTAATTATTACAGATTTAGATTTTATAGCGAACTTCAGTTGACATGGCATGGTGGCAATGAATACTGTTGAAGTAAGATTGTGCTCATTGTGTGTGTGGAACCTTTGATCGTGTACTTACGACTAGCTGCCGCGACTCCGTGCCCCACTATCTACAGAAACCTATTTTAGTGGTCTGAAACCATCTTCGCATTATTGCTGGTTTGAGGTACATCGGTTGGATACAGCATGCGACTACGCCCCACAGTCCTATCTAAATTTATAAACAACTAGCTGACCCGGTAAACTTCTTTCCGCCTTAGAATCAAGTTATGTTAGTTACAGCTGAATTTATTTCGTGAATGTCTCAGGAGACATGAAAGACCCGAGATGGTGTGAGGTTTAGTTCAGTTCGAGTCCGACATAACCACCCCAGATGGCCGGGCGTGGCGATTTCCGCAAAAAAAACACAAAGCACAAAATTACACGGTATAGGCGGCGACAAATCTAAAAATATAAAGATCATGAAAATCAGTCCACCCGATCCTGAGTTTATCTTGTTTTTTTTTATAAGAATATTAGTAATAATTACTATTATTCCCCCTAACCCCTCCAGCTAAGCTAAATTGCTTGTGTTAGGAGTGGGTTCACCTCGGTAGTGTAATGGCCAGGAATCGAACCCGGAACCTCTCGATCGTAGGGTAGACTCCTTGACCACTAAGCTACCGACGCTCGATCTCGGTCATCACTGACTAGACTTTGTTTTATATATAGATTTTTTATCATGGTTTCCCAAATAGTGACTCACGACCCACTGGGCCGCGAAATTAAAATACCGGCGCAGCATTTATTTATTTATTTAAAACTTTATGCACATGGGGATGTACAAAGGCAGACTTAATGCCAAAGCCATTATCTACCAGTCTACCTTGGGGTGATGCAGAGATAAATTATAGTAGGTGCTCGTATGGTTTTGATGTAAACTTATTATAAAATGGTACACTAAATAACTATATGTATAATATACAACAACACACACATATAAATTATAGTTATAATGTTTTAACCCATAGTGGGTTACTGTAGAGCTGGCGTACTTTATATTTGAACGTAGCTAGGTTAGTGGACATCTTGACTTGACAATAAATCACTCTCCTTCATGATTAGGAGACGTTAAAATATTTATTTTTATTTTCCCTTTATGCACTAGGAGGATTAATGCGGTGACCGAGACCGGGTTTTGGAGCCAAATTAACCTCACCTGCATGTACACCTGCTAATTGACGGACTAGGTTTGAACGCCGCATTTTGTCTCAGGGTTGGCAGGTCAGGGGGCAGTCGCTAACATAAGTGCCATATATAAAAATAGGAGAAGGAGTAAGTGGGTTCGAGATTCTGAGGTGTACGCTTTTGCAGTGATGCTGATGCACTATGAGGGTAAAATAACTTGTGGTGGGTAAATGGGGAACATAACAATAACTGAGCCACTGCATAGTAAAGTTTGAGAAACGCTGTTCAATTTCAAATAAAAAATTCAAACTGAGTGTTATAAATAATATTTTGACCGGTTAAAATAGCCCGTCAAAGGTACAGTCAGCGCCAAAAGTTGATGATCATATCCAGTATCAAAAGTAGGCGACAAAAGTTTAAAAGTTGATGACATTCAAAGTTGCGTGCAAATATGAAAAATTAGAAATACAGCTTAGAATAATAAAAAAATAATAATTTGCATTTGAATTCACACGATGGCGCTAAGCTCATCTCACTAAACTAACTTAACTCTAAAATTTTATCGAATGACGTAATTTGTTCTATTTATGGATATGTCGGATGAAATTTGAACTTAAAAAAGGTAGTCTAGTTTAGACAGTTTTGTAACTGGAGAAGGCTCCATACATTGGTATGCAGCCGTTCAAATGTATTCCAAACAAAAGATATATCAATTATGTCACGCACAAAATGAAAGGGACCGAAGGTAAGGGGGTGGCAGGTGAGGCCGCCTGTCACCCCAGCAGAAGCAGGCCGGGACGGTGGGGCGACTAGCGCACCTCCCCCAAACCGGGGCAAGACGGGGACACCGTGGTTCCCAAACCCGAGGGGGCCATCTCGAAACCGGAGATGGCCCAGGGTTAGTCGGGGTGCGAGGGATGTGCTCTATCATATGGGCAACCTTACACCCCGGCGTCTGTAGACCCGAGACGGCGTGCGGTTTTAGTCGGTTCAAGCCCGACATAACCGCCCCCGCTGGCCGGCGGGGGGGGTATCCGAAGGGATTTCCGCACAAAAAAAAAAAATAAAGGGACCGAAGGTAAATTAAATTAATGGTGAAAAAGAAACTAACATATACCTTAGTGTCAACTATTAAGGTTGTTTTTCATTAACCTAAGAAACTTGTTACTACTCTAATGCTTACATACTTCCGCTCAATTTCGAACATCAAGGTGAGTCGTATTTCATCAACTTTTAATTCTTTGTCACAATACATATTTTTAAAGCTCTGTAGCATCACCTACTTATGACGCGCTGAAGCATAACCTAATTTTGACACGTGAATATGACCATCAACTTCTGATGCTGACTGTACATCTACAATAATCTACATATTGTTGGAATACTATCAGGGCCCATGACGTCGTCACGGTGTTATTTTAGCGCGTCCTCGGACAGCTCACTGTTCTGTCCGCTTTATTTATACGTATTAGGTAATACCGTTTATTTTTTCGTGCGGAAATCCCTTCGGATACCCCCCCCCCCGCCGACCAGCGGGGGCGGTTATGTCGGGCTTGAACTGACTAAAACCGCACGCCGTCTCAGGTCTTAAAATGCCAGGGTGTAAGGTTGCCCATAGAGCATATCCCTCGAATACCTTTTTTTTTTTTTTCGTGCGGAAATCCCCTCGGATACCCCCCGCCGGCTAGCGGGCTAGCAGCTATGTCGGGCTTGAACCGACTAAAACCGCACGCTGTCTCGGGTCTGCAGGCGCCAGGGTGAATATTTGTGATCTATTTTTTTTTCTTTTATATTCGTTCCGGACCATCGCGGACTTTTTGTAAACCTTTTTAAGGTGTACAATACTGTAGCACATTATTGTGATCTATCTCGTAGGGTTGAGCCTTCTTCGTAGTTTTTGCGTCCAAACAGATAAACAGATAAGGATTCCAAAATTATTTATTACATATATATACATACATATTATACAGATACTTATACATATTACTTATAAATTACTGGTGGTAGAAATTTGATGACAGAAATTTGTCACAAAATTCGGCCGGGTGGGTACCGCCGAATACGATTGCGAAAAACCCTCCATAGTAATCCAATTTCGGTTTGATTGCGTTCAGGGGTCAGCAAGTGCATAGCCGGGCAGGGGGATTATGGTGGCAGCACTAGTGGGATCGGTGGGTGTCACGCGGTACTGCGACGATAATCCTCTTCTGATGAGGCCGTCAAGCTGAGTGCCACCATTGTTAACATGGTACGTACGTGTATGTAATGTTGACCCTCTTTCCTGAGACTTCACCTTAAACTTACCATCAGGCGAGGTGAAGTCAAATTGACGTGTCCTAAATATAAAAAAAATGTGTTCAGAATCGCTCATTTAATATAACCCAAGTTTTTTTTTAATATCTCCAATGTACAGACACAACGAAGCACCGGAACCACTAGTCCGGAAAGTTGGATTTCGATAACGTTATAGTCACGTTTGAGGCAGTGAAAATTGAGAGAGTGATATTGACAGAGTGAACGTTAGAGTTTTGTTTCGAGCGTATGAGGCAGTGAAAATGTTTGTCGAAACAGCGTCTTTCGCGACTATTTCATTCGAGTCCATGAGCTTTCGAACCGGTGAGGCAGTGGAAAAATAATTCGCAGCAGCGTGCGTCGCAAGGACGGCATTCGGAACTACATATGTATCCCAAACAAACACCAGTATGTGGTTTCTAGGAACGAGGTTCAAAACAGCCAATAATAAATGTAATGCTAAAAATGCTGTGCTCACTTTTGTAATATGTATCACGTTGCTACGCCGATATATTTACCTAAAAGTTATTTTCAAAGATTGATGTGACAAGGACAATATGTTTGTTCTGTTTTCTATATTTTGCGTATTTATTTAATAGCGTGAATGTATTTTCACCTTCATAAATGAATTTCCTAAATTAACAAATACTATGCAGAAGCAGGCTGCCTAAAAAAAGATAAAAAAAATAAAAAATAAATATCCTAGAACATTCTACACAGCGCTATAGACTTCAAGTAAGCATAGGTTGTATTGGGTGCGAGGGATATGCTCTATGGGCAACGTTACACCCCGGCGTCTTAAGACCCGAAACGACGTGCGGTTTTAGTCGGTTCAAGCCCGACATAACCGCCCCCGCTGCCCGGCGGGGGGGTATCCGAATGGATTTCCACACGAAAAAATAATCGAAGAAAAAGTATGGACTCTAGAAAGCTATTAAACATACTTGAATTACAGAAAGTAGAAAGGAATAAAACCGGCCAAGTGCGAGTCGGACTCGCACACGAAGGGTTCCGTACCATTATCTATAAAAAAGCGGCCAAGTGCGAATCGGACTCGCCCATGAAGGGTTCCGTGGCAGCAAGTAACATAATAATGTCTTATTTTTTATTTTTATATTGGAGTTGATTGAATGAAAGGTAAATTGCGGTTTACAAGTTATGACGTATTAAAAAAAACTACTTACTAGATCTCATTCAAACCAATTATCGGTGGAAGTTTACATGGTAATTTACATCATATATTTTTTTTTGTTTTATCATTCTCTTATTTTAGAAGTTACAGGGGGGGGGGGCATATTTTACCACTTTGGAAGTGTCTCTCGCGCAAACTATTCAGTTTAGAAAAAAATTATATTAGAAACCTCAATATCATCGATGAAAAAAAAATTTTGTGTTTCAGTACCCCCAAAAATTTAATGGTTTTTTTTCTATTTTTGTGTGAAAATCTTAATGCGGTTCATAGAATACATCTACTTACCAAGTTTCAACAGCATAGATCTAATAGTTACGGAAAAAAGTGGCTGTGATATACGGACGGACAGACAGACAGACATGACGAATCTATAAGGGTTCCGTTTTTTGCCATTTGGCAACAAAACCCTAAAAAGAGCAAAAACATCACGTTTGTTGTATGGGAGTCCCCGTTAAATATTGATTTTATTTTATTTTCTTTTTTATTTCAATAGTGTAAATATTATATACACAACTAAATATTCTGTTGTTATTCCAGCATTCACGGCGCCCCTACAAACCTTTTTGTGTCCTTGCAGAATCTTACGATCTGTTCCACCCTCAGATTCTTCAACTCCTCCGTATCCAGTGTGTCCGATCCCAGAAGTTCCCATCTAATTAGTGAGTACATGGGACATTCGGCCAGCAGGTGGAAACTGGTTTCTTCTGTCTCCATGCACTCCGGACACTTGGGGTCAGTCTTCACTCCGATCACTGTCAGGTGTCTTTTCAGTCTGCAGTGTCCTGTTATTACTTCAATGACTAGCCTCATGTTCCCTCTTGAGAGTTTGGTCAGTTGGCTTGTCTTTTTCTTGTCAATGCCCTTGATAAAGATCTTCGACTGTCTCATGCCTGTCGATGATCTCCATCGCCGGTTAGTGTCTGCTATAATACTGCAGCTAATTACTCCCTTGGTTATTTTGTGCGATATTGGGAGCCAGGGCTCCGGCCCTTTTGTACCATATTACAAGCCTCTTTTTGTCGTGTGTAAATATTTATTTTATTCTATTTTGTTAGTATTTGTTGTTTCACAGATGATGTATTTCTGTTGCCGCTATGGCGAAAATTTCAACAGTCTAACTATCACGGTTCTTGAGGTACAGCCTGGTGACAGATGAACAGACGGACAGCGGAGCCTTAGTAATAGGGTCTCGTTTTACCCTTTGGGAATACGGAAACCTAAAAATATTTACACTGAGCGGTTGAGTCTCAATTACACCTGAGGCCATCACTGAAGAGCCCGGCGTCCGGGTTCTGGAATTTACTTCTCCACATCGCACAAGCATTGGCATCCCTGGCAATGATACTATTGACATGCCTCCCACCTTCTACGACGTTAAACCAGCACTTCTTGAATCTACTCCTCCTACCGATGCCGGTGGAGGCGACATGGCCAGACATTTTTACCCACGTAGCCTGGCGGTCGCTACATAACGTGGCTGCACCAGTAAAGGCGTCTCTCCAGCATTTGACGACCTCTGTGGCGTAGCGGTAGTGCGTTCGACTGCTAAGCCAGAGGTCGCTGGTTCGATTCTCGCTCAGTGCAAATATGTATATTTGCATCGGTATGGGTGTTTCTATGTATATATGTATCTCTTTACAAAAAAAAGTATTTAAGTATGTTTATCCGCATTCTAAAACTCATATGAAAAGCTCAGCTTAGTTTTGATCTAGATAGCGTTGTGTACTTTGTCCTACATAATTTTTTTTAAATTATTTTATCTGCGATGTCACAGACATGAAGGCTGCCGCGGGAGTTCCTCGCGAGATCTTTACGAGTGACTCAACTGCAGCATATTCATGGCATGACACGCAGCTCTTGTTTGTATTGCTCTAGAAAAGGCCACGCTTCTTGCGCTTTCGTAGACCTGCCTCTTCAACTTAACCGTTTTCAACCTGTTCTGTTGAAAATTATAACCAATCACAACATTGTTTCGTGTGACGTAATTGGTCTTAATATGTAAGAGTTTGGCGACACTATACCTTGGAAAATTCATGCGTCACCCCCCGCCCCGCGCGAACCATGGGAATGTCACGCATGTTCGACGCAGTTCCACTAACAATGTTTAAGGGCAGTTCCCCAGGATTTCATATTTCGTGGATATATGTACGATATATGTATGTATAAATGTACAAAATAAATAACGAACTCTCGTACGTCAACAATGCACTACACATCACGGTATGCGCGTGAGTCATACTTATTTTAAACCCACGCACGTAAATATAATTTATAATACACGCTTTTGATTATGACGGCGGTAGAGACACGGTATTTCCAGCATGAATTAACCGACTCTATCAAGGATTTATTTGGACATTTGAAATAAGTTAAAAAAAAAAACATTATTATGTTACTTGCTGCTACGGAACCCTTAACGGGCGAGTCCGACTCGCACTTGGCCACTTTTTTTTTCTTTTCAATTTCCCTCTCTCTATTCAGGGAGTAATGAGTTATACCTTGCTAGTGGTTTAAGGTATGCTGTGGTGCTTTGACAGAAGAGAAAAAGAGGTTAACTACAAAAAGAACTCGGGATAGTAGGTAGACGGTTAAGAATTCGAAGTCCTAATGGTGCGGGAAAGAAAAAGCTGTTGAATTGTTTAATTCTTGATTCCCGGTACACGGTTCCATAGCAGGCCTATAGGCCGTATGCTTTCATTCACGAAGTAGGTCCGACAACCTCTGTGGTGTAGTGTTAGAGCATTCGACTGCTAAGTCAGAGGTCGCGGGTTCGATTCCCGCTCATTGCCAATATATATTTGCATAGGTCTGGGTGTTTCTATGTATAATATGTATTTATTTACAAAAAAAAGATTTCTAAGTATATTTATCCGCATTCTAGATCCCATATGACTAGCTCTGCTTAGTTTGGGTCTAGATGGCGCTGTGTAATATGTCCTAGAATATTGAAATTTATTTATTTAGGACAGACAGATACACTGGTCAAATGACTAATAATAATAATTCCAATCAATTTAATCAGAGTATATTTACATCACTAATGTTATGTATTTAGATTTGCCAACACTGGAATAGAATGTGTGTCATCTGTTTATATGTACAGTGGTTATGGATATACATGTGCCCTAATGATTGGGAACGGTGGCTGGCAAAATAATTGATCATATGCGAGAAGAGTGACTTAGTTTGAGTTATTTATACCTTAACACATTTTAGGATCGTCATTTTTCGTAGTTATGTGTGCATTAATATATGTTAATTATCGCTCGCTTAATAATGTGCCCGGTAGATGGCAATAAACTCGCACCCTATTACATTGGGACCTTAACATAACTGGCAAATCGTGGGTGTGTAAAACACCTCTGCCTACCCCTTCGGGGATAAAGGCGTGAAATTATGTTATGTTATGTTTAAAAAACTGGGTATTTGTACCCCACTAAGACTTTGGGATGAAAGCCGCCGCCGTTACGGTCTTTTTAGTAGCAGTCGTGTTTTTTATTCTTTAATTATTTATTTTTATTTGCAGCTTTTTATTTAGCTTTTTTTTATTTTTTATTTAGACCGCGGTAGCCTAGTGGTATGGGTAATGGACTGCTGAGACGAGGTCTCGGGTTGGATCCCAGGTTTTACCATGGCACAAAACAATGACTTTTCGGTGCTTTTCGAAGTTATCTCTGTATTTATCGCAGGTTTATAAGTGCCCAGTTAATGGCAATAGGCTCGCCACCTATTACATTGGGACCTAAACATAAAAACTGGCGAAATGTGGGTGCTAGCACCTTTGCCTACCCCTTCGGGGATATAGGCGTGAGTTTATGTCATGTTATGTTTTATTTAGCAAACAAGAGAAACGAATCTTGCAACAACACAAACGAAAACTAGACTACAGAACCTTCACTTGTTGTGAGCCCCGTAAAATCTTTATATTATCATTACTCATTCCAAATTACATTAAAACATACGTCGTATATGTTTTTGAAATCAACTTTTAAAGTTCTTCATTTGATACCATACTCGATAGGTTTGAGGGAAAATATTTTTTTGTCATAATAAATTTTTGCGCCAAAAATCTACCGTATAGTTTTCGTTCAAATTTTATATACTCTATGACACTCGCAATCTGAATCCCTTTCAGTTGAATCTGTGCAGCGGTTTGAAAGAAATGAGGTAGTAAAGAATGTTACATGCATACAAGACACGCGCGAAAAACAAAACTTTTCCTTGGCAGTCGGGTAAAAAGAAGACAATAATTTTTGAGTAGATGCACAAGATACACTTTTCACAATAATATTATTAAGCGTAGCGAGCCGAAGGCGAGCGAAGCGTCTTTGGTTTCAAAGTTGCATTTCAAACAAATGATACTACTCCGAGACCGTTTGACCGATCTCGACCAAATTTGCCACGGTGATCAAGTAGACATTACTGAGTGTCGTAAGGGGTCGAATGTCCAGATCGGTCTTACCATCGAGGAATAATCACCGAAAAACCAAATCAATGGAAAAAGTCGACCGGTCACGTTGACCTATTGTTGGATAGGAAAATCTTGCTACGCTTAAGTTTGGGTTGATTACGAAGCTGGTAACCGTCCTAGTTTACTATATTGTTGACTTAATTCTCATCTTATGCTGAAGTATCACAAGTTTTTTAATAGTAATGAATTATAGGTTTATGACTAAATGTAGAACAAACTATCCATACTTAACACTAATATTTACTCTTTTAAGTACCATCTTGTTACTTGATTCCATTTTTAAACTTCAATATGCTTCATTTTCTTTTTTCTTTCTCCTTTTTTCAGGAAAGGTGAGCCGTCCAGTCTGCAGATAGCGAGTGACATCTCCGTTCTTGCAAGATTTCAACGGCCACGGTAACTAAGACTTGGAAACCGGGAAGCCGGTTCCGGTAATCCGGCGGATCTGACATCATCAAACCTCTAACGAATACCGACCGAATACAACCGAATACAGCCTCGAATACATACTTCCTAGCTTGTTAACATCCACTCTAAATATAAATTAATCTCAAGCAATGGCTTTCCACACATGACGGATGGGTTAAGATACTCATTTCTGTACGAGTATACCCCTTAAAAGAGAGGTACAGGTGAAAAATACATACATTTTAAGCTTATAGCCGTCTCCCGGATACGTTTATAGCCTCGATCAACTAAGACTTTAATAATTAAGAGAGTCTATTCCAATTAGTTACATTAAATATTCTAAATAAATAAATATTCTACGACATTCTACACAGCGGTTTCTAGACCCAAAGTAAGCATAGTTTAACTATCTTGTGTTATGGGTTCCAGAATGCGGGTAAACGTACTTATATACTTTTTTTTTGTAAATACATACATATTATACAAAGAAACACCCAGACCAATGCAAATAGACATTTTCATGCATAGAAATATTTGCACTGCGCGGGAATCGAACCCGCGCCCCGGGTCGTAGCAGTCGAATGCACTACCGCTACGCCATAGAGACCGTCGACATTGGAGTTCCATTGATGTAACTAAATGCACGCTTTGAGTCCAAGTAGTTTCATTATTTTAGAAGCCGTAGATTTCAACTACATACGGTTACAGTCTGCATAAGATACATTAATCTTCCGAAGAATAGATAAGACGTACCATTTATTCCCCCCCCCCCCCCCCACCGACCAGCGAGGTTGGTTATGTTGGGCTTGAACCAACTAAAACCTGTGTGTAAAATTTGTGTCATCAAATTTCTACCACCAGTAAAGATCTTACAACCACCTTCCAGCTCCATCATGAAATCAGCACCATGTCATCATAATGATGCATTATCACGGGATTTACACCTTTTTTTTTTTTTTTTTATCGTGCGGAAATCCCTTCGGATACCCCCCCGCCGGACAGCAGGGGTGGTTATGTCGGGCTTGCACCGACTAAAACTGCACGCCGTCTCGGGTCTTCAGACGCCGGGGTGTAAGGTTACCCATAGAGCATATCCCTCGCACCCCGGCTGACCCTGGGCCATCTCACCACTAACAGCATCGCTCATCCTGTCTCCTCTGAAAGCAGAGGAGTACGGAGAGCGATGTGTTCCCGCCACGTTGGGTATTGGCCGACGATCAATGCCAACCCTGTGAAGGGGTGAAGGGGAAGCCATTGACCGCCGCCCAGGGTGTACCGGCCGCTCCGATTCCGTTCCCCCCGGACTGCAGCGGGATCGGAATCGGAGCGACACTCGAGGAGGTTACCCAACACACACCCCACGGGATTTACACCTATATGCAAAATTTCAGCTCCATCAGTAACCGAGAAGTGTATCAAATATAATTTGCAAAATTTGATTACAAACATCGGGACAGGTGGAGCTAAAAGTTTATAAAAATTGCAAAATTCAAATAATTTTCTTAGAACACAATTTTCATACAAATAAATAATAAATAAATATTCTACAACATTCTACACAGCGTTATCCAGATCCAAAGTAAGCATAGTTTAACTAGCTTGTGTTATGGGTTCCAGAATGCGGATAAACATACTTATATACTTTTTTTGTAAATACATACATATTATGCATTAATTCGAGGCGATTAGGATATTTCATAAATGAAAAATGTATTTAAACATATATAATTGATGATTATTTTACCATCACGTGCGAGCCGTAATTTCATAAAAATCCGCCAAATGTCATAACACGTCAGCCAGCATTGCTGTGTATTTTAGTTTTCATACGACAGCCGTAAACTTAAGATGAGTGAGGTGACAGCTTAAGCGATATTTGATAGCGCTGTTAGTGCACAAAATATATAGGTATAGGACATCGGCCAAAAGTGAGCTTACTGCCTTGATATAAGTGTGATAAGTAAAAAAAAGGTATAGGACATCGCCCAAAAGGGGCTTACTGCCGTGATATAAGTGTGATAAGTATATTATGTTTATCGATCATCGTGTTCATCAGACTCAATTCTTTGCATTTAAAGTTTGCACTGTGGAGCTCGGGGCCCACTTGTCGATTCCTACGGGGGACAGACGGCAGCCGCTGCCGTAAATTCCAACATAAACCAAATTACGAATAGAAGAGCGGACCCCGGGCTTCAAAATGCAAGCTTTAATGATCTTTGATTGGGTCTGAAGCTCGGATAAATAAATAAATAAATATTCTATTACATTTTACACAGCGCTTTCTAGACCGAAGTAAGTATAGTTTAACTAGCCTGTATTATAGGTTCTAGAATGCGGATAAGCATACTTATATACTTTTTGTTTTTTTGTGAATACAAATACTAATACAAATACAAATTTATCTATACATTTATACAAATAAATGAATTATTTAGTGTCTGTTTGTAATATGCATAAACAGATTTTTAATGATTGCCCATGAATGTATACACTACACTAACAACAAAAACATTTTTTTTTTAAATTTTGTCCATCTTTCTGTCTGTCTGTCTTTCAGTCTGTTTAAAAGAGATAGGTAATCTCTGGAATGGCTTGACCTATTATGACAGGACTTTCACTGGCAGATAGGAAATGTTACAAGGCGTAACATAGGCTACTTTAATTTTAAGAAAATCATTTGTGATCCGCGCAAAAAAAACACAAAATTGTGAATAAAATCAGATTCACTCCGGAACGGCTGGACCGATTTTGACGGGACTGTCACTGCTAGATAGGTAACGTTACAAGGCGTAACATATGCTACTTTATTTTAGAAAAATAATAGTTATCTGCCCAAAAGAACTAAGACCCCAAAAATCGAAATCCACGCTGACCATGTCGCGGGTACTGCTAGTTATACACAGAAATACTCAGACCAATGCTAATAGTCATCATCATCATCCTAGCATTGTTAGCTTGCTCTTTTCCTCCTTTTGGCTTATACGGTTTTTATGGGAGCGACCGCCATCTGACCTACCAATCCCCAAAGGAAAGCCTGCGCCAGAGCCTCGTTCTCCAACCAGCAGGTGTACCGGCTTGCAGGTGGGGTCGGCTTCGGACCCCTAAGAACTAGATTGGACCCCATACACCCCCATGCTTTGATTTCGGTTATTGCTGCGATGCAGGCGCCAATCCCATTTGGGATTAACAACCGAAATTGGCGCACAGACGATTATGATAAAGTTACTACCGTGGCGCCAAAAACTGTATGAATCATGATTCGATTTTGGTGATTAGTGTCATCTGTGACCCCAAAATGCCGGTTAGGTTGAAGGGGCAGGTCTCGGAAGCATTCGGGGCATAACTCTGATGGTGGTAAGAGAAAATATTAATACTTTCAGGTACTCTTTAAAAAAAATATTGTCGAATCACCCATTCTTCTTGATATGAAAGAAAGAAACGAAACAAAGCAAGAAAGAAAGAAACATTTATCGTATGTAGTGAGTGTGTAGTGCAAAGAGGCCACAAACTAAGTACATAGCATTACATGACATCTGAAAATACTTAACATAAAGCAACTGCATCACAATAGTAATGTCGCACACAAATGTATCAAATGGGTGCCCAGTTCAGCATGTGCCAGATAGAAACCTGGCGTTGGGTTTCTACATTATGATGTTTTACAGGTTCATGGGTTTTGTGAAATAGAAGTTCAAGGTATTTAACCTTGATAATAATTAACAGAAAAACTTCTCCGGGTTTACTTGTTAAAAATATAGCGTTTAACCGAGAGTTTTACTGGTGGTAGAAATTTGATGACACAAATTTGTCACAAAATTCGGCCGGGTGGGTACCACCGTGTACGATTGCGATAAACCCTCCATAGTAATCCAATTTCGGTTTGATTGCGTTCAGGGGTCAGCAAGGGGATTGTGGCCGCAGCACTAGTAGGACCGGTGGGTGTCACGCGGTGCTGCGACGACAATCCTCTTCTGATGAGGCCGTCAAGCTGAGTGCCACCATTGTTAACATGTTACGTATATGTAATGGTGACTCTCTTTCCAGAGACTTTATCTTCAGCTTACCATCAGGCGAGGTGAAGTCAAATTGACGTGTCCTAAATATTAAAAAAAAAGTTAAAAAAAGTATCCAATGTTTAGCATTTAGCATGTTCTAACATCTGCTGCTGCCGCTAAACGTCTGCATAAGCAGGACCTTTGTAACGTGGACTGAGAGCGGACTGTATGTCGGTACAGCAAACAGACGATGCTCTTGCGTACATGCGCGCGAAGTATTTATACGCATAGCACAGTCACGAATAGAGACACTATATCTTGACCCGCTGAGGTATTCTTTTGAGCGAATAATTAGGTTCTTATAACATGCGAAAACGTTTTGTCGATAGCTATTCTAAGATAGATGTAGATATATCCGCCGCATTTTGGCTTATATCCGTCTTGTACGTTGGCAACTACTGCGGCATGGCATTCAACTGTTACGTCGGATTAGGTTTGATTTCCGCTCAGTGCTAATATTTTAATGCATGGAAGTGTGTATTCACAAAGAAAGGTATTTAGGTATGTTTATCTACGTTCTAGAACACATATTACAAGCTATGTTTAGTTAGTTTTTGCATATAAACCTATGTAGTTAGTCCCAGAATATATATTGTTTTAAGAATATTGTCACCGAAAAGCTAATTGCTTGTTGCTAGAACTGGCTCACTTCTGTAGTTTAATAGCCAGGATTTAAACCTGTGACCTATTGATCGTCAGACCGAATCCGTAAGCCCTAAGCTACCGATGCTTTTAATTAGTATGATAAAATGCCTTTCTTGAAAACCACAAGACCTAATGGACCCAGGACTCATAATACTACCCAGTAACCGACAGGAACCGTAGCTCTAAATAAAAGTACTATTAATCCCACCTATTCTATAAAACTACTATTCAGTTAAGATGTAACTTTAATCCAAAGAGCATGAACGGTAGTATAGGACCACCATTGCTCATTCGTCAGTCAGCAGGTGAGGTTAGCTTGGCTCCGAAGATCTTTGTGGGCCCCGAAGGTCCTGGTGTGGGCCCCAAATATTCAAGTTCTGAATTTTGTGCACGGAAGAGGGCAAAGGATTTTACCTTAAAAGACTCAAGAACCTTTCTGCCCCAACGGCCATCAGTTCTCCTAGCTATGTGCCCTGCCCGCTGCCACTTCAGCTTGCTGACTCGCTCGGCTATGTTACTAGTACAATAATAGGTTAAAAAATATAAAAAAGAAAGAAGATATTGCTGCACAGCGAAATATTTGTAGATCAGCTGTTCATGATATAAATACGTACATGTTGACTGCATGAACCGTTCTGTTTCTATTGTTGGTATGACGAATTTAGCATTCAGAACTCTACATCCTACTAACATTATAAACGCGAAAGTTGGGTTTCTTTTTTACGTGCGGAAATCCCTTCGGGGTATATACATAACCACCTCCGGCCAGCGGGGGTGGTTATGTCGTGTATCGACTAAAACCGCACGGTGTCCTCCCCAAGTGTCCGTTGCCGGGCACCTCGAGTAAGCCCTCGAAAGGATAACCCTAGGGTTACCGGCGGACTTTGGTCGCCACCGCGGCCTAGCCTGGTGGGGTCGGGTTTTATCCCGCTTCGGTGAGTTGGCAGGCGTGTGTGAGGCACACACGACACGCCTCCGCCACGGCCTGCTTCTGTAAGGACTGCGAGTCGGCCAATTGCCGTCCTCAGGCCCCGATCATGGAGGTCGGTAGTCCCGGGCGTAGATGAGTCTGCGGCGTCCTCGCAGCAAGAATTTATTTCTCATAAGAACCTAACACAGTTCGCTTAAAATAAGATACAGAGTAATAGTTAATAGTATAAATATATCCCTGGGGTTATCCTTTCGAGGGCTTACCGCATTTCCGCACGTAAAAAAAAAAAAAAACATTGTATAAATATATTACACCGCGGTGCACCAGAGGTCACTGTGAACAAACATATATTTGAAATCTTATAAAACTTCTTTAACGGCGTTGTTCATTTTTTTTGTAAAGGGTAAAAAAGGTTAAACTCGCGTCAGGACACGTGTCCTGATTCAAGCACTCGTAAGACGTTTACAGACAAATATAGAAGCGCTAATTTCGCGCTGTACTTAACAACCTTAGTGGCGCGTTCGACTAATGAGTGGTCGTTAACTTCGCCAAGACAGATCGACTCCGACCGAGGCCCAAGAAACACTTTTTGTCATCATATATCACAAACTTTTTGTAATATTTATTCTATTTTGTACTATAAATCTATTGATATGAAAAGGAAATTAAACAAAATGCATCTATTAATGAAAAAAGTGACGAAGAAATCGCGAGCGAGAATGAGTGAGTACTATACAAATATACTGGCGATGATGGTTCTGGTAATAATGATGGTGAAAAAGTCGTTGAAATTATGGATGGAAGTTGATTCTTCTGAGAGATAAACTTTTTATGAAAAATAATTGTAATAGTTCTGAAATGTTAAATTTTTTATGTAATATAAATTGTCATGTTTGTGTACGATAGCGCAATAAATGGATATTGTATGTTACCACATAAATGATAGTACTTTTATACTGATAATTAAAGCAATTCGTGCAAAATTATTCCCTAACCATTCCAAAATATCAAAAATGCACAACTTTAATATTCAAGTTTTCACTTCTGCCGGCACTCCCGGAGTGCAACCCATCGTTTTTTTTATATACTGATTTCGTTACATTTCTTGACATCATTTGGTAATCGATTGAACAGCTGAACTCCTTCAAACAATATAGTTTCTTTCCGTAGTTAGTGCGTACCGTCGTTAATTCAAGTTTATTACTGTTTCTTAAATTATGCGACATTGTTTTTTTGTATTTGTGAGTTAGTTTGAATTGATTTAGATGTTATGTTTTTTATAAGTGTGCACGTGTTGTAAATAGTTTAGTGTGTTTAGTAAAGTTTGTGAGTATATATGTATGTTTGTTGCTTTTTCACGCAAAAACGGCTGAACGGATCTGGCTGAAATTTGGTCTCATACAGTCTGGAATAACATATAGGCTACTTTTTATCCTATCCTATTATAGGCCTCTGTGGCGTAGCGATAGTGCATTCGACTGCTACGACAGGGGGAGCGGTTTCGATTTCCGCTCAATCCAATTATTTGTATGCATGAATATGTCTATTTGCATTGGTCTAGGTGTTTTATGTATAATATGTATGTATTTACAATAAAAAGTACATAAGTATGTATAAATTTTCCGCATTCTGGAACCCATAACACAAGCTAGTTAAACTATGCTTACTTTGGGTCTAGAAAGCGCTGTGTAGAATGTCGTAGAGTACTTATTTAATTTATTTTTATCCTTAAGCCCTAAAAAGCGGCGATAGCCCAGTGGCGTACGTAACGGACCGCTGAGACGAGGTCTCGAGTTCGATCCCCAGTCGCCCCGGGCACACACCTCTGACTGTTTGTAGTTATGTGTGCATTATTAAATATTAATTATCGCTCACTTAATAATGTGCCCAGTAGATGGCAATAGGCTCGCCCCCTATTACGTTAGGACAGAAACATAACTAGCGAATCGTGGGTATGTAATCCACCTCTGCCTACCCCTTCGGGGATACAGGCGTAAAGTTATGTTATTCCCATGGGAAGCGGGAACGGGATCAGAATTCCACGCGGGTGGAGCCCTAGAACATCTAGTTTGTAATATGTAAAACGTTTGTAAATGATATTGCACTTGATAGCAATGCATGTGTACTGTACATGGCTATACTAACACAGCCAGCCTCACCAGCTGATCAGTAAACCTACCAATTAACGATCTGACGTAAGTTTTCCTCTCGGGGTTATGAGTTCAGACATAAGTCCCTCTCATAAAAGCTGAATAAGCCTAATTAAAATGAGAAGAAGGAGTAAGTAAGGAGTAAGGAGTAATGAAGTGAATGGTGATGAAGTTACTTTTTTTTATATATACCACTCAGATAGCAACAGCGTCGAATGCCCTTCTTGAATAACCCCATATTGTAGTCGCTTTGGGAAAAATACAGCCGGGAGATAATTCCACAGCCTGAGGGTGCATGTATGTTTTTGAGTAGGTCCCTGGATGGTTGATTTTCACAACCCAGTAAGTGACAGGGATAGGGTTGAAGGTTTTTTACGAATATTTTTCAGACGAACTTTATAAGTTCCTAGCAGCCTGGATTCACCTGTTGCCCAGCAAAAATCACATTAATCTATAAGGCCGCTCACATAACATAACATTCGATTCGCCAGTTATGTTAAGGTCTCAATCTAAAAGGGGGAGAGCGTATTGCCCTCTACCGGGCACATTACTAAGCGAGCGATAATAGACATTTTTAATACACACATGAATACAAAAAGTCAGGACGTTCTCTCGTTGGAGACCATGGTGAGGGCCGTGGTCTCCGACGGGAGCAAGTGGCACGCCGCCGCCTCTTTCTGCGAGCAGGTTATGCGCGCGAAAGAGACGGCGGAGAGGGAGCGGGAGAGAACCCTGCCGCCGAGTTCCGCAGTCTGCGGCGCGGACGCCGCAGACTCGTCTACGCCGGGACTACCAACCTCCATGATCGGGGCCTGAGGACGGCAGTTGGCCGACTCGCCGTCCTTACAGAAGCAGGCCGTGGCGGAGGCGTGTCGTGTGTGCCCGCCCTACATACGCCTGCCTACTCACCGACGCGGGATAAAACCCGACCCCACCAGGCGAGGCCGCACTGGCGGCCACGGTCCGCCGGTAACTCTTACCTTACCTTAAGGGTTATCCTTTCGAAGGCTTAGCCGGGGTGTCCGGCAGGACACCGTGCGGATTTAGTCGGTTCAGGCCCGACATAACCGCCCCGCCGGCGGTGGGGTTTCCGAAAGGATTTCCGCGCGTAAAAAAAAAAGAGGTGTGAGCCCGGGGCGTCTGTATACCCCATGCTTAAATCGAATCGATCGAATGTTATCAGGAGCAACGCTACAATAACGACAATACTTTTGAAAGTATATAAAGGACTTGATAGATAAATCACCCCCGCCGGCCGGCGGGGGGGTATCCGAAGGGATTTTCGCACGTAAAAAAAAAAATGTAAGGAAAGAATCATATGATATGATTCCCACGGCCACATTCTATCATCGCACCGCTCGCCACAGACAGGGAACAGGCGCACGTCCATGGGCCATGGTACCCGCTTCCCATCAGGTGGAACGTGAGCTTGTCTGCCACCTAAGTGCTATAAAAAAAAATTAAAGGATGCTTAGGTGATTCGGACACGTACAGAGGATGCTCGATAGAAGATTGCCGAAAAAGATTTATGAGGCGAGGGTGAATGTCCAACTCAGTAAAAATCGACCTGAAGGACAATTCCCGCAACACAAAGAGGTTCAAAACTCAATCTCAATGTAGTCTCGATCTCCCAAACGTCACTTTTTCTTTTTTCTTTTATACCACTAAGGTGGCAGACAAGCACACGGCCCACCTGATGTTAAGCGGTTACCGCGGCCTATGGACGGGTGCAATACCAGTGACGTCACACTCGCGCTGCCGACCCTGTAAAGGAAAGGGGTTGGAAAAGGAGTTTGGAAGGGGATGGGAAAGGATTTTGGGAGGGGATGGGAAAGGATTTTGGGAGGGGATGGGAAAGGAGTTTGGGCTCCGGCACTCTCACTCACCAAACGGAACGCAACAGTTCAAATACTGATACTTGGCGTCGACATTCTGTGAGAGGGTGGTGCTTCCCCAGTCGAGTCGGCCCATTCATGCAACGGCCAAAATGACTGTTGCTTGACTCTACCACTCTAAGTGTGTTCTCATAACAATATTATCAATATTTTCAACCGATTTTGTTACGAGAGCTACTTTTCCTTTTAAAAAAAAGGTGTTATCGTTACAATTTTATTAATATGTCCAACAAAATGTTTGTTATTAGAACACATTTTTTGACTTTGACATTTGAGAGATCGAGACTAAATTGAGACTGAATTTTGAACATCTTGTTATTACAAGAATTTGTCCTCTGGGCGTACTATATCAACTAGGAATTCAGTGCTGGGTGCGACTCAAATAAATTGAGCTGAGCGAGCAGGACTCTTAACGGTCGCGCGATTATCTAAGGCCGCGCGCTCGTGAAACTGTTTTTTGGTGATTATTCCTCAATGGTACATCGGACATGAACCATCTCGCTTCAAAACACTCCTCAGTGTCCACACTATCACCGTGGTAAATTTGGTCAAGATCGCGCGAGTGGTTACGGAGGAGTTCAGCCACCAACAAACTGCTATGCCGGGTACAAGAGCTTCGCTCGCTCAGCTCAATAAGATCAAGGACATTTTAAAGGCAAAGCAAGGTCAAGCATGTGTGAAAACAATTAATAAACTAGAATAAACGAAAGGTGTATACCAGGATGGCAGCAAGTGCTAAGATATTGTCTTTGCGTATCCCAAACAGAATGAGGCTTGATTGTATGTATCAAAGACTTTCGTACTCAAAACAATATAGACATAGACTGCAATATATATGAAATGTTACTACTCATCGTCATCATCTTAGCATTATTACATCCGAGGGTTTGACCTCGGAGCCTGCGGTTCGCTTAATCCTTTTGGTTTGGCATATACAGCTTTGATGGGAGCAACTCCGGCAGAGGCTCTGCGCCGGAGCCTCGTCCGTCAATCAGCAGAGTGCATGGCCCATACAATAATGAAATAGGTGCTACTATTTCAGGGTCTATTATGTGTATCATGTGAATGTGTATGTGTCTCTATTATGTGTATGTGTATCACAATTAATGTGTATCATTGAAAAAAAATGAACAAGACAAACATTAGATATAATTTGAAAACAGGAAAGTGATTAAACTCGATATCAATGAGCCAACAGGTGTGGTGAACAGTGATATTAGGGTCGGCAGCGCGGGGGTGTGTGTTGGGTAACCTCCTCGAGTGTCGCTCCGATTCCGATCCCGCTGCAGTCCGGGGGGAACGGAATCGGAGCGGCCGGTACACCCTGGGCGGCGGTCAATGGCTTCCCCTTCACCCCTTCCTAGGGTTGGCATTGATCGTCGGCCAATACCCAACGTGGCGGGAACACATCGCTCTCCGTACTCCTCTGCTTTCAGAGGAGACAGGATGAGCGATGCTGTTAGTGGTGAGATGGCCCAGGGTCAGTCGAGGTGCGAGGGATATGCTCTATGGGTAACCTTACACCCCGGCGTCTGAAGACCCGAGACGGCGTGCGGTTTTAGTCGGTGCAAGCCCGACATAACCGCCCCCGCTGGCCGGCGGGGGGGTATCCGAAGGGATTTCCGCACGATAAAAAAAAAAAAAAAAAAAGGGTCGGCAGCGCGAGTGTGACGCCCCTGGTGTTGCACACGTCCATAGGCCGCGGTAACCGCTTCCCATCAGGTGGGCCGTGAGCTTGTCTGCCACCTGAGTGATATAAAAAAAAAATTGCTCCGTGATTTCAGAGATTATAATTATAATCTAGATTTTGAATATGGCACTATAAATTTAAAAAACACGCTACGAATGTGTGAGGCTATTATAAATTATACAATTTGACACTTTAATATTAGTAGCACTATAAAGTTAAAATAATTTATGTCGTATCTATGATAAGGTTATCAGCTTTATAACTAGAATAATCGGGGTACTACCCGTGGTCGAACTGGTTGTACTAAAGGACTTTTCCCCTCTAAGCAATCTGTTTAGTAGAACTAAAATTCATTCCCTATGGAACAACTGAAACCAGGAATAGAAGGTTATCAGTATTCTTTTAAAAGCTGACAAAATTACACCAAAAATCATATGCTTTTATACGAATATTGCAAAAAAAAGCTTGCAATTTCTAAAATATCACTATTAAATACTTGAACAAAATCAAAAACATCAATTCACTTTTCCGAAACTCAAATGCCTTCAATGTTTATACTCAAATATAATATTAGTTTTACATTAAATACTTCTATTTTCCATCACCATTATAAGCATACATCCTGCAGTGTCCATTAACCATTTAATAAACACAAAAAGCATCCAAAACTAAACAAAATTCATCGAAAATAATTGAGAATTTAAATTTTCGTTTGATATTTACGCCGGCGCAGGTTTGAAAGCGCTCGCTCCGGCGCGTTCCCGCCCAAGTGAAAGCTAACCTCGTCTGAAAGAGTAGCTGTGGGCCCAGGCTGGCATCCGCCTAAAATGGGGTGATCGCGTGCGATGGTATCGTATTGCCGGTATAAAAAGCATCTGACCTCCCCGCCGCCGGTCAGAACGGCTTCTAACGTGAGTATCGACGCACGCGTCGCGTCGATTAGTGCGACTATTAGTGCAGTGCATAACCGTAGTGGCTCGCGAGTGCCTGCAGTGTTGCATCGAGGTTTAAGTGACGTAGCTGGAGGTGGACAGCTGATTTATCACTTGCATTGGATTGATTGTGAAGTGCCTGCTGTATGGTGTGCGGTTTATGGTTCACACGATTTTAATAAGAAACTGTTTGGATTATTGATGTTATATTAAAGTTTGAAAGTGAATTGATAGATTTAACGGCGATTTTGAAATGTGACTAATTTATAATTGACTTTTATTATTATTTTTCTCATGAAATATAATTTGAATTGAATTAAAATTAATTTAATGTTATTAGATCCTAATGGGCTACAAATTAAAACTTTGAATTGAGTACAATTAATGTGTAACATTGAAAAAAGAACAAGACAAACATTAGATATAATCTGAAAATAGGAAAGTGATTAAACTCGATATCAATGATCCAACAGGTGTGGTGAACAGTGACCTATCAACCAACACCATAAAAGACAATAAACAATCCAGTGACGGATAAATCAGTTGGCGTACTTCCAGCGCGCATACCTCTGTGACGTAACATCCGCGAAGGGCCGTACGGAGTAAGCTAATAAAAAACGCGCGCATAAAAGTCGGCGTTACGCAAACTGGGGAGCTGGCACCGTTCCCGTACCGGCCACTACTCGGGTTACAGCCACAAATAGACGCACGCGCTTTTCGGTAGCTTTATCTCTCTCGATAATATCAAGTCGATCCACTAACGTGCCGCGTGTGTTGCAGGAAGGCTCCAGGGCTGTGTTCTCGTGTCTCGACTAGCCCAAAAGTCTCGTTAACCCTCCGAAATGCCGAAGCCCGTTGCCCAAGTGGGTGACGACCCCGATCCGACCCCATACCTGTTCGTCTCTCTGGAACAGAAGCGTATCGATCAGAGCAAGCCGTACGATGGCAAAAAGGCATGCTGGGTGCCTGATGAAAAGGAGGGCTTCTTGCAGGGCGAAATCAAGGCTACCAAGGGTGATTTGGTGACCGTCAACCTTCCGGGTGGCGAGGTAATTTAATTGACGATGATCGATGCTAGTTTTAACATTGGTGAATTTTAATTTAAAACAAGTTAACGAAAACGTCAATCGGGTTAACAATCGAAGAAGATTGAATGATGAATGATTTTACTTGATGGTTTTTCGTACATTTTGTACAGAACATTACATCGATATGTGGATTATAGTTATATAGTATTAGATAAATTTTGAAAGACTACTATAATTGAAATGTTAACTTTTTGATTAAAGTACTTAGAAGATCATGAACAGGAAGTATGAGAGAATGAATAAGTGAAGCGTATAGTTTGAAATCTTTAGTTATAGACCCTTGTATTTACTAATGAGATACGTAACGTGTTCATTAAATGAGCAGGAGAAGACGTTAAAAAAGGAACTCCTCTCCCAAGTAAACCCGCCGAAATTCGAGAAAGTCGAGGACATGGCTGACTTGACCTATCTTAACGAGGCTGCTGTACTCCACAATCTACGACAACGATACTATGCGAAACTTATCTATGTAAGTAGGCGCTCTTGGCGCCTTATCATAACTTTTATACTAATTTAAGAATTTACCCCACAGACCAAAGACTTCAAGAAAGATCTTGTTACTCAAGTCAACCCACCTAAGTACGAGAAAGCAGAGGATATGTCCAACTTGACATACCTCAACGACGCTTCTGTTTTGTATAACTTGAAGCAGAGATATTACCACCAACTTATTTACGTAAGTCGAGGGCGCCGTCAAGAGTTCCGGCCTTGCAGTGTGCATGCACTTCACCTCTTCTATCTTTCAACACTGTAGACAAATTTCTCGATAGTATTGGATTGATACCAAGTTTTAAAGTGCGGTAGATGTCCATGAACGGCGTAATTAATCTTGGATTGATGTCTCAATTTGGTATATAAATAGAATTAGCGGCATGCCAGCTGTGGCTATTTCAGTAAATTTTATTTAGCGTTTGGATATTTCTGTCTTGACATAAAAGTTTCTCTCTCGTTCGATGTAATTGTTTTGGCAATCATTCCTGTGAGCTAAACAATCAAAGTACGTACATAAAGTGATTGAAATATTGTTAAACTTAATTTTATTATAGAAGAAATATATAGAAGCGAAGAGTTGAAAAATTTAACAAGTCCGCATTGGAACGCTTATATTTTGACGACCTAAATAAGAAAAAGCATTCAAAAGTTCCCAAAATAGACTTCTTGTAATTTTATTGACAGTATCCGGAAACGCGTTGTTTTAGACTTTATATATGAGTAACATAGAGTCTAATATCGAAGGAAATGTGTCTACGAATTCGAAATATCATTCATTTTGTGACTAAACACTTCCTGGGCCGTACTTGACCGTGTATACAGGGAGAGTCGGTGCAAAAGGACTCGAAAGCGTCCGGATCTTCTATTTTTGGTGTTATTTTTATTTTGTTTTTAGAAATCTCTATTTCTAGAATAGAAGACTTTGTCATATACAAGTTTGTGTTGTTTTTTGATTTCCGCGTTTTAACGCTGGGAGTCGCGGTTCTATCTTTCTTTACATTGAGCAGAAAGGTATCGTTACTGTACCCTAGCTCTCCGTTTTTTTCTCGTTATTATATATTACAGGACTCTGAGACGTCCGTATAACTACAAATTTCAGCTTCAGAATAAGCAGGATGCTCTAGAAATTTTATTGAAAATAAACAGTCATATCATTATCTTATTAATTTACATCAGTTCTAAGAGTAGTTCAAATAGTTCAAAATTGATTTTTTAGAGAATCCTGTGCTAAAATGTGTTTGCAGAGACTCAAAGTACAATACAGTACCAGTTTCTGTTTTTGTGTTTTCTTTAGATGTAGATTCTGCGTTGTTCCTCATAAGTCCTTCCTTGAATCTCCATCGATATTCTTTATTTTCCAAAACTGCAAAGCGGAATACATTCAAATTATGTTTTGTTTTGCTTAAATTCCGCTACGCCCGATTCCAAAACCAAATTGCAGTTTTAAACTAAGTTATATAAGTTTAGAATCGTATCCTATCCTAATGTTCCCTGGAAACCTTTCTACTTTACCCTCAAAACCACTATTATCATCATCACCGTAATAATCACAACTCCATCACCACAGACATACTCGGGTCTCTTCTGCGTCGCTATCAATCCTTACAAGAGGTTCCCCGTGTATACTTACCGATGCGCCAAGCTGTACCGTGGCAAGCGTCGTTCAGAGGTGCCTCCTCACATCTTCGCCATCTCCGACGGCGCCTATGTGAACATGTTGACCAACCACGAAAATCAATCTATGTTGATTACGTAAGTAATTTTTGTTAATTATTTCCTATTTGCTGTTGCCCGCATGGTTATCTGTTCTCGTTCCCACTTGCCATGGGAACCTATTCTGTCGATAGAATTAGCCTATGTGTTATTCCAGAATATATCAACCAGATCTGTTCAGCCGTTAGAGTGTGATTGAGTAACAAATATCCAAACATCATCATAAACTTTCACATTTATAATATTAGTAGGAAGCAAATTAAACTTCCTTAGTATAATATTAAGGAGTAGTTTCAAGTAATTAGTCAAAAATATCGTAACTAAGCAGTAAAAATACTGTATAAAATGTGTTACTTAATTCGTGAAAATTAAGAAACAAATCCATTACATCAACAGCGGCGAGTCTGGTGCCGGAAAGACTGAGAACACGAAGAAGGTAATTGCGTACTTCGCCACCGTCGGTGCCTCCCAGAAGAAGGATCCCAACCAGGAGAAGAAAGGATCCCTGGAAGACCAGGTCGTACAGACTAACCCTGTACTTGAAGCCTTTGGTAACGCCAAGACTGTGCGTAACGACAACTCTTCTCGTTTCGTAAGTATACAAACTACAAACCTAATACTGCAAATTGATAAAATTAGGCTTCTGAGTTTAAGAGAACAACGATTGAATTTGTGGTTTTTGTCTTTGCCTAGGGTAAATTCATCCGTATTCACTTCGGCCCCTCCGGTAAACTGGCTGGAGCTGATATCGAGACCTGTAAGTATACTTTAGCATATAAGACATTGAATATTTTATCCCTGGTCTTGAAACTTAGTACTGAAATCGAATGTCTTCACCAGATCTGCTCGAGAAAGCCCGTGTCATCTCACAGCAGGCCCTTGAGCGTTCTTACCACATCTTCTACCAGATGATGTCTGGGTCTGTCAATGGCCTTAAGGGTGCGTATTACTTTGATGAAGAAACTGAATTAAAATCTAAACTACTGGTACAGTTAGCAACAAAGGTAGCTTAACAGAGTGTAATTTAAATATCATCATGGCTCAATGAAATTTTGAAGCAATTACTATGCTAACTTTTCCTATAGATTTAGATCGGATAATTAAAAAACAATGTTTAAAAATGATTTTAACATCATTCATTGTTTCTGTAGTTCACAAGAAGTATGGTAGATGGCTTCAGCGTGGCCCCGAGACGTATATAATATATTGGAGAATTTCGAATATCTGGGACGTGTCTAGGTAGCTCAATTGGTCAGAGCATTCCCCCTGTAAGGGACTTATGGTGGGTTCAAATCCCGCCCAAGATGTTCTCTTTTTCTCCCAAGATGATCTAAATCTATCATCATGGCTCTTAAAAAACCTTTTTTTTTTTAAATTTTCTAAAAATGAATCCTAGCTAGATCGATTTATCGCCCACGAAACCCCTTGTATAGTAAATTTCATGAAAATCGTAGGAGCCGTTTCCGATTTTAGATGAAATGGAAACATGAAACAAAATACAGTATAAAGATTTTTGAGAATTTGTTAGTGTTCAGCAACTCTTAGTGCGAACTGTACTTTTCAGTTAAAAAATATATATGTTTTAACTGCCACTGATAATTTAAAATATAAACATACTGGTTTGTTAAATATTACTTTTAAAGACATTTAAATAAATAAATAAATAAATATTTTAGGACATAATTACACAGCGCCATCTAGACCCAAACTAAGCAGAGCTTGTCACATGGGTTCTAGAATGAGGATACACATACTGAGATACTTTTTTTGTAAATAAATACATATACACATACATAGAAATACCCAGACTAATGCAAATATACATATTTACAATGAGCGGGAATCGAACCCGCGATCTCTGACTTAGCAGTCGAATGCTATCTACGCCACAGAGGTACTTACTATTGGTATATAAATAATTTGTCCTCTAATTAAGGATCTGGTAATGAAACTCTGCCAATCCCTTTGAAAATATACAGGTTTGAGTATATATCTAAAACAGTAATTAAAGAAGTACCTATATAACTACAAGCAGTTTAAGAAGAAGAAAAAAGCTTAATTGAATAAATTCCATGTTCAGATTTCAAAAAAAATATAGCATTAAAATGTAGTGTACAATAATGATATTAACATGTTGTTTCAATATTTAGAGATGTGTTTGCTGTCAAACGACATATATGACTATAACATCGTATCGCAAGGAAAAACTACCATACCCAACGTAGATGATGGCGAGGAATGTACTTTGACTGACGTAAGTTCGGCTTCCATTGAACAGGAGGTCGTATAGATTGCCATGTTTACCGTCATATGGTCGCATACAACCGATCAGTGAATCACGCATCTCACCGAGGTTTCGGCATGCCACCCGTAGTATACTGTATTGTATTTTTTACCTGTACCAGAACCGAGGGATGAACCCAAACCCACCATCCTATAGTTGAACACCTTTCACTTATGACTTTGATTGGTGTAATTTATAGAAATCTGCCTATTGTCCAACGACATCAACGACTACCATATCGTGGCCCAGGGCAAGACGTCAATTCCTGGCGTCGATGATGGAGAGGAAATGAGGCTTACCGATGTGAGTCCAGAATCATTCAACTGGCTCATTATTTCTCATTTTATCTGTTATCTTCAATGCTGCTTGCTTCTGCTTACGACTGATTTGAAACACAGTTGTTGCATGTGTATGTCAGATATTTTGGTGTTTTACAGAAGTAACGATGCTAAGCAACCGCATCTCGGATTATCCCCTCATAAGTCAAGGGAAGACTCGTATACCTGGAGTTAACGACGCTGAAGAGTTCGAATTGACGGTCGTAAGTTCGAACCTGCGCAAGGAGCGTGCGTCTTGATACAGATATCCGTGTATTGGGTCTAATTTGAAGTGAACGTTGCTAGTCTGATCAATAGTGAAAGGCAGATGAAGAAATATCTATATTCTATCTAAATCTTTGATTGCCGTTACAGATATAGTCTATCTACCAATTCGATACTGTCTTGCACTACATGACCTATGCATAATCACAAAACACCAAAATTTCTGGCATATACCTGTATTGCTCGCTCCCTGCAAGTGTTCAAAAGGGTTTTATGCACATTTTTTATTTTGACTCCAACTCCTGATCCAGCACAAGCACAACAACACACTAATATCGGATACGACATTGACGGTTAGGGCTTTAGGAATTTTCAGGGTATCTCCAAAATGTTGATGGAGTTCCCTAGATATTAAATTTTATGATTTAATTGGCAGAAAAGTGTCTGTTGTCCAACGACATACACGATTACTATAACGTCGCTCAGGGTAAGATTACCATCCCCAACATTGATGACGGAGAGGAATTGCAGCTGACGGATGTAAGTGAACAAAAACTTGTAAAAATGAAGTGAGTCCGTTGAAGTAAGCCATATGACGCAAAAAGAAAACTGTACTGGAAAATACAGAACTGCGGTCCGGAGGAATACCATTAACACTGACGCTAATGGAATATTTCTTAGTTACTTAGACAAAAGTTGTGATTATAGAATTTAGCAGTAGTCTTAAAATATTTTGAAACTACAAATGGCGTGTATCAGAATGTAGGACCCTTGTATAGATTATAGGACCCTTTTTGATGATTATGCACTTTTCTACTAAGAAAATTGAAGATAGCCCTGTGCACCAAACCCTATTATTACAAAAAATACCCTCAAATGCTTAGTAAGCCTAACGCTTTAATTTATCACGCTAACCCTTTTATTTTAGTAAAGGCATGTTTCATCCACATGTAACCCTGGGGCTATCCTTTTGAGGGCTTATCCAGGGCATCCGGGAATAGACATTCGGGGAGGACATCATGTGGTTTTTGTCGGTCCGATTCCGACATGCCTATCCCATCGTTAGCACCGTTGGGATGAAGCCCGTAGGGGTTTTCATACGTATAAAAAAAAGAAAAAAAAATGGCATGTTTCATGTGTAAGATTTCTCATTATCTAGTATTTTATTCAACTATTTTAAATTCTATAAATGCTTACCCTTACAATAAGGTTATTCATATTGACCACTTTTGAAAGTAATTATTCTCAGTTTTATGTTCCTGTAATGTACCATTTTAGCAGTTTATGTTACACAATTAATATTTGTTTATATTTCAAAATTCCAATACAGCATAGACATGCTTATATCGGTATTATGATAAATACTAACGTATATTTTGTTATATAGCAAGCCTTCGACATCCTGGGTTTCACCCAGGAGGAGAAGGACAACGTATACAAGATCACCGCCGCTGTTATGCACATGGGTTGCATGAAGTTCAAGCAAAGGGGTCGCGAGGAACAGGCTGAAGCTGATGGTACTGATGTAAGTTAAAATCAATACCCATAAAATTTGAATGTCTCCAAAATCTGGTATCTTTATATCAAAGAATGCTAATGTTCATTTTCGCTGTTTACAGGATGGTAACAAAGTAGCCACTCTTCTTGGTTCTGATGTAACAGACTTGTACAAGAACTTGCTCAAGCCCCGCATCAAGGTCGGAAACGAGTTCGTCACCCAGGGTCGTAACAAGGACCAGGTCACCAACTCCGTTGGTGCTCTTTGCAAGGGCATGTTCGATCGTCTCTTCAAATGGCTCGTCAAGAAGTGTAACGAGACTCTTGACACCAAGCAGAAGAGGCAGCACTTCATTGGTGTACTGGATATTGCTGGTTTCGAAATCTTCGACGTGAGTATCCGAACATACGGCCTTAACGGGCAAACCTATTCAAATTTGATGATACTAATATTTTTACTTGTTAAGTATTTTCAGAAATATGGTGCAGCGCTATTTTAGAATTTAATTCTTTTGATGTAAATGCAAATTTATTTCATAGTTCAATGGGTTTGAGCAACTGTGTATTAACTTCACGAACGAGAAACTACAGCAATTCTTCAACCATCACATGTTTGTGTTGGAACAAGAAGAATACTCGAGGGAAGGCATTGTCTGGGCCTTTATTGACTTTGGAATGGACTTATTAGCCTGCATTGATCTTATTGAAAAGGTACACCGAGTATACCCGGCTCTCGGCTGCGCTACTGTACCTAATCCAAGTGTTGAACCTTTAGTTTTCAGAGCTGTCAATAACCCCGCTAAATAGGCTAGTAAATGTTTCATGCTTAATTTGATTTTTTTTTCATACCATTTATATAATAGTTCAACGGTTTCGAGCAACTCTGCATTAACTTCACCAATGAAAAGCTACAGCAATTCTTTAACCACCACATGTTCGTACTCGAACAAGAAGAATACAAGAAGGAAGGCATTAATTGGGCCTTCATCGATTTCGGAATGGACTTGCTCGCTTGTATCGATCTGATTGAGAAGGTAATAGTTGAACTAGACTCGTCCCGTGATCCCGTCGTCGCCAGGAGCAGTCTTGACGGGAATCGTTTGATTATTCTTACCTAGAATTCAAGCCAAGGACTAGCTTGACTTCTCAATGTAGGGCCTACTCTTCGATCATGAAACAACTACGATATGAGATCCGTAGTCTGATTTACCTAAACCCTAACCTAACATTCCCCATTACTTATCTCACTGCAGTTCAACGGTTTTGAACAACTCTGCATTAACTTCACCAACGAGAAACTACAGCAATTCTTTAACCATCATATGTTCGTTTTGGAGCAAGAAGAGTACCATCGTGAAGGCATCGAATGGACTTTCATTGACTTTGGCATGGATCTCCAAATGTGCATTGACCTTATTGAAAAGGTAGTTGGCGTAAAAAAACGATGAACGCTTACTTACGCCACGGGGGTTCTCGAATAATGTCCACAAAATCTTTATAGTTATTTTTATCTAATATAAGATTTATGTATGGCTTTATTATTGGACTTTCTTGGAGAACCCAATCAATGCTACTGTGCCCTTTGTTTTTTTGCGTGTCTCTTACTGTGTGTTTTTCTTCTCTACTATCAATCTTAAAACATTCAAGGACAGAAAACCACTTTACAATATATAATTGACTAATCAATCGTCTGAATTATTTTTTCCATGTCTGCGCGATCCAGATGAACGGGTTTAATCAACTCTGTGTTAACTTTACCAACGAAAAATTGCAACAGTACTTTAACCATTTCATGTTCGTTCTTGAACAAGAGGAGTATGAAAGAGAAGGGATCCAATGGATCTTTATCGATTTTGGTATGGATCTACAACCAACAATTAATTTAATAGAGAAGGTATTAGTGTTAATATAAGCTTCAGAATTTAGGCGCGAGCAGAGCTTCAAGCTGAATCGCCTGCAAGTGCAATCTGCTGGCTGTTCCCCTGCCCCACAGTATTAAGTAGGCAGAGAAATTACACACGCAAAAAATATGCAAGCGAAGCTACTGCATTTTATGATAAAATATTTTAATTTGCATTTTGCTATCGCGTCCCCCAGTAAATATCTAAATACACCGCTCTCAGGATCGCACGCGACTCGCAGAGTTAAATTGTAGTTAAAATAATAAGAAATTGTAACAAGTATATAGTTTATTTGAGGTAACATTAACTGCTTTAATAAAATTCTATTATCCAAGCTCTATTGATGTAAGTTCAGCTTTCACACAATACAAAACGCACCATAATACAAATTTCTTCTTATATGCATGTTGCTTCTTAAAAATGATCCGTGTTGTGTATATATGTCCGTTTTATTTTTTAAATCTACCAGAATTCAATTCAATTCTAAAATTTTCATATGTATTTTGTCTTTTTTTAAGAAACATTTCTAAAGTGTAAAATAATTTATTTCAATGTTTAAAATCACTATACTAAATGTTATTAGATGATGTCTAATACTGCCTTGCGCTAATCTACTTGATACGTTTCCAGCCTATGGGTATCCTCTCCATTCTTGAGGAAGAGTCTATGTTCCCGAAAGCCACCGATCTAACCTTCGTTGAGAAGTTGAACAACAACCACTTGGGCAAGTCTCCTCCATACCTGAAGCCCAAGCCCCCCAAGCCAGGTTGTCAGGCAGCTCACTTCGCTATTGGTCACTACGCCGGTAATGTAAGTATCCCAAACATGTATTATATTTGTGAAACTCCTGTCACTATGTCACTGTTCAGATGGAGTTAATATCTTCGTTGTGTCATGAATCAGGTCGGCTACAACATCTCTGGATGGCTTGAGAAGAACAAGGACCCTCTTAACGACACTGTGGTTGACCAGTTCAAGAAGAGTTCGAACAAACTGTTGATTGAGATCTTTGCTGACCATCCTGGTCAGTCTGGTGATGCTAGTGGTGGCGGCGGTGGCAAGGGTACGTAACATTTTGATATTCGACAGACCCTATTAAATAATTATGAATGAATGTAATGTATATCTATACTATTACTAAAATACTTTAGACTTTAAGGAAGTAATGTTTTGGGTTGACTACGGGTATCATAAGCCATTCTGTATCTTCTTCAACATACATTTATCAACACCTTAACCAAAACATGAAACATCAACTCCTCAAGTGCTCAACAAAACCATGACCAGGTGAACATGGATACAAACTTAATTTTTATCATTGTTTTTACACCACTCACAGAACATTTTATGAAGAATTCAGACACTACATTATATCCTAGTGACTAATTCTTCAGCTTAAACCATATATTATTCTAACCTTTATTTTAAACAAAAAATAGGTGGCAAGCGCGCTAAGGGTTCTGCCTTCCAGACTGTATCATCACTCTACAGGGTAAACCCGAATATACAATCACACGCGATTTGCTTCTGTGTCTCCTTCGTGGCTTTACTGTCTTCGTCTGTCAATACGCTTGCTGCTGACTCTCGATCTGTGGAATTATTATCTAAATTATTAAACTCATTTTAAATGCTCATTTTATGTTGTGATATTCCATGGCTTTGAAGTCAGCCTGCACTATGCGCTTTCACAATAATCATGTCTATGTCTATACAACACAGTCCATGTCGCAGCCAATCGTCCGGCAGGTGTTAGTCCACGAGTATTTTACGTCTATGGCGTTATTGTGATGTCCTTGTACTAATAGTGCTTGTTAATGTACGTTAATAGGTGGTCGCGGTAAGAAGGGAGGTGGTTTCGCAACTGTGTCCTCTGCTTACAAGGTTTTTAAATATTTCAGATTATTTAGATCATTTAGTGTTACTTTGATTTTCTATTTTTTATCAAAGCCGGTGCAGTTGTAGCTACGTAAATGTAGTTCTGCATCAGATTTTTGTTTTAACGTAGTTCGATACCTGGATTGATTGAAAGGTAATCACTTCACCCTCATTCATACATATATAATGTCATACTGTGTAATACCTATATGTATGATCCGTTTAATTCACCCCCATCCATTGTAGACGCACTAGAACTACTAAAGTGTGTCATACAACATTTTTTAGCTGCAAAGTAGTTACTTAAAAAGTTGTAACAATCCTACGTTTGCCGCTGTACAACTAATAGTTTTAATGTTGTTTTTATATGTTCTAACCTAATTGTGTGCATCTATGTTCTCCACCTTTTCATGAAAATACTTCTGAATGTTACGTTTCATACGTGTGCTGCTTCTATTTGTTCAAAGGGTAATTTCTGAATACTACACAGAAATGATCTTCATCAAGCCAATAATTAAATTTTATGTTGAAATCTTGCCTCTTGCTCTATGTGAAAATATCGGTAGCAATATGAAGATTTCTAACGGTTTAATGTCTACAGGAACAACTTAACAACTTGATGCAAACGCTGAGGTCTACGCAACCTCACTTCGTGCGTTGTATCATTCCCAATGAATTGAAACAGCCTGGTAAGTAACAAATAACATTATAACTTTTTTAACGCCGTTGCTCTTGTCAAATTAAGATTTTTAATCTTTCAGAAAACTACTAAGCTCCTTTACAGGTTTGTTGTGTATTTTTATTGTAATGAGATCTATAAACTTTGGCGCGCAGGTCTCATCGACTCTCACCTTGTGATGCACCAGCTGACCTGTAACGGTGTGCTTGAAGGCATCCGTATTTGCCGTAAAGGCTTCCCCAATAGGATGGTCTACCCCGACTTCAAGCTCCGGTAAGAATCCCACTTTACTAAATGCATAAACAAATCTATTTCAGTAGCCGAGTGGCCTTACCACAAATATATTAAGTATGTTAAGAGTCATCAAATATTTCAGTTAATTTATTTTCTTACCAGAGATTATATTTATTTTGATATGCTAATAATTTTTCTTGGTGAGTCTAAACAAAATTCTTCGAGTTCTCGTATGTTCGACCTGATTTTATTCTGGTACTGCAGCTGACGTCATCAGATATTCGTGCAACCATGAGTAAGAACATCTAATATTATTTTGATGATTCCCCACTCAGTCAAACCTTTATTTTTTGATCAAGGTGTGAAGTGATATTTATATACTCTTGCAATTGATATTTTAAGATTGTACATATGAAGTAATGTATTATTCAATGAACAGTTACATGATTCTTGCGCCCGCCATCATGACGACTGAACCTGATCCTAAAGAGGCTGCTAGGAAGTGTTTGGAGGAAGTGGGTCTTGACCCCGAAAGCTATCGTATTGGCCACACAAAGGCAAGGCAGAAATTGATACCATCCTAGAATGGTAAAGCATGAATAGTTGACCCAATCTTTTGAAAAATCTATAAAAAAATAGATTTATTTTCATTCCTCTGTACCTGGTTTGCCTCCACACCAAACCTGTTATGTCTCATTCTTTTTTTTTCAGTCACAGTTTGTTTAGTTATGTTATGCACTTACACCACACCTCAATCTAGTTGTTGATATCTGGTCATGAGGTTCCTTTTATATACCTACTGAATGTGGAAATTTCTGGAACATTGAAATGCTTTCAGGAATTTCAGTTAAACCTTTTTCTCCTTCCAAATGACCCCTGAAGATACTTAGGACATTGTATCTATGTATTGGTATTTGAACAACTATAATACAACAATCCCTCATTGTGTGTCCATATATTTTGATAATGTAGCTACAAGATCCTGGCCCCTCAAGCTGTGGAAAAGGAAACCGATCCTAAGAAAATCGCCCAGATCATCCTGGAAACTACCGGCTTAGACGTCGAGTCCTACCGTCTGGGTCACACCAAGGCATGTCTTATACCCCTGAATGTAGTTAGCAGTCCGCGGTCCTAAATACCTGGTGGATCACGTAGCTTAAATCTGCTTAATAGAATTCAGCACCTCATGAGACCGGTGTCATAATTCATTACCTTTTAGATTGTATTTGCTCTCCTTGGAGTCCAATGTACTTAGACTCCTGTTTGTTTTCCTTCATCCTTGATCCTTGTTACACATCAAGCATACACTCGTTTATTATATTTTGTGTACTCCTATAACGCAGATACAAAATTCTGTGCCCGAACCTCATCAAAGAGCCAATTACACCTGAGAATGCTACCAAGAAAATTCTCGAACATACCGGCTTGGATTCGGAATCTTTCCGAATTGGAAAGACAAAGGTAGAACTAGAGCATGCCACACGCTAGCTACATGGTACTAAACTTCCTTTTCTACCTACATTGCATGACGCAGTAACTAAAATAATCTTATATCTATTCTGTATATCTTTTGTGTGCTATTACTATTTTAGTGTCTTCTTCGGAGATATTTATACATTTGGTAACTATGAATCACTAACCAGAAGTTTTCTATCCAAATTCTTTTTATATTTAACTTCAGAACAGCATTTCAATATCATAATTTAAGCAATATTAAGTTGTAAGAATAACAAAATGTCTCGAAATAATTAATAACTTAAACCGCACACAATGTGCACGGATTTTAACACTTACAATGTGCGAGCAGGTATTCTTCCGCGCCGGTGTCTTGGGTCAGATGGAAGAATTGCGTGATGATAGGCTGTCGAAGATCGTCTCCTGGCTCCAATCTTACATCCGTGGTTACCTGTCTCGTAAGGACTATAAGAAGCTGCAGGAACAGAGGTAAGCTATGATTGTTAATTTTTTAAATAACCTCTCCATATCTTTCGAATTAGGCATTTAAAATAATTCTATTTGTGAAGGTTGGCTCTCCAAGTTGTCCAACGCAACTTGCGCAAGTACCTGCAACTCCGCACCTGGCCCTGGTGGAAACTGTGGCAGAAGGTCAAGCCTCTCCTCAACGTCACTCGTATCGAGGATGAGATTGCCGTGAGTATTCGATACTGTTGACTAATATCAAATATTTTTAATAATTATACAGGGATATCCCTATCGGTAACAAATAAAGACTTAAACATAACATAAACTCACGCCTATATTCCCGAAGGGTTAGGCAGAGGTGCTAGCAATATAATAATTATTTTTTTCAATATGGGACTTGAACAACTATACCTATAATTAACTTTATAATGGGGCGCTCTAAACATGATTAAAGTGATCGTGTCCAGCACGTACAGATGTAGGACGCCTGATTCAGTAGCATAAATAGATCGACCGCGCCCACCTGTCGGTTACGCGACACCGCAGGTGCGGAGCCATTTCTGGAACGCGCCCCCTCCATGCGTTTTCTCCATACTTCACAATGTTAGAGTTGCGTGGGCGACATACCACCCGCCGCCGCTGGAAAACTCCAGCGAATCTCAGTAGCGGAGTGGTCGGCGGCGCGGGTACCACTCACCCTACCAACACTTTCGAACGAACCGAATACATTTGCATTCCTTTTAGCCTTTCTTATTTATGTGTTAATTAAATAAATAAATAACTAATAAACAATGTCGACCGCGGTTCAATTATCGGAGTGGAACGGGGATAATAGTGCGGATGTATTACAGGCCCTCACCGAGAAGGCACAGAAGGCCCAGGAGGCTTTCGAGAAGGAAGAGAAGCTCCGTAAGGAACTTGAGGTTCTTAATGCTAAGTTGCTCGAAGAGAAGACGAACCTGCTTTCCTCCATCGAAGGCAAGGAGGGTAACCTCTCTGAGGTCCAAGAGCGCGCTGCCAAGCTCAACGCACAGAAGGCAGACCTCGAGACCCAACTCAGGGTGAGTACCTTATAACATTGATAAATGAGCTCTGTAAAGTTTGGAGTATTAGTAAAACTTAAATAGAAACTAGAATTTAGGTCGTGAATGTGACGCGTTGAAAATCTGAAAGCCAATTAATCTAATTTAATTAAACGACACTTCCTGTGATAGAGCATCACTCAGTATTACGAACCAAATATGTAGTGGCTCACAGCTTACACATTGTTGCAAGTGAACTCGTCACAACTTTACTTAATGAGGTTCTTTAAATAAACACTACATTTGTTTATACGAGGAATAGTTCGATGTGTTTAAAATAACTAGTGGTTTTATTGCAAATAGTTAATTGCCTCGTGCTATTTATTACGTGTCGATAGAAAAGAAACAGATGCGCACAATAGCATTAACATCAAATAATAGTTGCGAAACTGAATCGAATCACTTTTAATTTTAGGACACCCAAGACCGCCTTACTCAGGAAGAGGATGCCCGCAACCAGCTCTTCCAGGCTAAGAAGAAGTTGGAACAGGAAGTCTCCGGACTGAAGAAGGACGTTGAGGACCTTGAACTTTCTGTTCAGAAGTCCGAGCAGGATAAGGCCACCAAGGACCACCAGATCCGCAACTTGAACGACGAAATCGCCCACCAGGACGAACTCATCAACAAGTTGAACAAGGAGAAGAAGCTCCAGGGTGAATCTAACCAGAAGACCTCTGAAGAGCTCCAGGCCGCTGAGGACAAGGTCAACCACCTCAACAAGGTTAAGCAGAAGTTGGAACAGACCCTCGACGAGCTTGAGGACTCTCTTGAGCGTGAGAAGAAACTGCGCGCTGATGTAGAGAAGAACAGGAGGAAGGTTGAGGGAGACCTCAAGCTTACTCAGGAGGCCGTCTCCGACCTCGAGAGGAACAAGAAGGAACTCGAACAGACCATCCAGCGCAAGGACAAGGAAATCTCTTCCCTTACTGCCAAGCTCGAGGACGAACAGTCCTTGGTCAGCAAGCTACAGAAACAAATCAAGGAACTGCAAGGTCGCATCGAAGAGCTCGAAGAGGAAGTCGAATCCGAGCGCCAGGCTCGCGCTAAGGCTGAGAAACAACGTGCTGACCTCGCTCGTGAACTCGAGGAGTTGGGTGAGCGTCTGGAAGAGGCTGGTGGTGCCACCTCTGCCCAGATCGAGCTCAACAAGAAGCGCGAGGCTGAGCTCAGCAAACTCCGCCGTGACCTGGAAGAGGCCAACATCCAACACGAGTCCACTCTTGCCAACCTGCGCAAGAAGCACAACGATGCCGTCTCCGAGATGGGTGAACAGCTCGACCAACTCAACAAGCTCAAGGCCAAGTGAGTATTAAATTATATTACTTCTAAATCCCAATAGTTAAAGTATTTCATGCTCCATTTTATTACTGTCAGTGATTCATCAGAATCGGTGAACGGATACATCTGGGATTTATAATCCCATTTAAAAATAGGTTTATTTATCTGTAATGCAATATTCAGGGCTGAGCATGACCGCGCGTCTTGCTACAACGAGCTTAACAACACTCGTGCGGCCATAGATCAAGTAGCCAGAGAGAAGGTAACATGTCATCCTCTGAGGCATGTTAGCCTGGGGTGAACCTTGCATGGACCTAAACAACGACCCACAACACACATGTTTCTTATACGATTCCTCACCGATCTGGACAGTTGTTGATGGAATACTAAAATTGTTTTGTTATCCATCCATCCAGGGCTGAGAAAGAACGCTCTCAGTACTTTAGCGAAGTCAATGACCTTCGTGCAGGTGTGGACCACTTGTCAAACGAAAAGGTAGAAAAAATTAAAAGTTATGTTGGCAATCGCCAAGAGCTTCGCTTTACAGCTTATTAAACATCTGAAGAAAATATAGCGAATAAACACATCACACATAATATACCCATGACCGTGAAACTCATTTTAAAAATACTAATGTTTACATTTGATTAGGTGTAGCATGGAAGCTAAAACCGCATTCACAAACTTATGAGTGATGTAATAATAGAGTGATAAATATCTACAATATAATGATAACAAAATCAAGTGCATGACAGTATTTTAGAAATAACGTTTAAATTTTAAAACCATTATTATATTTCATGTTGTGAGTTAATCCTACTTAATTGTAACCAAAGTTCAATTTTACCTTTTTTATTAATCAATAACACATTTAACATTTATCAGTTTTATCATGCAGTTAATTTATATATCCTTTACATTTTGTTCATTATTTTAATTAATGAACCAAAAATATACTTTGGTTCGTTTATTTATCATTTAACATAATGACACTCAACAATAAACCATTTTAAGAATTCAAGGCAAACCCACAGTACTAATCAATTAATTTAATTCAGGCTGCCCAAGAAAAGATCGTTAAGCAACTGCAACACCAGCTCAATGAAGTCCAGGGTAAGTCTGATGAGGCCAACAGGACCCTCAATGACCTGGATGCTGCTAAGAAGAAGCTGTCCATCGAGAACTCCGACCTCCTCCGCCAATTGGAAGAGGCCGAGTCCCAGGTGTCTCAGCTGTCCAAGATCAAGGTGTCCCTCACCACTCAGTTGGAGGACACCAAGAGGCTCGCCGACGAGGAAGCCAGGGTAAGTAGTAATTTTATCTATTCTCTATAATGATCATAATAAACTTATGAAACGCATTTACTATTGAGTCTACTCTACTACTCATTGAACTGAAAACAGTATTAGCCAGAGCATCAATAAAATGAATAACAACTAATTGAACCCTTATTCCACAGGAACGCGCCACCCTTCTTGGCAAGTTCCGCAACTTGGAGCACGACCTCGACAACATTCGCGAACAGGTTGAAGAGGAAGCCGAAGGCAAGGCTGACCTCCAGCGTCAACTCTCCAAGGCCAACGCAGAGTCCCAGCTCTGGCGTTCCAAGTACGAGTCCGAGGGCGTTGCACGCTCCGAGGAACTCGAGGAGGCCAAGCGTAAGCTCCAGGCCCGCCTTGCCGAAGCCGAAGAGACCATTGAGTCCCTCAACCAGAAGGTTGTTGCCCTTGAGAAGACTAAGCAGCGCCTCGCCACCGAGGTTGAGGACCTACAACTCGAGGTCGACCGTGCCACTGCCATCGCCAACGCTGCTGAGAAGAAGCAGAAAGCCTTCGACAAGATTATTGGAGAATGGAAACTCAAGGTCGACGACCTCGCTGCCGAGCTTGATGCCAGCCAGAAGGAATGCCGCAACTACTCCACCGAACTCTTCCGTCTCAAGGGTGCCTACGAAGAGGGCCAGGAGCAGCTTGAGGCTGTTCGCCGTGAAAACAAGAACCTCGCTGATGAAGTCAAGGACTTGCTTGACCAGATCGGTGAAGGTGGCCGCAACATCCACGAGATTGAGAAGGCCAGGAAGCGCCTTGAAGCCGAGAAAGATGAGCTCCAGGCCGCCCTTGAGGAGGCTGAGGCCGCTCTTGAACAGGAAGAAAACAAGGTCCTACGTGCTCAACTTGAGCTGTCCCAGGTCAGACAGGAGATCGATAGGCGTATCCAGGAGAAGGAGGAGGAGTTCGAGAACACCCGCAAAAACCACCAACGTGCCCTCGACTCCATGCAGGCTTCACTCGAAGCTGAGGCTAAGGGCAAGGCTGAGGCCCTGCGCATGAAGAAGAAGCTCGAGGCTGATATCAACGAACTTGAGATTGCCCTCGACCACGCCAACAAGGCTAACGCCGAGGCTCAGAAGAACATTAAGCGCTACCAACAACAGATCAAGGACCTCCAGACCGCTCTTGAGGAGGAACAGCGTGCCCGTGACGATGCCCGCGAACAGCTCGGCATCTCGGAACGCCGTGCCAATGCTCTCCAGAACGAACTCGAGGAGTCCCGCACTCTGTTGGAACAGGCCGACCGTGCCCGCCGCCAGGCTGAGCAGGAACTCGGCGATGCTCACGAACAGCTTAACGAGCTGTCCGCCCAGAGCGCCTCTCTCTCCGCCGCTAAGAGGAAACTCGAGTCTGAGCTGCAGACCCTGCACTCTGACCTCGACGAGCTCCTCAACGAGGCCAAGAACTCCGAAGAAAAGGCCAAGAAGGCTATGGTTGACGCCGCCCGTCTGGCCGATGAACTCCGTGCTGAACAGGACCACGCTCAAACCCAGGAGAAGTTACGCAAGGCCTTGGAACAACAGATCAAGGAACTGCAAGTCCGGCTTGACGAGGCCGAGGCTAACGCACTCAAGGGAGGTAAAAAGGCTATCCAAAAGCTCGAACAGAGAGTCAGAGAACTCGAGAACGAGCTTGATGGTGAACAGAGGAGGCACGCTGATGCCCAGAAGAACCTCCGCAAGTCAGAGAGACGTATCAAGGAGCTCACCTTCCAGGCTGAGGAAGACCGCAAGAACCACGAGCGTATGCAGGACTTGGTTGACAAACTGCAACAGAAGATCAAGACCTACAAGAGGCAGATCGAGGAAGCCGAAGAGATTGCCGCCCTCAACTTGGCTAAGTTCCGCAAGGCACAGCAGGAGTTGGAGGAGGCCGAAGAACGGGCAGACCTTGCCGAGCAAGCCATCAGCAAATTCCGTGGCAAGGGACGCGCGGGTTCCGCTGCGAGAGGAGTCAGTCCGGCGGTGAGTTTCAATATCTTTATTTAATAAGGAAATATCGGTGGATATACATTATAACAGGTAACATAGTTGATGTAAGATTTATTTCTGAAATACTAACAAATATACTAAAAGAAAAATAACTTTAACTGATGACCACCGATATTACCTTTAAAATTATAAGAAAATATCATCTAACTGAGATACTAAACGGTATTCTTTGATTCAGGCGTCCATTAAAGGGCGTCCATAAATCAGCACTGGAGTTATATGTAAGTTGGCAACTTTTGCACGCCACCTACAGCACAATGGACAGTGCAGCTCCCGTAGACTAGAATCCGAAAATTACCCCATCTTAAACCTCCCTTTGTATCATTTTATTAGCTCTTCAGTGAAATCTGATACAAATGATACTTTGTAAATTTGCATGAAATGTGATTAATTGATTGAAATTTTGACTTCAAGTTTTGGAACTAATTGGGCTTTTCCAAATTCTAGTATCATTAGTTTGTGTCAGATTTTACCCAGTATATTTTACGCCTAGGAATGTTACCTGCATGCCATAGAATGTCATATTTCCAGTCGATTATAATACTAACATAATGTTTCTGGTTACAGCCCCAGCGCTCGCGTCCCACCTTCGCTGACGGTTTTGGCACCTTCCCACCAAGGTTTGACCTAGCGCCCGAAGATTTCTAAACGTTCCACTACAAAAAACGGACTGTACAGATTTTTCGTTGAAATGTAACTTTTTTATACATAGCAGTTGAATACGTGTTACGCAAACGTGAAACGAGAAACTGTAAAAAAATTGTAAGCCAACAAAAAAATATACACTTTAGTGATTTAATCTTTTTACGAAAGGCTATTTTGTAACTTGTTGATATTTATTTATATTATTTATTACCGTGGAGTATGTATCGAGAGTGCGAGGCGGCGAGAGACGCCCGCGGGCTGCGCCTGCGCTTGTTCGACTGAGACACACCCTCCACCCCCGCACCGCAACCGGCCCGCAAGCCTCTCTCGCTACCCTCATTTTGACATCTAATAAAGCGATATCGTTGTCATAAAATACTATATTTGATCTTTTATTTCGGTGACTCTTGAAATATCAACGGATTTTATATATACTATCAGATACCTTAATTAACATTAGGAACCTTAGTTGTGTAGGTACCATATATCACTCGAGGGGGTCAGCTCGAAACCGGAGTTGGCCCAGGGTCAGTCGGGGTGCGAGGGAAATGCCTTATGGGCAACTTTACACCCCGGCGTCTCAAGACCCGAGACGGCGTGCGGTTTTAGTCGGTTCAAGCCCGACATAACTGCCCCCGCTGGCCGGCGGGGGGGTATCCCAGGGGATTTCAACCCAAAAAAATAATTAAAAAGAACGGTACCAAATATCAGGCAGGCCCCATCACTTCCGGGCCCACGCCGTCCTCACCTGCTTGCCGGTATACCTGCTGGTTAACGGCTGGTTAAAGGGTTAGACGGCAGTCGCTCCCGTAAAAGCCAATAATGCAAAGTAGCATGTATCCGAAAGGCACAGTTGCATGGAGTACAGACATTCAAACAAAAACCACTATAGCAAACACACGGTAAGGTGTATCCCTAAGAATAGAATAGATAGACTAGCTATGCCCCGTGGCTTCTCCCGTGACATATTTCGATCCCACACTCATTTAACTCATACATGTCCGTAATGTTCTACAATAATGTCATTTTCCCGATTTATTGACATTTATGATAACTGTTCCGCTCTCCTGGGTAATAGCGTAACGATATATAGCCTATAATCTTCCTTGATAAATAGGCTATCCAACACAACAATATTTTTCAATTCGAACCTGTAGTTCCTGAGAAGCGCTTCCAACCAAACAAACAAATAAACTCTTCAGTTATAGACTATATACATATAGTATACTAGTCGATGGTTTCAGCTCCGCCCGTGCGGAGGTCGGTTATCTATATATATATATATATATATATTATATTTTGGTCATATCTCCGGTTCTACTGAACCAATTGCAATCAAACATACGGCAAATTTTACGTTTTACCAAGACCTTTCTGATTTTCCTTTCTTTCACCATTAGAATGCTACATTATCCCTGAGCAACATAGGCTACTTTTATCCCGATATTCCCACGGGGTCAGGACTTACGCAGGTGAAACCGCGTGGCGATGCTAGTAGACTATTGTCTCTCCCTGTACTAAACTTCAGCCAGATCCTGTTCAGCCGTTTAAGCGTGGTTGAGTAGTTCCGCCCGCGTGGAATTCTGTTCCTGTTCCCGCTATGTGTTATTCCAGACTGTAATCTATCCGTGTACCAAATTTCATCCAGATCCGTACAGCTGTTTTTGCGTGAAAGAGTAACAAACATCCATACATACATCCGAACTTTCACATTTATAATATTAGTAGGAGGGCACCCTCATTCACCGCCTGTTGTGTAACTCAGACATTATTTTGCTGTGGTTTTTTTTAAGATCGACTTATTTGAAAATTCTAATTTTAATGTTTATTTTTTAATTTTAGGATTTTAATTTTTTAAATTTAAAATTGGCCTTTACCACAATTAAATTTAAAAGTTCCACATTTCAAAGTGTTCTCGCTAAATCCAGACGTTAAGTTCAATACTTCTGTAGGCAATAGAGAAATCTCCCGTACCGGGCAGGCTCGACAGCACAGTGAAAACTCAATTATGTGACAGTGTTGACGGTTTTTAGTAGCTCGATAAAGCGGCTCAGAACCGACTAAGACCGCACGGTGTTTCGTCACATCGGCCTGTGTGGCTGGGGAACCAGGTAAGCCCAAGAAACGATATCCCTGAGCCTCCGACCGGCATTGACCTCCAGCGTTGGTGACCCTCACGTATTATTGACCATATCTACCCTCAGCTATAGAGAGGGGCACGAGGTTGCACACTTGTATGGTATATTAGTAGTATAAAAAGAATGTGTAAGGCAATAATAGCCTTTATTTTTCTATATCAGTTCTACTACAAACAATAATTAATTCCCGCCTCACCCAGGAACCGTTAAACAATTTTTGTGTTTTTCTGAATAAAAATGAATCACCGAAGTGTATGTACGCACATAATTACCGAACGACTGCACTAAATTGGATAATTCTTTTTTTTTTGTATTCGTTATTGCCATGACAAGGTTTGTATGAAAGACAAATTTAGGAAAGTGCACGGGTAAGGTGCTGTTATTGCAGCAGTTCGAAGCCAGTAGAACATAAAAATCAATGACTATAAACTGCTTCTAATATTTATAACTTTTTCTAGACCAGCTCAAAATTCGGTTGATAGAACCACTATTAGAAACCGGCTTATCAGTGTGGACATGCTCGTTCTGCATCGTGCTCATGCTGCAGAAGTCCAGATTAGCATTCTTGTAGACCTGGAAATTTTTTCGGAACTCCTGCCAGCTGCAACCTTCGATGGGACAGAGGGCAGTTTCCTTTTCGTTGAAGAACATCTGGACTCTGTAAGTTGGGCCTCCGTCACTGCAGCTGTAAAAGTAACAGGAATAACGCGTAAGCACCAGATATTGGGCAGCCTGAATCAAAAGTGACGTCAGCATAAGCTCGTGATGTAAAGCTAGAAGTAAATGGGGAGTTATTAACTGGGGGGTGTCGATCTTCGGGGCTCAAGTCAACCTGCGAGCCAGCACGCAGACGCCTACTATTTAATGGACCTTTCCCCTCGATGTGGGGAGATCAGACGGCAGTTGCTCCTATAAACGTCGTAGAAGTCAAACCAATAGGAGACGGAGGAAGCAGACCTCGGACTCTGAATTGAATGCTAAAATCATGTTTTCGCCAATCGAGATAATGGCCCAATTATTTTTGATGGGTTGTTTGTTTCATTGTTAATCAAACTTGAATGGAGACCAGTCGTATATCTCAGTCGGCTTGTATGGAGCATATTTTACTTTCAAATTAGTAGAAATCAATATTCAGTAGGCTAGGCGATCATGCACGATGATCCTTCGAATCAAAGGAAGGATCCTCTGACCAGGCAAAGGGATCAAACCTGGCACTCTGCTTGGTCGTTGCTTGGCCATGGTTCAACTACTTAGTTCACCTGGGTAGACCACGGGCCATTATTTCTTTCCATGTTGTTCATGGTTCACATGTTGCCCACATGTAAGTAGGAAAGTATAATATGAATTTAGAAAAGAAAAGGCATGGTGAACTTCACTATTGCGATGCAGGATCGGTATTTCAGTAGTAGTATCAAAGTAGTTCAGCTTGCTGTCACTAGATGGCACTGGGTACATGTGAATGTTGTTCTAAATTACTTCAGTTAGTCCTCGCTAGATACCGCTACATTTGTTTTGTGACGTCGCCATTGTAATCATCATCATCATCATTTTCATCACAGCGTTAGTGCCAGTTGCATTCACTTTGGAAGCCGGTGTCCGCTCTACCCTTACTTTGACTTATCGTGGTTTTTACGTGAGCGATTACCGTCTGACCCACAACCCCAAAACCCGAACCCGGCGCCAGAGCTTGTCCATAATTCGACAAGCTTGCAGATGTCTTTGGCTTGGCTACGAAGATCTTAATGGGTAGAATAATCAATAAAAAAGGATACTTACCGATTTAATACAGCGATTAAATTACTTGAGAAAGCGGCAATAAAGCTAGATCTCCAGACGCGACGTGTATTTCTGGCGGTACTCTTAAGAGGTCCATCTTCCTGGTACAGTCCCAGGGCGCTGAGGGTCATCTCCATCATGGTGTCGTGCGTGAAGTACGAGACTATCTTCTTGACCTTCCCATTGACAGCTGATTCGAAGCTGTCGTATAAATCCTTCAGAGCCATTTTCCCGAGGTTTACATTTACCTGGTAGAATTAATTTTTTTACAATAAAATTGTCGGCAGTCGGCGCGAATATTACACACTGAAATAAAACTAATTCAACGCATTTTATCGCGATTTTGTGTTGATTTATATTTTACTATTCCTGACGTTTCAGTTGCTTTTCAGTCATGACCACGAAGACACATGAGCAGAGCACTAACTTAGTCTTTCCGTGACCATGGCTGCTGAAGTTTCAACATTGTATCAATCATAATACTTAAAGAAATTATGTGTTAAAAGCATTCCGTTTTGCAATATCAGGAATAGCTCACTGAATACTCTTACAATCCTTATGCATCCTAATACATCCTTACACCTCCATATACATCTTTACACATCCCTATACACAGATACGTGCATCCATAAAGACAGATAAACTTAACAATTTTTTTTCATTACGATATAGGTAAAACGATTCAGTTATCCGCGACACACAAAGCGCGTGGCGATATATACCTACAACTTGTTTCTAGGTAGGTATATAACATCGTATGTCCGTGGTATCTGTAGATATACGTCACGAGCTTTTGGCTGAGTTTACACACATACAAGGCGGCACCTGTTTGGTGTGCGTGTGTAATTATTGTAAATACACGCATTTCAGCGAAATGCTCACATGATAAATACTCGCACTGAAACAAATATTTAGACATTGTCGAACTATATTTCGACCAACATCATGCGAAATTCGATCGTAATCACTACATTTGCAAACAGTTAATAAAATATATTATTAGACAACAGTTTTGGTAATTCTTTTATCTGTCTCATTACCATTATCTTAGTGCGGTTCCCGGTAGTATCCGAGGCTTTCACCTCGGACACCAGGGTCCACTAACTCCTTTTCCTTAAGACTAAACTTCTGCAGTCTTTATAGCTCTCGGGTTTGGGAATCACGGTGTCCCCGTCTTGCCCCTGTTTGGGGGAGGGGCGCTAGTGGCCCCACCGTCCCGGTCTGCTTCTGCTGGGGTGACAGGCAGCCTCACTCGCCACCCCCAGGCCTGCGCTCATGAAGGACGGAGGTCGTTAAGCGACCTCCGGTGCCTGAGTCGCCTGCGACGCGGGGCGAGCATGTTGCGGGCTCGGTCCGGGAGAGTTCTAAATCTCTACCGGGCGCGCTCCGCCATCTCCTTCGCGAGCATTAGGAGGTGGCGGCGGCCCACGCGCTCGCACTCCGCACCATTGCCGCAATCATGCTGCCGAGCGAGAGGACTCCCACCCCGATGGCTGCCACGATTATCTGTCTACCCTATTCAAAATGTGCACGTCACTGCCGATACATACCGCAATAAATGTATTGAGTATTGAGTAATGTATTGAGTACATGCTTGTTTTTCCTGCCAACGAAATAAGCTTAGACCAAAAAATTTCTTACCCAAGACCCGTATCCATTTCGATAGTAATGTCTGACGTCGTCATAGTACTCCAGAACTAAGAGATCCTGATCACTGAAGGCCGCACACCAGGGCGACTGTAGAGAGGCACTCCAAGAGCGGTAAAAACGACACATTTCATAGATGGAAAACACGTTGGAAACGTCTAGTTGTGTCTTGATACCTAGACGGTCCCGTACTGTGTTCAGGAGCTGTAATAAACAGACCAAAATTAGCGTATTTATTATATACACTCCTCGTGTTTTTCACACATGTCCATAGGTGCTATATTTCGCAATATAAAAGGATTTCGTCACTAATGTGGCGATACCACATATACCCAGCGCCATCTAGCGACAACAAGGTGAACTACTTGGATACTACTACATCAATACCAATCCTGAATCGCGAAAGTGAAGTTCACGCGCTGGTACAGCATATATACAACATCCCAACGACAACCGTTGGGTCGCGGCCCGCCAGACGTGATCACCTTGCCTGGCCGGAGGATCCTCCCTTTGTGTTGGAGGAACATCACACCACGTTCCTCCACAGTGGTGACCCCGACGTGATCTGATCACGTAACCTTCGCTGAACATAGCAGCATTCACACACATAATAAGGCGCTACCATGTTGAGTTTTAAGTATTTCCTTCCCCTCCCTACTTTCGGAACACACCACTGCCACTGCAGAATAACCTGAATATACTCGGAACTGAACGACAAAAACTACATCGAGAGCATCATCAAAACGGCCCCACGTAAACTCGAAGTCCTGAACAAGAAGAGACAGTTTTTCACGTCGTAGCAGCGTTGTCTTCTGTGCAAGACACAAATTCGTGCTGGCGTGGAATACTGCTCTTATCTCTGGGATGGCTCTGCTCAGTCCTTACTAGATGCGCTCGACGGGTTGCAGCGACGTGTGGTCCGTATTATTGGGAGTTCTGAGGTCATTAACACCGTCGAGATATTGCCTGTTTGACGGTATTTTACTGCCTCTACCATGGCGAGTGTTCCGATGAGTTCTTTCAATTAGCCCCACCCTCTTCTTTCTTATACAGAACAATACGTGCAAGGCTGAGGTATCACTCTCATACGGTGCAAACTATTGCATCAAGAACCAAGCGGTTCGGCGTCTTTTTCTTTGCTGCGCCATAAATACTTGGAATTCTTTACCCTAACACGTGTTTCCTTCTTCCTACAGTCCAGGATCCTTTAAGTGGAACATGAAGAAGCATCTGATGAGGCCATCAAGCTAAGGGCCACCATTGTAGCACCATTGGTGTCCGTTATATTGACCCCCATCCCTGAGACTTTACCTTTAGCTGACTACAAGGCGAGGTAAAATCATTTCGACTTGTCTACATAGAAAGTCTCATAAAAAGAACAACATAACTTCACGCCTGTCTCCCCGAAGGAGTAGGCAGAGGTGTATTACGCATCCACGATTCGCCAGTTATGTTAAGGTCCCAATGTAATAGGGGGCGAGCCTATTGCCATCTACCGGGCACATTATTAAGCGAGCGATAATTATCATTTATTAATGCACACATAACTACGAAAAGTCAGAGGTTTGTGCCCGGGGCGACTGGGGATCGAACTCGAGACTTCGTCTCAGCAGTCCATTACGTACGCCACTGGGCTATCGCCGCTTTTAAAAAAAAATCGTATAATATGTAGGTATACATAAATAAAAACCGCGGTAGCCTAGTGGTATGGGTAATGGACTGCTGAGATCCCAGGTTTTACCATGGCACACACCAATGACTTTTCGATGCTTTTCGAAGTTATGTGTGTATTTACCGCAGGTTTATAAGTGCCCGGTTAATGGCAATAGGCTCGCCACCTATTACATTGGGACCTAAACATAAACTGGCGAAATGTGGGTGCTAGCACCTCTGCCTACCCCTTCGGGGATATAGGCGTGAGTTTATGTTATGTTATGTTTACATAAATAAATGTGACCTTGATTATCTTGTGAGGATGGATGGATAGAGGCTGAACGCATCTGTATAAAATTTGGCATTGGCAAATTTTGATATAGATTACCACAAAACTTGAGCGTACAGACGGCAGTCTGTTCCGCAAAGATATATATAAGATAATCCTAATCAAGACAAAGAGCAGGAGAACGGACCCCTGGCTCCAAAGTAGAAGCTTGGGACGCAGCTGGAATTAACGCTGGAATGATGATAATACTTACAGAAATATATTCTGAGGATTGGAAATAAGCATCCAGCTGATCCGTTAACGGCTGTCCTACTTTCACCTCTTGCTGATATCGCTCACAGTATCCATACGGCTGAAAATAAAATGAAGCATTAATAAATAAATATTCAAGGACATTCTACACAATGCTATCTAGACCTAAAGTAAGCATAGTTAACTTGCTTGTGTTATGGGTTCTAGACTACTGATAAACATATTTAACACATTTTTTCACTTGCTACGATCGTGGCATGCGCCATTCGCTTCTTCCACTTTCATAATTGTTTTCATACAGGCACGCCGGTTACGGGTACTTCTGACCTGGCCTTTCTTCAAAACGTCCTCGATCTGATTGGCATACGTACCCCTAGATCGACATTTATCGGGTTGCCTAGTAGCCCTCGCCTCATAAATCTGTTTTCTTTTATCTCCTTTCATCCATCCTCTCTACATGACCTAATAATCTAAGCATCCTCTCTCTCAATCTTGGTCACTACATCTTCTAACATACCACAACGTTCCCTTATCACGCTGTTCTTCACTCGGTTCATCAGGGTCACTCCAGCTATACTTCTCAGACTTCTCATTCAACAGCATTCAGTTTACTTTCATGTTCCTTCTGCCACACCCAACATTCACTACCATATATAAGTGTGGGGACGAGTACTCCTCTATGTACAGCCAGTCGTGCATCTTTACATACTTTCTGGCTGCTCATAAAATTATGCAGGGCCCCATTCACTTGATTTCCAGCCAAAACTCTTTGCTCAATATCACAGTCATACATTTGCATGCATATAAAAACTTACACTGAACCCGCGATCTCCGACGTGGCAGTCGAACGCTCTACCGCTACGCCACGGAGGCTTAAAAATGTATTTTACTAAGTAACTAGTTATTTATATGAAAATATGACAGAATTAATTAATTGAATTAATTCTACTTACCCTGATAATATCATCTCTATCACTCGGAGTATCGACGGTAACATTCAAATTAAGACCATCAGTGATTCCATGGACAAATGCCTTGCAACTGGTAATAGTTCTCTGCTCGTTCGTAGGTCTGAAGTAGAATTCTTCTGCATCACCGGTAAACAAGTCAGGGTACTTCTGGCGGATTCTCTTACCGATATCATACAGTTCTTCGTACCCAGTTCCAGTGAGGTAAGAGTGCGTCACTTCTAGAGTTTCGTTCCAATTCCAATTTCTGAAGTTGTCTATATCCTAAAAAAATATAGCGTATGGATATGAATGAATAAAACAGCTCGATCGGAGAACTTTATACCCTGCACTGTTGGTATGGTATCACGGGCTGGTATCCGCAACTCCACGACAAGGCGCGGTTTTTGCGTGACCCTGCACTGTTAAAAGGTGATATTTTATGTGTATCTAAAGAAAGTCACATACGTACATCAACCTGAAAAATATTACACTCCTATTTTTGGGTAGTCATGATATAATGTTATAATTTTTTACAAGAGAAAAAACCTAATTATTTTTTTAAATTTGATCTACAGCAATATTTAAATAAATATAAATAACATGGTAGCCTTGATCTAAAGCTGCTGCATAAATGGTCTGCGGGATACCTTACTTCTCAGTAACACATAAAAGAGACTGGAAGTAACTTTGTAACCTTTGTAACGAAAAAATACAGCTAATTGAGAACCTCCATCTTTTAGAAGGCGGTTGAAAAGAGAGGACAGGTTACCTGACTGCAGAGCTTGCTATCCCCAGCCTCATAGCTGGCTATAATATCTTCTTTCAGATTGACGATATCCCTCATACCGAAAGTGACGCCGGTGCTGGGATTCCTGTTGCCATGCCTATTCATTGTCCATATTGATACCGCTTCACAGTCTGTAACGGAACATATGATTTAGTTTATAACTGACTTATGAATTATATTGACTGATTCATTACTCCATTCCTAAATAGCTATCGCTACAAACTTGAAGTGATGATCATCATCCCTAAGGGGGTAAAAATTGGCTTTAACTAGTGTATCGAAGTTCGTCATCGTTGCAAATAGCTACTTCAGCAAGATCTTATAACAGATGTAAATAAGAAAACGTTCGGAACCGTAAATTTAGTTACAACACAAAACAAGTTGAATTCCTGAAACGAGCTCAGCCGAATACAAGGGGTATTCGATTTTGCGATTATTATTTTTTGCGTTTTTTTGCAATTTTTTCTTTATCTTGCAATGGTTCACCCCAGCACGAATCTATTACCGAAAACAGCAACTCGATAGCTCATCTCCTTCATACCCAAAACCGTGACAGAAAATTGGCGACGTCGGCGACGTCGACGAGAACTCGATAGCAATAGGGCTTTTCTAAAGAAATGTCTACAACTGTTTACCAAAATCAACGTTAAGTTTTAGTCTCAATCCAGTTTTATACGATACCCTACCCTTAGTACAGTCTGATTCCCACATGACCGGTTTTGATTCCATGGTATCCAGTATAACCCAAACTAGATAAATAATACAATACAAGTAATACAATACATGAATTATGTCACAAAGACCACCGTGAAACTTTGTGAATGTGAATACATTTACAAAACAAATAAAAAGGTATTGTCAAATGATATTGCACGCACGATAATCACCCGTGAAATCTTTTTATATCCCATAGCTAATAGTATATCAAAAAACAATGTTTATATAATTAGGTGGTTATTATGCCTTCAACAATGGCTGACAATAGTGGGAGCCATCAACGTACAACTGTTTGCTATTACTTAGAGGTCATCATTGAAAATCAATAATACAATTCGAAGATGTTTATTTCTAAGTATCTCATGATATGCGACGAGAGAGTATGATAAAATCAACGGTACTTTATTCGTAGTTTCCATATGATTCTGTGAGAATTCGACCTATTTTGAAGTTCTGAAAAAAATTAACAAATCAACAACCCGTGGCATTCCTGTACTTTCGTCCACAATTTAGGTAACAATTTCTTATATTGTATCCATAATTGAGTTTCCGTACTTTAATGCGTCTGCGACTTAGATCCACGCTTTATTTTTTGCGCGAAACCCTAATAGTTTAGTCAATACAGGAGTTGTAGAGTGCATAAGCCGGACCCTAAGCGATGTCTTCGAAAACTTGTTAAGGGTGCATAGGAAATGAACATACTAAAAGTCCTGGCGTCTCGGAGGTTACCCGGAGTAAGGGGGTGTTGTTTTTTGCTAATACCTCAGAAACGGTGCGTCCTAGACAAAAAAATCCTACTACTAAATGAAAGCTTATAAAATTATCGGCAACTTCTTTAAAAGTACTTTCTCCGAATTCCCAACCATTTTCGAGATGCACGCCCCGAAAAGTGAAAATAAAAATTATTTGTGATGGGGCCACTTTAAGGGACAATTAGCTAAAGTATCCATAATTCGTTTTATGTAAAACACTAACTGGACCTCGCGACTTCGCCCGTAATATAGTTCTCTGCCACTGTGGTACCTATTTAAGCCATACATGCCCGTTATTTATTGTTGAAATTTATGATTACTGCTCCGCTCTCCTGGGTAGCAGCCTGAAGATATATAGCCTATAACCTTCCTTGCTAAATAGGTTAGCCATGAGGAAAAGTATTTTTCAATTCGAACCATTAGTTTCTGAGATTATCGAGTTTAATCAATTAAACGAATAAACTCTTCAGCTTTATATATTAAATCAGCAACTTCATCAACAGGCTTTTTAAAAGCCACCATTATCATACAATGTAAGACATTGTCCTATACATTAATGCTTATATTATTACGTCTAGGTATAGTGGGGCGACTAGCGCCCCTCCCCCAGTGGGGCGACTAGCGCCCCTCCCCCAAACCGGGGCAAGACGAAGACACCGTGGTTCCCAAACCCGAGGGGGCCATCTCGAAACCGGAGGTGGCCCAGGGTCAGTCGGGGTGCGAGGGATATGCTCTATGGGCAACCTTACACCCCGGCATCTGTAGACCCAAGACGGCGTGCGGTTTTAGTCGGTTCAAGCCCGACATAACCGCCCCCGCTGGCACGCGGGGGGGTATCCGAAGGGATTTCCGCACGAAAAAAAAAAAAGGTATAGTGAAAGTCCTACACTACATTTGCCGAGTCGCAATCTCCACTCAAGAACAAGTTTACCCCAGCGGTTGTTGGTTCTTCGTGAGATTTGGCCGGCCCACTGCCACTTCAGCTTGCTAATTCTTTGAGCTATGTCGATAACCTTGGTGGCATGACGATCTGCGAAAGACTGCGGGCATAAGTTGGATGCGGCATGCTAAAGACAGGGCTCTATGGCGCTCATTAGGGGAGACCTATGTCCAGCAGTGGACTTTTGTTTTTACGTGCGGAAATCCCTTCGGATATCCCCCCGCCGGCCAGCGGGGGCGGTTATGTCGTGCATCGACTAAAACCGTACGGTGTCCTACCCAAGTGTCCATTGCCGGGCACCCCGGGAAAGCCCTCGAAAGGAAAACCCCAGGGTTACCGGCGGACTTCAACTGGTGGGGTCGGGTTTTATCCCGCGTCGGTGAGTAGGCAGGCGTGTGTAGGACACACACGACACGCCTCCTTTTTTATCGGTGCCAACGATGGGATGGGCGTGTCGGAATCGGACCGACTAAAACCACATGGTGTCTTCCCCAAGTGTCCATTGCCGGGTCCCCGGGTAAGCCCTCGAAAGGATAAGCCTAGAGTTCTTTTAAATGTTAACTAAAGGTTTTATACGAAAAAATGTATGGATGAAAATTATATTCGTTGTCACGACTCACGACCACTAATACCTGCTTTCACTGGCTTTCACATTTTGAAACTTTATGTTATTTGCATGATGCAAATTTATTTGTCTGATGTCACAGTAACCAAGTAGTCACTCGTAGTGTGCACAACATATTTTCCTCATCTGACCTCGTATCTAGGTACCGCTTTATTGGAAAACATGTTTGTAAAAAGAGCAAAAAAAAGGCCCGCTGAGTTTCTTGCTGAAGTCTTCTCGAAGGACGGGCAACGTTGCGAACGAATGGTCCATTGGTCAAACATTAGTCTACATAGTTTGATGTTTTTAACGTTTTGTAAGTGCTGTTTTATTTTTGGAATTTGATTTTCTAACTGGACATTTTGCTAAATTATTAGCTTGAAAATTCAATATAGGTGTTTATTAATTTTAATAATAACGGAAGATTCTTTTAGCGTTTGGTTTTTATTTCACAAAGAAAACAGGCAAATTGTAAGAAATATTTTTTACTGGAGGTTAAAAATCAATCCTAGCCATTTCGTTATTAAGGATTATTTCATGTAAATGTTGGCCTGACTACGTTTTAGGTGTTCCATACATGAAGTCCAATTTTGAGTTAAGTTCTTTGAGCTGAGCGAAGCGAAGCTCTTATACGTGGCTAAGCCGTTTGGTCGGTTAGACAACAGTTTGTCTAGTGTACATAGAAATCATTGAAATAATTATAGTGTAGAATAATACATACACACAGTATATTGATTTCGGGAATAGGTTTCTGCGGGTCGCAGTAACAGGATCAGTATTAAACGCGGGCATACCGCAGACAACAGGTAAGTTTTTGTCATTCATAAATAGTGTTCCGATGAGGCATTCTACGATTTTTTATGATAAATCGTTTACTATACAGGTGGTACTATTATGGAATGCACTGCCATTATCGATTAGATGGGCACAATCATTGGCCATCTTCAAAAGGATGGTGAATGACCACTACCTGGGCCTATAGTCTCCCCCATTCCTTGTTCGCGTTATGCGTTTATATGTAGGTTTAGTATGTATGACAATTTAGTAAAAAAACCGCGGTAGCCTAGTGGTATGGTCAAAGTCAAAGTCAAAAACCATTTATTCTGTATAGACCATTAATACGGAACTTACAAAACGTCATAATTTTTTTTTATCTAATGTTTGGCAAATGGACCAGCGGTTCGAAACGCGGTCTTGTCCTGAGAAGACTCCGGCAAGAAACTCAGCGGGCTGTTTTTTTTTGGTCTATTAACAAACATATTTACTTAACCTAAGTACAATATTTCATTTGAGTAGCATAGAGAGAGAGCAAACAGTTCATATCCAAGCTTGTTTGTCGTCTAAATAGTCTTGAATTTTATAGTAGCCTTTTTGGCAAAGTTTACTTTTAATTTGGCTTTTAAATTTATGAAGAGGTAGATTCTTCATTTCACTAGGAAGCTTGTTGTAGAAGCGTATACAGTTACCCTGAAAGGAATTACTAATCTTGTGGAGTCGACTATTACAAACCATAAGATTGTTTTTATGTCTAGTATTTACGTTATGTATATCACAAAGCCTTAAAAAATTGGAAATGTTTCTTCTAACATACAAAAGATTTCCAAAATATATTGGGAAACTACAGTTAGAATGTTTATTTCTTTGAACTTTTCTCGGAGGGAGACTCTTGGGCCCAACTTATAAATTGCCCGCACCGCCCGCTTTTGCAGTACAAAGATTGTATTTAAATCTGCGGCATTACCCCAAAGGAGAATTCCGTAGCTCATAATACTATGGAAATAACTGAAATAAACTATTCTAGCGGTATCTATGTCTGTTAAAGTCCTAATCTTTTTCACAGCGTAGGAAGCAGAACTTAACCTACTAGCTATTTTTTCAATATGTGATCCCCATTAAGCTAATTTAGCATCGATACTTAAACCTAAGAACACGGTTGATTCCACAAGGCTCAACAACTGTCCATTAAGTTGTACATTGGTTTCCACCTGTGTAACATTAGATAAGATGAATTTAATACATTTGGTTTTTTTTTTCATTAAGGTATGGGTAAAGGACTGCTGACACGAGGTCTCGGGTTCGATCCCAGGTATTACCATTAGGGTTGGCATTGATCGTCGGCCAATACCCAACGTGGCGGGAACACATCGCTCTCCGTACTCCTCTGCTTTCAGAGGAGACAGGATGAGCGATGCTGTTAGTGGTGAGATGGCCCAGGGTCAGCCGGGGTGCGAGGGATATGCTCTATGGGTAACCTTACACCCCGACGTCTGAAGACCCGAGACGGCGTGCGGTTTTAGTCGGTGCAAGCCCGACATAACCGCCCCCGCTGGCCGGCGGGGGGGTATCCGAAGGGATTTCCGCACGATAAAAAAAAAAAAAAAATGTATTACCATGGCACACACCAATGACCTTTCGATGCTTTTCGAAGTTATGTGTGTATTTATCGCAGGTTTATAAGTGCCCGGTTAATGGCAATAGGCTGGCCACCTATTACATTGGGACCTAAAACATAAACTGGCGAAACGTGGGTGCTAGCACCTCTGCCTACCCCTTCGGGGATATAGGCGCGAGTTTATGAGAGTTTATGTATGTTCAATTTAGTATGTATATATAAATGATTTATATTATGTACGATTATATATAGGTGTCGTATTTATGCATCAATGTATGCTTATACGTACCTACTACATTACAATATGTGTTTGTAATCCAATCTATTATATGACTACGTTAGTTCTCTTTTCTTTCCTGTTGCACCAATAACTACCCAATGTACGATTTAGCTCATTTGGGATTCATGTCCATCCAAAGGTTGCCTGTAAGATATTGCTTTTAACGATAAGGCCGCCATTTGTACATATATGTTAATTAAGTTTATGATATATGCTTATTGGTGTACAATACAGTTTATATCTATCTATCTATCTTGCAATTAGTCTCACCCTCTCCTTTCCTATACAGAACAATACGTGCAGGGCTGAGGTGTCACCCAAAGGTGCACACAATTCCTTCCAAAACTAAGCGGTTTGGCACCTCTTTTATTTGCCGCATCATAAAGACTATTACTGGTGGTAGAAATTTGATGACACAAATTTGTCACAAAATTCGGCCGGGTAGGTACCACCGTGCACGATTGCGAGAAACCCTCCATAGTAATCCAATTTCGGTTTGATTGCGTTCAGGGGTCAGCAAATGCATAGTCGGGCAGGGGGATTGTGGTCGCAGCACTAGTGGGACCGGTGGGTGTCACGCGGTGCTGCGACGACAATCCTCTTCTGATGAGGCCGTCAAGCTGAGTCCCACCATTGTTAACATGGTACGTGTATGTAATGGTGACCCTCTTTCCTGAGACTTTACCTTCAGCTTTCCATCAGGCGAGGTGAAGTCAAATTGACGTGTCCTAAATATAAAAAAAAAAAAATTCTTTACCAGCACACGTGTTTCCTTCTTCCTACAGTCCCGGGCCCTTTAAGCGAGGCGCGAAAGAGCATCTGATGAGGGCCCGTCACTACCGTCACACTATTATAGCATTATTCGTGTCTGTAATGGTGACCCTCATTCCTGAGACTTTACCTTTAGCTCACCATCAGGTGCGGTGATCTCATATTGACGTGTCCACTAATAAAAATAAAAACTACAGTGCACTTACTTTCTGGTATTGGATAATCTCTAATATCCCCTCTAACGGTATCGTATGGTGTCTTCGAGCCAAAAAACTGGTACGAACATCGATTATTCCAATAACAACTTTGCACTTGAACAAAACATACTACCAAAAATATAACCTTTGGCATTGTCGTATTTACTTTCGACATCGCAAACTGTGTGACTTCGACTGTATGTACTTAGACGATTCGAAGTCGGTGCTGAATTGTGATTATTATGAACTCACGCTACCTTACTATATCGCCCCCACTATCTCATAAGTACTTGATATGTAAAGCTGCGTTTATAACGCTTACTTGAAATTAAAACATTGCTGAATTATTTTTTTAGGATATTTTTTTTATAGATCGGAAAAAGAGAACATCTTGGATGGGATCCGCGACCAGTCCCTTACAGGGGGAAATGCTTTGACCAACTTAGCCACCTAGACACGTCTTAAGGCTACAGTAATTCTTGAGAACTACGGAAACAATGAATGACTTTACAATCATTTTTAAACATTGTTTTGATTACTCCGCCACATTAATTCAATGAAATTTTTAAGCAATTAGTATGCTGACTTTTTCTATAAATTTATATCGGAAAAAGAGAATGTCCCGTCCCAGATGTTCTCTTTTTTCGATCTAAATTTATAGGAAAAGGAAGCATGTTCATTTCTTAAAAATTTCATTGAATATTTTTTTTGTATTTATCTCAGCAAATGTTGTTATTTCTTCTTTATCCTAGCGTTGTCCCTGTTGCTTCCTAAGTTTCTACTTTGCTGCTTTTTTATACCACTTAGGTGGCAGACAAGCACACGACCCAGCTGATGGGAAGCGGTTATCGTGGCCTATGGACGTGTACAACACGAGGGGCATCACACTCGCGTTGGTGACCCTGTAGAAACTTTCTAAGGCCTTTCTTGAAGAACCCCCTACTTGATGTAACTATTTTTATTTGGCGTATTTTATTTGACATCTTAATTTTAACGTAAAACTTCATCCGTATGGAATTTTAATCCCGTTCCCGCTACCCATGGGACCCTATTCCACCACCACAACCTATATAAGATACGCAATTCCACAATACATAATTTTGTTATATCTCAAAGGGTTTAGGCAGCGTTTTCGTTGAAAGCCCCAGACGGCTTATTTTTTCCCTTCACCTGCAACAAATATCATTACATTTTAGCCAATGTATACAAAAACTTGACTTATTATATACTGAAACCTTCCTTGATAACCACTCTATCCATTGATGAAAAGAAAATTGGTGCAGTAGTTTTTGAGTTTATCGCGAACAGAAAGACAGACAGACGCGGCGGAAGAATTTGTAATATAATATTTAGAGATACTTATAATATATTTGACTTCTGACATATCACAATTGTATCCAATTTACAATATTTTGCATACCTATTCTAACTTCTTGTGTCAAAACGGTCTTGTAACTGCGGTGTGAATATACATTAAGTTAAAATAATCCTGTAAAAACGACCTTTCTGTGTGAACGAACCGTAAGAAATGCTGGAATACTGGAAGAGGTTAAAAACAAAAGAAAATTGAATTATTTGGAGTTCCAAATAATTCATATAAAATAATAACAATACATATTAATCTTTAGGCCGCCAACCAACCGCGCCCATAAATACGCCAGTGACTCAAGTCTTTACAACAGTCGCAGATAAGTCGCCGCCGAGGAAAGTTCTACGTATTCGTCGCTGCCCGGACCTGTACCTTTGAAGATGTCGACCGCAGTGATCGATGAAACGTTTGGAACACAAGTTTCATACGGACCACGGCCAAACAGCCCGGAAGCAGTATATTCTACAAATAACAATACAGCAAATATTAATAGAGGGTACAAGTGATAAAAAATTATAAAATTTTATCTGTATGAAGAATCTTGATAGCGCGTGTTATGACGACATACACTTACGTTACAAAATTTTAAATAAAGAACACTTTATTTATACATTTTAAATTAGAAAATCATTATTTTAAACTACCTCTGATGTGCCTTTTGTAGTAATAACAATGATCATCACTATGACGTTGATGCTGTTGTTAACGTTGATAATAATACTGATGAAAAGTCAAATCAATAAACACCTTAGCTTTAAATACTGATTGTAGCTTGAACTATTAGGTCGTTACATATGAAATTGGAGGAAACCCAATTTTCAGTACTAACTTTTTTGCATTTTTTTCGGAATGACAAATCCAACTTGTATGTTTTTTTTGTGTATGAATGAGACAACATTAAGCTAACAAACAGCAACTTTTATTACATTTTTGAAAAGTGACAGCTGTTAAGTAATACGAAATTTATCATCAAAATGGATAGCATTCTACTGTTACTGTTTTTGAAGATCGAATTCATTTATAAAGCGGCCAATAAAAACAAAATTTAATACAGAGTTGTAAAATCTTGAAATCAACTTTCAAACAAAATATAAATAATGGAAATAGCTATTAAATTACAGGAATAACGAACTCATGAATTTGTAAGAAAATTTCAGCAACTTCATAGGTAAAGACCTATTACTTGCTTTGATGAAGCTTCTTATTTTGTTGATACTTGCATGACCTTTATTATTTCTTTAATCGTCGTCGTGAGATTCAGTTTTAGATAATCATACCGTGTGATCTTCATTATCTGGGGCATTTTTTATATTCTTTGTGTGAACAAGCTCTGAGTTACGTTGTTATACACCGGCCAATGAACCTTTGACTCAGTTGCAATGACTAAGTAAAAAAGCGGCCAAGTGCGAGTCGGACTCGCCCATGAAGGGTTCCGTAGCAGCAAGTTTTTTTTTTTATTTAGGACACGTCAATTTGACTTCACCTCGCCTGATGGTAAGCTGAAGGTAAAGTCTCAGGAAACAGGGTCACCATTACATACACGTACCATGTTAACAATGGTGGCAGTCAGCTTGACGCCCTCACCTCACCCTCACCTAACCTACCCGGCCGAATTTTGTGACAAATTTGTGTCATCAAATTTCTACCACCAGTACGTAACACAATAACGCTTTTTTTTAAATTTTATATTTGAGTTGATTGAATGAAAGGTAAATTGCGGTTTACGATTTATGACGTATTAAAAAAAACTACTTACTAGATCTCGTTCAAATCAATTTTCGGTGGAAGTTTACATGGTAATGTACATCATATATTTTTTTAGTTTTATCATTCTCTTAGTTTAGAAGTTACAGGGGATTTTATCACTTTGGAAGTGTCTCTCGCGCAAACTGTTCAGTTTAGAGAAAAATGATATTCAAACCTCAATATCATTTTTGAAGACCATTTACACGTATGGGTTTGATGAAAAAAAAATTTTTGAGTTTCAGTTCTAAGTATGGGGAGCCCCCAAAATTTATTGTTTTTTTTTCTATTTTTGTGTGTAAATCTTAATGCGGTTCACAGAATACCTACATCTTATTACCAAGTTTCAACAGCATAGTTCTAATAGTTTCGGAAAAAAGTACAGCACTCTCAGACAGCCCTGGGTCAGTCAGGGTGCGAGAAAAGCCTTATGACCTTACACCCCGGCGTCTGAAGACCCGAGACGGCGTGCGGTTTAAGTCGGTTCAAACCCGACATAAAGGGTATGTACACGAAAAAAAAGGTTTCTTTACAGATTGCAGCGGTGTTATTATATTAGTTAGTAGTTATTATGATGTTAGAGCACATTATTTAATGTAAGATTAGATTACCTGGAATTAGTTTATGCTAGCTGTTGCCCGCGACTTCGGCCGCGTTAAATTCGGAATAGGTGAAAGTATGTTTACTTCTGCAGTTTCGAACCTAACATGTATTAGGTTACTTATTTCATCGTTATATTTTCAATCATTTATCATGAAGAAATAGAGGTTCATATGTAACACTGTTCGAGCCCGTAGCGGGCGCTCCAGGCGGCCGGGCGACGGAGGGGCGAGGGAGACGCACGGGAGGCAGCGGCGTGCGGATTGGCCGAATATAACGACATACCGGCGGCGAGTAGCATGGTTGGGCGATTGTGGCGTGTCTTAGCCACTTACTTTTGGACACCGACGACGATGCCACTTTTATTGTACTTGTCTAGTTCTCCTAGTTTTCTAATATAATAATTTTAATCTACAGTCCATTGTTCTTATTTTTAACACCATCGGAGGATTCCTAACAAACACCATAATTAATTTCCTAATAAAATAGCGTGATGAAATTTATTTTCAAAGGTTGAGTCTCTAATTAACAATATTTTACACGTAAGTAACTCGGTAGTTTCGAGATTTCATATTTCTCATCACCTTTTAGCTACAGCGTGATGATTTATAGTCCGACCATGTCCGAGTTCTATCGAACTTCAGTATTTCGTGATAATAAAGGAATGATTAATAATAGATTTAGTCGATTTTATCCTGCTGCTCCTATCATACGTATAATAGCGTGATATATAGCGCAGTTTATTACCATACCCAGAAGAATGTTCATGAAAAATTTCAGCTGAATCTGTTCGGCGGTTTTCAAGTGATGCTCGGACATCGATAATAAAAGCAGACAATCAGACAGGCAGCTGCTCGGACCGCATGGACATAAACGCTGGTGTTCTACAAGGTTCCGTGCTGTCTCCGACCTTGTTCCTGCTGCATATCAATGACATGCTGTCTGATGGCTCCATTCATTGCTATGCGGACGACAGTACCGGGGACGCATTTTACACGGGTCCGGCGAACATCCCTCGGTCCGCACTGGAAAAAACAGTCGCGAACAACTTGTGTCTGAAATCGAGACTACTCTCACAAAAGTGTCCGATTTGGGTGGAGTAAACCTGGTCCAATTCAACCTAGCTAAGACACAAGAAGGTGCATTCATCGCTAAGAAAACCCCATTTATTGTAGCGCCACAATTCCTGGACACACCACTTACCTACTCCAAAAGTTCGGAATCCTCGTTGTCGATATCTCCAGCGAAGTCCAGTACCGCAGTTACCTGGAAGACAAGATCAAGTTGGCATCTAAAATACTTGGAGTGCTCAACAGGGCGAAGCAGTAATTCGCTGCGGAGCAAAGACTTCTTTATAAGTCGCAAGTCCGGCCCCAGATGGAGTACTGTACCAGAGTGTGAACAGTGACACAATTCTTGTTACTTTCAACGGTCGATATAATTCTGGAACAGATTTAAATTCTCAGAAACTTCTCGACTGTGAATATAGCTTTACAATTTACAGCAGCCTCATTGGTTAACGAACAACACTGTCGCTTCTATTTAGAGAAGCACAGGTATATATAATTCAGCCAGCTCAGTTAGTAAACTATTCTTGATAGCCACTGCATCATATCTTTCAGCCACCCGTTAGGTGAACGTATATTAATTATTCAAGCGTCGGTAGCTTATTGGTTAAAGAGTCGACCCTACGATCGAGAGGTCCCGGGTTCGAATCCTCACTACCGATGTGAACCCACTCCTAACACAAGCAATTAAGCTTAGCTGGAGGGGTTAGGGGGAATATTAGTAATTTCGATTACTAATATTCTTTATAAAAGAAAAAGAAAAAAAACTGTAGATGAACGGTACCGCGATCTGTCTATTACCGTACTCTGACGGCTAGTAAAATATTAAACATTATTACAAGCAGTATAACTACAGTTATTTCAGAATAGATAATAGTTATACGATAAATTGGAATAATGTAAAAAAGCAATCGATAGATACTTGTTACTTACTTACGTCTGTGGTGTAGCTGCAGAGCGTTCTACTGACTAAGTCAGAGGTTCGATTCCCGCTCAGTGCAAATATTTTTATGTTAACATATGTATTTGCATTGGACTGGGTATTTCAATGTAGATATTTACCAAAAAAATGTATCTAAGCATGTTTTTTGCATTTTAGAATCCATAACACAAGTTTACTTTGGGTCTAGATGGAGCTGTGTAGAAAGTCATAGAATATTTATTTAGAAAAATACTTATAGGTACAAAATATAGTAATTAGTCGATTCAAAGGCAAGCTGCAACTCATGACTGAGTTTTCTTCCAGCAAATCCAATGCTATGTTCCTTTGATGGTCTCGAGATTTTGTCCTCGTCGAATGTGACCGATAATTATCGTGAGAAGGATATGTTTATAAGAAGAGATAAGAGTAATGTTGTTAGAAAGGTTTAATGTAAGATAGATATGGCAAAGACAAGAGTTAATGATAACATGACGTCTGACAGGAATCTCTGAAAGAGAATAACATGGTATACCGACCCTGAATAGTTAAGATAAAGGCAGACAGATGATGATGTTGATGATGAAGACGATGATGAGGATTCTACCGATCCTACAACGTTCATACATCATTATGATACCATACCAACATTAATCGATAGCGAGAGACAAATCAACACACCAGAAGGGAGGACCAAGGAAAATGGCATACATGAAGGATCGGGTCCCGTTGGAACTAATAATTACAATAATGTACTGTAAGACTGTACCTAGTCATGAATCTAATCTCGTTCAGCAACCCTGAGTGATAGATTAGATTGGTTGATGAATAACTTGAGGTGTCAATCATGCATTGTCTAAACGGATTAAGTAAAATATTGGGTGGTAAGTCTTCGGATCGCTATCAGAATCCAAGAACATTGAGTAAATTAAGAAAACTATGGCGAAAATGGTGCCAATCTTTATAGACCTACTATAATTTAGACATTTTAGCTGCTGCCAGCGGCTCCGCCCGCGTGAACTACCGATACAGCTTTCACAAAAACGTATTCATAACATAACATAACATAACATAACATAACATAACATAACATAACATAACATAACATAACATAACATAACATAACATAACATAACATAACATAACATAACATAACATAACATAACATAACATAACATAACATAACATAACATAACATAACATAACATAACATAACATAACATAACATAACATAACATAACATAACATAACATAACATAACATAACATAACATAACATAACATAACATAACATAACATAACATAACATAACATAACATAACATAACATAACATAACATAACATAACATAACATAACATAACATAACATAACATAACATAACATAACATAACATAACATAACATAACATAACATAACATAACATAACATAACATAACATAACATAACATAACATAACATAACATAACATAACATAACATAACTTAAGCAGCTAATGTTTTGAATGTTGCGTTTCGTTACTCGTACTTATACTTTACGTTCATGAAGAATGTTATGACCTCAGCATTTGTTTCCATTCTTTTTTTTTTTTGTTTTTTTTTTTTTGCTTTGAGTATATTATAGATTTTTGTTTGCTCATTTTGTTTTGTAATCATAGTATTTTACTGCAGCACTCGTAAATGAATGTATAAACTTTTATATTAATGTAAATTGGTGACGTCATTCGTGTTCGGGAGTTTGTTTTCACTAATATATTTGTTTTTTTTTTTTTCTACTGTTTTCTTGTTATTACGCTACTTTTGCCTGTTTATTTTTTTTTTTTTTTGTGCCGTCTCAGCACGAACTACTCAGTTAAGCCTAATGTATTTTTTTTTCCACTACACTAGCGAGTTGGTGGGATCGCAGGGTTAATTTGTATATTATTTTTTATTTTGTATTCATACTTATATAATTATTTAATTTTATATTTTTACGCATTTTAATATATAGTATTATGCATAACTTGAATGACTTCGATAACATAGATAGTAGCTTTTTTTCTTGCTCCTCTGACTCAGACAGTTTTGTTAGCGCAGATGAAGATTCCTCAGCCCTAACTCTGCACGATCAAATCTCTTCCATATTTTCTTACTATCCTAAGAACTTTAACCTAGTTCACATTAATGCTCAGAGTGTTCCTGGTCACCATCCTGACCTTCTGGCATCTTTTAGCAACTCCTCTCTTGATGCTATTCTTATCTCAGAAACCTTTGTGAAACCCTCTTTACCTTCTGCTCACGTTGCGCTCCCCGGCTACGTTTTGATACGTAATGATAGAACGGGAAAGGGATGCGGCGGTGTAGGCATATATCTGCGTGCCAACATTTCCTACAAAATTGTTAATACATCGCCCTCTACCTACACTGAGTCTGCCGAACACCTGTTCTTAGAAATTCGGCTACTTCACACTACTGTTCTACTCGGAGTCTTCTATAGTCCTCATCTTAGCATCGACTACTTCGACAATTTCGATAATCTCCTACATAATCTCACTCCTTCCTATAATCACGTAGTCATAATGGGTGACTTTAATACATGTTTAATAAAAGACGATTGTAGGTCTCGCAAACTATTGAGACTTCTGTCTTCCTATAACCTTCAAGCCTTACCTCTTTCTGCCACTCAACACGTCCCTAATCGTACTCCGTCGTTGCTTGATCTCGTTATAGTTTCTTGCTCCGACGACGTTAGTACACATGGCCAATTATCTGCTCCTTTCTCCCATCACGATCTATTATACCTGTCCTATCGTATTCGACCTCCTAAACGTAAGGCACAGTACCGTTGCCGTCGCAATTTTAGAGGTATTGATCTGGAGGCATTGCATAGTGACATCAGTAGCGCCGACTGGTCGTTTATCTTAAATTCTGCTGATGTTAATGAAATGGTCAATATTTTTAGTTCAAGGATTATCCAGTTATATGAACAACACGCCCCTTTGAGACGTGTCAAGATTAGGCACAACCCGGCGCCGTGGCTAGATGCTACTATCAAAAACCTCATGGCTCGTAGGGACAAAGCTAAAAGGCGCTACAGGGGCAGTCCATCAGAGCACAACCTGCTCTTATTCAAGACACTGCGCAATCGCTGCAGTCGTATGTGTAGAGATGCGAAAAGACGCCATTTCTATAACTCTCTCAACAATCGAAACACTTCGGACACTTGGAGATTTCTCAAGTCTGTTGGCATAGGGAAGTCGCCGAATTCTGACGTCAAGGATATAGACATGTGTGATTTAATTAACCACTTCTCGCTGCCACCGACATCCTTGGACGCAGTTACCAAGCAGAGTACTCTGCATGCTCTTTCGGGTGTGCCTAAACCGCATACTTCGCCTTTTAACTTTAACCCAGTATCCGAAATGGAAGTTCATAAATCTCTCCTGTCTATTACTTCTTCTGCTGCTGGATCTGACAATATCTGCTCAAGAATGATTATTCCAATTCTTCATATTATACTCCCCGTTATAACTCACATATTCAACTACTCTCTTTACTCTGGCACCTTTCCTGACTCCTGGAAACCAGCATATATAATTCCATTGCCCAAATCCTCCAATCCTTCCACAGTGTCCGATTTCCGGCCAATTTCCATTCTTCCGTTTCTATCAAAAGTTCTTGAGCATATTGTAAATCGACAGTTGACCTTCTTTCTGTCTTCCTCTAGCCTGCTCAGCTCTTTCCAATCTGGATTTCGCGCTGGACATAGCACAGTGACGGCTCTCATTAAAGTAACTGACGATATTCGCTGGGCTATGGAAAGTAAAGAACTAACTATATTAATATTGTTAGATTTTAGCAGCGCTTTTAACTCTGTCGATTTTGACGTACTGCTTGGTATACTGAAATCTAACAATGTTTCCTCAAATGCTATCTCTTGGTTTGATTCCTATCTTCGGGGGCGCTCGCAGCGTGTTCATCTAGACCAGGCGTCCTCTGACTGGTGTGGACTTGTTGCGGGCGTACCTCAGGGTGGCGTTCTTTCCCCTCTCTTATTTTCCATCTTCATCAACTCTGTTACGACCCTTATATCCTGCAAATTCCATCTCTACGCCGATGACCTGCAGCTGTACCATCATTTTGCTGTAGCTGATGCCTCATCCGCAATATCTGCCATGAATTGCGACCTGGATCGGATATGGGTCTGGGCCAAATCATTTGGATTATGCATCAACCCAGCCAAGTCACAGGCAATGATCATTGGCAGCAATTACATGCGCAGCAAACTGGATCTGACTACGCTGTCCCCTGTCCTTCTGAACGGTACTCCAATATCCTACTCGGATACCGCCAAGAATTTGGGGGTACTCATTGATGCCAATCTGTCCTGGAGCGCCCACATTAACCAAGTCAGCAAAAAGGTTCACTATACCTTTCACTCCCTGAAATGCCTCCAGACCTTTTTACCCTTAAAAACCAAAATTAGCCTTGCTCAAACCCTTATCCAACCCATTATTGACTACGCTGACGCCTGCTATTTAGATGCCACTGAGGAGCTCCTAAATAAACTTGAGAGGTTGCAAAACTTGTGCATTCGCTTCATCTTTAATCTCAGAAAGTACGATCACGTTTCACATTTTCGCAGTTAACTCAAGTGGCTCCCAATTCGCCTTCGCAGGAACACTCGAATACTCTGTCTTCTCTTTAATATCCTGTATAATCCTTCAGCGCCGTCTTACCTGAGGGAGCGATTCTCATTTGTCCGCACTCCTGATGCTCCGTGCAGGTCAAGCCTTCGCTCTATACTTAAATTCCCTTCACACAAAACTAATTTCTACTCTTACTCCTTCTCTGTGCAAGCGGTTAGACTGTGGAACTCCCTTCCATCTGACATCAGAGCCAGCAATACGTTATCTGCCTTCAAAAGTAAAGTCTATAAACACTATCTTTCTTCTATATGATACCGAAACTACTTTGCCTGTATGCATATTTGCTTATTTATTGTTTAATTATGTATAATATTTTATGTACCTATCTATTTATATTGAATATTATACTGATTTATATATTTGTGTATTTATGTATATTTTTTGTAATTTTATGTATGTGTGTGTTAACACTGTTCTTTCTCTTTTTCATACACACGTCAGTGCACCTTTTCTTTTTCTTCACGATCTCCTCTCGCCGGTCTGCTGGAAGAAATTTCTTAAAGAAATAAGCAGTACCATTGTACTATACTTTCCACCATCCATATATTGTATTAATATTATTGTGTGTGCATAAATTTTAAATAAAAAAAAAAAAAAATTAACATAACTTCACGCCTGTATCCCTGAAGGGGTAGGCAGAGGTGTATTACACGCCCACGATTTGCCAGTTATGTAAAGGTCCCAATGTAATAGGGGGCGAGCCTAATGCCATCAACCTATTCCCGCTATAAAAAGTAGCCACTGAGCTATTTTAAACTATAATGTGTAGGTCTGTGTCAAATTTCATCCAGATCCATTCGGTATTTTCTGCGTGAAAGAGTAAAAAACATGAACGCACACAGGATTTTCATATCTATATATAAGGTGTCACAAAATTAGGTCTCTGAATTCTGTGAGATGACTTGGTATCGATAAAATATGTATTTGAAATAAAAAAAAAATATAGCGAGTGAAATAAAAATAAAAAATAAATAAAAAATAAAAAAATAAGAAAAACCACCACCAGTGTGCATTGTGAATATTAAACAAGCCCACTCTTGTAAAAGTGGACTCGTCTGACCACAATTTTTTTCTGGTAGGATCTTCCACTAACACTAACACCTACAAAATCTTAACCACGGATCAAAATCTGTGGTAAGGAACTCTTGCACCCGCAGAAAGTGGTAGGCGTGCAGTCCTTCTCCTCGCAGTATTCTCCAACCAGATGTGTGGGAAATACCTAAATCATGACCAGCGTCATGTGTGCTCGTCGCGTCACGTGACGCCTGTCGCTGGTGGTGTTTTTTTTTTTGTTTTTTTTTATTTACCCGATTTTTTTTTTGTTTCAAATACATATTTTGTCGATACCAAGTCATCTCACCAAATTCAGAGACATAATTTTGTGACACCTTATATGTACCTAAGCAATAACCTGTTGGTGATGACCGTTTATAACCCGAGAACGGGTGGACCGATTTTCATGATCTTTGGTTTTTTAGATTTGTCTCCGCCTGCTACTGTGCTATGTTGTGTTTTTTTGAACCAACTAAAACCACACGCTGTCTCGGGTTTCTGATGCCGGTGGCCAAATAAGCCAATTTACTCGCACCACGACTGAACCTGAACCATCTACGGCTTTGATATAGCCCCTTCTTGAGACAGTGCCTATACTAATAATAATTATTAATATTAATAATTTGGATACTTAAAAATATGAGACATTCGTGAAATATATTCAGCTGATAAGGTCACCAACTTAACTTGATTCTTAGGCGGAACGAAGTTTTCCGGGTCAGCTCGTTAATTATAACAGAAGGATTGTGGGAGTAATAGTACATTGTTACCCTAGGGGTGAAAGTAACTGGGGTGTGTGTTGGGTAACCTCCTCGAGTGTCGTTTCGATTCCGATCCCGCTGCAGTCCGGGGGGAATGGAACCGGAGCGGCCGGTACACCCTGGGCGGCGGTCAATGGCTTCCCCTTCATGGGGTTGGCATTGATCGTCGGCGAATACCCAACGTGGCGGGAACACATCGCTCTACGTACTCCTCTGCTTTCAGAGGACACAGGATGAGCGATGGTGTTTGGCCGACGGGCACTTGTGCCGCCGCCGGTGAGAGAGGACTAGCCATCCTCTCGCGTTCCGTAATCGGCAGGTGATCAGCAACGACCTGACTGGTGGCTCCAGAAGGGTACGCTGTGAACTTGCTGACCGGAGGGCTTGCCTTTATTGGCCGGCCCACGACAAGGAAAAGTCTATAACACCTACACATACTATACTATATATACTATAACACATACTATATATAATATATATATAGTATATAGGCTTATCCAGGTGCAGGGGGCTCCGCCTGGATGGACCACCTTTCCCCCATACTCGTGGGATATGCTATGGACATTCACCAAATCATCAAAAATAAAACGGACCGAACAAATAAAAATCTAGACAATGGCATGAACAAGGACGATGAAAATAACGTAGTCTGCGCGGAGATCGCGCAGCAATCAAGCGCGGAGGTAGCGCCAAACACCTCGGCGGTGTCGGAGAAATTCGACACCGCCAACGAGCGAAGCAGGGCGAGCAGCCCGGCGGGTCTGGGCGTTCCGCGGACCCGTAAGCGCAGGAGGCGCGCAAAGGCTCGGGCGGGGGGGGACGTTTCGGACCAGGACTTTACCCTCACCGGGACGACCTCCTCCTCCAGCAGCGACGAGGCGTCGAAGCCGGCGTCCAAGGTGGCTGCGGGCCGCCGAGGGGCGCGTGGTGGCGTGAGGGGTGGGCAATCCACCCGAGCCCCCTCGGCTCTTGGAAGGGCTGCGGGAAAGTCACCGCCGAGGCCTTGCACCTCAGCGGTGCCGATGTCGGAGCCATGCGGGAGGACGCTGTCACTCATGGAGAGACTCCAGAAGGTGACCGCGTCCTTCCAGGGGTCCCCAAACCCTGAGCAAGAGGCGATGTTGAGCATTGTGCTTGACTGCTTGTGGGCCTGGCGGCGCAGCTGGCCGAGTCCCGTCGGGAGACGGCTCGACTAGCTACAGCCGTCGAAGAGCTCAAGAGGGGGATGACGAGCTCGGCTCAAACGGCGCAGCGGGCGCAACCGACTCGCTCGTCCGCGAGTCGGTCAGCGCAGCCTGCGCTGTCGGCGCGGCCGGAGCGGCCGGTGCAACCGGTCCAGCAGCCGGCACAGTCGGTGCGGCCGGCGCAGCCGAGGGCACCGCCGGCGGAGTCCTGGCTCCCCTACATGGAGGCGCTGGAGGAGAGGATGATGTGTCGGATGGAGGCCCTAATGGACTCCATCCGCCGTCCGCCTCTGGCGCCACCAGCGGCCGTCTACTCGGCTGTAGCCAAGAGGGGCCCCACCCGCCCGGCTGCGGGTGCGGTTGTGACCCTGCCGGAGCCGGCTCCTCAGCCCCCTCCCGCTCAGGGTAAGGGGAAGGGCAAAGGCAAGGGGAAGGGCAAGGGGAAGACGTCCCCAGCCCTGGCCCCAGCCCCAGCCCCAGCCGTGGTTCCGGCTACCTCCACCCCATTGGAAGGGGGCTGGGAGGTGGCTGGAGCCAACAAGAAGAGGCGGAAGGCCGCCAAGAAGGCCGCCAAGAAGGCCAGGAAGGCCGCGGCCGCCGCGAAGACAGCGCCGGGGAAGCTCCGTGCCCCTCGTACCACGGCCGTCGTCGTCACCCTGACGGCAGAGGCAGCGGGTAGGGGCATGGGGTATGCCGAGGTGTTGGCCAAAGTTAAGGCCAACGTCGATTTAAAGGCCCTCGAGATCCCGGGTGTCCGGTGCAAGAGCACACGGACGGGAGCCCGGCTTCTCGAGGTCCCTGGCGCTGCCAGTGGCCCCAAGGCCGACGCCCTAGCGGCTCGGCTGAGGGAGTCGCTGGACGCAGCCGACGTCCGGGTGTCCAGGCCCATTAAACGCGCAGAAGTGCGCATTACGGGCCTGGACGACTCCATCACGGCAGAAGAGCTCAGGCTCGCCGTGGCGGAGGCCGGGGACTGCTCCCCGGACGCAGTAAAGGCCGGAGCTATACGCTTCGGCCGCGGTGGACAGGGGGCAGCAGTTGTCGGCTGCCCTATCGCGGCGGCCCAAAAGGTCGCAGACGGGCGGAGCCTCCTGGTGGAAGGCTTCCTGAGGGCGCAGGCACGGCTCCTGCAGGCCCGACCGGCCAGGTGCTTCAGGTGCCTGTCGGTGGGCCATGTGGGGGTGCACTGCACGGCGGAAGTGACGGCGGGTGACCGTTGCTTCCGCTGTGGCCAACCCGGTCACAAGGCCGGCACGTGCGATGCCCCGCTGCACTGCTTTAGGTGTGCAGCGGGAGGCAAGCCGGCCGACCACAGGGTTGGCAGCAAGGCCTGCGCCGGAGGGGAGCCGAAGCCGGGAGGCCGGCCTTCCGCCCCTAGTTCGCAGCGGGATGCGGAGATGGGGGTTCCATAATGGATCCTCAACTCCGCATCCTGCAGGTGAACGTTGGCCACGGTGCCCATGCTCAGAACCTTCTGCGCCAGAGCATGGCACAGTGGGCCATAAATGTCGCCGCTGTCGCCGACCCATACAACCGGGGCGCCCGGCGGACTCGCCGTCCGCCTACCGGCCCATAGTGTTGCTCGACGAGGTGTGCAAGCTCTTTGAAAGAGTAATTGCGAAGCGCCTCGTCGAGCACCTCTCAAGAGTGGGGCCGGACCTGGCGGATGGCCAATATGGCTTCCGCCAGAGGCGCTCCACCGTGGATGCCATCATGCGCGTGAGGGCTCTGGCGGAGGATGCAGTAGCCCGGGGTGAGGTGATGTTGGCGGTGTCCCTGGACATCGCCAACGCGTTCAACACCTTGCCCTGGAGTTGCATTAGGGAGGCGCTCGTGTATCACGAAGTGCCTCTCTACCTCCGCCGCATAGTCGGGGCGTAATTGACGGAGAGAGCCGTCATCTACCCAACCGTGACCGGTCTCGGTCGGCGTGAAATGTCGTGCGGTGTTCCACAGGGATCGGTCCTGGGGCCGCTCCTGTGGAACATCGGATACGACTGGGTGCTTCGCGGTGAGCTCGTAGGCGGTGCCGCCGTCACGTGCTACGCGGACGACACGCTCGTGACGGCGTGCGGGGCGACGTACCGCGAAGCGACCTGAAAGGCCACGACCGCGGTTGCCCAAGTCGTTAGGCGGATCCGGCGGCTGGGTCTCGAGGTGGCCCTGCATAAAACCGAGGCCCTGTTCTTCCATGGGCCTCGGAGCAAGCCACCCGAGGGATCCAGCCTCATCGTGGGAGGAAATCGCATCGGCATCAAGCCCCAAATGAAATATTTGGGGCTCGTGCTCGACGGCTGATGGGACTTCGGAGAGCACATCCGAAGTCTGGCCCCCAAATTGAAGGGCACAGCTCTTGGTCTGGCTCGGCTGTTGCCCAACATGAGGGGGCCCGATGACTCCTGCAGGAGACTCTACGCGGGGATCGTGCGGTCCATGGCCCTATATGGGTGCCCAATATGGGCGGAGGCCCTGAGGACCAGAACTGTGCAGATGCTGCGCGCTCCGCAGCGAGTTCTGGCCATCAGGGTCATCCGAGGGTACCGCACGATCTCCTTCGAGGCGGCGAGTCTCCTTGCCGGAACTCCGCCATGGGACCTGGAAGCGAGAGCCCTTTCGCAACTGTACCAGTGGCGAAAGGAGGCGCGGGAGCAGGGATGGAACCCCGAGCCTCGAGAAATCGAGGCCGTGCAGTCCCAGCTCCGCCAGGCCATCGTGGTGGAGTGGAAGGAACGACTTGGGCAACCAAGCGCAGGGCACGCCGCAATAGCGGCAGTAAGGCCCATCATGGAGGATTGGCTGGAGAGGCGACACGGAAGCCTCTCCTACCGACTGACGCAGGTGATCTCAGGGAAGGGGTGCTTCGGGGACCACCTGCATCGGATCAGGAAGGAGCCAACGCCTGAGTGTCATCACTGCGACGCGAGCGAGGACTCAGGGCTGCACACGCTGGCGGACTGCCCGGCGTGGGAGGCGCCGAGGCGTGACCTCGTGGCAGCCATCGGGGTGGGAGTCCTCTCGCTCGGCAGCATGATTGCGGCAATGGTGCGGAGCGCGAGCGCGTGGGCCGCCGCCGCCTCCTTCTGCGAGCATGTAATGCTCGCGAAGGAGGTGGCGGAGCGCGCCCGGGAGAGACTTAGAACTCTCCCGGTTCGCCGAGCCCGCAACTTGCTCGCCGCGCGTCGCAGGCAACTCAGGCGCCGGAGGTCGCTTAACGACCTCCGTCCTTCATGAGCGCAGGCCTGGGGGTGGCGGGTGAGGCCACCTGTCACCCCAGCAGAAGCAGGCCGGGACGGTGGGGCGACTAGCGCCCCTCCCCCAAACCGGGGCAAGACGGGGACACCGTGGTTCCCAAACCCGAGGGGGCCATCTCGAAACCGGAGATGGCCCAGGGTCAGTCGGGGTGCGAGGGATATGCTCTATGGGCAACCTTACACCCCGGCGTCTGTAGACCCGAGACGGCGTGCGGTTTTAGTCGGTTCAAGCCCGACATAACCGCCCCCGCTGGCACGCGGGGGGGTATCCGAAGGGATTTCCGCACGATAAAAAAAAAAAAAAAAAAGGGGTGAAAGTAACTTATTTAGTCCCGAGACGAGGTTTGACGCCCGAACGAAGTGAGGGCGCCAACAGTTCGAGGGACTAAATAAGTCTTTAACCCGAGGTAGGTAAACACTGTGCTTTTCATTACGAATGCAAGGAAAGTAAAAATAAGAACATGAATTAGCCAATGAAAAAATGAGTAAAACCATCAAATCGAAAAACAAATGAAGATCGAATTGCCGCTTTTCCGCCTATTTTGTTTGTTTTTTTTTTCTTTGGCCGGCCAGCTATTCAGCCATTATTTTTCATTTTCATCATTGAAAAAATGGTAACTACTTTGCCCAAATCTACGTTATTTTAAGGAAATTGTTGAAACTAAACTAAAGTTATTTAAAAATATATGTCACTGGAAAGCCAATAATACTAAAACGCCAAAAGGCCATTTTACAGGAGAGCGAATAAAAGTTTTTTTTTTAAGAAAACTAGGCATAACTTTTTTTTTTATTTAGTAATTGACGTACAGTAAAGGCAAATATATATTGTAACACTTTTCTCTATGTTCTGGAATCGGTATATTTTGCATACTTGGCGTGATTGAGGAGATAGCTGTCACTTAAATACAAATGCTCTGTACACTTGGTAATGAAAAAGTACTTATCTTAAAAATATTTTAAGGTATTGTGATCGACAATTACTGACAACTCTCATCCTTTCAAAAGTATGTAAGGAAAAAGTACTAACACGCATTACAGGTGGATGTAGTCTGAGGATAATAATACTTAAACACTAATATATGTCAAAGGACCGTACGGTAAAGGGAGGTATAGGATTATTTGTTGGGATCATTGTTATGCCAAAAATACTTCTTAAAAGATTAATCATTCTAATTTCAATTTATTTTTCTTAACAGACATAATCAATCATCCTAATAATTGCACAAATTGCAAACAAAAACTTGAGAACACTAATTCCTATTTTGAATTTGACACAGCATCTTTTTATTTAATTATTACTATACTGTATTTGTTCAATTAACGATTATTTTTATAAAAATCTTTAAATTTTTAACAATAATTTTACAATTATTGTAGGTTAAAACGATTTTTAGTATAGTAATAATTAAATAAATATATTATAGGAAATCAAATCTTTTTTATTTAAAAAAATATGCTTTTTAAAATCAAATTCGAAATATAATAATTAATTATCATAAGTGTGATCGATTTTTATATCGTAGCGTACTGGTATTGTGTTCTAAAATGCATAAATAATACCGATTAGTTATGCATTTTAAAACACAATACCAGTACGGTACTATTATGCATTTGTGTCAAAATTAGTAAGGGAATAGGAATAAGTATTCTGGTAATTACCCATAAAAATACATACATACAAATACGTCTTTTTCCCTCCGGGGTAATCTGCTTCTGTCCTTACATACTTCACGAGCTTCCTTCACTGTCATTAAACCTTTCATGCAAGCCCGCCGGTTTCGAGTGCTTTTGACCTGCCCTTTTTTCAGTATCTCATTAATTTGATCAGTGTATGTCCTGCGAGATCGACCCCGGCTTGCCTGCCCACTTACATCTGCCTTATATACTTGGTGTATCTTTCGCTCAGTACTCATTCCCTCCAAGTACCCAAACCACCTTACCATACCCTTTTCAATTCTAGTAACAACATTCTCTTTCAGGCCACACCATTCTCGTATATCTGTATTCCTCTTCCTATCAGTCAACCTTACTCCACACATACTACGCAATGACCGCATCTCCACTGCGTTCACTCTACTTTCATGATTTTTCTGCCATACCCAGCTTTCACTTCTATGGCTTTAATGTGGGGACTAGCACAACGTTATGAACCGCCAGTCGTGCCTTCTTCGACACTGACTGAGCACTCATAAAGGCGTGTAGCGCACCATTCACGCGATTTCCAGCATTCACTCTCCTTTCAATATCTCCATCGTATCTTCCATCCGTTGTGAACAAACTACCCAAGTATACAAACTCTGACACTTGTTCTACACATTCACCTTCAATCATAACATTACATTCAGTGATTTCTTTCTGCCTCTCAAAAACCATATCGTTCGTCTTTTTTGCATTCACTTTCATACCTCTCGCTTTAAAGGCCGCATTCATGCTGTTCACCATTTTCTGCAACTCCTGCGCCGATGATGCAAGTATAACTTGGTCATCGGCGTATAGGTGGCACTTAACATGCAGGTCTCCCATCTTTATTCCATATTCACACCCTTTCATATCACTCATACAGCTATCCATGAAAAGATTGAACAACCAAGGCGAAGCTACACATCCTTGCCTGACACCTTTAGAGATGTCAAACCAGTCTGTGTTGGCGCCATTATTCCTAACACAGGCTCTGGAGCCCTTGTACAATGACTAAACTTCAGAGCCCGTATTAAGTCGCAGTCCACCCCATACATGGATAGTACCTTCCAGAACTCATTCCTGTTCACCTTGTCATACGCCTTTTCCAAGTCCACGAATGCGCAAAACACTTTCTGGTTTTTGGCCAGATATTTCTCCACAACGCAGCGCAAGGAAAAGACTTGATCCGTACATCCCATTCCTTTTCGAAATCCCGCTTGCACATCCCAAATCTTATCCTCAGTCATGCGTAAATTTTGGCATACAATTTCCCAACCACACTTAGAAGGCTGATGCTGCGATGATTATAGCAGTCCTGCTGCGAGCCTTTACCTTTATAAATTGGGACAATCACCGCCTTCGTCCAGTCTTCTGGGACCTGGCCTTGTCTCCAACAAAGGTTAATTAGGTTGTGCAACATTCCTGCTACTAATCCCTCACCAGCCCTCAACATTTCAATCGTCACTATCATACCCAGCAGATTTTCCCGTCTTCATTTGTTTTAATGCTTTCATAATTTCATCCATTCCAATTTCATCAGTGGATGCCAGCGAACCTATCACTCCTTCGTCATACTCTATTTTATCCACACTACACTACAGCCTTCAAAGTATCTCTTCCAACGATCTAACACAAATCTTTCCTCCTTCATAATTTCTCCATTTTCATCCCTTATTACATTCATCGAACCTGTTTTGTGTTCCCTCGCGCTTCTTTTACTAGTTTCCAGAACTTTTTCATGTTATCCCGGAAACTTGCACTGAACTCTGTCTCAAACCTCTCCATTTTCTCCTTTTTCTTTCTTTCTACGCATTCTTTCACTCTCTCTTTCACACTACGATATTTTTCCTTATTTTCTTTAATATTATCTTTCTTCATACCTCCACTTACTCTATCAATAGCTTCCATCGCTAGCACATCTTGCCAAGCCTTATTCTTTTCTTCTATCATTCTTCTCGTTTCATCATCCCACCAGTCAGCCTTCGTACATATTCTACTCCTTCTTTTTGTAAAATTACATATGTCAATGGCACTCTCTACTACATTACTTTTAAAAACTGTCCATACTGCCTCTACATCCTTCCCACTCATGGCACTCCAATTTTGTTCTCGTCTTTCATTCAGTTTCCTTTTGTACATTTGTTTCACATCAGGATCTTTCAATTGTTCCACTTTAATGCATTCTAGCTCAGTGGTCGATACTTTAGCCCTATGCCGCCAGCATCTAAACAGACCACTTATCGACCAATTACTAAGTAGTGGTCCGTGTTTACGATAGGCCCCACGATAAGCTCTAGTATCTACCACTTTCATCATCATTCTTTCATCCACTATCACAAAGTCAATCATGCTCTGTTTCAATACATCTCCATCCTTTCTTCGAAACGTATACATATGGATCAGCTCCATGTATTCATCACAGCCATTCCCATCTTTACACATATCTCTAGCAGACACACACCATTGTCATTCACTATTTTATCCCCAAATGCTCCCAGCACATTCTCGTATCCGTCACGTTTTACTCAAACTCTAGCATTAAAATCTCCAAGCATGACAATTTGTTCATTTGGCTTACGCACTAACAAAATCTCTCTCAGTTGCTCCCAAAATTTATCCCTGTCAGCTTTGTTATGGCTCATATTGGGGGCATAACCTACAAGAAATATAGGTATCAGCCCCACCTTCAGCCGGATCCAGAGAAGACAGGAGCTAACACAACATACTCTCTCATATATTCTGTCAGTCGCTCGGAGAGAATAATACCAACACCTTTACTGCCATGTTCACTGTCGGACACACCCGACTATATTTCGGTGAACGGCCCGCGTGTTAGTATTTCTCTCCCCTTTCGCTTCGTCTCATTCACACACAGTACATCTATATTTCTTTCTATCATCATCTCATAAACATCATCTAGTTTTTCATTCATAGCCCCTTTTACATTCATAGTAGCAAATCGACAGTCTGCTGCCCTCTTTTCGCCCCTTCGAGAAAGGTTTCGGCAAGATGTCAGGCGAGTACCGTCGCCACCTCTCCATGCAGATTTGTCCCCCTCAGATACGTGGGACTGTCTCTTCCTGTGAAGAAGAGAGGAGGACTCTCCGGTTGTTCCGGTACCTCCCTGGGGTAGCTTTTCTTTTAGATCCACATGCATTTCTCGACGGTTTTTCTTGGACTGTATGATATAAGGTGAAGAACAGCCCTATCCCTTAGTCACCTTAAACGACTCCCACGGGAAGATTTTACCTACTTACGTTTTTCCAATAAAAACGTAAGTAGGTATTCAATTCTGGGGTGCTTGGTTGGGGACCTCCACGCGGTGCACCCTGGGCAACGGAGACGGCAGCGCCTCTCTCTTAGGGTGGGAGAGACGCTGCCGCCTACGGCCAACTCCGACCGAGGCGAGGACGGCCCTGTTGAGGGCTGTTCGGAAGCTTTCCACGTGTCCCTCTGATTAGCAGAGGGCACAGTGGAGAGCAAGTAAGGGGGCCATCTCGAAACCGGAGATGGCCCAGGGTCAGTCGGGGTGCGAGGGATATGCTCTATGGGTAACCTTACACCCCGGCGTCTTAAGACCCGAGACGGCGTGCGGTTTTAGTCGGTGCAAGCCCGACATAACCGCCCCCGCTGGAGACCCCCCGCTCTCCAGCGGGGGCGGTATCCGAAGGGATTTCCGCACGAAAAAAAAAAAAAAAAAAAAAAAAAGGTATTCAATTCTTGTCTGCATGCAATCGTAATATGTAGTACCAACACAAAATGGTGCAAACTATATCCCTTTAGGAAAATGGTTTAAAAATCGGAAATAGATTAAATAATGAGGTACCTACTTATTAGTATTGGTAAGAAACTTTCTTAAATTCATCATGGCAACGTAAACAACACATTCCCAGATGTGCACGGTTTATTCTTTTACTTTAAAGCAACAATTATCTAAAAACAACCCCATTTAAAATTAGTTTACTTAGTACTTACCTAGTCTTAAACTCACGAATTATCTGAACGATTCACTCTGCTGCGGGACCTGCATGAACGCGTCACTCGCTTGCCGCAGCGCGAAACACTACAAGGTCAACTAAACCACCGCGGACTCGCGCGCAAAATATGAATTAGAAGTACTTATCGAATCGTAATCAAAACGAAATATAATTTTAAAAGAGTTAACGCAATATTTTTGTTCCTTTTTTCACCCAAGTAAATGCTAAACGATCCATTAATATTTTATCGATTAAATAGTCCATGCTTAAAAACATGATTATTCCATTTTATTCAACGTAAAACATTCTAAAATGACACTCAAATACTTAGATATGTAAGGCAAAATCACTAAAACCATTCCCTATCAAAACAGTGCGTAAACAAAATGTACTAAAGCGCCATGCTAATCAGTTTCTACGTGAAGCAAATTTACTTAACTACATTATCAACTAGTAGTTACGGCCGGCAAAAATACTAAAGCGACATCAATGATTCAACATCAGTATTTTAAGTTGCTGAACAAGGTTAAACTGGGTGATGTCACTGAATAAAAATACTGAAGTGACAACGACTAAAAATTGGTCATAACTTGTACTACGTAAGTATTTGTCACAAATTCAAAATGATGAAAAATCTCTTTATTTTGTAGTGCTTAAGCGCCAAAAAAGTGCTCAGATCAATAAGAAACTCAGACCAATCAACGCAGAAAAAAAAATCCAATCCAACTATATATATAACTCATTTTGGCCAAAATTACGCTTTAGTATTGGCTTTCCAGTGACGATATATTCTTTAATCAATACTTAACTTTATTTTATTTCAATTTTACATCGCGCTGTAATTGAGTGGCTGTATAGAAAGTTGGTACATGGTTGGTACATTAAAAATGTGAAAATAGAATTAGTTTTTTTAATAATTTTACACTTGTCAGTTGAAAGCGATCCTCCCTAGGGATCAAAAGTATTACTTTCATCCCGCTCCTCAGGCAACTTCAGACCTACTTTCAGAGTATGAGTAATGAAAAATTACTTTCATCCCTTCTATTCGAAAAGTGTCGCTTTATTCCTCTAGAGGAGAGGAGAAATAGCTATTTCCCGATCGGAACTTTTTAGCGCGCGGAAATGAGATTTGAATTTGGAACATATATCATTCATAGAAATCGAACGCCAATTGTATGAATTACTGAGTGTTCCTGTTGGCTGCATAGCGCTAACTAAAAAAAAATTGTGCGTATTACGTCTATGTTCTTGTAATCAGTACATATTTGCTCATAGTGTTTCTATGTATAATATGTATGTATTTACAAAAAAAAGTATATAAGTATGTTTATACGTATTGTGGAACCCATAACACAAGCTAGTTAAACTACGCTTACTTTGAGTCTAGAAAGGCAGCAAAATATTATTTTTCCCTCGGGCGATGTACTTTGGATCCCTCGCCGCGTTCTGGGCTCTATTCTAGAATCATTCGCTGCGCTCGTGGTTCAAAGTAGTGGCCTCACCGTAATAATAATATTTTGCTCCCTCGTCATCCAATCTTTTACATTAGTCAATTATTAAATAAAAAACATATCCCATCAAAAACTAATTTATTTGTTTTTTTTATCGTAAAAATTAAAATCCAGGGCCGGACTTTACTTTGCATGATTTAAATGTGAAGAAAAATAAGCATACTAGTTATTACTTCAACATTTCATACAATTGTATTAGTGACATAATGTTATTTACTTATTTTTGTTCCTATCGTCCACTTTATTTAATACAGTGAAAAAAGTATACGACGCTTTCATGATCTGAAACAAAAAAATATTAATTATCAGAGGCGTACTGTCAGCGTCAAAAGTTGATGATCATTTCCAATTAGTCAAAAATAAGTTATACTAAAGAACGTCCATCAATGTGGCCATTGTAATGGGTCCAAGTAGACGGAGAGGCGTTAAAGGTAGGTATTGCGACAATGTTTTAAAAGGTGATGAGTATAAAGTACCTTAATGTTCAAAAGTGTGCAAAAATACGGAAAAAAAAATAAAAGCCGCTAACTATAAAACAAATCTTTAATTTACTATTTACGAATTCACACAGTGGCATTGATTCGTTGCTCTTCTCACTGAATATTTTTAAGGTTCCGTTGCCAAATGGCAAAAAACGGAACCCAGAGATAGATTCGTCATGTCTGTCTGTCATCACGGACGTATGTCACAGCCACTTTATTCCGAAACTATAAGAACTATGCTGTTGAAACTTAGTAAGTAGATGTATTCTGTGAACCGCATTTAGATTTTAACATAAAAATGGAAAAAAAAAACATTAAATTTAGGGGGTTCCCCATACTTAGAAATGAAACTCAAAAATTTTTTTTCATCAAACTCATACGTTCTATCTATGGATTGGTCTTCAAAAATGATATTGAGGTTTCTAATATAATTTTTTAATAAACTGAATAGTTTGCGCGAGAGACACTTCCAAAGTGGCAAAATGTGCCCCCCCCCCCTTGTAACTTCTAAAATAAGAGAATGATAAATCTAAAAAAAATATGTGACGTACATTACCATATAAACTTCCACCGAAAATTGGTTTGAACGAGATCTAATGAGTAGTTTTTTTTTAATACGTCATAAATCGTAAACCGCAATTTACCTTTCATTGAATCAACTCAAATATAAAAATTTTACTTGCTGCTACGGAACCCTTCATGGGCGAGTCCGACTCGCACTTGGCTGGTTTCTTTCTACAAAACTTTATTGACGTTATGTAGAATCACTTACCTTTGACATTCGGATATTATCACCAATTTTTGACGCTGACTGAACGTGAATCCAAATTTAATACTCGATTGGTCATAATGGCAAAAGAAAAGGACAGGTAAAAGGAACAACTTACAGAGGTAAAACATGTCAGCGACAATGTAGTGAATCCTTCAGCAGTAATTTTAGTGACGTTTCGCGTACGCACCATGATTATCAGTAGCGTGCGGCGCAGGGGCACCGAACACATGTACCATGGACACCCGTATGCTGCGTCGGCGATCTCTGAACTCTAGAGATTGGAAACATTAATTTCGATCTATGCAATAAATTATGGCGCATATTTAAGAACAGAAAACAAAGCGACGGGTTGCACTCCGGGAATGCCGGCATAAGTGAAAACTTGAATATTAACGTTGTGCATTTTTGATATTTTGGAATGGTTAGGGAATAATTTTGCACGAATTGCTTTAATTATCAGTAGGTATAAAAGTACTATCATTTATGTGGTAACATACAATATTCATTTATTGCGCTATCGTACACAAACATGACAATTTATATTACACTAGCGACCCGCCCCGGCATCGCACGGGTGTAATGGATGTTATTATATTTATAAACCTTCCTCTTCAATCAGTCTATCTATTAAAAAAAACCGCATCAAAATCCGTTGCGTAGTTTTAAAGATTTAAGCATACATAGGGACATAGGGATATAGGGATATAGGGACAGAGAAAGCGACTTTGTTTTATACTATGTAGTGATTACACTTCAGAACTATTACAATTATTTTACATTAAATAGTTTATCTCTAAGAAAAATCAACTTCCATCAATAATTTCAACGACTTTTTCAGCATCATTATTACCAGAACCATCATCGCTAATATATTTATACAGTACTTTTCTTTCGCTATTTCTTCGTCACTTTTTTCATTAATAGATGCACTTTGTTCAATTTCCATTTTATGTTAATAGATTTATGGCACAAAATAGAATAAATATTACAAAAAGTTATATGATGACAAAAGGTGTTTCTTGGGCCTCGGTCGGAATCGATCTCAGTCTTGACGAAGTCAACCACCACTCATTAAACGAACGCGCCACCAAGGTTTCTATATTTGTTGTCTTACGTTCAGGTCACGTGTTTTACTGACGCGAGTTTAACCTATTTTACCCATTACAAAAAAGTGCACAACGCCGCTAAAGAAGTTTTCTCTTCAAAATAAATAGTCAGAATCTTTTTTTTTATTTTAGTAACTAAACGTTCTTAGCAACGAAATTACCGAGCTTTTATTAAATCCGGGGATAAAATCAAGACGATGGTAGCTCGTAAATTTAAGAAACACTGAGTCCGACAACTAGTGTTATCCAGCAAAATAGTTATTCATGCATAATTACTTCAAAGAAGTTCAATACAAAAATAAAAGAACGTATTACCATCTCGGAAAGCTCGTTTCCGTGGTAGCAATACAGGAAAATTTCTATCGTCATACAGGCAAGATAGGCTATCATCGATACGATTCGAACCCAATTCTCATTGTTCAGTTCCTGAAAATGAAATAGTTTTCATCAATTCAAGATCAATATCAAATTATAATATCATAGCTCACTTTATTAAATGGTTTTCGAGTAAATGACTCCCACTTAACATCAACCTTAATTACGTGAGGTTATTTTGGCGATATTTGTTGGGATTTCTCTCGATCCTCTCCCTCTCCCTTTAATCTCACATGAGATTTTTGAACATGCACATTTTTTTTGTAAATAAGTAGATCTGTGCTTGATTGCGTCGGATATAATTATTTAAAAAAACAATCGAGTCGTAATTTCGTTTAACGAGAATTATTAGTGCGTCGTATCTTAACTATAAAAGGTTGACATTATGAATGATCTGGTGTAAAAATCATGCAATTTTACAATATTTCTTGCGGAAAAAAATATTACATGAGATTTGTCGAGACGACCCTCTCCCCACGTGCGATTGGGTGAGGTTTAGGTAGAATGTATTTATAGAAAAAAAAATATTAAAGTATGTTTATCCGCAGTCTAAAACCCATAACACAAGCTAATTAAGCTATGCTTATTTTGGGTCTGGATAGCGTTGTGTAGTATGTCCTAGAATATTTATTTATTTAAAATTTAGTATCTTCATTCAATCTTCTTTTATCGTCCATGCCGTTCTTGTTTCGGAAACTATCCTTAAGTCAGCAATGCCTTCCACCCAGTATGCTCTCTTGCTTGTGCGCAACGACAAAACGGGTAAAGCATATGGAGGAATTGCGGTCTATCTCCGTGGGGATATTTAGTTTAAGGTTGTTGACCAGTCTTCAAGTGTAATACTCACAGTTTGTGGAATATATATTCAAGGAGATTGATTTTAAGCCTATTAAATCACTACTAGCCTTTTACTACAGCCCTTTTTTTTATACCACTAAGGTGGCAGACAAGCACACGGCCCACCTGATGGGAACCGGTTACCGCGGCCTATGGACGTGTGCAACACCAATGGCGTCACACTCGCGCTGCCGACCCTGTAAAGAAAAGGGGATGGGAAAGGAGTTTGGGAGGGGATGGAAAAGGAGTTTGGGTTCCGGCACTCTCACTCACCAAACGGAACGCAACAGTTCAAATACTGTTATTAGGCGTCGATATTCTGTGAGAGGGTGCTTCCCCGGTCGAATCGGTCCCGTTCATGCAACGGCCAAAATGACTGTTGCTTGACTCTACCACCTGCTGAAAGCCCTTCTAGTTCAATTGATTATTTCTGATCTTCTGAATCGGAACTTGAAAATATATTTTCAGTTTATGATCATCGAATTATTCTCGGAGATTTCTACACCTGTTTTCTCAAGAACGATTCCCGCAGCCGTACACTCTGTTCTCTTGTCTCCTAAGTCAACATGAATATTCGTCCTCTAACTGCTACACATAAAGCTCCTCCCAAAGTGCTAAAAATTTAAGGTGTGCATATCGACTCGAAACTCACCTGGGATGTACACATTGCGGAGGTAAGTAGGTAATAGTTACTTATTTTAGCTTCTCAAACTTCGCTGGAGACTATGGTGAGAGCCGTGGTCACCGATGGGAGTAAGTGGCACGCCGCCGCCTCTTTCTGCTAGCAGGTAATGCGCGAAAGAGGCGGCGGAGAAAGAGGCGGCGGAGAAAGAGGCGGCGGAGAAAGAGCGGGAGAGACCCTGTCCCCCGAGTTCCTCGGGGCGAGGATGCCGCAGACTTGTCTACGCCTGGGACTACCGACCTCCATGTGAGGACGGCAGTCGGCCGACTCACCGTCCTTACAGAAGCAGGCCAAGATGGAGGCGTGTCGTGTGTGTCCTACACACGCCTGCCAACTCACCGACGCGGTATAAAATCAGACAATGCCCGGCAATGGACGCTTGGGGAGGACACCGTGTGGTTTTAGTCGGTCCGATTCCGATACACCCATCTCATCGTTGGTACCGATGAGGTGGAGCCCGTGGGGGCTTCCATACGTAAAAACAAAACAAGCCCTTCTACTCCCACTATCAGACTATGCTGACGTCCATTTTGGCGCTTGCAGAACGTGGCGATTCGCTTTGTTTCGCCTTCCTAAATACGACCATGTTACTGAATTTCTTAATAGACTGAACTGGCTCTCTATCTTCTTTCCTTTATACTATTCTTCACAATCCTAATTCTCCATCATACCTGCTTTCTTCTTCTCTAATGCTTCACACTCCTACACCCAGTTGTAGCTGCCATGACGGTTCTTTTACGGTGCAAGCTGTTAGTTTAGAACTCGCTACCTCACGCTATTCACAGTAGTAATACTCTGAGTATCTTCAAAAAATTTTTTTTTCATTAAACCGCATGGTTGTGGTACCTAACCCTTGTACCGAAATGTAAACACATACTATGGATAGGTCTTCAAAACTTATGTTGAGGTTTCCAATAGCATTTTTTTGTATACTAAATAGTAAAAAAAAAAGTGGCGATAGCCCAGTGGCGTATGTAACGGATAGCTAAGACGAGGTCTCGAGTTCGATACCCAATCGCCCCAGGCACACAACTCTGACTTTTCGTAGTTATGTGTGCATTAATAAATGTTAATTATCGCTCGCTTAACAATGTGCCCGGCAAATGGCAATGGGTTCGCCCCCTATTACATTGGCACCTAAACATAACTGGCGAATCGTGGGTGTGTAACACACCTCTGCCTACCCCTTCGGGGATAGAGGTGTAAAGTTATGTAAAGCTATGTATGTAAATAGTTTGCGCGAGAGACACTCGAAAGTGGTAAAATGTGTGTCATCCCCCCCCCCCTCCTGTAACTTTTAAAATAAGACATATATGATGTACATTACCATGTACACTACCACCGAAAATTGGTTTGAACAAGATCTAGTACGTAGTTTTTTTTTAATACTACAAGAACCGTAGCAAGCAAACAAGGTTACTTGCTGCTACGGAACCCTTCATGGGCGAGTCCGACTCGCACTTGGCCGGTTTTTTGTTACCGGTACAGGTTACTGTCCCTAAAAACATTGCATGAAAGTGTTCATTCACACTTACAAGAGCCAGTTGGTAAGCCGTAACACAGATGATGACCATAGACACAGTGATTTGAACCAGGATGGGCCTGGCGAAACAAATCTGCAGTTCTGCTGCGGTCTTTAGCGCGGCTTCGTGCTTCAAAACGCAATCATGTATGCGCTTCTTAACCGTTTCCTCATCCTCCACACATAGCATTAACTGCAAACAAATAGACAAACGCCATTTTATTCATAGTTTTTATGTAATTTGACTACGCTACTACCCAAGGGTGCGGAGCTGTAATCATAAATGTCAATAAATGCGGCAGATGCCGGCACATTATATGATAATTAATAAATAATCGCTATATGTAGGTTAAAGGGATACTACAGTGGCTCGAAATGAGCCACGGGCGAAGCTGGAGACGGCAAGCTGTGTAATATAAAAATAAAAATAACCTACCGCTAGTTGACGTCCATCAATGACTTACGTTTTCAGATGTGCGCAGAGAAGCACACGCCGTACTGATCGACAAAGCTACGAGCCGTAGCCTGCAGGTACAGGCAGCTATCATCGCTGCTATAAAATTGTCTAAACTTATATTCACCAGTGCCGACATCATAAGTGCTGCACACTGGAAACGAAATATAAGTTTTCTGTTAATGGATTTATGTTCTATGATATGAATCATTAACAGAATGAGCGCTCATTAGACACAAGACAATTCAGATTTGCAGCTTGTCTTCGTTTGGGTGCTCCTTGTGTCCCTCCTCATCGGTGTCACTGTGGAGAAGCAGTCGACAGCCTTGGGCATCACGGCAGGAGCGCAGGACGCATGTCACGTCATGCACACCTTAACGATATTATCCGCCGGGCTCTTGTCACCGCTGGTGTTCCAGCCGTGCTTGAACCTGCTGGGTTGGTTCGCGACGATGGCAAGAGACCAGACGGTATGTCTTTGGTGCCTTGGAAGTTGGGTAGGCCTTTGGTGTGGGACGCAACTTATGTCGACACCATCGCGCTTTCTCATCTTTCAAGTACGACGGGCTGCGCTTGTGCTGCTGCGGCATCTGCGGAGAACCTTCAAACGGCACAAATATAATAATTTAGTCAGTAATTATATTTTTGAGCCGTTTGAGGTCGAAACACTAGATTCGTGGGCTCCGAGTGTACGGTCGCTTTACAAAGAAATCGCTCAGCGATTGGTCGACGCTCTGCGTGACCAAAAGGCTGGCTTGTTCTTTGCGCAATGAATTGGCGTTGCCATCCAACGTGGCAATGCCGCCAGTCTTTTGGGTACGTTACCAGTCGACATCGATGGGGACGAATTCTTCGACACCCAAACTTTTTACTTTGTACCTCCATACTCTTTTTTTAGGATGTAAATATTTTACTTTAAAATTGTATTATCGTAATAGAAATATGTAAATAGACAATTTTAAGACAGACTATTACTCTACAGAAGTATGAAAGTGCGCAAACTACGATCAAAACTGTTTCATAAACAACGCTGAAGATCTGCACGGCGACAAGTTTGTCTTAAGACTGTCTTGTCTCTAATCTGTGCTCATCCTTAATCCTCAAAAGACTACAAACAGTTCAACGAACCTGAAAAAAATAGGTCACCTCATAAGCCGGTGACGTTGACGTGTCGTATGGGTACCTATAAATAGGAAACAAGTTTATATTTCACATGTCAAACTTCCACTCAAAAATACAATATATAGTACTCATTGTTCATCGTGTATCAGGTTCGGTTCAAGCCCCGTCCTAGATGTTCTCTTTTCCGATCTAAATCTATAGGACTTATACTCGTACTCATACCAAGCTGTAAGCGGCAGTTGGCCTTTCTCGGCGCTGGCAGCCCAGCCCGTACATGTTACAACTGCCAGCAACATGTACATAACCAGACCTGTGGTAGTTTCGCGATTGCAACTGCAAGGCAATAAAAAATACAGTTTATACATCAGAGAAGCAGGACGTCTTTATTTTTTGACGTTCCGGATACATTCCATCTAGAAAGTTCACCTTCCTCATGGGTATGTCAACTTCGCCATACTGCGAAATATGTGGAGTGGTAGAAGATGTACAACATATTCTGATGGAATGTGTGCGGAATCAACAACTGAGAGAGGTTCTACTGAGAAGCAATATAACGGCAATTGGAAGATGTAATAGTATCCTGGCAAATCCTATGTCAGATACAGCACAGGACTGTTACTCATTATACTGCGAATACTTGAGATATGTCTAGTTATATAATATACTGACTATGTTGGAGCGACATAGTCATATTGTGGCTAAGCTCCTTAAATGAAGATTTTTAAAAAAGCAGCACACTTTTATTGTATTTTTGTAAACTACGGAAAGCGAAAAATTTTTTAAGAAATTTTCAAAGATTTTCAGTTCCAATATTTTTGGACGGTGCATTTAGGGTGGTCATAATTTAGACTTTAACGTGCAACGAACTAAATAATATACTATACCGATAATATACTTTACCGATATTATTTCCGCACGCAAAAAAATAATACTCTACCGAAAGTATTGAATGAACCAGGAACCAAAGAAAAAACAAACAGTGGCATGCCGGGAGTGCCGAGTGCCACAGAAATGAAAACTTGAACAATTAGGTTGGTTTGTATTTTTTCAAAGCGGTAGTATATATTATGTGATAAAAAAAATACCGCAGCAGAAGATTACTGAAACTTCGAAAAGTGCCATCCAGCAGATTTTGTTTCAAAACGCTAAGTTAACATGCTGCTGTGTCAGAGTTTTTAAAGTGATGTTGCTCGCTACTGCATGATACAACGTGGACGTGATAGATGGCACTGTTGTCAAATATTTACAGAGCAGTCGGTAACGGTAACAATGTCGCGAATTTAATCATTTTTTGACATCTCAAAAAAACCCACAAGTTTTCACTACAAAAATGTTCAACCCATAGTAATTGGCATTTATAACGCCAGATAGAACAGATGAGTTGTGTGGTTCAAGATATACAGGCCATAAAATAGTATCCGGTTGACGGCAATAGGCTCGCTCGATATTACGTGAAACTATCCTTGCCCTTTGGATTTTCGCGAGAGTATGTAAAAAAGAACGCATCAATTTGCTAATATAGAAGCAAAATTAAACCTCTCAACGATCCTTATTCCCTCTTTCCTGTCTTCGGCGCTCATTTCTTTATTGGCTGTTTCAGCAATCTCGTATATCTTATGTTTCCATTTCATCACGTTGGCCAGCTTAGTGGCTAACGATACGTTGGTGAAGAGCAGGAATGATGCACTCGTCATCGAGTTGATGTCTCCCCACAGTTGGAACATAGCTATAGCCTGGGTGCTGACTTGCGCTCCTAAAATTTTCCTTTAGTCCTTCAACTTCTTATGACAGTTAGATATTTTGCCATATTTAGGCTTGATATTTATTTCTGAATTGTAGCTTTGATTGAACAGTAACATAGAAATTATTGAGATTCAAAAGCAAAAACTTAGAAGACTATTTATTTTTGTCAATACAAATATTTAATACAATACAAAAACTTATTCAGTGCTCATCATTCGTCAAGGTATTGCAAATACCAAGGGGTTTCACCATGTCTCAAGACTTACACTTCAATTTAATACAATTCAGGAATATGGCCATAATATTTAAGCTACAATGGCTCAGCAATAGCATATCAACCTCGAAACAGCATGTGAACCTATGACTCCCTGGTAGATTCCCTGTTAAATTGAGTAACTCGCTCTCATTTGGTCGAAATTCTCGTATGCACTTTCTCTGATGTCTGATTCCTTTTTTGGCATGTACCCCCACGGATACCAGCTTCCGGGGATGCATTTTATTTTTGCTAGGGGAACCCTCCCCGTAACCATTTCACCACAGCTAACGGTTGGAATCGAACCACCTAAAACCACAGGGTATTCTATTATGAATTTCACGATATACTTAGTCTTTTAATACGCGAAGTCTTTTCGTAAGTGAAAACGAAATCCTCAGGTTGTCCAGCAGACCATGCCCACTGTCATTTAACAGTTTTTTTTATGAAGGCTCACGTTTGACCTCTATCTCACCTGGTCGTAAATGACGATGTGGTCTACGTTATATCACGTTTGCCTAGAAGGAACCTATTCACTCGATACTTGAAGATTCCGAGGTTATAGCTTTCCGGAAACACAGACTCAGGCAGGCAATTCCACTACTTTTCAAACATTTTGTGCATATGAGTGGAATATCCACCATGTAGCGGTGGCGTGTCGCCGTTCGTCTGGTCGTTCGTTGGTGGAAAGGGCTTGGAGGCCGTCTTGGCTCTGCTTTTGCTACATTGATGATCGAGGGCATGTTCTGCATAAAAGGAGAGTTTTGATATCTGATACTTTTTTTGGCATGTATCCCCATACCAGCTCACCGTTACCATTTCACCAGAGCTAACGGTTTAACGGTTAAGCAACTGGGAAAAAAATCAACTAAAACCCATCTTACCAACGAGAAACATAAGCCACAGGAACCGATAAACATTGGAAAGGATTTGTTTGTATAACTCCTGGTGTTCCTCCAGGTCCAGAAAACCAAAAAACTTCGCCACACTCAAACCAAAACTAAGCGTGGTATTGATGTTTTTTACAACGAATCCCATGATTACGTCTGATGTATTCACGTGTCTATTTGATCACGTTACACGCAGATAATAAAGCAATAGATTGTTTTTGCTAGATTTTATTGTATGATGCAGTTGTTGACAACAATTTTGTAGTTCAACGAAGTGTGAACGTTTAGAAAATTATTTGGTTGTTAAGTACTTATATGATGTGGCGTTTGTTTTACAAGCAGTATTATAGCATTTATAATATTTATATACCTCTACACATATATATACTCAAGCCTATATACCTAAAGAAGTAGGTGGTAGTAAGTGCTGATAACATGCCCACATTTCGTCAGTCATATTCGGTTCCACATAATATCAAGTTTTAGTTACCTTCTGCTATCTTATAGCAAAGGATACCTGGTAGTGGAATGAGATGTGGGTATCAGACGCAGACGGTACAAACTCACTAGACCTCAGTCGACTTTTACGATTTGCCCGGGCAGATAAGCAGTTAACGCATTCTATGTTTGTCTCTCGTTATCGGGCCAGCACAGAAACGAATATTTACTGTGATCAATAATTAATTCCACTAATATCATAGTGTTCTGATGAGGATGAGCTTTTTCAACTAATCCCACCTTCTCCCTTTCGATCCAGAACAACACGTGCTGGACTAATAAAATAAGGAATATTAAAAAAAAATGTGAAAGTTTGGATGGATGTATGGATAGATGTTTGTTACTCAATCACGCTAGAACGGCTGAACGGATCTAGCTGAAATTTGGTACAGGGATATATTATAGTCTGGAGTAGGACATAGGCATTTCATTCCTGGAATAGGTTCCCATGGGAAGCAGCAACGGGATCGACTTTACACGGGGGTGGAGCCGCGGGCGGCATGTAATATTTAGGTATATTTACCGTCTTCTAAATACCTACTGTCCACTTATACCTACAACACTCGTCTAAATGTTGTAGTTGTAAAAACTTGTTATTGGCGTTATCATAATGCACCTACTCATTTGTAATCTGTATATTAGCTGCAAGTTTTTTAGAATAAAATAAAAAAGCGGCCAAGTGCGAGTTGGACTCGCCCATGAAGGGTTCCGTAGCAGCAAGTAACATAATGAAGTTTTTATTTTTAATTTTTATATTTGAGTTGATTGAATGAAAGGTAAAAAACTACTTACTAGATCTCGTTCAAACCAATTTTCGGTCGAAGTTTACATGGTGATATACATCATATATATTTTTTTAATTTTATCGTTCTCTTATTTTAGAAGTTACAGGGGGCACAGTTTACCACTTTCAGGAGCTTTTCACTATTCAGTTTAGAAAAAAAATATATTAGAACCCTCAATATCCTTTTTGAAGACCTATCCCACATAAAAATTTCAGTTTCAGTTCTAAGTATGGGGAACCCCCAAAATTTATTGTTTTTTGTTTTTTTGTGGAAAAATCTTAATACGGTTCACAGAACACATCTACTTACCAAGTTTCAACAGCATAGGTCTAATAGTTTCGGAAAAAAGTGGCTGTGACATACGGACGGACAGACAGACAGACATGACGAATCTATAAGGGTTCCGTTTTTTGCCATTTGGCTACAGACCCTAATAAACGGTGATACATGAAATTTCACAATATCTTAGTTGTATGTAATTTTGCGAAAAAATTAGCCTCGTCTGGAGGTGAAAAGCGAACCTGGGAAATGAAGCGCTGTAGCTTATTATTAACTGAGCCTAACAGCGCTTTCTAGACCCAAAGTATGCATGGTTTAACTAGTTTGTGTTATGGGTTCCAAAATGCGAATAAACATACTTATATTAATTTTTTTTGTAAACATATTGTTGTACTTACCCAGATCAATGCAAATAAGCATGTTCATGCATATGTGCGGGGTGGGTACAAATTAAATGCCGTTTACGCAAAAAAGAGTTTTATGCGCTCACCACAAACTAGACAACTAAATGACTAGCACACACGGTACTCTTCAACAGTTCAAGTCGCTCAGCAGTTCACAGTAGTTCCTTAAGTCGCAGGTATAACTCTCTTGAATCGCTTTGGTAAGATGTGTTCGCTTTCGCTTCCGAAAATTAACTGACTCGTGTCGATAGCCGGGCGCCCTTTTATAGCTCTTAATAAAGATTCCGAGGAGTGTGCACATTTCTTGAAATGGAGCAGACTCGAAGTTCCGTCCTTGGTCGGAGTGGATCTCTATAGGTGCGCCGTATCCACTGACCACTTCCTGAACCAGTTTCTTGGCTACAGTGACTGCTTCCTGGTTGGGTGTCGCAAATACTTCCGGCCACTTAGTGAAGTAATCTTGCACTACTATGATGTATTTGTTACCCTCATCAGTCGTTGGAAAAGGTCCAGCAACATCACTGGCGATACGTTCCCACGGTGCTCCAACGTTGTACAGCTTCAATTTTCCTTTGCTTCTTGTCTGTGGTCCTTTAACCGAAGCACATGTCCAAGATAGCTGACCTCCTTTTTAAATAAAGCGCTCATTCTTTCGACTCAGTTTAAGGTTAGCCTCACGAATCCGAGTAAAAACTTTTTCCAGGTTCTTCAGGTTTTCTTTGAAACTGCGTCCCATAACTATAACATCGTCCAGGTAAATCAGACAGACGTCTCCGAGTAGACCCACCATTACTCTTTCCATGAGGCGTGACATTAAAATGCCATAAACCGTTTCCAATTCCTGTACTAAAGGCTGTCTTCTCTTTATCGTCTGGACTGATCTCCACCTGCCAGTACCACTTTTTAAATCGATGGTTGAAAACAATTTCATACCGCTAAGCATGTCCAGGGTATCGTCGATTCTAGGCAAAGGATAAAGCGGGCTTTCTTCGTGACATTATTCAACATTCGGTAATCCACACAAAACCTTTGATGCTGCCGTAGTTACCGTCGAGATAGCAGAATCAGCCTGACAACCTTCCTCTTCAAGGCTCCGTTGACGTGCAGCATTCATTTCCACTTGACGTCTTGTCCGTGGAGTACGCCCTTCGTCTTTACGTGGTAATAACGGCATCGCACTTATGACACCAGTTGTTACGTGCGCGGGGTACAAACTAAATGCCGTTTACACATTAAAGAGGTTTATTCGCTCACCACAAACTAGACAACTAAATGACTAGCACACACGGTACTCTTCAACAGTTCAAGTCGCTCAGCAGTTCACAGTAGTTCCTTAAGTCTCAGGTATAACTCTCTTGAATCGCTTCGGTAAGATGTGTTCGCTTTCGCTTCTGAACATTAACTGACTCGTCTTCCGGTGAGTCATCACTGCGTTCCCTAAGGGGCGCGTGGGAGCAGTGGCTGGGGCTTGTCCCCATCTCTGCTGCTGCTGTCGCGGTGCCTGAAGAGGCACCGGTCCTGGGGGCGGGGGTTTGAGGTCCCCTTTGGCTTGTGACGCCGGTAGGCCGCTAGACTTCACGCCGCCCGGCGGTCAACCCGAGCCGGGTGAGATCACTGGTTACCCAGTGAAGGCCCAGCTCCGAGTGACCAGCGACGGGGCGGCGGCTTTCCTGCGACCTCCGGCGTCCGTATATCTTCTCCTCCTCTTCCTCACGGGCGGGCTCGCTGCCCAGCGACGGCGGGGGCGGCGGTGGCTTGACACGCGGGGCTGCTTCTGGCGGCGGCGTCCGAGTAGATAGATAGATAGATAGATAGATATAAACTTTATTGTGCACCAATCAGAATAAGCATATATCGTAAACTGCGTCTTAAAGTTAAAGACGCAGTTTACGTCTTAAAGCGTCTTAAAGCGGGCGCCTTTGTTGGATCAGCGCGAGACGCGCTCGACCCAACCGGCGGCGCGCGGGGGGGAGCGGACGATGTCGATGCGCCTACGGTCGGCGCACTGGCGAGCGCGCGCGGCAGCGTCGACGTCTCCTTGGGACTGGTTACCGGTCCCTTGGAGGCGGTGGAGCCCATAGAAGGGCTTTGTGGTGGGGGTCGGGGGTCCCGGGGGGACTTCTAGCCCGAGGAGGCAGCTTGCTGGCAGACTTTTTCATTGCGAAGGCAGGAGCGCGACCACGACCCGACAACGAAGCGTTGGGCGGGGCGTGAGTGCGCGCGACACGATCCGGCGATTACGGCTGCGTCGAAAACAGATGCGACCGTATGCGCCGGCAGTCAGCGCGCGACTGGGGGTCCGAGCGGCGAGTCCGAGGTAGATGTCTTGCGGCGGTCTTCCTCGGCGGCTCCGTGCGACGATCCATTAACTGACTCGTGTCGATAGCCAGGCGCCCTTTTATAGCTCTTAATGAAGAGGGTAGAATGTTCCGGAATCATCTAGAGATAAGGCACGTTATTTATTTAACAAGAGCGTTCGAGAAGAGTAGTTATAGGTATTTAAAGGGCTTTTGATTTTGTATTGACTTTTCTGGACTTTTCTAAACGGATCGATAGAGTACTTCGACATTAACAATGCGTTTTAATTTCTAGAAGATTCGATCAGTAGTTTTCGAGATATCGATGATCGTTGTAACAATACAAATATTTGCACTGAGCGGGAATCGAAGCCGCGCCCCCGTCGTAGCAGTCGAATGCACTACCGCTACGCCACAGTGGCCGTCAAAAATTATTCTTAGCATTGCCATCATGGGGGTTGGCAAACTGAGGGTTCCTTTTCTTGTGCTACCTCGAAATTTGTCTACCTAATCTATAGACTTACTTACTGGAAATAATACATAATGACGTATGAAGTTTTTAAACTGGTAAATCGCTTAGATTGTAATTGTATATTTGCGTCGTAAGATGACGTCTTTACAATTATGTATTTTTTAGTTTTAATGTACCTTTAATGGGCATTTTGGGGTACCTTTGTAAAACTGAAGAAAATCTTATACTATTTCCATATTTAATACTAGCTGTTGCCCGCGGCCCCACCTGCGTAAAATTCTGATGAAAAGCCTGTGTTATTCTGGACTATGATCTATCCCTGTGCCAAATTTCAGTCAGATCCGTTCAGCCGTTTTTGCGTGAAAGAGTAACAAACATCCATCCATCCATACTTACAAACTTTCGCGTTTACAATATTAGCAGAATTATCTACATTTGAATTTTGAATGTAATGTTAACCGAAATAGTACATTGTTACCCTAGGGGGGAAAGTAACTTATTTAGTCCCGAGACGAGATTTGGACCAATAGTTCGAGGGACTAAATAAGTCTTTAACCCGAGGTAAACACTGTGCTTTTCATTACGAATACAAGGAAAGTAAAAATAAAAACATGAATTAGCTAAAGAAAAAATGAGTAAAAATGAGTAAAACCTTCAAATCGAAAAACAAATGAAGATCGAATTGCCGCTTTTCCGCCTATTTTGGTTGTTTTTTCTTCTGTGGCCGGACAGCTATTCAGCCATTATTTATCATTTTAATCATTGAAAAATGTGTAAATATTTTGCCCAAATCTGTTATTTTAAGGAAATTGTTGAAACTAAACTAAAGTAAAGTTATTTAAAAAATATAACATCTTTAATCAATACATAGGTACTTAACTTTATTTTATTTCAATTTTACATCGCGCTGTAATTGAGTGGCTGTATAGAAAGTTGGTACATGGTTGGTACGTTAAATATGTGAAAATAGAATTAGTTTTTTTTAAATAATTTGACAGCTGTCAGTTGAAAGCGATTCTCCCTAGGGATGAAAAGTATTACTTTCATCCAGCTCCTCAGGCAACTTCAGACCTACTTTCAGAGTATGGGTAATGAAAAATATATTTTTTATTTAATAATAGACATAATGAAAATTTTATTCCGTATGAAAGACAAAATGTTTGCAACGTATGCCAGAATAAACCATTAAACCAATTCAATAATACTGTATCAATTGAGCTATTAAATGAACCTATACTTACAGTACACTGCATTCTACAACTGAGTTATATTTTAGATCCTTCGTCTACAATTAAACAGAGCTACGTGCCATTTAAAACTGATATTGCGTGAAAACTACCAATTAGTTTGTTATTGTAATAATAGGCCATGTTAGGACTAGAACACAGTTTTGGAACAAATAAATATAAATCTCGCCCGCGACTTCGCCCGCTTGGAATACTGATCCCGTTCCAATACATCCCATCTGATAGATTTTTTAGTAAAGATTTAGATCGGAAAAAGAGAACATCTAGGACGGGACTTGAACCCGCGACCAGTCCCTTACAGGGGGAATGCTCTGACCAACTGAGCCACCTAGACGTTTTAAGGTATCGGAGAATTTTGAATATCTGGGACGTGTCTGAATATCTGGGACAGACATAACGAATCTATAAGGGTTCCGTTTTTTGCCATTTGGCAACGGAACCCTAAAAAGTAGCCTATGTTCCAGAATATAATCTATCTTTGCACCAAATTTCAGCCCGATCCCGTCAGCCGTTTGAGTGTGATTGTGTCTCTAACAAAATTTTCACATGTAAAATATTAGTCGGATTTTCACTAAGATTATCCCTGTCGTACGGAATCTAAAAAAATACAAAATGTGCCCGGTACATGGCAATAGGCTCGCCCCCTATTACATTGCGACCTAAACATAACTGGCGAATCATGGGTTTGTAATACACCTAAGCGTACCCCTTCGGATACAAGCGTGAAGTTATGTTATGTTAATGTTATCTATGGAAACTTCAGGAAGATAGAATTGATTGCCGCTGTATACACGCTGCTGACCAATTATCAATCATCATTATCATCATCTTAGCGCTTAGGCTTTCACCTCGGAGCTTGAGGTCCGCTTACTCCGTCTTACCCTTCAGATTTGGCTTATGCGGCTTTTACGGGAGCGTCTGCCGTGTCACCTCCCAATCCGGAGAGGAAAGCCTGTGTCACAGATTCGTACGTCAATCAGCAGATATTCGTATACCGGCTCACAGTGAAATTGGATTGACTCGAGTGCCCAGATACCCAACAAATTGTCAATGAAATAAATGTCCCTTTTTTTATTTTTTTATTTTCGTGCGGAAATCCCTTCGGTGCGGTTTGATCTTTTGACGTTTGACGTTTTGTTAATTCCGTATTAATCTTCTGTAGACAATAAAAAAGTCACTAACTCAGATCGCGGAAACTGTAATTTTACACTACTAGATACTACAAGTAAACATATCTTCAAATTTTTAATGTTTGTTTCCTCTTAAATAAATTATTATTCTTCATTAACTTGCTGGAGCAACGTAAACAATGATTACGATGCTTTGCATAACATAACATAACATAACTTCACGCCTGTATCCCCGAAGGGGTAGGCAGAGGCGTATTACACACCCACGATTCGCCAGTTATTTTAAGGTCCCAATGTAACAGAGGGCGAGCCTATTGCCATCTACCGGGCACAATATTAAGCGAGCGATAATTACCATTCATTAATGCACACATAACTACGAAAAGTCAGAGGTGTGTGCCTGGGGCGACTGGGGATCGAACTCGAGACCTCGTCTCAGCAGTCCGTTACGTACGCCACTGTTACACGCAATGCTTTGATTATCTGAAAATATAAAAAGTACAGTGAAACAAGCACAGTTTCAATAAATATAATAATAAGAGAACAGTGTTAAAGACAGGAAATGTACCGAATAGGTGCTGCATACTACGACACTCCTCTATGAGCGCAGGCCTGGGGGTGGCAGGTGAGGCCGCCTGTCACCCTAGCAGAAGCAGGCCGGGACCGTGGTTCCCAAACCCGAGGGGGCCATCTCGAAACCGGAGACGGCCCAGCATCAGTCGGGGTGCGAGGGATATGCTCTATGGGCAACCTTACACCCCAGCGTCTTTAGATCCGAGACGGCGTGCGATTTTAGTCGGTTCAAGCCCGACATAACCGCCCCCGCTGGCCGGCGGGGGGTAACCGAAGGGACTTTTGCACGAAAAAAAAAAGGTGCTGCATACTTTTATGAGCAGTAACGTATTTAAAAATATATAAATGAGTAAATCTTTTTCAATCTGAATCTATAGGATTGAATTAAGGTGGCGGAGTAATCAAAAAACAATGTTTAAAAATGATTGTAAAGTCATTCATTGTTTCCGTAGTTCGAAAGAATTACGGTAGATGGCTCTAGCGTCGCCCTGGGACGTATATAATACATCCGAGAATTTTGAATAACTGAGACGTGTCTAGGTGGCTCAGTTGGTCAGAGCATTCCCCCTGTAAGGGACTGGTCGCGGGTTCAAGTCCCTTCCTAGATGTTCTCTTTTTCCGATCTAAATCTATTTAAATAAGGGTCAAAAATCGTGACAATATGGTTCGCGCATGTGCACTAACTGGCCAACAAAAATGGCAATAAAACCAATGACGCGAGCTATTTGAGCCCGTGATTAGTTTAATATTCTACAAACTGTCCTTCTCCGTTCAAGCGGTTCGTTTGTGGAATGCTCTGCCATTAGCTATTAGACGCGCAAAACCCTTTTCGGTTTTCAAATAATCCGTTAATCAATATCTTCGAGACGTCGACTAAATCTAGATATTGGTTACTCCTTCTTATACGACATGTATTTAAGGTGTCACAAAATTAGGTCTCTGAATTTGGTGAGACGACTTGGTATCGACAAAATATGTAGGTATTTGAAACAAACACAAAATTGTGCGTATTACGTCTATGTTCTTGTAATCAGTACATATTTGCTCATAGTGTTTCTATGTATAATATTTATGTATTTACAAAAAAAAAGTATATAAGTATGTTTATAAGTATTCTGGAACCCATAACACAAGCCAGTTAAACTACGATTACTTTGAGTCTAGAAAGGCAGCAAAATATTGTTTTTCCCTCGGGCGATGTACTTTGAATCCCTCGCCGCTTTCTGGGCTCTATTCTAGAACCATTCGCTTCGCTCGTGGTTCAAAGTAGTGGCCTCACCGTAATAATAATATTTTGCTCCCTCGTCATCCAATCTTTTACATTAGTCAATTATTAAATAAAAAACATATCCCATCAAAAACTAATTTATTTGTTTTTTTTTATCGTAAAAATTAAAATCCAGGGCCGGACTTTATTTTGCATGATTTTAATGTGAAGAAAAATAAGCATACTAGTTACTACTTCAACATTTCATACAATTGTATTAGTGACATAATGTTATTTACTTATTTTTTTTCCTATCTTCCACTTTATTTAATACAGTGAAAAAAGTATACGACGCTTTCATGATCTGAAACAAAAAAAAATTAATTATCAGAGGCGTACTGTCAGCGTCAAAAGTTGATGATCATTTCCAAATAGTTAAAAATAAGTTATACTAAAGAACGTCCATCAATGTGGCCATTGTAATGGGTCCAAGTGGACGGAGAGGCGTTAAAGGTAGGTATTGCGACAATGTTTTAAAAGGTGATGAGTACAAAGTACCTTAATGTTCAAAAGTGTGCAAAAATACGGAAAATTTTTTTTATTTTTTTTCCGTATTTTTATTTTCCGCCGCTAACTATAAAACAAATCTTTAATTTACTATTTACGAATTAACACAGTGGCATTGATTCGTTGCTCTTCTCACTGAATATTTTTAGGGTTCCGTTGCCAAATGGCAAAAAACGGAACCCAGAGATACATTCGACATGTCTGTATGTCACAGCCACTTTTATCCGAAACTATAAGAACTATGCTGTTGAAACTTAGTAAGTAGATGTATTCTGTGAACCGCATTTAGATTTTAGCATAAAAATAGAAAAAAAAAACAATAAATTTAGGGGGTTCCCCATATTCAGAAATGAAACCCAAAAAATTTTTTTCATCAAACTCATACGTTCTATCTATGGATAGGTCTTCAAAAATGATATTGAGGTTTCTAATATAATTTTTTTTCTAAACTGAATAGTTTGCGCGAGAGACACTTCCAAAGTGGCAAAATGTGCCCCCCCCCCCCTGTAACTTCTAAAATAAGAGAATGATAAATCTAAAAAAAATATGTGATGTACATTATCATATAAACTTCCACCGAAAATTGGTTTGAACGAGATCTAATGAGTAGTTTTTTTTTAATACGTCGCAAATCGTAAACCGCAATTTACCTTTCATTCAATCAACTCAAATATTAAAATTTTACTTGCTGCTACGGAACCCTTCATGGGCGAGTCCGACTCGCACTTGGCTGGTTTCTTTTTACAAAACTTTATTGACGTTCTGTAGAATCACTTACCTTTGACATTCGGATATTATCACCAATTTTTGACGCTGACTGAACGTGAATCCAAATTTAATACTCGATTGGTCATAATGGCAAAAGAAAAGGACAGGTAAAAGGAACAACTTACAGAGGTAAAACATGTCAGCGACAATGTAGTGAATCCTTCAGCAGTAATTTTAGTGACGTTTCGCGTACGCACCATGATTATCAGTAGCGTGCGGCGCAGGGGCACCGAACACATGTACCATGGACACCTGTATGCTGCGTCGGCGATCTCTGAACTCTAGAGATTGGAAACATAAATTTCGATCTATGCAATGAATTATGGCGCATATTTAAGAACAGAAAAGAAAACGATGGGTTGCACTCCGGGAGTGCCGGCAGAAGTGAAAACTTGCATATTAACGTTGTGCATTTTTTATATTTTGGAATGGTTAGGGAATAATTTTGCACGAATTGCTTTAATTATCAGTAGGTATAAAAGTACTATCATTTATGTGGTAACATACAATATTCATTTATTGCGCTATCGTACCTACACAAACATGACTATTTTTATTACACTAGCGACCCGCCCCGGCTTCGCACGGGTGCAATGGATATTATTATACATATAAACCGTCCTCTTCAATCACTCTATCTATTAAAAAAAAACCGCATCAAAATCCGTTGCGTAGTTTTAAAGATTTAAGCATACATAGGGACATAGGGATATAGGGATATAGGGACAGAGAAAGCGACTTTGTTTTATACTATGTAGTGATTACACTTCAGAACTATTACAATTAATTTACATTAATAAGTTTATCTCTCAGAAAAATCAACTTCCATCAATAATTTCAACGATTTTTTCAGCATCATTATTACCAGCACCATCATCGCTAATATATTTATACAGTACTCACTCATTTTCTTTCGCTATTTCTTCGTCACTTTTTTCATTAATAGATGCAATTTGTTCAATTTCCATTTTATATCAATAGATTTATGGCACAAAATAGAATAAATATTACAAAAGTTATATGATGACAAAAAGTGTTTCTTGGGCCTCGGTCGGAATCGATCTCAGTCTTTACGAAGTCAACGACCACTCATTAAACAAACGCGCCACCAAGGTTGTAAAGTACAGTGTGAAATTAGCGCTTCTATATTTGTTGTCTTACCTTCAGGTCACGTGTTTTACTGACGCGCGTTTAACCTATTTTACCCATTACAAAAAAAGTGCACAACGCCGCTAAAGAAGTTTTCACTTCAATATAAATAGTCAGAATCTTTTTTTTATTTTAGTAATTAAACGTTCTTAGCAACGAAATTACCGAACTTTTATTAAATCCGGGGATAAAATCAAGACGATGGTAGCTCGTAAATAATAATAAGCGTCGGTAGCTTAGTGGTTAAGGAGTCAACCCTACGATCGAGAGGTCCCGGGTTCGAATCCTGGCCATTACACTACTGACGTGAACCCACTCCTAACACAAGCATTTAGCTTAGCTGGAGGGGTTAGGGGGAATATTAGTAATTTCGGTTACTAATATTCTTTTTAAAAAAAAAGAAAAAAAGAAAGAAAAGAAACGCTGAGTCCGACTAGTGTTATGCAGCCAAATAGTTATTCATGCATAATTACTTCAAAGAAGTTCAATACAAAAATAAAGGAACGTATTACCATCTCGGAAAGCTGGTTTCCCTGGTAGCAATACAGGAAAACTTCTATCGTCATACAGGCAAGATAGGCTATCATCGATACGATTCGAACCCAATTCTCATTGTTCAGTTCCTGAAAATGAAATAGTTTTCATCAATTCAAGATTGATATCAAATTATAATATCATAGCTCTCTTTATTAAATGGTTTTCGAGTAAATGACTCCCACTTAACATCAACCTTAATTACGTGAGGTTTTTTTGGCGACATTTGGTGGGATTTCTCTCGATCCTCTCCCTCTCCCTTTAATCTCACATGAGATTTTTGAACATGCACATTTTTTTTGTAAATACGTAGATCTGTGAATGCCTTGGATTTAATTATTTTAAAAAAACAATCGACTCGTCATTTCGTTGACATTATGAATGATCTGATGTAAAAATCATGCAATTTTACAATATTTCTTGCGGAAAAAAATATTACATGAGATTAGTCGAGACTACCCTCACGTGTGATTGGATGAGGTTTAGGTTGAATGTATTTATAGAAAAAATATATTAATGTATGTTTATCCGCAGTCTAAAAGCCATAACACAAGCTAATTAAGCTATGCTTATTTTAGGCCTAGATAGCGTTGTGTAGTATATCCTAGAATATTTATTTAATCTTCTTTTATCGTCCGTCTTCTTTTATTTAATCTTCTTTTGCCGTTCTTGTTTGGGAAACTATCCTTAAGTCAGCAATGCCTTCCACCCAGTATGCTCTCTTGCTTGTGCGCAACGACAAAACAGGTAAAGCATATGGAGGAATTTCTCATATCTCCGTGGGGATATTTAGTATAAGGTTGTTGACCAGTCTCCAGGTGTAATACTCACAGTTTGTGGAATATGTATTCAAGGAGATTGATTTTAAGCCTATTAAATCACTACTAGCCTTTTACTACAGCCCTTTTTTTTTATACCACGAAGGTGGCAGACAAGCACACGGCCCACCTGATGGGAAGCGGTTACCGCGGTCTATGGACGTGTGCAAAACCAGTGGCGTCACACTCGCGCTGCCGACCCTATAAAGAAAAGGGGATGGGAAAGGAGTTTGGGAGGGGATGGGAAAGGAGTTTGGGCTCCGGCATTCTCACTCACCAAACGGAACGCAACAGTTCAAATAATGTTACTTGGCGTCGATATTCTGTGAGAGGGTGGTGCTTCCCCGGTCGAGTCGGCCCATTCATGCAACGGCCAAAATGACTGTTGCTTGACTCTACCACCTGCTGAAAGCCCTTCTAGTTCAATTGATTATTTCTGATCTTCCGAATCGGAACTTGAAAATATATATTCAGTTTATGATCATCGAATTATTCTCGGAGATTTCTACACCTGTCTTCTCAAGAACGACACCCGCAGCCGTACACTCTGTTCTCTTGTCTCCTAAGTCAACATGAATATTCTTCCTCTAACTGCTACACATAAAGCTCCTCCCAAAGTGCTAAAAATTTAAGGTGTGCATATCGACTCGAAACTCACCTGGGATGTACACATTGCGGAGGTAAGTAGGTAATAGTTACTTATTTTAGCTTCTCAAACTTCGCTGGAGACTATGGTGAGAGCCGTGGTCACCGATGGGAGTAAGTGGAACGCCGCCGCCTCTTTCTGCTAGCAGGTAATGCGCGAAAGAGGCGGCGGAGAAAGAGCGGGAGAGAACCCTGTCCCCCGAGTTCCTCGGGGCGAGGATGCCGCAGACTTGTCTACGCCTGGGACTACCGACCTCCATGTGAGGACGGCAGTCGGCCGACTCACCGTACCTTACAGAAGCAGGCCAAGACGGAGGCGTGTCGTGTGTGTCCTACACACGTGTGAAAACTCACCGACGCGGTATAAAACCCGGCAATGCCCGGCAATGGATGCTTGGGGAGGACACCGAGTGGTTTTAGTCGGTCCGATTCCGATACACCCATCTCATCGTTGGTACCGATTAGGAGGAGCCCGTGGGGGCTTCCATACGTTAAAACAAAATAAGCCCTTCTACTCCCACTAGCAGACTATGCTGACGTCCATTTTGGCGCTTGCAGAACGTGGCGATTCGCTTTGTTTCGCCTTCCTAAATACGACCATGTTACTGAATTTCTTAATAGACTGAACTGGCACTCTATCCTCTTTCCTTTATATTATTCTTCACAATCCTAATTTTCCATCATACCTGCTTTCTTCTTCTCTAATGCTTCACACTCCTACACCCAGTTGTAGCTGCTATGACGGTTCTTTTACGGTGCAAGCTGTTAGACTTTAGAACTCGCTACCTCACGCTATTCGTAGTAGTAATACTCTGATCACTTCAAAAAAAGAATTAAAGCAATATTAAAGTATGCATGTATTAAGTATATATGTATTGAGTACAATATGTATGTCATTATCTGTAGGTACTATAGTTAATAGCATGTAATATTTATGATTTTATGTTTTATGTACACAGGTATATATAATATTATTATGTTCTGTCATTTATATTTTATTTATTCTTTGTAGATATGAATAACATTTTGAAATATATTTTTAATTTTATGCAATTTGAAATTCATAAGTTTTGCGCATTATGCACACTTTATGTCGCCGAACCCGCAACATGCTCGCCGAGCGTCGCCTCACAGGGGTTTCAGAGAAAAAAAAGGTACACGACGGCGGGGCGACTAGCGCCCCTCCCCCAAACCGGGGCAAGACGGGGACACCGTGGTTCCCAAATCCGAGGGGCCCATCTCGAAACCGGAGATGGCCGAGGGTCAGTCGGGGTTTCGCGAAGGAGATGGCGGAGCGCACCCGGGAGAGATTTGAAACTCTCCCGGCCCACCGAGTCCGCAACTTGCTCGCCGCGCGTCGCAGGCGACTCAGGCGCTGGAGGTCGCTTAACGACCTCCTTCCTCCATGAGGGTGGGGGTGGCAGCTTAGAACTGTAACTAAAAATTCTTTTTTCATTAAACCGCATGGTTTTTGTACCTAACCCTTGTACCTAAATGTAAACCCATACTATGGATAGGTCTTCAAAAATTATATTGAGGTTTCCAATTGCATTTTTTTGTACACTAAATAGTTTTAAAAAAAAAGCGGCGATAGCCCAGTGGCGTACGTAACGGATTGCTAAGACGAGGTCTCGAGTTCGATCCACAGTCGCCCCAGGCACACACCTCTGACTTTTGGTAGTTATGTGTGCATTAATAAATGTTAATTATCACTCGCTTAACAATGTGCCCGGTAGATGGCAATAGGCTCGGCCCCTATTACATTGGCACCTAAACATAACTGGCGAATCGTGGATGTGTAATACACCTCTGCCTACCCCTTCGGGGATACAGGCGTAAAGTTATGTATGTAAATAGTTTGCGCGAGAGACACTCCAAAGTGGTAAAATGTGTTTCATCCCCCCCCCCCCTGTAACTTTTAAAATAAGAGAAATTATTTTATTTTTATTATAAAATATTATTTAATATTTAATATTTATATAATATTATTTAATATTTATTATTTTATATTATTTAATTAATTTTTAAATAAGAGAATGGTAAAAATAAAAAATATATGATGTACATTACCATGTACCGAAAATTGGTTTGAACGAGATCTAGGGTAACATGACCCAATGTTGGCACCCCTCCAATTTATTGGCATTCCAATGTTATCAGTAAAAAATAAGGATCTAGTTCAACAAACGGTGTTTCTACAAAAATAAAACGAATCTGTAATTAACAATTTCTATAAATTGTCAATACTCAACTGTCAGTAAAATTATTCCGCGGTCAAACTTTCAAATTTCTTTCACGTCGTAACAGGTTTTGTGTTTTGTTACCAGTTACTTAAGATTTTATTAAGGTGAGTGCCACCCTGTTTCAGCTGTTTTCATGTTAATTTATGAAGGCTACACATGATTATTAATGTTTTTTGGGTTTTGAATATACCGCCATGATAATAACCGGTATGCGATTCAAACATAATTCTAATTTATTGGCACTCTGACAATAAATGGGGTTGTATGACAAATATTTTTTTTCCATTGGAACCTTATTCAAGCTTTTATAATTTTTTAACATCCATACGAAGAAATCATCGTATTTTCTACAAGATTTCCAAATGTTGGCCCCATGCCAATAGTTGAAATCTAATTACTGGCAGTAATGCCAATAATTGGTAAAAGCATGTCAATAAGGTGTCGAAGATGAAGGAGAAAATACCTAATAAGAAACCAGATAAAAAAAGAAGTGTAGTAGGAGTACAAAAACGGAAAAAATATACAGAAGAAAGTGTGCAAAAAGCTCTTCAAGCTATTCGAAATGCTAAAAAAAGGAGAGAGAAGGAAGGAAAACCGGAAGGGATAAGAAAAAGAAAAGAAGAGAGAGAGAGCGAAAGAAAATGGAAAAATCTAAACTAAGAAAAGGAAAGTAGTAATAGTAAACCAAAAAGAGGGACAAGGAAACACATCAGTAATTCAAATACGAAAATATTGCAACGAAGCTCGAGCGAAATTACTCAGAGTAAGGATACTTTCATAAGGGGCAGTCTTGTGCAATGCGTGCTGCGATGTGGTCGCATCGCTGAGCGAGCTAATTAGTGACTAATAATTATTAATTTACGTACTGAGCGCGGCTCACACCGCTGCTCACGTCATCATGAGTGCCGCCGACGCGCCGCTCATCGTTAACGAGCTCCTGGCGTTTCTGCAGCAGAAGCTGGACGTGATGGACGAGCTGTCCGCTATCCAGATCTGTTCCAGCAACTTCAGTTTGAACGATATATGCAGCGCCAAGGAGGTGCTCTACCGGTCGTTGACGGTCAGCGGCACCTTCATTGCCCACAGGAGGGGTGATGAACAAGGGAAGAAGACCCTTCAGGACATAATTAAGGTGCGCTGAAGGAGAAGGACCCTGACGAAGTGCCGTCGTTTGTGGCGCGGGAGCTGGCTAAGCTACCACCCGTCACGTTCGACCACGTCGACGTCACCAGCCTGCTAAAGGACATCGTGTCCCTAAAGAAGAGTCTGGCCGACGTACAAATAAAATTTGAGGCATCACAAAATACTATCGCCGAACTGCGTAGTGAAGTACGTTCGCTGCGCAGCACCGCCTCGGTAAGTAGGTCAGCTGACGACTCAAATTATATCGACGCGCTACGTGGAGCCCGCGACAAAACACTGATGTCAGGCTCCGTGTCAGCAATTTCGCCGCCGCCCGCGCCGGTGCCACCTGTGCCGCCGCCTGCGCCCGCGGCCGCCGCCGTCCGCACGTGCGCACAGCCCCCGCCGCGCGCGCCTGTCCCCGCCAACCCGCCGCCAGCGGTCCGTGAGAGCCGCGGTAACGTCACCGCTGCTACGCAACTCCGCCGGCGACCCGCGTCTAATAAGACGCCCGCTAAACCGAGGGCTCAGTCAACTTCGAAGGAGCCCCCTCGTGCCAAGGTGGATGAGGAGGGGTTCACCTTGGTACAGAAGAAGCGCAAGGCCCGTAGGCAGCCGCGTAGAAGCCAGTGTGGTACCGCCGCACCGGAGGAGGACTCCGTGCTGCGCGCTGCCACACCGAACGTCGCGCTCTACGTGTCGCGACTGCACCACTCTATCACGGCCAAGGACGTGACGGAGTACGTCCGCCAGAAGTCCGGCTACAGCCTGCGGGTGCTCCAGCTGGAGTCGCGCCACTACGTGCACTTCACGTCATACGTGGTGCGCGTGCCGAAGCCTCTGCTGGAAACATTCGCCAGCGCGGACTTCTGGCCGAAGGATGTCGTGTTTCGGCGGTTCCGAGGCACCATGCCGTCGCACGCGACATCACCAAACATTACTAACATAGGTTAAGTCCAATATTAACAAAGTTTTATACAAATATGTATGTTAGTTGTAAGGTATCTATTATATGGGCCTATGTTTACATATTTAAGATCGCTATGTAAATATTGCCTGAAATAGATGATTATTATTATTATTATTTTTGTTTTGTTTTTATTTTTCTCAGCTTTTTGGCTGGTTTTAACTGCATTTACGGGCCTAAACCAAGTAAATGCAGATTGTGGTGTGTATTAAATGGGTGTTTTCGTCTAACTGCATGAATTTTCTAACTATTCTACATGTGTTTAATATGGCTTTCTGTAGATTGATGTATAGGGATTCTGGCAAATCTATTAATTTTAGACTATGGAGGAGATGGTTCGGGATAACACCAGTAGTGGAGAGAACTAGAGGAACTACGAAGATATTATCTTGTCTCCATATCCTTATCACTTCTTCTTTTAGCTCTGCATACTTGCTTATTTTTTCAGCTATTGTTTTTTGTAAATTATGCGTGTTGGGAACTGCAATGTCTATTAAATATGTAACTTTTTTAATTTTGTCCTGTAGAATTATATCTGGTCTATTGTAGTGAATAGTCCTATCTGTTAGAATTGCCCGGTCATAATAAATTTTGTGTGTGTTATTTTCTGATATTGTTTGTGATGTATATTTATAGTAAGGGGTGTTAGTGTCTTGTATGAGTGAATATTTAAGTGCTAGTTTCTGGTGAATGATGTTTGCAACTTGGTTATGTCTATGAGTGTAGTCTGTTTGTGTGAGTGTTGTGCATGCTCCTGTTATATGTTGTATGGTTTCTGACTGTGTATAACATCTGCGGCATCTGTCGTTTGTAATAGTTGGGTCTTTAATAATATATTTTCTGTAGTTTTTAGTGTTGATTATTTGATCTTGTATAGCTATTATGAATCCTTCAGTTTCCGGGAACAAATTACCTACTTTAACCCACTTGTTAGATGCAAGTGTGTTAACGTGGGGTTGCTCTAAGTCATGAGGGTGTCTTCCGTGGAGTACTTTAGATTTCCAGTCGATTATTTTTTTGATTTTGTGGGTCAGAGTTGCTAGTGCTGTGTGGGTTTTCCGGTTCAGATAGGTTAAGTGGTGTGTAGTTAAGGTCATTTAATATAATAGCTTTATGTATGTTACTAGTGTTAGATTTTGTATGGAAAAAAGTTCTCAGCCTAGTAATTTGTTTCTGCCACAGGTTTTGAATATCTATTAAACCTCTCTCGCCGTTCTGTCTTTTGATGGTGAGTCTTTCAGTTGCAGATTTTGGATGAAGATTGTTGTGTTTTGTAAGTGTTGTGCGTGTGGTTCTCTCTAAGTTTGTAATGTCTGTTTTAGACCATTTTATTACTCCGAATGAGTATGTTAGTATTGGTATGGCAAAAGTGTTCAGGGCCTTAATTAGGTGAAAACACCTAATTAAGGCCCTGAACACTTTTGCCAAACATATTTTCCAGATAATTGTGATTTACATACTGCAGAAACTCTCCTATGGTATTCGGTTTTCAGTGAATTTTTAATCATGGTATGGTCAAGTCCCTTAAGTTGTTGGTATCCTAAATATTTATATAAGTCTGTCGGTTCCATAGCTGCTATTGTATCAGTGTCGTTTACTACATAATTACCCGGTTTTACTTAGCCTTTAATAATATGTACTGTCTTACATTTGTCTAAACCAACTTGCATGTTTATGTCATTACTGAATTCTGTCGTAGTATCTAAAAGCTTTTTCATTTGTTTTTCTGTTTTTGCATATAATTTAATGTCATCCATATATATGAGATGTGATATATAGGTTTACTCAGTGTTAAGTTTAAGATTGTATCCAGCTTGACATTGATGTAATAAGTGGGACAAAGGGTTTAGGGCGAGACAGAACCACATAGGACTCAAGGAATCACCTTGATATATACCCTTTCTGATTTGTATCTGTCGCGTTATAAGAGTGCTAAGTCCATTGTTTAATTGTAATGTAGTTTTCCAGCTTGACATTATATTGCGTAAGAAATCTATTATTGTAGGATTAATTTTGTATATTTCTAAAACTTGTATTAACCAAGAGTGTGGTATGCTATCAAATGCTTTTTGGTAATCTATATAAGTGCAATGTAAATTTCTATTTTTTGTGGTGGCATGTTTATGAATAGTAGAGTCTATAATTAAATGTTCCTTGCATCCCATGTGACCCCGCCTACACCCCTTCTGTTCCTCGGCTATTATATTATGGGTATCAATGTGTGAGTTAATTTTATTTGTGATTGCTGATGTTAAAATTTTATATATGGTAGGTAGGCACGTAATTGGTCTATATTGGGAAGGTTGTGATGTGTATTTAGTTTTAGGTAGCATGTATGTTATTCCTGTTGCAATGAATTCGGGTATATTCTGTTTTCCTAATACGATATCTGTCAAATTTTTTGCAATTGATTTATGTAATGTAGTTAACTTCTTATACCAAAAATTATGTATTTTATCTATACCAGGTGACTTCCAATTGTGTAATCTAGCTGTTGTATTTCTAATATCTTGTTCTGTAAATTCTATAAATTCTATTTCTTCTATTGATCTCCATTTTGTAATTTCTTCTTGTATCCAATTTGCCTTATCGTTGTGGTGTGCTTGTTCTTCCCATATGTTTGGCCAAAATGTTTCTAAATTTTCTTTTGTGGGTATGTCTGTATGTTTTTCTACTAGTGTGTCGGTTTGTGGCTTTTGTAAATTTCTGTAGAACATTTTTTCATTTGTAGCAAATATTGTATTGTCGTTTTTACGTTGTTGTGCCCTTTAAGTGCTAGTTTTTGTTTAAGTGTATCTAAAAACTCTTCTGGTTTTTTGTTACTGTTTTCGTGTCTTGTGTGAGTATTGTGTGTTTTAAATATTGCTTCAATATATGAGTGTGTGTATGTCTGTCAATTGTGTGTCGCTAGATTCGAACTGTTGTAGTATATCTTCATTAAAAAGATTAACTAAGCGGAAGAGATTAGGGCTATATCTTAATTTAGGTAGTTTTGGTCGGGATGATGGGTCCATTCCAGAATAGAGAAGCAGCGTTGAGTTAAACTTATCCTGTATTTTTTGTATGTGTGCTTGTGCTAAGTGATTCTGATTTGTTACAGTTAATATCTCTATGTCATTTTCTATCATCAATGTCATTGATTCAGTTTGTGTGGATATATGTGATGTTTGTGTGAAGCTATGTGATGTTTGTGTATCTATTTGCATTGGGTGGGAGTGACTGTATGATTGCGTTTGTGTATGTAGTAGTAATTGTGTGTCTAAGGGCAGTGATTGTTGTAGATTATTTTCGATTGTATTTTGTGATTGTGTGATAGTGTTAATTGAATGTTCTTGCAGTAATACACGTACTTCTTCTTTTAGTCGGTTCAGTTCGTCTACATTCAATAATTTGTTTTTAACTATTGTTCGCCTCTGGTCAGATACTCATTGTTCAGTAACTATAATTGTTGGGTATTTTTGTGAAAAAAGTTCGTGCAGCTGTTTCCTATATGTTGTCATATCTGTTTCTAATTTTGTAATGGTGTAGTATGTGCGCATGATGATCGTATTGACATCTTTGCTCCATCTCATGCGCTTCCTTGGTTTCCCAGCCTTAGTGGACGCAGGTAAAAAGATATTTACCTCCTGCGCAACACTCTAGACTGGATTGGGTGGATCTGTATAAAAAATGTTACTGGGGGGTGATGACGGTACTGACGATGGTATGGATGGTGATGTTATTCTAGAGGGTGTGTATGAAATGGTGCTAGGGCTGTATGGTTCTGCTGGAGTTTTTTCCTATCGGTCAGACTGGCACCATCGTCAGCTGTTTCGACTGTAGTATCCTTGTCGGTGGGAGCCCGCCTGTTCAACTCCTCACCGCTGACGGTTCGCATGCTGAGACACCCAGCGTCAGCTCCATGTGTGCCCCGGCGATAGCCCCCGGGCAGCGGTCCTATACGATTCCTTTTCGATCTAGTCTCCATTTTGAATGGGTTTCCAGAGTCATGTTTGCCGCGCCAGTAATTGTAATATCACGTGTCTGCCCCCCACGTGAGTCTGATGTTCGAGTCGGACGTATGGTTGTGTTAGGGGGCTTATTATAATTATTATTATTATTTCCTTTATTTAACTTTAAATACTTATCAAAAAAAACACAAATATATTTAAAAATATAAAAAATAGTAGCCCACCGGCATCGGGAACAGGGACCAAGCTACCGGTGGTTAGGGCTCCAGACAGAGGAATCTCCTCACAATACGTGCCGTGTCGAGGAGCACTGCCTTCTGCATCAAGCCCTTAACCCAACTGCCTAACGCGAGCCTCTGGAGATGTTGTTCGAGGCTCTTGGCAATCAGTCCGTGAACCGATACAACTATCGGAACAATAATCGCCGAATCCACACTCCACATGTCGACAACCTCGTGAGCCAAATCCAAATATTTTATTTGTTTTTCTTTTTCGGCTTTCACAAGATTCTCGTCATGTGGAATGGTGATATCGATAATTATTGCGCGGCGCTCTGATCGATCTATCAACACTATATTAGGTTTATTAGGTACAATAGTCCTGTCAGTGATGATAGATCGATCCCAGTACAACGTGATATGCCCATTTTCGAGAACTGCGTCGGGCACATACCTATAGTACGGTACCTCTGATTCCACAAGGTTGTACTTTAGAGCAAGCTGTTGATGAACAATCCTGGCTACTTGGTTATGTCTATGCAAATACTCGCCGTTGGCAAGACGAGAACAACCAGAGATTATATGTCTAAGGGATTCTCCGGGACGGTGGCACGCCCGACATATGTCAACCGTACCATCCCTTAGAATATACTTCCGATAGTTATTCGTCATCACAACTTCGTCCATAATTGCAAAAACAAAACCTTCGGTTTCCCCAAATAGGTCACCGAAGCGTAGCCAAGACACAGATGCTGGTAAGTCTATATCAGACCCATGAAGAGCCCGATAGAAACGTCCATGCAACTCCTTGCTCTTCCATACATCCATGCGGTCATTAATACTTAATACCACAGGTTTGCGCCAGTTCTCTTTAGCCAAAGCTAGCGGGGTAAATCCTTTATCCACCCTTACTACATCACGATGCATATCAGCTTCATTGTGTAGGAAGTATTCCCTGAGGTTGCACACCTCACGGTTATGGAGGGATTTGGCATTTAAAAAGCCACGCCCCCCGCATTTCCGTGGTATGTACAACCTCATCACAGATGAACGCGGATGATGCATTCGGTATGCAGTAAGAAGCGTACGGACTCTCCTATCCAGGGTGTCTAATTCCGTCTGAGTCCACCTGAGTATGCCGAAGGAGTACATTAAAACCGGCATGACCCAACCGTTATAGGCGCGCACCTTATTACCGCCTGACAAAAGACTTTAGAGGACTTTTTTCAAGCGGCCAAAGAAACGTTCCCGTAACGATTGCTTCATGCTAGCTTCTGTAATGCCTAACGCCTGCGACATACCCAGGTATTTATAGGTGTCGTTTGCAGAGAGAGACCTGAGTTTTGTGGAATCTGAGAGCTCAACCCCATCAGATTCCACAATCTCCCCTCTTTTTACATGCATGACCGCACATTTGTCCACACCAAATTCCATCCTGATAGATTTACTAAAGGTTTCGGTCATCTTTAGTAACGCTATCAGTTGGGAATTGTTGGGGGCAAATAATTTAAGATCATCCATGTAAAGGAGGTGGGATATAACCTGACCATCTCTCCGCAATCGACAGCCTAACCCTGAACTCTCCAGCATATAACTAAGAGGGTTCAGTGCCAGGCAAAACCATAATGGACTAAGACTATCACCCTGGAATATGCCCCGCTCTATCCTTATCAGCCCGCCATTCTCGCAGATCCGTCGACACCCTGGATAGCAAAGGACCGTACTCCATTGCCCCATACATGCCTTCAGGAAGGTACATAGAGTTGTATCAATTTTATACAAATCAAGCACCTTCAAGAGCCACGTGTGCGGCACGGAGTCATAGGCCTTTTTATAGTCTATCCAACATGTCGCCAGGTCCTTACGATTACGGCGTGCCTGTTGGCTAATGGCCATATCAATTATAAGGAGCTCTTTAGTGCCACGAGCCCCATTTCTACATCCATTCTGAGAGATAGACATTATAGAATTGTCGGTTAAATGTGAAGATATTTTTACTCTCAGGATGGATGTAAGAAGCTTATAGACCGTAGGAAGACATGTGATCGGTCTATAATTTTTAGGGTCCGTAGCACTACCGGACTTGTAAAGAAGGTGGGTTACACCAGTGGTCATGAAATTGGGAATCAATCCTGATTCAATACATGATTGGAATTGAGATGCCAAACGACCGTGTGAGCTTTTCAGCCATTTTAACCAAAAATTATGCAGTCCGTCTGGTCCCGCTGACTTCCAGTTAGGCAACAGACGGACTGCATCGGTTACATCCTCTTGAATTATGGTAACCGGATCCATGATCCTAATAGGCTCACACGATCGCTCAACATCCTGCATCCAATCACCCTCCGTATGACTGACGGGCATCGACCAGATATTACGCCAGAATGTATTAGTAATATCATCATCTGGTCGACACACGTCAGCCCCAGTCGAATCAGGGCGCTCCCAATCTCTGTAGACCCACCTTTGGTCCCTTTGGAACGTGCGATTCTGAGAATATCGCTCCACTCTTTTTTTATACCGCCGAATCCGGTTTGCCCACGCATAAACTTTTTGTTTCAGGTAGTCGATACGCTCTGTGACTCGTGCCAAAAATTCTCGAGGCCTAATATCAGACCCCGAGAACGCTCAACTCACAAAGCGCATTACTCTTGGGCGGGTATTGCCCGACCTGAAACAAATGAGCTTTCCAATGAGTGCCCTAGTCTCGGTGATACGTTACTCAATTCTAAATTGCCAAGCCGGCACAGCAGATTTCGGTCGAGTAGCTAAGTCGCACTTTGGAAATTGAACATTAGCTACTCGACATACTGCGACGGCCGCGCAATAAAGAATTGAATGTGTATCACCGAGATCTTCGCTATTATCAAAATAATCTGATAATAACGAATCCAGGGCACACACTAGCGCTACATTTTTTTTATGCGTTGGCAAACGTGGTAGGCGAGGTCTATTAACAAAAGGCATGGAACGATATTCCCGCAAAGCACATTCCAAAGCACTCCTTAATTGCTCGTTGTACTCGGTACTTACGTCTATAGCCCTGGTATCAATCACTTCTTCGCTACAGATGTGTTGTGAGATGGTCTCCGTGGCTGGTCTCACAGTATGCGAAGAGGGTGTGGTACCCGGGCTACTTCGTACGTCAGAGCGTAGCCTCTCAAGTACAGAGTCATCCAACAAATGACAACGTTGTATGGCCCGCACTTGATCCGATAGCCGTTGTACCGAAACATTCACAGTTGGTTCAAGCGTCGGTAGCTTAGTGGTTAAGGAGTCAACCCTACGATCGAGAGGTCCCGGGTTCGAATCCTGGCCATTACACTACTGACGTGAACCCACTCCTAACACAAGCATTTAGCTTAGCTGGAGGGGTTAGGGGGAATATTAGTAATTTCGGTTACTAATATTCTTTTAAAAAAAAAAAAAAAAAAAAAAAAAAAAAAAAAAAAAAAAAAGTACCTGAAACAAAGGCAGCATACGAACACGGTACGCAGTGAGGTTGACTCCTCCCTCTGTAGCCACAAAATATGCCCGCATGACGTTTTCGTTCATTGAAGTACTCCATCGCATGCGGTGCACATCACCACCGGTAGCGGGGGCCCTATTCGAAGCCGGTGGGCGTCGGGGCTCCAAGCCAGTCGGTGGCCGGCCTCTCCCCTGGCGACGTACAGGTGTTGGCGACGTCGGCGGGGAGAAAAACTCGTCGCTTGAGCTTGAGCTCGACGTCGCTGTCACACCCAGAGAGTCTGCTGGTGGCTGTGGGACGGAGCTGAGCGACGAGTCCGGGGATGTTGGGCGTGCTGTTGCTCTTGCCTTGGCTCTTGTTATTATTATTATTATTATTATCTCTTTATTCACTTTAAAATTACTTATAAATTACATATTAAAACAAAAAAAAAACTATTTAAAAATATAAAAAATAGTGCTCCACCGGCAGCGTGGCAGGGCCCAAGCTACCGGCGGTCGGGGTCACAGAGAGAGAAACCTCCGGACAATGCGTGCCGTGTCGAGGATGACCGCCTTCTGCATCTGACCCTTGACCCAACCATCTAGCGAGAGTCTCTTGAGGTGTTGGTCGAGGCTCTTCGCTATCAGCCCGTTCGCCGAAATGACTATCGGGACAATGATCGTTGAATCGACATCCCACATGACGGTAACCTCATGAGCCAAGTCAAGATACTTGCTGATTTTGTCCTTCTCAGCCTTCACGAGGTTCTCGTCATGCGGGATGGTGATGTCAACGATCATTGCCCGGCACTGGGGCCGGTCGACTACCACGATATCAGGCTTATTGCAAGCAATAGTCCTGTCCGTGATAATAGAGCGGTCCCAGTAGAGCAATGCATGACTATTTTCAAGAACCGACACCGGTGTGTACCGATAGTACGGCACCTCAGACTCAACATGGCCATATCGAAGAGCAAGTTGCTGGTGGATGATCCTGGCCACTAGGTTATGCCTGTGCAAGTACTCGCCGTTGGCCAGATGAGAACAACCCGAAATAATATGCCTGAGTGACTCTCCGGGACGACGGCATGCCCGACAGATGTCGACCGTACCGTCCTTCAGGATATATTTCCGATAGTTGTTCGTCATCATGACCTCGTCAGCAATTACACAGGCAAACCCTTCAGTTTCCCCAAAGAGGTCCCCGAAGCGTAGCCAGTTCACCGAGGCCAGAAGGTCCACATCGGGCCCTGTTAAGGCTCGATAGAACCTCCCGTGCAGCTCCTTGCCCTCCCATACGGTCTTGCGGTCCGTGACGCTCAATACCGTCGGTCTGCGCCAGTTCTCGTTCGCCAAGGAGAGCGGAGTGAGACCCTTGTCTACTGCCACCACATCACGATTCATCCCGCATTCGTTGCTCTGGAAATAATCCCTAAGTCTGCACACCTCACGGTTGTGTAGGTTCTTGGCATTTAAAAAGCCTCGGCCCCCCCACCTCCGTGGGATGTACAGTCTCATAACAGACGAGCGCGGGTGTAGCATGCGATGAATGGTGAGCAGTTGACGGACCTTTCTATCCAGGGCGTCCAGCTCAGTCTGAGTCCATCTCAGTATGCCAAAGGAGTAAGTCAGTAGAGGCATCACCCAACCGTTGAAGGCTCGCACCTTGTTGCCGCCCGACAAAAGATTCTTCCTTCCTTCCTTCGCCGATTTCTTGATATCCACTACTGAGATAACCAAAGACTCTGCCATACCGAGATACTTATAGGTTTCGGTTTCAGAGAGAGATCTGAGAGTCATAGTCTCAGAAAGTTGCAAATTCGTAGAATTCACAACTTTCCCCCGCTGCACATGTAAGACCGCACACTTATCCACACCGAATTCCATCCCAATGGCGTTGCTGAAAACCTGCGTGATTTTCAGCAGCTCCACCAGGTCAGGAAGTTTCGGTGTGAAAAGTTTGAGGTCATCCATGTACAGCAGAGGACTAATAACTTCACCCTCTCTCTGAAGCCGGTAGCCTAGACCTGAATCTCTCAACAAAGTGCTGAGAGGATTCAGTGCTAGGCAAAACCAAAGCGGGCTCAGACAGTCGCCCTGGAAGATGCCCCGCTCAATCCTTATGAAGTCCTGGGGGTCAGAGGAGATCTCCCCGCCGCCCGGTTAACGAGGACTGTGGTCCACTGCCCCATACACGCACTGAGGAAGGATCTCACAGTTGCATCGATTTTATACAACTCTAAGATCCTCCTCAGCCATGAGTGAGGCACCGAATCATAGGCCTTCTTGTAGTCAATCCAGGCCGCGGACAGAGCCCCCCGGCTCCGCCGGACTTGCTGGCTAATAGTCATGTCTATGAGGAGGAGCTCCTTAGTACCGCGGGACCCAACCCTACACCCATTCTGAGCGGGGGCCAAAATATTGTTCACAACAATGTGTGTGTTAATTTTGATGGTCAGAATGGATGTAAGGAGCTTATACATAGTGGGCAAGCACGTGATGGGTCTATAGTTTTTAGGTTCAACGGTACTACCGGTCTTATGGAGCAAGAAGGTGATCCCGATGGTCATAAACCGGGGAAGGGAGCCAACTTCGAGGGCTTGTTGGAACTGCGTCGCTAAGCGGCCATGGGAGCACCGGATCCACTTTATCCAGAAGTTGTGCAACCCGTCCGGTCCAGGACTTTTCCAGTTCGGGGCCGTACGGATCGCACAACTCACGTCTTCAGGGTCTATAGTTATAGACGCCATGGGTTCGATGCTCCCACATTCACGCTCAACAACGCACATCCAATCGCCCTCTGTGTGTTCGGCGGGCGCTGACCAGATACCACGCCAGAAATTAATCATGGCACTGGCTCCTGGCAGCCCCTCATCGACCACACATTGGGCGGTTCCATCCCACTTCCGGTACACCTTCCTTTGGTCACTCTGGAAAAGGCGATTCTGCCAGTACCGATCCACGCGCTCTCTGTACCGGCGAATACGGGCTGCCCATGCATAGACTATCTGCTTCAAGTAGTCAATGCGCTCCGTGACGTTAGCCTCAAAATCCGGGCGCCGAATACCGGTTCCGGCAAATGCTTGAGTCACGAAACGCATGACACGGGGGCGGCTATTCCCCCGACTGAAGCAGACCAACTTCGCAATGAGAGTCCTGAATGTGCTGATACGCCGCTCGATCCGTACCTGCCAAGCGGGTACAACCTCGGCGGGCCGCGGCGCCCGGTCAGTATCTGGAAACTTGACACGAGCGACGCGGCACACCGCGATTGCTCCACAGTACATGATCGAGTGGGTATCAGACAAATCTTTACTAGCCCGCATGTACGGGAATAGTAAATCATTCAGGGCTCCCATCAGTGCCAGATTTCGCCTATGAGTGGGCAGACGTTGTAGACGCGGCCTAGATTCAGGCGCGGACCTATACTGGCGAATAGCGTCCTCCAAAGCCCTCCCCAATTGCTCACTTACCTGGGTGCTAACAGTCGTACTCACACAATCTCCATCATCGACCACGGGCTCCACCGATGTCGCTGGTGTCACTCCTGACAGCGGAGCTGACGACGCGGTGGGTGAGTCCCGTATCAAGGAAGGAGTCGCGCGAGTAGGTTGTGCCTCCAGGCGGAGCCGATCAAGCACAGATTGATCCAACAGGTTACACCGCTGGATAGCTCGCACTTGATCCGACAATCGTTGGGCGGACACTGTGATGGTTGGATCGAGGACCTGAAACAGAGCAAGCATCCTGTCACGATACGCCGTTCGAATGGTTTCTCCCTCTGTAGCCCCATAGTAGGCGCGCATGCAATTCTCATTCATAATATGAGTCCATCGCATGCGACGCACTACACCACCGGCAGCGGGGGCCCTATTCGAGGCCGGTGGGCCTCGGGACCCCAAGCAGGCCGGGGGCCAGCCTCTCCCTCGCGCGCGCGCGCGCGCAGGTGTTGGTGACGTCGGTGGGGAGAAATACTCGTCACTAGAGCTGCTGCTCGACGCCCCAGGGATTCCACTTGAGGTTGGCTGTGGGGCGGAGCTTAGTGACGAGTCCGGAGATGGTAGGCGTGCTGTCCTTTTCTGGGATCTTGTGATCATTTCTGTCCTTTTACATTTTATTTTGTTGGTTTTTATATATGACAGACATTAGATGTCATGTATTGTCATGTCATATTTTCTATGTTTATATTTTATAGTTTTCATTGGATTCTATTGTAAAATTATATCTATTTTCATTGTGGAATTTATTTATAGTTTGGTTTTGGGTTTTGGGAAAGCTTTTTATTGTTTTATTTGTATATTTTTCTGCAGGCACAAAAATGTCGTCCGTTCGTTCCCAGTGTTGCCAGGTTATTATTATTATTATTATTATTATAAGCGACAAAAACAATGATTTAGATGAACCACAAAGTCAAAACCTTGGTGATAAGAGTGATACAGACAATGAACACAGTTTGAACAGGAAATTATAATAACTAATAGGAGGAGGAGTAAAGCCTACACCACAAGGGAGTTGGAAAAACTTTTATCTGAAATGGTAGAATGAAATATAAGGGAGAATGAAGACTTTACTACTAAGTTACCTGATTGATGCTTCATCATCATCATCAACCTATTCCAATCCACTGCTTTACATAGGTCTCCCCTAATGAGCGCCATAGCACCCGGTTTTCAGCTTGCCGCATCCAGCATCTGCCCGCAGTCTTTCGCAGATCGTCATCCCACCTGGCCGGAGGGCGTCCTACACTACGTTGGCCGAGTCGCGGTCTCCACTCAAGAACACGTTTACCCCAGCGGTTGTCGGTTCTTCGCGAGATATGGCCGGCCCACTGCCACTTCTGCTTGCTAATTCTTTGAGCTATGTCGTTTGTATGATGTATTTGTTACGAATCCTATCCTTCAGAGAAACTCCGAGCATAGCTCTTTCCATAGCTCGCTGAGCGACTTTGAACTGGTGGACCAGCCCTACCGTGAGTGTCCACGTCTCAGCTCCGTAGGTCATTACGGTACATTCATAGTCCACAAAAGCGAGACACAGGGGCTGATTATACTCTTCGGACTTCTGTATAATCTGCCTCACTATGTGAATGTGGTCTATGGTGCCATATCCTCCGCGAAACCCAGCCTGTTCCGGTGGCTGGAACTCGTCGAGTCTCCTGGCGAGACGATTCGTGACCACTCGTGAAAACAGCTTATAGACATGGTTCAGGAGTGTGATGGGTCTGTATTATTCAAGGAGGGTCTTATCACCCTTCTTAAAAAAGAGAACAACCAAACGCCCGCTCCACGCCTTAGGAGTTCTCCCACTGTGAAGGACGGCATTGAAGAGTTTCTGTAAGCTCCTGTATGACAGGAGCTCCTCCTGAATTCCATTTTTAAGCTTCTTCAGAGCTAACACGATCTCGTCTTCACTGATATCAGGCAGTTCGTCGGTATGGTGGCGTGTCAGGGTGGCTCTGGAGTCATGGTCGTCTCGCTGAGGACGGGGAGCATGTGCAGTGTATAGCTAATTGATGCTTAAAGTTCATTAATTTAAGACTGAAATAATATCATGTTACCAAAATGTTCCTAGATTACATACCCCTTGTACCTAAGAAATGTACCAAACTGCAATTTTTATATAGGCAAGTACCTTTTGTTTTTCTTGCGGAAATCCCTTTGGATACCCCCCCGCCGGCCAGCGGGGGGGGGTTATGTCGGGCTTGAACCGACTGAAACCGCACGCCGTCTCGGGTCTTAATACGCCGGGGTGTAAGGTAAATAAAATATAATTTAGAGAGCACTAGTTTTATTTCGCTTACACAATATGTAGATATCCAGGGTTTCACAACATCTAGACGTCCTAGAAGATTTTAAGTACTAAATGCCAATAATAGAGTAATTAGTGCATATTATTGGCACTGGGGTGCCAGTAGTTGGTCCAACACATGCCAATAATATGTCAAAAGATGCCAGTAAATGGCATTAGGGTGTATTTGAAGAAAACATGTGTAATGCTTTATTTCTCATTTAAGTATTGAAAAAAGGTAGTCAAATATGATCGCCACATTATAGTGAATTATTACAACGGATAGTATAAACCTAGAGAGGTCCTGACTCAAATTTTTAACATCTGGGTAGAGACCCAGATGTTAAAAATTTGAGTCAGGACCCCTTACCGCATACAATGCCATTTATGGCTTTAAATGTTAACTACTTTTTTCAATTTATTAAAATATTGTTTTTTCGCAACCAACGTTGAATCCATATACATTATTTCTCCGTTTAACGGAACGTATTATTTGTTGTCTATGGTAAGTGCAATCAGTAAAAATATTGGAGTTTATGTGCAGCGTGTCCGACCGATAGAGCACAATTATTCAGAGCTAATTTTATAAATGGGGAAATAGCAATAAAACGGTAAGTAAAAATCCCTAGAATTTCGAAATAGAATTTTTACATATACTTTAATAAGAAATAGTTATCGTTTCGGCATTTTTCGTGTTTATTGTTTGTTTTCGAGCTTTCTTTTCATATTGCCATATTTGGCTTCGTATGCATTTTTGTCAAAAATATTATGGGGCATATATGGCTTCGCATGCATTCAGATGTTTTTTCTTTTCTTTGCAGCAATGAACCCTTCTCGCTTCTATGGTACTTCCAAGCATGTAAATCTTATTCCGGGTGATGGTTTTTAGTGTGACGACGATCTGGATTCCGACTCTGATCCTGACTATGAATCCTACTCACTCCGTGCTCAAGCCGAGGCGCCACTCCCACCAGCTTGCCAGACTCGCCCATACCCTTTTTTTTTTTTGTTTTTTTTTTTTTTCGTGCGGAAGTCCCTTCGGATACCGCCCCCGCTGGAGAGCGGGGGGTCTCCAGCGGGGGCGGTTATGTCGGGCTTGCACTGACTAAAACCGCATGCCGTCTCGGGTCTTAAGACGCCGGGGTGTAAGGTTACCCATAGAGCATATCCCTCGCACCCCGACTGACCCTGGGCCATCTCCGGTTTCGAGATGGCCCCCTTACTTGCTCTCCACTGTGCCCTCTGCTAATCAGAGGGACACGTGGAAAGCTTCCGAACAGCCCTCAACAGGGCCGTCCTCGCCTCAGTCGGAGTTGGCCGTAGCCGGCAGCGTCTCTCCCACCCTAGGAGAGAGGCGCTGTCGTCTCCGTTGCCCAGGGTGCACCGCGTGGAGGTCCCCAACCAAGCACCCCAGACTCGCCCGTACCCAATAAAAAACTACAAAAAACCCCAGCCAGGCATCAAGACCTACCACTAGATTCTGTACGTTCAGATAACTTGGACCATTTCCCCGAGTGGACGAAATCAAGTCGACAAATTTGTCAGAACTGTTCGAAATTCCGTTCGTTTACCAAATGTGGGAAATGTAAAGTTAATTTATGTTACTATGATAAAAGAAATTGTTTCAAAGATTTCCATAAAATATACATTTCTTTTTTTAATTAATGTATACGAAGCCATATATGGATCAGCATGGTTCCACTAGAATGCATACGATGCCATATATGGCTTCGTGTAGTAATTTCTAAAATAATTACACAATTTTTTTTTCCTATTCAGACTGTTTATTTATAAGAAATAAAGTTGTTTTCAGAAAAAATAAAAATTTTAGTCATCTCCTTCATAATTCATGCATGCTTAAAGTGCCAATAATTGGGTAGTTTACCCTAGTAAGTAGTTTTCTTTAATACTACAAGAACCGTAGCAAGCAAGCAAGGTTACTTGCTGCTACGGAACCCTTCATGGGCGAGTCCGACTCGCACTCGGCCGGTTTTTTGTTACCGGTACAGATTACTGTCCCTATAAAACATTGCATGAAAGTGTTCATTCACACTTACAAGAGCCAGTTGGTAAGCCGTAATACAGATGATGACCATAGACACAGTGATCTGAACCAGGATGGGCTTGCCGAAACAAATCTGCAGTTCTGCTGCGGTCTTTAGCGCGGCTTCGTGCTTCAAAACGCAATCATGTATGCGCTTCTTAACCGTTTCCTCATCCTCCACACATAGCATTAACTGCAAACAAATAGACAAACGCCATTTTATTCATAGTTTTTTTGTAATTTGACTACCTCTGTGGCGTTGCGGTAGTGCGTTCAACTGTTAAGTCAGAGATCACGGGTTCGATTCCCGCTCTGTAAAAATATGTACATTTGCATTGGGCTGGGTGTTTTCATGTATAAAAAAGTATTTAAATATGTTTACCCGTATTCTAGAACCCATATGACAAGCTCTGCTTACTTTGGGTCTAGATTGCGTTTTGTACTTTGTCGTACAAAATTTATTGATTTATTTATTATTATTAATTTTGCCTACCTTTCCATTTAGCTCCTAAAAATATCCCGTTAGCTATCATAGCTCAGCACCTACGGCGGGTAATCCATTAACTGTACTTAGTTTAGTAGTGTGTTAGTGTATTAACTGTATAGCGCTGGCATGATTTTTTACTCGATAGGCATCTATTGCGATTTTACTACCCTAAAGGGAATACATCTGATTGAACTTCAATTCAGACCAGGTTGGAGAAAACTGGCTAACCCCAATTAGGTAGACCCTGATTAGATTGACGGCCTCTGTGGCGTAGCGGTAGTGCATTCGACTGCTACGACATGGGGCGCGGGTTCGATACCCACTCAAGGCAAATATTTGTATACATGAATATGTGTATTTGCATTGGTCTGGGTGTTTTTATGTATAAGAGGTATGTATTTACAAAAAAAAGTATATAAGTATGCTTATCCGCATTCTTTTTCTACTTTGGGTCTAGAAAGCGCTGTATAGAATGTTGTAGAATTGGCCTCTGTGTCACCATGCCAACGATTGGGTACATTTCTTCTTTCTTTCTTCAACGAAAGACGTAATAATAATATGCTGTTTATGTGATGAGCACTTTCATTCATTTAGAAAACCAATAAGTATACCATCTGGAAGACAGCTTGTGGCGAGCTAAATGTGCGTGTCTGTCAGAGTTTCTTGGCCTCATAGACCAATTGGCGTTTATTTGCTAGTGTCCAAAAGTGCCCCAAATATCTGAACTGTGGCTCACCTTAATTGGCTGGTCAGAAGGAGATACCCCGACCCTATAACTATATCTCTGACGGAGTGCTTTTCAATTTCAAGGGTATACCTAGGGAAACCCGTCCTCTATGTATAATACTAATAATTTAAAGAGGTAAATTTTATATTTAGTCTGGATTCTTGGAACCAATTTTGAAAACGAAAGTCACATTATTTGCGAGTGTCATAGGCTATAATATCATAAATGTCAATAAATGCGGCAGATGCACATTATATGATAATTAATAAATAATCGGTATATGTAGGTTAAAGGGATACTACAGGGGCTCGAAATGCGCCACGGGCGAAGCTGGAGACGGCAAGCTGTGTAATATAAAAATAAAAATAACCTACCGCTAGTTGACGTCCATCAATGACTTACGTTTTCAGATGTGCGCAGAGAAGCACACGCCGTACTGATCGACAAAGCTACGAGCCGTAGCCTGCAGGTACAGGCAGCTATCATCGCTGCTATAAAATTGTCTAAACTTATATTCACCAGTGCCGACATCATAAGTGCTGAACACTGGAAACGAAATATAAGTTTTCTGTTAACGGATTTATGTTCAAACAATCATTAACAGGCTGAGCGCTCATTAGACACAAGACAATTCAGATTTGCATCTTGTCTTCGTTTGGGTGCTCCTTGTGTCTCTCCTCATCGCTGTCACTGTGGAGAAGCAGTCGACAGCCTTGGGCATCACGGCCTATCATGCGGCAGGAGCGCAGAGCGCATGTCACGTCATGCACACCTAAACGATATTATCCACCGGGCTCTTGTCACCGCCGGTGTTCCAGCCGTGCTTGAACCTGCTGGTTTGGTTCGCGACGACGGCAAGAGACCAGACGGTATGTCTTTGGTGCCTTGGAAGTTGAGTAGGCCTTTGGTGTGGGACGCAACTTATGTCGACACCCTCGCGCTTTCTCATCTTTCAAGTACGACGGGCTGCGCTTGTGCTGCTGCGGCATCTGCGGAGAACCCTCAAACGGCGCAAATATAATAATTTAGTCAGTAATTATATTTTTGAGCCGTTTGAGGTCGAAACACTAGATTCGTGGGCTCCGAGTGTACGGTCGCTTTACAAAAAAATCGCTAAGCGATTGGTCGACGCTTCGCGTGACCAAAACGCTGGCTTGTTCTTTGCGCAATGAATTGGCATTGCCATCCAACGTGGCAATGCCGCCAGCCTTTTGGGTACGTTACCAGTCGACATCGATCGGGACGAATTCTTCGACACCTAAACTTTTTACTTTGTAGGTACCTCCATACTCTTTTTTTAGGATGTAAATATTTTACTTTAAAATTGTATTATCGTAATAGAAATATGTAAATAGACAATTTTAAGACAGACTATTACTCTACAGAAGTAAGAAAGTGCGCAAACTACGATCGAAACTGTTTCATAAACAACGCTGAAGATCTGCACGGCGACAAGTTTGTCTTAAGACTGTCTTGTCTCTAATCTGTGCTCATCCTTAATCCTCAAAAGACTACAAACAGTTCAACGAACCTGAAATAAATAGGTCACCTCATAAGCCGGTGACGTTGACGTGTCGTATGGGTACCTATAAATAGGAAACAAGTTTATATTTCACATGTCAAACTTCCACTCAATAATACAATATATAGTACTCATTGTTCATCGTGTATCAGGTTCGGTTCAAGCCCCGTCCTAGATGTTCTCTTTTCCGATCTAAATCTATAGGACTTATACTCGTACTCATACCAAGCTGTAAGCGGCAGTTGGCCTTTCTCGGCGCTGGCAGCCCAGCCCGTACATGTTACAATTCCCAGCAACATGTACATAACCAGACCTGTGGTAGTTTCGCGATTACAACTGCAAGGCAATAAAAAATACAGTTTATACATCAGAGAAGCAGGACGTCTTTATTTTTTGACGTTCCGGATACATTCCATCTAGAAAGTTCACCTTCCTCATGGGTATATCAACTTCGCCATACTGCGAAATATGTGGAGTGGTAGAAGATGTACAACATATTCTGATGGAATGTGTGCGGAATCAACAACTGAGAGAGGTTCTACTGAGAAGCAATATAACGGCAATTGGAAGATGTAATAGTATCCTGGCAAGTCCTATGTCAGATACAGCACAGGACTGTTACTCATTATACTGCGAATACTTAAGAGATGTTTAGTTATATAATATACTGGCTATGATGGAGCGACATAGTCATATTGTGGCTAAGCTCCTTAAATAAAAATTTTAAAAAAAGCAGCACACTTTTATTGTTTTAGTGTAAACTACGGAAAGCGAAAAAAAATTTTAAGAAATTTTCAAAGATTTTTCAGTTCCAATATTTTTCAATTTGGACGGTGCATTTAGGGTGGTCATAATTTAGACTTTAACGTGCAACGAACTAAATAATATACTATACCGATAATATACTTTACCGATATTATTTCCGCACGTAAAAAAAAATAATATACTCTACCGAAAGTATTGAATGAACCAGCTACCAAAGAAAAAACAAACAGTGGCATGCCGGGAGTGCCGAGTGCCACAGAAATGAAAAATTTAACAATTAGGTTGGTTTGTATTTTTTCAAAGCGGTAGTATATATTTATGTGAAAAAAAAACTAACGCAGCAGAAGATTACTGAAACTTCGAATAGTGCCATCCAGCAGATTTTGTTTCAAAACGCTAAGTTAACACGCTACTGCATAATACAACGTGGACGTGATAGATGGCACTGTTGTCAAATATTTACAGAGTAGTCGGTAACGGTAACAATGTCGCGAATTTAATCATTTTTTGACATCTCAAAAAAACCTAAGTTTTCACTACAAAAAAATTCAACCCATAGTAATTGGCATTTATAACGCCAGATAGAACAGATGAGTTGTGCGGTTCAAGATATACAGGCCATAAAATAGTATCCGGTTGACGGCAATAGGCTCGCTCCGTATTACGTGAAACTATCCTTGCCCTTTGGATTTTCGCGAGAGTATGTAAAAAAGAACGCATCAATTTGCTAATATAGAAGCAAAATTAAACCTCTCAACGATCCTTATTCCCTCTTTTCTGTCTTCGGCACTCATTTCTTTATTGGCTGTTTCAGCAATCTCGTATATCTTATGTCTCCATATCATCACGTTGGCCAACTTAGTGGCTAACGATACGTTGGTGAAGAGCAGGAATGATGCACTCGTCATCGAGTTGATGTCTCCCCACAGTTGGAACATAGCTATAGTCTGGGCGCTGACTTGCGCTCCTAAAATTTTCCTTTAGTCCTTCAACTTCTTATGACAGTTAGATATTTTGCTATATTTAGGCTTGATATTTATTTCTGAATTGTAGCTTTGAATAGTAACATAGAAATTATTGAGATTCAAAAGCAAAAACTTAGAAGGCCATTTATTTTTGTCAATACAAATATTTAATAAAATACAAAAACTTATTCAGTGCTCATCATTCGTCAAGGTATTGCAAATACCAAGGGGGTTTCACCATGCCTCAAGACTTAAACCATATATTATGGCCATAATATTTAAGCTACAATAGCTCAGCAATATCATATCAACCTCGAAACAGCTTGTGAACCTATGACTTCCTCGTAGATTCCCTGTTAAATTGAGTAACTCACTCTCATTGGGTCGAAATTCTCGTATGCACTTTCTCTGATGTCTGATTCCTTTTTTGGCATGTACCCCCACGGATACCAGCTTCCGGGGATGCATTTTATTTTTGCTAGGGGAACCCTCCCCGTAACCATTTCACCAGAGCTAACGGTTGGAATCGAACCACCTAAAACCACACGGTATTCTATTATGAATTTCACGATATACTTAGTCTTTTGATACGCGAAGTCTTTTCGTAAGTGAAAACGAAATCCTCAGGTTTTCCAGCAGACCATGCCCACTGTCATTTAACAGTTTTTTTTTTATGAAGGCTCACGTTTGACCTCTATCTCACCTGGTTGTAAATGACGATGTGGTCTACGTTATATCACGTTTGCCTAGAAGGAACCTATTCACTCGATACTTGAAGAGTTCGGTGAAATGGCAGGCGTGTGTAGGGCACACACGACACGCCTCCGCCACGGCCTGCTTCTGTAAGGACGGCGAGTCGGCCAACTGCCGTCCTCAGGCCCCGATCATGGAGGTCGGTAGTCTCGAGCGTAGATGAGTCTGCGGCGTCCTCGCCGCAGATGCGAAACTCGGGTGGCAGGGTTCTCTCCCGCTCCCTCTCCGCCGTCTCTTTCGCATTACCTGCTCGCAGAAAGAGGCGGCGGCGTGCCACTAGCTCCCGTCGGAGACCACGGCCCTCACCATGGTCTCCAACGAGAGAATGTCCACGCCCAGGACCGCAACGAGATCCCGGCGTTGACTCGCCCACGCAGGGCACTCCACCAACGTGTGGAGCGCCGTGTCTTCGCCAGGATCCTCGCAGTGCTGGCACTGCGGCGTTGTCTCCCGGTGGATGCGCCACAGATACTTACCGAAACACCCTTGTCCGGTAACCATCTGGCACATCCGGTAGGAGAGGTCCCCATGGTCCCTCTCCAACCACTCCTTCATGATCGGTCTCACCGCCGCAATGGTGGATTCCCCCCACCTTGGGTGCTCAAGTCGCACCCTCCATGTCTCCATGAGTTCCTGGCGGAGCAGGGACCGCTGAGCCCTGATTTCTCGGGGCTCCGGCCTATGGCCCCGCTCCAGCGCCTCCTTGCGCCACTGGTACAGCAGCGCAAGGGCTCTCGCTTCCAGGTCCCATGGAGGGGTCCCGGCTAGGAGACATGCCGCCTCGACGGAGATCGTGCGATACCCCCTGATGACTCTGACGGCCATCGCTTTTAACGGGCTGTTTAATACAGCCACGTTGCGGGCCGCCAGAGTCTCCGCCCATACTGGGGCCCCGTACATGGCCATGCTTCGCACGATCCCCAGGTACAGTCTCCTAGTGGGGGCGTTGGGTCCCTTAACGTTGGGCATCAGCCGCGATAGCGCGGCCGCAGCCCCCCTCAGTCTCGGGACCAGACTTCGGAGATGAGGTCCGAAGTCCCATCGGCTATCGAGTACGAGCCCAAGGTACTTCATCGTGGGCTCGATGCCGATGCTTACGCCCCCTACGGTTATGCTGGTTCCCGCAGGTGGCCCCCTCCGAGGCTCGTGGAAACACATAGCCTCGGATTTATGGAGAGCCACCTCGAGTCCCAGCCGCCGTATTCGACCCACGACTTGAGCAACCCCTGCCGTGGCCTTTAGTGCCGCGCTTCGGTGCGTTGCTCCCCGCGCCATAACGAGGGTGTCGTCAGCATAACACGTTATGCTGACACCCTCGAGCAACGAACCGCGCAGCTCCCAGTCGTATCCGATGTTCCACAGGAGTGGCCCTAGGACCGACCCCTACGGAACACCGCACGACACTTCTCGCCGCCCTGGCCCTAGCCAGCTCGGGTAAACTATGGCCCTCTCGGATAGGTATGCCTCGACAATGCGGCGGAGGTAAGGAGGCACTACTAGCCCTCTCCCGTAAATTTTTCACCATCTCTGAGACGTGCACCACCTTCTCGCAAATATAGGCGGTCAACTCACTCTCACTCCACTCCAACCACGGTCTCCAGTAATAGATTTCCCGCAGTGATAGCTAAATGATACCTTTTTTTTCGTGCAGAAAATGCCTTCGGATACCCCCCCCCCCCCCCCGTCGGCCAGCGGGGGCGGTAATGTCGGGCTTGAACCGGCTAAAACCGGCCGGGGTGTAAGGTTGCCCATAGAGCATATCCTTCGCACCCCGACTGACCCTGGGCCATCTCCGATTTCGAGATGGCCTCGTCGGATTTGGGAACCACGGAGTCCCCGTCTTGTCCCGATTTGGGGGAGGGGCGCTAGTCGCCCCGCCGTCCCGGCCTGCTTCTGCCCAACCTTGCCCACCAATGAAAAAAACAATAAGGGGACCCCGGACTCCAAAGTGCAAGCTTTGGAAGCAACTGTTAAATTGAGTAACTCACTCTCATTGGGTTGGAATTCTTGTTGCACTTTCTCTGATATCTGATACTTTTTTCGGCATGTATCCCCATACCAGCTCCTTGGAATGCCTTTTGTTTTTGCTATGGGAACCCTCCCGGTTACCATTTCACCGGAGCTAACGGTTTAACGGCTAAGCAACTGGAAAAAAGAAACAACTAAAACCCATCTTACCAACGAGAAACATAAGCCACAGGAACCAATAAACATTGGAGAGGATTTGTTTGTATAACTCCTGGTGTTCCTCCAGGTCCAGAAAACCAAAAAACTTCGCCACACTCAAACCAAAACTAAGCGTGGTATTGATGTTTTTTACAACGAATCCCATGATTACGTCTGATGTATTCACGTGTCTATTTGATCACGTTACACGCAGATAATAAAGCAATAGATTGTTTTTGCTAGATTTTATTGTATGATGCAGGTGTTGACAACAATTTTGTAGTTCAACGAAGTGTGAACGTTTAGAAAATTATTTGGTTGTTAAGTACTTATATGATGTGGCGTTTGTTTTACAAGCAGTATTTATATATTATTATATTATATATATATATATATATTATTATATTTATTATATAGCATTTATAATATTTATATACCTCCACACATATATATACTCAAGCCTATATACCTAAAGAAGTAAGTGGTAGTAAGTGCTGATAACATGCCCATATTTCGTCAGTCATATTCGGTTCCACATAATATGATGCGAGCCTATTGCCGTGATAGGAAGGACATCAAGTTTCAGTTACCTTCTGCTATCTTATAGCAAAGGATACCTGGTAGTGGAATGAGATGTGGGTATCAGACGCAGACGGTTTAACCTCACTAGACCTCAGTCGACTTTTACGATTTGCCCGGGCAGATAAGCAGTTAACGCATTCTATGTTTGTCTCTCGTTATCGGGCCAGCACAGAAACGAATATTTACTGTGATCGATAATTAATTCCACTAATATCATAGTGTTCTGATGAGGATGAGCTTTTTCAACTAATCTCCCACCTTCTCCCTTTAAATCCAGAACAACACGTGCTGGACTAATAAAATAAGGAATATTAAAAAAAAGTGAAAGTTTGGATGGATGTATGGATAGATGTTTGTTACTCAATCACGCTAGAACGGCTGAACGGATCTAGCTGAAATTTGGTACAGGGATAGATTATAGTCTGGAGTAGGGCATATGCATTTCATTCCTGGAATAGGTTCCCATGGGAAGCAGGAACGGGATCGACTTTCCACGGGGGCGGAGCCGCGGGCGGCATGTAATATTTAGGTATATTTACCGTCTTCTAAATACCTACTGTCCACTTATACCGAATGAAATCTGCTTAGATCACAGCGGCCTGCATTAATTTTATTGACGAAGGCCTACAGATCGTGTAGTACCGCAGCGCTGCCAGTGCTTGCGGGGGTTCTACCTGCCGACCTGGAGGTCTTTCGTGCTGGACGAATTGCGGAGGAGGGACACCAGCTGGCCATCAGGGAGCGTAAGCAGCTCAAGGAATCGGTGAGGCGTGACGTTGTCTCCCTTTGGCAGGAACGGTGGGAGACCTGCCTCGATGGGCAGGAACTACGGAGCTTCTTCCCGAATGTTGTCGTGAGGCTAAAATACAGGTGGGTCGAACCCGACTATGTTACCTCGCAGATCCTCACGGGACACGGATGCTTTAGGCAGCGACTTCATAGGCTTGGACTAAACGAAACTGCGACGTGCCCGTGTGGTGAAGCCGTTGAGGAGAGCCGAGACCACGCACTTTGGGACTGTGGGCTGTATGCCACCGATAGGTGCAAAATGTTGGACTCAATACACTGCCTAGGCCGTGAGGTAGAGGGCCCAGTATTTCACGAGGAATTGGTGAGCAGTAGAGATGCCTTCCTGGCACTACGCACGTTTGCGCATTCTTGGCACGCCATCCGGCGTGAACTCGAAAACGGGCCGTAAGTGTACCGACGGCTCGCAGGACGCGCAGTACCGTTACTGTGTTTGTCAGCCCCATTAGGGGGTTAACGCTTCTTTTCAAAAGTAGAAAGCCAGCCCCGTTGGGGTAGAATTCGGCTGGGGACGGATAAAGAATTTGTAGGGAGTCAAGACAGCACCCGCGGAGAATGCTATAAGCAGACCGCAACGGGCGCTCTCCCGTGATTCGGTCAGTACGCCGTGAGGCAGGAATGACCATGGGAAGGTTGGAGGGAATGTCCACTTATACCTACAACACTCGTCTAAATGTTGTAGTTGTAAAAACTTGTTATTGGCGTTATCATAATGCACCTACTCATTTGTAATCTGTATATTAGCTGCAAGTTTTTTAGAATAAAATAAAAAAGCGGCCAAGTGCGAGTCGGACTCGCCCATGAAGGGTTCCGTAGCAGCAAGTAACATAATGAAGTTTTTTTTTAAATTTTTATATTTGAGTTGATTGAATGAAAGGTAAAAAACTACTTACTAGATCTCGTTCAAACCAATTTTCGGTCGAAGTTTACATGGTACATCATATATATTTTTTTAATTTTATCATTCTCTTATTTTAGAAGTTACAGGGGGCACAGTTTACCACTTTCAGGAGCTTTTCACTATTCAGTTTAGAAAAAAAATATTAGAACCCTCAATATCCTTTTTGAAGACCTATCCCACATAAAAATTTCAGTTTCAGTTCTAAGTATGGGGAAACCCCCAAAATTTATTGTTTTTTTTTGTTTTTTTTGTGGAAAAATCTTAATACAGTTCACAGAACACATCTGCACGGGTGCGATCCTTGTAAACACACTTCCTGATCAGAAAGTCTCAGCACTCCTCTAGATATATCCAAGACACATCGGTGGTTCCTCAAGAAATCCAGCCCCAAAATGCAATCATCAGTAATATTAGCAATTAATTCTGACCGGTGATATATTTGGTCGCCAATTCTTACCTCCACATCTGTTTCACCGAGGACGGTCACTGGCTGGCCAGTAGCTGTCGGAAGCTGGCACCTCGGAGATCGTTTTTCCCACCTTATGGTGCGTTTCAGCAATTCCGGCCTTACAACTGTACGTGAAGCTCCAGTATCCACTGTTAAACTGCAAGGTTGATTGTCTAAGATGGCCTCGATGATCAGACTATTTCCATTGCCAACTTGAGTTATTGTGATGGTTGGGGCCGCGGGGCGGGCGGCGGGCGGGTGGTCGACCCGCCCGCCGCCCGCCCCGCGGCCCTGGCGACATTTAGTTTAACGGAACATCTTGATCCACTTGGGTCCCGGAGTCCGTGACCCTCCTCCGTTTCCTCGAAGTACACTCTGATTGGATATGGCCCCTTCCTCTACAAGAATAACATGTTGGGACATACCGCGGCTTCCTTTCCTCTGCAACTACCTCCTTGACCTCCCTGATCTTACCTATCCCGGCATTCTGCCGTACGGTTTCCACCTCAAGGGCATAAGCCAGTGCTTCTGTTAAGGTCTGATGGTGACGCAACTGTACACTAGTTTTCACTTCTGCGTCCCGTATACCGTTTAGGGCGGCCTCCAGTAGGGTGGTCTCGATTATCACGGGTGTCGATGAGTAGGCCCGACGAACGAGCCTTTCAACCTCTACAGCCCATTCCTGGAGGCTTTCACCAGCTTTTTGTTTCTTGCATGGAGGCCTCCATCATCTGTCGACTAGCCTCTTGTTTGGCCTACATGTCTTGCAAGGAGGCCTGCATCATCTCCTGCATAGAAGCCAACAGCGTCATCATGTTGGTATCTGACGAGGTTCCATCTGGTGCTGCCGTAGTTCCCGTCGAGATAGCAGAATCGGCCTGACAACCTTCCTCTTCAAGGCTCCGTTGACGTGCAGCATTCATTTCCACTTGACGTCTTGTCAGTGGAGTACGCCCTTCGTCTTCACGTGGTAATAACGGCATCGCACTTCTGACACCAGTTGTTACGTGCGCGGGGTACAAACTAAATGCCCTTTACACAACAAAGAGGTTTATTCGCTCACCACAAACTAGACAATTAAATGACTAGCACCACACACGGTACTCTTCAACAGTTCAAGTCGCTCAGCAGTTCACAGTAGTTCCTTAAGTCTCAGGTATAACTCTCTTGAATCGCTTCGGTAAGATGTGTTCGCTTTCGCTTCTGAAAATTAACTGACTCGTGTCCTCGTAAATCTTCTCCGCGGCCCGTTAGGGCCGCGAGGGAATCGCGTTATAGGTTTTTCACTCTTCGCGAGATAAATCCTTCTCAGCCCGCGAACTCGCGGGCCGGTCGTTGGGGCGGGCTGCATGGCCCTTTTAATTTATTTTTCTTTGTTGGAGCGGCGAGGGGGGGCCGGGATCGTTCTTCACGACCCTCGGGCGGTCTGCACGAGCCAGGTGAGATTCCCGATTACTCGGGAAAGGCCCAGCTCCGAGCGACACGCTTCCAAGGGTCGACTTGTGCGATCTGCCGGTCCCCCGTTGACTCGACATGTGGGTGTTATGTTGTTTTGTGGCGCCGCTACGGCCGCCGCCCGCGGCACACGGCGTGCGCACTATGCCTAGTGCGTGCGGGTGTTGCGTTGGAAGGGCGGCGTGCGGCGTCGGTGCTCCATGTTGTGGGTGCTTCTAGTTCGGCCCTGGTGTTCACCGGCGTTGAAGCAACCGGGAGATCCCCATCAGGACCGAGCGGGCGATGGCGTTCTTATCCTCGCCGGCGCGAAGTGCTATTAACACTTCTTGAAGCACGTCGATCGCGGTGTCTAGGATGTCGTCACCTTGCGACGTGCTGGCTGCTGTGTCTGGGTTTGGCATCGGGGTTGGGGCAGCTGGCCTCCTCCTGCTGGCCTTTACCCTTTCCGCTTGGGGCGGGTTTGGGCAGGCCTCGGCGGCGGCAGCTGCGGTGGGGGGTTGACAGGGTGGTGTAGGGGCCACTTCGAGTTCGTTTGGGGCCTTCTTCTTTTTGCGGCGCCTTCGCCGCTTTTTCTTCTCCTCGGCTGGTGCTGGGGTGATCCGTGCCATCCGGGAGCGTTTGCTGCAGCCATCAGCGATGCTCCCTGGTTGACTTCCTCGTCAGCGGCGGCTTGTAGGACCCGGCGTGTATTCCCGGATAGGGCTACTGTCCCCGCCCGCTTATTCCGGGCCTCTATCCGGAATACCGGGCAGCGGACGTTGTTGGCGGGGTGTGGTCCCCCGCAGTTGGCACACGTGGCGGCTTCCTCTCTTGGGCGAGGACAGTCGGCGGCGCGGTGCTCTTCGCCACAGCGGACGCACGCCAGAATTCGGTGACACAGCTGGCTGCTGTGCCGGAAACTCTGGCAGCGATGGCACTGTGCTGGCTTCCGTTTTCCCCGCCAGGCTTCAATTTTGATGCCAGGAACACTCAGCATCTCCGTGACGCTGTATATTCGAGGCACGGTGTCACTCGTGCGCTTAAGCACGACGTGGAGTACGCACCCCGGGCGCTCGCCCCGAGCGCGGATGTTCCGCACGTACTCTGGCTCGAACCCGAGCTCGCGCAGCTCGTCCTCCACTTCTTCGGGGGTGACGTCGCTCGGCTGCGAGTAGGAGAACCACGAGATGTTCTCGGTTTTCTCTAGCTCACAGAGGTATCTCTGGACTACTCGATACTCGTGGTCCTCTTTCGGCTGGAAGCGGATGCCCTTCCCGTAAGGGCGGACGTTCGCGGTCCTGCCGAGCTGCTTCTTAATCTCCCTTAGGTGGTACGCCCAGTTGGGCAGGCGCTCCACTACTAAGGGAGGGTATTTGGCTTTTCCGGAAGCGGCTGTTTTCGCTGCGGGCGCGCTGCGAGGGGCGGCAGCGGGCGCGGCGAATGGCGATCCGGGTTGCGGTGCGGGTGCGGAGACGTCGGGTGGGGGCGAGACGCACGCAGCTTGTGCGTACGAGTTCGTCGGGGGCGTGGCTTGTGTAATCGGTGGTGTGCGATCGTCTGTGATGGCACACCAACGTTTTGCCTGCGTGGTCTGCGCTGCTTCGTCTTCGGACTCCTTCCGTTGACGGCGGGTGCTGGGAGTCGTGGGCGTAGGCTCAACCTCCATTTGAGACCCACTGGATTGCGGGGCTGGGGGGGGCATCAGTTGCTCGGTTGCGGTTGGCGGTTGCGTCGAGGAGGTCGGTTCGGGGCTGAGGCCTGTGACCCGGATTATCCTGACCGTCTTCTTCTTTCTGTATGACTTCTTTTTCTGCAAGAGTTTCATTTTCTCCGTCATTCTGACGAACTTGCCGTCGGAGTTGCTGGCCGGAGTCCCGTAGGAGTACATCGAGTCCAGCGACAGGTCCGAGTCGTTGTCAGAGGTAGTGGATACCGACATCTGGAGTGCCGGGGAGTCAGTGACGGCCGTCGAGAAACCCGACGGAGGAGTGCGGGTCATCATCGACGACGGGATGGGGCGGGCGGCGTCTGGTCGGAGCGGCGCTTGTGCTCGGCACAGCCGGGAGCGGCTGACTGTGTGGCGCGACGGCGGTATCCGCACTCCGGGGGGCGGAGGACGTGGCCGCGCTCGCGGGCGGGCGGTTCTTCGGCGTCTTCACCGTACTCGCCGTGTACGATGGCGCCTGTGACCTTCTCTGCTCAGAAACGGTCGAAACGGGATCTGACTGATTATCTGTTCCAGCAACGGCGGCTGCCGAGCCCTGAGAAGGGCTGTTTCGTCGCGTTTCCGGGCTCTGCGCGGATGATGCGTGGGTGCGCGCCTGGAGGGCTGCGCCATGAAGACATCGTAGTTGTGCGTGCTGCTCGGCCGTGACCCAACGACGTAAATACGGCGGGAAATCGGGCGGCGAGTACGGCTGTGTCCGAACGCGGACACAAGCGCAGTCGCCGAGAGCGCGCGCGCGACTGAGGTCCGGACGGCGATCGAGTGCGCGACGAAGCGAGGCTTGCGACTGCACCCGACGCTCAGCTCGGGCGGTTCCTCGTGTCGATAGCCGGGCGCCCTTTTATAGCTCTTAATGAAGAGGTTAGAATGTTCCGGAATCATCTAGAGATAAGGCACGTTATTTATTTAACAAGAGCGTTCGAGAAGAGTAGGTATAGGTATTTAAAGGGCTTGTGATTTTGTATTGACTTTTCTGGACTTTTCTAAACGGATCGATAGAGTACTTCGACATTAACAATGCGTTTCAATTTCTAGAAGATTCGATAAGTAGTTTTCGAGATATCGACGATCGTTGTAACAATACAAATATTTGCACTGAGCGGGAATCGAAGCCGCGCCCCCGTCGTAGCAGTCGAATGCACTACCGCTACGCCACAGTGGCCGTCAAAAATTATTCTTAGCATTGCCATCACGGGGGTTGCCAAACTGAGGGTTCCTTTTCTTGTGCTACCTCGAAATTTGGCTACCTAATCTATAGACTTACTTACTGGAAATAATACATGATGACGTATGAAGTTTTTAAACTGGTAAATCGCTTATATTGTAATTGTATATTTGCGTCGTAAGATGACGTCTTTACAATTATGTATTTTTTAGTTTTAATGTACCTTTAATGGGCACTTTAGGGTACCTTTGTAAAACTGAAGAAAATCTTATACTAAGGGTGGGCCAGAAAGGCGTACGATTTTAAAAACACTCTTGCGTTTGAAGCTTTAGAGAGGGGACTCCGCGGGTGGTGGGGTTAAGTAGCTCGGTTCTCGGAAATTTAGTCGCGATGGATCACTTCATCGGAGCGCAACGTGCATTCTTCGTTAAACATTCGTGTCAGTCGTGAGTTTGGATTACATGACCTACATCAGTGTCCGAAGGAAAGTGTGATTCGATCATGGCTCAGAAAGTTCGAAGCTACTGGTTCGACTCTCAAACAGAAGCCTGCGGGACGCCCAAGGTCAACAAGAACGGAAGACACAATTGAACAAGTTAGCGCATCAGTTCAACGTAATCCTGCTCTATCGACTCGAAAACGTTCAGCCGAACTTGTGGTATCCAGAACATCTTTGCGTCGCATTTCGTTGAAAGATCTGAAATTGCACCCGTATAAAATTCAAATTGTGCAGGAATTACAGCCAAATGATCCATTTTTACGACGAGCTTTTGTTGAAACAATGTTGGAACGCTTTCGGAGTTTCAACAATATTCTGTTCTCCGACGAAGTCCATTTTCACATAAATGGGCATGTGAATAAACAGAATTGCCGTTACTGGGCTGCAGAGAACCCACGTGCAAAACATCAAAAACCTCTGCATTCGCCGAAAGTAACCGTTTGGGCGGCCATATCAGCGCACGGAATTATCGGACCCTACTTCTTGGAAAATCGACAAGGCCAATCTGTCACTGTAAATTCTGACCGATACATTGCCTCTTTGGCGGTCGTCAACGATGTTTGCTGGGAAACTGATATCGCGCCGAGGTGACATTGAATAGTCTCCGAGAAGTCCGGATTTAACGCCACTGGACTTTTTTTGTGGGGATACCTAAAAAGTAGAGTCTACTCCAATAACCCAGCCACAATTAACCAGTTGAAGACTAATATCCGGGAAGAAATGGCAGCTATTCCCCGTGCAATGTGCCAGCGAGTTTTTACCAATTTGAGGTTCAGATTCGAAGAATGTTTGCAGCGCGATGATGCACACCTGGATGACGTTATTATTAAGAAATGAATTTCCCAGATGTCTATTTTCATAGAAAAGAAAATTTGTATATGAATTTTACTTCGTTTTTTTAAATGATTTATTCAAATTCGCAATTCGTTCTGGCCTACTGTATTTCCATATTTAATACTAGCTGTTGCCCGCGGCCCCACCCGCGTAAAATTCTGATCCTATTGCCGGGATAAAAAGCCTATGTGTTATTTCGGACTATAATCTATCCCTGTGCCAAATTTCAGTCAGATCCGTTCAGCCGTTTTTGCGTGAAAGAGTAACAAACATCCATCCATCCATACTTACAAACTTTCGCGTTTACAATATTAGCAGAATTATCTACATTTGAATTTTGAATGTAATGTTAAGCGAAAAATATATTTTTTATTTAATAATAGACATACTGAAAATTTTATCCCGTATGAAAGACAAAATGTTTGCAACGTACGCCAGAATAAACCATTAAACCAATTCAATAATACTGTATCAATTGAGCTATTAAATGAACCTATACTTACAGTACACTGCATTCTACAACTGAGTTATATTTTAGATCCTTCGTCTACAATTAAACAGAGCTACGTGCCATTTAAAACTGATATTGCGTGAAAACTACCAATTAGTTTGTTATTGTAATAACAGGCCATGTTAGGACTAGGACACAGTTTTGGAACAAATAAATATAAATCTTGCCCGCGACTTCGCCCGCTTGGAATACTGATCCCGTTCCCACATCCCATCTGATAGATTTTTTAGTATTATTTAGTACGCCAATCGACCGCACCTCGCCTGATGGTAAGGCGAGGTGAAGTTCAAAGGATAAAAAGCGGCCAAGTGCGAGTCGGACTCGCCCATTAAGGGTTCCGTAGTAGCAAGTAACATAATAATGTTCTTTTTTTAATTTTTATATTTGAGTTGATTGAGTGAAAGGTAAATTGCTGTTTACGATTTATGACGTATTGAAAAAACTACTTACTAGATCTCGTTCAAACCAATTTTCGTTGGAAGTTTACATGGTAATGTACATCATATATATTTTTTTTTTATTCTCTTATTTTAGAAGTTACAGGGGGGGGGACATTTTACTACTTTGGAAGTGTCTCTCGCGCAAACTATTCAATTTAGAAAAAAATGATATTAGAAACCTCAATATCATCTTAGAAGACCTATGAAAATCTTAATGCGGTTCACAGAATACATCTACTTACCAAGTTTCAACAATATAGTTCTTATAGTTTCGGAAAAAAGTGGCTGTGACATACGGACGGATGAACAGACAGACAGACATGACGAATCTATACGGGTTCCGTTTTTTGCCATTTGGCAACGGAACCCTAAAAAGTAGCCTATGTGTTATTCCAGAATATAATCTATCTTTGCACCAAATTTCAGCCCGATCCCGTCAGCCGTTTGAGTGTGATTGTGTGTCTAACAATATTTTCACATTTAAAATATTAGTCGGATTTTCACTAAGATTATCCCTGTCGTACGGAATCTAAAAAAAAAACAAAATGTGACCGATACATGGCAATACGCTCGCCCCCTATTACATTGCGACCTAAACATAACTAGCGAATCATGGGTGTGTCATACACCTCAGCCTACCCCTTCGGATACACGCGTGAAGTTATGTTATGTTAATGTTATCTATGGAAACTTCAGGCAGATAGAATTGATTGCCGCTGTATACACGCTGCTGACCAATTATCAATCATCATTATCATCATCTTAGCGCTTAGGCTTTCACCTCGGAGCTTGAGGTCCGCTTACTCCGTCTTACCGTTTAAATTTGGCTTATGCGGCTTTTACGGGAGCGTCTGCCGTGTCACCTCCCAATCCGGAGAGGAAAGCCTGCGTCACAGGTTCGTACGTCAATCAGCAGATATACCGGCTTACAGTGAAGTTGGATTGACTCGAGTGCCTGGGTGGAGCCGAGATACCTAACAAATTGTCAATGAAATAAAGGTCCCTCGTGCGGTTTGATCTTTTGACGTTTTGTTAATTCCGTATTAATCTTCTGTAGACAATAAAAAAGTCACTAACTAAGATCGCAGAAACTGTGATTTTACACTCGAGACTACATGCAAACATATCTTCTAATGTTTAATATTTGTTTCCTCTTAAATAAATAATTATTCTGCATTAACTTGCTGGAGTTACGTAAACATACGACGCTTTGAATATCTGAAAATATAAAAAGTACAGTGAAACAAGGACAGTTTCAAAAAATATATTAATAAGAGAACAGTGTTAAAGACAGGAAATGTACCGAATAGGTGCTGCATACTACGACACTCCTCTATGAGCGCAGGCCTGGGGGTGGCAGGTGAGGCCGCCTGTCACCCTAGCAGAAGCAGGCCGTGACGGCGGGGCGACTAGCACCCCTTCCCCAAACCGGGGCAAGACGGGGAAACCGTGGTTCCGAAACCCGAGGGGGCCATTTCGAAACCGGAGATGGCCCAGGGTCAGTCGGGGTGCGAGTGATATGCTCTATGGGCAACCTTACACCCCAGCGTCATTAGATCCGAGACGGCGTGCGATTTTAGTCGGTTCAAGCCCGACATAACCACCCCCCATCCAGCGGGGGTGGTTATGTCGGGCTTGAACCGGGGGGTAACCAAAGGGACTTCCGAGCGAAAAAAAAAAAGGTGCTGCATACTTTTACGAGCAGTAACGTATTTAAAAATATATAAATGAGTAAATCTTTTTCCGATCTAAATCTATAGGATTGAATTAAGGTGGCGGAGTAATCAAAAAACAATGTTTAAAAATGATTGTAAAGTCATTCATTGTTTCCGTAGTTCGAAAGAATTACGGTAGATGGCTCTAGCGTCGCCCTGGGACGTATATAATACATCCGAGAATTTTGAATAACTGAGACGTGTCTAGGTGGCTCAGTTGGTCAGAGCATTCCCCCTGTAAGGGACTGGTCGCGGGTTCAAGTTCCGTCCTAGATGTTCTCTTTTTCCGATCTAAATCTATTTAAATAAGGGTCAAAAATCGTGGCAATATGGTTCGCGCATGTGCACTAACTGGCCAACCAAAATGGCAATGAAACCAATGACGCGAGCTATTTGAGCCCGTGATTAGTTTAATATTCTACAAACTGTCCTTCTCCGTTCAAGCGGTTCGTTTGTGGAATGCTCTGCCGGTAGCTATTAGACGCGCAAAACCCTTTTCGGTTTTCAAATAATCCGTTAATCAATATCTTCGAGACGTCGACTAAATCTAGATATTGGTTACTCCTTATACGATATGTATATCATTATGTATAGGTATGTATGTAGTAACCCGAGGGGGCCATCTCGAAACCGGAGATGGCCCAGGGTCAGTCGGGGTGCGAGGGATATGCTCTGTGGGCAACCTTACACCCCGGCATCTGTAGACGTAATTATTAATATTAATAATTTGGATACTTGAAAATATGAGACATTCGTGAAATATATTCAGCTGATAAGGTCACCAACATAACTTGATTCTTAGGCGGAACGAAGTTTGCCGGGTCAGCTCGTTAATTATAATAGAAGGATTGTGGGAGTAAAATTACTTTTCATCCCTTCTATTCGAAAAGTGTCGCTTTATAGGAATAAAGCGACACTTTTCGAGGAACTTTTCGAGGACACTTTTCGGGAAATAGCTATTTCTCCTCTTATAGAGGACTATAAGAGGAGAAATAGCTATTTCCCGATCGGAACTTTTTAGCGCGCGGAAATGAGATTTGAATTTGGAACATATATCGTTCAAAGAAATCGAACGCCAATTGTATGAATTACTGAGTGTTCCTGTTGGCTGCATAGCGCTAACTAAAAAAAAAATGGGGGTATCACGTCTATGTTCTTGTAATTAGTACATATTTTTTCATAGTGTTTCTATGTATAATATTTATGTGTTACCGCCACTACGACGTCCAAGGATGGCGCGCGGGCGACGGGGCGGGGGACGGCCCCGCCATTGACGAACGGTCAAGCAACACACGACACCGAGCGACCTAACGTCTCAGAATTACCTATAAAATTGTAATTGAAAGCAAATGTTTCATGTACTGATTAACATTAAACATCAAGAATTGAAGATCGAGTATTTATCTTTCATATTCCATCTAAAGTATAACGCAACCGCGCTGTATACGAATCATTTTTGGTGACCCCGACGTGATACGGGAAACGAGTAAAGGAGTGATTATTCCTGAGGGAAAGGTGCGCAGAAGGCAATTACCGAGGGAAGTAAGTCCATTCCGTCTTTTCCATACTTTAGCCCCTTACTTGTGTAAATTATCTTACAAAACCCGTTACTTCATATGGTTTGTCAACCTACCTCACAATAATTTTATAAAAAGAAAAAAATATTTTCTTACATTATACATTTATAACGTATATTTTCCAACAAATTACTCAGTAAATGATTAGATTCATTTGTTCAAATAGTTTCTTATCGATATTTCAAAGTATTCTTTAATTTCATTTCTATAGTCGCGTAGGTCTGTGCATTTATAATTATATACCACTGACCCGGAGTCGTGCCGACTAATTTCAGCTGGCATCGAATCACCTGAAGCGCAGTAAGCATCATATGGTAATTAATAGTTGCAATTACTACACGGTATCGGCCGTTATCTGCGTGTGATTCATCCCGTACCTACCTGAGCCGGCGACAGCTGAGCGCGGCCCAGCTGACCGTTGGACCGTTATCTTTGTTCTCGGTGAGTTTATTGTTTGCCTATTTACATAATCATCTCATCACTTTAAGTAGGCATTTTTATATCGTTTATTTTATTTCACCTCTGTGTTTGCGCCTACAATATGGCCGATTTAAAGGAGCTCATCAAGCAAAGAGGCAATATAAGAAGTCGTATAACATCATTTGACCGGTTTGTCACTCCATTGTGGAATTACGATGTAACAAAAAAGGAGTTTTTTCCGGCACATGAATTAACGTTGAGACTTAGTAAATTCCAAGATTTATTTCTTACGTTCGATGAAATTCAAACTAAAATTGAACTTTTAGCGTCCGATGATCCTAAACAATTTGAAGAACGTGAAGAAACTGAATCAAGGATTTACAAGTTGATCGCCTCCGCGCAAAAATTATTAGACCAATTTAATAAGCCTTCCAGCGGGGATGATCCTTTAAATTGTAGCCATAGTTCTCAGTCGGGTTCTTATCATTTGAAGCTCCCACCGTTAAAGCTACCGCCTTTCGACGGCGATTACAATAAATGGCTAGAATTTAGAGATATGTACTTAACTTTGATTCATAACAACGATAGCATTGATTCTGTAAGCAAATTTCATTATTTAAAGACATATTTAGAAGGATCCGCCAGGGCAGTTATCAGTTCGGTTCGTGTCTCAGCGGACAATTATGCGACAGCTTGGTCGATTTTGTGCGATAGGTACAATAATAAGCGTTTACTCATAAATGAACACATTAAGTGTCTCTTTTCAATGGAAGCTCTTCCGAAGGAATCCGTTCACGGGATTCGTAACCTCATCGATACAATGTCTAAAAACCTGAGCGCTTTAAGCATCTTAGGGGAGCCCACTGAGCACTGGGACTCTCTTCTTATTTACATAGCCTCGGCGAAGTTAGACACTGTCACATCTCGAAAATGGGAAGACTTTAGAAGTTCTTTAGAATCGCCCAAGTTAGAAGATTTTTTCCAATACTTACGCCGCCAAGCCACTGTGTTGGAAACAATGCAGGTAGCGAAACCATCTAAGGTTGAAAGACGTGAATCTGTGACAAAAACAAAATCATTTGTTACATCGTCTAGTGGACCTTCAGTTCAAAATAAATGTTTATATTGTAACAATGATCATAGGTTATATGTGTGTCCCAAATTCACCTCTTTACCTGTTGACGAAAGGAAGTCAAAGGTCAGTCAGTGGAAGCTATGTCATAATTGTCTTCGAGCTGGTCATTCGTCTTACCAGTGCGCATTGGGTGGTTGTCGTATCTGTAGAAAGAAACACAACACTCTATTACATAAACAAGGCTCACTCCCACCAACACGATCACCGTCAACCGAATCAAATAAAGATACGTCCAATCCTACCGATAAGTCTTCTACTATCGAGTCACCTGCTCAAACAAACAAGACTTCTTTAACAGTTAGTATGTCAGCCGTCACTTCAAATTATACTCTTCTTTCAACAGCATTAGTCGAAGTCACGGTCAATAAACAACCTCACATCTTACGTGCACTGCTTGATAGTGGCAGCCAAACTTCATTCATCACACACGCTGCTGTATCTAGAATTGGTTGCAGTACACTAAGGACTCAACTCGCGTGTGTATCAGGTCTTAACAATACATCATTAAATATTACTGAACGTTGTAAACTAAAAATTTCATCTCTTCATCGTGCGTTCAGTCTTCCAGTCACATGTTTTGTCATTCCTCTTATTACAGAAGACTTACCACAGCGTAGTTTGAGCGTCCAACATCTTTACATTCCTAGTCACATTCAATTAGCTGATCCGAATTGCTTTGTCCCTTCTTCTGTTGATTTACTTCTTGGAGCTGATGTCTTCTGGGACATAATTGGTTCAGATAGGTTCAAGTTAGGTGACAATAAACCTTTACTACTTGACTCCAAATTGGGCTGGTTGGTGACTGGCCCAATGGGGGGGAGTGAGGTTGGTCATGGAACTGAGCAAAGCAAATGTTCTTTTAGCAAAACTGTTGAGAAACAGCTCGAGAGATTATGGGCGCTTGAGGAGGTGCCCACACATCATTTAGAGTCTCTTAAAGGTAACGTTTGTGAAACTCATTTTAAGGAAACGACATTCCGTGACGGTGAAGGTCGTTTTTGTGTTCAGATCCCACTCAAGGCCAGTCCCGATACTTTGGGTGACTCATATCACATTGCTGAAAAAAGACTTTTTCAAGTAGAGCGTAAGTTACGTAAGAATCCCAAACTACGTCAGGAATACAACGCAGTTATGACAGAGTACGAGCGTTTAGGGCATATGAGTGAAGTTCCTATTTACGAAAATGCCTGTTATCTTCCTCACCATGCTGTGATTAAGGAGAACAGTGAAACGACTAAGGTTAGAGTTGTTTTCGATGCATCTGCGAAAACATCATCTGGCATTGCATTTAACGACATTCAACATGTAGGTCCCGTGGTTCAGAACGATTTGATTTCTATTTTACTTCGATTTAGACAGCACAAATACGTTGTAACCGCAGATGTCGAAAAAATGTACCGTCAGGTAACTGTTCATCCTAGTCAGCGTCATTTGCAATCGATCTTATGGCGAGAGGATGAAGGTCATCCAATCAAAGGCTACCAATTAAATAGACTGACATTTGGGACGGCTTCAGCGCCATTCATGAGTACTAGATGCTTATTACAACTCGCTCAAGAATGCCATGATCCTAAAGTGGCTGAAGTTATAAAAAATGACATATTTGTGGATGATTTGATTTCAGGTTGTCAAACTGAAAGAGAATTAAGCGTCATCGTGTCCAATGTCACTGATATACTCAAACTTGGATGCTTCCCGCTTCGTAAGTTTCGATCAAATTCATGTTCTATCTTCAAAGATAAGGCAGGTGTGTCCATTCCGTTTAATTTTGATCTAAAGTCTGAGTCTAGTGCACTCGGGCTCAAGTGGGATCCGACTTCTGACTCGTTAAATTTCCCTGTAAACATTGAGTTTACTTCGTTAGCTACAAAGCGATCAATTCTATCCCAGTCAGCGATGTTGTTTGATCCTCTTGGCTTATTGAGCTTATGCACGATCACTCCAAAGGTTCTTCTGCAGAGGCTATGGTTGTCGAAGCTCGGCTGGGATGATGCCGTGCCGTCTGATATTGCGGCAATGTGGCTTCAATTTACTTCAAATTTACACACACTTGCGAGTATAGCTATACCTAGATACGTCCTCAGCGACCACCCTTCATATATTGAGCTGCACTCATTTTCTGACGCGTCTCAATATGCTTACGCAGCGTGCATTTACTTGCGGTCAGTCGATAGTACTGTAAGGGTAGTCATCCGATTGTTATGTGCTAAGTCGAAGGTTGCTCCGGTTAAGCTTCAGACGATACCGCGCCTCGAGCTTTGTGGCGCTTTATTGTCTTCTCGTTTATGTACAAAGGTAATCAAGGCTCTACGTCTTCATATACACAAAGTGTTCTACTGGAGCGACTCTTCTGTAGTTCTTGGTTGGCTCTCATCTCAATCTCGTGAACTGAAAACCTTTGTAGGCAATCGTGTTGCAGAGATCCAGGATCTTACTTCAACTGGGACTTGGAGACATGTTCCAGGTATTAATAATCCCGCTGATCTTGCTTCTCGAGGTGTAGACCCTCAGAAGATCAAGGATATGATAATTTGGTGGGAGGGCCCTTCCTTTCTGAAACAAGATTCATCAGAATGGCCACAGGACATCGCACCTCCCAGTGAATTACCAGAAAGTAAGAGTTGTTTCAATGTACGCAACGGTGTCTCTACGTGTGACACTGCTAAATTAATTGATTTCGACAGATTTTCTAAATTTAATACGTTGATAAGAAGCATGGCCTACGTACTTCGTTATACATATAACGTACGTCATAAAACCGCCAAACGTCTAGGTCCGCTTTCGGTAGACGAATTAAAATCAGCTTTAAATTACATTTTAAAACAACATCAATCTACACATTTTTCTAATGAATTACACATCTTGAATAATAATCGAAAGTTACCTTCCAAATCCCACATCTTATCGTTAGCTCCATTCATTGATGAGGATGGCTTGTTACGTGTTGGTGGTAGGATTCAAAATTCATTAGAACCATTTGATAAAAAACATCCTATTTTAATTGAATCTAACGACGTATTTACCAAACTTCTATTTCAAAATGAACACAAGGTCTTATTACATAGTGGTTCCCAGTCCTTACTATCAAGTATTAGACAACAATACTGGCCGTTGTCAGGTAGGAAACTGGCTAGGGCTACAGTGAATAATTGTAAATTATGTAGACTTTTTAAAGCCAACACTGTTAATCCCATTATGGGTAATTTACCCTTCCCTAGAGTAACACCTAGTTACCCATTTGATGTGACTGGTGTCGATTTCGCCGGGCCATTCATTATCAAGGATCGACGTGGTCGCGGATGTAAGCTTTTGAAGAGCTACCTATGTTTGTTTGTATGCTTCTCGACCAAGGCTTTGCATTTGGAATTAGCCGTTGACCTTAGTTCGGACGAATTTATACAATGTTTGAATCGTTTCATATCCCGCAGGGGCAAACCGAGTGAGATTTATTGCGACAACGGTCGTAATTTTGTGGGCGCAAACAATGAGTTGCGCGCTTTCTTAGAGGCAAACAGTAAACCCATACTTGACGCTGCCGCTGGTAAGGGTATCCAATTTAAGTTCTCACCAGCTTACAGTCCTCACTTCGGAGGCCTCTGGGAGGCCGGCGTTAAATCCGCCAAATTCCATCTTAATAGGATGTTAGGAAATGCACATTTAACTTATAATCAATTATATACTTTATTTACACAAGTGGAGGCGATCCTTAACTCCAGACCCTTGATCCCACTTTCATCAGATCCTTCCGATCTCGATCCGCTTACCCCCGGACACTTCCTGATCGGACGGCCACTAACCGCACTGCCCACACCAGCTCAAGACGGGATCAAACCTTCAAGTTTAAGTTCGTACAACCAAATCGAACAGATTCGTCAACATTTCTGGCAGAGATGGCGGCACGAATACTTGTGCGAACTACAGCTGCGTAATAAATGGAAGGCTGACAAAGAAGGCGTTAAGGAAGGCGACATGGTTGTGCTGAAGGATGCTAACCTTCCTCCATTAAAATGGCGCTTGGGGCGCATATGCAAGCTATACCCAGGACCAGACGACACCGCACGTGTTGTAGACGTGCTTACATCAAAGGGTGTTCTTCGTCGGGCGGTCAGAAACCTGTGCCCGCTGTTTCCGTCCACATCTTCAGGACGGTCCACTCTTCATCCTCGAGCCACCACCGTGTTCGAGAGGGGGGAGGATGTTACCGCCACTACGACGTCCAAGGATGGCGCGCGGGCGACGGGGCGGGGGACGGCCCCGCCATTGACGAACGGTCAAGCAACACACGACACCGAGCGACCTAACGTCTCAGAATTACCTATAAAATTGTAATTGAAAGCAAATGTTTCATGTACTGATTAACATTAAACATCAAGAATTGAAGATCGAGTATTTATCTTTCATATTCCATCTAAAGTATAACGCAACCGCGCTGTATACGGATCATATGTATTTACAAAAATAAAGTATATAAGTATGTTTATCCGTATTCTGGAACCCATAACACAAGCTAGTTAAACTACGCTTACTTTGAGTCTAGAAAGGCAGCAAAATATTATTTTTCCCTCGGGTGATGTACTTTGAATCCCTCGCCGCGTTCTGGGCTCTATTCTAGAATCATTCGCTTCGCTCGTGGTTCAAAGTAGTGGCCTCACCATAATAATAATATTTTGCTCCCTCGTCATCCAATCTTATACATTAGTCAATTATTAAATAAAAAACATATCCCATCAAAAACTAATTTATTTGTTTTTTTTATCGTAAAAATTAAAATCCAGGGCCGGACTTTCTTTTGCATGATTTAAATGTGAAGAAAAATAAGCATACTAGTTACTACTTCAACATTTCATACAGTTGTATTAGTGACATAATGTTATTTACTTATTTTTGTTCCTATCTTCCACTTTATTTAATACAGTGAAAAAAGTATACGACGCTTTCATGATCTGAAACAAAAAAATATTAATTATCAGAGGTGTACTGTCAGCGTCAAAAGTGGATGATCATTTCCAAATAGTCAAAAATAAGTTATACTAAAGAACGTCCATCAATGTGGCCATTGTAATGGGTCCAAGTGGACGGAGAGGCGCTTTTTTCCGAAATAATAAGAACTATGCTGTTGAAACTTAGTAAGTAGATTTAATTTCTCAATAACCCCAAGTTCTGTTACAATATGCGTTTATATTTCAGATAATACTTAATGCAGGCTTTTTAATGCAGTTTATACTTATGTGACATAGCAAAAAAAAGTGTGCAACCGATTTCCATACTGACATGGGCATTGTCCTTTAGGGGGATTTACTTAGAAATGAAACCCAAAAAAATTATTTTCATCAAACTCATACGTTCTATCTATGGATAGGTCTTCAAAAATGATATTGAGGTTTCTAATTTTTTTTTTTCTAAACTGAATAGTTTGCGCGAGAGACACTTCCAAAGTGGCAAAATGTGTCCCCCCCCCCCCCTGTAACTTCTAAAATAAGAGAATGATAAATCTAAAAAAAATATGTGATGTACATTATCATATAAACTTCCACCGAAAATTGGTTTGAAAGAGATCTAATGAGTAGTTTTTTTTTAATACGTCGCAAATCGTAAACCGCAATTTACCTTTCATTCAATCAACTCAAATATTAAAATTTTACTTGCTGCTACGGAACCCTTCATGGGCGAGTCCGACTCGCACTTGGCTGGTTTCTTTTTACAAAACTTTATTGACGTTCTGTAGAATCACTTACCTTTGACATTCGGATATTATCACCAATTTTTGACGCTGACTGAACGTGAATCCAAATTTAATACTCGATTGGTCATAATGGCAAAAGAAAAGGACAGGTAAAAGGAACAACTTACAGAGGTAAAACATGTCAGCGACAATGTAGTGAATCCTTCAGCAGTAATTTTAGTGACGTTTCGCGTACGCACCATGATTATCAGTAGCGTGCGGCGCAGGGGCACCGAACACATGTACCATGGACACCTGTATGCTGCGTCGGCGATCTCTGAACTCTAGAGATTGGAAACAATAATTTCGATCTATGCAATAAATTATGGCGCATATTTAAGAACAGAAAAGAAAACGATGGGTTGCACTCCGGGAGTGCCGGCAGAAGTGAAAACTTGCATATTAACGTTGTGCATTTTTGATATTTTGGAATGGTTAGGGAATAATTTTGCACGAATTGCTTTAATTATCAGTAGGTATAAAAGTACTATCATTTATGTGGTAACATACAATATTCATTTATTGCGCTATCGTACCTACACAAACATGACAATTTTTATTACACTAGCGACCCGCCCCGGCTTCGCACGGGTGCAATGGATATTATTATACATATAAACCTTCCTCTTCAATCACTCTATCTATTAAAAAAAACCGCATCAAAATCCGTTGCGTAGTTTTAAAGATTTAAGCATACATAGGGACATAGGGATATAGGGATATAGGGACAGAGAAAGCGACTTTGTTTTATACTATGTAGTGATTACACTTCAGAACTATTACAATTATTTTACATTAATAAGTTTATCTCTCAGAAAAATCAACTTCCATCAATAATTTCAACGACTTTTTCAGCATCATTATTACCAGAACCATCATCGCTAATATATTTATACAGTACTCACTCATTTTCTTTCGCTATTTCTTCGTCACTTTTTTCATTAATAGATGCAATTTGTTCAATTTCCATTTTATATCAATAGATTTATGGCACAAAATAGAATAAATATTACAAAAGTTATATGATGACAAAAAGTGTTTCTTGGGCCTCGGTCGGAATCGATCTCAGTCTTTACGAAGTCAACGACCACTCATTAAACAAACGCGCCACCAAGGTTGTAAAGTACAGTGTGAAATTAGCGCTTCTATATTTGTTGTCTTACCTTCAGGTCACGTGTTTTACTGACGCGAGTTTAACCTATTTTACCCATTACAAAAAAAGTGCACAACGCCGCTAAAGAAGTTTTCACTTCAAAATAAATAGTCAGTATTTTTTTTTTTTTTGTAATTAAACGTTCTTAGCAACGAAATTACCGAACTTTTATTAAATCCGGGGATAAAATCAAGACGATGGTAGCTCGTAAATTTAAGAAACGCTGAGTCCGACTAGTGTTATGCAGCCAAATAGTTATTCATGCATAATTACTTCAAAGAAGTTCAATACAAAAATAAAGGAACGTATTACCATCTCGGAAAGCTGGTTTCCCTGGTAGCAATACAGGAAAACTTCTATCGTCATACAGGCAAGATAGGCTATCATCGATACGATTCGAACCCAATTCTCATTGTTCAGTTCCTGAAAATGAAATAGTTTTCATCAATTCAAGATTGATATCAAATTATAATATCATAGCTCTCTTTATTAAATGGTTTTCGAGTAAATGACTCCCACTTAACATCAACCTTAATTACGTGAGGTTTTTTTGGCGATATTTGGTGGGATTTCTCTCGATCCTCTCCCTCTCCCTTTAATCTCACATGAGATTTTTGAACATGCACATTTTTTTTTGTAAATACGTAGATCTGTGAATGCCTTGGATTTAATTATTTAAAAACAACAATCGACTCGTCATTTCGTTGACATTATGAATGATCTGATGTAAAAAAATCATGCAATTTTACAATATTTCTTGCGGAAAAAAATATTACATGAGATTAGTCGAGACTACCCTCACGTGTGATTGGGTGAGGTTTAGGTTGAATGTATTTATAGAAAAAATATATTAAAGTATGTTTATCCGCAGTCTAAAAGCCATAACACAAGCTAATTAAGCTATGCTTATTTTAGGCCTAGATAGCGTTGTGTAGTATATCCTAGAATATTTATTTAATCTTCTTTTATCGTCCGTCTTCTTTTATTTAATCTTCTTTTGCCGTTCTTGTTTGGGAAACTATCCTTAAGTCAGCAATGCCTTCCACCCAGTATGCTCTCTTGCTTGTGCGCAACGACAAAACGGGTAAAGCATATGGAGGAATTACGGTCTATCTCCGTGGGGATATTTAGTATAAGGTTGTTGACCAGTCTCCAGGTGTAATACTCACAGTTTGTGGAATATATATTCAAGGAAATTGATTTTAAGCCTATTAAATCACTACTAGCCTTTTACTACCGCCCTTTTTTTTATACCACGAAGGTGGCAGACAAGCACACGGCCCACCTGATGGGAAGCGGTTACCGCGGTCTATGGACGTGTGCAAAACCAGTGGCGTCACACTAGCGCTGCCGACACTATAAAGAAAAGGGGATGGGAAAGGAGTTTGGGAGGGGATGGGAAAGGAGTTTGGGCTCCGGCATTCTCACTCACCAAACGGAACGCAACAGTTCAAATAATGTTACTTGGCGTCGATATTCTGTGAGAGGGTGGTGCTTCCCCGGTCGAGTCGGCCCATTCATGCAACGGCCAAAATGACTGTTGCTTGACTCTACCACCTGCTGAAAGCCCTTCTAGTTCAATTGATTATTTCTGATCTTCCGAATCGGAACTTGAAAATATATACTCAGTTTATGATCATCGAATTATTCTCGGAGATTTCTACACCTGTCTTCTCAAGAACGACTCCCGCAGCCGTACACTCTGTTCTCTTGTCTCCTAAGTCAACATGAATATTCTTTTTTTTTTTATTTTTTTTTTATGTTTAGGACACGTCAATTTGACTTCACCTCGCCTGATGGTAAGCTGAAGGTAAAGTCTCCTCTAACTGCTATACATAAAGCTCCTCCCAAAGTGCTAAAAATTTAAGGTGTGCATATCGACTCGAAACTCACCTGGGATGTACACATTGCGGAGGTAAGTAGGTAATAGTTACTTATTTTAGCTTCTCAAACTTCGCTGGAGACTATGGTGAGAGCCGTGGTCACCGATGGGAGTAAGTGGCACGCCGCCGCCTCTTTCTGCTAGCAGGTAATGCGCGAAAGAGGCGGCGGAGAAAGAGCGGGAGAGAACCCTGTCCCCCGAGTTCCTCGGGGCGAGGATGCCGCAGACTTGTCTACGCCTGGGACTACCGACCTCCATGTGAGGACGGCAGTCGGCCGACTCACCGTCCTTACAGAAGCAGGCCAAGACGGAGGCGTGTCGTGTGTGTCCTACACACGTGTGAAAACTCACCGACGCGGTATAAAACCCGGCAATGCCCGGCAATGGACGCTTGGGGAGGACACCGAGTGGTTTTAGTCGGTCCGATTCCGATACACCCTTCTCATCGTTGGTACCGATGAGGTGGAGCCCGTGGGGGCTTCCATACGTAAAAACAAAATAAGCCCTTCTACTCCCACTATCAGACTATGCTGACGTCCATTTTGGCGCTTGCAGAACGTGGCGATTCGCTTTGTTTCGCCTTCCTAAATACGACCATGTTACTGAATTTCTTAATAGACTGAACTGGCACTCTATCCTCTTTCCTTTATACTATTCTTCACAATCCTAATTTTCCATCATACCTGCTTTCTTCTTCTCTAATGCTTCACACTCCTACACCCAGTTGTAGCTGCTATGAGTGTTCTTTTACGGTGCAAGCTGTTAGACTTTAGAACTCGCTACCTCACGCTATTCGTAGTAGTAATACTCTGATCACTTCAAAAAAAGAATTAAAGGATATTTCCTCTTTCAATATTAAAGTATGCATGTATTAAGTATATATGTATTGAGTACAATATGTATGTCATTATCTGTAGGTACTATAGTTAATAGCATGTAATATTTATGATTTTTTGTTTTATGTACACAGGTATATATAATATTATTATGTTCTGTCATTTATATTTTATTTATTCTTTGTAGATATGAATAACATTTTGAAATATATTTTTAATTTTATGCAATTTGAAATTCATAAGTTCTGCGCATTATGCACACTTTATGTCGCCGAACCCGCAACATGCTCGCCGAGCGTCGCCTCACAGGGGGTTCAGAGAAAAAAAAGGTACACGACGGCGGGGCGACTAGCGCCCCTCCCCCAAACCGGGGCAAGACGGGGACACCGTGGTTCCCAAACCCGAGGGGCCCATCTCGAAACCGGAGATGGCCGAGGGTCAGTCGGGGTTTCGCGAAGGAGATGGCGAAGCGCACCCGGGAGAGATTTGGAACTCTCCCGGCCCACCGAGTCCGCAACTTGCTCGCCGCGCGTCGCAGGCGACTCAGGCGCTGGAGGTCGCTTAACGACCTCCTTCCTCCATGAGGGTGGGGGTGGCAGCTTAGAACTGTAACTAAAAATTCTTTTTTCATTAAACCGCATGGTTTTTGTACCTAACCCTTGTACCTTAATGTAAACCCATACTATGGATAGGTCTTCAAAAATTATATTGAGGTTTCCAATTGCATTTTTTTGTATACTAAATAGTTTAAAAAAAAAGCGGCGATAGCCCAGTGGCGTACGTAACGGATTGCTAAGACGAGGTCTCGAGTTCGATCCACAGTCGCCCCAGGCACACACCTCTGACTTTTGGTAGTTATGTGTGCATTAATAAATGTTAATTATCGCTCGTTTAACAATGTGCCCGGTAGATGGCAATAGGCTCGGCCCCTATTACATTGGCACCTAAACATAACTGGCGAATCGTGGATGTGTAATACACCTCTGCCTACCCCTTCGGGGATACAGGCGTAAAGTTATGTATGTAAATAGTTTGCGCCAGAGACACTCCAAAGTGGTAAAATGTGTTTCAACCCCCCCCCCCCTGTAACTTTTAAAATAAGAGAAATTATTTTATTTTTATTATAAAATATTATTTAATATTTAATATTTATATAATATTATTTAATATTTATTATTTTATATTATTTAATTAATTTTTAAATAAGATAATGGTAAAAATGAAAAATATATGATGTACATTACCATGTACCGAAAATTGGTTTGAACGAGATCTATCTTAATTTAGGTAGTTTTGGTCAGGATGATGGGTCCATTCCAGAATAGAGAAGCAGCGTTGAGTTAAACTTATCCTGTATTTTTTGTATGTGTGCTTGTGCTAAGTGATTCTGATTTGTTACAGTTAATGTCTCTATATCATTTTCTATCATCAATGTCATTGATTCAGTTTGTGTGGATATATGTGATGTTTGTGTGAAGCTATGTGATGTTTGTGTATCTATTTGCATTGGGTGGGAGTGACTGTATGATTGCGTTTGTGTATGTAGTAGTAATTGTGTGTCTAAGGGCGGTGATTGTTGTAGATTATTTTCGATTGTATGTTGTGATTGTGTGATAGTGTTAATTGAATGTTCTTGCAGTAATACACGTACTTCTTCTTTTAGTCGGTTCAGTTCGTCTACATTCAATAATTTGTTTTTAACTATTGTTCGCCTCTGGTCAGATACTCATTGTTCAGTAACTATAATTGTTGGGTATTTTTGTGAAAAAAGTTCGTGCAGCTGTTTCCTATACGTTGTCATATCTGTTTCTAATTTTGTAATAATAATAATAATAATAAACATTTATTTTCAGAATTACTTCCATAAATTTGTTAGTATCCAAAATAACTTACGACTAGTGTTAGTAATATCAAAATAATAAAGAAACTTTAGGTCCACATTCATCTGATTTGGTGGGCCACTCCGAAACCAGGACGATGTCTACTTGACTGCATGCAACTGTATCCATCGCCTCAGGATCGGAGAGTCCCACCTATCAGCCAGCGCTTTGATTATGTTATTGGGACTGCCGCGAGTACGGCATAAAAGAGAGGCACTTCTTTTGCGCATGATCGCCGAAAAACCGTCCACGTTCGCCTCAGCTAAAATGCCGGACGCGCTACAAAAACGCGGCAGTCCCATTAACACCCGGAACGTGTTATTGTATTGTATGCGCAGATCGCTATATGCCTTCTGCGTAAAGCTCACCCACAAGCTGCACGTGTAGAAGCATTGGCAAAAAGCTTTGAAAAGCGTCAGCTTTACATGCGTAGTATGTGCGCATGATGATCGTATTGACATCTTTGCTCCATCTCATGCGCTTCCTTGGTTTCCCAGCCTTAGTGGACGCAGGTAAAAAGGTATTTACCTCCTGCGCAACACTCTAGACTGGATTGGGTGGATCTGTATAAAAAATGTTACTGGGGGGTGATGACGGTACTGACGATGGTATGGATGGTGATGCTATTCTAGAGGGTGTGTATGAAATGGTGCTAGGGCTGTATGGTTCTGCTGGAGTTTTTGTCCTATCGGTCAGACTGGCACCATCGTCAGCTGTTTCGACTGTAGTATCCTTGTCGGTGGGAGCCCGCCTGTTCAACTCCTCACCGCTGACGGTTCGCATGCTGAGACACCCAGCGTCAGCTCCATGTGTGCCCCGGCGATCCCCCCCGGGCAGCGGTCCTATACGATTCCTTTTCGATCTAGTCTCCATTTTGAATGGGTTTCCAGAGTCATGTTTGCCGCGCCAGTAATTGTAATATCGTGTGTCTGCCCCCCACGTGAGTCTGATGTTCGAGTCGGACGTATGGTTGTGTTAGGGGGCTTATTATTATTATTATTATTATTTCCTTTATTTAACTTTAAATACTTATCAAATATATTTTTAAATACATTCTATATATAAAAAAAACACAAATATATTTAAAAATATAAAAAATAGTGGCCCACCGGCATCGGGAACAGGGACCAAGCTACCGGTGGTTAGGGCTCCAGACAGAGGAATCTCCTCAAAATACGTGCCGTGTCGAGGAGCACTGCCTTCTGCATCAAGCCCTTAACCCAACTGCCTAACGCGAGCCTCTGGAGATGTTGTTCGAGGCTCTTGGCAATCAGTCCGTGAACCGATACAACTATCGGAACAATAATCGCCGAATCCACACTCCACATGTCGACAACCTCGTGAGCCAAATCCAAATATTTTATTTGTTTTTCTTTTTCGGCTTTCACAAGATTCTCGTCATGTGGAATGGTGATATCGATAATTATTGCGCGGCGCTCTGATCGATCTATCAACACTATATCAGGTTTATTAGCTACAATAGTCCTGTCAGTTATGATAGATCGATCCCAGTACAACGTGATATGCCCATTTTCGAGAACTGCGTCGGGCACATACCTATAGTACGGTACCTCTGATTCCACAAGGTTGTACTTTAGAGCAAGCTGTTGATGAACAATCCTGGCTACTTGGTTATGTCTATGCAAATACTCGCCGTTGGCAAGACGAGAACAACCAGAGATTATATGTCTAAGGGATTCTCCGGGACGGTGGCACGCCCGACATATGTCAACCGTACCATCCCTTAGAATATACTTCCGATAGTTATTCGTCATCACAACTTCGTCCATAATTGCAAAAACAAAACCTTCGGTTTCCCCAAATAGGTCACCGAAGCGTAGCCAAGACACAGATGCTGGTAAGTCTATATCAGACCCATGAAGAGCCCGATAGAAACGTCCATGCAACTTCTTGCTCTTCCATACATCCATGCGGTCATTAATACTTAATACCACAGGTTTGCGCCAGTTCTCTTTAGCCAAAGCTAGCGGGGTAAATCCTTTATCCACCCTTACTACATCACGATGCATATCAGCTTCATTGTGTAGGAAGTATTCCCTGAGGTTGCACACCTCACGGTTATGGAGGGATTTGGCATTTAAAAAGCCACGCCCCCCGCATTTCCGTGGTATGTACAACCTCATCACAGATGAACGCGGATGATGCATTCGGTATGCAGTAAGAAGCGTACGGACTCTCCTATCCAGGGTGTCTAATTCCGTCTGAGTCCACCTGAGTATGCCGAAGGAGTACATTAAAACCGGCATGACCCAACCGTTATAGGCGCGCACCTTATTACCGCCTGACAAAAGACTTTTGAGGACTTTTTTCAAGCGGCCAAAGAAACGTTCCCGTAACGATTGCTTCATGCTAGCTTCTGTAATGCCTAACGCCTGCGACATACCCAGGTATTTATAGGTGTCGTTTGCAGAGAGAGACCTGAGTTTTGTGGAATCTGAGAGCTCAACCCCATCAGATTCCACAATCTCCCCTCTTTTTACATGCATGACCGCACATTTGTCCACACCAAATTCCATCCTGATAGATTTACTAAAGGTTTCGGTCATCTTTAGTAACGCTATCAGTTGGGAATTGTTGGGGGCAAATAATTTAAGATCATCCATGTAAAGGAGGTGGGATATAACCTGACCATCTCTCCGCAATCGACAGCCTAACCCTGAACTCTCCAGCATATAACTAAGAGGGTTCAGTGCCAGGCAAAACCATAATGGACTAAGACTATCACCCTGGAATATGCCCCGCTCTATCCTTATCAGCCCGCCATTCTCGCAGATCCGTCGACACCCTGGATAGCAAAGGACCGTACTCCATTGCCCCATACATGCCTTCAGGAAGGTACATAGAGTTGTATCAATTTTATACAAATCAAGCACCTTCAAGAGCCACGTGTGCGGCACGGAGTCATAGGCCTTTTTATAGTCTATCCAACATGTCGCCAGGTCCTTACGATTACGGCGTGCCTGTTGGCTAATGGCCATATCAATTATAAGGAGCTCTTTAGTGCCACGAGCCCCATTTCTACATCCATTCTGAGAGATAGACATTATAGAATTGTCGGTTAAATGTGAAGATATTTTTACTCTCAGGATGGATGTAAGAAGCTTATAGACCGTAGGAAGACATGTGATCGGTCTATAATTTTTAGGGTCCGTAGCACTACCGGACTTGTAAAGAAGGTGGGTTACACCAGTGGTCATGAAATTGGGAATCAATCCTGATTCAATACATTATTGGAATTGAGATGCCAAACGACCGTGTGAGCTTTTCAGCCATTTTAACCAAAAATTATGCAGTCCGTCTGGTCCCGCTGACTTCCAGTTAGGCAACAGACGGACTGCATCGGTTACATCCTCTTGAATTATGGTAACCGGATCCATGATCCTAATAGGCTCACACGATCGCTCAACATCCTGCATCCAATCACCCTCCGTATGACTGACGGGCATCGACCAGATATTACGCCAGAATGTATTAGTAATATCATCATCTGGTCGACACACGTCAGCCCCAGTCGAATCAGGGCGCACCCAATCTCTGTAGACCCACCTTTGGTCCCTTTGGAACGTGCGATTCTGAGAATATCGCTCCACTCTTTTTTTACACCGCCGAATCCGGTTTGCCCACGCATAAACTTTTTGTTTCAGGTAGTCGATACGCTCTGTGATCCGTGCCAAAAATTCTCGAGGCCTAATATCAGACCCCGAGAACGCTCAACTCACAAAGCGCATTACTCTTGGGCGGGTATTGCCCGACCTGAAACAAATGAGCTTTCCAATGAGTGCCCTAGTCTCGGTGATACGTTGCTCAATTCTAAATTGCCAAGCCGGCACAGCAGATTTCGGTCGAGTAGCTAAGTCGCACTTTGGAAATTGAACATTAGCTACTCGACATACTGCGACGGCCGCGCAATAAAGAATTGAATGTGTATCACCGAGATCTTCGCTATTATCAAAATAATCTGATAATAACGAATCCAGGGCACACACTAGCGCTACATTTTTTTTATGCGTTGGCAAACGTGGTAGGCGAGGTCTATTAACAAAAGGCATGGAACGATATTCCCGCAAAGCACATTCCAAAGCACTCCTTAATTGCTCGTTGTACTCGGTACTTACGTCTATAGCCCTGGTATCAATCACTTCTTCGCTACAGATGTGTTGTGAGATGGTCTCCGTGGCTGGTCTCACAGTATGCGAAGAGGGTGTGGTACCCGGGCTACTTCGTACGTCAGAGCGTAGCCTCTCAAGTACAGAGTCATCCAACAAATGACAACGTTGTATGGCCCGCACTTGATCCGATAGCCGTTGTGCCGAAACATTCACAGTTGGTTCAAGTACCTGAAACAAAGGCAGCATACGAACACGGTACGCAGTGAGGTTGACTCCTCCCTCTGTAGCCACAAAATATGCCCGCATGACGTTTTCGTTCATTGAAGTACTCCATCGCATGCGGTGCACATCACCACCGGTAGCGGGGGCCCTATTCGAAGCCGGTGGGCGTCGGGGCTCCAAGCCAGTCGGTGGCCGGCCTCTCCCCTGGCGACGTACAGGTGTTGGCGACGTCGGCGGGGAGAAAAACTCGTCGCTTGAGCTTGAGCTCGACGTCGCTGTCACACCCAGAGAGTCTGCTGGTGGCTGTGGGACGGAGCTGAGCGACGAGTCCGGGGATGTTGGGCGTGCTGTTGCTCTTGCCTTGGCTCTTGTTATTATTATTATTATTATTATTATCTCTTTATTCACTTTAAAATTACTTATAAATTACATTTTTAAATACATATTAAAACAAAAAAACATCTATTTAAAAATATAAAAAATAGTGCTCCACCGGCAGCGTGGCAGGGCCCAAGCTACCGGCGGTCGGGGTCACAGAGAGAGAAACCTTAGGACAATGCGTGCCGTGTCGAGGATGACCGCCTTCTGCATCTGACCCTTGACCCAAACATCTAGCGAGAGTCTCTTGAGGTGTTGGTCGAGGCTCTTCGCTATCAGCCCGTTCGCAGAAATGACTATCGGGACAATGATCGTTGAATCGACATCCCACATGGCGGTAACCTCATGAGCCAAGTCAAGATACTTGCTGATTTTGTCCTTCTCAGCCTTCACGAGGATCTCGTCATGCGGGATGGTGATGTCAACGATCATTGCCCGGCGCTGGGGCCGGTCGACTACCACGATATCAGGCTTATTGCAAGCAATAGTCCTATCCGTGATAATAGAGCGGTCCCAGTAGAGCAATGCATGACTATTTTCAAGAACCGACACTGGTGTGTACCGATAGTACGGCACCTCAGACTCAACATGGCCATATCGAAGAGCAAGTTGCTGGTGGATGATCCTGGCCACTAGGTTATGCCTGTGCAAGTACTCGCCGTTGGCCAGATGAGAACAACCCGAAATAATATGCCTGAGTGACTCTCCGGGACGACGGCATGCCCGACAGATGTCGACCGTACCGTCCTTCAGGATATATTTCCGATAGTTGTTCGTCATCATGACCTCGTCAGCAATTGCACAGGCAAACCCTTCAGTTTCCCCAAAGAGGTCCCCGAAGCGTAGCCAGTTCACCGAGGCCAGAAGGTCCACATCGGGCCCTGTTAAGGCTCGATAGAACCTCCCGTGCAGCTCCTTGCCCTCCCATACGGTCTTGCGGTCCGTGACGCTCAATACCGTCGGTCTGCGCCAGTTCTCGTTCGCCAAGGAGAGCGGAGTGAGACCCTTGTCTACTGCCACCACATCACGATGCATCCCGCATTCGTTGCTCTGGAAATAATCCCTAAGTCTGCACACCTCACGGTTGTGGAGGTTCTTGGCATTTAAAAAGCCTCGGCCCCCCCACCTCCGTGGGATGTACAGTCTCATAACAGACGAGCGCGGGTGTAGCATGCGATGAGTGGTGAGCAGTTGACGGACCTTTCTATCCAGGGCGTCCAGCTCAGTCTGAGTCCATCTCAGTATGCCAAAGGAGTAAGTCAGTAGAGGCATCACCCAACCGTTGAAGGCTCGCACCTTGTTGCCGCCCGACAAAAGACTGTTGAGTACTTTTGTGAAGCGGCAGAAGAAGCGTTCCTTCGCCGATTTCTTGATATCCACTACTGAGATACCCAAAGACTCTGCCATACCGAGATACTTATAGGTTTCGGTTTCAGAGAGAGATCTGAGAGTCATAGTCTCAGAAAGTTGCAAATTCGTAGAATTCACAACTTTCCCCCGCTGCACATGTAAGACCGCACACTTATCCACACTGAATTCCATCCCAATGGCGTTGCTGAAAACCTGCGTGATTTTCAGCAGCTCCACCAGGTCAGGAAGTTTCGGTGTGAAAAGTTTGAGGTCATCCATGTACAGCAGATGACTAATAACCTCACCCTCTCTCTGAAGCCGGTAGCCTAGACCTGAATCTCTCAACAAAGTGCTGAGAGGATTCAGTGCTAGGCAAAACCAAAGCGGGCTCAGACAGTCGCCCTGGAAGATGCCCCGCTCAATCCTTATGAAGTCCTGGGGGTCAGAGGAGATCTCCCCGCCGCCCGGTTGACGAAGGACTGTGGTCCACTGCCCCATACACGCACTGAGGAAGGATCTCACAGTTGCAACGATTTTATACAACTCTAAGATCCTCCTCAGCCATGAGTGAGGCACCGAATCATAGGCCTTCTTGTAGTCAATCCAGGCCGCGGACAGAGCCCCCCGGCTCCGCCGGACTTGCTGGCTAATAGTCATGTCTATGAGGAGGAGCTCCTTAGTACCGCGGGACCCAACCCTACACCCATTCTGAGTGGGGGCCAAAATATTGTTCACAACAATGTGTGTGTTAATTTTGATGGTCAGAATGGATGTAAGGAGCTTATACATAGTGGGCAAGCACGTGATGGGTCTATAGTTTTTAGGTTCAACGGTACTACCGGTCTTATGGAGCAAGAAGGTGATCCCGGTGGTCATAAACCGGGGAAGGGAGCCAACTTCGAGGGCTTGTTGGAACTGCGTCGCTTAGCGGCCATGGGAGCACCGGATCCACTTTATCCAGAAGTTGTGCAACCCGTCCGGTCCAGGACTTTTCCAGTTCGGGGCCGTACGGATCGCACAACTCACGTCTTCGGGGTCTATAGTTATAGACGCCATGGGTTCGATGCTCCCACATTCACGCTCAACAACGCACATCCAATCGCCCTCTGTGTGTTCGGCGGGCGCTGACCAGATACCACGCCAGAAATTAATCATGGCACTGGCTCCTGGCACACCCCTCATCGACCACACATTGGGCGGTTCCATCCCACTTCCGGTACACCTTCCTTTGGTCACTCTGGAAAAGGCGATTCTGCCAGTACCGATCCACGCGCTCTCTGTACCGGCGAATACGGGCTGCCCATGCATAGACTTTCTGCTTCAGGTAGTCAATGCGCTCCGTGACGTTAGCCTCAAAATCCGGGCGCCGAATACCGGTCCCGGCAAATGCTTGAGTCACGAAACGCATGACACGAGGGCGGTTATTCCCCCGACTGAAGCAGACCAGCTTCGCAATGAGAGTCCTGAATGTGCTGATACGCCGCTCCATCCGTACCTGCCAAGCGGGTACAACCTCGGCGGGCCGCGGCGCCCGGTCAGTATCTGGAAACTTGACACGAGCGACGCGGCACACCGCGATTGCTCCACAGTACATGATCGAGTGGGTATCAGACAAATCTTTACTAGCCCGCATGTACGGGAATAGTAAATCATTCAGGGCTCCCATCAGTGCCAGATTTCGCCTATGAGTGGGCAGACGTGGTAGACGCGGCCTAGATTCAGGCGCGGACCTATACTGGCGAATAGCGTCCTCCAAAGCCCTCCCCAATTGCTCACTTACCTGGGTGCTAACAGTCGTACTCACACAATCTCCATCATCGACCACGGGCTCCACCGATGTCGCTGGTGTCACTCCTGACAGCGGAGCTGACGACGCGGTGGGTGAGTCCCGTATCAAGGAAGGAGTCGCGCGAGTAGGTTGTGCCTCCAGGCGGAGCCGATCAAGCACAGATTGATCCAACAGGTTACACCGCTGGATAGCTCGCACTTGATCCGACAATCGTTGGGCAGACACTGTGATGGTTGGATCGAGGACCTGAAACAGAGCAAGCATCCTGTCACGATACGCCGTTCGAATGGTTTCTCCCTCTGTAGCCCCATAGTAGGCGCGCATGCAATTCTCATTCATAATATGAGTCCATCGCATGCGACGCACTACACCACCGGCAGCGGGGGCCCTATTCGAGGCCGGTGGGCCTCGGGACCCCAAGCAGGCCGGGGGCCAGCCTCTCCCTCGCGCGCGCGCGCGCGCAGGTGTTGGTGACGTCGGTGGGGAGAAATACTCGTCACTAGAGCTGCTGCTCGACGCCCCAGGGATTCCACTTGAGGTTGGCTGTGGGGCGGAGCTTAGTGACGAGTCCGGAGATGGTAGGCGTGCTGTCCTTTTCTGGGATCTTGTGATCATTTCTGTCCTTTTACATTTTATTTTGTTGGTTTTTATATATGACAGACATTAGATGTCATGTATTGTCATGTCATATTTTCTATGTTAATATTTTATAGTTTTCATTGGATTCTATTGTAAAATTATATCTATTTTCATTGTGGAATTTATTCCAATGGTTCCAATTTATGGTTTTGGGTTTTGGGAAAGCTTTTTATTGTTTTATTTGTATATTTTTCTGCAGGCACAAAAATGTCGTCCGTTCGTTCCCAGTGTTGCCAGGTTATTATTATTATTATTATAAGCGACAAAAACAATGATTTAGATGAACCACAAAGTCAAAACCTTGGTGATAAGAGTGATACAGACAATGAACACAGTTTAAACAGGAAATTATAATAACTAATAGGAGGAGGAGTAAAGCCTACACCACAAGGGAGTTGGAAAAACTTTTATCTGAAATGGTAGAATGAAATATAAGGGAGAATGAAGACTTTACTACTAAGTTACCTGATTGATGCTTCATCATCATCATCAACCTATTCCAATCCACTGCTTTACATAGGTCTCCCCTAATGAGCGCCATAGCACCCGGTTTTCAGCTTGCCGCATCCAGCATCTGCCCGCAGTCTTTCGCAGATCGTCATCCCGCCTGGCCGGAGGGCGTCCTACACTACGTTGGCCGAGTCGCGGTCTCCACTCAAGAACACGTTTACCCCAGAGGTTGTCGGTTCTTCGCGAGATATGGCCGGCCCACTGACACTTCTGCTTGCTAATTCTTTGAGCTATGTCGTTTGTATGATGTATTTGTTACGAATCCTATCCTTCAGAGAAACTCCGAGCATAGCTCTTTCCATAGCTCGCTGAGCGACTTTGAACTGGTGGACCAGCCCTACCGTGAGTGTCCACGTCTCAGCTCCGTAGGTCATTACGGTACATTCATAGTCCACAAAAGCGAGACACAGGGGCTGATTATACTCTTCGGACTTCTGTATAATCTGCCTCACTGTGTGAATGTGGTCTATGGTGGACAGGGGTCTGGCAACACAGGCTTGAACGGTCGTAAAGTGTTTAGCTCGTAAGATTTTTAAATAAAATAAAGTATTTTTCTTATAATTAGGCTCCGTAAAGTTAAGTAATTAGTATATTTAGTACAGTAAGTGTTCTGTAAATATTGTGTGCTTCAAAAATTGTTACTAATTGTTAAACTGTTCCGGTGGCTGGAACTCGTCGAGTCTCCTGGCGAGACGATTCGTGACCACTCGTGAAAACAGCTTATAGACGTGGTTCAGGAGTGTGATGGGTCTGTATTTTTTAAGGAGGGTCTTATCACCCTTCTTAAAAAAGAGAACAACCAAACGCCCGCTCCACGCCTTAGGAGTTCTCCCACTGTGAAGGACGGCATTGAAGAGTTTCTGTAGCTCCTGTATGACAGGAGCTCCTCCTGCCTTCAGAAGCTCTGAAGTAATTCCGTCCTCACCGGGGGCTTTTCCATTTTTAAGCTTCTTCAGAGCTAACACGATCTCGTCTTCACTGATATCAGGCAGTTCGTCGGTATGGTGGCGTGTCAGGGTGGCTCTGGAGTCATGGTCGTCTCGCTGAGGACGGGGAGCATGTGCAGTGTATAGCTAATTGATGCTTAAAGTTCATTAATTTAAGACTGAAATAATATTATGTTACCAAAATGTTCCTAGATTACATACCCTTTGTACCTAAGAAATGTACCAAACTGCTATTTTTATATAGGCAAGTACCTTTTTTTTTCGTGCGGAAATCCCTTCGGATACCCCCCCGCCGGCCAGCGGGGGGGGGGTTATGTCGGGCTTGAACCGACTGAAACCGCACGCCGTCTCGGGTCTTAATACGCCGGGGTGTAAGGTAAATAAAATATAATTTAGAGAGCACTAGTTTTATTTCGCTTACACAATATGTAGATATCCAGGGTTTCACAACATCTAGACGTCCTAGAGTAATTAGTGCATATTATTGGCACTGGGGTGCCAGTAGTTGGTCCAACACATGCCAATAATATGTCAAAAGATGCCAGTAAATGGCATTAGGGTGTATTTGAAGAAAACATGTGTAATGCTTTATTTCTCATTTAAGTATTGAAAAAAGGTAGTCAAATATGATCGCCACATTATAGTGAATTATTACAACGGATAGTATAAACCTCTCTACCCAGATGTTAAAAATTTGAGTCAGGACCCCTTACCGCATACAATGCCATATATGGCTTTAAATGTTAACTACTTTTTTCAATTTATTAAAATATTGTTTTTTCGCAACCAACGTTGAATCCATATACATTATTTCTCCGTTTAACGGAACGTATTATTTGTTGTCTATGGTAAGTGCAATCAGTAAAAATATTGGAGTTTATGTGCAGCGTGTCCGACCGATAGAGCACAATTATTCAGAGCTAATTTTATAAATGGGGAAATAGCAATAAAACGGTAAGTAAAAATCCCTAGAATTTCAAAATAGAATTTTTACATATACTTTAATAAGAAATAGTTATCGTTTCGGCATTTTTCGTGTTTATTGTTTGTTTTCGAGCTTTCTTTTCATATTGCCATATTTGGCTTCGTATGCATTTTTGTCAAAAATATTATGGGGCATATATGGCTTCGCATGCATTCAGATGTTTTTTCTTTTCTATGCAGCAATGAACCCTTCTCGCTTCTAAGGTACTTCCAAGCATGTAAATCTTATTCCGGGTGATGGTTTTTAGTGTGACGACGATCTGGATTCCGACTCTGATCCTGACTATGAATCCTACTCACTCCGTGCTCAAGCCGAGGCGCCACTCCAACCAGCTTGCCAGACTCGCCCGTACCCTTTTTTTTTTTTTTCGTGCGGAAATCCCTTCGGATACCGCCCCCGCTGGATAGCGGGGGGTCTCCAGCGGGGGCGGTTATGTCGGGCTTGCACCGACTAAAACCGCACGCCGTCTCGGGTCTTAAGACGCCGGGGTGTAAGGTTACCCATAGAGCATATCCCTCGCACCCCGACTGACCCTGGGCCATCTCCGGTTTCGAGATGGCCCCCTTACTTGCTCTCCACTGTGCCCTCTGCTAATCAGAGGGACACGTGGAAAGCTTCCGAACAGCCCTCAACAGGGCCGTCCTCGCCTCGGTCGGAGTTGGCCGTAGGCGGCAGCGTCTCTCCCACCCTAGGAGAGAGGCGCTGTCGTCTCCGTTGCCCAGGGTGCACCGCGTGGAGGTCCCCAACCAAGCACCCCAGACTCGCCCGTACCCAATAAAAAACTACAAAAAACCCCAGCCAGGCATCAAGACCTACCACTAGATTCTGTACGTTCAGATAACTTGGACCATTTCCCCGAGTGGACGAAATCAAGTCGACAAATTTGTCAGAACTGTTCGAAATTCTGTTCGTTTACCAAATGTGGGAAATGTAAAGTTAATTTATGTTACAATGATAAAAGAAATTGTTTCAAAGATTTCCATAAAACATACATTTCTTTTTTTAATTAATGTATACGAAGCCATATATGGATCAGCATGGTTCCACTAGAATGCATACGATGCCATATATGGCTTCGTGTAGTAATTTCTAAAATAATTACACAATTTTTTTTTTCCTATTCAGACTGTTTATTTATAAGAAATAAAGATGTTTTCAGAAAAAATAAAAATTTTAGTCATCTCCTTCATAATTCATGCAATAAGGGGATAAGGTACAGTATTGCTTAAAGTGCCAATAATTGGGTAGTTTACCCTAGTAAATAGTTTTCTTTAATACTAAAAGAACCGTAGCAAGCAAGCAAGGTTACTTGCTGCTACGGAACCCTTCATGGGCGAGTCCGACTCGCACTCGGCCGGTTTTTTGTTACCGGTACAGATTACTGTCCCTATAAAACATTGCATGAAAGTGTTCATTCACACTTACAAGAGCCAGTTGGTAAGCCGTAATACAGATGATGACCATAGACACAGTGATCTGAACCAGGATGGGCTTGCCGAAACAAATCTGCAGTTCTGCTGCGGTCTTTAGCGCGGCTTCGTGCTTCAAAACGCAATCATGTATGCGCTTCTTAACCGTTTCCTCATCCTCCACACATAGCATTAACTGCAAACAAATAGACAAACGCCATTTTATTCATAGTTTTTTTGTAATTTGACTACCTCTGTGGCGTTGCGGTAGTGCGTTCAACTGTTAAGTCAGAGATCACGGGTTCGATTCCCGCTCTGTAAAAATATGTACATTTGCATTGGGCTGGGTGTTTCCATGTATAAAAAAGTATTTAAATATGTTTACCCGTATTCTAGAACCCATATGACAAGCTCTGCTTACTTTGGGTCTAGATTGCGTTTTGTACTTTGTCGTACAAAATTTATTGATTTATTTATTATTATTAATTTTGCCTACCTTTCCATTTAGCTCCTAAAAATCTCCCGTTAGCTACCATAGCTCAGCACCTACGGCGGGTAATCCATTAACTGTACTTAGTTTAGTAGTGTGTTAGTGTATTAACTGTATAGCGCTGGCATGATTTTTTTCTCGATAGGCATCTATCGCGATTTTACTACCCTAAAGGGAATACATCTGATTGAACTTCAATTCAGACCAGCTTGGAGAAAACTGGTTAACCCCAATTAGGTAGACCCTGATTAGATTGACGGCCTCTGTGGCGTAGCGGTAGTGCATTCGACTGCTACGACATGGGGCGCGGGTTCGATACCCACTCAGGGCAAATATTTGTATAATAATGCGGCAGATGCCGGCACATTATATAATAATTAATTAATAATCGGTATATGTAGGTTAAAGGGATACAACAGGGGCGCGAAATGAGAGCTGGAGACGGCAAGCTGTGTAATATATAACTCATAACTCATTTATTCATAAGAATATTACACGTCAAAAAGTACAATACTTACTTATCTGTTAAGCATACCAGCATTAAATATATAATACAATAATAAGTCCGTTTGATTTGTCAATTTCTATAGGTAAGTCAGAATTCAAAATGTCAGCTAAATTACATAAATAAAATTAAAAATACACGTCAACCATTAATTAAATAATTTAAATAGGTAGTAGATACCGTTCTGGAAGTCATTACCTTAATATCTAAGTATATTTCACTGTTAGCAGTTCGTCAAACGAGTAAAATGCCTGCTCGATAAGCCATTTCTTCAATCTGACTTTGAAGGACCCGATGCTGGGAGCACAAGTTACATTGGCCGGTAACTTATTGTATACTATGGGTCCCATAACATGAGTCGTCTTATAAGACTTCGCTAGTGACCTAATCGCCGTTTTTAAGTTTTCACGATTTCGAGTGTGATATGAGTGTACGCCACTATTCTTTGGATACTGTCCAAGGTTCATTCTCACGTATATCGCGACCTGATATATAACTATTGAAGGCAGGGTGAGAATTCCCAGCTGGCCAAAGTATGGTTTCGCCGTATGGTGCTGCGGAATTCCTACGATAGCTCGCACGGCGCGCTTCTGCATACGGAACGCACGCTCCCAGTCAGCAGCGCGTCCCCATAGCTCTGCACCATATTGGAGCAGAGAGTGTGCCGTAGCGAAGTAGCAAGTGCGTACCTCCATACGAGGTACTACCCTAGCCATTCGCTTAAGTGCAAAGCATGCACTTTCTACCTTGTTGCAGACTTTGTCAATATGGGTCTCCCACTTTAAGCATCTGTCAATTCCGAACCCAAGAAACGTCACCGTCTCGGCTTGCGCAATGTTTAGCCCATCCGCCGATACTACAAGTGGCTTCATAGGTCGACCTGACAAATGAAATTTATAAAATGTGTTTTTGTCAGGTTGAGTACAAGACCGTTCCCCCTCAACCACCGATACAGTTGATTGGCGGTGTTATTTAATTTATGCTGTAAAAGATCAGACGGCTGTAACCATCGCTGCTACATCGTCTGCATACATAAATACGTCAGCGTCCCTTACTGCGTCCGGCAAATCATTCAGGAGCAATGAGAATAAAATATTTGAGACTGACGACCCTTGAGCTACCCCCATCTCAGATTTCACCGGTTTGGACTTCACTGTGCCTCCGCAATCCACTACGATTTGCGATCGCTCTAACATTAAGTCTGTCAGTAATGAATGCGCTGTCCCACCTATTCCATAATATTTTAATTTGACAGCTAGTACATTGCGGTCAGCAACATCGAATGCCTTCGAAAGATCACAGCAAATAAGTGCCACTTGCTGTTTGTTCTCGAGAGCGGTCAGAACTCGATGGATAAGATTACGCGTCAGCGAGGTAGTCGATCGACCCTCGCGATATGCATACTGTCGGTCGGACAGTGGACTTGACGTCGTTAAGAACTTAGTTGCACAAGCCATTCTCGAATACCTTCGATATAGCAGGGATAATGGACACTGGTCTGTAGTTATCCATACACTGTTGGTTCCCCTTGCCTTTGTACAAAGGGGAGACTTTTGTGAGTTTCATATGAGTAGGAAATGTACCTGTTTTTATACATATATTAAATAAACCTGATAGTACAGGGGCGAAAGGAACTTCCGCCACTTTTAAGATTTCCATGGAGATGCCGTATATATACTTAGATGGTTTGGGTGCAATGCGCTTGGTAATAATTTCATAGACCTCATGTGGGCTAAACGGACGTAACCATAACGATCGGTCCTCTGGGGGTCTAACCGCGCCAAGCCAGTCGGACACTGTGTTGATATTAGCACGGGGTGCACCACACGCGGCTGCCGCACATGCAAAACGAGTATTCATTGCATCCGCGCAAGACTTATTCGGAGTGAACTTCGAGCCATCGTGGGATTTTACAATGTCAGTGAATTCAAGACGCGGGGAGTTGTTTATACCCCTTTCCTTGTTCACTATTGCCCACATAGCCTTGGAGACATTGTGTGAGTCCTTAACAACTTTAGAGTAGTGTTCAGACTTTGTTTTGTGTAATAGAATTTCATAATATTGTGTCATGTCAGATATAATTGTATCAAAATATAATGTACTATTATTAATGTCAATTAAATCGAATAGTAGTAATTTATAGTCTTTTACGTCCGACGTTATAAAAATAAAAATAACCTACCGCTAGTTGACGTCCATCAATGACTTACGTTTTCAGATGTGCGCAGAGAAGCAAACGCCGTACTGATCGACAAAGCTACGAGCCGTAGCCTGCAGGTACAGGCAGCTATCATTGTTGCTATAAAATTGTCTAAACTTATATTCACTACTGCCGACATCATAAGTGCTGAACACTAGAAACGAAATATAAGTTTTCTGTTAATGGATTTATGTTCTATGATATGAATCATTAACAGGCTGAGCGCTCATTAGACACAAGACAATTCAGATTTGCAGCTTGTCTTCGTTTGGGTGCTCCTTGTGTCTCTCCTCATCGCTGTCACTGTGGAGAAGCAGTCGACAGCCTTGAGCATCACGGCCTATCATGCGGCAGGAGCGCAGGACGCGTGTCACGTCATGCACACCTAAACAATATTATCCGCCGGGCTCTTGTCACCGCCGGTGTTCCAGCCGTGCTTGAACCTGCTGGTTTGGTTCGCAACGATGGCAAGAGACCAGACGGTATGTCTTTGGTGCCTTGGAAGTTGGGTAGGCCTTTGGTGTGGGACGCAACTTATGTCGACACCCTCGCGCTTTCTCATCTTTCAAGTACGACGGGCTGCGCTTGTGCTGCTGCGGCATCGGCGAAGAACCCTCAAACGGCGCAAATATAATAATTTAGTCAGTAATTATATTTTTGAGCCGTTTGAGGTCGAAACACTAGGTTCGTGGGGTCCGAGTGTACGGTCGCTTTACAAAGAAATCGCTAAGCGATTGATCGACGCTTCGCGTGACCAAAAGGCTGGCTTGTTCTTGGCGCAATGAATTGGCGTTGCCATCCAACGTGGCAATGCCGCCAGCCTTTTGGGTACGTTACCAGTCGACATCGATGGGGACGAATTCTTCGACACCTAAACTTTTTACTTTGTACCTCCATACTCTTTTTTTGGGATGTAAATATTTTACTTTAAAAATGTATTATCGTAATAGAAATATGTAAATAGACAATTTTAAGACAGACTATTACTCTACAGAAGTAAGAAAGTGCGCAAACTACGATCAAAACTGTTTCATAAACAACGCTGAAGATCTGCACGGCGACAAGTTTGTCTTAAGACTGTCTTGTCTCTAATCTGTGCTCATCCTTAATCCTCAAAAGACTACAAACAGTTCAACGAACCTGAAAAAAATAGGTCATCTCATAAGCCGGTGACGTTGACGTGTCGTATGGGTACCTATAAATAGGAAACAAGTTTATATTTCACATGTCAAACTTCCACTCAAAAATACAATATATAGTACTCATTGTTCATCGTGTATCAGGTTCGGTTCAAGCCCCGTCCTAGATGTTCTCTTTTCCGATCTAAATCTATAGGACTTATACTCGTACTCATACCAAGCTGTAAGCGGCAGTTGGCCTTTCTCGGCGCTGGCAGCCCAGCCCGTACATGTTACAATTCCCAGCAACATGTGCATAACCAGACTTGTGGTAGTTTCGCGATTGCAACTGCAAGGCAATAAAAAATACAGTTTATACATCAGAGAAGCAGGACGTCTTTATTTTTTGACGTTCCGGACACATTCCATCTAGAAAGTTCACCTCGCTTAAGGGTATATCAACTTCGCCATACTGCGAAATATGTGGAGTGGTAGAAGATATACAACATATTCTGATGGAAAGTGTGCGGAATCAACAACTGAGAGAGGTTCTACTGAGAAGCAATATAACGGCAATTGGAAGATGTAATAGTATCCTGGCAAGTCCTATGTCAGATACAGCATAGGACTGTTACTCATTATACTGCGAATACTTAAGATATGTTTAGTTATATAATATACTGGCTATGATGGAGCGACATAGTCATATTGTGGCTAAGCTCCTTAAATAAAGATTTTAAAAAAAGCAGCACACTTTTATTGTATTTTTGTAAACTACGGAAAGCGAAAAATGTTTTAGGAAATTTTCAAAGATTTTTCAGTTCCAATATTTTTCAATTTGGACGGTGCATTTAGGGTGGTCATAATTTAGACTTTAACGTGCAACGAACTAAATAATATACTCTACCGAAAGTATTGAATGAACCAGGAACCAAAGAAAAAACAAACAGTGGCATGCCGGGAGTGCCGAGTGCCGACAGAAATGAAAACTTGAACAATTAGGTTCGTTTGTATTTTTTCATAGCGGTAGTATATCATCATCAACCTATTCTAGTCCACTGCTGGACATAGATCTCCCCTAATGAGCGCCATAGCGCCCTGCTTAGTATATTTTATGTGATAAAAAAATAACGCAGCAGAAGATTACTGAAACTTCGAAAAGTGCCATCCAGCAGATTTTGTTTCAAAACGCCAAGTTAACACGCTGCTGTGTCAGAGTTTTTAAAGTGATGTTGCTAGCTACTGTATGATACAACGTGGATGTGATAGATGGCACTGTGTAGAACAGATGATTGTGTGGTTCAAGATATACAGGCCATAAAATAGTATCCGGTTGACGGCAATAGGCTCGCTCCGTATTACGTGAAACTATCCTTGCCCTTTGGATTTTCGCGAGAGTATGTAAAACAGAACGCATCAATATGCTAATATAGAAGCAAAATTAAACCTCTCAACGATCCTTATTCCCTCTTTCCTGTATTCGGCGCTCATTTCTTTATTGGCTATTTCAGCAATCTTGTATATCTTATGTCTCCATATCATCACGTTGATCACCTTAGTGGCTAACGATACGTTGGTGAAGAGCAGGAATGATGCACTCGTCATCGAGTTGATGTCTCCCCACAGTTGGAACATAGCTATAGCCTGGGTGATGACTGGCGCTCCTAAAATTTTCCTTTAGTCCTTCAAATTCTTATGACAGTTAGATATTTTGCTATATTTAGGCTTGATATTTATTTCTGAATTGTAGCTTTGGATAGTAACATAGAAATTATTGAGATTCAAAAGCAAAAACTTAGAAGGCTATTTATTTTTGTCAATACAAATATTTAATACAATACAAAAACTTATTCAGTGCTCATCATTCGTCAAGGTATATATATAGATTTCACGCAGTGATAGCTAAATGATATCTTTTTTTTTCGTGCGGACAATCCCTTCGGATTCCCCCCCTGCCGGCCAGCGGGGGCGGTTATGTCGGGCTTGAACCGGTGTCCCCGTCTTTTCCCGCCGTCCCGGCCTACTTCTGCTGGGATGACAGGCGGCCTCAGCTTGGGGGTGGCAACCCCCAAGCTAAATGATACCTATCTCATTTCGTTTTCTACCTCACCTGCTAGGAGGTGCAATTGTTCAACAACGGACAAGGCTTTGGCGCAGACTTTCCAATCAGGGTTGGGAAGTCAGACAGCAGACGCTTCCGAAAAAGCCGACATATTGTTTTTTTTATTAAAGTGCAAACTTTGGTAGCAACTGTTAAATTGAGTAACTCACTCTCATTGGGTTGAAATTCTCGTATGCACTTTCTCTGATATCTGATTCTTTTTTTGGCCGATATCCGTGGGGATACATTCCCCACGGATATCAGCTCCTGGGGATGCCTTTTATTTTTATTAGGGGAACCCTCCTCGTTACCATTTCACCAGAGCTAACGGTTTAACGGCTAAGCAACTGGAAAAAAAAAACAACTAAAACCCATCTTACCAACGAGAAACATAAGCCACAGGAACCAATAAACATTGGAGAGGATTTGTTTGTATAACTCCTGGTGTTCCTCCAGGTCCAGAAAACCAAAAAACTTCGCTACACTCAAACCAAAACTAAGCGTGGTATTGATGTTTTTTACAACGAATCCCATGATTACGTCTGATGTATTCACGTGTCTATTTGATCACGTTACACGCAGATAATAAAGCAATAGATTGTTTTTGCTAGATTTTATTGTATGATGCAGGTGTTGACAACAATTTTGTAGTTCAACGAAGTGTGAACGTTTAGAAAATTATTTGGTTGTTAAGTACTTATATGATGTGGATTTTGTTTTCAAGCATTTATAATATTTACATACTTGTTAACATACATATACTCAAGTCTATATACCTAAAGAAGTAGGTAGTAGTAAATGCAGATAACATGCCCACATTTCGTCAGTCATATTCGGTTCCACATAATATGATGCGAGCCTGATGCCGTGATAGGAAGGACATCAAGTTTCAGTAAGCTTCTGCTATCTTCAAGCCAAGGATACCGGGTGGTGGAGGAAGGCTATAGGACGCAGACGGTATAACCTCACTAGACCTTAGTAGACTTTTACAATTTGCCTGGGCAGATAAGCAGTTAACGCATTCTATGTTTTTCGCTCGTTATCGGGCCAGTACAGAAACAAATATTTACTGTGATGCATATTTAATTCCACTAATATCATAAATGTGAAAGTTTGGATGGATGGATGGATGAATGTTTGTTACTCAGTCACGCCAGAACCGCTACCGCTACACCACAGAGGCCGTCAAAAATTATTCTTAGCTATTGCCATCATGGGGGTTGGCAAACTGAGGGTTCCTTTACTTGTGATACCTCGAAATTTGTCTACCTAAGCTATTTACTTACTTAGTAGAAATAATTCATTATGACGTATGAAGTTTTTGACCTCGTAAATCACTTAGATTGTAATTGTATATTTGCGTCGTAAGATGACGTCTTTACAATTATGTATTTTTTAGTTTTAATGTGCCTTTAATGGGCATTTTAGGGTACCTTTGTAAAACTGAAGAAAATCTTATACTATTTCCATATTTAATATTAGCTGTTGCCCGCGGCTACGCCTGCGTAGAACTCTGATCCTATTCCCGGGATAAAAAGTAGCCTATGTGTTATTCTGGACTATGATCTATCCCTGTGCCAAATTTCAATCAGATCCGTTCAGCCGTTTTTGCGTGAAAGAGTAACAAACATCCATCCATCCATACTTACAAACTTTCGCGTTTACAATATTAGCAGAATTATCTACATTTGAATTTTGAAGTTAATGTTAACCGAAAAATATATTTTTTATTTAATAATAGACATAATGAAAATGTTATTCCGTATGAAAGACAAAATGTTTGCAACGTATGCCAGAATAAACCATTAAACCAATTCAATAATACTGTATCAATTGAGCTATTAAATGAACCTATACTTACAGTACACTGCATTCTACAACTGAGTTATATTTTAGATCCTTCGTCTACAATTAAACAGAGCTACGTGCCATTTAAAACTGATATTGCGTGAAAACTACCAATTAGTTTGTTATTGTAATAACAGGCCATGTTAGGACTAGAACACAGTTTTGGAACAAATAAATATAAATCTTGCCCGCGACTTCGCCCGCTTGTAATACTGATCCCGTTCCCACAACCCATCTGATAGATTTTTTAGAATTATTATACGCCAATTGACTGCACCCCGCCTGATGGTAAGCCGAGGTGAAGTTCAAAGAATAAAAAGTGGTCATGTGCGACGAATCTATAAGGGTTCCGTTTTTTGCCATTTGGCGACGGAACCCTAAGAATTGATTGTCGCTGTATACACGCTGCTGACCAATTATCAATCATCATTATCATCATCTTAGCGCTTAGGCTTTCACCTCGGAGCTTGAGGTACGCTTACTCCGTCTTACCCTTCAGATTTGGCTTATGCGGCTTTTACGGGAGCGTCTGCCGTGTCACCTCCCAATCCGGAGAGGAAAGCCTGCGTCACAGGTTCGTACGTCAATCAGCAGATATACCGGCTTACAGTGAAGTTGGATTGACTCGAGTGCCTGGGTGGAGCCCAGATACCCAACAAACTGTCAATGAAATAAATGTCCCTCGTGCGGTTTGATCTGTTGACGTTTTGTTAATTCCGTATTAATCTTCTGTAGACAATAAAAAAGTCACTAACTCAGATCGCAGAAACTGTAATTTTACACTACTCGAGACTACATGCAAACATATCTTCTAATGTTTAATGTTTGTTTCCTCTTAAATAAATAATCATTCTTCATTAACTTGCTGGAGCAACGTAAACAACGAATACGACGCTTTGATTATCTGAAAATATAAAAAGTACAGTGAAACAAGGACAGTTTCAAAAAATATAATAATAAGAGAAAAGTTTTAAAGACAGGAAATGTACCGAATAGGTGCTGCATACTGGGGTGTGTGTTGGGTAACCTCCTCGAGTGTCGCTCCGATTCCGATCCCGCTGCAGTCCGGGGGGAACGGAATCGGAGCGGCCGGTACACCCTCGGCGGCGGTCAATGGCTTCCCCTTCACCCCTTCATAGGGTTGGCATTGATCGTCGGCCAATACCCAACGTGGCGGGAACACATCGCTCTCCGTACTCCTCTGCTTTCAGAGGAGACAGGATGAGCGATGCTGTTAGTGGTGAGATGGCCGAGGGTCAGCCGGGGTGCGAGGGATATGCTCTATGGGTAACCTTACACCCCGGCGTCTGAAGACCCGAGACGGCGTGCGGTTTTAGTCGGTGCAAGCCCGACATAACCGCCCCCGCTGGCCGGCGGGGGGGTATCCGAAGGGATTTCCGCACGATAAAAAAAAAAAAAAAAAGGTGCTGCATACTGGGGTGCGACTGGTTGGATCAGGGGTGCGACTGGTTGGATCACCTCCAAGTTTGGTGCACCCTGGGCAACGTGGGCGATGACGCATCATTGATTGCTCCTCTGGAGTAGCTGGCGTCAACGTCAACGGCCAAGAGTCTGACCAACCGGCCCTTTTCAGGGCCAGCTGACCCCATTGCACGAGGGGGTCTGTGTATGGCGGGCCAGCAAGGATCGCTCGGGTGGGGGCCGCTCCAGGTACCCCTCTGCTGTTATCAGAGGGGACACTGCAAATGGCATGCTGCATACTACGACACTCCTCTATGAGCGCAGGCCTGGGGGTGGCAGGTGAGGCCGCCTGTCACCCTAGCAAAAGCAGGCCGGGACGACGGGGCGCCTAGCGCCCCTCCCTCAAACCGGGGACACCGTGGTTTCCAAACCCGAGGGGGCCATCTCGAAACTGGAGATGGCCCAGGGTCAGTCGGGGTGCGAGGGATATGCTCTATGGGCAACCTTACACCCCGGCGTCTTTAGACCCGAGACGACGTGCGGTTTTAGTTGGTTCAAGCCCGACATAACCACCCCCGCTGGCCGGCGGGGGGGTATCCGAAGGGATTACCGCACGAAAAGAAAAAAAAGTTGCTGCATACTTTTATGAGCATTAACGTATTTAAAAATATATAAATGAGTAAATCTTATCCGATCTAAATGTATAGGATTGAATTAATTAGGCGGAGTCATCAAAAAACAATGTTTAAAAATGACTGTAAAGTTATTCATTGTTTCCGTAGTTCGCAAGAAAAACGGGAGATGGCTCCAGCGTCGCCTTGAGACGCATATAATATATCGGAGAATTTTGAATAACTGGGACGTGTCTAGGTGGCTTAGTTGGTCAAAGCAATCCCCCTGTAAGGGACTGGTCGCGGGTTCAAGTCCCGTCCTAGTTGTTCTCTTTTTCCGATCTAAATCTATTTAAATAAGGGTAAAAAATCGTGACAAAATGGTTCGCGCATGTACACTAACTGGCCAATCGAAAAGGCAATAAGATGGCTAATCAACCAATGCTGCCGCGAGCTATTTGAGCGCGTGATAAGTTTAATATTCTACAAACTGTCCTTCTCCGTTCAAGCGGTTCGTTTGTGGAATGCTCTGCCGGTAGTTATTAGACGCGCACAATCCTTTTCGGTGTTCAAATAATCCGTTAGCAATCAATATCTGCGAAACATCGGCTCCACCTAGATATTGGTTACTCCTTCTTATACGATATGTATATAAGGTGTCACAAAATTAGGTCTCTGAATTTGGTGAGACGACTTGGTATCGACAAAAAAGGTATTTGAAACAAAAACAAGTTGAATTCCTGAGACGAGCTCAGCCGAATACAAGGGATTTCCGATTTAGCGTTTTTTTTTTTTGCAATTTTTTGCGATTTTTTCTTTATCTTCCAATGGTTCACCCCAGCACGAATCTATTACCGAAAACAGCAACTCGATAGCTCATCTCCTTCATACCCAAAACCGTGACAGAAAATTGGCAACGACGACGACGTCGACGACAACTCGATAGCAATAGGGCTTTTCTAAAGAAAATCCCTAAAAAATCGGGTAAAATAAAAAAAAAAAACGAAAAAAAAATGAAAAAAAAGCACCACCAGCGACCAGCGTCACGTGACGCGACGAGCACACGTGACGCTGGTAGGTAATATGTATCTATGTAGTACAAATAAATAAATAAATGTTCTACGACATTCTACACAGCGCTTTCTAGACACATAGTTTAACTAGCTTGTGTTATGGGTTCTAGAATGCGATTAACATAATTATATACTTTTTTTGTAAATACATAGTTATTATACATATAAACTCGACTATATCGTTTTTACGTAACCTTAATAATGTTCTTTTTTTTCTTTTTTTTTCTATTGCATAATTATTTGAAATTTACTTACAGCCATGAAAGAGGCGAGTGACAGTGTGGTGAAACCCCCAGCAGTGAGCTTGGACACACGGCACGTGCGCACCATGACAATCAGAACGGCCCGACGCAGTCGCACTGAACACATGTACCATGGACACCAGTACGCTGCGCTTGCGATCTCGGAAGACTTGCAAAAATAAAACACGTTGTTATGAGAAGAGAGATGTCTCTTATGAGAAGAGATTACAGTAATGTTGTTAGAAAAACTCTAATTTGTAATGTAAAGGGCTATTGGAACAGAGGCGTATGAAAAGACTTTATCTTGGGTATAGATTCCTGTGGGTCGCGGTAGCGGGATCAGGATCTCCCGCGGGTGGAGTGGTGGGCGACAGATAGGTAACCAATATATGAAGAAAAGTCCATAGCCACATTCTAGGTATGAAAGGCACTTTATTCCGCGCACCCTCAGGCTGTGGAATGATCTCCCTACTGTGGTTTTCCCAAGTGACTACAAAATGGGGTTCTTCAAGAAGGGCTTTAGAAGGTTTTTACAGGGTCGGTAGCGTGAGTGTGACGTCCCTGGAGTTGCACACGTCCATAGGCCGCGGTAACCGCTTCCCATCAGGTGGACCGTGAGTTTGTCTGTGGTATTGCTGTCCCGAGTGGTATAAAAAAAAGTAATTTGTGAATAAAATAATATGGCTAAAGTAAGTAATTATGTTTCTAATGCCTAGAGACTCACCTCTACGGATAGTTGATTTCCCTGGTAGCAGTAGATGAACACTTGGAAGGACATGTTCAGTAGGTAGGTCCCCATCGAGATCAATCGCACAATGTTGCCTGTTTTCATCATCTAAACAATTCATTCATTTTAATATAACATAACATAAACTCACGTCTATATCCCCGAAGGGGTAGGCAGAGGTGCTAGCACCCACATTTCGCCAGTTTGTGTTTAGGTCCCAATGTAATAGGTGGGGAGCCTATTGCCATTAACCGGGCACTTATAAACCTGCGATAAATACACACAACTTCGAAAAGCATCGAAAAGTCATTGGTGTGTACAATGGTAAAACCTGGGATCGAACCCGAGACCTCGTCTCAGCAGTCCATTACCCATACCACTAGGCTACCGCGGTTATTTTAATATAACCTTTAAAAAATGAGTTCTTGGAGCCCTCAGAGTGGAAATCCTCTCGCTCGGCCTCTTGCTCACGGCGATGGTGCGGAGTGCGAGCGCGTGGGCTGCCGTTGCCTCCTACTACTAGCAAGTAATGCTCGAGAAGAAGATGACTCAAACGTCAGAGGTCGCTCAACGACCTCCGTCCTCCACGAGCGTAGGCCTGGGCGTGGCAGGTGGAGCCGCCTGTCACCATAGCAGAAGCCGGCCGAGGCGGCCCCGTTTTTCTGATGGCAAGACGGGGACACCGTGGAGATGGCCTAGATCAGCCGAGGTGCGATTAAAATACCCGAGACGGCGTGCGATTTCAGTCAGTTCGAGTTCGACATAACCACCCCCGTTGACGGGCGGGGGGGTATCAGAGGGATTTCCGCTCGGAAAAAAAAAGTACCACCTACCTACGAAAAATGGGATTTTCTCCTCCAAATTTGAAGTTGGCCGATTATACCTATATTTAAGCCCCCTTAAAAAAAATTACCTGCCTTTTTTGCGGTATTAGTGTGAGCCACGCTGTTCGAACTTACACCTAACAGTTAATAACCTGCATTACATTTGTGTATTGCTCGGGCGCAGTTCAAGGTCTACTGACGTATAAGGGTCAATTCCCACTGAAAGTCACTGGAATTCGTTACGAGAAGTAGGTAGTCACCAAACGGTACGTGCAGTCTCGGGCCGACGCTGCCTCTCCTTTCCTTTGAATGCCTATGAACTTTTAATACAGATAAGATTCAAAATGGTTTGAAATATTTTGCCCCAAAAAGTCACTGCCGGCCTTATCTTCCCAGTGGGAATTGACTCTAAAAATTAAGGTTAAAAGTTCGTCGACCAACGATTATTTTCTTAATTTGAACAAAATTTCACTGTTTGAATCGAGTCTTGAAAGGGTACTACTAATTAAATCGGTATCATGTATACAGACGAACGAAAAAAATTTAACTCGTATTTTTAGAAAAATAATAAACACTTAAAAATCAAGGAACAAAATCAAATTTACGCACAGATAATTGAAAAGCCGTCACGCAGATGATAATCAGAGAAACAGTGAACTGCGCGAAGGTTGGCTCGGAGAAGCAGGCTTGCAGCTCGCCAGCAGCCTCCAAGGTTTTCTGGTGTTGCTTTACACACGCACCAAGGCGCGAACTCATAGAAGCTTCTTGGTCTGCAGTTAACATATACTGAAATAAATGTATAACATTTGTTTATATTAAATTTGGTGTACAATCAAGATTCTAGAACTCCTACTTCTAGAATATTGTTTTGTTTCCAGGGCACAAGCTTGTACTTATATATAAGAGAATATTGTTTGAAGAAAGCGGCCAAGTGTAAGTTTATATTTGCGTTGATTGAATGAACGATAAATAGCGGTTTCCGATTTATGACATATTAAAAAAATCGACGGGTTGCACTCCGGGAGTGCCGGCAGAAGTGAAAGCTTGAATATTAACGTTTTTGATATTTTGGAATGGTTAGGAAATAATTGAGAACGAATTGCTTTAATTTTCAGTATAAAAGTACTATCATCTATGTGGTAACATACACTATTCATTTATTATCGCTATCGTACACAAACATGACAATTTATATTACATTATAGTACATTACCATATTAGTGCGTAAAGATGGTTATAACATGCGAGGCGGAATTTCAGCCCAAGCCGAAGGCGAGGGCGTAATTGAGTCGAGCCTGTTATAACCAATACGCACGTATATCGTACGACGTTTTTTAACACATTTGCGAGGAAACAGTTTTTTTTTATATTTTGTTCATTTTTAATTATTGAAACAGTTAGTGAAATTAACAGCGCGCCAGCGCTGTTAACTGACTGGCGCTGCGCGGCGATTAGTTCGAAATTTGAATAGCAACAGCGCGCTGCTTACTAGCTGGAGTTGTGCGGCGGCGATCAGTTCCATATTTGAAATGACAAATAGAACTGCCCGGCTGTGAACTTGCTGACCCCTGAACGCAATCAAACCGAAATTGGATTACATGGAGGGTTTTTCGCAATCGTGCACGTTGGTACTGTGGTGTCTGAACCTCATTTCACACCACGATGCGGTTACCTGGCCATCATGTGTCAGAGTTTAAAAATAATTACTTTTTGATTTAAATAGAGCGTAGGGAAGAAAAAACAATTGCTGCGTGGAGCTGCATTCGGCCGTGCGGCTGAGAGCGGGCGACTAGATGCGTCGCCCGGGTCCGCCGGCCGAAGAGAAGATATAAGTGTATTAAATTTAGGCTCAGTCCTTGAGCGGAGTTCGCGATTCCCTAGTTCGCATTAATATAAAAATATACGCGTAAAAACCTCCCTAAAACCGATATAGGAAGCTTTAATTTTGTTGAAATAATAAATGCCCATATAAATTTCTTCCTCTGTGTTTATCTTATTATCAACACGAGGTATTGTGGCGTCCAACCCCCGGACGCTACAACTGGTGGAGGAGCGCCGGTTTCCATACAGCTGGTGGTTGCTACAGCTACAACTGGTGGAGGAGCGCCGGTTTCCATACAGCTGGTGGTTGCTACAGCTACAATTGGTGGAGGAACGCCGGTTTCCATACAACTGGTAGAGGTGCTGGTTTCCACAGGAGCTAGTGGTTGCTACAGCTGGTGAAGCGCTAGTTTCCGCAGAAGTCGGAAACGCCAACATTCTGCGGTTGGCAGTGAATGGATCGATCCCGTACCGTTTGAAGAAAGACGTCGTGCGACAATTGGAGCGACGCATTTATCAGTATAGTTGTTTATTTTGCTTTTATGTGATATTATGTGCTCAACGAGAAGATGGCTATGATGGTGGCTTGTTCCAGAATGTTTCAAGAGCATTGACAGTTGCCTGCGGGTCAATAGGGCCAATAAGGACTATAAGTCTTAGTAGAATTATAATTCACGTAGTAAATAACGTGTTATGTGTAATATTTTATTATTAATATGTGTTTTCTGTTTATTCCATATTGCTGCGCTGCTGAAGATAAATAGATTTGTTTTGTTATGTTCGTGATGTTCTAGCGTAGGAGTTAGGCAATTATTTTTTTGTCCAATATTGAGAGTTGTGATCTAAACTTTGTAAGAGAGTCAAATCGTTCTAGACATAAGCGCCGACGATGATTGAAAGTTAGTTTTCGATCAGACTTTTCTTTATAGAGTGAGTTCTTTCTCTTTAATGTTGTTTTAAAAATAATTTAGTAATGTGTAGGCGACATAAATAATTTTATGTCATCTTTCGATTTTAGTTAGGTAAGTCTTAAAAGTACTGTGGTACTAAGTCCCTTCAGGGCAAACATTAAAATGTGTCGTCAAATGACACCAAACTTTTCTTTGATGAGGCTGATTGTGGCCAGGCTTCTTTTAACCTGGGTTTTTTGCCTGGCCAAGAATGAAGCAATTTTTCTTTGTTCGTGTTTTTCAGTATTTATTACAGTTTAATTGCTATAATTTGAGATTCTACTATCGTTTACTAATTGTTACAAAGATTGCTTCGTTATTCCCATAGTAAGGGACAGTTCGCATATTTTTTTTTTTTTTGTGTCCCAGATTTTAGAATGCCTAGGGATCAGGCTGTCACATGTATGACCATTAAGGGCGTAGCTGATGTGGTGTCTGAACCTCATTTCACACCACGATGCGGTTACCTGGCCATCATGTGTCAGAGTTTAAAAATAATTACTTTTTGATTTAAATAGAGCGTAGGGAAGAAAAAACAATTGCTGCGTGGAGCTGCATTCGGCCGTGCGGCTGAGAGCGGGCGACTAGATGCGCCGCCCGGGTCCGCCGGCCGAAGAGAAGATATAAGTGTATTAAATTTAGGCTCAGTCCTTGAGCGGAGTTCGCGATTCCCTAGTTCGCATTAATATAAAAATATACGCGTAAAAACCTCCCTAAACCCGATATAGGAAGCTTTTGTTGAAATAATAAATGCCCATATAAATTTCTTCCTCTGTGTTTATCTTATTATCAACACGAGGTATTGTGGCGTCCAACCCCCGGACGCTACAGTACCCACCCTGCCGAATTTTGTGTCAAATTTGTGTCATCAAATTTCTACCACTTCAGAACTATAACAATTATTTTACATAAAATGTTTATCTCTCAGAAAAATCAACTTCCATTCATAATGTCAACGACTTTTTCACCATCATTATTACTAGAACCATAATCGCCAATATATTTATAAAGTACTCACTCATTTTCTCTCGCTATTTCTTCGTCACTTTTTTCATTAATCGATGCACTTTGTTTAATTTCCATTTTATCTCAATAGATTTATGGCACAAAAAAGAATAAATAATACAAGAAGTTATATGATGACAAAAAGTGCTTCTTGGGCCTCGGTCGGAATCGACCTCAGTCTTGACGAAGGTTGTTAAGTACAATGTGAAATTAGCGCTTCTATATTTGTTTTCTTAAGATCAGGTCACGTGTTTACTTGCGAGTTTAACCTTACAACAACCTTTAACCCATTACAACAAAAGTGCACAACGCCGCTTTCACAAGTTTCACTTCAAAAACTACTCGCTAGATCTCGTTCAAACAAAAATTGTCGGTGGAAGTTTAATTGGTAATGTACATTATATATTTTTGTTAGTTTTATCATTCTCTTATTTTAGAAGTTACAGGGGGGGGGACACATTTTACCACTTTGGAAGTGTCTCTTAAGTTTAGTAAAAAATTATATTAGAAACCTCAATATCATTTTTGAACACCTATACATAGTTACCCTACATGTATGGGTCAGATGAAAAAAACATTTGAGTTTTAGTTCTAAGTATGTCGGACCCCTAAATTTAAAAATTTATTGTTTTTGTTCTTTTTCGTGTGAAAATCTTAATGCCGTTCACAGAATACATCTACTTACCAAGTTTCAACAGCATAGGTCTTATAGTTTCGGAAAAAAGTGGCTGTGACAAACGGACGGACAGACAGAAAGACATGACGAATCAATAGGTTTCCGTTTTTTGCCATTTGGCTACGGAACCCTAAAAATTGATCTATTTTATGCCCTATATTCTATATTATGTCATAACATAATAAAATTATCCCTTAGAGAATAATAAAACAAATAACAGCATATTTGTTGTTATAATAAAAAGTGTATCCATATTTCGCAAATAATAATTAATATGAGTTTAACCCACCTCTATCGACCCCTTAGAAAAAATACAGGTGTGAGCATATTTAAAAAACTATTCGTATTAACAATTTCATTATTGTCTAACAGTGGTACACACAATACCAATACCACTTTGCCCAAACCCAGAACTCACAGATAATCGCAAACTTATACCAATAAGGCAATATTTTGCACATTCCTCTTTATAGTTACGTATAATCATTGGTCTATGGTATAATGATAATGATGATACTGGTGGTAGAAATTTGTGGATGTGAAATGTGTGGATACCACCGTGCACAATTGCGAAAAACCCTCCATAGTAATCCAACTTCGGTTTGATTGCGTTCAGGGGTCAGCAAGTGCATAGCCGGGCAGGGGGATTGTGGTCGCAGCACTAGTGGGACCGGTGGGTGTCACGCGGTGCTGCGACGAGAATCCTCTTTTGATGAGGCCGTCAAGCTGAGTGCCACCATTGTTAACATGGTACGTGTATGTAATGGTGACCCTCTTTCCTGAGACTTTACCTTTAGCTTACCATCAGGAGAGGTGAAGTCAAATTAATGTGTACTAAATATAAAAAAGAAAAAAAAAACTTGAAGCACCAAAATAGTAATAATCACATACTAGTATGTAGTAGATATTGAAATAAACGCCATCTATGACTCATAGACAAAACTACCGTAACGTTTCCCTACTGAATATTTTGTAGCTAACAGCGCAGTGGTTTCGGGTGTGGATATATTGTTTTCTATAAAGTAGAGATGACACTATAATACAGTTTAGTAGCTATGGTAGCTTGTCATTATATTGTAGTTTTATTAAAAAAAAACCACACAAGTATATCACAGGGATTTCTTTTCGTATAGGTACAGTCAACAACAAAAGTGGATTAACACTTAAATATTTGCAAGCGTTTTTTAGATTGCATTATAATAAATACCCTTTTTTTTCGTGCGGAAATCTCTTCGGATACCCCCCCGCCGGACAGCGGGGGCGGTTATGTCTTGCTTGAATCGACTAAAACCACACGCCGTCTCGGGTCTTCAGACGCCGGGGTGTAAGGTTGCCCATAGAGCTTATCCCTCGCACCTCGACTGACCCTGGGCCATCTCCGGTTTCGAGATGGCCCCCTCGGGTTTGGAAACCACGGTGTCCCCGTCGTGCCCCGGTTTGGGGGAGGGGCGCTAGTCGCCCCACCGTCCCGGCCTGCTTCTGCTGGGGTGACAGGTGGCTTCACCTGCCATCCCCAGGCCTGCGCTCATGGAGGACGGAGGTCGTTAAGCGACCTCCGGCGCCTGAGTCGCCTGAGACGCGCGGCGAGCATGTTGCGGGCTCGGCGGGCCGGGAGAGTTCTGAACCTCTCCCGGGCGCGCTCCGCCATCTCCTTCGCGAGCATTATTGCCGCAATCATGCTGCCGAGCCAGAGGACTCCCACCCCGATGGCTGCCACAAGGTCACGCCTCGGCGCCTCCCACGCCGGGCAGTCTGCAAAGAAATCCCTGTGATATACTTGTGTGTATATCACAGGGATTTCTTTTCGTATAGGTACAGTCAACAACAAAAGTGGATTAACACTTAAATATTTACAAGCGTTTTTTAGATTGCATTATAATAAATACCCTTTTTTTTCGTGCGGAAATCTCTTCGGATACCCCCCCCCCCGCCGGACAGCGGGGGCGGTTATGTCTTGCTTGAATCGACTAAAACCACACGCCGTCTCGGGTCTTCAGACGCCGGGGTGTAAGGTTGCCCATAGAGCTTATCCCTCGCACCTCGACTGACCCTGGGCCATCTCCGGTTTCGAGATGGCCCCCTCGGGTTTGGAAACCACGGTGTCCCCGTCGTGCCCCGGTTTGGGGGAGGGGCGCTAGTCGCCCCACCGTCCCGGCCTGCTTCTGCTGGGGTGACAGGCGGCTTCACCTGCCACCCCCAGGCCTGCGCTCATGGAGGACGGAGGTCGTTAAGCGACCTCCGGCGCCTGAGTCACCTGAGACGCGCGGCGAGCATGTTGCGGGCTCGGCGGGCCGGGAGAGTTCTGAACCTCTCCCGGGCGCGCTCCGCCATCTCCTTCGCGAGCATTATTGCCGCAATCATGCTGCCGAGCCAGAGGACTCCCACCCCGATGGCTGCCACGAGGTCACGCCTCGGCGCCTCCCACGCCGGGCAGTCTGCCAGCGTGTGCAGCCCTGTGGATTATAAATACCCTATAATGAATATACCTACATGTAGTTTCGGTCAAGCCGTTTCGGAAGAGATTTGTTAAAAACACCGTGAAACAAGATTTTTTATTGAAAATTAGGCGCAGTTATTGACATACATATACTGAAACAAATAAATTACCAGGTGGCAAGCAAGCCGACCCACCTGACGGTAAGTAAAGAATGCTTACATACATACATATAGGCACGCCTCTTTCCCATTGAGGTAGGCAGAGACAACATCTTTCCACTTGTCACGAGCCTGACATACGCCTTTCGCCTCTTCCGTTTTCATACATGCACGCCGGTTACGGGTACTTACTTCTGACCTGGCCCTTCTTGAAAACATCATCAAACTGATTGGAGCACGCACGGCTAGGTCGAACTTTACCGGGTTCCCAGTAGTCCTCGCCCCATAAATCTGTTTCGTTAATCACCTTTCGTCTATCCTCTCTATGTATCCGAATCATTTAAGCATCCCTTTCTCTATCTTGGTCGCTACATCTTCTACCATACCACAACGTTCTCTTATCAAGCTGTTCCTCAATCGGTCCACCTCCAGCTCCTCCACTCCAGCGAATGAATGCTGAAGAGATTACGAAAACGTCTCTCACGCATCAATCAATCCCAAAACTTCACTTTAGAGCCTGTGGTCCACTCTCCTACTTGTCTTTTCCTTATATAAGGTGTCACAAAATTAGGTCTCTGAATTTGGTGAGATGACTTGGTATCGACAAAATTTGTTTTTGAAACAAGAAAATAAATTACGAGTAAAATAAAAAATATAATTTAAAAAATATAAAAATAAAAATAAAAGAATGGAAGAAAAAAACACCACCAGCGACGAGCACACGTGACGCTGGTCGCGATTTAGGTATTTGTCACACATCCGCTTGGAGAATACTGCGAGGATACTATCCGCGATACCAATCCGCGATACTAAATCGCGACCAGCGTCACGTGTGCTCGTCGCGTCACGTGACGCTGGTCACTGGTGGTGTTTTTTTTCTTTTTTCTTTTCTTTTTTTTTAAATTTTTTTTTTTACCCTATATTTTTTTTTGTTTCATATACATATTTTGTCGATACCAAGTCATCTCATCAAATTCAGAGACCTAAATTTGTGACACCTTATAGATTGGTTTCTCTTGACTTTTACGGGAGCGTCTGCCGTCTGACCCCCTAACCCTGAGAGGAGAACCTACGCCAGATTCTCGTCCTTCAATCAGCAGGTGATTACATCTGAGGTTGAGGAAGGTGAGGCTAAATTGGGACAATAAAGAGCTAGCTGGGGCCCCGAATGGTGGGATAGATCATAGACGGAAAGGGATATACACCTTTAGTTTTATGGTAGTATCGGAGGAGGTCCCAGTACCTTCTCCGGCAAACTGTCCCAAAATAGTGTACATGTAGTACTTTCCAGGCAACAAGTGAAAAGCCGAAAATTTGACAATGTTGTGTTTAATATAGATTGTCACTGTTTGTCACAGTGGAAAATCTACACAAACAAAACGTCATGACAATTTGACATATTTCTGTTCAATAAACAATTTCTCTTGACAGGTGACAGGTGACAATTTGTCCGGAAAAACTTGTCAGTTTTTAGGGTTCCGTTGCCAAATGGCAAAAAACGGAACCCTTATAGATTCGTCATGTCTGTCTGTCTGTTCGTATGTCACAACCACTTTTTTCCGAAACTATAAGAACTATGCTGTTGAGACTTGGTAAGTAGATGTACGGAACCACATTAAGATTTTCACACAAAAATAGAAAAAAAAAACAATAAGTTTTGGGGGTCCCCCATACTTAGAACTGAAACTGAAAAATATTTTTTTCATCAAACCCACACGTGTGTGGTATGTATGGATAGGTCTTCAAAAATTATATTGAGGTTTCTAAAATCATTTTTTTCTAAACTGTATAGTTTGCGTGAGAGACACTTCCGAAGAGTAAAATATGTCCCCCCCCCCCCCCCTGTAACTTCTAAAATAAGAGAATGATAACAAAAATATATATGATGTACATTACCATGTAAACTTCCAACGAAAATTGATTTGAACGAGATCTAGTAAGTAGTTTTTTTTTTAATACGTCATAAATCGTAAACCGCAATTTACCTTTTATACAATCAACTCAAATAAGAAATTAAAAAAAAAAAAATTTTTTTTGCTTGCTACTACGGAATACCCTTAATGGGCGAGTCCGACCCGCACTTTATTTTTACTATACCGCCCGCTTTTTTTTTTTATATACTAAATAGTCAAGACAGGACTTATTTGTCCATTTGTCGGAAATTTTCTACAGGCGATCTCCCCCATATCAAAGCGATTCCACAGTTAATTTAGACGGTATTCATTAGTAAAAATCATTTAAATATTAGTGTTAACGTCGACCCTACCTTGTCGGTCGTTTCCAAACCGTTGCTCAAGTTCTTTAATGTATGTCCAATCAATTGGAGTCGACACCTACACTGCGCAATCAGAGCTGCCACCAAGGTGTCCTTGGCTACGTTCAGATACGCGGCAATTAGGAGTGCTACAACCTGGTGGACGTATGTCAGCTCATATGCTGGGGATTTTGTGGTGTCGTAGGGATACCTGATAAAAAAAAGTAGATATAGATCAAGGATTTGAATACTATTAAACTGATAAACCAATGTGGGATAAAACTTGAGGTAAAGAGTAACAGTAGCCTATGGACGGCAAGAAAACTAAAATTTACTTCGAATTGGGTACCTTCGGTAAGGGTTGCTTCGAATACCTTCGGTGAGGGTTCTAAGACAAGGCAGCTTCAAAGTTACCTATAGGTAGGTGTATAAGTAGGGCACGCCGCAATAGCGGCGGTAAGGCCCATCATGGAGGATTGGCTAGAGAGGCGACACGGAAGCCTCTCGTACCGACTGACGCAGGTGATCTCCGGGAAGGGGTGCTTCGGGGACCACCTGCATCGGATCAGGAAGGAGCCAACGCCTGAGTGTCATCACTGCGATGCGAGCGAAGACTCAGGGCTGCACACGCTGGCGGACTGCCCGGCGTGGGAGGCGCCGAGGCGTGACCTCGTGGCAGCCATCGGGGTGGGAGTCCTCTCGCTCGGCAGCATGATTGCGGCAATGGTGCGGAGTGTGGGTATTAAAGTTTTAAAAGCTGATAATGAGTACAAATCACCTAGACGTTCAAAATTGAGTGACTATTTGAAAAAAAATAACAGCCTAGAACTGTAAAACAAATCTTTCATTAGCTATTGAATTCACACAATGGTGATTGGATGGTGAAAGCCAAAAAAGGCTTTCACCCCAGAAACCCCGGGTCCAGTCACTCTTTCTCCTGCTTTCCATTTGGTTTTTCATGGCTTTTACTGCTACCCAATTCCGAGAGGAAAGCCTCTGCACAAGCCTCATTCGTTAATCAGCAGATGTACCAGCTACCAGGGAAGGTTAACAGGAACCCCAAAGATCATCAATCAATTAGCCTATCACAGTCCACTGCTGGACACCGGCCTCCCACTGTGCGCCATAGCTCCTGATCCTCCGCCTTCCGCATCCTGTCTATCCCAGCTACCTTAAAGATCGTGAGGTTAACTTGGGCCCCAGAAATCTCAGTGGGGTTCACACAGACCCAATGGCTACCATTACTTAGTGTTATTAGGAATAAATACTGTTGATATTAATGTGTAGCAGTTTTATTCCTACAATCTTCACACTTACCAAGCTCTTAGTGGCAGCTCCCCATGCTCAGCACTGGTAGCCCATCCGACGGCAGTCACCAGAGTTGCGGTAAAATACAGCACTTGTAGAATTGTCATTTCCTTGTTGCAACTGTGGAAAATTAAACTTATATAATTGCAATCACTATTAAATTTTCATTTCAATCTTATCCAAAACGAAGAGTTGTGATAAGTAAACGTACAGTTAACAATGGCCCATGATGGGCCACGGCAAGCCATTGCCATTGTGTACAGAGGTCAATGGTATTCAGTGGCAGTTGACCATCGTGTGGCGCAATTGGAATTTTAACGGTTTTTAGGTACCTCAAAAGGAAAAAACGGAACCCTTATAGGATCACTTCGTTGTCCGTCCGTCCGTCCGTCCGTCTGTCAAGACCGTTTTTCTCAGGAACGCGTGGAGGTATCAAACTGAAATTTATATCTAACACTCAGGTCTATTGTCCCTTGGAGCTGTGAAAAATTCAAACATATAAGCCAAAGCAATCAAAATGATACAGCCGTTTATGCCGCAAATTTCCGCAAATTTTCGAAACTCGCACGGGAATCAAACCCTACAGGGTACTTGCCGTGAACTTAGAATCTTGAAATTTGGTACGAAGTAACGTCTTATAGTATAGATAAAGGAAAAATTGCGAAAACCGTATCACATTTTTAGTTACATCATATAATAAAAAAGAGGGCTTACCCGGGGTGCCCGGCAACGGACACTTGGGGAGGACACCGTGTGGTTTTAGTCGAGACACGACATAACCACCCCCGCTGGCTAGCGGGGGGGTATCCGAAGGGATTTCCGCACGTAAGAAAAAAAAAATATAAAAAATATTTTTGAAAATTTCAAAGTTACTACTACCATAACTATGACTCGATTATCGTGATGGGTGAACTTTTACTTATATACCTACAGGTTTGTACGGAACCCTCCGTATGCGAGTCCGACTCGCACTTGGCTGGTTTTTTTTGGTACACTTCAAAGGAATCGTGGCATAGAGTTTATGGCCTACAGTTGTCCATTGCAAAGCATGGCCTATCACTTACCAATGTGAACTGGGGGCATTTATTTAAAAAAATGTTTATGTAAGTAACCACAAGTTTTTTTTGTTTGGTATACATATATATAGGTATTTATTTTTATTTTTTTATTATTAGTTACAAACATTACATCATAATCAAATAAAGATAGCAACAAAAAAACACGAAGGTTTATACCTTTTTTTTTTTTTTTTTTCGTGCGGAAATCCCTTCGGATACCCCCCCGCCGGCCAGCGGGGGCGGTTATGTCGGGCTTGCACCGACTAAAACCGCACGCCGTCTCGGGTTTTAAGGCGCCGGATTGTAAGGTTACCCATAGAGCATATCCCTCGCACCCCGACTGACCCTGGGTCATCTCCGGTTTCGAGATGGCCCCCTTACTTGCTCTCCACTGTGCCATCTGCTAATCAGAGGGACACGTGGAAAGCTTCCGAACAGCCCTCAACAGGGCATTCCTCGCCTCGGTCGGAGTTGGCCGTAGGCGGCAGCGTCTCTCCCACCCTAGGAGAGAGGCGCTGCCGTCTCCGTTGCCCAGGGTGCACCGCGTGGAGGTCCCCAACCAAGCACCCCTGAAGGTTTATACCTATGCTATTATGAGTTATCAAAACTTAACATAGGACTATAAATTATAACACACGATACGAGTAGATACAATTACAACAATTTAAAAGAAAGTGTGTTTACAAAACAAATCTCCAGACACCTAAAGTGAATTTAAGAAATATGGTTTGAGTTTACACTTTATACCTGATACAGTGTTACATTCTCGTATATATAAGAAGGTAAACTATTCAGAAAATATTATAACAGTATATAATATTAGGCTCGCCACCTATTACATTGGGACCTAAACATAAACTGGCGAAATGTGGGTGCTAGCACCTCTGCCTACCTCTTCGGGGATATAGGCGTGAGTTTATGTTATGTTTTATAACAGTCGAGGTCCATTAAAAGTATCAATCAATCAATAAATTAGCCTATTGCAGTCCACTGCTGGACATAGGCCTCTCCCATTGTACGCCATAGCACCCTATCCTCCGCCTAATGAATCCTGACTGTCACTATGTTCCCCATTTTAACGCATGATTTTTTAGTTAACCTATTTCCTACCTTATATGTATTTATTTAACCTGTAGAACACGTCCAACTGCCATTACGCACATATTGCTACTTGGTTGAAGATTTACCTACCTACCTTCACACTTAACACATGGCCCGATTGATATTGGAATCCAACAAGGTAGTTTGAATCTAATACCTCTTAACAATTTTCCACTCCTCCCTATTCGTAATTCCAGACAATTCTCTATCAGCATCGTTGATGATGGCCTGGATTCTGTTCCTCCGGCCCAGGATGTTCACGATCTTAGTCAGCTGGGCCAAATTGGTGAACAGCAGAAACGCGGTGCCAGTCATAAGAGGAATATCACCCCATATCAAGAACAAGTCCACCACTTGAATTATTAGATAGGTACCTAGAAAAAAAAACGATATCAAAAAACTATGACTAGTATTGGATGAAGTTTTTGCTGCTTCATGAGAGCCCACCAAGATCTTTGGGGCGCTAGCCAACCTCGCTGGCAAGCCGATGGTATACCTGCTGATTGACGAAGGAGGTTCTAGCGGAAGCTTCCCTCTCGAGGTTAGAGGAGTCAGACGGCGATTGCTCGTCTAAAAATAAAATAAACTAAATCATGGATACGAGGAATTTGACAGCGCACTATTTTAGCGCCGCCCCGGCCTGCTTCTGCTAGGGTGACAGGCGGCTCCACCTGGCCACCCCCAGGCCTGCGCTCATGTCGGACGGAGCTCGTTGAGCTACCCACAAAGTCTGAGTCACCTCCTCACCTCGCGGGCTCTGCACATCGGGAGAGACCTGAGTCTCTCCCGCACCCGCTTCACCACCTCCTTCTCGAGCATTATTTGTTCGCTGAAGGAGGCAGCCACGCGCCACGCGCTCGCATTGCGGGCCATGACCGTAAGCAGGATGCTGAGCGAGAGGACTCCCACTCCGAGGGCTGCCACGAGCGCTGGCCTCGGCACCTCCCATGCCGAGCACTCTGCCTGCGAGTGCAGCCCTGAGTCCTCACTTGCATCACAGTCATTGCACTCACCCGCTGAGGAGCGCGAAGGGTCTCCGCACAGATTGAGGACCCATATAGGGCCAAGGACCGCACGATCCCCCAAGAGAGCGGACCCTGGGCTCCAAAGAGCAAGTTCGGATGTAACTGGGATTGACCGTCACATGAACAAGAAGGTGGTTTTGCAGATTATATTACAGATTTATACATACTTAATCTATATTAAACCATTAAAACTATTAAACCCGCCAATAAGTCGAAGACTCATGTCGTCAGATCGGCGGATTTGGTGTGTAGACTGTGTAGACTCCTTTTACGTTATTTATCAATTTCATAGGTAGTTTTAGGGTTCCATTCCCAAAGGGTAAAACGGGAGCCTATTAAATTTTCGTCCGTCTGTCTGTCTGTCCGTCTATCACCAGGCTGTATCTCATGAACCGTGATAGTAGGATATTTGAAATTTTCCCCGATGATGACTTGTTGTTTGTTATAGCGGCAATAGAACTGCCACTATAACAAACAACAAATACTAAATAATAGTTAAAAAAAACTAAAAAACACGCTTTTTATAGAAAACCGAACTAAAAAAATAGAAAATAAGTTTCAATAAATCTAAATTAAGAATAGTGTTAAAAATTTCAATAAATATAAATTAATAATAGTGTAAATAAAAAAATGTATTTCATTTTAAAAAAAGCGTGAGGTGCATGGGTCAATATTTTATTGACAGACATGAGTCGAGTGATTATCATTTTGATAATATCTTAAAAAGCACCCCACGCTTTTTTAAGTGTTTTTTTTTATTTAGTGAAATTTTTAACACTGTTCTTAATTTAAATTTATTAAAACTATTTTTTTTTAGTTCGGTTGTTGTTGTGTTTTTTATTAATAATGGTAAAGCCCGAGTCTGGGTCGCACTTGTCCGTTTTTTACATTTTACAACATTGTAAAATATAAAACCTTTCAAAGATATTTTAATATCGCAAAACGATGCTTTAAGGTTTGGTAATCTGCGAAATGCAATGTGACCCGTTTTTTTTACCAGGCATCCCTGAATAGGTTTTAAAGACTGCCTACCCCTTATACATGAACAAGCATAATTTTATAATTAAGAAGATAAAATTCACAAACCAAGCAAGAACATAAAGGAAAACAAAGTGTAAAAATTATACAATAATTTTCTTGTGTTTCCCAAATGTTCAGGAGACCAGAACCCCGTCAATTGTAGGGCAGTCAGAGAAATAGACACGGAAAGCGTCGCATTTTTCACTAAGACGCCCATTTTAGTTAACAAAACAACCGCCTGACTTGACTGAACTCAAATTTTTATGTAGAAAATGAAAGCTCAAATCAAAATAATTGCTGAATTAATTGTGAATATTTAATTGAAGAATACAGTGGCTCACAACCTTTTAAGATACATTCACTTATTTATTTATTTCAACCTTAACACTATCATAAATCATAACCTTTTTTTTTTTTTATCGTGCGGAAATCCCTTCGGATACCCCCCCGCGTGCCAGCGGGGGCGGTTATGTCGGACTTGAACCGACTAAAACCGCACGCTGTCTCGGGTCTGCAGACGCCGGGGTGTAAGGTTACCCATAGAGCATATCCCTCGCACCCCGACTGACCCTGGGCAAGTTAATGCACCTAATGCGATACCGTAAAGTTGTATCGTACGACGCTTTTATCTATGGAAACATGGTAGGGCGAAGAACATGTTGTTTATTGGCTGTATGTACATCAAGTCCCCTTAAGCGAACTTAAAATATATTTGTATGTACAGTCGCGTACATCTATAAATGTGGATTAACAAAAAAACTAGGAGTAAATAATCCAAAACGATATGAAATGATAGCCTTAATCTGACTAGATAGAACATAACTATGTTGTTAGTCTACATGAACGGAAATGCAGTCAGTGATCTGCCGCATCGGAATGCAAATACACACGAAGTAATTTCTGTCAAGTGTAGCATAGGCCTAAGTTTGTCAAAAAGTTTAATGAAGGCGAATTTGTTACCGTCTACCGGGAACTTTTTCAGCACACACTACCTTTTCTTACAGAAGTAGGCCAAGATGGAGGCGTGTCCTGTGAGTCCTACACACGCCTGCCAACTCGCCGAAGCGGGATCAAGCCGACACAGGCGAGGCCGCGATGGCGACTAATGTCCGCCGGAAACCCTAGGGTTATCCTTTCGAGTGCTTACCTGTGGTGTCAATGGTCACTTGGGGAGGACACCGTGTGTTATTTTAGTCGGTCCAATTCTGACACAACCATCTCATAGTTGGCACCGATGCATGGGGTGTAGCCGGTGGGGATTTCCACACATAAAAAGAACCGCACACTTCATTCCACTTCTTCTGGAACCACCCTGTTCTTAGCTTTATCAATCTCGACAACTGTCAGAGTTGACATTTGTATTCTTTTTTTACTTTATTCCTGGTTCTAAAGAAACCGCGTATCTACTGAAACCTTCAAAATTAATATTTTAATTAAAAATGTTGCGAGCGCATGACTTCGTTGTCGATAATTGTCTGTTGAGTGGTGTAAATGTTACGACAAATATAATTATGTTATTATCCTACCCTCCCTATGTGGTTTCAACAAAGGATTTATACACAACCAATAATTAAAAACGGTTGTGTTATTTGTCATGAATTCAAAATTACCATTTTGAAATGTACGAAACGATAATTATATAGTTTCAGTTTGATAGTGTGTTGATATTATATTTTTCTTTTTCAGTTACCAAACGAACGAAGTGCGACTACTTTACGTGTTTACAAATGATTATTTAGCCCAGCACCTGCATAGTGTTGGGCTAAAGAAGTTTTGGGCTAAAGGAGTAGACGAACTTCGTAATTTTCCGTGAAGTGACTAGTGACTGCCTTTAAACCCCCACAGCCCAATATCTAAGTTCTGTAAATAGACTAGTTATCGCACTTTGTAGAGCTCCAACTACTCGTAAAAACTACCATAGATGTTCGTTTGGTTACCGGGACCGATGGCACCGGTCTTAATTCATTTTTTTTATACCTCTTAGGTGGCAGACAAGCTCACGACCCACCTGATGGGAAGCGGTTACCGTGGCCTATGGACGTGTGCAACACCAGGGGCGTCACACTCGCGCTGCCGACCCTATAGAAACCTTCTAATGCCCTTCTTGAAGAACCCCATATTGTAGTCGCTTGAGAAAACCACAGCAGGGAAATCATTGCACAGTTTGAGCGTGTGCGGAATGAAAGTTCTTTCATATCTTACTGTGCGTTCCGTTGCCGGTTGCAGCGTGTGAGGATGAATTCCCTGAGTGAGCGGTGCGAAGACAGAAAATTCTGATCCCTAAGACTGTACTGGCTAATATTGATCTATTTTGCAATGTGTTACCACTCAGCCATGAACCCCTCTCATCATTCAACCATTGGAGGTAAAGTGAGAGTAAGGATTGTCTGGTCTAGTTTGCGTGAGGAAAGTTAAACCGACATATCCGCCTGATAGTTCATGCATCATGAAAATCAGATATTTGGCGCAGATACTAAATAATCAACAATTCACGACCACTCTTGAAGTTACCCGTTAATTTTGGTCGAAATAATTCCGTCGTGTATAATATGGCGGAAGGTCATGACGTATGATCAGATAAGTTTAGGTCGGCGGAGATGCGGGCTGTGACGCAACTATCAGACTTTAGGGACTGATACATTCATTGTTGTTTTAAAAAAACCAAGTGTTCTGTAAGACTATATACAGTGCTTTAGAAGTGGAATGAATAAAACCTAATATATATAAGGTGTCACAAAATTAGGTCTCTGAATTTGGTGAGATGACTTGGTACCGACAAAATATTTACCTTTTTTTTTTTTTTTTTATCGTGCGGAAATCCCTTCGGATACCCCCCCGCGTGCCAGCGGGGGCGGTTATGTCGGGCTTGAACCGACAAAAACCGCACGCCGTCTCGGGTCTACAGACGCCGGGGTGTAAGGTTGCCCATAGAGCATATCCCTCGCACCCCGACTGACCCTGGGCCATCTCCGGCTTCGAGATGGCCCCCTCGGGTTTGGGAACCACGGTGTCCCCGTCTTGCCCCGGTTTGGGGGAGGGGCGCTAGTCGCCCCACCGTCCCGGCCTGCTTCTGCTGGGGTGACAGGTGGCCTCACCCGCCACCCCCAGGCTCACCCGCCACCCCCAGGCCGAAAAATATTTACCTAAAACAAAACAAGTTGAATTCCTGAGACGAGCTCAGCCGAATACAAGGGATTTTCGTTTATTTATTTGTTTGTTTTTTTTATTTATTTTTTATTTTTTTTATCTTGCAATGGTTCACCCCAGCACGAATCTATTACCGAAAACAGCAACTCGATAGCTCATCTCCTTCATACCCAAAACCGTGACAGTTCTTTTTTTTTTTTTTTTTATCTTGCAATGGGTCACCCCAACACGAATCTATTACCGAAAACAGTAACTCGATAGCACACATCTCCTTCATACCCAAAACCGTGACAGAAAATTGGCAACGACGACGTCGACGACAACTCGATAGCAATAGGGCTTTTCTAAAGAAAATCCCTGTCGACGTCGTCGTTGCCAATTTTCTGTTTCTGTCAAAATTGGCAACGACGACGTCGACGATGACAACTCGATAGCAATAGGGTTTTTCTAAAGAAAATCCCTAAAAAAATCGGGTAAAAGAAATAAAAAAAATTAAAAAAAATATAAACATAAAAAATATAAAAATGAAAAAAAAAAACACCACCAGCAACCAGCGTCACGTGACGCGACGAGCACACGTGACGCTGGTCGCGATTTAGGTATTTCCCACACATCCGCTTGGAGAATACTTGGAGAAGGACTGCACGCCTACCACGTGCGTCACGTGACGCTGGTCGCTGGTGGTGTATTTTTTTTTTTTTGTTTTTTTTTTACCCGATTTTTTTTTGATATCTGGTATCCGAGGGGATATCCGCACGAAAAAAAAAAAAAAGAAAAAAAAGGTCATCTCACCAAATTCAGAGACCTAATTTTGTGACACCTTATATACATGAATAGTAGTGTTGCCCATTGCAAGACCAAGACGAGACTTGAGCCAGTCTTGGTCTTGGTCTTGCACCGATACCCCTGGTCTTGGTCTTGGTCTTGGTCTTGCACGCTCAGTCTCGGTCTTGGTCTTGGTCTTGCAGCAAGAGTCTTGCGAGTCTTGCAAGTCTCGCACTTATCAATTGCTTAGTGTGATTTAGTAAGATATGAAACATCGTAATGAAGTATGGAAACTTGAGATTACATTGACATAGATTCCTATGTCAATGACTTGACATCATTTTTTAAATATTGTCAAGATAAATAGTGATAGTAATCGTAATCACCATATATGGAAGGAAACATAATAAAGACAAAGTATGCAAAATACTATTTATTGAAATTATCAATTTTAAGCTCAAGAAACAATAAACATGGTAAATATCAGGTAGATTTTTAATAATATTAATAATAAGAGAATTATTATAATAATTCTTTTGACCAAGAATTAATGCAAAGTAACCACCTGGCTGACTCATCACTTAACCTATTTCTGTGTTTTCTTATTACTAGTGATGCTTTAGAAAATAATCTTTCAGCGGGTACTGAAGTTGCAGGTATTGAAAGAAAATCACGAGCCATCTTGGATAAAATCGGATATTCCGTTTCATGCGTCCTCCACCACTCTAAAATGTCTTCCGAGCTGGTGGCTCTCGGCTTACTTAAATACTCCTCCAACTCGTCAGTTTTCATTAAGCCACAGCCAGATCCTGAAGACGTAGAGGGACCTGTGTATAGCTTCTCGAAATCTATTATGTCTTCATCTTCAATATCTTCATCATGATCGTGAAGAATATTTTCAATATTTTCATTGTTCTGTGGAGACTTAGACATAAGGTTTATTGTACTTTTATATTGCGTATAAATTTCATTGAATTTGCGCAGGCTTTCTGTTTTTATTTGCTGTCCCCACGTAGTCATTTCGAAAGTCTCAGCTTTGTGCCTAGGGTCTAAAATTAAACTTGTACAGTAAATCCAGTTGCTCTTCTTATAATGCTTAAGCATTTTATCTCGGGCTGCTTGAAAACCCAGAACGAGCTTTTCGTCCACTTCGGTTCGATTTGGTTTCTCGTCTAATTGTTTTGCCATGGATTCAATTTTATCCAGTAAAAGATTGAATGACACAACGACTAGCGGTATTGTAACATATTTTTCTCCACCAAGTTTAGTTGATAAAACTTTAAAGTTTATTAGAAACTTATATATTTTGTCGAGTATTCGCCATTCAATTTCCGTGATTTGAAAATCGTTTAATTCGCTGACAGAAGTACACAATATGTTAATACCCATTCGGACTTTTATACCAAATCCAATCATATCATGTGTAGAATTCCATCTTGTTGGACAGTCAAGTATGGGATTAAGATCAGCTGGCACACCAGATGCTTCACAAGCAGAGTGGAACTTTCTTTTTAAGATCTCACTTCTTTTTATTTTACAACAAATACTGCGTAATTTTGTAATCGCTGTACGTGAGTCAGCAATATTTGGAATATGTTCTTCATCTTCTTCACTTTCCTCTTCATACTGCTGTTCTCTTTCTGCATTTTCAGTGTCACTATGTAATGCTAAAGTTTTTAATAAATCTTGTACACCAAGGTTCAAAATGTGAGCAAAGCACCGGAAATGTTGATTGTCTGAGTCAAAATGTGGCATTTGTTTGCCAAGTTCAAACATAAATTGCGTATTTGCACTAGCGTTGTCGACCGTAATACCCTGTATTTTATCAACCAAATCATATTCAACTAAACATTCGTGGAAAATAGTTGCAATATCTTCCCCAGTATGTCGACCGTGTGAAGGCATAAAATCAAGGACTATAGATCGATATTTCCACTCGTTGTCTATATAGTGCACAGTGACGCCATAGTAACTCCTACCAGCAATAGAGGTCCATCCATCTATGGTAAATGACATTTTGCACGAGTAATGTTGTAGTCGGTTCTTAACATGAGATTGTAGTTCTTCAAATCGCTCTTTAATCTTCCGTCTGAGAGTTGACCTTTTAGGAAATACCATCATCGGGTTCGGGCAAATGGATCGAAAATATTCTTGTGTATCTTCATCATCAAAAAATGAGAAAGGAAGATATTTTTTCACAATCCAATCAACTGTAGCTGCCACAAAGTTTTCACTGCGGTTTCTAGAAAGTGCTGGCTGAAATAAAATAATAAAACATATTATGATAATTATATGATACAATACAACATCAATACTATGAATATTTTGTTTGTTCGTCGTTTAATTATTATTAATTAACAGCTTTTCACTAAATGTATTATGATAGTATACAGAGTGATCAACCCAAATGGGTCAGTGGGGAGAAGTTAGAAACTATGAGATATAGCGAGATTTGTTATTAGCAACCATGGCTTCGATTTTGGATATAATAATAATGACAGTCAAACTTTTCTTCTAACTTTCATACATAACCGGGAATCGAACCCGGTCGAAGTCTCTGTAAACAAATTCAGTTAATAATAATGACATTCAAACTTTTCTACTAACTTTCATACATAACCGGGAATCGAACCCGGTCGAAGTCTCTGTAAACAAATTCAGTTAATAATAATGACATTCAAACTTTTCTACTAACTTTCATACATAACCGGGAATCGAACCCGGTCGAAGTCTCTGTAAACAAATTCGGTTAATAATAATGACATTCAAACTTTTCTACTAACTTTCATACATAGGTAACCGGGAATCGAACCCGGTCGAAGTCTCTGTAAACAAATTCAGTTATTTTCGTTATTATTGTGAGAAGCGTCGATAGCTTAGTGGTTAAGGAGTCCCTTACTATTGAGAGGTCCCGGGCTCGAATTCTAGCCATTACACTACCGAATGTGAACCCACTCCTAGCACAAGCAATTTAGCTTAGTTGCAGGGGTTACCGGGAATATTAGTAATTAATCGGTCATAATTATGATTCATTTATCTGCATAGACCACTTTTTTATCTACATCGATATTTATGCATTACAAATTGTTTTGTTGGCGCACCAACGCAATTTGTAATGCATGGCGAGATATACGGCTCTGGGTCAGCCGGGGAGAGAAATGTGCACGACAATCTCCCACGCACAACCAATGACATGGGGCGGAAAAAAATGTTAAATAGGTATCTACCTACTTGTTACCAGAATTGCCATACTTTTATATGTTTTGTTGTTGGTAATTAGGTAGGTACCTAACTATAATTACGTATATTAACACTTAGGTAGGTATTTTTTCTTACCTGTCTATTTTCTCCATCTCTCATTAAAAACTTTGATATGGGCCCCTTTGTTGGCTTTTGCTTGATTAGTTGACTTGCAGGAAGTAATAGTCGCGATTCCTTCTCGTGAAAAGACAGTAGATGCTTCCTTAATCCTGAAGTATTTCTGTTCTTCATTTTGATTTCAACTTTCTTATGGTGGCATAACTTACATGTAGCAGTTTCAGTGGCATGAATTATATCGAAAAACTCATCAAATTTACTTTTTAGTCTTTTAGACCTAGTCCAACTCTCACTACTCTGACTAGAACTATTTGAATCTATGTCACTCATTTTAAAACCCGGTTGACTCTAAGCGCAGCTTAATCAAAACCAAAATGCATTTTTATCATGATGAACGCCCTTATATACAGCACATGCCGAAAGGCCAAAAGATACCTACATAACCTACGTTCGGCATCTATTGACAAAAATAATATCCTTCCAAAGACTATAAAAACAGAAACGTAATCTTAACGTAGTATCAAATTCCTCAAATCCAATCTCTGCAATCCGAGCAAAACAATAAAGTGACGGAGGTAACTAAGTGAATTCTATCAAAAGAGGAACGAAATTATTATTAATTGACTTCAGCCCACCTTTTTTTAAGTTTTTTTAAGACTATTGCACTAAGCACTAACCCTATTAGGTAGGTTAGGTACTATCCCTGTGATCAAGTAGGTATAATACTATAACATCTATCTATCTTTATGGTGTGGCTACAATATTCATTGCAAGGACTATTGCAGGATTTGCAGGTTGCATGACAACTTGCAGGTTATCGTGTCCGTTCGTTATGAGTTATGACACTTTTGAGCACCCAGAAACTTAATTTAATTAGTCTTTGAAATGTCGGATACCTTTGACTTCAGAGCGGCAAAATCAAAAAAGAAATTCACTTGTCGCAAACTCTTTTAATATACCGCCACGTCTTTGTCGGTAAATATCAAAAATATCGTAGATTTATTGTATTATATGTATTAGCTGTACAGGGGTGAATTCAGGCGGAAATAGAATCTGGATATTCACTTTTTCCGATTTAAATCCATTAAATTCATGGAAATAGAATAATTGGATCACATAAAGTATAACTTTGATTCTCACACAAAACTCTATTTATTTTTAAAGCATTATCGATTTTATTTTAGTGATAAATAATTTCTGAGAAGTAAACTCATCATCACATTCATTGGTCACCTCTACAATTGGGCTGTTTAATTTTACGTAACGTAAGTATTTGCCGTGCTGGTTTGGTTCCCGGTGGAGTAGAATAGGACCACCCCATCTCTTTTCATGGGTGTCGTAGAAGGCGACTATGGGATAGGGGCTGTTCTACATCCGACAATAAACACACAGCCCAAGACAAAGTGCCCAATCGACAAAATGTTGGTGTTAAATACTCCTCTGCCTACCCCTTTGGGAATTACGGGCGTGAGCATATGTATGTAGGAATGTGTATTACGTATACAGTAATATACTTATATTACTGGTGGTAGAGCCCCGCTGGAACCGTTAGGTGTCAGCATGAATGGGCCGGCTCGACCGGGTAGTTACCACCCTGGCACAGAATATCGACGTAAAATAACAGATCTACTGTTGTGTTTCGTTCGGTGAGTGTCAGTTCCGGAGGCCCAAACTCCCATCCCTCCTCTTCCTCTCTCCCCTTCCGCCTCCTTTATCCTGCCTTTCTCTTTCCACCGTCTCCTTCAGGCGGTAACGCGTTAGTAGCAGCCTTGGTGTTGCAAACGTCTATAGGCTACGGTGACCACTTTCCATCAGGTGGGCCGTAGGCATGTTTACCGCCGTAGAAACATAAAAAAAAAACAGACGTAAACTGATTTTGATGAAACTTTACAGTAATATTAGGTACCTACCTACCTACCCACCTACATAGGCTAGATTTTTTGCAATAACCAACGTACACGTTCAGTGCAGTAAATAGTAACAATATTCAATTTGATAATGAATTAGTAGGTACCTACCTAGTAACCTACCTTGTATTTCAACACTATTTACACAAATAGCAATTAATGAAAAAATAAATATATTTATAATCGTCTTATTCGATTCTGATTAATCAGTAAAAACGCGCCCAATCCGTCCCCTTTCGCCGGTGTCCTTTGACGGCAGCCATAATGTCGTTTTATCTCTATATTAAAATTTTTATTTTAAAGCGGTATCTCTTTGACAAATGTTACACGTGGAGAGTAGGCATAAAGCTTTAGCGTGGCAAGTACATACATTTCCATGTGCCAAATAGGCAAAAATCGGCGGTATAATGGTATACGTACCTACAGTCAGTGATAGTTGATGAATCATGAGACCTTTAATAGGGGCTGTCAATGAAATAATAGGTACCTACAACAAATGCATAGATCGATAAGTGCAAATAAGTGCAAGTCCTCTTTGTATCTACATGAAGCTTAAATAAATATAAAGGACTTCGAGTCTTGTGTCACATAAGTAAGTAGGTAGGTACCTACTTTACATTGAAACTGCATATTCTCATAATAAGCGTCACGTCGTCGGCGGCGGCGTCGCCAGAACAGAACCGAGTGTCTTTATAAAACGTTCGTTCCTCTGCCGAATGATAGTGGCTAGTGGCCTACCTACTTCTAAAAATATTAAAACACAAACCATTCATATTACACAGTAATTTAAAACAATTGAGGGACACGCGCCTATTACAGATTATGAATTAAAAAATCGTGTGTGTGTGTGTATCTACTTATTCTCGGGATAAAAAGTAGGTAACCTATGTGTTATTCTAGGATCGAGGCTCTAATGTAACTCTGTACCAAATCCAGAGCCGTTAGCCGTTAGAGCGTGATTGAGTAACAAACAAACATACAAACATCTTCACAAACTTTCACATTGACACTGCGCAAGTCGCCGCTCGCGCTGATTGTCGGTAACTAGTAACTACCGACAATGAGCGCGATTAAGTACCTAGTGTACCTACCTGCCTACGATGAAAAGAACTTCAGTCGTTGGCTAGCGCGGCTTGTGCCACGTCTATATTGGCACGCACGTCAGACATCGGGTCGTACGGCCGCCAGTGGTATGATACATAGGTATAACAACATGTGGCAATTTGTCTCTAAGGGAAAATGGAATAGGTACTAATTACCGCCTGTGCTCTTCATTAACTAGGGCTTTAGGTTCAAGGTCAGTGAAGTTTCCTTAACGTGAACATAGGTAGGTATAAAAACATACTACAAAAAAGCAACAGGTAAGTATGGTGGTAAGTACCTTATCTCATCATCATTCTCTGAGCCTTTTCCCAACTCAGTTAGGGTCGGCTTTCTACTCTAAGTTGCGGCTAACTACGATATTTTCCGTGAAGCGACTGACGTCGGACCTCCACAACCAATTAATTGGCGATATCGAAGTTCTGTAGTTAGACTAGTCGGACTTTTGAGGGCTCCAACTACCCGTAACGACTGTCACAGATGTTCGTATGGCAACCGGGACCGACGGCTTAACGTGCTCTCCGAGGCACGACCAGACCAATGCAAATACCCATTTTCATGCACACAAATATTTGCACTGAGCGGGGATCAAACCCGCGCCTCCTGCGTACCGGTCGCGTTCACTACCACTACGCCACGGAATAGGTAAGGTACCTACCACAGCCTCCGTCTATCATTTTATCAGTAGGTATAGACGTAGTAGGTACCTAGGTACTATTATTTATTCTGTGGTATAGAAACTAAATACCTAGTACCTACATACTCAGGTATTAAAAATGCTCAAATCTCAGTTTGACTTCACTGCAAGACTGCAAGAGTCTTGCAGACGTAGTCTTGTCTTGCGCAAGTCTTGCAAGGGTCAGTCTTGGTCTTGGTCTTGCAAAAAATAGGTGGTCTTGGTCTTGGTCTTGGTCTTGCAAAACTGCAAGACCAAGACCAAGACTGCAAGACTCTTGTTCTTGCAGTCCGATTTTGGGCAACACTAATGAATAGGCTTTTCGCACTTCGACTTGCAATGTTTGTTTGTCAGTTTATTTGTGAAAGTCTATTCTTGCAAGCTGAATGAAACCACTTCGTCTTGTCCTACGGAGTTTAATTTTTCCATGCTGCCGATTTTTTATTGCCGATGATAACGCAATTTTATGGTAATCAGGTCATGCCTGAATCGTCAACCACGATTGGATTCAGACAAGGGAATTCTTCAAAGTGGATTTATGGTGCCCCATGATTCTTCAAGTCTCGAGTGAATAGGTGCCTTCTAGAAGGCGGGGACATCGTGGTTTCCAAACCCGAGGGGGCCATCTCGAAACCGGAGATGGCTCAGGGTTAGTCGGGGTGCAAGGGATATGCTCTATGGGCAACCTTACACCCCGGCGTCTGAAGACCCGAGACGATGTGCAGTTTTAGTCGCTTCAAGCCCGACATAACCGCCCCCGCTGGCCGGCGGGGGGGTAGCCGAAGGGATTTCCGCACGAAAAAAAAAAAAAGGTATCTTCTAGGCAAACGTGATCCATCGTAGACTACATCGTCACTTACGACCAAGTGAGATAGAGGTAGAACGTGAGCCTAAAATTCATTAAAAAAAACTCTTCGGGGCAGGCTTTTCTCTCGGGATGTATTCAATATTCAGTACTGACTACATGGTAATGTAACATTAACAGTATTTTCCATATGAGGTTTCAGAGGCGGATAACCATCCGTCTGTGTACTGTAGCGTCCGGGGGTTGGACGCCACAATACCTCGTGTTGATAAAAGATAAACACACGGGTTAAGCAGTAATATCTCATTTATTTATTAATTCAACAAAGCTTCCTATATCGAGTTTAGGGAGGTTTATACGTATATATTTATATTTAAGCGAACTGTAGGGAATCGCGGTCTCCGCTCAAGGACTGAGCCTAAATTCAATACACTTATATCTTCTCTTCGGCCGGCGGACCAGTCGCCCGCTGTCAGCCGAACCGCCGAATCCAATTGTTTTTCTTCCCTCGACATATTTGAATCAAACAAGTATTTATTTTTAAACTCTGACACACGATGGCCAGGTCAATGAACTGTAGTGATCGAATGAGGTCGGAGCACTACAGTACCAACGTCATTACGAGAACCCAACTCTCCTTATATGATAGTAGATTAGTATTATCAATTGCATACATAATTCTAGAAATTCACATTAAAAATAAATAATTTAATTAATCCGCCCCTGTATTTAAGTATGTTTATCCGCATTCTAGAACCCGTATGATAAGCTCTGCTTGGTTTAGGTCTAGGTGGCCTTGTGTTCTTTGTTCTACAATATTTATTTATTTATATTTATTTAAGTGGGGCGTGAAGAAGCATTTGTCGAGGCCGTCAACCGACAACGGTTAACGGCCTCGACGGCTATTACAAAATAGTATCTTCTGGACTTCACCCCAGCTTCTCACTATTCAGCGGGGTGCAGTAAATTGACGGACTGAGTATAAAAAAGCGGCCAAGTGCGAGTCGGACTCGCCAATTAAGGGTTCCGTAGTAGCCAGTAATTTAATATGTTTTTTTTTAAATTTTTATATTAGAGTTGATTGTGTGAAAGGTAAATTGCGGTTTACGATTTATGACGTATTAAAAAAAAGTACTTACTAGATCTCGTTGAAACCAATTTTCGTTGGAAGTTTACATGGTAATGTACATCATAATATTTCTTTTAGTTTTATCATTCTCTTATTTTAGAAGTTACAGGGGGGGGGGTACCCATTTTACCACTTCAGATTTATCTCTCACGCAAACTATTCAGTTTAGAAAAAAATGATATTAGAAACCTCAATATCATTTCTGAAGACCTATCCATAGATACCACACACGTGTGGGTTTGATGAAAAAAATATTTGGGGAACCCATACATAAAATTTACATAAAATTTACTGTTTTTTTTCTATTTTTGTGTGAAAATCTTAATGCGGTTCACAGAATACATCTACCGACCAAGTTTCAACAGCATAGTACTTATAGTTTCGGAAAAAAGTGACTGTGACATACAGACGGACAGACAGAAATGACGAATCTATAAGGGTTCCGTTTTTTGCCATTTGGCAACGGAACCCTAAAAATCATTATATTCGAATTTCAACCTATGGATAAACATAGTGGATAGTCACAGTAAGTCGCAATATAAACTAGTAGACCACATTATGCAACTCAACAAAATCAATACAATTGTAACTGCTTAGCACCTCAGGCTTCAGATGACACGGATTTTTCTCCGTAACTCAGCATCGGAAAACCCTGAGTTATTATTTAGTAGTTGTAGTTACGGCGATCAATCAGCGCGCGAGGGTTGATTGGTCAAATCTACGAAGATCACAGCCGGGGCGGGCTCGAACGATGTTTATTTATCTGTTGTGAGATGTTAAGCGTAGTGGAGGACGGAGATTGGACGGAAAAATATATTATTTTGACTTTTGAAATGCCTTTTTTTTTACGTGCGGAAATCCCTTCGGGACCCCCCCGCCGGCCAGCAGGGGTGGTTATGTCGTGTCTCGACTAAAACCGCACGGTGTCCTCCCCAAGTGTCCGTTGCCGGGCACCCCGGGTAAGCCCTCGAAAGGATAACCCCAGGGTTGCCGGCGGACTTTGCCCGCCACCGCAGCCTCGCCTGGTGGGGTCAGGTTTTATCCCGCTTCGGTGAGTTGGCAGGCATGTGTAGGGCACACACGACACGCCTCCGCCACCTTTGAAATGCCTTACCTACCTTTCTTCTCGGGGCCGGAAGATTCCTTCTGCGAACAAGTAATGCTCGAGAAAGAGGCGGCGGAGCGGGTCCGGGAGAGACTCAGGTCTCTACCGATCCGCAGAACCCGCAAAGCGTGGAGGCGATACAGGCGTCGGAGGTCGCTGAACCACCTCCGTCCTCCATGAGCATAGGCCTGGGGGTGACAGATGGAGCCGTCAGTCTCCCTAGCAGAAGCATTCCGAAGCAGCGGCGTACTGCGCGCCCCTTTCTTTTTGGGGGCACGACGGGGACGGGGCCACGATCCCAAACCCGGGGAACCATCTCGAAAGCGAAGATGGCCCTGGGTCAGCCGAGGTGCGAAGGAAATGCCTTATGAGGCCACCTTAGAGACGAAGTGCGAGTTTAGTCGTTTCGAATCCGACATATCCGACATAAATGGTTTGGTTGGTCAATCGAATATGTTATCTTAATATGCATAGTTAAGTTAATAAAAACATATAAAAAATTCAGTGTTGTTGTTATTAATTACTACAGTTTGTTTTTTTTAGGGTTCGTACCAGTACCCTTATAGGATCACTTCGTTGTCCGTCTGTCTGTCAAGACCTTTTTCTCAGGAACGTGTAGAGGCGTTATGTTGAAATTTATATCAAATACTGAGATTTGCAACGACTTAAAGCTAAAAAAACAAACTTCTAAGTCAATGCAATCAAACGATACAGCCGTTTATGCAAATTAGCAAATTAGCAAATTAGCAAATTAGCAAATTAGCAAATTTAACCAAATGCACGGGTATCAAACGGGCACTTCCCGTTGACCTAGAATAATGAAATTTGGCAAATAGCAGGGTCTTATAGGACAAGTAAAGGGAACATAACAAAAATAAATCTGTATATCTGTCTGTCAAAACCTTGTTCTCGAGAACGCGTGAAGGTAACAAGTTCAATTCATATCAAATTATATCAAATACTCGAGTCTAATGTCTTGAAAAATCAAACTTCTAAGACAACACAATCAAAAGCTATTGCTATTTATGCAGCACGGAACCCTCAGTGCGCGAGTCCGAGTCGCATTTGACCGGTTTTTTTCTATGAACCATGCAAATTTTAAATTACTTTTGTGTTACTTTGGATAAAAGAATTGCGGGAAACATCTTGTTGTTATGAATCAAAGTGAGTTGATTGAAGACTTGTGAAAACTTTGTTAGTTCCTTTCAAATAGTTCGGGTAAGAGGGAAAAGGCCTACATATGCAAGTTCGTCGTTGTCTACTATGAAATAGATATTTTTAAACCTATAAGACGTTGATGTTTACTGCTTTTAGTGTAGTACTGATACATCCTACTGACTAATCTTACGAAAAATGTCTCAGAGAATTTTAATTATATTTTGTACATTCAGCTATACCTAGATCCAAACTAAGCTTAGCTTATAACATGGGTTCTAGATACCTTTTTTTGAATAGAAAGCACCCAGACCAATTTTTATTATATTCGTGAGTACAAATATTTGGTACAAAAAGCGGTAATCGAACTGGAGACCTCCAAAATAGTAAATGACTGAGTTCATATTCACAAACAGCAGGTGGCCGGCTCGGAGGTGAGGCGGGCTTAAGTCAAGAAGATTTTGGTGGAACCCACCTTTAGTAGCCTTCGTGGCCTGTGAACGCTTGCGACGCCAAAAGTGTGACTCATCCGTTGTCACCTTCAGACAGGGGAGGAGAATACGAAAAAGAAAATGAAGAAGGCCTTTTCTTTTTACGTGCGTAAATCCCTTCGGATACCCCTCCGCCGGCCAACGGGGGTGGTTATGTCGTGCTTCGACTAAAACCGCACGGTGTCCTGCCCAAGTGTCCATTGCCGGGCACCCCGGGTAAGCCCTCGAAAGGATAACACCAGGGTTACCCGCGGACCTTGGCCGCCAGCGCGGCCTCGCCTGGTGGGGTCGGGTTTTATCCCGCGTCGGTGAGTAGGCAGGCGTGTGTAGGACCACACGACACACCTCCGCCACGGCCTGCTTCTGTAAGGACGGCAAGTCGGCCAGGCCAGGCAAGGAGGCCTGTCTTAATACTCACGACCTGAAAAAATTAAGTGTTACGAACAAGAAGCCAATATTTGACCCTGCCAATACATTCGTACTGGTAAAAGTATGACTCTGCTACTTAGGTCTACCTTAATCATTACCTTTCTTTATTGTAGTATATGAAAACACTCCACATATTCCCACTCTATTTATTTATTTGTGTGTGTATCTATATATTTGTATACTATGTAATTAAGCGTAGCGAGCCGAAGGAAAGCGAAGCGTCTTTGGTTTCAAAGTTGCATTTCAAACAAATGATACTCCTCCGAGACCGTTTGACCGATCTCGACCAAATTTGCGACGGTGATCAAGTAGACATTACTGAGTGTCGTAAGGGGTCGAATGTCCAGATCGGTCTTACCATCGAGGAATAATCACCGAAAAACCAAATCAATGGAAAAAGTCGACTGGTCACGTTGACCTATTGTTGGATAGGCAAAGTTTGGGTTGATTGGGAAGCTGGTAACCGTCCTAGTTATTATTCATGTGACGAATTCTATTAAATATTTATAAAACTACACCAACACTCACTTATACTATGTACTCTTCATTCCTGTCCATTCTAAGGTTCTAAGGTCCATTCTAAGGTGGAAGAGATCACTTTTAGTGATAGGCCGCCCATTGTGCATTTAACTGTAAATGTTCCAAATTTGTATCCATAATGATTTTGGTGTACAATATAGAATTATCTATCTATCCATCTTAAATGCTCCTACACATTTGGGACAAACTTGTTTTCTTCAATCCGGAACTTTTCAGAGGCTACGTGCCGCGGAAATTACATAACAAAAACCTCAATAATCTTTTGCCCAACAAGAAATCGAACCGAAACTAAGAATTTTCTAACAAAAAAAATTAATAACAATTTGTCCAAAACTATGATCAAACCACAATTGAGGGTCTTATGACACAAAGACTCAATACCAAATTACTCAACCCGGGACGCTAACCAGCACCTCGTACATATCAGTCGCATACTACTGTAACTGTTTCAGCTTCATCTAACTATTTCAGAGGTGCAACGGTAATGGTACCGTTGCACCTACGAAACAGTTAACTCACATGTTATCTTTTCCCTACAATCCCGGGTCCTTTAAGTGGGGCGTGAAGAGCACACTTTCATATCAAAAATCTCAAAGAAACTCCGCATTTTCTCATGTATCCTTGCCTCAAGCTTATAAAAATCAACAACGGAAATTGTACGTCAGGTTTCCAGCAGGCAACTTGTTGCTGGGAGGCGTGTCTGGCCCGCCCACCGGGTCGTGAGGCTCCTTGTGCTGAGGAGCTTAGTGGTAGTGAGCACGCGGAGCTGAGCAGACGTCATGGCATCCCTCCTCAAGTTTGATATGAGAGTCCTGTCACCAGAACGCTGACGTTTACTAAAACGGAAGGTAAGATTAAATTATGATTTTAGGGACAGATATTTTTTGATTTTTTGACTGACTTCAAAAAAAATTGTGAATAAATATCGGTAATAATTAAATACTAATTTAGGAAATTCTACACAGAGCTATATATACCAAAAGTAAGTGTAGCTTCACTAGCATATATTCTAAAAACCGAAAAAGCATAGGTACTTAGAAAAAAATTATTTTTTTTGCAAATACATACATAGGATATTTTAGAATACAATTTTTTAGATATTCTTAAATAGATTTTTTCAATTTTAATAACTTACTTTAAAAACAAAAAGGGTAGTTATTCAGTTCTTCGAAATACATTTTTACGTGTTTCTATTTTTTCTTGAAAAGAATATGATTAACTGGAATAAGTACCTTTTGTTTTTTTTTTCGTGCGGAAATCCCTTCGGATACCCCCCCGCGTGCCAGCGGGGGTGGTTATGTCGGACTTGAACCGACTAAAACCGCACGCCGTCTCGGGTCTACAGACGCCGGGGTGTAAGGTTGCCCATAGAGCACCCCGCACCCCGACTGACCCTGGGCCATCTCCGGTTTCGAGATGGCCCCCTCGGGTTAAGAATGGAATAAGTACCTTTTTTTTTTTTTTTTAGTATTTTTTAACAACGCCGGCTACGGTAAAGATAAATTAAACTAGGTCTGCAAGGCGAATCGCTGCTTGCAATGTTGAGCAGAGTGAGACATCGTGATTCTTGTCCAATAGATTTGACCGCTATTGCGGAATCAGATTTTGAAAATTTGGAACAGTGATCATTCCTCCGTGGCAAGTCCGATTTTGAAAATTCTTTTTGAAAGTCACAACTCTGGACATGCTTTCTGAGCGTGTAAAGTTTGGTCACAGTGTCTCGAGCGGTTATTATGTAATTCCATCTGGAATTGTTTTAACGGTGATCATTCCTCTGTGGTAGCATTAATTTTTTCAAAATATATCCATAAACCTTCTTCTGATTGACCTCTTTGATCATGCCAAATTTGGTTCTGATTGGATTAGTAGTTTAGGAGGAGATCTGTGACAAAGAAAATCCTGAAGTCTGGTATGAGGAGCTTTCGCTCGACTTTGTCTCACTCAGCTCAATAAAAATGAAATCCTTGATCACAGCCTCAAGATACATCGACTTGAGTCTTCGTAGGCACTTATTAAAACAAGAACGTCATAGAGTCATCTCATATCAACTAACTATCTATATACTACTATAAACTTGTAAATTAGTTGTGACTGTACATTGGATATTTAAAAAAAAAACTTGGGTTATGTTAAGTGAACGATTATGAACCCAAAATTTTTTTTTTTTTAATTTTTGTCTGTTTGTTGGCAATGGACGCAAAAACTTTTTGATGCGGTTTTTTCTATTAGAAAGGTCATGGTGCTGTATGTTTGATTGCAATTGGTTAAATATAACCGGATATATGACCAAAAAACGATAACCGAACTCCCGCGGGTGGATCCGAGGGCACGAGTTTCAAATAAAAACGATTACAAACTTTTACACAGTCCTTTGATCGATAAATAACTATCAGAGCCCAGGATTCACTCACTTACTCTTTCGGCGCTTTTCCATATTTTTTTTATTTTAGTTTTTACGGGAGCAACTGCCGTCGGACCTCCCCAATGATTATACCTGCGCTGAAAGCTCGCCCATCATTCAGCAGATGGGTATCGGCTTGCAGGACAGATTGTCTTGGACCCCGAAGATCTTGTTCCCCACCATGCACCCCAATAACTATTCAAAGAGATAACTTATATAAACTAAGTATTAAAACTGAGACTATTTTGAAGAGCTAAGAGTAAGGGATTGGTCGCGGGTTCAAGTCCCGTCCTAGATGTTCTCTTTTTCCGATCTAAATCTTTAGCTTTGAATACCTTTTTTTTACGTGCGGAAATCCCTTCGGATACCCCCCCGCCGACTAGCGGGGGCAGTTATGTCGGGCTTGAACCTACTCAAACCGCACGCCGTCTTGGGTCTTAAAACGTCGGGGTGTAAGGTTACCCATAGAGCATATCCCTCGCACCCCGACGAGCTTTTAGTACCTTTTTTTTTCGTGCGGAAATCCCTTCGGAGACCCCCCCCCCCCTCCGTCCAGCGGGGGCGGTTATGTCGGGCTAGAACCGACTAAAACCGCACGCCGTCTCGAGTCTACAGACGCCGGGGTGTAAGGTTGCCCATAGAGCATATCCCTCGCACCCCGACGAGCTTTTAGTACCTACCGCGTGCTGTGTGTAGTTTCTATATCATTATAGACCACTTGTAATTCCGTAATATTGTATTCTCAATACACACACACATAACTTCACGCCTGTATCCCCGAAGGGGTAGGCAGAGGTATATTACACACCCACGATTCTCCAGTTATGTTAAAGGTCCCAATGTAATAGGAGGCGAGCCTATTGCCATCTACCGGGCACATTATTAAGCGAGCGATAATTAACATTTAATAATGCACACATAACTTCAAAAAGTCAGAGGTGTGTGCCCGGGACGACTGGGGATCGAACGCGAGACCTCGTCTCAGCAGTCCACTACGTACACCACTAGGCTATCGCCGCTTCGGAGTCTGAATTCTCAATAACTATCTCAAAATCCGCAAGACTATTGAAATTAAAATACACCCTTATTTTATTAAAGAGGATGGTTGGGACGTACCACCAACTTGGGGTCTAGATATTCACTTACTAACACCCAAGAAAAAAGAAAATCAAAACACAGCAAGGCTTCAAGATACTTTGAGGTCATTCTGTGTAAATAGTAACACCGAAAATTAAACAACGTTCGGGAGCCTTGAGATAACTTTCTCCCCGCGACCATGGCTTCTGAAAAGCAACCGAAACGTATATATATATATATATAAGTATATATATGTATATAGAAATATAAATAATGTTATGTTATGTTAAATAACACCAAGCGATCTATCGCGGTACAATCCGTAAAAAAAAGGGACCGAAATTAAAGATCGTAAAAAATGGCCATTAGCTCTAGTAGAAAATTATTATTAATTTTAACAAAGCAATAAAAACAAACAGTTCAGTACTAATTCTAGGTTAGACGCTAAAAGTTCCCGGTTGACGGCAATTGGCCACCGTCTATTGCCTTATCATCTACATGCATCAAAATCTACAACTGGTAAAATCTGCCTATACTCTACACCGTCTATTCAGCAGACTGTTAGTTCGATTAATCAAACTGTACGGACAAAAAATCCGCCATTGGAATATACCAACTGAATAAAACAATTTTAAAAAAAGAGGCCAAGTGCGAGTCGGACTCGCCCATTAAGGGTTCCGTAGTAGCAAGTAACGTAAGTTTTTATTTTATTTTTATATTTGAGTTGATTCAATGAAAGGTAAACTGCGGTTTACGAAGTATGACGTATTAAAAAAAAACTATTTACTAGATCTCGTTCAAACTAATTTTCGGTGGAAGTTTACATAGTAGAATTATTTACATAGTACTCTTATTTTAGAAGTTACAGGGGGGGGGGGGACACACATTTTAGCACTTTGGAAGTGTCTCTCGCGCAAACTATTCAGTTTAGAGAAAAATGATATTAGAAACCTCAATATCATTTTTGAAGACCTATCCATAGATACAACACACGTATGGGTTTGATGAAAAAAACATTTTTGAATTTTAGTTCTAAGTATGGGGAACCCCCAAAATTTATTGTTTTTTTTTGCTATTTTTGTATGAAAATCTTAATGCGGTTCGCATAATACATCTACTTACCAAGTTTCAACAGCATAGTTCTTATAGTTTCGGAAAAAAGTGGCTGTGACATACAGACGGACAGACAGACAGACATGACGAATCTATAAGGGTTCCGTTTTTGCCATTTGGCAACGGAACCCTAAAAATCATCATCCTCATACCGGTTTTCCAGTTGCGTCCAAAGTTTGGAGCCCGAGGTCCACTTATGGTTTTTGATTGGTACGTCGGCTTTCCCAGGAGTGACAGCTATCTGAACTCCCATCCCCTAGAGGAATACCTGCGCCAGTACCTTGTCTGTCATTAGCAGGTACACTGACCAGCAAGTGAGGTTGCCTTGGACCCCAAATATGTTGGTTGTCCGACTCGCCGTCCTTACAGAAGCAGGCCGTGGCGGAGACGTGTCGTGTGGTCCTACACACGCCTGCCTACTCACCGACGCGGGATAAAACCCGACCCCACCAGGCGAAACCGCGCTGGCGGCCAAGGTCCGCCGGTAATCCTGGAGTTATCCTTTATTATCCTCCCCGAAAAAAAAATGGTACAGGGCCTTTTTTTTTTTTTACGTGCGGAAATAAAAATAAAAAATAAAAATAAAATTGCTTTATTGCAACTGACAGTAATAACAAATTAACAATGTGTTCGATAGTGACTGCATTAGTGAAACACTGTGGCGCAGTCACTAACGGCCACCTCCAGATAGGGGGCGCATGCGTTCCTTTTGCTTATAACTAACCTTAATCATTACCTATAATAAGTATTATAAAACATTAACTGGGTCTGTGGAGTGAAAGAAGAGTGGAATGTGTATAAGAGGGTGTGTGTATGGGTGTATATGTGTGTGTGTGTGTGTGTGTGTGTGTGTGTGTGTGTGAGAGAGAGAGAGAGAGAGTGTGTGTTTGTGTGTGAGGATTTGTTTGTGTGTGAGTGAGAGGGAGGGTGAGTGAAGAAGTGTGTGGGTGTGTTAATATGACTGTGTGTGTTTATGTGCGTGTGTGTGTGTTGTTGCACTAGTACAAATAATAGAAACAGAAATACACTAGTTGTGCTGGGAGATGATTTAAACAATAGATGCAATCAAGTCTTCTGTTTCTTCGTAACTTAGACCATGCAGCCATTCTGTAGCTCGTGATTTACAGAGGAGGATAGGGTTAGCATAGACTTTTAAAATTTTATTTACTTTGTTGTAGAGGGAGGGGGCAAAGAAATGGTAGTGTCGTTTAGCAAGTTGTGTTTTGCACAATTCAATGTTACAAACTCTGTCCGATCTGCGTTTTTTGGGCTTATGAGAGTAAGGAAGCTCTGTATGCTTTCGAAGTATAACTTTTTGTAGGAAGAGTTTTCGCACTGTCAAAACCTTCATTAGGTCGTATAACTGAGAGGTGGGGAACCATATAGGCTTAAAGGACATAACCTTAAGGACACCCCTGTGCGCTCTTTCGAGAACAAGGAGGTTCGTTTTTTCCGTACCACCCCATGCTGCAATACAGTAGCCTGCCACTGACTGCGCTAGGGCGAAGAATACAATTTTAAGTGTAGGCAGGTCTAGAACTGAACGAAGGTTTTTGAAAAGATACATTAGTTTCCTCAGTCGACCGGTTGTAACTTTTATATGTTCTTTCCAAGAAAGTAGTTGGTCGGGGCGGTTATGTCGGGCTTGAACCGACTAAAACCGCACGCCGTCTCGGGTCTTAAAACGCCGGGGTGTAAGGTTGCATATAGAGCATATCCCTCGCACCCCGACTGACCCTGGGCCATGTCCGGTTTCGGGATGGCCCCCTCGGGTTTGGGAACCACGATGTCCCCGTCTTGCCCCGGTTTGGGGGAGGGGCGCTAGTCGCCCCAAGTTAGGCCCTGTACCTTTTTTTTTTTTTCGTGCGGAAATCCCCTCGGATACCCTCCCGCCGGCCAGCGGGGGCGGTTATGTCGGGCTTGAACCGACTAAAACCGCACGCCGTCTCGGGTCTGCAGACGCCGGGGTGTAAGGTTGCCCATAGAGCATATCCCTCGCATCCCGACTGTTAGGCCCTGTACCTATATTTAAAAAAATGCTAAAATGACCACCTAGCCGAGGTTGAAGCAGCAACTTCAACTCATGATATTATCACAGTGTAATAAGGAATCGAATCATCTGAGGGGCAAAAGCTCATCTATAAGTTGGCGAGTATCAGGGTCCAAGTGCCGCTGTGTTAAAGACCCTGGGGCAATCTATTATACGAAGAAGTCGCGGTGAAGGAGAGATCGCGCTCTTATTACCACGAGCTGCCAAATAAGCATGAGAAAGAGAGGCAGCAACCGGATCTCCTTCTAGATCAAGAACTAGTGCCACCGATAACGCCTGGAGAATTTCAGACTGCTTTTCGCCGCATTAAGAATCGGAAGCTTTTGGAGCCGATGGAGTCCCCACCGAGCTCTGGAATGCGATGGGTTCCCGTGGTGTGGGCTTCCTTAATTATCATTTCAACCGCGTACTCCTCATCGGGAAGATCCCAAATCAATGGATCCAGTCTTCAAAGGCAAGAGGTCGGTCCAGGAGAGTTGCACTCTCGTTCGCATAGGTGATTATTTAGTCGTGAGATGACTGGTGTCATCGATGACCCCAAAATGTCGTTTAGGTTTAAGGGGCAGGTCTATAAAACCAACATTAGGCCTGTCCTTTTACACGGCTGTGAAGCGTGGCCATTGCTAGAGCGACATAAGCAGGAGCTGGGTGTCCCAGAGACGAATATGCTGCGATGGATGCCCGGAGTCACGCATAAAGATCGCGCTGGCACTCCCGCATCCGCGGCAGCCCCCAATTCCGTGACATTACAGATACAATATAGGAGTTACACCTTCGCTAATGCGGCTACGTTTTACGGCAGCCACCTGATTACGTGGATAACAAATGTCTGGCCATGGCACCTCCGTCGGGCCCCGGTAGGAGTGGAAATCCCAAGAAGTGCTGGTTTGACGTCGTAAGGGATGACATGTGTGCCAATGGCCTCACCACCATGGATGCCCAAGACCTTGCAAAGTGGAGAAGGAACAGCAGGAAAGCGGACCCTGGGCTCCGAGGTGGAGCCTCGGATGCAATTGGGATACAACACTGAGATGAGAGTTCGTTAGATTAAAATATTATGCTTGGTGAAATCATAGTTTAAAATTTTATTAACACATAGGTTTATGAACAAACAATCGGACAAGTAAATACGTTCCTCGACTACTCGAAAACAAAGGGAAGAAATTACGTAAAAATAGGCTTTGTCTAGTTACATAATCACTATCCTATTTGAACTTATCTATGCAAATAAATAAAATGGAAGTGTCTGTTTGTAGTATCAAAATTAATATCAGATTTTCCATTATTGCATATGAATGCATGTATACACGATAGTCAACCCAAAAATACAATTTTTTAAATTTTCGTCTGTCCGTCTGTCTTTCCGTCTATTTGAAATAGGTAATCTTTGGAAAGGCTGGGCCGATTTTGATGGGACTTTCACTGGTAGATAGGTAATACAAGCACACACGATGATAGATAAATATGTAACATTAAATTCAATTCTGCCCGATTCCTTAATATAATAGCGTGATGATATTCATTATGAAATGTTTATGCGTCTCTATTCAACTACCTTTTATACGTGGGTAGCTCTGTAGAGATTTGTAATTTTACATTTTACTGCTCATTACCTTTTAGATATAGCGTGATGAGTTATAGTCTAGATTTTGATCTTGACTGAGTTCTACTGAACTACAAAATTTCGTAAAGATCTACTTAGTAATAATAAAGTTGTCATCAATAATAGTTTAGACGGATTTTGCTCTACTGGTCCTATCATACCTATAATAGCGTGATGATATATGTATAGCGCAGTTTATGACTAGCTTTATGACTACCTTAGAAGAATGTTCATGCACAATTTTAGTCAAATCTGTTCTTTAAATGATGCTCGGACATCGAAATTAAAAAGCAGAAAAACCAAGCAGAAAAAGAGACAATAATTCTAAAAATCACATTTTCGGCATCGGTATCGCTCCTAGAACACACCAATTATTTCTTTGGAAAAATCTTCAATGTACATCTTTCACCTCGGTAAAAGCTCTCTATACTTCGGTTGTGACGCTATTCCTCCTAAACTAATCGACCAATTTTGACCAAACTTGACATGTAAATACAACTTGATACCCGGAAGGTTTAGAAAAAATAAAATAGAAAATCGAACATACCATGGAGGAATAATCACCCTTTAAAAATTTCAAAATCTGTATACTCCATAATGATCAATGTTGAGACCACGATGTTAACTTAACGATAAGACAGAAAATAATCACTGAAAAAACAATTCAACATAACATAACATAAACTCCCGCCTGTATCCCCGAAGGGGTAGGCAGAGGTGCTAGCACCCACATTTCACCAGTTTATGTTTAGGTCCCAATGTAATAGGTGGCGAGCCTATTGCCATTAACCGGGCACTTATAAAACCTGCGATAAATACACACATAATTTCGAAAAGCATCGAAAAGTCATTGGTGTGTGCCATGGTAATACCTGGGATCGAACCCGAGACCTCGTCTCAGCAGTCCTTTAAGACCAATTCAATGGTATTCAGTTGAAAAAAATCACTCAGCTCAACATTGCAATAGCAGAATACATTGCGCCCCTAGTTATATGTATAGATTAAAAAATTATCAGTTCTAGAAAAATGATTTTAATACAAAATTGTTGATGGCACATTTTATTTTTGATTCTAAATTTAAATTTAAAAAAAATATGATAAAAGGTGGGAAACTTCATCTTAATTGGTCTTCGATCTAATCAAAGTTCTGCGTTTTCCCATTTTTGATGATTTTAACTAAAATATTTAATAAAACAGCGGTCTACGGGAGTGAAGACCAACTTCAGACAACCTGCAGTTTCGTTGTTTAAATAATAAATATAAATAAATAAATATTCTACGACATTCTACACAGCGCTTTCTAGACCCAAAGTAAGCATAGGTAAACTAGCTTGTGTTATGGGTTCCAGACTGCGGATAAACATACTTATATACTTTTTTTTTTGTAAATACATACATATTATACATAGAAACACCCAGACCAATGCAAATAGACATATTCATGCATACAAATATTTGCACTGAGCGGGAATCGAACCCGCGCCCCCTGTCGTAGCAGTCAAATGCACTACCGCTACGCCACAGAGGCCGTCAAACGTTTACTGAATAACCGTGTTCCTCCCGCAGATTTAAGAACAATATCGCATTACCGTAGAATTGGGTTGTCCTTTCGCCATAGACTGTAAAAACTGTCTTGCGTGGAGCTTGTGATCCGACTTCTGCCTTGATGTCATTCAGCTACTTCGCCTGTTAGTCGACAGTGAAACCACAATTCAAAATAACGCTTTGTGTAATCCGCAAAATTCCTTTGTATAGTACATCCTTCTAGCATGCCTACAGCACGAACCATTTCTTCTCGGCTCAAAAGTCGTTGTTGCATGGCACCAAGATTTGCAGTTTTTTTTTTATTAAATTAATTTTTAAGTTATAAGTTTTATATTCTCTTTTTAAATCAAATTTGTAATTAGAAATAGAAAGGTGCCATCAACAATTTGATTTTAAAAACTTTTTCCTAGAATTGTCATTTTTTAAATTACTTATGTTAATGTAAAATATTTTGTTGTTTTGAGGTGTGAAGGCGCAACATATACTCGTATAAATACTATTTAATTCGAAGGTATAACACGAGTAAACCGTTGAACAGATTAAATGAATATAAATGAACCATTTTCAGAATTAACATATAGGACTCTTTTCATCCTGGGAACAAGTTACTTTGAGGAACGGGAAAACTAAACAACGCGGGCGAAGCCGCGAAAGGTATGGCCAGTTCGTTGCTTAGAGTGAAGGCACAAGGAGATTTACCTACTTCCTATCCTACCGTATAATATTATAAATGTAATAGTTTGTGAAGATGTTTGTTTGTTTGTTAGTCAATAACGCTATAACGGCTGAACGGATCTGCGTGAAATTTGGTACAGGGATAGATATAGTCTGGAATAAGACCACGTGGGCGAAGTGGTGGGTTAAATATACCTACAAAATAAGTGTTCAAGTGCAAACGTACACCAATATAGCTTATTCTCATAGGTAAAGACCATATAAAGGACACTTGCGAAAAAGGAAAGCTTCGACCGAGATATATTATCATTTTGAGTTTTATAAAAAAAAGTATAACTGTAGACATTACACTGGTTTGTACCATACTGTCGATAATGTAACCGAATATTTCAGAGCATTCTCAAATTGAACAACTTTCCGAACGAATCACAATAAAAGAAAACGGTGAACGAATTAAGGTGTACAGTTTAGTGTAATTAAGCCAAAATAACTTTGTTTTTAACAAAGGAACAAAGTGAGTTGGCACAAAGTGGAACAAAGAACGCACAGTATTCCGACATTCCGACTTTTAAGTAAACACTTTTATACATTTCACCTTTTGTTTTCAATGTTCGCTTTTTTGTCACACAAAATAGCCGCGCACTTTAGAGACTACCTACAAAATTAAAGGTGTTATTGTATTTGTTAAAATATAAAGCAATAAATATCGCAATAAAATATTGTTGTGTGGTTTCTTTATGGTTAAGTTAACTGTTGCCCACGGCTACACCTATGCGAGTGATTTTCCGTTCCTCTGACCTGATCGTAGAAATAAGCTCCTGTGGAGCTTATTTCTACGATAAAAAGTAGCAAATGTGCTTATTTCGGTTATACTCTATTTTTTCTTGTGGAAATCCCCTCAGATATCCCCCGCCGGCCAGTGGTTATGTCGGGCTCGAACCAACTAAACCAAACGCCGCCTCAGGTCTTCACACGCCGGGTTGTAAGGTGACACATAAAGCACTTCCCTCGCACCCCGACTGACCTAAGGCCATCTCCAGTTTCGAGAGAACGAACAAACAAACAAACTCTTCAGCGTTATTATTAGTATAGATATAGATTTAGGATTATATCTGATTTTCCTAATGTTCTTACCAGTCCTTTTCTGTTTTATCCGCCATACGCTACATCCATGTTATAATTTTGCAGAGTTCCATAAAATTTTCAGTTGACAGACAGTTGAAATATGATTTATAAGCATAAAAAAGCAAACCAATTCTGAAACCATCAGCTTCGCATTAAAATCGGAGATTATTTCACTCTAATCCGCTTATGAACACATGATATCACAAATAAGATAATTCCACTTCGGTTTGCATTTATCTCCATAATAAGCATCGTAATGATATGTAGGCTTCTCATTCAAAATTTCTAGTCTGCTGCGATAACAAAAGTATGAGCAAACAGATATACACCTGAAGAATATACATTATTTACTAAAGAAAGATATGGGCCTTTCTCTATTCAAATACATTATATATACTGTATGGTGGATTTTAAGATCTATCAGAAGCGTTTGATTGTGTTGAACAACATACATTCTTACATAACTTAGACATAATATTATCAGAGATAGCCACTTAATTTAGTTGCCTTGTACCACAGATTACATAATATTATTCTAATTCTATTAGTTAATTCTATTGTATTGTACCTTGTCGATCGAATCTCTTTTAATCAAATATGATGCACTAGAGCTCCCGTCTCTATATGCATACCTACATTGAATACCACAGGGATCAATTCTTGGTCCTCTTTCTCAATATACATTTAAACGAGAATACTGATGATTGGCCATTTCACGAACGGAATTAGTAATTTCGGTTACTAAATATTCTTTTAAAAATGAAGTATAAGCAATAAGTTTATAAGGTTTCATCGAATGAATGGTACAGTAAGATACGAACAAACAAACATTAATTTTTAGACATTAGATGATGATATAATAATGAAAGATTTAAACAACATTCGAATTGAAATAACTCCATTTGGCAAATATTTGTGTAAAACGTAGCCGCTTTGTTTGAAGTTCACATTTTACAGGAGTGGCCTCACCAATCGAATTAATTTCGGTGAGCTAATGAAAAATGTACATATACCGTGTTATTGACCTGTGAGTATGACATACTCGTACCCAAGGTCGGACTGACCATATATTAGAGGTTATATGCCATCCTAACTGACGACCTAAATGTAAAATTGTTCTAATACACTTAAAAGGAAATCAAAAGAAGGAAAAGAAAGAAAGAAAGATGAGTTTATTAGGGCAGCTTTAAGATATTTAATACACAAAGAAAAGAATAACTTAGATTACAGCAATAGTGAGCATCTCGAAAGCGTGCCGAATTGGACCTGGTACAGCATAATACCAGGCCTAGCGCTGATTTTCAACCAGGCCCTTATCGACTCACGAATGTCAACCACCTTATGATAATATTAGATAACAGTAGTAAGTCTTAACTACAAAATAATACAGTATTAATAATAATAGTTATTAACTTTAAAGGAAAAAAAACAACGAAATAAGCGACGTACGTTTCGCATGCAATTTGACTAAGTCGACAAATCAGTTAAAGGAAAAGGACGGTGTACTACTTCACCAACCACCCATGAGTAACAATAACATACAACATATAATAACATAACTTCACGCCTGTATCCCCGAAGGGGTAGGCAGAGGTATATTACACACCCACGATTCACCAGTTATGTTTAGGTCCCAATGTAATAGGGCGCGAGCCTATTGCCATCTACCGGGCATGTTTCTAAGCGAGCGATAATTAACATTTTTAATACACACATAACTACGAAAAGTCAGAGGTGTGTGCCCGGGGCGACTGGGAATCGAACTCGAGACATCGTGTCGGCAGTTCGTTACGTACATCACTGGGCTATCGCCACTTAATAACATACAATAATAACAGTAGCATTCGTAACGTCCCTGGGGTTATCCTTTCGAGGGCTTACCCGGGTTGCCCGGCAACGGACACTTGGGGAGGACACCGTGCGGTTTTAGTCGAGACACGACATAACCACCCCCGCTGGCCGGCGGGGGGGTATCCGAAGGGATATCCGCACGTTAAAAAAAGAAAAAAAAAAAGCATTCGTAACGCATCCTATCCAGGAGAAATTAACAGATAAAAGACATATTCACATCTATCGTACGGAATTCCCGTTGTGCCTCAATCAAGTACCGCCGCAGTTTAATTTTTAATTAGTTAATTAGTTTAGTTTCTTTTACACCCAGCGTTTCGGAAGCTGTCTCTGAATGCGGCCGTCCTATGTGATGGAATGGACAATTATGGTGACTACTGCGTTTTGCCGCAATCACGTCTGCTTGACATATATGTGTAAAGAGAAGGAAATATTTTATAAAATCCCTGGGACCATCTGTTTCGATTCCAAGTCCATCAATTCCCGTTTCGCTTTCACGGCACTTAAAAATCTTCATCATTTGGCATTGTTCCCGGTTGAAGCCAAGGCTTTCACATTGAAGACCAGGGTCTACCTACTCCTTTTGATTTAACTCAAACAGCTTTCATACAAACTTCTGCCGGCTTACCTCCTCCCAACCCTGAAAGCCTGCGCCAGAGATCGTCTGTCAATTGGCAGATGTAAAGGCTTCCAGGTGATGTTGGCTTATCTCCGAAGGTCATAGTGGAGCTCTCACAGCGCTTAAAATAATTCTACTCAACTTAATTGAGAAGTTTAAATAGTTATTGAGCTGAGCTGCTCGCGTGATCTTGACCAAATTTACCACGATGATAGTGTGGACACTGAGGAGTGTTTTGAAGCGAGATGGTTCATGTCCGATGTACCATTGAGGAATAATTACCGAAAAACCGTTACACACGTTACAACCGTTACAACCGTTACCGTTACACGGGCGCGCGGCCTTAGCTAAGCGCGCGACCGTAGTAAGATGTCTTATTTTCAAGTAAGAGTCCTGCTCGCTCAGCTCAATTTATTTCAGTCGCACCCTGCGCTAAATAACTAGTAATTTTATGTATCATTTATTATTCCGAAATATCTAAGATCAGGATAAGAGTGACTAGGCTTGAGGGCACTCGGGCCACAGTCCGACCCCAATCGTATATACTGTACCAAGTCGTAGTGCGTGCAAATAACCCTATAGGTATATAGAATATAGGTATAGGTATACAGAATAAAATAAATATTTAAGGGTGGCTACAAGCACTGTGTTTTCTTTCCGTTTTTTGCTCGATATCAATACCGGCAACGGGTAGACGCATGAAATATTCACAGAATATTTAGTTGTATACTCACTTCAATAATAAATAATTCCTCCCATTTTATAGATAAAGGTACGGAACCCTTCGTGCGCAAGTCCGACTCGCACTTGAAAAACTGGCTTAAGTATCATGAATCACTGTATTCATAAATATTATAATGCAACTGTCATATAAGAAGGGGTATTAAAACACGAGAGTCTGATAATAGGTTGACTCGAGTGTTTTAATACCTAAGTTATATGCAGTTTCATACACTACTTTATCTTGACTCATAGGAAAAATTGAAATTATACAAAGTAGGTATGTTACAAGGGCACCATTTTTTTCACAGTTCGAACTGCGCATGCGTTCGCCTTTTTTTCATATTCAGCCTAAAACCTTAGACTAGTTTAATGAATAAAAAAAGATAGCGATACTATAATGAGTTTTATGATACAGTTGGCGGTACTATAATAAGTTTTATTTTTAATGTTATGTATATGCGTTTATAAAGTGCGTATGTATAGAATCGTCTTTGAATTCGTAATTCGAATTTTTCGATTTGAGTGTAGATAAAGTTATATTTAACATCAATTTACTCACAACTCTATCAAGGTTCAGGTTCAAGGATACCTCTATCGTTAAATATAGGAGTGCACTACCTAACCGCAGAGTCACGGTTCCTACTAACTTGGATTCAGTTGTTAATAACGTTAACATAGATAACTAGTTTGGGATTAGAAACTGCAGCTTGGACCGTCAGGCTGAGCGTTTGGTGAGACACAGTATTATCACGTGCGTTTGTAGACTCCATAATTGTTACAAAAAGGTAAATAAAATGTACATCTGTTTGTATATACGCGTCTAAACATCACATAACTAAAAAAGATAGAAAAAGAACATTAAATACTTAGATACAAGTAAGCTAGAATACTGCCAATGTTAAACATTGAAATAAAACTATTTTTAACGGATTCTATCGCTGTTTATTTGATGTTTTTTATATTTTATTTGATGTTATTTTAAATGTAAAATATAAAATAACATCAAATAAACCGCGATAGAATCCGTTAAAAATAGTTTTATTTCAATGTGTAACATTCGCGTAAACTTCCGACAATACAATGTTAAACATCTTATAGTTGGAAGAGTTTAAGATATAGATTCATAAGAACGTATAGTGGAGCTGCGAAATCTTTATATATAAAAATGAATTGCTGTTCGTTAGTCTCGCTAAAACTCGAGAACGGCTGGACCGATTTGGCTAATTTTGGTCTTGAATTATTTGTGGAGGTCCAGACAAGGTTTAAAAGGTGCTATCGATTGAGGCAGTATGAAGTCTGCCGGGTCAGCTAGTACCTTTATAAAATCATTCAATTGTTGTTGCACGAATTTGGTCTAGTACCGACCACTCACCATCAAGCTGTGGCCATCACCGGAACCGAGGAACGGTGGTTCTCGGTAGCCATGAAAACAAACCTCTATAAAAATTACACTAATGTCTTGAATGGGCTAGAGTCAGGGTGTGCTTCACGGGAGGGGTGCTCTCCGGCAGAACGGCGTCGCGAGCAATGCTGACAAAGACCTGCCGAAGGATGATGGACATTTCACTCTGCAGGGATATTGCCTCTGGGGTGTGTGTTGGGTAACCTCCTCGAGTGTCGCTCCGATTCCGATCCCGCTGCAGTCCGGGGGGAACGGAATCGGAGCGGCCGGTACACCCTGGGCGGCGGTCAATGGCTTCCCCTTCACCCCTTCATAGGGTTGGCATTGATCGGCCAATACCCAACGTGGCGGGAACACATCGCTCTCCGTACTCCTCTGCTTTCAGAGGAGACAGGATGAGCGATGCTGTTAGTGGTGAGATGGCCCAGGGTCAGCCGGGGTGCGAGGGATATGCTCTATGGGTAACCTTACACCCCGGCGTCTGAAGACCCGAGACGGCGTGCGGTTTTAGTCGGTAGCCCGACATAACCGCCCCCGGCCAGCGGGGGGGTATCCGAAGGGATTTCCGCACGATAAAAAAAAAAAAAAAAAAAAAAAAGGGATATTGCCTCTCTCAATTTGCAGTGTCGTCGTAGCGTCGAAGCGTCGGTAGCTTAGTGTTGAAGGAGTCGACCCTATGATCTAAAGGTCCCGGGTTCGAATCCTGGCCATTCCACTACTGACGTGAACCCACTTGTAACACAAACAATTAAGCTCAGCAGGAGGGGTCAGAGGGAATATTAGTAACTTCGGTTGTTAATATAAAACGAAACATACACGAAATAAACACTAAAATTTTACACAACGGCAGCGTCCACCCGGGAAAATACTTAGGCTATTTGTCTCCCGGAAATAGGTATTAAGATTCCACGTGAATAAAGCCGCTATAGCTTAGATTAATACCTAATATTTTTCACTAAATTTTTTGGGTATAAAATTCATACTTTCAGTCATAATTAAACATGAAAATACATGCATTGGCAGTATACAAGCCGTAACAAACAAAGATTTCCAGTGCACTCCAGTGCTTGTTGAGGATTGAAGTCGATCACTTAATATGAAATTAATATACTTAGTTAAAGTTAATTGTGTACAATTTAAAAAAAATTGATATAGAATCGCAATCAATGATTTTATATTTCAAAAAACCGGCCAAGTGCGAGTCGGACTCGCGTAGGAAGGATCCCGTACCATTATACAATGGGAGCCCCCTTCATTTACTTTAATTATTATTTTAGAAGTGAAAATATAACTAAATATTCTGTGAATATTTCAAGCGTCTTCCTGTTCCCGTTATTAATATCAAGTAAAAAACGGCAAAAAAATAACCGTTTCATGTATATGAGCCCCCCTTAAATATTTATTTAATTCTGTTTTTAGTATTTGTTTTTATAGCGGCAACAGTAATATATTATCTGCGAAAATTACAACTGTCTAGCTATCACGGTTCATGTGATACAGCCTGGTGACAGACGGACGGAAAGACAGCAGAGCCTTAGTGATAGGGTCCCGTTTTACCCTTTGGGTACGGAACCCAGCTCTATGGGCAACCTTACACCCCGGCGTCTGAAGACCCGAGACGGCGTGCGGTTTTAGTCGGTTCAAGCCCGACATAACCGCCCCTGCTGGCCGTCGGGGGGGTATCCGAAGGGATTTGCGCACGAAAAAAAAAAAGGGTAAGGAACCCAAAAAATCCGTTCCCGCAGGGGGAACGCACAGGTAGATTTCGTGAAGCAATTAATATTATTTTAAATAGAGAACTACGGACTTACACACACAAGTAAACACAGTAACATTTTTAACATGTTTATTTTTTTTTTTCTCGAAAACGGTAACTTTTAGCGAAAAACTTTTCAGACATTTATTTTAGACTTAGAAATGGCCTATCGATTAAAAATGTTTCCCACTGCAAGAATGTTCACCGGTTAGAAGTTATGATTTTTTTCCCGAAAAATTTTGGTTTTTCCCCCCTCCACTTTTAAAACTTTAACTTTAAAGTTAAAGTTTTAATCTTATAGGTTTATAAGTAAAAGTTGTTGGTATTCATGTATACTATGGGATAAAATTAGAACGGTTCGAATATCTTTCATGGAACGTGAAATTTTGAGGAAAAACTGATTTCACAAAAAGTGAGGCCCTACCGTCCCCTTAGGCCGGATTCCACCCGTTCACGAACTTAAACTAAGTTTACACCCAAGCAATTTTTGACCGCAGTTTGAAAGCGATCGGGGCAAAAATGCGACCGTGAGAGTGCCGCAAATTTTGGGAAGTGGAACCATACATACATATATATATATATATATATATATATATATATATATATATATATATATATAAACTTTTTGACCAGTGGTCATTTCGGACTCAGGGGGTCATAACTAGACCTCCTATGAAGAATTTTTTTTTAAATTCGACAGTAGTCAAGAAACCAATAGGTAGATCGATTTCATCGAAATCTACCTAAAAATGAGGTAAATAGTTTTTTTTAAGGCAGCCAAATTTGTGAATACGTCTTTAATTCACATTCGCAGTTCAAGGCTCCAAAAAAACTATTTAGTCACATAGCTAAGTTGAAGATCGGGTAAACCATCGGGCTCAAAGCGACATAGCCTCCAAGGTATGTGAAATACCTCGTGTCCCTTCGTGCCGAGCATAACTGGCAGCAAGGTAATGGTGCAAGGTAGTAGCGAGATGCGGGATGTAGAAAAAAATGATTTATGAAAATCTGATTTTGACTGAGGCCTATATTTGTAACATTATACAAAACTAAATACATAAATATTCTAGGACATAATACACAGTGCCATCAACAGCCAAACTAAGCAGAGCTTTCATATGGGTCTTAGATTATTTATTTTTTTAATATTTAGGACACGTCAATTTGACTTCACCTCGCCTGATGGTAAGCTGAAGGTAAAGTCTCAGGAAAGAGAGTAATAATAATAAATAAATAAAATATTTTATTGCCAAAAAGAAATTATACAATGTTGGATATAATCCATTGGCCCCACACTAGGCAAGCCTGTCCTGTGGGTACCGTGTCGATTACCGTTCCTAGTTTCATAGCTCGGTTATCATTATGACGTAATCTCACTTACAAACGTTTTGGACAATAAAGTGACAAAATCACGAGGACAAAGTTCATGCAAAACTTCTATATGGATCCAAAAACGGATACAAACGGAAAGGTAACATTTTTTTTTTTTTTTTTATGGGTATGTATTATGTTATTGAAATATATGGGTATGTAACTATGTATATGTATATTATATATTTGCAGTATATTCACAAAATTATAGTGTTATTAGGTATTTTATCAATTTAATAAATATTTGTGTAGGTATATATTTAGATAAGTATAATAATATGAAGGTAAGTACATACATTATGCGCAATATAAACTATTCATATATATATATATATATATATATATATATATATATATATATATATATATATATATATATATATATATAAGTCAGTGCAGTAGTAGAATTTCGGTGGCTTCATATGTCATTGAAGTTAACCATTTAATGAACTCGGCTTTCGCCTCTCTCAATGAGATAAGATAAAGATAAAATATTCTTTATTGTACACCATAAAAGTATTTCTATATAAATAATATTTGACTTAAGTTTAATGTACAATGGGCGGCCTTATCGCTAACAGCGATCTCTTCCAGGCAACCTTTGGATGGATAGAAACCAAAAGAGATGATAAGGGTAGTGTACAATGAACAATAAAAAGAAGAAAAAATGATAAATATGTTAGATAAATAAACAAAATTACATATAGATCAGTTGTATTCAATATATATAATACAAAATATTTACATAATTATACCTATACTATCCATATAGTCCGGTATATAGATAAGATAGTCACCTAACGGGAGATGGACAGTTAGTGATCTTTTAACAGTTTTTTAAAAGACACCAATGACTGTGCTCTCTTTATATATAGTGGCAGTGCATTCCACAGGCGAACTGCCTGAATAGTGAAAGATTTATCGAAGAATCTTGTAGAATGTACTGGCATTTCCAGTCTCAAATTTTCTGATGACCTCAGAAATCTTGAATGTGTGTCACGAAGGAACTTGAACCGTTCTTTGAGATAAAGGGGTGTACAAGGATTAAACAATATGCTGTATTATAAAGAAAGTATATGAGTATTCCTTCGAAAGCGAATTGGGAGCCACTTGAGTTTGTTACGGAATTCGGATACGTGATCATATTTGCGTAAACCAAATATAAATCTAATACAGAAATTCTGAAGACGCTCAAGCTTGTCAAGTTGCTCCTCGGTGAGATCTAGATAGCTGACGTCGGCATAATCAAGAAGTGGGAGTAAAAGAGTTTGTGCAAGCGTAATTTTGGTAGCAGTTGGAAGCAAGTTTCGCAATCTACGCAAGGACCCTGCAGCTGCAAACAGCTTGCGGCTGACTTCCTGTAATTGATGAGCCCAGGACAATGTGTTATCAATATAAATACCTAAGTTCTTTACATTATCACTGATTTCGATAGGAGAACCATTAAAAATAACTTGGGGCAGCTGTGTATAGTCAATGCGTGACATCATCCAGGGGCTTCCAACGACAATGACTTGTGTCTTTGCGGGGTTTACCTGAAGCCCATAGTTGTTGCTCCATTCACATATGCGTTCTAAGTCCATATTTATAATAGCAAATGCTTCTGACAGCTGACTCAAAGGCGCCTGCGTGTATATTTGAAGGTCATCTGCATAAAGGTGGTAGGATGAAAGTAATTGTTTTGAAATGGAATTTATAAAAACGGCGAAAAGTAATGGAGATAGAACGCCACCCTGCGGCACACCAACTGTTATATCGCACCATGAAGAAAAGGAATCTTCTATGCGCGTACGTAGCCGGCGGCCAGACAGGTAACTATGAAACCAATCAATCACCGTTGGAGATATGTTAATGGAGCGCAGTATGCCTAGTTCTAGTTTCTTTTAATATCACAACATTTGGCTACCTTATTATAAATGTAGTAGTCTATATGTGGACTGAACCGGCTTGCAAAGGATGTTTTAACTTTGGGTATCGGTACTCTATAAACTCGTCGTTTAAGTAGGTGTACATATGTTTCAGAATGTATGACCGTTTGATGCGCTTTGAGAAAAGCTCGTAGTATAAACAATTGGCGCACATTAAGAACCTGACTTTCTCTGTAGAGTTGTGTAGTGGGATATCTAAAGGGTCTTTTATACATTACTTTCAGTACCGAGCGCTGGGCCCTTTCTAACTGTATGATGAAGGACTTTAGAGCACAACCCCAACTACCTATACAGTACGTTATTAGCGACTGACTCAAACCAAAGTAAATAAGTTTCAAGATATTTGTTGGTGCAGAAGAACGAAGTAATTTCATTATATTTGCTGTCTTTCGTACTCGGTTGGATAAGGTGTTGATGTGTGCTCTGAAGTTCAAGTTCTCATCGATTATCACGCCAAGGTATTTAGTACTATCTTCCCTTTGGATGTCATCACAATTGCAATATTTCGTATCTTTACAGCCGTGCAACTTAATGCCAAGGTATGTGCTAGGAGCTGATGCAGCTGTTTTATGGAAGCAAATATATTTTGTTTTACTGGCATTGAGTGTTAGTAAATTATGACTTAACCATGTAAAAATTTGTTGCAGTCCAGACTCGGCATTACCAAATGCTTCAGCCCATGTTGCACCGTCAAAGACGACAACAGTATCATCGGCATAACATATTATATTAGCGTTGATTGAATCATGAATACCGTTCATGTAGATTATGAAGAGCGTTGGGCCCAGCACACTTCCCTGTGGGACGCCAAAGTTCATTGTATGAAGTTCACTTTTATCATTGCCCACTCTAACGCATTGCTTCCTTTCCGATAAATAGCTCTTGCACCATTCCAACGCTACACCACGTATGCCAAATTGTTTTTCAAGTTTCGTTAGAAGGATCGGAATTGAGACGGTATCGAAAGCCTTAGCTAAATCCAAGAATGCACCTATGCTACACCGCTTACTATCAAGATGAGACGACACCGTTGATGTTAGGAGTGTTACAGCGTCTTCAGTTGATTTTCCTCTTCTAAAACCGAACTGCCTAGCAGATATAATGTCATGTGTTTCAATGTATTTGACCAGCCTAATATTAACTATTTTCTCCAGTACTTTAGAGAACGCTCTCAGCAATGAAATCGGTCGGTAGCTTTCCGGAGATTCTTTAGGACCGTATTTATAGATTGGCGTAATGGATGCTATCTTCCAGGCATCGGGAAACACACCACTTTGTAAACTTTGATTGAGTATATCAGTCAGTGGGGATATAATTATATTTCTGATTTCTTTTAATAAGGTATTAGTGAGACCGTCAATACCCGGTGCTTTATAATTCTCTAATGATAGTATGAGGGATTCGACTTCACTTTCATCAGTAGGCTCTAGAAAGAATGAATTTTTAATTAGATTGTTACCGGTTTTTGCTGCTAATGCTTCCTCGGTTAGTTGAAGATTTTTTAATATATCGCTGGCTAGGTTTTGTCCCACTATTGAGAAGTATGTGCTACATGTATTCAATGAATGCACAGGGTTCAAACTGTTAGGGATAGTTAAAAGCTCCTTAGGTTCCTTTTTATTGTCAGACAGGTTACATACGTTTTTAATGGTTTTCCATATCTTTTTAGGGTTTTTTATATTATTTGAAAACTCGTTATTGTAATGTTCAGTTTTTAGCTTGCGTAGTAAATTGTTACAAAAATTCCTGTATCGAGTGTAAATTATGCGTAGAAGGTGGTCATTTGGTGTTTTTCTGAACTTTAGATGTAATCGATCCCTATGTTGCATGCATCGGATAAGTCCAGGAGTGATCCAGGGCTTAATATTATATTTTGTATGACATTTTCGTGACATATGTGTATGCTTATTGACGACTTCGGTTAATTTACCACAAAAGCTAGCAACTTTTTGATTCACATCTGTAATGCTTAACGGTTGCAACCAGTCAACTTTCAAAAGTTCGTGTCGAATAGCCTCTGTGTCTCTTATGGTGACAGTTCGATCCAATTGACGCATTTCCATTTTGTTGACAGTTAACCCAAGCAAGGCCAAGTCATGATCGGTTATGTCGGTTAAAAAGACTACGCCCACAGCTTTTTTGACTTTGTTGACAAATATATGGTCATGACAAGCATCTCCTCTTGTTGGTTCTGAAATTGCCGGGAAAAAGCCATGCTCTGCAGTCAAACACAAATACTCCAACAAATCTTGATCAACTGGCTTGAGTAAATCGATATTTATATCCCCCGCAAGGATTTGTATCGTTGATTTACTTGAAATCTTGTCAAGAATACAATGAAGAGAACGAAGAAAATCTTTGAGGTGCCCTGATGGTGGTCGATATACAGCGAGTACAGTTACCATGTTGTTGAGGTCTAGTTGCAATAGGTTGGCACCAGTAATATCCGGCTCTGAGATACATACACTCAACGTATCGCGAACATAAACCACTACCCCAGTATTTTGGTTAATGATTTTTTGAGTACTAAAACTAGTGTATGATGAAATCTGAGGTACTACTGTAGAATCATCTAGCCAACATTCGGTAAAATTAGTACATCAAAGGAAATGTTCATTCTTTTAAGATGCACGAGAAATGGGTCATAATTTTTATTAATACTCCTAATGTTAAACGTTAGCACTCTAAAGTTGTAAGTCGCTGTTATTAATTTTGAACATTGCTCAGGAGTTTGTACCTTATGGCAATTAATAGTTAAAGAGTCTAACTCTTCAGTTATAATTTTATCAGTCATGGGGATGATAAGTAAGTCTCAAAAAAGTTAGACATGAAATGAAGTATCTGAGGTAGTCGCCATTTCCATACAGCATCGACGCAAATTGAATACTTTTTGACATCGTTTATTTCATGAGGTTTCTGTGTTTTCGACCATGGGTGTAAAGATAATATGGCTTTTATGTTTATTATGGCGTTTAATGTGTAAATCATATAAATTCCATAATTACACAAAAAAAATATTCTTGTTTTAATATTGCACTCTCCTGATGTAATATGTGTAATATTATGATAATTGTGTAATATAATTGTGTGTATATGATGTATAAAAATATATGGATATGTGTGATATAATATTATCGTACCTTGAAAATAACATATATTGTAAATAGTGTGTAATAAAATATTAGGGTTGGTTACATTATAAAAGGCTTGGTCATTCAAACAGAACTTGAAAAACAGTACATATGAGGTCGTATTTTCAGATGGGTGTATTGAAAATACGCAAAAGATCATTACGTGTGCGTATTGCCAGGGCAGGCTTGCCCTCGCGTTGTTTAACATAGATACTCCCCTGAGAACACCAACAGAACGAGTAATCCTTTTCCTTAGATTTGGTTCTTGCTGCACGAAAAAGCAACCGGTTCTCCTTTGTTAGGCGCTCGTTGTAGAAGACCTTCTGTGAGGAGCCAGAAACTTCAAGATCAGTAGATGTTATATTTCTCCTGGACTTAGAGGCCTTCAATATCTGGTCACGTTTACTCCGACGTAATAGACGCACTACCACTGGTCTTGGCAACGTGATATTCCGTTCGGCGGATAAAGCAGATCTGATACGGGATCCTACTCTCGCCACCCAATCAATATCGCAATCATTTAATTCGACACCTATTTTTCGCGCCGCCAAAAGTGCAATGTGGTGGAGATTTTCATTAGCCTGCTCGGGAACGCCGGCCAGCTCTACTTCATTGCGCAGGTGTTGTTGCGCTTGGCCATTTATCTCCTGTTTCAGTTAAATCACTTTTGACTCAAGTAGCCTCATATCTTCGTCACGATTTTCTAGTCGTTTTATTCGCTTGTTGTTAGCGTCTACCGATGACGCCAATTCCTCCAGTTTTGTATGACAATTAACTAGAGACTTCGTAGCATCTTCCAGCTGCTTTTTAAGTGAAGATATTTCCTGAGTCAAATGACGCACCTCTCCTATTAGTTCTTTCACCTCGGAGCCAACGCTGACCTCAGTGTTATTGTCTGCCTTTTTTCTCATAGTGAGTCACTATTACATACACAATGGTGGCACTTAGCTTGACGGCCTCATCAGAAGAGGATTGGCGTCGCAGCACCGCGTGACACCCACCGGTCCCACTAGTGCTGCGACCACAATCCCCCTGCCCGGCTATGCACTTTCTGACCCCTGAACGCAATCAAACCGAAATTGGATTACTATGGTGGGTTTTTCGCAATCGTGCACGGTGGTACCTACCCGGCCGAATTGTGACAAATTTGTGTCATCAAATTTCTACCACCAGATTGCGAATAAACATACTTAGATACATTTAAAAAAAAACAATAAATTTTGGGGTTTTAGACTTAACACACTTAACTTGACATAACTTAGAATTGAAACTCAATTTTTTTTTCATCAAACCCATACGTGTATCTATGGATAGGTCTTCAAAAATGATATTGAGATTTCTAAAATGTTTTTTTTTCTAAACTGAATAGTTTGCGCGGAAGAGACTTCCAAATTGGTAAAATGTGTGTGTCCCTCTATAACTTTGAAAATAAGAGAATGATACAACTAAAAAAAATATATGATTTTTTTTTTTCTTTTTTTTATTAAAGGTTCACAAAACTGGTCAATACAATTCACAATTACGCTCACAATTTAACACTATTATGTTACATGTTTGTAAGACCTACTAGATGCGAACACAACATAACACAAAACAAATTACAAATTAATGCTACTGAGAAATATTACAGAGATTATCCACTTTTTAGTTTAAAACAAAGCTTCTTGAAACTATTCATCTTTACGCTAAAAATATCTATTTCGCTGCCAATACAGTTGTATGCAAAACACATGCGATAAATAGGTGCGTGCCGCCTAAGATTGGTTCGAGCAGTTGGCGTCACAAAGGTCTTCCTATTGTGAAGACGGCTACCACTACGAGGCACCACAAACGTTACTTTCTCTAGCAGGTCTGGACAGTCGATTGAGCCACTAATAACTTTGTATAAAAATGTAAGGTCAGCTACATCGCGCCTTTGTTACAACGAGTTAACGCTATAATAGCCCAGTCGTGTTTCATAGGAAGCAAGCTCACGGCACTTGTTATCCGTAAAAGATAAATGGTGCATGAAGCGCCGCTGCACCGCTTCGAGCCGATCAATGTGAGTTTTATAAGTAGGGCTCCATACGGGGCTGCTGTACTCCACTAAACTACGAACATAGCAATTAAAAAGTAGTATTGATACTGATGGATCTCTGAAAATCTTGGTTTGTCGAATAACGAAACCAGCGAGTCTGCTTCCCTTCTTAACAATGTGGTCAATATGCTCTCGAAAGTCCAACTTTGCATCCATTATGACACCCAAATCTCTTATACTCGAAACCTCGCTTAGTTTTGTTCCATTAAGATAATAGGTTACAGCGGTAGGTTTTCTCTTGCGAGTAAATTTTATGTGATGACATTTAGAGACATTGAGAGACATACAGTTGGTGACACACCATTCATTTATTCTATCAATGTCATTCTGTAGGATACGGGTATCATAGTTACATGCAATTGTCTTATAAATTTTTAGGTCATCCGCAAATAACTGACACTTAGACTCAATAATGCTACATAAATCATTGACAAAAAGAATGAAGAATAACGGACCCAGGTGGGAGCCTTGCGGTACGCCAGATGGTACACATTTGGGTTCCGATAGAAAGCCCCGAACTTTTACCATTTGTGAGCGATTACGCAAATACGATTCGCACCACCTTAGCAGCGAACCACATATACCCGTATGGTCAAGCTTGCGAACCAATCGATCGTGATTTACTACGTCAAAAGCTTTTGAAAAATCTGTGTAAACTGCATGAACCTCCAATTTTTTCTCCATTGCTTCGGAGATCTCGTTTACATAACACATGAGATTAGATGTAGTTGATCGTTTAGGTAAAAATCCGTGTTGATATTCACTAATGTCGTTTTTTAGAAAGGGCAGTAATGTTTTTTGAACCAGGGATTCAAACAGTTTACCATAAGCGGACAAGATAGATATTGGTCTGTAGTTGGAAACGTTACATGCATCACCTTTTTTCAAAATGGGAGTAACATGAGCAGTCTTCCATTTAGATGGAAATGCACCGAGACATAGAGATCGGTTGAAAATGGTATATAAAGGTTCATAAAGTTGTTTGGCACAACATTTGAGAAAAATTGGAGGAATTTGGTCTGGCCCAGGCCCTTTGTTGATGTCCAATGATTCTAAAGATTTTAATAAATCAGATTTCGATATCTCGAAGTTATGTATATGCTTGTGGGTAGTGCTATTGATGAACATTACCATGTAAACTTCCACCGAAAATTGGTTTGAACGAGATCTAGCAAGTAGTTGTTTTTTAATACGTCATAAATCATAATTTACCTTTCACTCAATCAACTCAAATATAAAAATTTTACTTGCTGCTACGGAACCCTTCATGGCCGAGTCCAACTCACACTTAGCTGGTTTTTCATTAGTTGTATATTCTCTTCTCAACTCTGAAAGGGATAGTTACCATATCAGCTGGAGCCGTGCAGTATTCTTTGTATGAAACTCCCTACTGCGCCGCTAACTAATCGAATCGTATCGTAATCGCCTTACCTCGGGACAGCGACGTGGTGCGAGGGAAATGCCCCACGAAATGTTACACGTGACATGTCGAAAAATAATATCTCTCCCATACATTTTTAGTCGATCGAAATGTTACATGGGCTTTACATTTTTTAGAGGACGCAATTTTATTTTTGGGACATGTGTCACAATAGAAGCTTAACCCCAAGTTTGTGGGGTAGCCGCCCTTGTCCCCCGGCCGCCATCTTGGAAAAAGGGGTGCAAACACCTTTTTCACGATATCTCGGAAACTATGCGTCCTACAAAAAAATCGTAAAGACATAATTTATAGCAAATCGCTTTGCCTACAAATATGTACATTTAACTATTTGCCCTAAATTTAGAATTAAAGAAGTTATAAGCAAAAAAGTGAGATAAAATTGCGTCCTCTAAAAAATGCAATATTAGGTCCTTAAATTGTAACATTTCAATGGACTATTTGGACTTTTGAAGGTTCGCTTCGAAGCGATTCCACTAGTAGAGTGTCACTTTGTCTAGGCTCCCTTTTGATCATCGACCATCTTCAATCAATAATCATACAGTACTAGCTGTTGCCCGCGGCTCCACCCGCGTAGAATTCTGATCCCGTTCCCGCAACCCATGGTAACCTATTCCCAGCATAAAAGTAGCCTATGTGTTATTCCGAACTATAATCTATCCCTGTGCCAAATTTAAGCCAGATCCGTTCAGCCGTTTTTGCGTGAAATACTCACAAACTTTCGCGTTTATAATATTAGTATAGGATTTAGTGTTATGATGACATGTGTTTGACAAACAAACGATCAATTTAGAGTAAATGGCTGTTACTAATATAATACTGTAACTTTTTAATCCAAAATCCAATGTCGTCGAATTGAGGTTGACTTAAGCGAGGGCTGTAAAAACACCGGCGAACGTTTCGCTAAAATGGAAACATAATTACCTCAGAATTCCTGAAAGGAGAAACCGCTTACCAAGTCACGGCGCCAGTAGTTTTTGCGATGACCGTCGAAAAGTGTTTGCTTATGAGGGAAGCTGGTGGAAGTCACGAGCGGAAGAAGTTGTGGGGAAAATAATATTTATCAGGAACGCGTGATATGAATTCGATTAGAAAGAAAAACGTGAAAATGTTCTTTAGTATTCCGTGTGATCTGTGAAAAGTATTTCGTTAGGTTATCAGGAAATCAGAATATTTTGATTGTGTTTACATTACTTGGTTCCGGCTCATCTTTTCATGATAGTTAGATATTTTGGCTTCCTGTCGGGGTTGCCAACATGTAGGGAAATACCTTATGGGGCCACCTTACAACTGGCGGTTTTAGTCGGTTCGAATCCGACATAACCATCCGCTGGCGGGTGGAGGATAACCGGGGGGATTTATGCACCCAAAAAAAAGGGTCAGCGACATGAAAAGGCAATAATTACTAATATATGGCTGTAAATACGCTGCAGTCGCAAGGAAACTGTGCAGAATCCATGTACGCAGGCGCGGGACCAATCACGTTCCCCGAAACCCGCGGCTTCAACGGATCTAAATAAAATAAGTAACTATTAGATGCTGGATGCGGCAAGCTGAAGACAAGGCGCTGTGGCGCTCATTGGGGTGACCTATGTCCAGCAGTGGACTAGAATAGGTGGATGATGAACTATCTTTTTGATAATTACTTATTTTGGCTCCTTGTGGTAACCAATATTTACAGTCATGCGTGTACAGTCGTGAGACTATACAGATAAATTTCAATTATATTTTGTTTCTTTTTTATTTTATAAGCTCTCTTAAGTTTTTAAATAACACGTTGACGTAATTTTACTGAATCATACCCCTGGTTCGACAACGTCGTTAACAATAATCTTTCGAAGTAGATATCAAGCAATGACCTAATTCAATGTGAAAACATAAAAGAGACTTAATCATACAATTTAAGCGTCATCAATGTCTGAAAGGAAATTTAAAAAAAAATTAAATCTTCTTGATTGAATGTAAAGTGAACCGGATCAAACAAATCGGTTAAACAAAATATCCACGTTAAATAAACATTCAACTTTATAAAAATTAAATACTATTAATATTCAAAATGATTTAATTTTATTCAATGACTTACGAACCTTTTTCCATCTTGAAGAATGAAGGAAGTTTTGTTTATTTAGGTTGGCAATAGGATAGTTGATTGTCAAGTCGAATCATTTTCTTTTTGTAAAACGTCAAAATAATATGGATACGTGTATGAAATAACGAGGTATGACGTCATACATATTTGAACTAATTCAAATTGTAAATAAAAATGGTAATCACGTTTTCTGAAAACTACTGAATATGTCTTTGACAATTTTTCCTTGATTAAAATATCCCTAACCTAATTTATCCATATTTTATAAAAACTTATAACTGAATCTCTTCATGCAACTGAAACATGTTATTTATTTCACTATAGTAAGTTTTCTATAGTATTATAAAATTAAAATAACACATAAAAGTAAATTTCGACTTCATTGCGATAGTCATTGTTGCATTCAATATAAGATATTGCATTAAAAAAACTTGTGACGTGTTCCTTTTCATACACGACGCAAAAACATATAACTTAAACTTCACGCCTGTATCCCCGAAGGGGTAGGCAGAGGTGTATTACACACCCACGATTCGCCAGTTATGTTTGGGTCCCAATGTAATAGGCGGTGAGAATATTGCCATCTACCGGGCACATTACTAAGCGAGCGATAATTACAAATTTTAATACACACATAACTACGAAAAGTCAGAGGCGTGTGTGCCCGGGGCGACTAGGTATCGAAATTTAGACCTCGTCTCGGAAGTCCATCCGCAAAAACACTGTGTTTTTTATGTAAAAAAGTAATTAGAACGTTTAATTGTTCAAAGAATGATTGTTCTATAGGACAGCGCGGTACTCAATCGTAAGATTCGTAAGTGATCCTTAAAATTAAGCTGTAAAATCTTGTATTCACACACGGAATACCCAAATTACACATTAAGCGATTACTGTTTAGCTGCTTAAGCCATTGAATAACGGTATCGTCCGGTTTATGGACCATAAAGACGGTATTCCTCGTAAAAGTCTTACAGTCTCCTTTTGTGCGATCTGCATCTATTTTTAACTGTTCTGAATCGCGATTTAACATGTTGCGGGTGACTTTAATATGTTACTAGAAAGTTTTTTTTTTATAATGGTCACGTCAATATGACTGCCTATGAGTGCCTATCTCATAATAACTCACCAGATGCATTTTCACGCCCCGTTTGAAGGACCCGGGACTGTAGAAAGAAGGAACGTGTGTTGGTAAAGAATTCCAGGTCTTTATGGTCTTTATCAGATTCGAGAGTTATTTCCGTCTGGGGGTCTTCAGACGCCGGGGTGTAAAGTGACGAATAAAGCATTTGCCTCGCACCCCGGCTGGACATGCTTTCTGAGCGTGTAAAGTTTGGTCACAGTGTCTCGAGCGGTTATTATGTAATTCCATCTGGAATTTTTTTAACGGTGATAATTCCTCTGTGTTAGCATTAGTTTTTTCAAAATATATCCATAAACCTTCCTCTGATTGACCTCTTCAATCATGCCAAATTTGGTTCTGATTGGATTAGTAGTATAGGAGGAGACCTGTGACAAAGAAAATCCTGAAGTCTGGTATGCGGAGCTTTCGCTCGACTTCGTCTCACTCAGCTCAATTATACAGAGAATGGCCGAGAGTTTGTTTATATGTTTGGAGTAATATTCGGAACCACTGCACTTATTGTAAAAAATCTTTCACCCTTTAAAAGGTGCATTATCCCCGATAGACATGGCTAAATATTATGTGTAAATTACGATGACTTAGGTTACAAAAACTCATATAAACCAAAGCGAGGTAATCTTGCTAGTTTAGACTATTAATGCAGATATGTTTCAACTGTGTAAGGCCAGCCTAAAGCAATACGGGATCTCTCAATTAGTTAAGACTAATATGTCTAACTGATTGAGAGCTCCTTACTTCGCAATTCGCAACCTCTTCACCGACAGCACATTCTCTCGCTAATGTGTTAGACGAACAATAATGAAGAGGGACTGAATTTCTTTCAGATAAGGAAGAAAATCGTTAATGAAATAAAGGTGTTTTATTGCCAGTTACTGGATGGTTAGTGAGGGTAACAATGGGGTACTTTCATGGAATATGAACTAAGAGAAACTGCCCATATACCTAGTGTTATGACCAATCATGGCACACAAAATGGTGACGTGATTAGTTATATTGTAACTTTTTTTATTGATAATTTATCCTTTCGAGGGCGTAACCTTTTTTTTTTTTTTTGTGCGGAAATCCCTTCGGATACCCCCCACCGGCCAGCGGGGGCGGTTATGTCGGGCTTAAACCGACTAAAACCGCACGCCGTCTCGGGTCTACAGACGCCGGGGTGTAAGGTTACCCATAGAGCATATCCCTCGCACTCCGACTGACCCTGGGCCATTCGCAGTGTCCCCTCTGATAACAGCAGAGGGGTACCTGGGTCAGCTGGCCCTGAAAAGGGCCGGTTGGTCAGACTCTTAGCCGTTGACGTTGACGCCAGCTACTCCAGAGGAGCAATCAATGATGCGTCACCGCCCACATTGCCCAGGGTGCACCAAGCTTGGAGGTGATCCAACCAGTCGCACCCCATCCAACCAGTCGCTCCCCTCGAGGGCGTACCCGGGGTGCCTGGCAATGGGCGCTTAGGAAGGACACCGTGAGGTTTTAGTCGGTTCGATTCCGACATACCGACCTCATCGCTGGTTCCGGTGGGATGAAGGCAGTGGCGGTTTCCACACGCAAAAAAAAAAGTTGGTAAGTAATGATGGGATTGATGGTGGAGCACGCTTACCTAGAAGTGACCTGTTCAGACTTGAAGACATAGGCAGGGCATTCCGCTCTTTAGCAGTACGTATTATGAATGTATTGCTAAAATGTGTTATCCATATGAATGGTTTCAGGCGATGCCGCGGTGGCGGCCAAAGTCCGCCGGCAACCCTGGGGTTATCCTTTTGAGGGCTTACCCGGGGTGCCCGGCAACGGACACTTGGGGGTATCCGAAGGGATTTCCGCACGTCAAAAAAAAAAAGAAGAAAATCCATATGAATGGAATATCCACCATGTGTCGGTGGTGCATCACAATACGTCTGGTCGTTCGATAATGGAAGGGGCTTGAAGGAATTAGTTTATGCAATTCCAGTGCACAGCAGCAGCAGTGCATCTGATAAAAGTAATAAATGCTCTAATTTCACTTGAAATAACGTGCATATGATATAATTTTTATATGCTATAATGTCAAGTAACCTAAATTCATATGACCTAATGTTTCATATCATCTAATATTCCCATAATATAATAACATTTAGTATAACGTTCATTTTATATAATTTTCAATACTATTTATATAAAATTCATTTAACCTAATGTTTTTTTGACTATACTCTATATAGCTATACTCTATATACTATAGCTAGACTCGACGGAACCCCGCTTGGCGGGGCTCCTACTTCTGTTTGGTTTATTAAAAAAAACCACGAAGACTAAGGCGGGAGCTCCGCTACGCTTCGCTCCCGCCTTAACCATATGAGTCGGGATATTAACCATAATTGATTTGGACCTTACAATATTATGTATTATTTTCATTTTAATTTAAAATCCAATTTAATGGTTGGCAGGTGTATAGGGTATAAAGAAAAGAAAACTTAACTTAACTTTTATATATTTAATCTTATCATAGTAACACATAAATACTCGTATTACATCTTATTTCAGTTTTAAGTTAGAGGCTTTAATACAATAATAAATTAATAGCAGGCGTTTAAAATTGTATCAGATTTTCTAAATTATATTAAATGTTACTTAGAGATTATGAGTATTATAGTAAATGAATAATATTCTGAATTAATATTATGTCAAATGTGCATTTATGTAAATGTTCATTATATCATAAGAAATTAGATAAAATGAAATTATATCAACAATTCATTATCTCAATTGATCGCTATTGTACTAAACAAAAGTATATTAACAGAAATAAGGTCAAGTGAACGTTAGATTCTTAGTTATTCTATCAACCGTTACACACCCGTTTTCAACAGAGAACAAGCCTAAACTCAAAATGTCAGTTGCCAATCGCATTGCAAAATATGCTAGACATTACAGCATAAATATCAAGCCATAAATGTCAAGACAAAGAGTTAGAAAGCAGACTGCCATTGACTGCACCCCGCTGAATGGTGGGAAGCTGGGGTCGAGAAAATACGGTCACCATCCCAGATGCTGACGTTCCTAAAACGGTGATTCTTACCTTAACGGCCTCAACAGGTGCTTTTTCACGCCCCGCTTGAAGAACCCGGGATTGTAAGAAGAAGGAAACACGTGTGCGAGTTGACCAATCCAGTTCTTTATCGTGCGATAACGAAATGAAGCACCGAACCGCCGGCGCCGCTGAGTTCAGGACGGTATTATTTCTACGGTCTGCGCAGTAGAAACAATACTGTCTCGAAACAATACCGTGTGTGGTCAGTTTAGCGACACTATTTATTAAAACTAGTGTCGCTAAACTATCACACCTTCAAAAGGAGATTTAAGAACACTTTCTACTTGACTGCAATTCTGTAATTTATTATAGGTACTATGACTGTCAACAAAACCTTGTGTTCGTCAATAATGAGTTCGTAAAACAGCCACGATTCGAGTTCACGAGCTATAACAAGAGTCACTTTTCATTATTTTTATTTGCGAAGCAATCTCGCAGTGGTCCACCATGTTTGCGATCGGGCGTCTTGGCAAATAGGCCAAATTGTCGTTCACATAAACACTTGTACTTTACAGTTCCACGGACTTACTAACTTGATGTTAGACAAACAAAAATAATGAGAATTTTGTAAGAAACCTCGATGTAAACAGATGTTTGCGGCCATGTTATTTAGAGCGGCTTTGATTGAAGTAATTTGAACTTGAGTATTATGTGTTTTGGAGTAGTTAAAACCGAAATCTTATCTGAAATTTATTTGAGACATAGAGAGGCAAATAATTTATTTAAGTGTGAAACAAATAAAATACAATCTAAATCTTAAGGCTTTCACGGCCGGCGTTGCATGTAGAATATACTGCTTCCGGGCTGTTTGGCATCAGTCGCAGAGAAGTCGCCGCCGAGGAAGATTCTTCGCACTCGACGGCGTCCGGACCTGTGCCACTGAAGATGTCGACCGCAGTGATCAACGAAACGTCTGGAATACAAGTTTCCGATGGACCACGGCCAAACAGCCCGGAAGCAGTATATTCTACAAAATACAATCTGTTCATTTTTATTTGCGCATCTTTCACAGGGGGGATTGAACTACTTATAGTATTTTTTAACACGTATATTTGGCAATTACAAGTAGCTCAATCTACCCTGTGCATGATGCGCAGTAAGTAAGTAAGTATTGTATAAATAAAAGCTGTATCATATTGTTACGTGCGCGGGGTACAGTTAAATGCCGTTTATATAACGAAGAGGTGTATTTGCTCACTACAAACTAGACAACGAAATAACTAGCACACACAGTACTCTTCGACAGTTCAAGTCGCTCAGCAGTTCACAGTAGTCCGCAGTCGTTGCTTAGGTCGTAGGTATAATCCTCTTGAATCGCTTCGGTATGATGTGTTCGCTTTCGCTTCTGAATATTAACTGACTGCGTGTCGATATCCGGGCGCCTTTTATAGCTCTTAATTAGAAGGGTATAATGTTCCAGAATCATCTAGAGATAAGGCACGTTAGGAATCTAAGTAGAGCGTTCGATAAAGTAACCTACAACAGTAGTAGGTACAGACGCGCCAACATTCAAGGGGAATAACCTTGTATTCAAGATTGTAGTATTGGATTGTAGTATTGTAGATTGTAGTATAGGAATTCGAGGTAGATGTGACTTTTATGTTGGCGATTCTAGATTTTTCTACACTATTCGGTAGAGTACTTCGACACTAACAATGCGTTTTAATTTCCTGAAGATTCGATCAGTAGTTTTCGAAATATCGACGCTCGTTGTAACAATATAATTCTTGCTTGTTTGTTTGTTACTCAATCAGTACAAACGGTAGAAAAGATTTAGCTGCAAGGCGCTCAGCTAACAGCTAAAGTACGACCGGAAATAGAAAAACAGACTTTACTTTCTATCGCGGTAATAGGCTTCTTGGGGTAGCAGATACGGTATCATTATTCCACGCGGGTGCATGCAGATCAGCATAATATGTTACGAGCAGTATCCAAAAGCAGCTTAGAAGTAGAGTTAACGAAGTCTTAGAATCCAGGAAATAACAGTTCCATGTTACAGGGCGGGAGCCCCGCGCCGGAGCGGCACAACGGCGAGTGCGAGTCGCCAGAGATGCCGCCCTCGGACGCGCCGCCCGCGCCCACAGCGCCCCCACCTGACCCACCAGCTGTCAACAACGTGAGTTCAGTATTTTCACCTATAGTACGGCCGGTAGTAACTGGGATTGTTTGTGGTTTGTAGTATTAGTTCTGTAAACAGCGATGATACTGCATGCTGCTCCGCCCTCACCCACTGTGCCTCCACCTGACCCACCAGCCGCCAAAAACAGTATTTTCACCTATAGTACAGCCGTTAGCAACTGGTATGGTTTGTAGTTTCTAGTGCTAGTTCCGTAAACTATAGTAAAACTGCGTGCCACACCGCCCGCGCCCACTGCGCCTCCAACGACCCACCAGCCACCAACAACGTGAGTACTATATTTTCAAATATAGTACGGACGTTAGCAACTGATATGGTTTGTAGTTTGTAGTGTTAGTTCCGTAAACTGCGGTGATGTCGAGTGCCGACCACGACGATTGTCATATTCCATAATAGCTTGAATTTTTAACGTAATCGAAGATGACGAATGAATTTCAAATATAATATAAGACTTATTAATAAAGAAATGACAACATTGGGAAAAAACAAACAGGTTTTTAAATTTATATTAATTTGAAATCAGAATTCTAAGCCAAACAAAAATTATTTTGATTTAAAATGGCCAGTATTGCGATTATTGCGGCCAAACATACTTTCTTCGAATCGAATATTTTTCTCACATTCAATCCGTTCCAAATCACATCCCTCTTCCCTTGACAACTAATAATAATCATTAATTAATGAAATTAAAGTTGATGCGTCGCAAAACTTTTATATTTAACTTTCTGAACTTCTTAAATGCATAATTTCCCAGGACTGTGATAAAAACAACGTTGGTCAAATCCCTACGTGATTTTTTGGCATTTCACTAAACCATTTTCGTTGTTTGATCAAATCACTAGATTTGCTTAGGGAAATTCTAACATCCTCCATGATTTTATCACTTAGCTATTTGACAAAATCTCTGTTTTCATCATATATATTAATATGACAGGCTCAAAAGACTCGTTCGCTGGTGGTGTCTCTAACTCCTGAACGCCAGCGCGAGACCTGGGCGAAGAAGGCAGAGTTTCTACTCGCGGTGGTGGGGTTTGCGGTCGACCTGGGCAACGTGTGGCGCTTCCCTTACATCTGCTATCAAAACGGCGGCGGTAAGCTTTTTTACGACTTCTGTAGTCCTACCATAAACTCTTATAGCAGGTCAATGTTAGCCGAGAATAGAACGCATATTCAATAATAGACGTTACCATGATGTTATCTTTAATATTAAAACAACCGAAAATAACGCAGGTCAACAATTGATACGTTACATTGCCGTTCAGCTGAGAGTGTTCATGGTACAAATAGAAAACCTGGCAGGTAATCTGTCATATTGACCAGCTCTGCACTTAGCAGTAATTCGCAAAGTCATGGTAGGCCCTTTAAACCTACTTACATATCTGATATACTCTAAAAATATCCTGAACTGAGTCCTTTTGTGCAGGTGCTTTTCTGATCCCGTACTGTGTGATGCTGCTGTTCGGTGGTCTCCCGCTGTTCTTCATGGAGTTGGCGCTGGGGCAGTATCATCGCTGCGGCTGCCTCACGCTTTGGAAGAGGATCTGTCCAGCGCTTAAAGGTACCGTAGTGTTTAGCTAGAACTAAGTAGGAGTAAATGGTGCCCCATCAAGATCTTCATGGCCCAAATGAATCTCCCCAACAAGCTGGTATACCTGTTGCTTAACGAACGAGGCTCTACCATTGCCCCCCCAAAAAGGTGACTAGACTTTGCATGTAAACACAAAATAGGCAGCATAATTAAAACTTGATGTACAGTCAATGTCAATAGGTGCTTAACACTAAATGATTTACAGACTGTATTTACTCACCCCATAGGAGAAGAGTCCGCCGGTAACCCTGGGGTTATCCTTTCGAGGGTTTACCCGGGGTGCCCGGCAATGGACACTTGGGGAGGACACCGTGTGGTTTTAGTCGGTCCGATTCCGACACGCCCATCCCATCGTTAGCACTGATGGGGTGAAGCCCGTGGGGGTTTCCACTAATTAAAAAAAAAGACTATTTACATTAAATGTTAGTAAAATATTTTTTTCGGCTTATTCATAATTCGGTCTTAATTCAATCACTTTTTGTTCTGTAATGTTTCAAGATTATAAGAATTGGCCTTCTGGTGCGCAGTCTGAAAATCGGACATTAAACGATTCGGATGATTTGAGAATAGGACATTTTGCGTTACGAACTTTTTGCGAATCGGACTATTTGCAAATAGGACCTATTTTCTTATCGGACGTTGTACCTAAACCGACTCAATAATTGATGTATTTCTAAGTAGTCTTGCAATCCCCAGAGGACAAAGTTAATATATTTCATGTTTTGTTTAACATTTTATGAAAGGTTTAAGTGCTAATTAGAGCCATAAATTACAATTTGTTAAGCTACTTTTGTTGTTGACTGTACCTATTTGGTTACTGAGCCATAAAATGTTTCTTCAATAATGTTTAGATTTTACACAAACCATCTCAATCATTGCTAAAAAAGTGTATAAGAATCACTACAGAATTCAAAGATATATTACAAACAAAAGCTTGCAGTACAATGGTCGGTAGGGGGCGCGTCTACGTCCCCCAGGGGACATTCATCACTTACAATCATTGGTAAATTGAGAGTTATATTTTGCACTCAATTTTATATTGTCGCGTTCTTCGAAATTTTCAAAATGGTTTGATTCGTTGAATCGATAATGGTCGTTTTAAATTCCTTGTTTTTAGGGTTCTGTACCCGAAGGGCGCCTTTAGTCGCCTTGTACCCAGCTACGGATTGAAATAAGATAGTCCTTATATTCTACTTCACTGGGAGCCACGCTACCTTACTAATATCATAAAAGAGCTACGATCGAGAAGTCCCGGGTTCAAATACTGGCTCCTAAACTACCGAGACGCGAACCCACTCCTAACATAGGCAATTTAGCTTAGTTATAGGGGTTAGGGGGAATCCTAGTAATTTCGGTTGCTAAATTTATCAAAAAAAATTTTAAGCACATACAAGCATGAGTAGAATATTATAGACATTAATAAATAAAGACAGTAAAGGAAACTCGTGAAGTGTACGGACAGAAGGAAGTGGTTGACTTACTCTGCCTACCCCGAAAAGGGGGAAAGGCGTGAGTATATATATGTACGTATGTAAAACCATATACAAAGCGCTCTATATATGTTAAGTGACCACCACCAACCCAACTGTATACTCAGACATATTGTTTCTACCTAACTACATAAAATCAAATCCCCCATTCGTATGTTAGAGTCTAGTGTCCGACCACCTTATAAATATACAGGAGCAATGCTTTTAACGCGAGACAAATGGTGGGCCGTGAGTGGAGTGGGCTGTTGAAAATGTATGAAAGGAATCCGACCGTTAGCTGGTCACTGGTACATTCGTAGAGATTGACTTTTGATTGAGTGCTCTTGGACGTGGGCACTGGATACTCTGAGGAGTCTAAGTAAGTCACTGAATCTTTAAATGCTTTTAAAGTGTTATGTATAATTTAATCTTTATATTTAAGCCATTTATACTGCTTGATGTTTAACTGCAATCTGGGCTCTGTATTCTTTTGGCTGCTATTCTTCAAAGGTGAAAATGCTCGTGTGATTGTTGCCACCAAGACTTTTTAAAATAATATATCTGCACGCATTTTCAAAAGGAATGAAAGATTTTTGAAGTGAAAACTTCTTTAGCGGCGTTGTCCACTTTTTTTGTAATGGGTTAAAAAGGTTAAACTCGCGTCAGGACACGTGACCTGATCGAAAACTCGTAAGACGTTTGCAGACAAATATACAAGCGCTAATTTCACACTGTACTTAACAACCTTGGTAGCGCGTTCGTCTAATGAGTGGTCATTGACTTCGTCAAGACTGAGATCGATTCCGACCGAGGCCCAAGAAACACTTTTTGTCATCATATAACTTTTTGTAATATTTATTCTATTTTGTGCCATAAATGTATAGATATAAAATGGTAATTAAACAAAGTGCATCTATTACCACATAAATGATAGTACTTTTATACTGATAATTAAAGCAATTCGTGCAAAATGATTCCCTAACCATTCCAAAATATCAAAAATGCACAACGTTATTATTCAAGTTTTCACTTCTGCCGGCACTCCCGGAGTGCAACCCGTCGTTTTTTGTTTTTAGGGTTCCGTTGCCAAATGGCAAAAAACGGAACCCTTACAGATTCGTCATGTCTGTCTGTCTGTCCGTCCGTATGTCAAAGCCACTTTTTTCCGAAACTATAAGAACTATGGTGTTGAAACTTGGTAAGTAGATGTATTCTGTGAACCGCATTAAGATTCTTATACAAAAATAGAAAAAAGCGGCCAAGTGCGAGTCGGACTCACCCATTAAGGGTTCCGTAGCAGCAAGTAACATAATAATTTTTTTTTTTTAATTTTTATATTTGAGTTGATTGAATGAAAGGTAAATTGCGGTTTATGATGTATTAAAAAAAACTACTTACTAGATCTCATTCAAACCAATTATCATTGGAAGTTTACATGGTACATCGTGTATTTTTTTAGTTTTATCATTCTCTCATTTTAGAAGTTACAGCGGGGGGGGGACTTTGGAAGTGTCTCTCTTGCAAACTATTCAGTTTAGAAAAAAATGATATTAGAAACCTCAATATCATTTTTGAAGACCTATCCATAGTACCACAAACGTATGGGTTAGATGAAAAAAATATTTTCTTGACTTTCAGTTCCAAGTATGTATATATATATATATATATTTATTGACTTTTTAGGGTTCCGTTGCCAAATGGCAAAAAACGGAACCCTTATAGATTCGTCATGTCTGTCTGTCTGTCCGTCCGTATGTCACAGCCACTTTATTTCCGAAACTATAGAACTATGCTGTTGAAACTTGTGGTTTGAACGAGATCTAGTAAGTAGTTATTTTTTAATACGTCATAAATCGTAAACCCAAATTTACCTTTGATTAAATCAAATACAAAACTTTTAAAAAATAACATTATTATGTTACTCGCTGCTACGGAACCCTTCATGGGCGAGTCCGACTTGGCCGCTTTTTTTAATATAAGATTACTTTTAACAGTGGCTTCCTTTGCGTTAACATATGATCGTATAACATCCAAGGCTTTCACTTTCGAGTCCAGGGTACGCTATTACTTCACCTTTTGGTTTGGCTCCCAACCTCGAGAGGAAAGCCTGTGCTGGAACCTCATCCGTCAATCAGCACTTCCACTGGCAGGCTTCCAGGTGAGGTTGGCTTGGCCCCGACGGTCTTGGTCCTTGGTCTCTTAGTCCTTAGTCTTGGTCCCACAGGCTTCACCCCACTGGTGCCAACAATGGGAACGAACATTGTAGCACTAGCTAATCTTGCCACAAATATCATTAAATGAATCATATCATTCAAACTTTCCGCAGCAGCCACACATGTCTGGCCTTCAGGGTCTCCGCCCAGATTGGGCAACCATAGAGGGCCATGGAGCTCACGATCCCCCTGTAGAGTCTCCTGAAGGAGTTATCAGAAATACCCGCGCCAGAGGGTTAGCTGTGCCCTTCAATTTGGAGGCCAGACTTCGGATATATTCAACTACACCCTCGTTAGTAATCGGTCTCTTTCTCCCGTCACTGAACAACGTACTATTGTACCATTCAGCTGGACCAGTAGTATACCTACATTATAACACACAGAAATCTTTACCGTGATCGCGTTAATTCGCGTGAAGCGTCGGTAGCTTAGTGGTTAAATCGAGAGGTCCCGGGTTCGAATCCTGGCCCTTACACTACCGACGTGAAACTACTCCTAATACATGCAATTAAGCTTAGCTGAAGGGGTTAGGAGGAATATTGGTAATTTCGTTTACTAATATTCTTATAAAAAAAACCCAGTTCATCACGATAGTACGGTGGTTTGGTATCAAACCACACAAATCTTTACAAGCCATCAAGTTCATCTATTTAAGTTAATTTGGAATGTATTATCTCATCCATCGTGTTTAGATGTCTACTGCTTTCAATCTTTACAAAATTCTTTGAATAGATGCGACGTTGATAATGTCAGATAATGAAGAAACAGAGAGCTATATTTACACAAGTAGATGAAGACAGAATTTTATGAAAAAGACATTCTAAAATCACTTGAAAAATGGCAACAGAGTATAGATTGGACATGGCCAATGCCTGATTGACTTAACTTTAATATTTATTTTCATAAATAAATATTTATGAAAATAAATATTAAATTATTAATATATTAAAATTAATATATTAATAATTTGATATCCATACATATAATAAAATCGTATCGACGTGAAATCAGTACATATTTTTTTTAAATGTTTTTCTAAAAAATTAGTTGATGTGTGTTCTACGAGCGATACCGCTCATAAACTGCGCTATATATCATCCATCACGCTATTATAGGTATGATAGGAGCAGTAGAGCAAAATCGGTCTAAACTATTATTGATGACAACTTTATTATTACAAGGTTTTGGAAGAAAGTTTTGTAGTTCAGCAGAACTCAGACATGGTCAAAATCCTGACTATAACTCATCTAAAGGTAATGAACAGTAAAATGTAAAATCTCGAAACTCCACAGAGTTATGCGTCTCTAATCAACTATCTCTTATACGTCATATCATATCATATCATAATCATTTATTTGCGAAAATGGGTACATAAGGTGTTTACATGTTTTTTTTTTTTTTGAACAGCCAAATTCCGCCTCACGGCATGCAAATATACGTACTAATTTTAAACAATACAATGAACTACATTAACGTAATTAGTGAATCATAACAATGTCAATAAATATGCAATATCATAATTTCATGAGTAAAATTGAAACATAATAAAAACAAACCATAATCAATGTCATAATTGAGTTATACCAAATGGAAAAACAAAATACACAATAAATCCAATTTTCATAAAATTAATAACAATGACAATTAATATGTAATGTCTTAGTGAATAAAATTTCGATTTATATAACTTTAATTATGTCAATATGTCAAGGAGTAAATAATATCGTAATGTCACAAACGAATAAAATTAAAATTTTGCCAGACATTACACACACTTGTCATCTAAATATTCTTGCACACTGTAGTATGCCTTTTGTACTAAAATATTTTTCAGCTTATTTTTAAATTCGTACATATTATCGGTGCAGCACAGGTCAGTCGGCAATTTATTGAAGATCCTTGACGTCATACATAGAATACTTCTATTCATTAAAGCAGACTTATTTTGAATTATTTTTATTTTATGTTGATGCCGAGTGCCACAGAGGTGTTCAAACATCCGTTTATTACCTTTGACAAATGAAGCAACCTCCATGATATATAGGCTTGGGAAGGTTAATAGCTTTAAATTAATGAAGTGTGGTTTGCAGCTATCAGTTTTCGAGATTTTACAAACGGATCTGATACATCGCTTTTGGGCTTTGAAGACCATTTCCCAGTCCGTGGAGTACCCCAAAATATTATGCCGTAGCGTATTACCGATTCCGCATGGGCATGGTATGCGGTCACTAAAGTACTTAATTCTACGTTTTTGCCAGCATGTATAGAGCGTACGAAATTTGATATAGCTTAGTGCAAACATTATCAATATGTGGTTTCCAATTAAGGTTACAATCGATTGTTAAACCTAAAAACTTTGTCGTGTCCACTTCTTTTATATTTGTACCCGCGTAGTCAATTGCTACGTCAATTGGCGGTCTGACTCTATTTCTAAATACCATTATAGTGGTCTAGGTGAAGTTAACTGTAAGGTTATTCGATCTCAGCCATTCAACTACGTCAGAGAGTGTATTATTTAAGGTATCTTTAAGTATTTTATGATTTTTATTTGAGAATATTAAAGTGCTGTCATCTGCAAATAAAATCATTGGCACAGTGACTGATTTAGGAAAGTCGTTAATGTACACTAGAAATAATAAGGGACCCAGTACACTGCCTTGAGGGACTCCATATTCTACCTGTTCATAGTCCGAAGTATAAGTAATTTCCATTCTTTTCGACTCACATATTTGGTTAATGGATGTCGCTTGTTTTCTATTGCTTAAGAAAGACATAATAATATTTAATACATTCCCTCTAATGCCACATTTATCTAACTTAGTTTTTAGAATTTGGAAGTCTACACAGTCAAAGGCTTTGCTGATATCCATAAATAGAGCACAAACTGGTGTTTTATTATCTATATGGACCATGACGTCACTGATACGTTTATAAATGGCTTTATTTATAGTCATATTTCTTCTAAAACCCGTTTGTGAATCCGTAATTATTTTATATTTTTCTAAATATTTGTAAAGTGCCTCATATAAAATCTTTTCCAATATCTTAGATATTACTGGTATCAGAGCTATTGGTCTGTAACACGCCATATCCTCACGATCTTGTTTTTTAAAAAGTGGTTTGACAATAGTTGTTTTTAATTTCGAAGGGAAAATACCTTGCAGTATGCATAAATTGAAAATGTGAGACAATACCGGTGATATAGTTTTACTAACATGCTTTATTACTTTAGTTGTAATACCGTCGTAACCAGTACTCGTTGTGTTCTTAAGTGTAGTGATTATTCGGTCAATGTCATATGCCGTCGTAGGATTCATAAAAATTTAATTATGGTTATTGCAAAATGTCAGAGTGTTATTATATGTCACATTGTTTCTGAATGTCTGGTTATTGTTTAATGTCAAGTTACTGTTAAATGTCAAATTACTGTTTAATGTTGAATTATTATCTAATATTTGGTTTTTTATAGATGTCAACGCTTTGATTTGATTAATGAAAAATTTGTTAAAGTTTTGGGCTATGTCTAATGAGTCAGTTATCACTTTACCATCCACTTTTAGACGTATAATTGAGTCCTTGGGAATTTCAGGCTTTAAATTATTGATAACATTCCAAATAGCTTTGGGTTTATTTTTACTATTTTTAATATAGAAATTGTTTTGCGATTTTTTAGTTAATGCAATAATTTTATTCAGCTTAGCTGAATAGGTTTTAAATTTTAATTTATCTGATTTACTTTTACTTTTTCTATATTGCCATAATAAATGGCATTTCCTTTTCGAACACATCTTAATGCCTAGTGCCTAGTTAATGCCTACGTGTATTATAAAAGATAGTTGATTATGGACGCATAAACATTTCTTAATGAATATCATCACGCTATTATATTAAAGAATCGGGCAGAATTGATTTCTATGTTACATATTTCTCTACCTATTTCGAACAAATTGTCAATGTAATACGAGTGTACTACATCCCCTCATCCTCCCCGTTAAATAAAGTAAAAAAAGGATTGTGTGGTTTTATGAAAACCTGGTAAAAGTGAAACTTTTTTTCACATTATAGACATTTAATTGAAATTTTTTGGAATAATATTCCATTAAGGGTATAAAAATCGCTTAATCAATCTTAATTTTATACTTGGAAAATTGGAATGATAATGGGAAATAATAAAAGTAGACTAAGTCTCCAACTAATATTTTTATTGAACTCTGTGTGTTAGAGAGTACGACATACATAATACTTAACAATTATTTACATTATATACACATATTAAAAAATAACAACATTTACATTAAACCCTGACAAAAACAAACAAAATAGCGTGGAGCACTGGCACAAATGAGTAATAGTCTATACACTACACAGTCAGCTGCTGCGAACTATAGGCGCCGCCATATTGGCCTTGGCTGCTATGACGAGCGCCTTTCACTTTATCCCTACTCCGCGGCCGACTGTCACGCGACATGCAACACACAGACGAAAAAGTTTGAGACGATGTAATAAAAGTTTCACTTTAATAAGATAATACTTATGTATTAGTATCGAGACAGCAGAAATAAACATAATGCGCTTGCAACTCAATTGACTACTTTTAGGCTTGTTCTCTTTTGAAAATATAACCACAACCACGTCACTGTTTCGTGTGACTTAATTGGTCATAATAACTGTTTAGCGACACCGATTGCCATTATCTGCAGCTGCTATAAATGCAGTGCGACATAATGAGGGGCGAGCCTATTGCCATCAAACGGGTGACTTTCTTGAGTGTTGTATTGTCGTTTTGTGCGACACTTATGTGTGAGGGAGGTCATTTTTCATCATCATCATCCGAGCGTCAACCCTGGTTGCCTCCAAAGCTTGCACTATGGAGCCCTTGGTCCGCTCTCCTTAATCCATGATTTGGTTTACTTGGCTTTTATAAGAGCGACTTCCGTAATACCCTCCCAATCACAGAAGGAAAGCCTACTCCAAATCCTCATCAACCAACCTGCAGTTGTACGGGAAGGGAAGGTTCTCTTGACTTCCGAAGATCTTGGTAGCGCATTATACAACGTTCTCACATAACATAACATAACTTCACGCCTGTATCCCCGAAGGGGTAGGCAGAGGTGTATTACACACTCACGATTCGCCAGTTATGTTAAGGTTATCTACTAAGCACATTATTAAGCGAGCGATAATTATCAGTTATTAATGCGCACATAACTACGAAAAGTCAGAGTTGTGTGTCCGGGGCGACTTGGGATCGAACTCGAAACCTCGTCTCAGCAGTCCGTTACGTATGCCACTGGACTATCGCCGTTCTCAACTTTCCAAATTTAGACTTACGTTTTGCAAATCAGTGCAAAGCTACAAAGTATTTTTAATTTCATTAAGCGTTTGTTTTCTCGATCTTATCGGTTATTCCGTTCGATCCAGTGCAAATGAAACGTGTACGAGCACTCAATATAGACTGCAGTGATGCACACAAGTTGGTCATTTGCCTGACATTGATACGGCGGAGGCAGATGAAGTGTTCTGCTAATGTTTGCGCTTCGGATCACGCCGCGGTGCGCCGTGTCGAGTATTGAATTCTACAGACCAGGTTTAAGAATAAAATTCTGAGTTTTAAATATTTTAAATCTTTAAAAAAATGCTGATTTATACAATAATGTGTCTGATTAAAAATATAGGAAACATTTTGAATATCATTAAAAATGACTGGATGGTAAAGGCGGCAAATCGTATGCTATGGCACATATTGAAAGAGACCTATGTCCAGCAGTGGACTGCAAAAGGCTAATTGATCTTTAAATATGTTATTAATACGGTTCAAAGTGTTAATGTAGACTATTTTAGGTAAAGAGGTGCATGAATTGCACAAAAGAGGACATGGTCACATAGCAAGAAATGTGTGTGACTGATAAGTCAGGATAGTATGAAAGAAAATAACGTTGTGACGAGTTGGTTTTTAAATTTGGCAACACCAATTTTCAACTAGCGAGGTTTTAAAGACATCCACTAGATTTAGATCTGAAAAAGAGAACATCTAGGACGAGACTTAAACCCCCGACCAGTCCCTTACAGGGGGAATGCTCTTACTAATTGAGCCACCTAGACATGTCCTAGATATTCGAAATTCTCCGATATATTATACATATACGTCTCAAGGCAACGCTGGAGCCATCTACCGTAATTCTTGCGAACTATGGAAACAACGAATGACTTTACAATCATTTTTAAATTTTGTTTTTTGATTACTCCGCCATGTTAATTTTGATTACTCCGCCATATTAATTCGATTAAATTTTTATGCAATCAGTATACTTACTTTTCCTATAGATTTAGATCGGAAAAAGAGAACATTTCGACATTTCCTCCACATTTTATTCTCCGGACTTTTATACCTTATCCCAGAGAAAAATGTTATAAAGTTTTACACCGCGCCATATTAGCTTCCGAGCCGATAGCTCACGATAGATGTTACAGTTGTCATAATTTGACCAATCACGACTTCACGACACTTCAGAAGATGAAACTTCTTTTGTGATTCCACGAAACAACCTTCGAGTAAAGTTTCGCATAAATGTCTTAAAATTGTTTTAAAACCTGATTTTTTTTTTCTCTTTGAATTCCGTTAGAGGGCGGAATTTAATATAAAAGGTATGTTGCAAAATATTTTTGCAATGTTATTTTATTTTTGTAAAGAAATTCATCGCACGTAAATTATAAAATTAATGCAAAGTTGACAATGTTTTTCATTCTGAGAATTATCTTGCTTATTAAACTATAGGGTAAGTTATAAGTAGGGGCTGTAATTGGTCAAGAAAAATAATTGATACGACTATTTGAAGTTACTTAAATTCGACTGACAACATTTATTTACAGACATAGCTTACTTAAACGACAATTTTTTAAAATAATTATAATACTCTACGCCACAAAACGGTATCAATTTTTTTTAAATCGGTCACGTCTGTTTGCTTCTACCTCGCCTGACGGTAAGCTAAAGGTAAAGTCACAGGAATAAGGGTCACCATTACAGACACCGAAAATGTTACAATGGTGGCTTTCAGCTTGACGGCCTGATCAGATGCTATTTCACGCCAGACAGGACGCAGGACCCGGGACTCTAAGAAGAAGGAAACACGTCTGCTGGTACAGAATTCCAAATCTTGATGGTGCGACAAAGAAAAGAGGTGCCGAACCGCTTGGTTCTTGATGTAATTGTTTGCACCGTGTGAGGGTGATACCTCAGCCTTGCACGTGTTGTCCTATATAGGGAACGAGAGGGTGTAACTAATTGAAAGAGCGCATCGGAACACTTGCCATGGTTGAGGCGGTAAAAAATTGCCAAGGAGGCAATATCTCTACGCAACTGCAAGGGCTCAAAAGCGTTGGTGACCTAAGGACGCCCAATAATGCGGATCGCACGCCGCTGCAACCCGTCGAGAACATCTAGTAAGTACTGAGACTCGAAGACTCTAGACTCGAAGTAAGCATAGCTTAACTATACTCCATTTGGTTAGGTACTTAAAAAAGGTAAACAAGAAAAATGGCGGATTTCAGAGATTGTCAACCTTTAATGATAATGGTATTTTCTTGAACATCCGTTCTATAAGGATTAGTATTCTTGGGCCACGTTTCCTCAACATACTTGAATGTGTTTATTACAGTTTGTTTCTCTGAAGATGAAAGAGGGCCCCTCTTGATACGTTTCTTCTTCAGAGATGGAAATGAATGGGATCTAGGACGACTAGTACCAAGTTCAAGATCACCCATTTCCACAGTTAAACCAACAAAACTACTAACAACTATAACAATAACAGAATTCAGAACAGCACAGAAACACAAAATTTTAACAATATGGTAACGAACAATATACGAACTGCGAATAGACTTTGACAGTCACGCACGTATATCGCGATCTGGAAAAAACTGTTTTGAATACCTGTTTTTTAGTTTCTTTATGGTAGGCACAGTGCAATACTTTTTAAAATCATTTTAAATAATATTATTATTATGATTTTTCAGCTTAGGAAATAATAATTGCAACTTAATATTAAACAAAGTAGTTAAATATAGAAAAATATAAGAGAAGAAATGGATTTTAAGTTCTAAAATGATTTATTTTGTTTTCTTTTTATTTCGGAACGAAAAATGCCCCTATAAAAGAACCCATTTTACGATTTGTTTACCTTTTTTTAAGTACCTAAACAAACGGAGTATATGGTTAGCTAGAATGCTGATAAACATACTTAGATACATTTTCTTTTGTAAATACATACATATAATACATATAAATACACAAACCAATAAAAAATAGACATATTCATAACAAATACAACATAACTTCACGCCTGTATCCCCGTAGGGATAGGCAGAGTTGTATTACACACGCACGATTCGCCAGTTATGTTTAGATCCCAATGTAATAGGGGGCTACATTGCTAAGTGAGCCGTAATTAACATTTTTGAAACACACATAACTACGAAAAGTCAGAGGTGTGTGCCCGGGGCAACTGGGAATCGAACTCGAGACCCCGTCTCGGCAGTCCGTTACGTACGCCACTGCGCTACCGCCGCTTTTAGACATATTCATGCATACAAATATTTGCACTGAGCGGGAATCAAACCCGCGACCTCCGACGAGCATTCGAATGCTCTACCGCCATACCACAGAGGTTTTGTATGAGAATAGGCTGAAGACCCGAGATGGAGTGCGGTTTTAGTCGGTTCAAGCCCGACATAACCGAAGGGAATTCCGCACGAAAAAAAAAAGGTACCTACTAGCAACCGAAATTATTATTATTCCCGTTAGCTCCTTCAAGTAAACTAAATTGCTTGTTTTACGAGTGGGTTCCCGTCCGTGCTGTCATGGCTGGAGTCGAACCCATGACCACGCGATCGCTATTATTACATTCTATACTATTATTACTTGCGATACGACACGATTTTAACCAAAGCCCAACAATACGAATCTTGCTTTCAAAGAAAACTTATCACGAAACCCTCAGTTTACGACTGGGTTATATCATGCATGGTAGTAGATCACAGTTATCTCCCTCATTCCCTCCCTATCAAAGGAACTCCCGCCCTCCGCCCTCGCGGCGTTTATGGCAATATTTGTGGATTGATTGCGATCAAATGATTGTGTAACTCGGTACGGCAGAGGAGGAACCGTATTTTTATTATTTTATTCCTTTTGGAAGCTGTTAATATACAGGATATTTTTATTGAGAAGTTTATTTCTTTAAGCTATTTTTATAAAAGTTGTAGTAGTGAAATAGTAGTGTTATAAATTTAAAGTGTTCGTATCTTTGTGACTGTCTGTGGCGTCGTAGCTTTTAGGAATGGATCAATTTTGATGTGGATCTTCTGTTTGAAAGATCGTGTCATCGAGATGGTTCTTAGGTATATAAACATCTGCGAGGGATATGCTCTAATGGGCAACCTTATACCCCGGCGTCTGTAGACCCAAGACGGCGTGCGATTTTAGTCGGTTCAAGCCGGACATCACCGCCCCCGCTGGCTGGCCGGGGGGTATCCGAAGGGATTTCCACACGAAAAAAAAGGTATATGAAAATCTATTTAGGTTTTTGAATTTTATCATGTAATGACATGATAAAATTCAAAAACCTAAATAGATTTTCATATACCTTTTTTTTCGTCCTGAAATGTCAGGGTTTTTTAAATTTTTTATTGATGTTATGAATAATTTTATATGTAATGTATTCATTTTTATAGACACACAATCTAATTTAAAGCTCACTGTAAAATAAGAAGATAATACGAAATATAGGGCAAGATTCCATTCGGCAGTAATGACATTACAACTTCTTGTAGTAAGAAATATAATAAGTAACTACATAGTAGATTTTGAGTTGTATACTGAGATTTATGGATTGAGCCGTAATGTTCAAATAATTTTTTGGTGCCAGCTCAAGCTACCCCTCAGGCGTCAACATTCGATATCTTTAGTATTCAAGACACTCATTGGCCACGATAACCGCATCCCATCAGGTCGATAGTATAATTTGTTGCTACCTTAGTAGCAAGAAAAAAATGGCTACATACCGTATTCCAAATTGCAGGATTAAAAGACTGGAATATTTGATTCATCTACTAATTAATAACTGTAGCAAAAATATAATTAAAATAAGAACTCCTAACAAAATTACTCTGATTTGTGTACCACACAATAAGAGCAAGGCAAACTGTTGATCCGAGCTATGATTGTGAATCACGCCATCTCGTAGCGTATAAACTAATTAACGAACGCGATGCGATATCATTTGATTACTATGCGACAGATGGCGTTGATTCGATTTCTACAAGTTGCGTTGCGAAGTTTGCGCTTCGAAAATTGACGCTGAGCAGAGATTAATTTAATTTTGAACGTTCCTGATTTATTGTGTGATAATAAAGGATGAATACTGTTTCATTGCCACTGAGCTCGCTGTGGGGGATGCGGGTTGGCTACATTAAATGAAGTTCAATTAAATTTGTTTCAATTTAGACATGCAAATAAAGATGTTCGGATCTATTTGATTGATTTTCACTTCATAAGTAAGCTAGACTGGATAAGTACAGCTGACATCAACTTTAAGTAACAGTATGTTGTATTCATTTTCGGTTATTTATGAGGTTGTCCTAATATATTATTATTCTTTCTTCAGTCAAGCCGGGGTGTAAGGTTGCCCATAGAGCATATCCCTCGCACCCCGACTGACCCTGGGCCATCTCCGGTTTCGAGACGGCCCCTTCGGGGGTTACGAAAGTACCTACTGGTTCAAATATCATCTTTGATATTGACTTTTGATTTAAATTTACGACTAAGATTTCTTTCCCAGGTGTTGGTTATGCTATCTGTATGATTGACATCTACATGGGGATGTACTACAACACAATCATCGGCTGGGCGGTGTACTACCTGGTGGCCTCCCTCTCCTCCATCAACTCCGTGTTGCCCTGGACCAGCTGCAACAACGAATGGAACACCCCTCTCTGCATGCCGGTCACCATGCTACATAATAACCCTAATGCGTCGACACCAGCGAAGGAATTCTTTGAGTAAGTGAACACATGCAATTTTAGCCGTGTCGATTCGATCAAAGTCTGCCGCTACTCCGATGATGCCATTTTGATCGTAATAACACTGATCAAAGCACAAGTAGACGTTAAAGAAAAGGTTTTTTTTTTATTAAAACGTTCTAGTTAATTATATTATCAAAATACACTTAGGTACTGAAAATATTTTAGGAGAACAAACGTTAACAAGTGTTAAAGTTTTGGCTATTCCAATGACATAGTTGCATTTCATCTTTGATAACTATTTTATTCGTATTAATTTCGTATTCGTATTAAAATGGTGACTCTCATCATCTAGGCGTAACGTCTTGGAGCAGCAAAGGTCCAATGGTTTGGACGACATGGGACCTATTAAGCCCTCACTTGCTCTCTGCGTGTTTGGAGTCTTCGTTCTTGTCTACTTCTCCCTCTGGAAGGGAGTCAGGAGTGCTGGCAAGGTAAGTAGTCGATTACTTACCTTAGTAAATGGTCAGGGAACGTGGCCAGATACCGACGACAGGTGAACAAAAAGAATGATAAGAGAATCAGAACCCCGACGCACTAGATTTATTGTTTTTAACCGACTTCAAAAAGGAGGAAGTTCTATGTTCATCTGTATTTTTTTTTTCATGGATAATTGTTACGTCTTAATTGTTGTTCTTACCTTGTAACCTATACCATTTTCTCGCTGGTCGAGATGAAAAGAGCAAATTTGTATACGTCTCCTGGGTTTAAATCACTCTGCTCAGTAATCGATATCACTACGATTGTGATTCAATTGTAGACAACTACGCTGGTTCGTGATTCAAAGTCGGTACTCACAGCAAAAAATAACTTTGCTCACTTATTGAACAAATAACTATTTCTTACCTTGCAGTTCATGGCTTCATCAAACGAAGATTTACTTTATCCATGAAATTACTAGGCGTGCTGAATAAATAAATGCGGGTCACTGAGTTGGAAAGCTGTAAAAGTTTACGCAAGTGTTGTCATATCACATCCTTCATTTAAGATATAATTTCTTAGTTTATGTAGACATTTTTGCTAAATAGAAACTTTCTGCGGAAATCCATATTTTATCGAAACAACATCCAATGCTTATGGAGCAAGCCGAGCCAGACAGATTCTACACCTACTGGGGTTATCCTTTCGAAGGCTTACCCGGGGTGCCCGGCAATGGACACTTGGGAAGGACACCGTGTGGTTTTAGTCGGTCCGATTCCGACACGCCCATCCCATCGTTGGCACCGATGGGGTGAAGCCCGTGGGGGTTTCCACACGTTAAAAATAAAAAGTCCATAAAGTACATAACCCTAAGACATACAGACACACTCCTTTATACAATGTGTTAATTTGCATTTTTTTCATCATTCACAGGGCTACTTTGTCAAAAAATACATATTAAAAAAATCGCACATTTTCAAACTGCATTTACATGTTATTTACAGAGCTTAATCTTACATTGAATATAACAAAATTATCATTAAAATAATAATTCTTTTCATTTCTTCATTTTTCATGTTCTATTGATTAATTTTTTTTTTATTTCTTTTCTTACATGACAATTTGGCGACTCAATCTACCTGTGAATCATGCGCAAATGCAATTCAACGCATTGTAACCTATAGATTAGGCCTATGTGCACTATTATTCTCGGGAATATTTTATTTGTCTTTCAATCCCGCGTTATAGGAGGCGAACTTATTGCCATCAGTTAGCCTTGACTTGCGGTCGAGAAGTCATAGTTCTAAATAGTTATCAACACTACTTTAAATAAATAATAAATAATGAATCAATATAATACAATAATAAATCACCTAAAAATACAATAATAAATCACCTCTAAATAGTTATTAACACTACTTTAAAAAAAAAAACAATATAATACAATAATACAATAATAAATCACCTAAGAATACAATAATAAATCACCTCTAAATAGTTATCAACACTACTTTAAATAAATAACTCTATCCATTAGTTTATCATTTAGGTTACAAATAGGGTATAGAGAAAGTGCATTAATGGTCCTTAGAGCCGAATTTGAACCAGCGGTTCAATCAGTCATTTTAAGCTCAATCACTGACAAACCTATGGATTCCCATTTTTAACTGACTTCAAAAAAGTAGGGGGTTAATTCGGATGTTTATATTTTATTTTGTATTGACAACTAATTTGTACAAATAAATTTACTATCTCCCATGTTCATAAAGGTGGTGTGGGTGACGGCGCTGGCTCCGTACGTGGTGTTGCTGATCTTGCTGGCGCGCGGAGTGACCCTGCCGGGTGCCACTGAGGGCATTCGGTACTATCTCACTCCCGAGTGGCATAAACTTCAGAATTCAAAGGTAAATGACTTATTATTACGACTATAAGGTATATTTATGACCCGTTTCTGAATTTCAAGTTGAATCATGTTAGTACCGTACAGTTTTGTACTGCGCTGCGTACAATCTATCACTTCAATTTCTCAATTAATAAACCGGCTAATTTCATGTATTGAAGTATGAATTTATTTCGTAAAAAGCTTTGTACATTATTACAAAACATTCTAATTTAATTTATGTTTAACTAAGTATTTTTTACCATTCCCCCACGGTTAGGTGTGGATCGACGCTGCGTCCCAGATCTTCTTCTCGTTGGGTCCAGGGTTCGGCACCCTGCTCGCGTTGTCCAGCTACAACAAGTTCAACAACAACTGCTACCGCGACGCACTCATCACCTCCTCCATCAACTGTCTCACCAGCTTTCTTGCTGGTTTCGTCATATTCTCTGTTCTGGGGTAAGTTGTGTTAAAACTCAGTTGTGCCATCTTCTTTGAATGTCAACTAAGTAATTCAGGGTATATTTGCTGCTACTAAGTACTCCGGTAGCAGATAACATTATTTATTTTAAAGGCTTCTGTTATATCTGTGCTCTCGGAAGAAATCGTACACATAGTTGGACTAATAATTTTTGTTAAATAAAAGTGTTTGCTGATGTACTCACGTCATTTATTTGGCTTGACAAGATGAAAATCTTCCTAAAAATGTTATCGTACGTTTGTAGAAAATAATTATTTTAGTTTATTATATAAATAAACAATACATACCGTGAACTTACCTCAATTGCTACAAACATAATTAAAGTACAATGTTGACTAGCCAACTTAAAGGTCTCGGTTTTCTAGCTAACTTCATGGTGTTGGTTTTTAGAGACGGTTTGCGCGCGCATCGTAAAAATTTGCATTCATAATTTATCCCTAACGCGCTGAAAGAAGTATAACTTCAAAATGAGAGTGTGCTAAATACAGATATACACATCTCCCAAACGGACTATCAACAACTTATAAACATATTTTTTAGCTACATGGCTCACGTGCAACAAAAGAGCATAGAAGAAGTTGGGCTTGAAGGACCAGGGCTGGTGTTCATCGTGTACCCTGAAGCTATCGCCACCATGACCGGCTCCGTCTTCTGGGCCATCATATTCTTTCTTATGCTGATCACGTTGGGACTGGACAGCACGTTCGGTGGTGAGCACAGATTATTTCTTAAACAAACTTAATTATTTTTTAATAATACGTCTTAAGGCTTGAAAAATAACTCATGACCTTCAAATTCACCGCCATTTGCAAAAAGAATGCCACTACATTGGAAAAAAAATTAGATAATGCGCGGGTACTTACCCGCGCATTATCTATTTTTTTTATATTATACATTACATTACATACACACACATACATACACATACACATTTTTACATATTTTATTATATACTTATATTGTGTGGTTTCTTTCTGAGAGATGGCCATTTTTTTTTATGTGTGTAAACCCCCTCGGGCTTCACCCCATCGGAGCCGACGATGTGGTGGGCGTGTCGGTATCGGATCGACTAAAAGCGTAAGTCCTCGAAAGGATAACCCCAGGGTTTGAGAGATGGCCCTAGCAACTTAAGTGTTAATAACCCTGTCATCCATAATACAAGTTTAATCTTAGCTTGGATGGCAGAGTCACAACCTAAGTGACAATTTTTTTTTTACAATTGTATATGTGTGTGTACTGTCATGCAAAATTGTAAATATGGCAATAAAGAAATATTATTATTATTATTATTCATAAACTTTTGCTAGTTTTGTAGAGAGAAAAGCTTCGGACAAAATAACATTTCCTGGTACATTTTTTTGTATTCTGTCACTGTGGCTAATTTTATATGAATTACACGATCGATTGGTTCTGCTCGCTTCAAAATTAATTGAGAAGACAAGTTGTATGAGTCCCCAATTGAAGGCCAATTCTCGTAATCTTGTACCATCACAGAACGAAAAGTGATTGAAATTACGTTTCGTTAGCATTACAATATCAATTACAAAGTTTAGCAGATTAAATAAATTCCGATTTATGAGATCGGAATTGAATTTTGACCATAGTTATAATTCGAGAATTGACCCTCTGAATAATTTCCCACTCAACAGGACAAAGACTTTAAATTTCGAGTTATTTCTAATTTTATTTATTTATTGGATACCTAATTGGCTCTTATACCGGCATAGCCGTTTGTTGAAGGCTGAACTCACCAAATTTACCACGGTGATAGTGTGGACACAGAGGAGTGTTTTGAAGTGAGATGGTTCATGTCCGATGTACATTTTACATAACATAACATAAACTCACGCCTATATCCCCGAAGGGGTAGGCAGAGGTGCTAGCACCCACGTTTCGCCAGTTTATGTTTTAGGTCCCCATGTAATAGGTGGCGAGCCTATTGCCATTAACCGGGCACTTATAAACCTGCGATAAATACACACATAACTTCGAAAAGCATCGAAAAATCATTGGTGTGTGCCATGGTAATACCTGGGATCGAACCCGAGACCTCGTCTCAGCAGTCCTTTACCCATACCACTAGGCTACCGCGGTTTATTTATTCATTTTAATAATTTATTCATTTTATAATAGCAATTTCAAATAATAATTATAAAATATAATAAAATAAAGCCGCAGTAGCCTAGTGGTATGGGTAATAGACTGCTGAGACGAGGGCTCGGGTTGGATCCCAGGTTTAACCATGGCACACACCAATGACTTTTCGATGCGTTTCGAAGTTATATGTGTATTTATCGCAGGCTTATAAGTGCCCGGTTAATGGCAATAGGCTCGCCACCTACCCATTGGGACCTAAACATAAACTGGCGAAATGTGGGTGCTAGCACTTCTGCCTACCCCTTCGGGGATATAGGCGTGAGTTTATGTTATGTTATGTAATTATAAAATAACTAGGTCTGCAATGCATTCTGCTGTTGCAAAAATTGAGCGAAGCAATTTCACTTAGACTTTTTCGAACGGTGATAATTCCTCAATGGCTGGTCCGATTTTGTTTTTATTTTGTCTGGTGTATATGAACAAATTACTTAATTTAATACCAATCGCTAGTATGGGGCTTTTTTGTTCATTGAGAAATCAGATTTCAATATTTTTTTCCGGTGTTTATTCCTCCACACATGAATTTTTAATTAGATAGCCTTTGTCCTTCCCATCAGTAACATCTTTGCTTGTGTGATTTCATTAGAATCGGTTCGGCCGTTTGGAAGGAGAAGATGGTCTAACGAAATACATGAGTCGCCTAAAAAAGACCAAACCTCTGACGACCTTCGCTCAATAATACAAAAAAAAATCAATTAACATAACAAATCGAATGCAGGGTACCCTTTAGGAACTCACTCAGTGAACACGAGACCACATGTACTTTTTCTGCCACTATATTGAGGGTAATATCTCGCGTGAGGGGAGCGTTGTCCAACAATTTAGTTCTACCGGTACCCTCAATAAGTTAGGCCGTCTACGACGATGTACATACCTATCTGGCGCACATTTTTTTTATTTTTTATAATAATAATTTATTTCCAAACAAAAACTTATTTTCTAAGATAGAATTTCACTTAGCTAATATACAGCTCATTACCACAATCAATAAAACAACTGTGTCTGAACTAGATAACCTTTTTTTTTTTTTTTTTTTATCGTGCGGAAATCCCTTCGGATACCCCCCCGCCGGACAGCGGGGGCGGTTATGTCGGGCTTGCACCGACTAAAACCGCACGCCGTCTCGGGTCTTCAGACGCCGGGGTGTAAGGTTACCCATAGAGCATATCCCTCGCACCCCGGCTGACCCTGGGCCATCTCACCACTAACAGCATCGCTCATCCTGTCTCCTCTGAAAGCAGAGGAGTACGGAGAGCGATGTGTTCCCGCCACGTTGGGTATTGGCCGACGATCAATGCCAACCCTATGAAGGGGTGAAGGGGAAGCCATTGACCGCCGCCCAGGGTGTACCGGCCGCTCCGATTCCGCTCCCCCCGGACTGCAGCGGGATCGGAATCGGAGCGACACTCGAGGAGGTTACCCAACACACACCCCTGAACTAGATAACCTAATATTTGTGCTTCAGACAACAGCCTCCATCATAATACAAGTAAATAAAGCTAATATAGGGTTGTAAGCCAAAAATATGTCAAAGATCTCATAAATTTAAGATAATGAATACAAAATAATAAAAAAAAAAAAGAAGAATCCTTACTATTATTAGATAAATCAGACAGTTTATTTTTACCTATCTTTAATTTAATTTAATTTAATCATCAGTCATATAATTTTATTACAAAAAAAAGTAAATAATGATATTAATACATAGAACATTCTTAATTAATTAATAACACATAACAGTATTGTGAGAAATAGTATTGTGTAGTGTAGTGAAAGCCTCCTCGTGTGTGGTATGTTAGTGTATGTGTGTATGTAGGAGGTTGAGTGAGATTATTTTGGTACCTCTAGTAATTTTTCGGTTTCTTCATAATTGAGTCCAATAATAAATTCAAACAGTTTCATCTTGCATTCTCTAGAATTTAAACTTTGTATGTCAATAATTTTATTAATTTTATTATATAGATATGGGCCTAGGAAGGGATAGGCCTAGGATTACATAGTTAATATCATCACTCTCTCTTAAAATCAAGTTACCATAAATTACAAGGACCATATTTGCTCAGGCCTAGAGGCAGTCACAACGGCGCTTTGCGACGAGTACCCCCGGGCCCTGGGAAGACATCGCGAAATCTTCGTGGCTGTACTTCTGCTATTCATTTACATCTGCGCTCTGCCTACTACCACTTATGTAAGTCGTTTTAAGTTTATATACCAAATTTAAGACATTTTATGGTTTAACTTTCCTATTGCTTTTTATTATAAGTATATTATAAGTAAGTAGTTGACGGCCTCTGTGGCGTAGCGGTAGTCAACTGCTACGACAGGGTTGGATTCCCGCTCAGTGCAAATATTTGTATGCTTGAATGTATATATTTGCATTGGTCTAGATGTTTCTATGTATAATTTGTATGTATTAACAAAAATATACTTAGAATATTTATTAGTTACTAAGTTATGAAATGAAGGTCCAGCCGTTTTGAAGTCAATAGAGAAAATATATACAGTAGATTAAAAGAGTTTTAGAATTGATTAAAATATAGGGTGCGGAAAATTTAAGCTAACAGTGTTATATTAACAATTTCAGAAGCTATAAATTGGAGCTTAGTTTGACGGCCTCCATCCTTCTCTTCCTCTGAGCCTATCCCCAACTCAGTTGGGGTCATCTTTAAGTCTTAAAGAATATTAGCAACCGAAATTACTAATATTCCCCCTAACCCCTCCAGCTAAGCTTAATTGCTTGTGTAAGGAGTGGGTTCACGGAATGGCCAGGATTCGAACCCGGGACCTCTCGATCATAGGGTCGACTCCTTAACCACTAAGCTACCGACGCTTTAGTGTAACTACGAAACTGCTGAACTTCGATACCTTTCGTGCAGGGACTGCTATCTACCTTACTTAGAAGCCTTATGAAAGCCTTAAACCAAGAACGACTAACTAAAACTTACTGCAATATCTTTATTTACGTGGGTCACAAAGTAACACGAATCAACGTGCAGATAATAGCTTCTATATTTATAGCCAGATTCGCAAGGCAATAGGTAAAGCTATAGGTAGCTGGTGGTAGAGTCAAGCAACAGTCATTTTGGCCGTTGCATGAATGGGCCGACTCGACCGGGGAAGCACCACCCTCTCACAGAATATCGATGCCAAGTAACAGTATTTGAACTGTTGCGTTCCGTTTGGTGAGATTCCCATCCCCTCCTAAACTCCTTTCCCATCCCCTTTTCTTTACAGGGTCAGCAGCGCGAGTGTGACGCCACTGGTGTTGCACACGTCCATAGGCCGCGGCAACCACTTCCCATCAGGTGGGCCATGTGCTTGTCTGCCACCTTAATGGTATAAAAAAAAACCTGTGAGAAAAGAATCTGGCAATAAAACTTACATCAACTCTTTTCTAATCGCCAGTAATTTTAATGTTTTTTTTTCACCACCAGAAACCAACACCAACTAGAAAACTTAGATAAATCTTTAACAACCCCTGTTATAATTGACCTGATTCCTAGAACCGCTCATAAAAATCGTATGCCAGTGAATTTGATGAGACAGCGGCGGCATTTAGCGAGATAAGTGAAAGATTACGTCGGCAAGCATTTGCTCGCGTCATCAAAAAATATGATTGCTTCGTTGTAGATAGGTCTAAGGGCCAAAACACACATGCTATTTGCAGCGTCGACGACCTGCGAATCAGATGGTGTGCAACTATTTTCTTTAAAAAAATATTAGTAATCGAAATTACTAGTAGTAGTATTTGGAGTGGGTTCACCTCGGTAGTGTGATATTTTAGTTTAGTTTGAATTGGTAAGATCATCGGTGAAATTCACTGTTATTCGTATTTTGGATACTTACTGTCTACGACACACATGGCTGCAATGTACAATATCTACATCATACGCACACAGGCAAACATGCAGACAGCGCGACGGACCCCCGCCCCGTTCTTCAGTCCCACCACTTCTCATTTCGTCGCCACAATCGCGTCTCAAATTTGTAATCTTTTGTTTTTTAATAATACAGCGACCTTTATATTTACCGTCCGCTTATTACTTACATCCTTATCATAGTACTTACCTACTCAAACTACAACTTTTAAAATGGCACGATGTAGCGGCTGCTTGCTACACTGCGTATACATTCAGATGCCAGTCGCAGCTAGCGTTTCTCCAGGCGCAAATACATCATTAACACATTTACATAATCGTGTGTCAATTGCCACTAGACAGTGTCGATACAGTCGCTAAATCGCGCGATTCAGATGCAGCGGCCGAACGCTGAGAACAGCCAGAACGTAAAGTAGCCTGTCTGCTCAGGCCGTAATTCGTAAGTCATGAAAAAATTGATAATATAACTAATATTTAGTTACATTGAAAGGAAGTTTTCTTGTTCGTAGAGAAAAGAGGTTAGGGTTATGTACAGTCAACGACAAAAGGTGGTTAACCGTTATTTACAAAACTTTTTTACATATGAGTACATGAACCAACTGTGGATGTTTAAGTACTTTTATAATCCCCAGAGGATAAAGTTAATATTTTGAATGTTTCATTCTTAGTATTTTATAAGTTAAATCAGTTGATCAATAGATAACAATTTGCTAAGCGACTTCTATCGTTGACTGTATACATACGCTCACTACTCCTCGTCTTAAACCTTTGGGCTTTCACGGCCATGGTCCATAGGAAACCTGTGTTCCAAACGTTTGGTCGATCACTGCGGTCGACAACTTCAGTGGTCCGGACGCCAACGAGTGCGTAGAACTTGCCTCGGCGTCTTCTCTGCGACTGATGTAGAGGCCCGAGTCACTGGCGTATTTATAGGTGCAGTTGGACGGGGGAAACGACGTGATCGATCCTGATTGGTCGAGAGCTGTGGCACCGACGCGCTCGATCCTGATTTGTCGAGGCTAAGCAGGGGGGCGTGGCGTCCCTATACCAGGGATGGTTTTTGGCTCCGTCATGTTTGACCTGGGATGACAAGCGGCTCTCAGTGCTGGGTAGCAATCTTTTCGGAGATGAAAATGTGGCGATACCACATATACCCACATATATCTAGCGACAACAAGTTGAACTACTTCGGAACTATTACGTCACTATCATAACATAACATAACATAAACTCACGCCTATATCCCCGAAGGGGTAGGCAGAGGTGCTAGCACCCACATTTCGCCAGTTTATGTTTAGGTCCCAATGTAATAGGTGGCGAGCCTATTGCCATTAACCGGGCACTTATAAGCCTGCGATAAATACACACATAACTTCGAAAAGCATCGAAAAGTCATTGGTGTGTGCCATGGTAAAACCTGGGATCGAACCCGAGACCTCGTCTCAGCAGTCCATTACCCATACCACTAGGCTACCGCGGCTTCATGCTATTACGTCACTACCAATCCTGAATCGCGAAAGTGAAGTTCACGTGCTGGTATAGCATATATACAACATCCCACGACATTCGTTGGGCCGGAGCCCGCCAGGCGTGATCACCTTGCCTGGTCGGAGGATCCCCCCTTTGTGTTGGAGGAACGACACACCCTGTTCCTCCACAAAAACCTTCGTGTTTTCTGTTCTTCGTGTTCTGAAATTTGATGATATGATTCCCATCCTCCGGGGTGTGTTCCGCAACCTCTGACTTGTCTACCGCCTCAGTCACTTCGACAACACAAGTTTCCTATGGACCACAGCCAAACAGCCCGGAAGCAGTATATTCTACTATTAGGTTCGGTTTATGTTCAATTTTTGAAAATAAACTAGTATATCTCCATCCCTCTTTCTCGTCCGGAACACGAATGTTTTTACACGTCATGGTGGAATTGCTGTACGCACTTTTAATCGACTAAGTTCACATACACATAAATTACTCTTCATCTTTTCCGGAGTAAGTTCCGGACCTTGAAGCCCAAGGTCCGCTTTCCTGGCTTCCCTTTCTGAAAAAATCAGTACGTGTACCGACTTGCAGTTGAGGTTCACTTGGCCGCGAATGTTAAATAAATTGCTAAACTTATTAAAAAAAAAGCGGTCAAGTGCGAGTCGGACTCGCCCATGAAGGGTTCCGTAGCAGCAAGTAACATAATAATGTTTCTTAAATTTTTATATTTGAGTTGATTGAATGAAAGGTAAATTGCGGTTTACGATTTATGACGTAAAAAAAACTACTTACTAGATCTCGTTCAAACCAATTTTCGGTGGAAGTTTTCATGCTAATGTACATCATATATTTTTTTTAGATTTATCATTCTCTTATTTTAGAAGTTACAGGGGGGGGAGGACACATTTTACTACTTTGTTTAGTGTACTTCAGTTTAGAATAAAATGATATTAGAAACCTCAATATTATTTTTGAAGACCTATCCATAGATATACAAATAAATCTACCAAGATCATATCAAAACACTGCTTAAAATCAAAACTCACCATCACAAAACTGCTAAGGTATTCGATAAATTACTGTAACACGTTATCTGACGGTGGGGCGCGTTCCCAATGTATTCAGCTGCATTATTCAACAGCATCACTTAGAGAGATGACCTGGCAGTCGCTCGTACAGTTCTAGCCGAGATACAATTTCTTTTGTCTTACATGCTCATAGCCCCTGTTTCTCTGATTAAAGAGGTTAGCTGTTTAGTTAGATGGATTGCCGAAATCTGTTTCTGTTTTGTTGTGGCTGAAAATGCTTTAAACGCTAGAAGAATTGGTTTGGTGCCTTTGATGAAAGTATTCGGAGGGGGCCATCTCGAAACCGGAGATGGCCCAGGGTCTGTCGGGGTGCGAAGGATATGCCTTATGGGCAACCTTACACCCCGGCGTCTGAAGACCCGAGACGGCGTGCGGTTTTAGTCCGTTCAAGCCCGACTTAACAGCCCCCGCTGGCTGGCGGGGGGATTTCCGCACAAAAAAAAGGTACTATGATTAAAATTACTATAATGGCACGTTTTTTGAAAATTGATGATAAGAAAATTATAATAATTATAAGTTTAATATAATTGTTACAGATAATAATTTCCTACTCGAAGGTACAAATTCTATCTTAAACCGAATCTGTCGTCAACAGAATAAGTCGTAAGCAGAATCTGTCTTAAACAGAATCTGACTTAAACCGAATAAACGCTATTACCTCAGGTCGCGTAATATCTCACCATCCATGGAATTAAAGTATGAGAGCGATAAAAGCAAGAACTAGTATGGTAGTAATAGAGGACTGGAATGAGATCGCAATCAAACTTTACACATAAGAAAAAAAATTGTTTTTTTTTTAAAGAATATTAGTAACCGAAATTACTAATATTCCCCCTAGCCCCTCCAGCTAAGCTAAATTGCTTGTGTTAGAAGTGGGTTCACGTCGGTAGTGATGGCCAGGATTCGAACCCGGGACCTCTTCATCGTAGGGTCGACTCCTTAACCACTAAGGTACCGACGCTTCTTTATTTATCCCAGGATACTCGTAAAAGAACCCTGAAGTGGTTTACTTTTTCTAAAACATTGGATAGGCAGACTAGAGTTGATACGAACTAAGCATAGAATAGTCTTCGAGTCAAAAGATGAAGTCGAAAAAAAAAAAAATATCCTCATCTGCCTCATAGCGATTTCGAAGGTTGCGTCCAAAGTCCAAAGCATGAACTTCGGAGCCCGAGTGACTGCCGTTTAACCTTCCACCATTGAGAGGAAAACCTGCGCCAGAGCCTCGTCCGTTTTTAGTAGGTGTTCTGACTTGCAGGTGAGTTTGGTTTAGGTCTCAAGATCATTGGTAGAGCCCTCTACACCCAGATTACATACTATAAGGACGCGATTTTAAGAAAGAACGAAAGAAATGATAGGTGTGCGAGCCTCAATAGGTCACCATCTCACCATAAATGCTGCCCATTACATAATTATTATCACATAATAAACGTCACTTCTATTTGACCAGACGCTAACCAGGTATGTGAAGTATGAGGGCTGTTCGGAAGCTTTCCACGTGTCCCTCTGATTAGCAGAGGGCACAGTGGAGAGCAAGTAAGGGGGCCATCTCGAAACCGGAGATGGCCCAGGGTCAGTCGGGGTGCGAGGGATATGCTCTATGGGTAACCTTACACCCCGGCGTCTTAAGACCCGAGACGGCGTGCGGTTTTAGTCGGTGCAAGCCCGACATAACCGCCCCCGCTGGAGACCCCCCGCTCTCCAGCGGGGGCGGTATCCGAAGGGATTTCCGCACGAAAAAAAAAAAAAAAAAAAAAAGGTATGTGAAGTATTAGTTTCTGACAACAACAGGTTTACTGATAATTAATACGGGTAACATCGAAAAATAGTTAAAGTACTTCTAGATGACAGGGCGGATCGATAGATTGGTCCTTAATTCTATAAAAATGTTCATCTATACGAAACTTTTATCATAAAACCCTCGTCCCCTAATAAAATAAATCATGTCAACCAATATTGAAGTAATAAGCGAACAAGAGGCCGTTGTGAAATAGTTTGAAGACAAAACCACGTATCCGCATGAGTTTGTGTCTACGTACGTAGTAAATACAAAATCAAGCAATATCAAGACTTAGGGCCGTATCGTATAGGGGTGCGACTGGTTGGATCACCTCCAAGTTTGGTGCACCCTGGGCAACGTGGGCGATGACGCATCATTGATTGCTCCTCTGGAGTAGCTGGCGTCAACGTCAACGGCCAAGAGTCTGACCAACCGGCCCTATTCAGGGCCAACTGACCCCATTGCACGAGGGGGTCGGGGTATGACGGTCCTGCAAGGCCCGCGGGGGGGTGGTTCGCTCCAGGTACCCCTCTGCTGTTATCAGAGGGGACACTGCGAATGGCCCAGGGTCAGTCGGAGTGCGAGGGATATGCTCTATGGGTAACCTTACACCCCGGCGTCTGTAGACCCGAGACGGCGTGCGGTTTTAGTCGGTTCAAGCCCGAAATAACCGCCCCCGCTGACCGGCGGGGGGGTATCCGAAAGGATTTCCGCACAATAAAAAAAAAGGGCCGTATCGTATTCTAGAACTATACTCTATCTCTCGTCTTCTAGAATACGGGCCTTAGATTGATTTTACATATAGAGACCGATATTCTTAGCAATCCATGGATTCTCCGTGCGGGTGCCGGGTCCATCCTTGCTGAGTTGGGAACTCGGGACAGTGCTTGGAACTAGCGACCCAAGTGTAGGTTTACTAGGGGCCCCTTTTATTGGTGTACATCAACACTCACCTTCACTACCCAAGTTCCCCTCCCTGCCTAACCAAATTTGATGCGAACCTACTAGTGCATCTTTAGACATTCGTCCTAGTAATGAGCTTATTGTAGCTCTCGATAGGCCTAGATCTTTAAGTAGGTTATAGACAGATTTTGTTAGTATACCTCTCGCTCCCACTTCCAGTGGATACAAATTAACCACGTAACCGTTTTTGATTAATTCGTATTCACTCACTTTGGTCGAAATTCAATCATAAATATCATAATCATTACTAAAAACTTAAGAAAACCTTGAATATGTGTGAAATGAGGTAAGGACTCATTAACACGCTTTTATAAACCGACTTCAAAAAGAAGGAGGTTCTATGTTCGTCTGTATCAATTTTTTTGCGGTATGTGTATGTTCGTATGTAATGGAATGAAATTTGAAATCGATTTTCGATCGAATCGATCCAAACGTCCGATTGATTTGAAATTTTGCACTCTTATCGAGGACCGATGACAATACAACGAAAAAAAAAGAAAAAAAAAGCTAAAAATTTATAAATAATTACTAATTAAAAAATAACTAAAAAACACGCCTTAAGAAAAGATAAACTAAAATGTTAAAAATAACTGTTAAAAAGCGTGGGGTGCTCGCAACAATCATCATTCAACAGTTGTTTTTAACTTTTTAGTTGGTCTTCTCTAAAAGCATGTTTTTTAGTTTTTTCAGACTATTATTTATTTTATTGATAACGATTGACAAAAAAACCGACCAAGTCAAAGACAAAAATCATAAAGAATAAATGATTATAGACCATTACACCGGTAAAGACCATTATAACGGAACTTACAAAACGTCAAAAAAAGCGAGTCGGACTCGCGTACTAAGGGTTCCGTACCATTATCTATAAAAACGCTATAAAATCATATCTGTTGTATGAGGAGACCTTCGTAATGTCTGCTTATTTTATAAGACATAGCGCTAGCGCCAATGTGTTCTCAAAATAAACTTTCGCATGACTTTCGACTGTTTACAGACAGCGTATCGAGTGTAACAGTTGTACGTACTACGAATAGCAGTCCCAGTGCCGAATCTCTATCCCAGTCGAATATATCTTTTATTTGAATTTTAAATAAAATATTTTGTAAATATTTTTAGTTTCTACCTGTTGTCGTTATTAACTCCTTTCCCATCCCCTCCCAAACTCCTTTCCCATTCCCTCCCAAACTCCTTTCCCATCCCCTTTCCTTTACAGGGTCGGCAGCGCGAGTATGACGCCACTGGTGTTGCACACATCCATAGGGCCGCGGTAACCGCTTCCCATCAGGTGGGCCGTGTGCTTGTCTGCCACCTTAGTGGTATAAAAAAAATTGGAATTAAATCACATTTCTTGTACGGGAGCCCCTCTTAAATATTTATTTTATTTTAATTCAATAATTTATTTTAAAGTTAAAAATATAACTAAATATTCTGTGAATATTCAAGCGTCTACATGTTGCCGTTATCAATATCAAGCAAACACGAGCAAAAAAAAAATTACGTTTGTTGTGTGGGAGCCCCTTTTTTTTTTTTTTTTTTTTTCAGTGCGGAAATCTCTTCGGATACCTCCCCGTCCGCCAGCGGGGGCGGTTATGTCGGGCTTGCACCGACTAAAACCGCACGCCGTCTCGGGTCTTAAGACGCCGGGGTGTAAGGTTACCCATAGAGCATATCCCTCGCACCCCATCTGACCCTGGGCCATCTCCGGTTTCGAGATGGCCCCTTTACTTGCTCTCCACTGTGCCATCTGCTAATCAGAGGGACACGTGGAAAGCTTCCGAACAGCCCTCAACAGGACCGTCCTCACCTCGGTCGGAGTTGGCCGTAGGCGGCAGCGTCTCTCCCACCCTAGGAGAGAGGCGCTGCCGTCTCCGTTGCCCAGGGTGCACCGCGTGTTGGTCCCCAACCAAGCACCCCTGTGTGGGAGCCCCTCGTAAATATTTATTTTATTCTGTTTTTAGTACTTATTGTTATAGTGGCAACAGAAATACATTAGCTGGGAACATTTCAACTGTCTAAATATCACGCTTCATGAGATACAGCCCGGTGACGGACAGACGGACAGCGGAGTCTTGTAATAGGGTCCCGTTTTACCCTTTGCGTACGGAACCCTAAAAAACAGACTGAATATTTTGACGTGTTTTTGCGAGAACAAAGTAGGTATCCTATGTTCGTCTTTAGTTTATAAATTATCTCCATTTCAAATGTTATAATACACTCGAATTGAGAACCTCCTCCTTTTTTGAAGTCGGTTAACAAAATCAATGTAAAGATCATCATAATCTTCGCGTTAGTTCCGGACGCATCCGAGGCTTTTGGTAACAGACAGACAGGGTTACTTTCGCGTTTATAATATTAAAATATGGAGTACGGTCTCTTAAAGTTGAGACATGTTTAGTCCTCTCCTGATTTAGCAATAATACAAAAAATGTTATTTCATTTAGGGTGGGGTATACCTGGTAGACCTACTCAACGTGTACGGTCCAGGACTGGCGATCCTGTTCGTTGTGTTTGCTGAAGCAGCCGGCGTCTGCTGGGTCTACGGCGTGGACCGCTTCTCCGAGGACGTGAGGACCATGCTCGGACATAAGCCAGGGTGGTTCTGGAGAGCTTGCTGGTCTTATATAAGGTTGGAATGCAAAGTATTATGAGATATTATATAAAGGTTTTTACAATCGATGGATATAGTGAAAAAGCGGGGATAGCCCAGTGGCGGACGTAACGGACTGCCAAGACGAGGTCTCGAGTTCGATCCCCAGTCGCCCCGGGCACACACCTCTGACTTTTCGTTGTTATGTGTGTATTAAAACATGTCGCTCGCTTAGTAATGTGCCCAGTAGATGGCAATAGGCTCGCCCCCTATTACATTGGGACCTAAACATAACTGGCGAATCGTGGGTGTTTCATACACCTCTGCCTACACCTTCGGGGATACAGGCGTGAAGTTATGTTATGTTATATAGTGAATTTAGAACACCCATTTCCAAATTTATAATATAAATAGACGTATTATATATATAATTCGAATATCTAGGACGCTCTCTCTATTTAGCTCAGTTGGTCAGAGCATTCCCCCTGTAAGGTACCGGTCGCGGGTTCAAGTCACGTCCTGGATATTCACTTTTTCCGAAGTAAATCTAATTATATGAATGTCTAATTCAATGCTAACAGCCAGCCAGCAACCTACAGTCAGATTCACAAGGCAATATACAAACTCTTCTATTTTTTTCGTGTGGAAATCCCTTCGGATACCCCCTCCGCCGGCCAGCGGGGGCGGTTATGTCGGGCTTGAACCGACTAAAACCGCACGCCGTCTCGGGTCTACAGACGCCGGGGTGTAAGGTTACCCATAGGGCATATCCCTCGCACCCCGACTAAGCGTCGGTAGCTTAGTGGTTAAGGAGTCGACCTTACGATCGAGAGGTCCCGGGTTCGAATCCTGACCATTGCACTACCGACGTGAACCCACTCCTAATACAAGCACTTTAGCTTAGCTGGAGGGGTTAGGGGGAATATTAGTAATTTCGGTTGCTAATATTCTTTATATGAAAAAAGAATCTTGGAGTGGCAATACTGGTGTTTCATGCCAAATCGATAACCGGCGTCCGTGCGGGTGGAGACGCGAGCATCAGCTAGTATAAGATATTACTATAAGTACCAACTATAAGAAAAAAACGTTTTACTTTTGCAGCCCGGTGTTCCTGCTTGTTCTGTTTGTTTTCTCCGTACTGGCTCATCAGGATATGCTGGGGGGCGAGTACCAGTACCCTGCCTGGTCCATCACCGTCGGCTGGGTCATGACCGGCACTACCGTCTCCTGCATTCCGCTCTACATCATCTACAAGCTGATAATCACTCCCGGCGACTGTATCACTGTGAGCAGCTAAACCAATTCTCTTCTTCTTAGTCATAAGGCATCCACAGCTAAATATAGAGCTTCTCTTCATCACTCTGTAGCACCGTTTTTTTTCGTGTAGAAATCCCCTCAGATACCCCCCGCCGGCCAGCGGGGGCGGTTATGTCGGGCTTGAACCGACTGAAACCGCACGCACGCCGTCTCGGGTCTTCAGATTGTTGTAAGGTTGCCCTAGGGCATTTCCCTCGCACCCCGATTGACCCTGGGCCATCTCCGGTTTCGAGATGGCCCCCTCAGGTTTGGGAACCACGGTGTCCCCGTCTTGGTTTGGGGTGGGGGGCGCTAGTCACCCCGCCGTCCCAGCCTGCTTCTGCTGGAGTGACAGGCCTCATCTGCCACCCCTACTAACTATTATTTTGTGACCAGTTGCCCTCGGCTTCACCCGAGTGTAACTGTGATCCCGTTCCTGCAACCTATGATAACCTATTCCAGGGATAAAGAGTAGTCTATTTATTATTCCAGACAAATCTATCTCTGTACCAAATTTCAGGCAGATCCGTTCAGCCGTTTGAGCGTGATCGAGTAACAAATAACCAAACATTTTCACAAAATTTTAGGTAAAAACAGTTTTTTGTCTCATCATCGACATCTACCTGCCCTTTACTCAATTATTTACTATCAACACAAACATTCTCTGCCATACATTCCTGGCAGAATGAATCTCCTCAGTCACTCCTTCCCATTTTTCCATCTTTTATTGAGCCTACATCTGCTCCTAAAGCTTTCTTGATAATTCAGGCCGTGACGAAAGTCTACATAAAAAAATGTGTAGATCTCAATTGAGGACAATATTGGTGAAAAAATTTGAAGCTTAAAAATTTCACGAAGCACGAATTACGATCAATTTTCTCTCAATCTGATATTTAGAATCCAGTGTCATGTAATAATTTAATATATTTTTGCACTCTTTTAGCGTATCAAAACTGTGCAACGTCCGGAGGTTATATCAATACCGCCTCAAGATGCGACGCTTTGCAGCCTGTGACCTGACCGCCACCATACCACAGTACACCTCCACACAAAACCCGCCATTGAATGGCTTGTGTAGACATAATATATTAGTATATTTAATATATTACGATCAAATACATTTACTGACCTTTGAACTTTCATGCTCTACAATAAAGCTAACAGAATTTACTAAACGCAGACTTGAATTGACTCTGGCACCTTGTGTTGTAACCACGGCCAGCGCAATTGGGTCGAAACATCAGGCAATTCAAAGGTATAAGGATACCCCATTCATTTAATATAATTCCCGTTAACGTTATTGAGGAATTTAATAAATAATACCATTTCAAATATCAATATAATACTTATATAATATGAAGCAATGTAGCTTATAAAATGTTTACAAGCTCAATGTGTATGGAAGCAATTATAATTTATATTTTATTCGACATATATATTTTATTTATATAATAAATATAATTATATAATCTTATTTATACAATAGAATTATAAGTGAGTGTCATCATTGTGTCTTGTGATAGAAAATTTAAAAAGCATTTGGTAAATGTATCTATTCGTAGCAACGTGTAGAGTAATATATTGTATTGGAATATTATAATGGACTTGAAAACTATATTATTATTAACATGTAAACGTTTCTGTATGAGAAAAATAGTGAATTAAATCTGTTTTTTAAATGAAAACTTATTCATCTAAATGTAAAAAAATGTAATATAAGTATACTACCCAAATTTAAAACATTTAAATCTTCAATTGTATGTTATATACTCTCGTAAATAAAAACATGTAGAAATATAAGAGTACGTATTCTAGAAAATATTGACAACGAAATTACTACTAAGCATTTGTAACCCTTAGACAAAATGTCATAACATTAAACTACTTTGTATAACATAAAATTGTTGCTGGAAGGACTATAAACTAATTGAGTGAATATATTATACTATTATATAATCTTTTATAGTACTTGCATAGCTTTACCTACAAAAGATATTGCTGATTTCATTTATTATATGCTGTATATATACCTATATATATTTTCAAAATACTAATATAATCGTTATGTATAAAAATATAAGCAAACCCCATTGTAAATAAGCTTGTTTAGATATATGTCTAACTAACAATGTGTATATTTCTGTACTTCTGGGCAATAGGTGCAGAAATAATACATATAAAAATATGTGTAGAAGTGATTTAGTATAATGAAATATGTGTACATAGTTTTAGAAGTGTGACAATGACGTTTTCTGGGAACATATATTTAGATTTTCCAATCTAGTCAGCGTATGTACAGTAGGTACTATGAATGTAATCAAACGATCTCTTATATTAAATATGTATTGAATAAGTAAATATTATATAGCATAGGGTTTTTAATGTATACTTACTGTTTTTAGACAAGATTCTGTATTAAAAAGAAAAAGCCCAGTCGTTTTCCAGTTAGATCACTTGATACAGCTTGATCGTTCTGAAGGTTGCAGATACTATAGTTTAGAACTAAACCTTTAATTCTTAAGGAATATAAGTTAATATCATATACTTAGGAACATGTTTTATAAATAGATATCTGGTGGTTTAAACTGTAGATAAAATTACAGTATTTCTTAGGATGACGTTTTTCATCTAGCGTTTATGTGAATGTATGTTTAAATAGGAATTTATAAAAATATTATATATCTATTTATGACAAATAATTACATTATGGTAGAGTGTTACATATTAGCAACTGCATAAGTAATTGAAGAGATAATGACACACTATAAAAGTATAAATTTGATGTTTTTTTTTATTTCAAATGGAATAATGTTAGTCTGTTAGGCTACGGTTTCATTGTCATTGCAGTCACTATCGTACATGACGCAGTCTACAAGAACTCATAGTAAACTCTTGAACAGTGCGAGATTTAAAAATAAATATACTTGGAATAAGTATTATTCATTTTATATATATAATCTACCAATATATTATAAAATATTATACAAACGTAGACAATGTGAATGTTAAGTGTTTTTATAAAAAAATATATAATAAAAATTGTTCATATACCCACAGAGTTATATTTACTTTTATAATATATTTGATATTTATTGTTATAGTTATGTTTTGTGTTGTTTACAATTGTATTCCAAATGTTGATGTGTAGTGTCTGTGTTGTAGGTATGTAGTGTTGTAATCAGTGACAATTTGTGTGTTTAGAATAATAAACTGCAGATGTGTAGACTGAGCCTGTACCAGCCATTGCAGGTTCATCTAACCATTTGTTTAAAAAAAAAGCTTTTTATTAATTACTTTGATCATCTTTGACAATATCTAATCTACCCACGGAACCAGAACCGCAACCGGAAACGGCGCGTACAGTTAGGTATGAAAGGCACTTTATTCCGCGCATCCTTAGGCTGTGGAATGATTTCCCTGCTATGGTTTTCTCAAGCGACTACAATACTGATTTCCGCACGTAAAAAAAAAAAGCGACTACAATATGGGATTCTTCAAGAAGGGCATTAGAAGGTTTTTAGTAGTAGAAGTGACTGCCGTCTAACCCCTCAACCCTAAATAAAAAGCCCGCCTCGGAGACGAGTCTATTAATCAGCAGGTATACCGGCTTGTAGGTGAGGTTAGCGTTGCCCCGAAACCTAAACCCAAAGATCTGAGTGTAAGCTGTATAGAATTACCAGCAAAACCTTAGGTAACGTTGGCTTAAAGATAAAAACCTTAGGACCACAGACTTATGATGATCATATAATATAGATCAGACGGAATACCAAATTTAAATTTTGTCTATGACGCACGATCTCTTTCTTTCTAGTCACTTGGTAATATGCACTATCCTTCTCTTTAACTTCTACACACACTCACACAAACATAGATATGGAGTTGAAGCAAATTTTCGACTCAGTCGTCACTCGTCGCCATCGTAACGATTAGTAAATAGGATCGTATTCAGTACCAATATTAATTTGTTGCTTGAAAAGAATAATATTGTTTAAAATTAAATAAACAACTAAACAATTCTACTCGTTTCATCATCATCGTTCCGATCCATCATCATCTGAGCCTTCTCTCAAATCAGTTACGGTCGGTCTTTCAGTCTATATACGAAGCAGCCCCTTCTTCTATTCTAATTCCAGTGATCTGCCTAAGATTTTGGAAAATAAAATGTTTACTTCTGGCCTCTCTCAATCAATTTTATGAAGGTATGCAATTACGGAACTATTCGTAGAGGTTGTCAGCCTTAGTTCGGTCCCGTCTGAGCTTCATTGCTTATATCGTAAATTTGGCTTCAACATAACATAACATAACATAACTTCACGCCTGTATCCCCGAAGGGGTAGGCAGAGGTGTATTACACACCCACGATTCGCCAGTTATGTTTTAAGGTCCCAATGTAATAGGGGGCGAGCCTATTGCCATCTACCGGGCACATTATTAAGCGAGCGATAATTAACATTTATTAATGCACACATAACTACGAAAAGTCAAAGGTGTGTGCCCGGGGTGACTGGGGATCGAACTCGAGACCTCGTCTCCGCAGTCCGTTACGTACGCCACTGGGCTATTATTCAAAATGAATCGTTAATATTCGGTCTGTATATCTTAACTCTGTGCTTAGGAGGCACTTTAACAAAAATGAGGTTTAATATACATTTTGTAAACTTCAAAACCTGTCATAGCCAACTCGATGTGTAGTTGACATGGACGCGATGTGTCCGTCAAAAGTTGAATTGGCATAAATCAAAAAGTAAACAAAAATATAACATAATATAAAATCGAAAGTGGTAATTATTAAATGTAACGGTTAGGTGAAAATGTTAAACCGCGGGCGAATACTAACAACTACCACCAATCGAATGTATGGCGGCGAAATCTGTGAGCTTCAACACTGTATGCGTATGTACATCCATTGTTTCACTATTTCAACTCATATATATTAGAACATCTAGAACGGGACTTGAACCCGCGACCAGTCCTTTACAGGGCGAATGCTCTGACCAGCTGTGCTATCTAGACACGTCCCAGATATTCGAAATTCTCCGATATATTATAATACGTCTTAAGGCGACGCTTCTAGTTCTAGATGTTCTCTTTTTCCGATCTAAATCTTTAGAAAAAGTAAGCATACAAAATGCTTAAAAATTTAATTGAATTCATATATATTACTGACGCTTATAAGGGGTGTATGGGCACACTAAGATCTACGGGGCCCACCTCACTTACAAGACGATAAACCTACTGATTGTTGACTATACCTTGGATAGATAATTATTCTTTCAGTAGACACAAGTTGGTTTTGGCCAATGAGGTTGCGTTCCAAACACATTCTACCTAGAAATTTCACCTTCCTCATGGGCATATCAACTTCACCAAACTGCGGAATATGTGAAATGGTTGAAGAACAACATATTCTGATGAAATGTGTGCGGAACCAACTGAGAGAGGTTCTACTGAGGAGTAATATAACGGCAATTGGAAGATGCAACAGTATCCTGGCAAGTCCTCCGTCAGAGACAGCACAGGACTGTTATTCATTATATTGTGATTCCCTAAGATCTGTTTAGTAATATAATATACTGGTTATGATGGAGCGACATATTCATATTGTGGCTAAGCTCCTTGAATAAAAATTTAATAAAAAGGCAGTAGCGCCCGTCTTAGCATCAACCATGGGGGATTGGGAATGTGGTGTGCCCTGGAAAGGATATCCTAGAGACCCCGACAGGTTTCAGTCGCTGGTAACCCCGACGTGTTGTTAGGGATCTTATCCCCCCTCCCATAAAGAGAGGCGCGCGGAAATGCATCGCGCCGCTACCCTGGTCCTGCTTCTGCTAGGGTGACGGCTAGCCCAAACTGTCACCCCCAGGCCCGCGACGGCAGTCACTCCTACAAGCCAAATCGGAGGAAAGTGTAGGAGTGCGGACTCCGGACTCCAAAGTGCAAACTTCGGACGCAAACGGGTCTAATGCTGTGATGATGATGATGACCAGGTACATTGAGAATGTTGGAAAATTAATAGATTTTTAGGATCCCTCAAGTTACTTTCCGAACACATGGAATCCTTTTTTTTCCGTGCATAAATCCTCTCGGATGCCTTCGGATAGCGGCTAGATAGCGGGGAGGTTATGTCAGGCGCGAACCGACAAAAACCGCGCGCCTTCTAGGGTCTTCTGATGCCGGGTATAAGGTGGCCCTCCCCCGCAAGGCATTACCCTCGCTACCCGACTCACCCAGGGCCATCTCCGGTTTCTAACCCCGGTGTCCCCGTCACCGGAAAAATGGAGACACGACACGCACCGCCGCCCCAGCCTGCCTCTGCTAGGGTGACAGGTGACTCCACCTGTCACCCAACCTGCGCTCATGGAGGACGTAGGTCGTTGAGCGACCTCCGACCTCCGAGTCGACTCCGCGCGTCGCGGGGTCAGGAGAGACCTGACAGACCGTCTTCCAGACAGACCCGCCCCGCCACCTCCTTCACGAGCATTGGTAGAACTTGTTCGCAGAAAAAGGCCAACAACACATGAAATTCTAAAGTATTTTTCCATATTTTTTTTTCAGAACCTTTACGACTCGCAGTTGGAGACGATTGCGAAATGGTTGAGCTGTAATGGAGAAATATGGGGTATTGGCCCGACGGCGGTATTCGCCAGCGCCGCCATCCTGTTCCTATACAACGAGCTGGAGGCCACGGTGTTCATACCGGGGGACCAGGAGCAGGTGTCCACCTTGGAGAAGACCTTGATTGTGAGTGGTTCCGTCTACTTGAGCGTCTGTATTACGCTTATGAACGTCAAGAGTTATAGTTCCTATATTTACAGTCTGATTTGCAAATAAGTAGAGTCCATGAGAAAATAACCTGGCAATGGTTTTTTAACCATCAACCGCCTAGTTACTATGTGTGTCATGTATTTATACTTTTCTACTGAAGTGGTGATGATGACCGGAGCTGGTAAATAATTAGAATGAAGCATTAAATTGTAACTCAATATAAATCTTAAGGCTTTCACGGCCTGCGTGGCATGTAGAATATACTGCTTCCGGGCTGTTTGGCCGTGTTCCATCGGAAACTTGTATTCCAGACGTTTCGTCGATCACTGCGGTCGACATCTTCAGTGGTACACGTCGGGACGTCGTCGAGTGCGGAGAACCTTCCTCGGCGGCGAACTCGGTGCGACTGATGTAAAGGCCCGAGTCACTGGCGTATTTATAGTCGCAATGGGAGGGGGCAAACAACGTGATCGCTCCTGATTGGTTGACAGCTGCGCAACTGATGCGCTCGATACTGATTGGTCGAGGCTAAGCAAGGGGGATACCGGGGATGGTGGCGGCTTCGTCATGTTTGAATTGTGATGACGCGCGAGTTCGCCGCCTGTACCACTGAAGATGTCGACCGCAGTGATTGACGAAACGTCTGGAATACAAGTTTCCGATGGACCACGGCCAAACAGCCCGGAAGCAGTATATTCTACATGTAACTCAATAGTTGCGATTTTCATAGACGCAGAGACGGGTGAACTGAAGAGATGTACAAGAATCGATCAATCACAATTTATTAATTGATTCTTGTAAATACAACCCCTCTCCACTCTATCTATCTCTGCGTCTGTGGAAACGCTCTCTTTATTCTTAGTTACAGAGGAGGTAAAAACCCTAGTTTTTCAATTGCTCTTCATGGTTTGGTTAGTAAGCGACGTATTATGACGGGAATTTAATTCTTAAAGCCTGATTTTCCACACCTGTACAATCAGGTGTGTTTATTAAAGCCAGTTTTATTTCTAGTCTACGATGATGCTGGGGATGTTGGCGCTGATGATCCATCTGTGGGTGTGCTCAATGCGCTTCTTCCAGTATTATCTGGACACGATCATTAGAGATGTAAGTATGCCTGGATTTCCAAATAGCAATATAAGTGAGAGCACACGGTCCGTCTAATTTTAAATGGTAATGGCCTTTGTATGCTTACAAGACCAGAGTTGTAAAGGGGTCTATACTCTTTGACGATAATAATGAATTAGTATTCTTTTCGCTCTTCTGACTAAAATATTCAAAACCTCTAATACCTGCAAATCCTAATTTTAACACTCAAATTGAACCTTTAAAGTATTTACCTCCACAAAACCTAAATGAACTACTGAACACGAAATCCATAATTTGACTTTATTATTTATCAGAGTCCAAACGTGCTTCTGGAGATGACTACAGCAGGCCTACTTGGAGGGCAATCGGAGATGGTACCTCTAGGGCCTCTCACCAGGTTCCTGCGCCAACAACAACCACAAATCCACATCACAGTGTGCTGGTTCCTATCACTCTGCTACGCCGACTACGTCAGAAAGAATTACTGCACCCGGTTCAACATGCCTTATTTGGAGCAGTGGTGAGTATAGTTAAAGACTGTACAGGAATATTCGTACGATAGACGTTGATTATTACCTTCTCATCTCCACATGACCATTAATACTTGGATCTGATACGTGAGCTTTGACTATTTACAAAAAGCGTATACTTAAATTAATGATTACTAAAGGTATACGCTTGTACCCATACCCGTTTTTCAGGCTCGCGGTCTGAACGCACTCTAGGTCAGCAGACTCGATTTAAATAGTGTTCACTTGGACAAATATTTTGCATATTAACCATAGTTGTGTCCAGTCTGGTCAGTCAGTGTGTTCTTGATGTTTTTAATTATTTTCTACGACTTAAGTACGCCACAAGACCCCCTTTAGGTACAAAATTATGATGGAATTCTATTAAACCATCTTTAGTTTTGGCGAATATATGAGACTCCACGGTGTCTTTATTTTGAAACACATTTTGTCTTGGGCACCTATTATTTTTCTATATTTTATTTGGAACTGAAAAGCCGAACGACTATGTAATATACTTGTCTGTGCTGGTGGGGTCAGGCAAGCCGAATTACAGGACCGCGTGGTGCGAACGTCCCACCGGATAATGGAGAAGGTCAATTCTTTCGTCGGATCCCTCCATCAACAGCTGCGTGGCTACGGGCAAACCGACTTGCACCTGCGGAGGCAACAGAATCCGGATGAAATTATTGATACGTAATGCTTTTGCACTACCTATTTTTTCATACTTGTAAGTATATTCTAGAAGGATTAGGCGGTGGTGTAAAACGAGGCAAGCCTACCATCTACCAAGCACGTTGTAGGTACTATGTCTTAACACGGTCTACTTATTAAAAAAAACATAATATGAAGAGAATTATGAGATCAAAAACTGATGATCAAGCAAATTATACGTGCATCATCGGCGGAGGAGTTGCATAAAGTAGTGAATAGCATTAAATAGGTCTTTGAAGCGAAATGTATGATTATATTGAATAAGTCACTTGTATGTATTTACTTTTCCACAATATTTATTAATTAAACCTCACCGATTTCGTCTCAAGGCACTCTCAAAGGATTTTAAAGGTTATCAAAAGGGTTTAATAAATAAATATTATAGAAAAGTATGAGTAAGTGACTAATTTAAATCTGTGTATCAAGTTCCATCAAGTGCCATCAGTCAGCATCATATGTAAGTTAACGCAAGAAAGAAGAAAGTTATAGTTATTGTACCTATGTCGTATTGAAATAAGTCACTTGTACTTACTTTTCCACAATATTTATTTATTAAACCTCACCGATTTCACCTCAAGGCACTCTCAAAGGATTTTAAAGATTCTCAAAAGGGTTTAATAAATAAATATTGTAGAAATAAGTAAGTGACTAATTTAAATATGTGTAGCATGCCATCAGTCAGTAGGTATGTAAGTACCTTTTTTTTCGTGCGGAAATCCCTTTGGATACCCCCCGCCGGCCAGCGGGGGCGGTTATGTCGGGCTTGAACCGGCTTAACCGCATCTGCATTCCAACATTGCACTGGACCACATTGCTTGCTACCACCACTTAGTATAGGTACTGTAGTGACACGCGGGGGGGTATCCGAAGGGATGTCCGCACGATAAAAAAAAAAAAAAAAAGGTACTGTAGTCGATTCATTAGACCTTAGAAGTAAAAGTTGGAAACCAGACCCTGGACTCCAACGCAAAGATACAAATATGAGTCGATTCGTTAGTCCACTTGCTGGCGTCGTCGCTGCTTTTGCATCGCGTGCTGCTCCAACTGATCTCTTTAATGTAATCATATACTTAGGCCTTTGGTTTTTAACTAGAGTGAGAGACCGCATTCAAAGAAATCTACGGTCGACTTCGGCGGGCCAAGTTGTCACGTGCCATGGTGTAACCAGCACATTTCTGGCGTCTGCTCGACGTGCAGTCAACCGCCAAAAGATCGCCGCTATCGGCTCCTCGGCCAGTCGAGCGAGACAACTGCAGATGCTATCGAAAAACTTAGAAACTATATCAAAGTTGGTATTAAATTCCAGTATCCTAGTTCCTGATAATATTGGTAATGATGTGAAAGTTAGTGAAGATGCTTGTTACTCAATCATGCTCAAACCGTTGAACGGATCTGGTTCAAATCTGATACAGGAATAGATTATATTCTGAAATAACAAATAGTTTACTGTTTAGCCCAGGAATAGGTTTTCATGGGTTGCGGGAATGCGATGAGAATTTCACGCGGCTTCACCCATGTGGAATTCTCGAAACATCTCAATATCTTCACAAACTTTCATATTTGTAATATATGTAGGATAGGATAGAAATCTGTCTGAAGAATATTGCTCGTTATTATCTTATCCTATCTTAGGATGTCTCAAACTTCTAGTTCAATTTAACCTAATAGGGGGTACTATGAGACTTTCGAGGCAACGGCGAACCCTTCAAAGAGGTGATTTATATGAATAACACAAATAGGTAGGTGTGGTATTTCATTAGAATAAAAAATGTAAAACATATTATTTTTATCAAATTAATTCGTTGATTTCTGGACCATTCGCCTGAGAGTGAATTTATTAATTCGGATTCAGTGTTCAGTCGATTTCCTGTATTTAACTTTAATCGTTCCAAATATTCTTCTTGTCTTATTTTCTAAAAATCAATAAAAACCCCACGCCGCCATTATATGTATACTTTAAGAAGTCTTGAAATAAAACTATTTTTAAAGGATTCTGTCGCGATTTATTTGATGTTATTTTATATTTTACATTGATCCCGACGTTTCGGTTGCTCTTCAGCAGCCATGGTGACTAGTCACTACGAAAATATACATTCACTATGAAATATTTACTCACAATGTATATGCTTTGTTCAATATCCATACACAAAAACGTCTCAACTCTCAAGGCACATCTGTAAAACACATACTTATTCAAAGTGCAACACTTAGACAAATAATAAACAAAACATAATTATAGGTGATATTGTCGGAAGTTTACAATGGGAGAGGCCTATGTCCAGCAGTGGACTGCAATAGGCTAATTGATGATGATGACGATCGCGATGCTGGTCAGCAGTCATGAGTCTCCCCGTGACCAGGGCTGCTGAAAAGCAACCGAAACGTCGGGTTTAATGTAAAATATAAAATAACATCAAATAAATCGCGATAGAATCCGTTAAACAATAGTTTTATTTCAATAATTATAGGTAATAAGATACAGTCAACGACAAAAGTTGATTAACGCTAAAATATTTACAAACCTTTTTAACATTGGAATACACGTAGATACTGACAATTGATGTATAAGTAGTTTTATTATCCCCTGTAGGACAAAGTTAACATATTTCATGTTTTCTTTATTATTTTATACCGTTCTCCTTTGGAGATACTTCTCCTACTTTAAGCGGTTAGCTTTAGTTGCAAGATCTCCGTCTCCCCCTTCCCACAATTTGGTTGGGTTAAGTTTTACGGGAGCGGCAATCCCAAAAGAAAAACCTGCGCCAGAGCGGTAATCAGCATGTTTACCAGTTTGTAGGTGAGGTTGGGTTGGGGCATCAAAATCGTGAAGGGCCCAAACACCCTCATGAAAAAGAAAAGTAACATGTTTAAGAAATTTTAATTACCAATGTACAATTTCTGTTCAGACAACAAGCAGCCCATGCCACTGCGAATCTTACAGCGTACTGGAATACCAAAACAGAAGCCCCAGTAATGATCAAATGCTTGGGAGACTATCGAAAGAAGAGGACTAATGTCATTTGAATGACAAAACATTTTAACCTTGTAACTTGACAAATAAATTGAAGTTTATTGGAAACGAATGTTAGTGTTTTATTTCTATTCGATTACCTATAAAAAAATATTCATGAATAAATGTGCGGCACTCGCTCAAGTGATCTATGGTCATCGATCAGTCGATATTGAGGTGACAGTCGAGTCATCGAGAAGAGCCAGCCTCTGCCGCTTACAAACTCATTCGTAACTCGTAACAAACTACATTGAGGAGATTAAGTTCGTTAAAAAAATGTACCTACCTATTGCGGTCACCACAACCAACCTGTCGGCCCTACCATGAAACACTCGCAATTGCGGCTCAAAATTTCGGGTAATCGGTTCCATGGAACGCATTTATCCCACAATTGCCCAACACTTCGTTCGGCTGAAACCCTACCACGAGAAATCAGAAGTGATTTCATGGAACCTACATGGCTATATTCTACTTATTTCGATCGTGTTTCGTGCGGTCCAGAAATTTTGGATGCACAGTGCGCCTTAGATGAATGCACTGCTGGAACTGCAGCGTATGGTGGCGCGCCGGCTCCGTGTGCTAACGAGACGGTGCCTAACACATACGAGCAGCACTCATTCCCGCGAGGCTCTTGCATGTCAGGAAATGTTGGGCAACGAGACTCCTTTCGCCTCATAGTAAGGATGTAATGATGTATGGGTAGAGGTAGTTACATACCGAGCAGGTTTCGCTTCAGGGTCAAAATGTCCAACGGTGTCAAAATGTCCAATCCTCAAAATATCCATTTCCCAGAATGTCCAATTTTTGAGAATGGACTACAGGTAGCAAATCTGGGTTAGGTTAGGTTAGAACTGTGACCCCAACAGAGCGCGAGCCGAGCGAGCGAAGCAAGAGTGCCGCGGTAGCGGCCGGCGAAGCGCCAGAATTGATTTGTATAATAACAATATAATTATTATAGTAGTTATTTTGATTCTATCAGTATTTTGTATTTATTGTTTTTCATAAGTATTAATAAAGCGCTGTGATGTGTTATTGAACAAATTTACCACATTCTAAAAGATTGGACATTCTGGGAATTGGACATTTAGAGAATTGGACATTCTGGGAATTGGACATTTTGGGATTTGGACATTTTGACACCGTTAGACATTTTGAGAATTGGACATTTTGACCTTGAACGCAGGTTTCGCTCAAAAATTCCGCGGCTAGAGCGAAATACTTGGTACATAGGTACACAGAAATACTCGGTTTTTTCTACCGCAGACGCGGACGGTAGCGAATACCACTTGAGTTTAAATAGGCCTTTTAGACTACTACACTGACGGTTTATTTGTCAAAAAGATATAGTACATATGTCAGAACGTATAATGGTGACATAGTATATTATTTCTGTGTAAATTAACAAAAAAAATATATCATCTTGCTCGCCAAATGCAAAATTTCGTCGTCAATTTTCTGGATAACAAAAATTGTGATGTGGAATACCTCTCTGCCTATATGGAGTTACATGAAAACTGAGGGAATTGTCGTAAGTCATAAAATCTTTAGGAGGGAGAATGGACGAGTTGTTTTTTTAGAATTTGAGTCTTGTTCGCCAGCATCAGTTCACGTGCATTATTTTAAAGGCGACAGATTCAGAGGTTTCACACAAAGGCATGCGATTAACTAAGAAAGTCCTGCCTCATCAGACACGTGCTTGTTGCTCTTGAGTTCCTACCAAAATTCTTCCCTCAATATCAGTCACTTCCTATAGATTTAGACCGGAAAAAGAGAACATCTAGGACGGGACTTGAACCCGTGACCAGTCCCTTACAGGGGGAATGCTCTGACCAAGTGTGCTGGACCAGGTGTGACCTAGACAGGTCCCAGATATTCGAAATTCTCCGATATATTATATCCATCTCAGGGCGACGCTGGCGCAATCTACCGTAATGGTTTAGTCATACTTTCTATATCGCGTAAACTTTGAGAGTTAGTGCAGATATCTAAATATAGGTTACCTAGCTATCTGCACTTTTTCTATACATATATACATAACTTCACGCCTGTATCCCCGAAGGGGTAGGCAGAGGTGTGTTACACACCCACGATTCGCCAGTTATGTTAAGGTCCCAATGTAGTAGGGGGCGCGCCTATTGCCATCTACCGGGCACATTACTAAGCGAGCGATAATTAACATTTATTAATGCACACATAACTACGAAAACTCAGAGGTATGTGCCCGGGGCGACTGGGGATCGTACTCAAGACCTCGTCTCAGCAGTCCGTTACGTACGCCACTGGGCTATCGCCGCTTTTTCCATTTGTCGCATTTTCTTCTTTAATAAAAATAGCGCTTCTCTTATGCCTTTCTCTTTCAAAAACCACACATAGAGACACCATGAATAATGTTAGCCAACACTTACAACTTCATATCACTACATATTATAAAACAAAGTCCTCTGCCGCGTCTGTATGTCTGTCTGTCTGTCTGGTCGCGATAAACTTAAAAACTACTGCACCTATTTTCATGCGGTTTTCACCAATGGATAGAGTGATCCTCAAGAAAGGTTTTATTGTATAATTTGTCAAGTTTTTGTTTACATTGTTTAAAATATAATAATATTTGTTGGAGGTGTCGGAAAAAATAAGCCGTCTGGGAGCTTTCAACGAAAACGCTGCCAAACCCATTTGAGATATAACAAAATGATGTATGGTGGAATTGTGTATCTTATATAGGTTGTGGTGCTGTAATAGGATCCCATGGAGACGGGATCAGAATTCTACGCGGATGCAGCTGCGGGCAACAGCAAGTAGTGATTAAAGGAAAGTGTTGAAGCTGATACTTTCTCTCAGTGGCTTGGTAATCAGCTCTGGAACTAAAATAGTGACACTCTGCAAGTGTAAAATGTTTCTCATGTGCAGCTATTCGAGCAGTCAAAATGTGGCGAGAACACGTTCTCGGCAGTTCCAACACTGCTGTGGGCGGCAGGTACGGCAGTCTTGGCGCAGCGCCTCCTAGCCGCGCTCTTCAGGCGATTCGTCTTCCGCCGAGTGCCGCTCTGGGAGATAATACTACAGGTGTGATACAAATAGCCACCAGGTTGTAATCTCTTCATTTGAAAGGCTTGTTGGACAGTGATATAAAAATTGGTCAGAGATTGTGGATGTGCCGTTTTCTTAGGCGATATCACCACTGAAAATAAGTGGAATCAAGTGGAACTAAACTGCGTTATCACCTTTGACGAATGAATAAGCGTCGGAAGGTTAGTGTTTAAGGAGTCGACTTACGATCGAGAGTTCCCGGGCTCAAATCCTGGCCATTGCACTACACCATGAACTCACTCCTAACGCAAGCAATTTAGCTTAGCTGGAGGGCTGGAGGCTTAGGGGGAATATTAATAATTTTGGATCCTTTTTATTTATTTTTTTATATTTAGGACACGTCAATTTGACTTCACCTCGCCTGATTGTAAGCTGAAGGTAAAGTCTCAGGAAAGAGGGTCACCATTACATACACGTACCATGTTAACAATGGTGGCACTCAGCTTGACGGTCTCATCAGAAGAGTATTGTCGTCGCAGCACCGCGGGACACCCACCGGTGCCACTAGTGCTGCGACCACAATCCCCCAGCCCGTCTATGCACTTGCTGACCCCTGAACGCAATCAAACCGAAATTGGATTACTATGGAGGGTTTTTCGCAATCGTGCACAGTGGTACCTACCCGGCCGAATTTTCTGACAAATTTGTGTCATCTAATTTCTACCACCAGTAATATTCTTCTTTAAATAGAACAGTAGGACTCTGGAAGTGCCGTATTTTCACTGTGTGCATGGGCGTGACGAGCTTCCAGGCGTCGCACTCCGTCTTAGTATTACGGACTCACCCAGCGCGTACAGCTGCAGGCCTGTCATGAAACGTACATCCGCAATTGTGGACTAAAATTTCGGACAATCGGTTGGTACCATGAAACGCACTTATTCCGCAATCGGGTCCGATGCGGCACATGACAGTTCATTCGACCTAAACCTACCATGAGACAACCTGAAACCGCTAAATTCGGAATTTGGAAAGGCCCCCCAAAAAAATTAAAATTAAACATGATACTATACTACTTATTTCAAAAGGTCGAAAGGTTATCATAATCCAATACAAAGGAACGTATTTTTTTATATGTTGGTTTATAATAGGTCATTTTTGATATATTATATTGCAAACGAAAACGTTGACATGTTTAATTCAGTCCCGAACAAACTTTATGATCCCGACCGAAAAAACGAAATCCGAAGTAACTTCGTGGTATCTACCTAATTGACACTGCTTTCGGTCGTGTTACGTGCGGGCCCGCAATTGCAGATGTACATTTCACGGTCCTACTGTTGTCGAGTACGGTGAGCGACAGTGCTGTCGGTAACGGTAACAGTGTCGCGAATTCAATTGTTTATCCCCATCACAAAAATGCCGAACGCGGCTAAAGAATTGTTATTGGTAAACCGTAGGACCCCAGTTTAGTTCTGTGTGATGCGATTGGTCATAACATGTGAATTAGGCGACACCAGTTTCCATACTAACGAAGTTTAATCATCAATACATCATCATCCGAGAGCCAAGATTTTACAGGGTGAGACGCGAGAGTGTTGCCCCTGGTGTTGCACACATCCATAAGCCACGGTAATTGGTTCCCATCAAGTGGGCCGGGTGCGAGTCTGTCACATAAGTAGTTTAAAAGAAAAATGTAGGTTGCACCCAAACTTGGACTTTGGAGGCCAGAGTTCACCCCCCTACTCTCTCGCTCTCCATAAATTGGTTTATCTTGGCTTTCACGGGAGCTACTACCCCGAGAGTATAAGATGCGCCAGAACCTCGTCCGTCAATCACGGGGGCATCGGCTTGCTGCTGAGTTAGGTGACCGAACCATCTAAGCTTACCCGATTCACTTACCACTGACCACGTAGATTGTTCAATCGACGCATATATGCATCATTGGCCTGACTGGGGATTTTTTGAACCGACATATATGTGTCTTTGGCCACGAGTCGGTTAAGTACTTTAGTACCTTTTTTTTCGGATACCAAACCAGCGGGGGAGGTTATGTCGGGCTTGAACCGACTAAAACCACACGCCGTTTCGGGTCTTCAGACCCCGGGGTGTTAGGTTGCCCATAAGGCATTTCCCTTACACCCCGATTGACCCTGGGCCATCTCCGGTTTCGAGATGGCCCCCTCGGGTCTGGGAACCACGGTGTCCCCGTCTTACCCCGTAAAGTGGGAGGGGAGGCGCTAGTCGCCCCGCCCGTCCCGGCCTGATTCTGCTGGGGTGACAGGCGGCCTCACCTGCCACCCCCAGGCCTGCGCTCATGGACGACGGAGGTCGTAGTACTTTAGTACCTAATTGTTAGAATGGTGTTTTTCTTTTCTTGCAGCACCTTCTATTCGTATGGGTGGTAATATACAGCCTCCAGTTCTGGGCCGTGCTCGTGAGGGGTGTGAAGGCGATGGTTGAATATTGTTACGAAACTGCTGTAAGTTACCTCCATTCAATGGCGAAAAACACTATTCTCGACTGCTTACTTTTTAAGTATCTGTAGAGATTTGTAGGTAGGCTAGATACCGAATAGTGCATTAATTAGCATGAAAAGGATAGAAATAATAAGAGGTTAATACTATATCTGTAATAAAAACTGAGCTTCGCCCCGTCCAATGGCGTTACGTGAGCGATTTAATGATAATGCTCACCGTAAAGACAATCGAATCGCAACGCTACAGTTGCTACAATCAGAAAGCCTGGTAGGCCATGCAGCAGGTGGCGTCGCTGTGGATGGTTTTAACATTACCCCCTCCTCCCCGGTGCAATCCCATTCTGAATTAAGGGACGCGTGCCATACCTTCGCGTCACACCATCACTAACGTCGAGCCTACTTTTGACCTATGTGGCATTGCGGTAGTGCCTTTGACTGCTAAGTCAGAGGTCGCGGGTTCGATTCCCGCTCAGTGCAAATATGTATATTTGCATTGGTCTGGGTTTTTCTATGTATAATATGTATGTATTTACAAAAAAAAATGTATTTAAGTATGTTTATCCGCATTCTAGAACCCATATGACCCTCTGCTTAGTTTGGGTCTAGATGGCGTTATGGAATTTGTCCTAGAATATTTGTTTTATTACATATTTCCTTTATTAAATTTAAATACATATAAATTATACTTCTCTGCCGTCCTCAAGCTAAAAAGCAGCTAAGTGAATGAGTAAATTTCGAGCTAAATCTGAAAAATGAGGGCATATTTTGAAACCTATGCTAGTATTTTGTATGAATCTGCAATTACATTGTCGTTTAACAGTGGATAGATATATTTTTGAGCATTTACGAGAATAAAGTTGCTATTGAATACAGTTGCTACTGTACAACTTACTTAAAGACCTCGGATTGCCAAGAGCTTCAGTAAGCTCTTTATTAAAACGTATATCAAAAGCGGCATTGTTAGGATCTTACCAAATTTGGATAGGTAGGGGGGGGAACACTACTGACGGTGGAGGTGAGCGCTGATGCATCACAAGGTGGCCACCCTAAACCTACATCTGGGTCGCAAGTCCCAGTCGCCGTCATGGTGTTCCTCTCTGTACCACGCTATGGACCCGGCGACCGCACGGTGAATCCATGGAGTGCTGAGAATCGGATCTCTTATAAATGTTTCAATGATTTTTTTTAAATCTTTTAGTATGCTTACTTTTCTATAGATTCAGATCGGAAAAAGAGTCGCCTTGAGACGTATATAATATATCGGAGAATTTCGAATATCTGGGACGTGTCTAGGTGGCTCAGTTGGTCAGAGCATTCCCCCTGTAAGAAACTAATCGCGGGTTCAAGTCCCGTCCTAGATGTTATCTTTTTCCGATCTAAATTTATAAATATTTGTTCGCATTTTAGCGTGAGGACGGCAGTACTGCTAGGGCGACAGGCAGCGCTCATGGAGGCCAGATATCTTTCAATACTCTTGCGGTGCCCGGTGTGTCCTTTGCGAGAGAGATTATAAAAGAATAACATCGCCAAGCGGTTTCACCCGCGAAAGTCCTGATCCCGTGGGAATATCGGGATAAAAAGTAGCCTAATGTTCCTCAGGGATAATGTAGCATTTTAATAATGAAAGAATTTTTGAAATCGCTTCCATAGTTTAAGAGTTTATCAATTATAAACAGATGAATCTTTCCTTTTTCTAAGCGTTTATTTAGCTTCACCTGTCCCAATGATTGTCATCAAATCTTGGAAATTAAATTTGACACCCCTTCCGGTTACTGATTGAGGTGAAATTTGCATATATGTGTAAATCGCTTGACAATGCAATATTATGATGACATGGTCCAGATCTGATAATGGAGCTGGAAGGTGGCCATACGATGCAATGGTGGTAGAGTCAAGCAACAGTCATTTTGGCCGTTGCATGAATGGGCCGACTCGACTGGGGAAGCACCACCCTCTCACAGAATATCGACGCCAAGTAACAGTATTTGAACTGTTGCGTTCCGTTTGGTGAGTGAGAGTGCCGGAGCCCAAACTCCTTTCCCATCCCCTCCCAAACTCCTTTCCCATCCCCTCCCAAACTCCTTTCCCATCCCCTGCCAAACTCCTTTCCCATCCCCTTTCCTTTACAGGGTCGGCAGTGCGAGTGTGACGTCACTGGTGTTGCACACGTCCATAGGCCGCGGTAACCGCTTCCCAATCAGGTGGGCCGTGTGCTTGTCTGCCACCTTAGTAGTATAAAAAAAATACGAACTTTGCAATGAAACGACACGACCTCATCGAGTTTGGGCTCGTTCGAATCATCTTAACGAGTAGTTTCTCTTTCAATGGTCACCAACTGATAATGGAGCTGAAAAGTGGTCATAGGAACTCTGTAATGAAAGGACGCAACCCAATCGAGTTTCAGCTCGTTTGATTTTAATTTTTTAGTTATTTTTATTAACAAGAATAAAAGCTTATTTTTAAGTCTTTTTGAAATTCCACTTGTTATAATATTATAGTAGGTATAGAAGTATAGATACCTCCACGTAACAATATCCAGCACTAACAAAGATTAATAAATAGTCACTAATTGGTAAGATATTCACAGGAAGCTGATACTCGGTTATTAGAAGACGAGATGGCGAGCTGTAAGGTGATGCAGCAGTGGATAATCTGGATATGCGGAGTGGCGCCCCTGGCCATCTACATACAGACGCGGCCGAGGCCTGAAATTACACCTCTCATGATTTGGTTAGCAAAGTTGCCATAAAACTATGCCAGGTCAAGTACAGTGACACCTACTTTTGTCACTGTACTTGACCTGGCATAGTTTAATTTTTTTATTTATTACCTATAGTTTAACTAGGAATTCAGTGCAGGGTGCGACTGAAATAAATTGAGCTGAGCGAGCAGGACTCTTACTTGAAAATAAGACATCTTATACGGTCGGCTTGTGAAACTGTTTTTCGGTGATTATTCCTCAATGGTACATCGGACATGAACCATCTCGCTTCAAAACACTCCTCAGAGTTCACACTATCACCGTGATTGATACATTTGGTCAAGATCACGAGTTGTTGTGTATCGATATGGTTACTGAGTTCAGCCACCAACAAACGGATATGCCGCGTATAAGAGCTTCGCTCGCTCAGCTCAATTACCGACTTACCTTTCTAGGCATGCCTAGGTCTTGAAGCAAGTTATATAGAAATTTTGCTGGTACCTATGCGTCTCGCTGCCACTTTAACATCGAATTTATCATCATACTAGGATCATCATCCTATTAAAAACATCTACTTAATAAACCTAGCGTCATCTAGAATGTCCTACAATTTAAGTTATTATAAAGCCGACGTCACTTGCAAGCCGGTACATCTGCTGATTGACGGACGAAACTCTAGCGCAGGTTTCCTTCTCGGGGTTGGGGGAGTTAGACTGCAGTCGCTCCCATAAATTCCGATATAACCCAATCCATAAGGAAATGAGTAGCTAGGAGAGCGGCCTTCGGGTTCCAATGTTTTAGGTTTGGATGCGACCAGAATGGCGCGCAGATGATGATGATGACTGCAGGTAGGTAGATGCCAAATCATCGCTGTCAGATATATTGCCACTAAATCACCAACCATTTAATAACATCTCTATCTCCCACAGGATAACCACCAGCCCATGGCAGCGGCGAGAGATGGGTCCATACGGGTACTACCTAAACCGACCCCTATCGTCTTTGCCCTCCTCGAGCAACTTATCTCCCAGACAGCAAGTTATGAGTCTCAGGCGAGCCTTCAGCGATTCCAAGATCATTATCAAAGAATCACCGAGGAAGAAGAGAATCTCCAAATCCATTTGAAATTTTAGCAGTCCATGTACAATAAGTCATAGAACGGAATTATTTACAATAAAAATAAGCAAGATTTTTTCAATTTAGTTTAATTTTATCATCGAAAAACTGTAGGACTACCATGAAACTTACATCCGCAATTGCGGGTCGAAATTTCGGGCAATCGGTACCATAAAACACACTTTTGCCGCGATCGGGCCCGAAGACGGCACGTGACAGTTCATTCAACCTAAACCCTACCATGAAACGACCCGAAACCGTAAAATTCGGAATTTTGACAACCCGTCGAAAAATATTTAAATAAAACACGATACTATACGACTTATTTCAAGGGTCAAAACGTTATCATAATCCAATACAAAGTAATGTATTTTTTACTATGTTGGTTTATAATTAAAAGTTAATTTTTAAATAGAAACTTATTGTAAACGAAAACCTCCTTGATTAACATGCTTTATGGTCCCCGACCGAAAGAACGAAATCCGAAGTTACTTCATGATGGTACCTTATTTATTTTTTTTCGTGCGGAAATCCCTTCGGATACCCCCCCCCCCCGCCGGCCAGCGGAGGCCGTTATGTCGGGCTTGAACCGACTAAAACCGCACGCCGTCTCGGGTCTTCAGACGCCGGGGTAAATTGCACTTCTTTCGTTCGTATTTCGTGCGGGCCCGCAATTGCGGATATACGTTTCATGGTAGGCCTGGTATGTGATCAGATCACTTATAAATGTTTAAAGATTGATTTTAGTTCGCATAATGCTACTGTGCTTATATCGAATACATTCTACAAGGGAGATCACATGTAAAACTGATTAGTTTAATCCAGTGGCGTAGCTACCTTGGGTGGCACCCGGTGCGGAAGTTGGCGGTGTCACCCCATCGAAAGTAAAAAGCTATAAATTTTCTATTATCTATCACTACTTTTTATTATCTATCACTATAGAATAATACACGTTTAACAATTCACGCCAACCAAACACAACATAGGTGGTCGCTCCAGGTACCCCTCTGATCTTATCAGAGGGGACACTGCGAATGGCCCAGGGTCAGTCGGAGTGCGAGGGATATGCTCTATGGGTAACCTTACACCCCGGCGTCTGTAGACCCAAGACGGCGTGCGGTTTTAGTCGGTTCAAGCCCGACATAACCGCCCCCGCTGGCCGGCGGGGGGGTATCCGAAGGGATTTCCGCACAAAAAAAGAGGTACTTCACGAAACAAATGAGAAATTTTGCAACTGAAACGTCAAAGATCGCGAGTATGCGACGGGGAATCCCCCACGACAGCGTCAGACTCTTTTGCGGGAATCCCCGAACTATACATAGAGCTGAGCTACTGCTAGTGGAGGAATCCCCGAAAAAGAAATTTTTGTGCTATTTTTTTTTGTTTGTACATTGTTCTTAAAGTTGAGAGACCGGGTGGGTGTCACCCCAAAAAAGGTGACACCCGGTGCGGAACCCCCCCCGCCCCCCCCCCCTTGCTATGCCACTGATTTAATCATAAGTCGTCGCCTGATTTGAGCAGTTATTCAAATTAATTTTCATTTCCCATAGCGTCGACACGCCCGCTGGATGCGTTACAAATGTTACGTATATCCTATGGTCCCAAACCGGGCCAAGAATACATGATGGTATTCGATGGTTCCACTGGTATAAATGCCTGCAGGTGGGTAAAGTAGAAACAGTAACAGAACTCGACGAGTTCTACGCGCGCCCCTCTAAGCCTCAACTCACACTGGCTCAAGTCGCAGCGTAGTTGCGGTCAAGGTCTGCCGGTGTTTCTAGACATAGCCTTTAATTTAATACACCCAGTGACCAATAGGTACCCAGCAACACATCCCTGTGATGGACCACCGTGTGGGGTTTAGTCGGTTCGATTCTAACATACGCTTTTAGCTCTGGGGAACCGTGGGGAATATTCACATGTGAAACAAAAGTGAGATCGGAATGTGTAGTACAAATTGGCAAAGGTCATGTCCAGCATTGATTGATTTGATATTATCTATAGGTAGGTACTACATACATACAAATAAATGAAATTAAAGTCTCTGTTTGTAACGTAAAAATAATAATGTTTAAATATATGCATATGAATACACGGCATTACAACAAAAAACCATTTGTTTTAACTTTTGTATGTCTGTTTGTCCTGCCTGTCTGTCTGTCTTTCTGTTTGGATTAGGTAATTTGTGTAAAGGCTGGGCCGATTTTGACGGATTTTTACTGATATATAGCTAATATTATAAAGTGTAACATAGGCTACTTTAATTTTAGATAAAGAATTATGATTCTACACACAAAAAAAATTAAAACCCAAATAAGTACACGCGGGTGAAGTCGCAGGCACAGCTAGTACAATATAAACATTAAAGCCTCAATGCCTTACACACAATAGATTTATGATTCCTTAACTTCTTAAGCGTTCGCAGAAATCAATAATTTATTCTTTGAATACAATTTATTCTATGTTGGCGAAAGGTGTTCTTTCTTAATAAACTAAAGAATTCATTATAGAATAATTAAAAAGGTATCTAGGAAGAGGAGGGAGGCTATTAGCTTTTGAAGTTACGCAAAACGATAAAAATGTTCTGATAAATATATTCCACAATTAGAATATAAATTGATAACCATTATAGCACAAGCTGGCAGTACGATATCAATATAATTTATGATCAATATAATTTTGGGGCACGTTCCTTTACCTAAAACACTAAGATAAGGATAAGGATATTCTGGACCCTGATCTACAAACGAATCCTAATATCCCGCCATTATAAATAAAAACTATTATATTGTCTATGTCCAATATGTCGTCGAGGAACTGCAAAAAATTCAATTCTTGCTACGTTTAGAAATATTTCACTGAACCTCGCTGAACACAGGACAGTTAAAAAACTATATTTTAGGAACTGGATAATATCCAATAATTTATGATTTTTTACACAAATCAGTAAATTATTTTGGTCACATTTAGGGGTCTCAATTATTAACAAATAAAACCTTATTATCTATTGTTTTGATCCACTTCAATAGATGTCACTATCCCGAAAAAATGAAAGTCGATGTTAAGATCCTCCGAATGGGATATATAAAGGTGCGTGTCCAACCATAACGTCATACTAACCTTGCGTAGGGTGTACCGTGATCAAGTAGGCGGTTGCCCCGGGCCGGCCCCATCCATTGCACTTCGGGTGGAATTGGCTAGTCTGTGACTATCTCAAATAGAGATAAGTCGTACGTGTAATTTTTGGTAGTTGGACTAGCGTTCTGCGCGGTCCATTATTTATCATGTAGATATTGCGTCGGTAACCATGAGCTTAATTAGTAAGATTTGATCTAATTTTGGCTGGTTTCAATGGGCACCATAGAATATAAAAGATTTAGCCGACAAATAGAGACATCTTTACTTCTAATTCGGTAAATTCGCATGGCGGCGTATGCTTAAAACAATATTGAGATTATTCATATATTTAATGACCTATGAAAACAAAATCTATGAAAAGCAATCATCTTCCTTAAAAGTAAAAATGGTTAGTCTATCCCAGATAGACCTGCAATCATCGTGTCAAGAGTAAGCTAGAGAATGAAGCCATTTGGAATGAGGTAGAACTACTATAAAATGGCACTCTAAATAGTGGATCAGCGAAAGTCAAGATTTTGTTGCCTATTTTGTCTTGAATCATGATTATAGTGGCCTTTTTGCGCATTGTGTGCATTGTTTTTGTGTGTGTATGATTTTTGTGGCTTGTTTGTCACTACGAGTTGAATGCTCAATAATATTGGTGCCCATTTTATCTCGTGTCTTCTAAATTGTGGATAAGCGAGTCAAGATTTTGTAGCCCATTTTGTCTTAGTCATGATTTTAAGTGTCCTTTTTTCGCATTGTGTATGATTTTTGTGGCGATTATGTCACTCTTGGGTGCTTAACTAATTTTGGTGTCCATTGTTTCTCATTCATAATTTTCTCTAAATTGTGGATCAGCGAACGGCAAGATTTTGTTGCCTATTTTGTCTGATTCATTCATGATTGTAGATGGCAGAACTTCAAACGATATATAAATCTTTTTTTTTAATATAATGTTTTCGCTATTTTGCGAGTGTCATTCAGTCATACGTTAGGTAAACTGATACTAGGCCTGCAAGGCGAATCGCTGCTTGCAATGTTGAGCTGAGTGAGACAATGAGAGAATTAGATTTTGAAAAATTTTAACAGTGATCATTCCTCCGTGGCAAGTCCGATTTTGAAAATTCTTTTTGAAAGTCACAACTCTGGACATGCTTTCTGAGCGTGTAAAGTTTGGTCACAGTGTCTCGAGCGGTTATTATGTAATTCCATCTGGAATTTTTTTAACGGTGATCATTCCTCTATGGCAGCATTAATTTTTTCAAAATATATCCATAAACCTTCCTCTGATTGTCCTCTTCAATCATGCCAAATTTGGTTCTGATTGGATTAGTAGTATAGGAGGAGACCAGTGACAAAGAAAATCCTGAAGTCTAGTATGAGCTTTCGCTCGACTTCGTCTCACTCAGCTCAATAAAGGAAGCTGACGAACACCAGCCGATTAACGTAGTAATTTTTCTATTGAAAGAATAATCAAACACTACCAATATCAATCAGGGCACTTCCATATCAGAACTAAGGGCATGCACTACTTCTAATTACCCTAGTAGACATGACTTTTTATTCAACAATGTGAAATCAGTACACGCGCCACTAGCAGCTACCAACACGTATCCATGCGTAGGTTTAGTGTCTAAAAAAAAAGAAAGATCTAGTTCCCTGGAATGAAATTGACATCTAGGTTTATTTTGTTGCAAATCTGGGAGTGGCAAGACGTCATTATGCAATTACAAGTTTTTCCATATAACTACTTTTTTTTTTTTTTCGTGTGGAAATCCCTTCGGATACCCCCCGAGTGCCAGCGGGGGCGGTTATGTCGGGCTTGAACCGACTAAAACCGCACGCCGTCTCGGGTCTAAAGACGCCACATTCACCGTAGCTCGCTGATCAGTGACGTCATGATAAATAGAATTGGGCTGTTAAGAACCCGGCTGAAGCTACAATAGTGGATGGTAAATTTGTATTTGTTAGTTTGCATTTATATTTTTGTAACATTTGTTTATAGAACATTTTGATGCAAAATTCAGAATATTTGGTCACGTTTATCTGGAATTATATGTTTCACTCAGTGCTTCAGTAGAAATTTGCGTTTTCAGTCGGTGTTAACAGTCGGGTTTTTTTTTTTTTTTGATACAACTATATGTATACACAAGTCAGTATACAAAAATTGGGAACGAAGTCAGCTGTCACGACTGGAAATAACCCATTACTTCACTATTACTTTCTAAGATTTTTAAAGCAGATAAATAATTCATCCGAGTATTTACGACTTAAGAGTTTTAGACTTTAAATTTTTAAAGTTTTTTTGTTCTGGACTACACAGCCCCTGTATTTCCCTATTAAACATTAAGGATTCCTATAAGTACTTATCAGCCTGACACGAGGATAACAATCGGGTTTCCCTTCAAGGCAAAATCTACAATAGATAAAATGATAAATGCTCAAAATTTGAGGGTAGTCAAAACCTACCTTATATCAACAAAGAAATTACAACCAGTGAGTATTTTTAGAAGTTTCATTACAATAGGCATGAAATAGTAGTTTATGCAACTGTCATATAAGAAGAAGTATTAAAACACGAGAGTCTGTTTGAGGCGAAGCCGAATGCGTTCATAGGTTGACTCGAGTGTTTTAATACCTTAGTTATATGCAGTTTCATACACTACTTTATCTTCACTCATAGGAAAAATTGAAATTAAACAAAGTAGGCAGGTTACAAGGCCGCCATTTTTTTCACAGTTCGAACTGCGAATGCGTGCGCCTCTTTTTTTCATATTCAGCCTAAAACCTTAGACTAGTTTAATGAATAAAAAAAGATAGCGATACTATAATGAGTTTTATGATACAGTTGGCGGTACTATCATAAGTTTTATTTTTAATTTTATGTATATGCGTTTATAAAGTGCGTATGTATAGAATCGTCTTTGAATTCGTAATTCGAATTTTTCGATTTGAGTGTAGATAAAAGTCTTGAAAACATTTTCTTTTTGTTTTTCTTAATTTTTCTTCAACTTTTTTTCGGGCACCAGTTTGAATCTGGTGTTGCTTTTGTATTGAACAATTTTATAAATCTTTTTTTATAAATTTGGCGTTTTGTATTGCGTATTTAGTGTCGTGCTCATTGTCCTATTGTGAGTTTTGCTCTGAAAAGGATTTAAGATCTAAATATAATGTGTACTAACATATCACTGTAGCTCTCGAACCGCACACAACTTTCTTGGCAGCTGGTGAAAATACAACATCCATTGTTAGTCCAACTGTGTTGCCCTCTAAATATTAGTAAAAGGTAGTACTTGCCTAGGCAATAAATTAGAATTAAATTATATCAAATCAACTGCATACAGAACAAAGAAAACTGTTTGTTTTGTAGTTATATCCCAGTAACAAAAAGAAATAAAAGCGAAAGGATAATGAACCATTATTTATTTATCATCAATGTTACATTGTAACACTGACGGTACTAACCGACCGCTGTGAACTAATATGCGCTGGCGCAGCGACGCGAACTGTGTGAAAAAAATACACAAAATCAGACACGCTTTATTTGATTTGAAACATACAATGTACATTGAGGTAAGAACTACGCCCACGACGTTTATACACGTGCTATGGCAACATATTCACACACTATGACGTCTCTATGCGTTTACAATTTCGTCAGTATTGTGAACAAAATATATTATGCATAAAATTTTATTTGAACACAGGATTAAATATCTCCAAACGCCATTGGGTGTAGTTCTAGCCTTAACACAATCGAGTATAAAATCTCATATAAAAACATAAAGTTTGTCAACACATAAAATAAATTATATCCATTCGGATACTAACAAAGTGTCTGCTATGTGTCCCCTGTGCTGACGTTCTTCTTCACATCAAAACTACAAAGTGTCTGCTATGTGTCCCCCGTGCTGACCTTCTTCACATCAAAACTCTTCAAGGGGTCGTTTTTACGTGCCTGGAACATAAGAGTTTAGTCGTTCACTAAACGTATATCACCAACATAGCAATAGCATACACACATATATTCTACCTCAACTCTAAACCACTTTTACGAAATGTAAACTCACACTAAAACTGATTAAAATTTGAGCCCTAACTTTTCAATCGAAAATTTGCATAAAATTGTCATTAAAATTTATTCGTCGGCAGTCGAATGACCAATTAGCCTACCTATACCCCAATGCTACTAGATCAAGGGAGTCAATCAGGTCCGGATTAGGTCGCCAGGGCCCCAGTGGTTCTCCAGAAGTCAGGGATAAGGTTGATGGGATACTATAGTATAATAAAATACGTATTATTAATTTTCAAAGAGTTTATACATCCAGAAATATTTTTAAGCGAATCGAGCTTCTGGGCAATCTGGACATCCAACCTCAACTTTGGATCTTAAATTGAGGCTATAGCTCAAGTGGCTGCTAAAAAGCTGGGTATCCTGTCGAAGGTGCAACACACCGGAGCAGCTACTCAACTTGTATCAAGCGCAGATTTGATCCTGTATGGAGTAATGCTCGGTGACGAAAATCTATGTGACGGCTCAGCTAAATACCACCTAGAAACGCTGGAGACGATGGAGAGACGGGCCAAGAGTCTCATTAACAACGATGCACTCGTTGAGAAAAGGCTGCAGAGCCTTGAACATCGACGCAAAGTTGCAGGCCTATCGGTATTCTATCAGATGCATTTCAGAGTGTGCACTGGAATTGCACAACTTGATACCGCCAACCCCCTTTCACCAAGGAACGACCAGACGAACAGCGACCAACACCGCTACATAGTGGATATTCCACTTATACGAACGAAACGTTTTGTCATCACATTCATTATGCATACAGCTAAGGAGTGGAATTCTCAGCTTAAGTCTGTCTTTCTGGAAAGCTGTAACCTGGGAATCTTCAAGTCTTGCGTGAATGGTCTCTTTCTAGGCAAGCATGATGCATCTTAGACCAAATCTTCACTTACCACCATGTGAGATAGTGGTCAAACATGTGCCAGTGAATCATAATTTAAAAAAAAAGTATATGGCATCAGGGTTAACCAGTGCACAAATTTTGAAGTGAAAACTTCTTTAGGCATCCTCAATATTTTTTAAGATGCGAAAAACAATTGAATTCGCGACACTGTTACCGTTACCGACAGCTGTTCTCGCTTACCGTGCTCGACCTCCCGCAGTGCCGTTGTTTTTTTAACTGTATCATTTCCTCGTTAGCCAGGCGGTAAATGGAGTCGGGGCTCACCTTTCCCCATTAAAATGACTGGTGTTGCAAATGTTCAAAGGCCACATATTTCCTCACCTTATTTATACCTTAGTAATATGAAGGAAATCCTTACAGAATAATAAGTAGGTGCAAAGCAAAAATTCACCTGATATTTATGCCTCTTGGCACTGCCATAACTGCCTGGCTGTTTCCTCTTCTTCTGTGGGGCTGGTGCAGCAGCACTTTCTTGCTCATCTTCAACAGTCTCTTCATTCCTTAACGCTGCAGGCAGCAAGTACTCTGGCACATGGGCCAAGTGGTGTTGCACTTTGACAGTATGAAGAGCTTTGTCCCGTCGTAAAGCTGCTAAATCTGTTGGATTATCTTCAAAGTAGCCCTGAGGAAGAAAGCTGGCGTCAGTAAGGTTTCTACAAGATTCGAGTGTATATATAGTATGGAAGTAATCAGGGAGAAGATTAGTCGTTCATCAATGTGATATGCTTCATGGTTGTCATCATATAAAACTGTGCATTCATTATGTCTTAGTACCTGGAAGACCGAGCTTTGCATGGTTTTTCTTCAATATTTTCTAAAAATGAAACCTAGCTAGATCAATTTATCGTGAAATGATATTTCATGATAATCGTTGGAGCGTTTCCGAGATTTAAATCGTATATATACAAGAATTGCTAGTTTAATGGTATTGGAAAGATACCCGTAAGTGAGGAATTTTGTATTTTAGCGCTTGCTTTATATTCCACAGATGTAGCGACGAATTCATTAATTACTATACTTATTGGTCATTTTAAAGAAATGATAATAATAACAGAAAATGTCTGCTGAATTTGTGATACAAATGCATCATACAATTTTTTACCTTTTTAATTAATTTTATATTGATTGATAGATATTCTAAACTGAATACAATTTACTACTGTAGGTCTTCATCATCCTAACATTTAACTCTGTTGCACCTATCGCTACCGCTGTGAAGCCTGCAATCCGCTTAGTTAAGGACTTGAGTATTAGGTGATTTTTTACCTGCAACTTTTTACAATTGAGTAACTCCTGCTTTATCTCCTTGAGCCGGGCTTCCCGAACCGCTATCCTTGTTACCGCACGCCACGCGTCCCGAGATCTGTAGCGAAAACCTTCCACCTCTTCCAACGCGAATTCGTATTTCCTGAAGCACACAACAAATAATGAAACAATGATTCTTACTATCAAAGCGATGGGTTAGTTTACTTACTAACCCAAAATTTGGTAGATTTCGATGATGTCTTTGACACATTATAGAAGTAGTTAGTGATAGACAGGTATGTAAAATCATCTTTACTCTTTTATATGCACTGCAAGCATTTGCCAGAGACTCCAAATGTAAGTACCTACTTAAGGCGCAATTTTTGTGCATCACGGTCTGAGAAAAAGGTTGTGCTCTTGTGTGGAGTCCCACAGGGGATGTACTTTGGGCCATACATAACAGTTGATACTGAGTGCATTGCAGCAATGAACAAAAAATATTCTTGTAAAGTTTCAATAACAATACTATTGAAATATGAAGTAATGAGTGGTTTACAAACCATACAAGTTTCCGTAATAGAGAAACTGCTAGCTTTCTAACAAAATTAATAGAAACTACCTCAAGTAGCATATGAAATATAAACAGAACATGTCACCTAGCAAAATGCATACTGTTAATCAGAGAATGATTATAACCAGGTAATGAATAGACATAGTAGGAAGCTACCCCTTTCATTATTATCTGCTAGATACTTATACATAACAAATGAAGACTTTATCTTACTGTAAGACTTTTTGATCCTTGAAACCTTTAGATAAATGTGCTTCTACTGAATCCATTAAAGGTTTTTCTCTTATGGACACAAATGACAACACTGAGCCCTGTAAAAAAAATTTAATGAATAACAATATAATGACCTATAACTTGTAAAGCATACTAAAATTTTATGCCTGCACAGCACCAAGGAGAAAGATACCGATTTGATGAGATTTTAACAGATTTAAAAAAATTACAGTAACAGATATATAAAACTTACGGAATTAGTACCCCTAGCTGTCCTGCCAGCCCTGTGGACATATGAATTCACATCTAGTGGAAAATCAAAGTTGATGACATTAGACACATTTTGAAAATCAATTCCTCTTGAAACACCTGATTCTTTATCTTTCTTTCGTTTAGAACCTTGTTTCTTTTTCTTTCTTTCTTCTATAGGCAATATACCTCCGTCAGGCTTCTCCAGAGCCATTTCATCTGACGCCACAATTATTTGATATCTTCCTCTGTTAAATTGGTCCACAGATAAACACCTCACTGCTGCAGGCAGTTCTGAGTTTAACACGCAAGATCCAATTTTGAACTGTTCTAGATACAACTTTAACCTGAAATAATGAAGAATACAATTAAGTGTTCAAATACTGCTGTTATCGCTTCTCCTTGAATATGAGAAAACTAAGTTAGAAAAGCGGAGAGACCTCTATATATTATGACGATCTACATTATTATTAATCTATTTAAATACTCACTTGTAACACCTATCAACAGTCCTCACAAAAATTATGCTCTTGCCTCGAATCAGGTTAAGTTTCAATAATGCGTATAATATAGCTGCCTTATCATCTTCTTCAGCAAACAGATGGTAATGCTGTAACTGTGATGATGGAGCTAATTCTGGCTCTTCAAGTTTTAATGTCACTGGATTACGGAGAACAATTTTCTTGAGGTTTATAACATCGTCTGACAATGTGGCCGATGCTAGTACTGCTTGGTAGATTTTGGGTAAATGGCTGAAAAGACAGTGTACAATTATGCATACAGTAAAATAAATCAATTTTTGTACAAGAGATGAAGAAATCTATATTCTCAATTTGGCATCTTTGTTTTCCACACATCACTATCAATATCTAATGCTATCATATCCCAGAAGGGTCAGGCGGGATGAGATCAGACAAGGCCGAAAATTTAACATACCTCTGCCTGACCCACATTTAGTCAATTATCTTTTTATATCTACATAATAGGGCTAATACTAAGAAAATAATGATCACTTACCCTAATAACTCCTTAATTTCATCTTCATAACCAAATGAGAACACTAAATCTGCTTCGTCAACAACTAGCACAGCTAAATCTTCTTTTAATCTCATGTTATTTGCTTTTAAATGTACTAAAGCTCTTGACGGAGTGGCCACAACTATGTCTGGTTTATCTGACAATAAGGCTTTCTGTGTCTGTGTGTCTCCATTTGAAGAAATGTCTATGCATTTGACTTCTCTTGCACATTTTGAAGTTAAGTCCCCCATCACAGAGGTAATCTGAAATGATGAACTAGAAAATAATGTATTGTTAGATAATCAGTCAAGATCAATAATCAGCCTTGACAAGAATCTTCTAAAGCGAAACATTAAAAGGTCTACTGCTATCACTCGGGCACTTTTTGCATAACCCAGAAATCTAACCCTATACCTGCACCAACATCACACTCACTAGTACTGCTCCACCGAGCCGGTTATTTTCTCCTCTAATATATAAATGGGAATGTCTTTGTCTGTCTGGTTGTTATATTTTCACCGCTGTAGTGTTGTTATTCAATTAAATATGAAAACAAACCTTCATTTGTTTACTGCCATATATGCCAATGATTAAATGATTTAATGATTAATCTTTAAATTATATCTTACCTGTCCACATAATTCCTTACTCGGCGATAGTATTAGACCTCTTATACATTGATGTGTGCTAATATTCTTTAGATTTAAAATTTTCTGAATGACTGGTATTGAGAAAGCAGCAGTTTTACCCGAACCTGTTCTGGCCCTCATCAATACATCTTTTCCTTCAAGCAACAGGGGGATGGCAGTTTCTTGAATCAACGTGGGCTCTGGCCATCCTAATTGTGAAATAGCCTGTATAAAAATTGTGAAAAGGTTATACCTCCTGCGGATTTACAACTTTATCATTTGCATACGTTCGAAATTAGTAAATAAATATTAAATTACACTATTGGTTGAGAGAGATACATGTGGTAATATTGAACAGAGTATATGCTGACCTTCAATATTCGATCATCCAGTTCCATTTCATGAAACATAACCTTATTTTCTTCCGCCATGTTTCCTGGTTTATTTTTACTTTTTTGGTTAAACACGAACAACTATTGTAAGCAAATTAACGATCAGTATAAAAATATACAAATTATACTAAGAGTCCATAGAAATTTCAATCTTACATCAAAACTTCAATTATGAAATTACGAGTGGAGGACATGCGTTATGCGTTACGTAGCGTAGAGGATTTTTTTTTCGTTGTTGTAGTGTTGCCTTGCCTGTTAGTGTTACCAATTACCATACCAAGCACTTAAAATATTTACCCCTAAAGTGTTATGTGTAGGTTTAGTATATATATAAATTTTGTATGTCTATATGAATAATTTATATTACCTACAATTATGTTCGATTATATATGTCTGTTTATGTATCATTGTATGCTTATTTTTAGGTATATGTACCTAGTACATTGCAATCATATGTGTTTGTAATCTAGTCTGTTACATTATATGACTACGTTACTCCTCTGTCTTTTCCTATTACACCAATAACTACCCAATATACGATTTAGCTCATTTAAAATTCATGTCCATCCAAAGGTTGCCTGTAAGATATTGCTTTTAGCGATAAGGCCGCCATTTGTACATGTATTGTTTAAGTTTCCATATATGTATATTCTGATTGGTGTACAATAAAGTTTATATCTATCTATCTATCTATTTAAAGTCAAAAACCCTAAAATCGCTACAATTACACGTATAAAACCCGCTAACTACATTCGAAATACTCATTATTCAATATTTCAAAAGTACTAATATTTTGAAATCGTTCTATAAAGTTGCTAGATATTCCCCATATTGATAAATGATTTCCCTTAAAATTATCTTACTTCTTGCGAATATCATAAATGCGAAAGCTTGTGTGGATAAACGGATGTATGGATCAGGAACCGTTCCCACGACCCACAGCACGGGGAATATTATTTCTGGCGTGCGTGATGCGTGAACAAACATTTATCCATCCATCTAATGTACATATACACGATGTCTGATGAGAAGCAATCCACGCCTGTTGTATTATAGAAGTACAGTATTGTACCGCTTGCTATTGGTGCTAGATAAGCTAGACAGACTGTAGTGAAATATGTATGCTGATACGAACTTATATTGTTGAGGAATAAATATGATAGATACAAATGTTACTGTAAAAGCCCGAACTATGTAAATCCTAACATTTTCCGGTAAATCTTAGGATTTATCAACACGAGTTTGATTTGTGTTTTGAGAATTGATTTGTATAGTAACAATATAACATTTACCAACTCGTGTTGGTAAATCCTAAGATTTACCGGAAAATGTTAGGATTTACCGTAGTTCGGGCTTTTACAGTAACCTAAACACAAAATATTGAGAATATCGGCGTAATGGCTAGTCATGTCTCGTCTATAGAGGAGAACCGGAGTTTGTTTACCTGTATTTCTACCATACCATCCCATGAATATATTACCTACCTTCTGGCTACCTCCCCTTAACCAGTTAATTAGGTAAGTCAGAGTTGAGAGTATTGTTGCGCTTAAGGTTTAATGTAGCTTCATCTGCTTCATATTTAAGAAATTATTATAACAGTAGTGCGTTCATGATATTCACCCTAAAGAACTCTTATAAATATATCCATACTTACTAGTATTATAAATGCGAAAGTAACTCTTTGAGTTTGTATGTCTGTCTGTTAGCTTTCACACCTAAACCACTGACCCCGATTTAGATTCAATTTGATACAGAGATGGGCTAGAACTTTGGAAAGGACATAGGCTTACTTTTAACGTGAAAAAAGGCTAAAGGAGGTTCAAATAAGGGATGAATATTTGTGTGAAAGTCCGACAGTTTTGAAAATAACACCACGAAACTTTGTATTATTATAGACATTTGATAATACTAGGTCTGCAATACATTCTGCTGTTGAAAAAATTGAGGTAAGCTCCCCGACTGATTCGATGGTATGTCCAATTTTCAATATTCTTTATTTGTATGATACCATTTCCATAGCTGTACGTTTTGGTGCTAAAACCGTTGGTCTGGGCTTGGCAATTATTGCGGCATCAGATTTTGAAAATTTTGTTCGGTGATTATTCCTCAGTGGTACGTTGGATTTCAAAATTTCTTTTTTTATCGACTCCTCTTTAAAAGTTGCGCATTTTGGCTCCAAAACTGTGTGTCTAACGTTGACCAACATTGCGGAATCAGATTTTGACAATTTTGTTCGGTGATGATTCCTCCCTGGTACACATGAATTTTTAATTACATAGCCTATGTCCTTCCCATCAGTAACATCTTTGCGTGTGTGAAATTGCATTAGAATCGGTTCAGCCGTATGGAAGGAGAAAATGGTCTAACGACATACATGAGTCGTCTAAAAGAGAGTCAAGAATAACTAAATATGCTTTAGAGCGTTTTTGAAATTTCGACCTGTGTGGGAATGAAATAGCAGATGATAGTTCATTGGTCGTGGTAACCAACATCCACGCGGGCAGAGCCGTGGGCAACTGAAATGATAATTATATTGAAAGAGGCATCACATGATACAATTTTATGACCAATACTGTATCGAGTGGAAGCGCAATAATGGGGCTTGCACACGATACAATGTAATTGCCTAATCAGATTTGACAATGTCGATCGACACGTACATTGTAGATCAATCATAGTCCAGACAAAATAGATAAAAATAAGTCATAACTTGGGAATAATTCGCATAGAGCTCAAAATTGGCAGAGACGTTAAATACATAATTATAAATAAAATGTCAAAAATCCCCATCTTTCCTACTTCTGCAAAAAAAATTATTCAAGATCAAACGTACAAAATTAAGGGTTTTTCCATTTTTCTCGGGTAAGTTTATCGTGAAAATAGGTCAGACAAAGTTGTAGATCATACATTTCTCTATAAAAATGGTCCAGTCACCTTTTCTCTTACGACTCACCATTCGTGAGATATCGTGGTTTTAATAATTAGAAAATTCATTTTTTACATAATATGCACACATTTCCGCACCACCTATGAGGTAAGTATAGGTAGAAGTAAAGGATTTTGATTGAGCTGAACGAGCAGGACTCTTACTTGAAAATAAGACATTGTGAGTCGTAAGAGAAAAAGTGTCTGAACCATTTTTGTAGAGAATTGTATGATCTACAACTTTGTCTAACCCATTTTCACGATACCACTTACCGTTTTCGAGAAAAAAGGAAAAAACTTCAAATTGGACGTTTGACCTTGAATTTTTTTTTTTGCAGAAGTAGGATCGAAGGGGATTTTTGACATTTTTCACAATTTTCAGCTATATGCGAATTATTCCATAGTCCAATGTCTATTTTGACTGGACCATCGATCTTCTATCCAGACCATACGACACGATTTGATTGTTAATTTAGTCAGATTGGTCATCATCATAATTGTATCGTGTGTAAACCCCTTAAGTATTTTTTTTTTGGTCTGGTATACACTATTTTGTATGACATACAATAGTGGGTGGATGGTAGCCTATGGTAGGTGAAACTTTTTTTTTACATTGAGAACACCAAAATCCAAATGAATGGCCGAGTTGTTTCTGCATTGCATATTTTCAATAAAACGGTGTTATTTAGATAAATTTTCAATACTTAGTGATTGTTTCGAGAATAAGGTGTTTCCGTTAATGTCGTGCTATCCGGATTTGCGTTTGTGACTTACAAAAATGTTAAACCACAACGTCGTTACAGACCGCAGTTCATTGCCTTATGTAAAACTTGAAATAGTGTTTCTTCCGTGAGTGACCGAAATATACGGTGACCTATGTGTTCAGTGTGATTATACAGTTTCGTGGTAATTACAGTGACAAAATGTCAAATTCGACTGCTCAAGTTTTGATGAAGAAGGGTAAAAGAGGTGCAGCCGCGTATATACACGCGGACTGTGAGAATGGATCCCCTCAGCATTTGGGTCCGTTGCTGGACGTGCTCCTCAATCCGAGCAAAGCAATCGACGAGTGGGAGACCATAGATTGGTGCCGATGGTTATTAGCAGGCGGAAGAACGCCTGACGAATTCGCAACTATTGGTGAGTTTATTCACCTAACTGTACTCTTCAAAATACGTCTTTGTTTTTTTGTAGGTTATGAATAAAAGTTACAACCATATTATGGCACGATCTATTATAGTTTTCGTAATTAATTAGTGTTATTTTAGGGTATGAGCTTCTAATATTGCTAGACAAAGCGACAAGTCCTGCAGATGGAATGCTATAGGACATTAGAAGTGTTAAGACTTATAAACAGTTTTCTGAAAAACCAATTATTAGTGTCTTCTTACATTGAGCACCAGTATCTAAGATTGTGTAGTTTTATCATATCAAAGCAGGTATTTTATCAAATTATTTATAGTTAACTGCATAACTGACAAGTGAACTTCAGGACAGTCTACCAAAGGACACAGAAATTATATGAATCTCTTTAATTTTCTTTTAAATTCATATTCATAGACAATGTTCCTGAATTCATTCCCAGCCAGTCCATTGTCTGTGTAATATTCATACAGCAATTAGTTATTACAATTTAATATTCTTATAAACATAGTTAATGAAGTAAAACATCTAGTAAAAGATATGCACAAATTATGATCTTATTTCTTTAATAAGCTGATTCAGTTTACATGCAATAAATTATGAATTCAAAAACCCTTTTTTAAAAATAAGCTTTCTAGTGAGTCCAAACATGAGGAGACACAGGTTCAGAAGTTCCTATGACCACCTACCATCTCCATCTTCAGAACCTGGACATCATGTAGCGTCGAGAGTATTTGCCAAGACAAAACAAATGAGCCCAACTCGATTGCTTTATCTTGTTTAGTTCATGAGTACTTATTGACACCTCCTGACTCCATCATCAGACCAGCTTCATAGTACAATGTTATCACATTGTCACCGAAGTTTCGCAAGTATATAAAATTTGGGTCTACCCTAATGTCAGGAAGTGGTTCTAATAGGGCTTCCAAGATTTGACCCATACTAACTAACAAACTCACAGAGCAAGTTAAATAAATAATAATATATTTATTCTTCAGACAACATTAATCCATTTTGTTAGTAACAATTTAATTCTTAACCTACCTTTATTATTATTATTATTTCCAACGGGGACGCCGATGACCTGGCGGGTGATCAACCCTTCCATAGTGGGTCATTTCACCCATTTCCCCTGTTCCTTCCTTTTGGGAAGGATGTGGTTACCCAGCAATCACGGCGTTCCGTCGAACCTACCTGTGTCCTTACAAAATCTTACGATCTGGTCCACCTTCAGATCCTCCAAGTCTTCTGTGTCCAATGTATCCAACCCCATTGTCTCCCATCTTATCAGTGAGTACATGGGGCATTCGGCGAGCAGGTGGAAACTGGTCTCGTCACCGTCCATGCACTCTGGGCATCTGGGGTCGGTTTTCACACCTATCAGTGTCAGGTGCCTGTTCAGTCGGCTGTGTCCTGTTAACACTTCTATGACGAGCCTCATGCTTACTCTTGAGAGTTTTATTAGTTGGCTCGTCCTTTTTTTGTCTAGGCCCTTTATGAATATCTTCGACTGTCTCATGCCTGTCGATGATTTCCATCTCCGGTTGGTCTCTGCTTCAATGCTTCGGCTGATGACTCCCTTGGTTATTTTGTGGGGGATTGGTAGCCGGGGCTCCGGGCCGACCTGGTTTTCATCAGCTCCTTTCCTGGCCAGTTCATCTGCTATTTCGTTGCCCGTGTTACCCTCGTGTCCGGGTACCCAGGCAATCGTCACGTCAGCTGTTCTGGACAACTTTTCCAATGACTTTTTGCACTCTTTGACAACAGCTGATGTTGTCTCTACTTTGCCAAGTGCCTTCAGCGCTGCCTGGCTATCGCTGTAGATGGTGACCTTTCCCATGTTGTTTAGGTGGCCCGCCATTTCTGCGCATTCCATGATAGCGAAGATTTCTGCTTGGAAGACACTTGCAAACTTTCCTAGGGGTATTGACCTTTTTTTCTCTGTGCCGTCTGAGGACTTGATGTGTACTCCGGAACCAGAGAGCTTGGTTGTTTCCTTTCTGGAGCCGTCTGTGTAGCAGATGGTGCCATTGGTGTTCATCTGCCAGTCGTCTCTCGGTCCTATATGTATTCTGTACTTCTTATCAAAGGTCCTTTCTTTCTTTATCAGATCATTGTTTGAAAGGATCATTGATAGTTTTTCTTCGTAGTCTTGACTGATCATGGCATGGCCCTCATCAAATGTGTTGCCAGTCCATAGGCCAGTACTTTTCAGTTTGAACCATTGTTCAATCGCTCTCTTTTTCGTTTCCAAATCTAGGGGGTTCAGGCCCAGTATGATCTCAAGCGCGGCCGTGGGTGTAGTCCTCATCGCGCCGGTGGTCATTAGGGCCGCCAGTCTTTGGACTTTGTCTAATTCTTGTTTATTCCTTCCTATGTTGGCTTTATGCCACCATACTAGGGCACCATGTAGGATTCTCGGCATGATGATTGCCTTATAGATCCAGAGTACTGTGGCTGGCTTTATTCCCCAGCTTCTTCCTATTGCACTTTTGCATTGCATCATGGCCATTTTCGCCTTTGAGCATGTGTTGCTTATATGAGTCTTGAAGGTCAACTTGCTGTCCAGTGTGACTCCCAGATACTTGACTTCTTTCACTACTTCCAAGTCATGATTATCAAGTCGTACTGGTCCAGCACTTCCAATTTTCCTTTTGTTGGTGAAAAGAACTAGTTTGGTTTTGTCAGGGTTGAGGTTAAGGCCTTTGCTCCTGCACCACCCTAGTGCTTCTTTCAAACCTCTGTTCATGATATTGCATATGACACTGAGGACTTTGCCTGTGATTAGGAGCACACCGTCATCAGAATATACCTGTGTATATATGTGCATCCTGTTTATCTTGTTGACTAGCTCGTCTATTAGCAGGCACCACAGTAGTGGCGATAGACATCCACCTTGAGGGAAGCCTCTCCTAGCTATCACCGTGCGCCTTGTTCCGGCTATCTCTGCTTGTATCAATCGGTGTTTTAGCATGTTTTTCACCCATTCTGATATGTCTTTATCTATGCCTTCGCGGTTTAGGGTATCCTCTATTGAGGCCGGAGTTGCCTTGTCAAAGGCACCCTCGACATCGAAGAAGCAACCCAGTGCATATTCTTTGTTGCTTATGGATCTTTGCACTTTGTTTACCAGGTTGTGGAGTGCAGTCTCAGTTGACTTGCCTTCCATATACGCGTGTTGGTTATGGTGAAGTGGAGATCCGCTTTTGACTATTTGTTCTCTTATTATTCTGTCTAATATTTTCTCTAATGTCTTAAGTAAGAATGAGGAAAGACTGATACATCTGAAGGCTTTTGCCTCTTGGTACGTAGCCTTTCCAGGTTTAGGTATGAAGACCGCTCTTACTTCTCTCCATTTCTTTGGGATGTATTTCATTCTGATGCTGCTATTGTATAGAGCCAGAAGATCGTCACTTATGTACTTGATGGCTATTTGCAGCATTTTTGGGAAGATCTCGTCCGGTCCAGCGGCTTTATAGGGCTGGAATGACCGAACACTCCACATTATGTGCTCTTTTGCCTTTTCCATCGTCTCCACTGTGGGATTCGTATCAGCTGGCGTTTCATCACCTGTGTGTTCTTCACATTCTGGAAAGTGTGTTTCCAGCATCACTTCTAAGATCTTTTCCGGGTCGGTTATTAGTTAGTAAAAAAAGTAGGTTGTCTGGAAGAGATCGCTTTAAGCGATAAGACCGCCCATTGTACATAATTATATTAAATAGCTAAGTTAAGTAATTGTGAAATTTCTTTGTTGGTGTACAATAAAGTATATTCTATTCTATTCTATTCTATTCGTCTCCGTTCTTGATACTTCCTAGTTTGCAGGTATTGGTTTTTGAGAACATTTTTACTAGACGCGCTGCGTCTGGGTATTTCTCTACTCCTTCGCAGAAAGCTTTCCAGCTATTTCTGTTCTCCCTTCTGCATTCTTTCTTAAATATGTTTCTTTCTCTCTTGTATATGAGCCAGCTTTCCTCATCGCCCTTTTTTTGGGCCTTTCTGAGAGCACGTCTGGTCATTTTTCTTTTCTTCTCTAGTGCCCTTGTCCACCAGGGCTGTCCTTTACCTGATTTGATCTCTTTGAGTGGGCATGCCTTATGGTATGCTTCTCTTAGAGCTTCATCCAGTCTGTTGGCCTCTTTTTCTATCTCTCTGCTGTCTTTTATCGAGGTTTGGTTGCCTGGGCTCCACTTTTTTATGTGAAGTTCATATGTGGACCAGTCAGTTTTCCTCGCATTCCTAACTAAGGTTTTCTCAATTTTGGTTCCCAGACTAAAAGTTATTCGTCTGTGGTCCGATTTCGAGTCGCTTTCGTCTACTTTCCAGTCTGTTATGTACCGGCTTATCCTGTCTGTGGCGATTGTGATATCCAGTACTTCTCTTCTGGTTTTGGTAACGAACGTTGGCGTGTTGCCTTCGTTTATTATGTCGAAACCTGTTGCGCTTATAAAATCTAATAGTAAGTCACCTTTAGTATTGCAGTCTGTGCTGCCCCATACCACATGGTGGGCATTGGCATCACAACCTAGAATAATCGGAATGTTCTTACCTTGGTATTTTCTTATTATGTCTTCCATTTCTTGTGATGGTGGTTTGAAGTCTGCCTCACTGGGTAGATATGCGGAGACTAAAAGCACCCTCTCTTTGTTGCCTGTGTTCGTATGTATTGTCGCTGTGGCACTAGCAAGGTCACTGTAACAATCTGCCTTTATTATACCTAGAGATCTTACCCTACTGCTGGCATATATGCATGCCCTAGGAGTTGACTCACCCATTTCGTGGTAGATGATTTCTCCTCCCAGGGAGCTGAGCCCTGACACACGTCCTTTTGCGACGTATGGCTCTTGCAGTAGAGCGATGTCTATTTTCTCATCCACCACGTGTCTGCAAAACTCGATCATAGCATCGCGGCAGTGGTGTAGATTTACTTGAACTATTCTTATTTTTTGTGTGTGTGTTTGTGGTGTGTTATTGTGTCTGTACATGTATGGTGTTATTGTGTTTGTGTGTCTGTGAGCGTTAGTGCTCCCTCCCTTTACTTCGTCACGTCGGTGGACTCTTGCCCAGCCAAGACGGTTGCAGTAATGCAACGCTTGGTGGGGGAGTCCGATCGCTCCGTGTCGTAGGGAGGGGATGTGTCGTGTTTTGCTCTGGGCGTGTCTGTTGGTGGGGAGTTTGGTTTGCGGTCGTCACCCCCTTTGGGGCTTTCGTCCGCGCTCCGTTTTCCCCTCCTTCAGGCCCAGAGCTGTGTGTGTCTGGCGCCTGTTGTGTGCTGTTTGGGATCGAGCGCTGTAGGTACGGTCTGCCTTCGTCAGTGGCTCCCCTCTGCGGGGTTGCGGACTGAGCGTTACTGCCGCGTTCTACAGGTTCTTCTCCCTGTGCCTTTGTGTGAGGGTTGGTGGGATGGACTGGGCATGGGCATGTGCACTTGTCAGGAACTTGGGTTGGTCCTTTTCCCAGGACCCGGGCATACACCTGTGTGGCTTGGTAGTTCAGCCACACGTGGGCTTTTGCTGTTTCTTCAGGGACTCCCACCACAAGTCGTACTCCCAGTGGCAGTATCTCCTTGCGGATGAGAGTCCACTCCGACAGCTTCAGTTCCTCCCTGTAGTTGTTCTGGATCCTGATGAGTTCCAGCGGGTCAATGCGTCGACCTCCAGTGCTGCCAGGGAGCCAGATGGATAGCCTATGGATATCCAGCTTTCTAGGCTTTAATGGGACGCCGTTCCACTCACCGAAGTCGCAGCCAAGCAGCCAAGTCATCGCCTCCTCGGTGTTCGGGCTCACGAGGAAGTATCCCTCGGCTACCAGTCCCGATGCCGCGAATGAGAGGCTCTTGCCGCTTACCCCGTCTAGAGCAGCTTCCTCAATCTTATCAACTAGTCTAATTCTAATTTCAGCGGCCGTAGCATCGTCCATCGCCGCGCCATCTCCCCGGTGGATGATAATCGAGAGATCACTTTGGACCGCGTTGGGTCGTCGTGGTCCCTCGTTACGTGGGGTGGGTTGTGGCTTCGGACGCTTCGGTGGACGCTGCTGCGTAACCTTCCTTAGTAAAATTCAATTATTGTTAATTTATTATCTGTACCACCCAACGTTTCAATATGGGTCAGTCTATTTTTGCACAAATTACCTTAAGGATACTGTTTACCTAACCTGTGTCCTGAGCAATGATGAAAAGATAATTTTACGCCATATAGGGTAAAATTGACCTGTGTGTTCTTGTGCAAACAACAACAACGCACTAAAGTATCGGGGTAGCCCCAACAATACCCTGAAGGCATTGTTGCACTGATCTCCGAGAGCATTGTAAGCTTTCTGAGTATACTTGTCAAGTGTGGTGCACATGGCGTTCATGTAGAAGACCTGCCAAAAAGTTTGAATTAGATTGTTTTTACTGGTTTCCTACATCAAGCAAATGTGCGGGCCTATTACCTATTACCTCTCACTGCCATTGCCCTCCATTCTCGTTTCATAGCTGCATCATCTCTCCGAGAGATCGTAATAAACGTATATAAAGTATAACTATTTATTTACTATAGTGGAATTTTTCTGAAATAAGATAGATTATATTCGCACTTTCAGCTTAACAGTAACAGAAAAGCATAAATCTAGTACTTGAAACAACATAGCTGTGTGACACACAAAGATATTTCCAATGTCACCCAGGCTTCCCCATGGACAAAAGTTGAAATACATATTTGTGAATAAAATAAACTTTTATTACTTGTTCTTAGAAGGAAAAGTATTATTTATTTATTGTCTTTAGGCATAATATTATAATGTTATCAAATCATATTTGTTTACATACAGATAAGCAGCAGCTTGTAATATTATATTGACATAGATAAGGTAATTTTTATGCTACTCATCATCCTAGCGTTAGTCCTGGTAGCATCTGAGGTTGTCATCTCAGAATCCGGTGTCCACTTTCTGACTTTTACTTCTCCACTTCACACGGTCTTGGGCATACATGGTAGTGAGACCATTGGCATGCATGTCATCTTCTTCGACATTAACCCAGCATTTCTTGGGTGTACCCCTCTTACCGGGGCCCAGTATTTTCATGCTACTAAGATAGCAAATAAGCACATGGCCACTTGATAATAAACAACTACCCTGGTCTGTGATTGCTCACAACACTTGAATACTTAAACTTAAACAAGTTGAATTCCTGATACGAACTCAGCCTCAGGGATTTTCGATTTTGCGTTTTTTTTTTTTTCGATTTTTTCTTTATCTTGCAATGTTTCACCCCAGCACGAATCTATTACCGAAAACAGCAACTCGATAGCTCATCTCCTTCATACCCAAAACCGTGACAGAAAATTGGCAACGACGACGTCGACGACGACTACAACTCGATAGCAATCTCTAAAGAAAATCCTTAAAAAGGACAACTTAAGTGCTGTAATCAATGGCAGACATTATCCTGGTTGAACATTGCCCTTTTGTTTGATTTAACCAAATTGCAATGCCACCTACCTGCCTCCAGGGACCTACTTAAATACACATAAAAATGCCAGTGGTGTTACAAGAATCCTTTGCCACAACAAGGTTCCATAATGTCCTTCAACCCTTTAGCCAACTGCAATTTAGGTATACATTAATTGTTTGTAGGTATTTATAATATAATTTAGGTATTAATATTTCAGTGTATTATGCACCTGTTATATTATAACAACGATTAGTATGCCAAACAACTACTGCTCAATCCTACCAACACATTCCCATCCAAAGGTTGCCTGGTAGAAATCACTTCAAGCAATAAGGCATTCTACTGCTTATATAGCCTCTTAGTTAAATAAAACTTAGTTATATTACTTTAAGTACAATAAAGTGTATAATAAATTTAGAAAAACAAATATCTGTTTGTAATAAATGACAGATGATATTGTCGGAAATTTACGCGAATGTCACACATTAAAATAATACTATTTTTAACGGATTCTATGGCGATTCATTTGATGTTATTTTCAGCGGCCATGGTCACATCAAATAAATCGCGATGAAATCCATTAAAAATAGTTATCTTCCAATAAAATGGCAGATTTCTAAATTATGCTTGCTAATATAATAAATTACGCTCTACAAAAATGGCAACACCATACCTAATTGAGATGAAATGACTGATGACTGATTAGGCCTTAACTAATGGTTACAAAATGTTATAAGATTCTTAATGTTTACTACTGTGGGATAAACTTCCAACAAATTGTATTTTAATGTTGTGTAATGAATATAAAAAAAATGTGTGGAAAGAAGCACCATGATATTTTTTGCACTGCCTGTTACTTTTTTTTTGCGTACGGAAACACCCTCGAGCTTCAAGTCACAGGAGTTAGTGATGAGGTGGGTATGTTGGACTCAAACAGACTAAAACCGCACGGTGTTTCGTCACATCAACTTGTGTCCTAGAATGGACTTGACGCCGTTTTATCCCCTCTGGGCACTCTGCCAGTGTGTAAAACTGGGTATCCACGGAGCAAACCCGGTAATGGTGGCACTCATGCGTCGGCTCCCGGCCTATAATACGATGAAGAAAGTCACCGAAACAGCCATGTCTGGTGAGCACCTGCTTCACCCGATAGGAGAGGCTACCGTGGTGCCTTTCCAGTTATTATCCCATGACGGGTCTTACCGCCACAATCGTGGCGTGCCCTACATCTGCCTTTCCTTGTTTTATTCATTTGGAGTTGATACGCACTATGAGTTACCCTTTTTTTTTTTTTTTTTTTTATACCACTTAGGTGGCAGACAAGCTCACGGCCCACCTGATTGGAAGCGGTGACCGTGTCCTATGGACGTGTGCAACACCGAGGGCGTCACACTCGCGCTGCCGACCCTAAAAAAAAGAAATTGCAAAGCAGGAATAGCCTGCTTGCTCGTTCAAAATTTTTCAGCACTCTTTATCTCAGCGTTAGTCCCGGTCGCATCCTAGGCTCTCACCTCGGAGCCCGGAGTCCGCTTTCGTAGTCTTGGTCATCCCTGACAGTCAGGCCATTGGCACGCATGTCATTTTCCAGCACTTCTTGGGTCCCAGCGGGGACGACATAACCACACATTTGTTTCCCACGTAGCCGCAAAATGTGGCTACTGTCCAACACACACAGACACGAAGGCTGCCGCTGATGCGGGAGTTCCTCACGGGATCCAAACGAGACTTACTCTTGATGTATATTCTGTGACCACAGACGACCTATAACAGGCTTGGGGTCAGTGACAAGCAATGTGTTCATCTTAACCACGTTTTTAATTAGTCTTTGTCCTAACTTTAGCAATATAAAAAAAAATACTTCTTCAAACATTGTATCATTTCCTTTAGAATTTGATATAAAAAGTAGCATTTGTGTCAATACTCTTAAAGCAATTATTGTAAAACAACTTAAAGCCTAATGAGTTGTGTAAACAAAGAAAAGATAATACATACTTATGTCCATGCAAACTGTTAACATTAACTTATGTGTATATATATATATATGTACATATGGATGGCCATCTTATACCATTTTCGCATATTCAATGCCGCGCAGATCTTGTGAAACCTTGTAAATAATATGAATCATTCTTACTTTATACATACTTCATGCATGTGCATATATTATGTGTAAGCTAAGCTACCTACCGATGTAAATGTAAACAATATAGTGATGTAATTTCGAGATTTATTAGTATTGTATTTGTTTTAATACTACGAAGGTAGGCACAAACAAAGAAGGCCCGAGGGGGACCATATCAGCTAGCCAACCAAACGCCCTTTGTTTTAAAAGGCTCTCGTGATGAGTTGCGCGTCAATGTCAGATTGTCAAGTTGTTTGGCGACGATTACACAAACGCCGATCAACGGACGAAGCTTTGGCGCAGGCTTACCCTAAGGGTTGGGAGATCAGACGGCACGCGCTCACGGCATAGCTAAAAAATGCAAACATTAAACGAATTGGTGTGTAATACATCTCTGCCTACCCCTTCGGGGATACAGGCGTGAAGTTATGTTATGTAAATGAAAAGCGGACCCTGTGTTCCAAAGTGAAGACCTGGGATCATTGCGTAGGAGATGAAGATGATGAGCGAAGTAACAAAAGGATCTGTAGCAGTCACTGTAGGCTATGAATGCTTGTAAACCCTCACTTGACGGCATTTTCGTGTGGTTTTATTCAGTTATATGTCAGTGTCCCAGATTGCAGGTGCGGATTCTTTTTTTTTCGTGCGGAAATCCCCTCGGTTACCCCCTCCCGCCGGCCAGTGGGGCTGGTTATGTCGGGCTTGAACACCATCTCGGGTGTTCAGACGCCGGCCGTAAGGCCATAAGGCATTTCCCTCGCACCCCGGTTTCGAGATGGCCCACTCGGTGGACAGTCGTGTAACTAATTTTAGCTGCGATACTATCGCGATTTATTTAATTGCAATTTAAGCATCATGAATGAACGTTGCATCAAATAAAATTTAATCTACTTTTGCACTGCGCTCATTCCAGTGATTACTGAACTGCAAGCACGCTCATAGGTAGGTACGATAAGGCTTTATATAATAAATATAGCCTTGACATAGAACTATAATAGGATGACCGTCGTTCAATCTTAAACGGCGTTGTTCTGGCGTTAATAAGTACTGAGGTGCCGTGTTCCAATAGGCTGTTTTTCTGTACTAACCGTTCTTAGAATAGGAGAGGTAATTTAGAAGCCGTGTCGGTATGTTTTCTTGAAAAAAAGTTAATAAGATTTTTATTCGTTAGTGCCTTCATCCAATGAGAATAATACCTTGCTTCGATTTATTTTTTATTCACGTTAGTAAGTGGTTACTGTAGCCCGATGGTGAAGGGGTGCGTACACGACTCCTACCGGCTTACCTGGTGATAACGTGATTGGAAGAAAATTTGTAATTACAGAATTACTGATGTGTCTTTCGCACGTTGCCAACTGTAGAAAACGAATTACTCTTTATTTTCATTGAAAATCAATCAATAAAACTTATTAAATGCATTTCGTTCTATCTTACCTAAACTTAGAACTGCAAACAGGTTAAAAGTTAAGTAAGTGGTGGTAATTGACATAACATAACATAAACTCACGCCTATATCCCCGAAGGGGTAGGCAGAGGTGCTAGCACCCACATTTCGCCAGTTTATGTTTAGGTCCCAATGGCGAGCCTATTGCCATTAACCGGGCACTTTATAAACCTGCGATAAATACGCACATAACTTCGAAAAGCATCGAAAAGTCATTGGTGTGTGCCATGGTAATACCTGGGATCGAACCCGAGACCTCGTCTCAGTAGTCCTTTACCCATACCACTAGGCTACCGCGGAAAAAATAGTGGAAGATGTTCTTATCACTTTAATTCTTTAGAGTAGGTCACTGTTCAGTTGTTGAACAGCATAACTGGATTAGAAAAAATGTAACGCGTTGTCTTAGTTTCGACAACGATTACGAAAGGTCTTTTTTTTTTTACGTGCGGAAATCCCTTCGGATACCCCCCCGCTGGCCAGCGGGGGTGGTTATGTCGTGTCTCGACTAAAACCGCACGGTGTCCTCCCCAAGTGTCCGTTGCCGGGCACCCCGGGTAAGCCCTCGAAAGGATAACCCCAGGGTTGCCGGCGGACCGCGGCCTCGCCTATTACGAAAGGTCTATTGTAATTGTTGTGGGACTTTTATACGCATACTAGTGGACCCGACAGATATTTTCCTATTAGATTCGAACACTGCGTTACATTTAAGCAATATTCTAGTAAAAATCCCAGAACCCGATTGCAGCGCCACCTACCGATTCCAAATCCCAAATAGCTCAAACACCCATACAAAATTTATTTTAAATTGATTGTACAGGAAATTAATAAGATAGCTACTATGCTAGACGCATACTATTATAAAATTGTAAATTAGTTGTGTCTTTACATTTTAGATAGTAAAAAAATACTTGGGTTATGTTAAATGAACTATTCTGAACACAAAATTTTTTTTTTTGGTATTTCTTTTTTGTCTGTTTGTTAGCGGTGGACGCAAAGTACTGAACGAATTTTGATGCGGTTTTTTCTAGGTGTGATAGGAAAATGCCTATAAAAACTAAAGGTAAGGTCTACAAGACAGCTGTTAGACCGGCACTCTTGTATGGCAGTGAAGCCTGGGCAATGAAAAAGACTCATGAACAGAAACTACACACAACAGAAATGCGTATGCTGAGATGGGCAGGAGGAGTCACACTGAAAGATAAGGTCCGAAATGAGTATATAAGAGGTAGCTTTAAGGTTGCACAAATAGCAGACAAGGTAAAAGAGTCCAGACTAAGATGGTAACGGTCACGTGCTTAGAAGACCGGAAGACCATGTCGTGAAGAAGTGTTTTTCCATGGCTGAAAAGAAGAAGGGGAGAGGAAGACCCCAAACCACATGGCTGACGAAGGTCCGTAAGGATATGAAGGAGATAGGCCTTAAGGAAGAAGATGCGGAAAACCGAAGCAAATGGCGCCGCGTGATTGGGAAAGCCGACCCCGTGTAACGGGACAAGGCGAGGCCAAAGAAGAAGAAGAAGAAAGGTCTTGGTCAGACTTAAAATCTGCCGTATGTTTGATTGGAAGTGGTTAAGTAGAACCGGAGATATGACCAATAAACGATAACCGACCTCGGCGCGGGCGGAGTCGCGGGCATCAGCTAGTAATTATATGTTATGATTATAACAAGGCTTACATTGTAGTGAATATATTAAGACGATGGAATAATCCCAAAATAAAACGTTTTGTAGAACATGCCTTGACCTTCGAAGCTCGAAATGCGGACGGGTCAAGACTCGTGGCGTGAAGGCCGGGGCTTCGGGCTTAATCAATGAGCTCTTTAATGAAGATGCAATTTGATGTGTATGCTCTTTTATTTGAATGTTTATATAGATTAAAAATGACACATGTTTACATAGTTTAAGAATTCGAACATACTTAATTAGGTATTTTCATTTTCACACTGATAACATTCCTAATACATACATACATAAAATCACGCCTGTTTCCCACAGGGGTAGGCAGAGATCACGGATCTCCATTTGCCACGATCCTGACACACTTCTCTCGCCTCATTCACTCTCATAACATTCTTCATGCATGCTCGTCGGTTTAGGGTACTCCTGACCTGCCCCTTTTCTAAAACTTCCCCGATTTGGTCCAGGTATGTGCGCCTAGGTCTTCCCCTTCCGACGGTACCATCCACACTCGCCTCATACACCTGTTTCGTTAGTCTTCTTTCATTCATTCTCTCAACATGACCGAACCATCTTAACATACCTTTCTCAATTCTCGTCACTACATCTTCTGTCAATCCACATCGCTCTCTTATCACGCTGCATTTTTATAAATTTCGTTTTTTTCGTGTTAGCTGCACAAATACGTACATACATATAATATTTCATAATGTGTTATACATTGTGAACGTAATCAATAAATGACCAACAGGCTCGCGCCATGTTGACCTGATAACTTTACTACCTACCCACATCTCTGTCTATCCCTTTGAGAATATACAGGCGTGAGTATATAATAAACACTTCTATGCTTATTATGCCGCAAAATATTTTAATGAAGTAGTTTAAACTAGTTAGCAGTCTAGGAACGTCCAACGCATTACAACAACACCGATGCAAATCAAACGTGAGTTGTTACGTCATAAACTACTCATCAATGCATAATACACGTTAGCACTAATAAAACTAAGTTTCAATTCCGGTATAATAAAATATGTTGTCGGTGTGTGTGGCCGCACTATGTCCTAAGTAGGTAGTTAAATATTGTAACCTTTGATAGTGTAGATAGAATCACGTTGGATGTACAGGTACTTTATATACTGCGCCTGCGCCCATTGGTTTTTTTTATCAGGTTTTAATGTACATAAATAACTATATGCATAATATATCTCTGAAGGGGTAAGCCGAGGTCTGTTTCGCTAACTATGCTTTGCCACACGTAAGAAGAGGCAAGAATATTGCTGTAAACTAGTAGGTACCCGACATAACCGCCCTCGCTGGCCGGCGGGGGGGTATCCGAAGGGATTTCCGCACGAAAAAAAAAAATAAAAGGTACTCTTTACCGTAGCCGCCGCGCCTTGTACGACACCCACGGGAAAGGATGGAGTGGCCCTTGAATTCTACTTAGCCGGAACCACGCGGCAAATGTAATATATAATTATACACTTTTTAGGGTTCCGTTGCCAAATGGCAAAAAACGGAACCCTTATAGATTCTTCATGTCTGTCCGTCCGTATGTCACAGCCACTTTTTTCCGAAACTATAAGAACTATGCTGTTGAAACTTGGTAAGTAGATGTATTCTGTGAACCGCATTAAGATTTTCATACAAAAATAAAAAAAAAACAATTAATTTTGGGGGTCCCCATACTTAGAACTGAAACTCAAAAAATTTTTTTTCATCTAACCCATACGTGTTTGGTATCTATGGGTAGGTCTTCAAAAATGATATTGAGGTTTCTAATATCATTTTTTTCTAAACTGTATAGTTTGCGCGAGAGACACTTCCAAAGTGGTAAAATGTAGATATGTCCCTCCCCCCCCCTCTGTAACTTCTAAAATAAGAGAATGATAAAGCTAAAAAAATATATGATGTACATTACCATGTAAACTGCCAACGAAAATTGGTTTGAGCGAGATCTAGTAAGTAGTTTTTTTAATACGTCATAAATCGTAAATCGCAATTTACCTTTCATTCAATCAACTTAAATATAAAAATAATAATAAATAAAACATTATTATGTTACTTGCTGCTACGGAATTAATGGGCGAGTCCGACTCGCACTTGCCGCTTTTTTACTCGACTGCGCCAGCAGGTTTTTCGGAGATATAGTATGTAAGTATTTGGCACGCTCTGCAGCCTGAACGGCTCCATGGATTTTAGCTTGGGAGGTGTCGTTAGATTCGTATTTACTGTGAACGTGTCATTGGGTATATCAAACATAAAGAATATGGGGGATTTTTGGCGCTAAAATGTATGTTATTAAAAATATTTTCACTCAAACTTATCGAGTAGGGTATTAAAATGAAGAGTTTTAATGGATGATTTCAAAACTTTTATTGACTTTTGTTCAAGATTGTTTCCTCGAGGTACCTACACTACCTACATAACTGTCCTTTTATACTCTCATACACCTCCACGTATAAATCTTTACGATTGGTTCACAGCTTGTCTGCTTTAGTTAGTGCACATGCGCGAACTTTTTGACCTTTGTTCAAGATTGTTTCCTCCAGGTACCTATTACCTGTCCTTTTATACTCTCATACACCTCCACGTATAAATCTTTACGATTGGTTCACAGCTTGTCTGCTAACTAACAGCACTCAAATTAATATTAATCTAGCTCGCACCAGCAACAGTAATGTGTCATAGTTACAAGTTATTGTTAGAGAAATGAATGAGGGCGCCACTAAGCGGTTTTTGCACCTGTCTCACCAATGTCATCGCACTTGAGTGGCTTGACCTAAATGCCAGGCTTAACATAACGACAATAAAAATGCTGTTCACTCGTTACTCGATACTTGTTGTACACAATTAACTTGTAAAGTAATAACATTCGGTTTTTTAACGGACATCAGAGAAAGAAAAGTTCTCAGTTAGCAGGAAAAAACAGTTGCAACGACACCAAGAAAGAAAGGTTTTTACTCGACTACGGTGAAGTAAAAATAGGCGTTTTACCTGTAGGCTGTAATGTAATGCATGTGGGTATTGTAACGGTTTAAGTTGAAAAGTTCACTTTTAACCACCAAACGGCCGAATCGAATTTGATAATCAAAGGAATGGTTCGCGGGCCGTTCGCATGTATTGCGCGAGTGTCTTTGGATATTATCAAAATTATCATAATCAGAATAGCGGATTTTTGGCGTCAATCTTCATCTAAGCACCAACCTTGGTTGCATCTAAAGGTAGCATTTGGAGCCCGGGGTCTGCTCCTACTTCTCCTTTTACATAATTTGGTTTATTTGGACTGTTACGGGAACGACTGCAAGAGCCTCCTTTGTCAATCAATAGATGTACCGGTTTGTAGGTGAAGTTGGATTGGACCACAAGATCTTGGTAGGGACCAATTCATCCCATTACTTGGCGCCAAAATGTATGTTTTTAGGGTTCCGTGCCTCAAAAGGAAAAAACGGAACCCGTATAGGATCACTTCGTTGTCCGTCCGTCCCTCCGTCCGTCCGTCTGTCAAGACCGTTTTTCTCAGGAACTTGTGGAGGTATCAAACTGAAATTTATATCTAATACTCAGGTCTACTGTCCCTTGGAGCTGTGAAAAAATCAAACTTCTAAGCCAAAGCAATCAAAAGATACAGCCGTTTATGCCGCACATTTTCGAAACTCGCACGGGAATCAAAACCTACAGGGTCTTTCCGTGAACTTAGAATCTTGAAATTTGGTACGAAGTAACGTCTTATAGTACAGATAAAGGAAAAATTGCGAAAATCGTACATTTTTAGTTACATCATAATAAAAAAAAATAAAAAAAAAAAAGTTACTACTTCTTTTCTCATGAACGCGTAGAGGTGTCCGGCCTCGATTGTCGTGATGGGTGAACTTTTACTTATATACCTACAGGTTTGTACGGAACCCTCGGTGTGCGAGTCGGACTCGCGCTTGGCCGGTTTTGTTTTTAATATTACTACAGTCGGGCTTCTTAGCTTTTGTAATTTATAGGTACTCGTTTCTTATCCATCTATCTAATCTTTTAAAGCTTTAAACGAGCAAATCTTGTCTATTATTATGAAAATATAGTTCGTGTATCTCTAAAACTGCTTTAACGATAAGCGCATCGATACATTTATTAATGTAATGTTTGATACTCGTAAATAAATAAATAAATAAATAAAAGTTGCAAAGCTTCGGAACTGTAGTTTACATTGCACCCACAAAATATTTATATTAATGGGGATGCCGACGCAAAACTAATTGTAGAACCTCAAACCAAACCAAATATATTACAATTCGAGAGTTTTACATTAATTAACATTAGCAGCTCGATGGTATTAAATTAATGTAGTCATCCGAAAAAAAACAGAAGTAGCTTAAATTCGCCTCCCAAGATTTGTTTACAATAACATAGGTGGTTTAATTTACATTAAAAGCTAATAATAACATGTTAAAAACTTAATTTGCTCGGACGCCAAAAAAAAAAAAACAAATATATGTTGTTCTCAAATTCTATTGTGTATTCTAGACCTAATCGTTGATATGTAAAGACGAGATCGTGTAAAGTAGATGTAAAAACAAGTTAAGTGCGAGTCGGATTCGCGCACTTAGGGTTCCGTATAATCGTAAAAGATACTGTATACTTTTAAAGACTTGTGTTAAAGAAACGTGAGATGCGAACGAACGTACTATAACGATATATAATTTTGTTTTATTATGACGATCTGCGAAAGACTGCGGGCAGATGCTGGATGCGGCAAGCTAAAGACAGGGCGCTATGGCGCTCATTAGGGAGACTTATGTCGAGCATTGGACTAGAATAGGTTCATGATGATGATGATGATGATTATTATTTATTGTTATAACGCCAATAGTAACTACACACTGTAAAAAAAAATCAGCTGTCTAAACTATTGCTGTTCATAAGATACAGCCCGCCGATATACAGCGGAGTCTTAGTCATTGGGTTCCATGGTTACTCTTCGAGTAAGGAACTCTAAAACAGACCAAAAATATTCATGCATAATTAATCTGACTTTAGTGCTCGGAATTGTATACATACATTATTATTGAATTAGAATTTATAAAAAAAAGCTATTATACAGAACTAAATTCATTGTTTTTTTTTCGCATGTCGAATGCCTCTGGTTTTTGGTAGCACGTTATTCATCGGTGACGAAAGAAGCCGTACTGCCGCCCTCAAGCTAAAAGGCGGCCTACTGTCTTCTGGTCAATTTACACTTCGTAACTTTGAACAAATATTTAAATATTTCAATAGCAACTTTATCCTCTTAAATGCTCAAAAATATATATCCATCTACTGTTACATGACAACGTAATTGCAGATTTATAGAAAATACTAGTATAGGTTTTTTAATTTGCCTTCATTTTTCAGCTATAACTCGAAACTTGCTTTTAGGTAGATTTCGATGAAATCGATCTACCTATTGGTTTCTTGACTACTGTCGAATTTAAAAAAAAAATCTTCATAGGAGGTCTAGTTATGACCCCCTGAGTCCGAAATTACCACTGGTCAAAAAGTTTATAAATATATATGTATGTATGGTTCCACTTCCCAAAATTTGCGGCACTCTCACGGTCGCATTTTTGCCCCGATCGCTTTCAAACTGCGGTCAAAAATTGCTTGGGTGTAAACTTAGTTTAAGTTCGTGAACGGGTGGAATCCGGCCTGAGGGGACGGTAGGGCCTCACTTTTTGTGAAATCAGTTTTTCCTCAAAATTTCACGTTCCATGAAAGATATTCGAACCGTTCTAATTTTATCCCATAGTATACATGAATACCAACAACTTTTAATTATAAACCTATAAGATTAAAACTAACTTAAAGTGGAGGGGGGAAAAACCAAAATTTTTCGGGAAAAAATCACAACTTCTAACCGGTGAACATTCTTGCTGTCGGAAACATTTTTAATCGATAGGCCATTTTAAGTCTAAAATAAATGTCTGAAAAGTTTTTCACTAAAAGTTACCGTTTTTGAGAAAAAAAAATTAACTGTTTAAAGTCCGTAGTTCTCTATATAAAATAATATTAATTGCTTCACGAAATCTACCTGTGCGTTCCCTCTGCGGGAACGGATTTTTTTAATTTGCCTTCATTTTTCAGCTATAACTCGAAATTTGGTTTTAAACTTAGCCGCTTTTTAGTTGAGGACCGCAGCGTACATCAACAAATGACGGTCGGTGTAAGCTTGTAATGGAACGCGAAAACTTACAAGTTATAACATTCACGCCTGTATCCCCGAAGGGGTAGGTAGAGGTGTATTACACACCCACGATTCGCCAGTTATGTTTAGGTCCCAATGTAATAGGGGGCGAGCCTATTGCCATCTACCGGGCACATTACTAAGCAAGTGATAATCCACATTTTTAATACACATACCTTATTATGATTAGTGATTATTGAGATATACCTACAGTACCCGGTACATTGGGAAGAACTGAAGCAGGCCAATCTTAACCGGACTCTTACTCTAATTCCCGACCTACCAAATCGTAAGCCGCGTGCCAACCTACTGCATTTACATCCCTGAAGAGGTAGACGAAATTAAAACACCTACTTTTCGCCAGTTGTGATTCAGTTCTGCTTAGTAGAGGGTGAGCCTATTAGCGATCATATTTCTTGTTTTATATTTCACCGATCGTGGTTTATCAATCGACACACTGTTGATACGTTAAAAAGAAATGTTTTGTCTAGTAGAGTCTAGCCTATTAATATACTGTATTACATTTGATGGAAGCAGCTGTAACACGCGCGAGATTAAATTTATCCGACGTCGAAACGTGACCGGTCATAACGAAACGTTAGCGGGGCACGTTTTCATGTCGCGTCACTGAAATGAACAAGAAAAACTGTTACGTATCAGATTTAACTGGAAATTTAACTGATTGCCTAGAAAGCGCTCTGTAGAATGTCGTAGGATACTTATTTATTATTATTATTGCTTTAGTGTATCACAGTGCAACCACAATTATTGGCTAAAATGGCCGGCACGACCGGGAAAGTACTATCTTTTATTGTACTTCTTGACTATATTGATGTAATTTGTGATCTGAATATGTACGCAGATATTTGATTTTGTTAATCTACAATAATTTACTGTGTTTTATATTAGTAATACTTTGTACTTCAGACACAATTGTAACAAATTGTTAATGAATAAATAAATAAATAAAAAAGAAATATCATCTCACTTAATATCGATTTGAAGTTTCAACATTTCGAACGGTTTGTGAGAATGCTCAATGCCTTTTTCCTATTATTAATATATGTATATTCACTTCAAAAACAAATAATTAAATTAAAATAAATTAAGTGAGGCTCCCATATATATATATATATATATATGGGAGGGAGTATAATGGTACGGAACACTTCGTAAGCGATTCCAACTCGCACTTGGCCGGTTTTTTTAGGGATTTTCTTTAGAAAAGCCCTATTGCTATCGAGTTGTCGTCGACGTCGTCGTTGCCAATTTTCTGTCACGGTTTTGGGTATGAAGGAGATGAGCTATCGAGTTGCTGTTTTCGGTAATAGATTCGTGCTGGGGTGAACCATTGCAAGATAAAAAAAAACGCAAAAAATCGCAAAATCCCTTGTATTCGGCTGAGATCGTCTCAGGAATTCAACTTGTTTATTTATGGGCCAGCAATATGACTCTATTTTGTCTGACGGTGAACTGTATGTGAAGTTTAAAATGAATGCGACTCTCTGTTGCCAACATCACTGAAATTGTGTTCTTTTGTTTGAAGGCCTCGAGAGACGTTCACGACACCATAGACATGTTCCTAGTCGAACGGAAAGATAATACATGACGTCATCATAAATTAAATATATGGATCACGAACGTCAACTGGATATTTTATGGCGAAATAAACAACGCCTTCGGGGTAATAATCGGGATCCTACGCAATTCATTTGAACAATCAGAACCTAATCTTTAAGAACCGCAATATGAGTAATCTTTCCTAAAGTGTTGGTTTTCCTTGTCGTGATTCAGTAATCTGGTATTCATTTTTATTCATTCACAAAAAGATGAGTTCGCTTGTTTGTTTTGATTGAATTTGAAAATTGAAAAAACTATTGTGGCGGAAATCACACAGTGATTGTCAAACTTCGGGCCAAACTTAGATATTTTTAGGGACAATTTGTATGGTAGGTACCCGAAACCTTGCGAGGACTCAGGGCTGCACACGCTGGCGGACTGCCCGGCGTGGGAGGCGCCGAGGCGTGACCTCGTGGCAGCCATCGGGGTGGGAGTCCTCTCGCTCGGCAGCATGATTGCGGCAATGGTGCGGAGCGCGAGCGCGTGGGCCGCCGCCGCCTCCTTCTGCGAGCATGTAATGCTCGCGAAGGAGGTGGCGGAGCGCGCCCGGGAGAGACTTAGAACTCTCCCGGTCCGCCGAGCCCGCAACTTGCTCGCCGCGCGTCGCAGGCAACTCAGGCGCCGGAGGTCGCTTAACGACCTCCGTCCTCCATGAGCGCAGGCCTGGGGGTGGCGGGTGAGGCCACCTGTCACCCCAGCAGAAGCAGGCCGGGACGGTGGGGCGACAAGCGCCCCTCCCCCAAACCGGGGCAAGACGGGGACACCGTGGTTCCCAAACCCGAGGGGGCCATCTCGAAACCGGAGATGGCCCACCGTGGTTCCCAAACCCGAGGGGGCCATCTCGAAACCGGAGATGGCCCAGGGTCAGTCGGGGTGCGAGGGATATGCTCTATGGGCAACCTTACACCCCGGCGTCTGTAGACCCGAGACGGCGTGCGGTTTTAGTCGGTTCAAGCCCGACATAACCGCCCCCGCTGGCACGCGGGGGGGGTATCCGAAGGGATTTCCGCACGAAAAAAAAAAAAAAAAGGTACCCGAAACCTTGAACGTACAAACCCCAAAATCTAATCAGTTCTTCCCATTAACCAAACAAGATGATTGGCGAAAGATTTTTTTAAATCGGATAAGTGGTTCTTGAGTTATTGCATAAACAGACATCCAAACAGGCAGAACGACACAAACATTTTTTTTGCTTAATTAGACTTTATAACAAAAAAAAAAAATATTGTATTATTGTATTATTATTTATTATTATTGTATTATTATTTATTGTACTTTTTTGTATTTTTGTGTGAAAATATTAATGCGGTTCACAGAATACATCTACTTACCAAGTTTCAACAGCATAGTTGTTATAGTTTCGGAAAAAAAGTGGCTGTGACATACGGACGGACAGACAGACAGACATGACGAATCTATAGGGTTCCGTTTTTTGGCATTTGGCTACGGAACCCTAAAAGGATGGTGTCATTCGTCGGTAAGGTCCTCTCTTCCATTGATCTAAAGCGATCACTAACTGCCACACATATGTATAATTGTAATCCTTTGTAGCATAGTACGTAGTTTTGTTTTTTTTTGTGTAGAAATCCTCTTGGATTCCCCCCCGCCAGCCAGCGGGGGCGGTTATGTCGGGCTTGAACCGACTAAAACAGCACGCCGTCTCGGGTCTACAGACGCCGGAGTGTAAGGTTGCCCATAGAGCATATCCCTCGCACCCTGACTGACCCTGGGCCATCTACAGTAAGATTCAATATGGACTCTAGTACCCGTCAGTACTAGTATGGGTTCGTCGATACATCTTTAATACGATTCGCAAAAAATCCGCTTTCGCAATCCGCTTTAGTTTCAATTCTCGTTTCAATTCGGTGCAATTCGTGCGATAAATTTGTATTTATCGCAGGTTTATAAGTGCCCGGTTAATGGCAATAGGCTCGCCACCTATTACATTGGGACCTAAAACATAAACTGGCGAAACGTGGGTGCTAGCACCTCTGCCTACCCCTTCGGGGATATAGGCGTGAGTTTATGTAAAAGATGTTCAAAATTCAGGGTCAATTTAGTCGCGATCTCCCATATATCAGAAAAGGTGTTCTCATAACAAAATTTTTGTGAGAATATTTAAAATTTTGTAATGAGAAAAGAAGAAAGTAAGAAAGAAACATGTCGCAATTACACAATTTATACAAGTTATATTAATAATAAAACGGGTCAAGTGCGATTCGGACTCGCGCACGAAAGGGTTCCGTACCGTGGGAGCCCCTTGATTTTTTTTGAAGCGTCGGTAGCTTAGTGGTTAATGAGTCGACCCTACGATCGAGAGATTGCGGGTTTGAATTCTGGCCATTACACTACCGACGTGAACCCACGTCGAACACAAGCAACTTAGCTTAGCTGGAAGGGTTAGGGGGAATATTAGTAATTTCTGTTTACAACTAAATATTCTGGGAATATTTCAAGCGTGTACCTGTTGCCGTTATTAATATCAAGCAAAAAACGAGAAAAAAATCACGTTTCTTGTATGGGAGCCAGCCCCCCTGAAATATTTATTTTATTCTGTTTTTAGTATTTTTTGTTATAGCGGCTAAAGAAATACATCATCTGAGAAAATTTCAACTGTCTAGTTATCACAGTTCACGGTTATGAGATACAGCCTAGTGACGGACGGATGGACAGCGGAGCCGTGGGTACGGAACCCTAAAAAAGCGGCCAAGTGCGAGTTGGACTCGCCCAGTAAGGGTAGCAAGTAACATAATAATGTTTTTTTATTATTATTTTTATATTTAAGTTGATTGAATGAAAGGTAAATTGCGGTGTACGATTTACGACGTATTAAAAAAAACTACTTAGGTACTAGATCTCGTTCAAACCAATTTTCGGTGGAAGTTTACATGGTAATGTACATCATATATTTTTTTTAGTTTTATCATTCTGTTGTTTTAGAAGTTACAGGGGACACACATTTTACCACTTTGGAAGTGTCTCTCGCGCATTCTATTCAGTTTAGAAAAAAATGATAATAGAAACCTCAATATAATTTTTGAAGACCTACCCATAGATACCAAACACGTATGGGTATGACGAAAAAAAAATTTTTGAGTTTCAGTTCTAACCACCAAAAATTCTACCCCCAAAATTTATTGTTTTTTTTTTCTAATTTTGTGTGAAAATCTTAATGCGGTTTAAAGAATACATCTACTTACAAAGTTTCAACAGCATAGTTCTTATACTTTCGTAAAAAAGTGTCTGTGACATACGGACGGACAGACAGACAGACATGATGAATCTATAAGGGTTCCGTATTTTGCCATTTGGCAACGGAACCCTAAAAAGATATAGAAATATAGAAATGGTTATGCGAAACTCAACAGGTCACCACAGCATCATACTGCCCATCACTACATCATGTGCAGCGCTGGTTTTCTGGTGAAACCTTTACGCGAACGTCACGCACGCGTGCACACAGTGCACAAAGTCGGGAAAAATACGTGCAATACATCTCTGTTCACCCTTCTGTTTTATCACGACTAAAAATAACTCGCACTCGTCCAGTTGCTGCTATATAAACAACCTTTTAACAAATACAACATCGCATAACCTCTAATGACCTAAAGATACAGATTTGTTACATTGTGGATATGGCTAACATCTCGTTCGCCTTTGCACTATATCATAATAACTGTTTTATATCATACCCACAGAAACCTATTCCCGGGATAAAAAAATGCCTATGGGCTATTCCAGACTATAACGTATTTTTTTTGTTTTTCGTGCGGAACCTCCGTCCTCCATGAGCGCAGGCCTGGGGGTGGCGGGTGAGGCCGCCTGTCACCCCAGCAGAAGCAGGCCGGGACGGTGGGGCGACTAGCGCCCCTCCCCCAAACCGGGGCAAGACGGGGACACCGTGGTTTCCAAACTCGAGGGGGCCATCTCGAAACCGGAGATGGCCCAGGGTCAGTCGGGGTGCGAGGGATATGCTCTATGGGCAACCTTACACTTCGGCGTCTGAAGACCCGAGACGGCTTGCGGTTTTAGTCGGTTCAAGCCCGACATAACCTCCCCCGCTGGCCGCGGGGGGTATCCGAAGGGATTTCCGCACGAAAAAAAAAAGGGACTGGTCGCGGATTTAAGTCCCGTCCTAGAAGTTCTCTTTTTCCGATCTAAATCAATAGGAAAAGAAAATCTATACTTAATAAATATTTCTTGTATTTTCTTATGACACACCAACATAGGCGTTGTAACTTAATTAGTCTCGCCAACATCTAAGTAGGTAGTACGTCATATTTGCTGAGCAAATCATTCGAACGTACCAAACTAACGCATACAAACGCCTTCGCTACTCAATATCTCAGTATATTATGGCATGTTTTTACAAATCAAAATAAAATATCAACGTATGTTCTTTGAATTGAAAACAGCAAAATATCTACATTAAAACGCTATAAAACAGTTCCCACTATCTCACATTTAACTATGCGAGCACAAAGAAACTACCTGTTTACTTATATTGACATGCGCTCGCGTCTGCTGAATGACTCACACACCGATTTGACAACTATTTTGGTATTCGCATATGCAAGAATTACCCGCACATTTTGAATCGACCCCGGTTGTCTTAGCAAGTGCATTGACACTGGTGCGTTTCGTACCGGACGGTGTTATTCACCGGCCGTGGCGTTCGTTGACCCTGTCTAACAGCTGATCGCGAACAGTCGGGCACGTGCCGTGTTCTCCCCTCACTCAGATGAGCACAGCACCCTCTTTGTTATAGGAATACATATCAGGTACTATTACTAAGCCTTGCATTTTTGTTCCGCTCGACTTAGCGGATTGAACTTTAATTGTTAAGACGTTGCTTCATACTTTTTATTATGCTGATAATGTTGTAAACAAGAATATAATTAATGTGAGTGGTTACCGTGGCTTATTAATAAATGAATTAATATTTTAGGACGTATTACTCAGCGTCATCTGGACCTAAACTAAGCATTGTTTGTAATATTGGTTATATAATGTGGGTAAACATATTAATATATTTTAGGTAGATTTCGATGAAATCGATCTACCTATTGGTTTCTTGACTACTGAAACTGGTTTCTTGAAATCTTCATAGGAGGTCTAGTTAAGACCCCCTGAGTCCGAAATGACCACTGGTCAAAAAGTTCCACTTCCGAAAATTTGCGGCACTCTCACGGTCGCATTTTTGCAGCTTTCAAACTGCGGTCAAAAATTGCTTGGGTGTAAACTTAGTTTAAGTTCGTGAATGGTTGGAATCCGGCCTAAGGGGACGGTAGGGCCTCACTTTTTGTGAAATCATTTTTTCCTCAAAATTTCACGTTCCATGAAAGATATTCGAACCGTTCTAATTTTATCCCATAGTATACATGAATACCAACAACTTTTAATTATAAACCTATAAGATTAAAACTTTAACTAAAAGTGGAGGGGGGAAAACCAAAATTTTTCGGGAAAAAAATCATAACTTCTAACCGGTGAACATTCTTGCTGTAGGAAACATTTTTAATCGATAGGCCATTTATAAGTGTAAAATAAATGTCTAAAAAGTTTTTCGCTAAAAGTTACCGTTTTCGAGAAAAAAAATAATTCCGTCCGTAGTTCTCTATATAAAATAATATTAATTGCTTCACGAAATCTACCTGTGCGTTCCCCCTGCGGGAACGGATTTTTTTTCCTGTAAATACATTCTTATTATACGTAGAAACAATTCAATTTTGCATCGAGCGGGAAATGAACCCGTAGCAGTCAAGCCCTCTACCGCCCCACGCTACATGCAATGCGACACCGGGAATGTCACGCGTGGCCACCTGCAGAGCGGTTAGATGGCAGAGAGCTTCAGACACGTTCTCAAACCGTATGGCATGCCTAGCTATGTATTTAACGCCGTACTATGGTCGAGTTGGCCTATTATATTTGACGGCCTCTGTGGCGTAGCGGTAGTGCATTCGACTGCTACGGCAAGGGGCGCGGGTTCGATTCCCACTCTGTGCAAATATGTTTATACATGAATATGTCTATTTGCATTGGTCTGGGTGTTTTTATGTATAATATGTATGTATTATCAAAAAAAAAAGTATTTAAGTATGTTTATCCGCATTCTGGAGCCCATAACACAAGCTAGTTAAACTATGCTTACTTTGGGTCTAGAAAGCGCCGTGTAGAATGTTGTAGAATATTTATTTTATTTATTTATTATTACCCACTAACTAAACTGGTAAAATAAATGTCTGTTTTGTTAATATAACTAGCTGAGCCGTTCAGGCTTCGCTTGGGAAAGTCCTATAACCTGATTGCAGCTCACCTACTCCGTCCAAACTATGCCTATATAACCATTGGTTAATTGTGGGAATACTATTTTGTTGTATCGTAAGCTCCTGAGTTCAATTACTGGTTCGGACAGTGCTATTGGGGTTTTCGTTAGGAAATTATAAGTAGGCTACGGACTCTGGAGACATACCCAGTAGATGACAACAGGCTTGTCCTCTCTTCAATAAATCTATAAGCCTATTGCAGTCCACTGCTGGACATAGAACTCTCTCAATGTGCGCAATAGCTCCCGATACTCCGCCCTCCACATCCAGTGTATCCTCTTATGTGGGATCAAAAATAAAGTTAGGCAATATATGAGTGTAAAATACACATCTGCCTACCCCTTCGGGGATGTATATGTACAAGCTTACAGTCCATCAAATCTAAGAGGTACCGTTTGACGTTTCATATTTTTCAAACCGAAACAACTTTGTTCATACGTACATTATTCAGTTTCGATAACCTTTTTCATAAAACCATGAATTTAGAAAGATTTCATTATTGTATCTGTACTGTACAATTCTTAATATCTAAATGTAATTGAAAACTTTCAAACAAAGCAAAATAACACATATTTACACAGTAAATAATTTCTAATAGTTATATTCTTGACCTCATTACAAAGTTACGTAGTTAGGTCACTGCGCGTAGTGTTGCCACTCTTCGGATACACTTGTATGCAAAAAAATCGTTTACATATACGAAAAATCGAATGTATTATTTACAAATTACACTTGACAACCAAACAAATATTTTTTCATGTGAATGGGATTTATCTCACATATTACGATTACATAACTAAATAGTTATGTAATCGTAAAATATGAGATAAAACCCATTCACCAAAAATACGTATTTATAAATCAAATATATTTGCTTCTTTAAAAAGTTGTCGAAAGCGATTTGTCGATTTTTGATTTTCGCGCCCAAATAAGTCGGGGTTTCTCGCGCTAACGCTGTCGAAATAGTAAATGGAGTCAGGGATAGTGTTTTTTACATTTATTTTTGTGTATGATAGTATGGGTTTGCATATTACAGAGAAATAAACAAATTTTTAACAAGCACATCCATTGATTTTACAATTACAATTTTTTCTTCTAAGTCTTATTTCTACGTCTAAAACTAATAAAAATAAGGTATGTAGAACCCATTCACAAAAATGTTGTTGCCTGATGTTATAAATTAACGACGTTACTGCGCGACCGCATAATGCACTGAATACACAGATACCCTAAAATAAATTAATTTAATTATTTTTAGGTCAATAGGCAAAATCGCAGGTGTCCAAGTCTCTACAATTTTTTTTTTCTGGCAACACTGCCAACTACAAGCGCACGCGGTCCGCTCGGTCGGTTCGGCGTCAGCAGTCTCTCGCCATCTTGGAAGCTGACTGTGCGCGTACTTGCTTTCTCGTTTGTGTTTTACAATTTGTGACTTGGCTATTACTTTTCTGGACTGATCATTCTTTATCCGTTTACCTTGGCAATATTTATACTGGACTCCGAACTAAGCAAGTAATAAACTCACGCCTATATCCCCGAAGGGGTAGGCAGAGGTGCTAGCACCCACATTTCGCCAGTTTATGTTTAGGTCCCAATGTAATAGGTGGCGAGCCTATTGCCATTAACCGGGCACTTATAAACCTGCGATAAATACACACATAACTTCGAAAAGCATCGGAAAGTCATTGGTGTGTGCCATGGTAAAACCTGGGATCGAACCCGAGACCTCGTCTCAGCAGTCCATTACCCATACCACTAGGCTACCGCGGCTCTTATTAATAATTATTAATAATGTCGAAAAGAGGACGTACTTTGAACAGCCAGGCTCGTGAATTGGTGGTGAAATTACACGAGTATTTTGAGCGTGAATCTCAAAATGGTGGACTTCTACTGCCAGTTACACAAGTTCGGGATCGCGTCGGTGAAGCTCTCGGTATTAGTAGCCGCACCGTTGGCAAAATATTAAGTGAAAAATATGGGCCTTCGGGGAGTGACAGTAACGTACTTCACACACCGAAAAAACGAAAAAGAAATAAACCTGTGACAGGCATCGATGAATTCGATAGTCATGCTATTAGAAACCATATATACGGGTATTTTACAAGAGGCGAATTTCCAACATTGGCAAAGTTATGTGCAACTTTAAAAGATGCCGGGCTGTATAAGGGAAGCATAGAGTCGTTGAGAACGGTAATAACAGGAATTGGCTTCAGATACAAAAAAGTTGACAAACGAAAAATTGTTATGGAGCGACATGACATAATTATGCAGCGACTAACATTCCTGCGCGAAGTTAAACAAATTATAAACTGGGATAATGTAATATTTTTGGACGAAACTTGGCTAAATTCCAACCATTCTGTGCCGAAAACATGGACTGATGATTCTGAAGCTTCGTGCTCGAAGGTGCCGATAGGAAAAGGTGGACGCCTCATAATATGCCATGCTGGGTCAGCGTCTACAGGCTTCGTGGAAAACTCTTTATTAGCTTTCCAATCCAAAAGCACTAAAGAGTATCATGAAGAAATGGACGCAGTAAGGTTCCGAGAGTGGTTCTTAAATTTATTACAGAATATCCCTCCTAACAGCACAATTATAATGGATAATGCCCCATACCACTCTGTGCAAATTGATAAAGCACCTACGTCAGCCAATAAGAAAGCAGATTTGGTGGCATGGCTGCAAAGAAAAGGAGTGGATGCCGACATGTCACTATTAAAAGCTGAATTATTACAGTTAGTGAAATTGCATAAACCACCAAAACCGACATATGTAATTGACCAATTGGCCGAAGAGCACGGGCACAAAGTCATACGACTTCCTCCGTACCATTGCCAATATAATGCCATTGAACTGATTTGGGCCCAAGTTAAAGGTAATATTTTATAATATTATAATAATAACACGAGTACTTCTAACATTTATAATTTAAACAATGGTTTTCGTCTGCTATCAAATAGTTACATTATTGTTTTACAGGTTATGCAGCAAGACACAACACAAAACCACCCTTCAGTGTCAAGAAAATGGAAGGTTTATTAAAGGAAGCATGTGCCCAAGTTACACAGGAAGATTGGAGTAAAGTAGTACAAAAAACAAAGAAAATAATAATGGACGACTTCGAAAGAGACGTACACTTTGATAATGTAATGGACAATCAACTGGTCATTAATTTAAATGACGATGATGACGAAGACGACGATACTAGTACTAGTAGTGAATAAAAAAATATCCTAAACATTTCTTTTATTTAATTATAACAATTGATTTCTTAAAATTCGGATATTATAGTAATCGATCTCTCAAAGTTCGGATATTATAGTAATCGATTTTTTCATCCCATCCCTATCATTCAATTGTCAGAACTGTCAAACGGTACTTCTTAGATTTGACGGACTGTAGATATCCCTACCTCCTTCTAATATTATAAAAGTGAAAGTTTGTGAGTATGGATATATGGACGTTTGTTACTTTTTCACGTAAAAACAGCTGAACGGATCTGGCTGAAATTAGGTACAAGGATATATTATAGTCTGGAATTGTTACTTTTTCATACCAGACTTCAGGATTTTCTTTGTCACAGGTCTCCTCCTAAACTACTAATCCAATCAGAACCAAATTTGGCATGATTAAAGAGGTCAATCAGAGGAAGGTTTATGGATATATTTTGAAAAAATTAATGCTACCACAGAGGAATGATCACCGTTAAAAAAATTCCAGATGGAATTACATAATAACCGCTCGAGACACTGTGACCAAACTTTACACGCTCAGAAAGCATGTCCAGAGTTGTGACTTTCAAAAAGAATTTTCAAAATCGGACTTGCCACGGGGGAATGATCACTGTTCAAAATTTTCAAAATCTGATTCCGCAATAGCGGTCAAATCTATTGGACAAGAATCACGATGTCTCACTCAGCTCAACATTGCAAGCAGCAATTCGCCTTGCAGACCTAGTATTCCTGGAATAGGTTCTCATGGGTTACGGGGACGGGATCAACATTTCACGCGGTCGGAAGCGCGGGCAGCATCTAGTATAAAATTTAAATAATGTGCTATTGTGGGAAATAACTAATAAAATATTGTGGTACTGTAAAAAATGTCAATGCATTCGTAAACAGTACTAATTGCTTCCTCGTATTACCTGCAAAACACAAAGTTTCCTCGTCTGTGTGTTTTTGTGTAAATGACTCACTACTAATCCTCTTACATTATTTGTGTTAATAGCATCCTTTTTTTTCGTGCGGTAATCCCCCCGGATATTCCCCCGCCGGTAAGCGGAAGTGGTTATGTCGGATTCAAATCGACTAAAACCGCACGCCGTGTCGGGTCTTCAGACGTCGGGGTGTAAGGTGGCCCATAAAGCATTTCCCTTGCACCACGGCTGACCCATGGCCATCTCCGGTTTCGAGATGGCCCCCTTGGGAACCACGGTGTCCCCGTCTTGCCCCCGAAAAGAGGAGGGTGCGCCACGCGTCGCCACCCAGCCTATCACCATCGTTTATAGTATACTAACTCTGATTCGTTTGTAAAATGGCATTCCCTTTGGACTTCCGAAATAGGACAGCTTATTCACCTTTGCCTATGTGTGCCTGAATATGTTTTAGCGCATAAAATAGGGTGTATGGGGGCCCTACTAAGACCATTTGGACCCAAGCCAACCCCACCTGCTAACCAGTACACCTGCTGATTAACGGATGAGGCCCGGCGCAGGTTTTCTTCTCGGGATTGGGAGGTAATACGGCAGTCGCTCTCGCAAAAGCAAAGATAAGCCAAGTCAAGAGAAAGAGTAGGAAAGCGTACCTCGAGCGCCAAAGTACAAGCTTTAGATGCAACCTGGACTAACTGTGATGATGATGATGATAATGATGATGAGAGCATAAAATAGAAGACTCATGGAAGTGTGTAAGTTTAGTGAAATGGTTGTTTAAAATAATAATGATTATAAATATATTGCCAATAAGCCAAATACAGTTTATCTATAAATGAATTTATCAGAACTAATTATGTACAACACATTTCTTAGACAAGCGGCGATACGCCACGTACATAACGGACTGCTGAGACGAGGTCTCGAGTTCGATCCCCAGTCACCCCGGGCACACACCTCTGACTTTTCATAGTTATGTGTGCATTAATAAATGTTAATTATCGCTCGCTTAATATTGTGCCCGGTAGATGGCAATAGGCTCGCCCCCTATTACATTGGGACCTTAACATAACTGGCGAATCGTGGGTGTGTAATACACCTCTGCCTATTCCTTCGGGGATACAGGCGTGAAGTTATGTTATGTTATGTTATGTGTTACATTTCTTAGAGACAGAGTGAACGTCAGTGCCCATGCTAGTATTAACTGTGTTGCAGCCACAGGCGCCTTCCCCGTACAGTTGCATACTATTTTACTATAAGTAAATCAAGATACCGCGGTAGCCTAGTGGTATGGGTAAAGGACTGCTGAGATGCGGTCTCGGGTTCGATCCCAGGTATTACCATGGCGCACACCAATGACTTTTCGATGCTTTTCGAAGTTATGTGTGTATTTATCGCAGGTTTATAAGTGCCCGGTTAATGGCAATAGGCTCGCTACCTATTACATTGGGACCTAAACACAAAACTGGCGAAATGTGGGTGCTAGCTCCTCTGCCTACCCCTTCGGGGATATAGGCGTGAGTTTAAATCAAGATATATCTCTATTATTGTCTAAGGTTAACAAAATTTGGATATTATTAGAGAAAGTACGATAAAATGTCTGCTATCGATTCTATTGTACTATTAAGCTAGCAAACAAGCACACTGGCAGCTCGATAGTAAGCGGTTACCGTAATCACAGGCGAGCGAGTAAGCATTATAGGCCTTCTACCCAGAAGTGGTAACGCGAGTACCGTGACTCGCTCACTCGTTACCACTTCTGGGTAGAGGGCATCGAGGCAGGAATAAAAAATAAAAGAGAAAAGGGCGAATACTAAAACGTCCAACGCTCCCAAAAATCTAATGACACCTCTTCACGTCACGTCTCTTTCCCATTGGGGTAGGCAGAGATAACAAATTTCCACTTGCTAGGAACTTACAATGATATTGTAAACAATGTTTCAACAATTCAATTAAATTTTTAAGCATTTTGTATGCTTACTTTTTTCTAAAGATTTTTAGATCGGAAAAAAAAAAAAAAAAAAAAAAAAAAAAACAATGTTTAAAAATGACTGTAAAGTTATTCATTGTTTCCGTAGTTCGCAAGAATTACGGTAGATGGCTCCAACGTCGCCTTAAGACGTATAATGTATCGGAGAATTTCGAATATCTGGGACGTGTCTAGGTGGCTCAGTTGGTCAGAGCATTCCCCCTGTAAGGGACTGGTCGCGGGTTCAAGTCCCGTCCTAGATGTTCTCTTTTTCCGATCTAAAAATCTTTAGAAAAATGTTTCAACAAGTAAAATGCTTATCGTAATATATTCGTCAGGCTCAGCGTGGCATATTTAGAGGACGGGGAAATTAACTCCCTAACAACGCGTCAGCGTCGCAAGAGCTGGCAACCAAGGCCTCAAGGACTCTGAAGTTTCAGGGATTTTCTTATTATATGCGTCTGGTTCCCTGGCAGCACACCGCGCGGTTTATTCAGTTCGTACCTAACGTACCCACCTCACCGTTAACTTCGGTGAGGTGAAGATCGAGGGGGCTATCGCGTGTAAAAAATATTTATAATTCTAATTTGAATCAGGTAAAATGAAGATATATTGATGATCAATGACTTATCAACTATTAATTTCTTATCATGGCCGTGAAACATTTCTTTAATAGGACAAGCTGTCATAAAATCACAGCGGGCTGCCTAAAGCGCTCGTCACGTTCAGGGCAATAACCATGTATACGTACAACGAACGTTGAAAACGATCGTGGAGTCCGTTCGTCAGCGCGCGCGCACGCCACACGGCAATTATCGATGCGTCGTCGCCTTGTTGTAGGCCGCTAATGTTGCGTAATATGTTTTATATTGCTGTGTTAATTAGTTTGTGTACTCACTGCTTATCTCTTTCATCAGCAAGTTAATAGACAGTTTTATCATTGTTTGTTATTTTTGCTCTTTTGATTGTTTGTTTGGCCGGTTTGGAATACAAGACACAGGAATAATCGCTAGTATATCGATTTAAAATAGAAAAATAAGTAATATGAAAATTCATTAAAATTAATAAAATACGAGCCTGCCTTTGATACTAAATATCTTAAAGTTTTGACAGACGGGGATTCGCTAAGTCACTAGATGAAATCCCTATATAAGCACCATAGGCATAAATGCCATAAAGGCTACAGTGGGAACACTTGTGTAAACACCTAGGCATGTCAATCGGTGCGGCACTGGTTTCACCATAACGGGTCAGACACGTTCAATTTTGTCTTGAAAATGACACTTCCACTCCCGAGCATAAGGCTCTAGCTGTTTCTCTCTGAACGGCAGTTGGGCAAGCCAGAATTGAGAAATTTGCGGCCGACTAGCGGATGAGGCCCACAAAACACTCTGAAGAATCAGACCCAAGACATTCAGCTCACCAAGCCAAGCTGCTCTGCGCAATTATTATTATGAACTTAAGCTTTGAAAAAGTTAAAAGCATGAATTTTTGAAACAATTAAGTAGTACGCTAAATACTTGAAAAGTCCTAAGCCGATGTGCTAGCAGTTAAAGCCGACTTGGAGTGTCTTGATAGTTATTGCACCCTTAATAGACTAGATCTGAACCCCATAAATGCTCTGTGGCTCGTAGAAAGGCATCTCGAGCTTTAGAGCACTTTATGCGCACTTCGAATAGTTTTAAGGGTGTTAAGACCATTAAAATTTTGTATTATACGTATGTGCGCAGTATACTGGAATATGGATCAGAGGTCTGGAATCCCAGGTATAGCACTTACACCGAAAGATTGGAGGATATTCAGAGGAAGTTCCATCAGATATTTATGCTATCGCACTAAAGTAGTGTACAAGTCAGATGACTACCTCAAACTGTGCGCCAGATTCCACTTCCTTCCATTAACATATCGACGAAAAATTACTGACGTTATGTACGTATTGAAAATTCTATGTAACCGTGTCGATAGCCCTGACCTTCTGTCTAGGATTAACGTTGATGTACCTGTAAAAGTCCTACGTCACTATATGCCCTTGTATGTACCAATCGTGACATCCAATTACCGCCAAAATACATTTTTATGAAGAGCGTGTCGTGCAGTTAACGCGGCAAGCTTACAGCATAAATTCGACATATTCAACCATAGTGTAGTATCGGTCAGGAGGTTGCTTAGTCTGGAGTTCTTTGAACAATTCGAAAGAGAGATGATTTGACATTTATTATTTATTGCAAAAAAGAATACTTTCACATACTTTATTTTTACCTATCATTTAACTACTATAAAATAGTGTAATATTTTAGTCCACATTATATACGCAGTCTGAAGTGTATAACCTATAATTGGCTGTATGTCACTAAGTTTAATTTTTTAAACTTTTATTATGTTGACGATGTTGGTCCTCCGAATAAATAATAATAATAAAAATTTAAGGTATACCTGTCACCCCAGCAGAAGCAGGTCGGAACAGTGGGGCGACTAGCGCCGCTCCCCCAAACCGGGGCAAGATGGGGACACCGTGGCTCCCAAACCCGAAGGGGCCATCTCGAAACCGGAGATGGCCCAGGGTCAGTCGGGATGCGAGGGATATGCTCTATGGGCAACCTTACACCCCGGCGTCTGTAGACCCGAGACGGCATGCGGTTTAAGGCGGGGGGGGGGGTATCGGAGGGGATTTCCACAAGAAAAAAAAAAGTTATACAGGATAGAATCTAGCACAGTTGGCAGGGCCGACCCTAGAAAGGAACTCTCACGGCTCTTTCAATTTAAGTAAATTTATATGTGCCTCAAGTTGCCATCAATTTTTTTCCCTGTATCGGAACAAAGACTGCTTTCACACTTTTGCCGGTTGTGAAAACTCAGCGTATTTACAAATATAGGCTTAAACGTGCGTAATCTTACCGCAGCACGTGTATAAAATACGCAGACGTCGCTACCCCGCACGTGAGTTGTGAACGAGGCAGTTTTATTAGCCGCATACCATCCATTTAGACCGGCTGCTGGTGGCCGGAAAGTTGGCAACAGATGAAACTGGGCGATCGTATTTAGGTTACCTTAATGTTATATATTATTCTTCCTTATTTCCTTCCTGTGGCAAGTTTGCGTAATTTAAACTTACGAATGCGCATGTTGGTATATTGTTCAGACAAAAGAGTGCTATGAATATTATCTGCCGGTTATGGAACAAAGAAATTAATTATATTGTACCTACAGATATGAACAATTATAAATAAGATACAAAACTAAATTTAGCAAAGCAAAGTATAAAAGGGGAGCAACTGAGCTCAGGCATCGAAAAAATGTAATTTGTGTATTTGTAATATGTCTCAGAACTGACTTATCATTAGGATTACTTATCAAACAAACCAGTTTTGACGAGGAAAATGTGAGACCACGATTATGTATATTGGTTTTAGTGACGATCAAACTACTAGCTGTTATTTTAATTTAGTTTTACCTCTAAGAAGTAATGTTACAAGCTTCAGTAGCTACTAAAGCTTGTAACATTACTTCTTTCTAACTTTTGCGTAATATCAAAAACCATAAGCGACACCGGGCTCCAACCATCAACTATACAGCCATAATAAAGAAGTACTTAACTACTTATGCAATGGAAATGAAACAATTTTTAACGGATTCTATAGCGATTTATTTGATGTTATTTTATATTTTACATTGATCCCGACTTTTCGGTTGCTTTTCACCAAAAATATAAAATAACATCAAATAAATCGCGATAGAATCCGTTAAAAATTGTTTTATTTCAATGTGTGACATTCGCGTAAACTTCCGACAATATCATACTTATGCAATTTTCTAACTACTAAGCTTAGTAGTTAAGGAGTCGGCCATACGATCGAGAGGTCGCGCGGCTTCGAATCCTGGCCATTACACTACCGACGTGAACAACTAAAAAAAAATTGGACCCACATCTTTCCCTTTGGCAGAATATTCTACCAAATCAATGTTATATGGTCCTCTTTGTTTATTTTTAGGGTTCCGTACCCAAAGGGTAAATCGGTCCTCTAATACTGAGTCGCCGCTGTCCGTCCGTCCGTCACCAGGCTGTATCTCATGAACTCTGATAGCTAGACAGTTGAAATCTCCACAGATGATGTATTTCTGTTGCCGCTATACTAACAAATACTAGAAACAAAATAAAATGAATATTTAAGGGCGACATAACCACCCTCGCTGGCCAGCGGGGGGGTATCCGAAGGGATTTCCGCTCGTAAAAAAAAAACAAAAAGGCTCCCATACAAGAAACGTGATTTTTTTGCTGTTTTTAGGGATCCGTTGCCTAATGGCAAAAAACGGAACCCTTATCGATTCGTCATGTCTGTCTGTCTGTCTGTCCATCCGTATGTCACAGCCACTTTTTTCCTTTTTTTCGAAATTTGGTTTGAACGAGATCTAGTAAGTAGTTTTTTTTTAATACGTCATAAATCGTAAACCGCCATTTACCTTTCATTCAATCAACTCAAATATAAAAATTATAAAAAGAACATTATTATGTTTATACCATACCTACTCTAAAAAGCTTATTTTATTCACGCAAAACAGTGAATAAAAAGGCCTTTTATTCACTGTTTTGTTTTTATTCACTATTTTGGTGTTTGAATTTGGAACACAAAAATATATCCGGTCTCTATTTCAACGCTTACACAAACTAATTGCGCTAAGATTCGAAATTCAAAACTCTTTGGTGGAAATAAATTCTCGAGATTTGATTGGTCGATATTTGCGACAAGGAGTTTGGCATTAGATTAATAAATATTGTTGCACAAGTTGACCACTCTAATGATAATAATAAGAAAATTACGCTTAATTTCAGTCATTGCTCTAATTTTAATGTCCATTTCAATTAATGTAACAATTCTTATTTCTTGATTAAATTTCTATTTTCGCTTAAATTATGTCTTTTCTCGTAGTCATGGTATAAAGTATAGTATGCAACTCCTGAATAAAGTACGAATTTATATCGAGGGCCATGAATCACTCGCGTCGTTCAGGATTCTAACAGTTGAATCACTCGCTGCGCTCGTGATTCAATCATTAGAATCCTTCACTTGCTCGTGACTCATCTACGGCCCTCGCTTTAAATCGGTCCTTTATTCACTAGTTGCATAATATACTATTCTTTATGCTACGGAACCCTTAATGGGCAAGTCCGACTCGCACTTGGCCGCTTTTTTTTACTCGATTTAATAACGGCAACAGGTTAAAAGCTTAAAATATTCACAGAATATTTAGTTGTAGTACTATACTATGGGTTTCCATTGTACAGATAATGGTACGGCAGCCTTCGTATGCGAGTCCGACTCGCACTTTGCCGATTATTACGAAGTTAAAGACAGCTAGTAAATGCTTCATCCATTGGTTTGTGGTATGTGTCTGATCTTTTGCCAAGCGGTCTTGGAACGGGAGTATCGCTCCACGATTTTGCCCCCAAGGGCTTCAAAACTAAACTTAATTATGTTTTTAGGGATTTTCTTTAGAAAAGCCCTATTGCTATCGAGTTGTCGTCGACGTCGTCGTTGCCAATTTTCTGTCACGGTTTTGGGTATGAAGGAGATGAGCTATCGAGTTGCTGTTTTCGGTAATAGATTCGTGCTGGGGCGAACCATTGCAAGATAAAGAAAAAAAAAAAAAGAAGAAAATATATATATTGTATTCGGCTGAGCTCGTCTCAGGAATTCAACTTGTTTATTTTGTAAAATCGTTCTCAATGGTTCCAAAAGCTTTTGCAATTTTTTTTTCTTGTAACTGCTGGGAACAATATGCCAAAGTACTTAGGGAATGTTTTGGAGCTGTAGGGAATAAGATTGTTAAATGTTGCTTTATTAAATATCAATCCTTGGAGTGCCTGGTAATGGATGTATGGGAAAATGAATTTTGGAGAACAATAGATTTGGAGCGCATGGGAATAATCCCTCGTGTGACTTATTTATTTCTAATTGAGTAGTAATTATTGTGAATGTTATACATAACACACACGTTTCTCGAATGAGAGTAGACAGAGATTGCAGCCCTGCTTTTTTCAACCATTTAAACCTTACTAGTTTTCTCTCCGTAATATTTATCAACTCACCTATGCCTGCGGCTCCGCGCACGTAAAATAGTGCTCTCGTTCCCGCGAACCACAGCAACCTATTCCCCGGATAAAAAGTAGCCATTGTGCTGGCTCTGCGCCAAATTTCATCCATATATTTCCAGCCGTTTTTGCCTACCAGCCATCCTTCCAGTCATCCTTACATTCAAACCTCACAATCTTTAAAATTATTACATTAGTAGGATTAGTTTGAATTCGATCGATCTACTCTTAAGATAATTTTCGAGAAATTATCTTCAGAACTTGAGACCTTGTCCGGATGTCCTTGGGATGGGGACTAGAATAGAAATTTCACCTTGACCTTCAACGTTCTCGTGCCATTGAACGTTGAAGGTCAACGTGATAAAAGATACTGAAATATTTAGTAAGTTTAAAAAGTAGATAATCTTTACTATTTTACTATTATTCATTCAGTAGTAAGGAGTGGTAGAGACAAGCAACAGTCATTTTGACCGTTGCATGAATGGGCCGACTCGACCGGGGAAGCACCACCCTAAACAGTATTTGAACTGTTGCGTTCCGTTTGGTGAGTGAGAGTGCCGGAGCCCAAACTCCTTTCCCATCCCCTCCCAAACTCCATTCCCATACCCTCCCAAACTCCTTTCCCATCCCCTCCCAAACTCCTTTCCCATCCCGACCCAAATTCCTTCCCCCCCTCCCAAACTCCTTTCCCATCCCCTTTCCTTTACAGGGTCGGCAGCGCGAGTGTGACGCCACTGGTGTTGCACACGTCCATAGGCCGCGGTAACCGCTTCCCATCAGGTGGGCCGTGTGCTTGTCTGCCACCTTAGTGGTAAAAAAAAAAAAGTCATATAATATACATGGGTTATTGCCAAGTTGGTCCTGTGCCATAAGTTGAAGTTTCAGGAGAAGTACTGGTTTCCTGAACGTTACTGATAGTGAGCATATTTTAATGCTTTATCTTCATTTTAAGAGGGTGTGTGGTATGCGGATAGGCCCCCCAACTACGAGAGAAAAGCCTGCACCGAAGCCTTGTCCGGCTATCAACAGGTGTACCGGCTTGCAGTTGAGGTTGGCTTGGGCTCCGATGATCGTGGTGGAGCCCCATGTACTCATGCATTATTATGTTGGCTATCGACCACCAAGGTTGAACGTCGACTAGTAGAAGCGCGGGAAGGTACAGAAAGCTTATGTACTGTACCAGTTACGCTTTCACACCTAAACTTCTGAACCGATTTTGATAAAATTTGGTACAGAGGCTATGTTTGGTCGCGAGACGAGACGCGGGCAAGATCATATGTGAAGCCGCCTGGCAAGAACTAGTTTGTATTATAAACGAAACTTGATATGTATTACAGAGATTTTGGATTATATTAGTTAATTATTTTTATGGATAGCCTATTGTACCGTCCAATTTCGTTGGCATATCTTTGATACGTCACTTATTCTGACACGTTACTTATGGCCAGTACTGCATCAATGATTCTATTGTAATTATACGAGATGACTGCGCTGTTCTGATGCCAGATTGATACGAACAGTTGTCTGATCATTATTGTATTCTAGTTTTTATGATAAAGAAATATTCGGTAGTTATTTGAATGGGAAAACCCGTTCTGTATTGTAAACTATGTTTTGTTCGACGGTTCGCCTACGCATTGTCGTATTCTATATGTATATGAGAAACAAGTAGTGAATAGAATGTATATCAGACCTCCATGATCGGGGCCTGAGGACGGCAGTTGGCCGACTCGCCGTCCTTGCAAAAGCAGGCCAAGACGGAGGCGTGTCGTGTGTATCCTACACACCCTGCCAACTCACCGTCGCGGGATCAAACCCGGCCGCGGGGCGGCCCGAAGGCGGCCCTGGGGTTATCCTTTCAAGGGCTTACCCGGGTTGCCTGACAATGGACACTTGGGAAGGACACCGTGTGGTTTTAGTCGGTCCGATTCCGATACGCCTTTCATTGGCACCGATGGGGTGAAGCCCGAGGGAATTTCCACACGTAAAAAAAGGACCTCTATGGCGTGGTGCTAGGGCGCTCGACTGCTACGACGGAGTTAGCCCGCTTATTATATCTTATAACAAAAAGAAAATTATATAAGTATGTTAGTTAGCTAGTTAAACTATGCTCACTTTGTTGGGGCTAGATAAGTTGGGTCTGGTTCTAAAAAACCAACGAAAGAATTCACAGAATTGCTGTCATTACTGTGAATGGGAACTTGATAAAAAAGTTTCCGGGGAACTTGTGCGTAGTGATTTTTCACGTCAATGACAACGACGCAGTGCAGTAATAGTTCTGCACTGCACAGCGCAGGCTTACTCCATACAAGACAAGCTGAATATAACCATTGAGTTTTGGCTTTGATACAAACTTTTTCTGCCTGCATTATCGTCATATCGAATAACGATAACAACAACTATGGATACGTCGTTTTAATCGCTTATTGAGTACAATCGGGTACTAGTAATAGTTCTATCAGTAGGTAATGATGGATCGATTAAACGTGATATTATAAACATTTTCGAGAAATGTGTCAGGCAACACACTTTTTTCATCAACAATATTTTGAGGGCCTCTGTGGCGTAGCACTAGTGCATTCGACTGGTACGACAGGGGGCGCGGGTTCGATTCCCGCTCAGTGCAAATATTTGTATGCATAAATATGTATTTGCATTGGTTTCTATGTATAATATGTATGTATTTACAAAAAAAAGTATTTAAGTATGTTTATCCGCATTCTGGAACCCATAACAAAAGCTAGTTAAACTATGCTTACTTTGGGTCTAGAAAGCGCTGTGTAGAATGTTGTACAATATTTATTTGATTATTTTACATATTTTTAGTAAGTATAAAAGATGCGTCTGATGCATAAGGTTTAATTATTAGCTAGAATTTATTTTTAATGAAAAGCACGTCAATATGACTTCACCTAATCTGGTGGTAAGCTGCATGCAGATGTAGTGAAGTGAAGGTACCTACCATTATCCATTTTGAATGGGGTATAATAATACACCTCTGCCTACCCCTTCGGGGATACTGGCGTGAAGTTATGTTATGTTAGATGCTTTTTCACCCCCCACTAAAAAGATCCGGAATTGTAGGTAGATGGAGAAAATAATTCCAAACCTTTATGGTGCTCCAAAGAACACGAGACGCTGAACCGCTTAGATCCGGATGGACCTACCGCTACCTTTCCAGTCAATATATACAGTCTAGGAGAAGTTTCATGTCTCAAATGAGGATGTAGTGTAGTGATGACACAAACAAAATTCGGCCGGGTGGGCCACCGTGGACGATTGCGAAAAACCCTCCATAGTAATCCAATTTCGGTTTGATTGCGTTCAGGGGTCAGCAAGTGCATAGCCGGGCAGGGGGATTGTGGTCGCAGCACTAGTGGGACTGGTGGGTGTCACGCGGTGCTTCGACGACAATCCTGTTCTGATGAGGCCGTCAAGCTGAGTGCCACCATTGTTAACATGGTACGTTTATGTAATGGTGACCCTCTTTCCTGAGACTTTACCTTCAACTTACCATCAGGCGAGGTGAAGTCAAATTGACGTGTCCTAAATATATAAAAAAAAAACAAAATCTTACCACTGAACATATTATTGTTGTAGTCAGTCTTACTTACTGTATATCTATGGTATAGTGCATCGGACAGATAGAAGGTATCAGTGTCAAGGAAAATAAAACCAATCTCTTTATTTATACTTACTATTAGTTGAGTTAATGATTGTGCATCAATACTGCGAAATACTTATAATATATGCTATTAAATTTCGATGATGTTAATTTGTATACCACTTTTGGTAGGACTTAGTGCACTTAATATTATTATAAGACCTTTTTAACTAACCTATGATACTCAAAATTTTGAAAATTATGATTAAAAAAAAAGTCTTCAACTTAATTTTTCTTGTCCACAGTTCGCAGCTATGACAAACACGACAAATGCGGCCTCGTGTGGATACCCCGCGTTGTCGCGTACAGATGTCGCACGTGCGGCATTTCGCCGTGCATGTCCATTTGCCGAGAGTGCTTCCATCGCGGCGACCACTCCACGCACGACTTCAACATGTTTTTGTCGCAGGCGGGCGGCGCATGCGACTGCGGGGACAAATCTGTCATGAAAGAAGACGGGTAAGGATTTTTATTGTATTATACTCAGTTTTTTTATCTAAACATTACTCAACTTTGGCCCATACATTGAGTTAAGGCTCAAGTAGCTGCCAAAAAGCTGGGCATTCTGCCGAAGGTGCGATGGTACATCAAACCGAACAGCGGCTCAACCTCTATAAAGCGCAAGTTCGATCGTGTTTGGAGTACTGCTCGCGCCTCTGTGACGGCTCAGCTATATACCAATATGCGCTAGTTGACTAAGCTTCAGAGCTTGGAACATCGGCAAAGAGTTGCTAGCCTTTCATTTTTTATCGGATGCACTTTGGAGAGTGTGTCCTGGAGTCGCATAACCTAATTCCTCCAAGCCCTTTCCACCACCGAACGACTAGACGTACTGCAACGCGCCATCGATACTTGGTGAATATTCCACTCATACGCACAAAACGTTATACAATACATTCTCATCATACGTACTGCTAAAGAGTGGAATGCCCTACCTGAGTCTGCTTCCATAAAGCTATAACCTGGGAGTCTTCAAGTCTAGAGTGAACAGGTAACTTCTAGGCAAGCGTGCTCCACCTAAGACCATACCATCACTTACCAACAGGAGAGATAGCGGTCAAAAAAAATCCGTTCCCGCAGGGGGAACGCACAGGTATACTGTGGGATAAAATTAGAACGGTTCAAATATCTTTCATGGAACGTGAAATTTTGAGGAAAAACTAATCTCACAAAAAGTGAGGCCCTACCGTCCCCTTAGGCCGGATTCCACCCGTTCACGAACTTAAACTAAGTTTACACCCAAGCAATTTTTGACCGCAGTTTGAAAGCGATCGGGGCAAAAATGCGACCATGAGAGTGCCGCAAATTTTGGGAAGTGGAACCATACATACATATATACAAATTTTTTGACCAGTGGTCATTTCGGACTCAGGGGGTCATAACTAGACCTCCTATGAAGATTTTTTTTTAAATTCGACAGTAGTCAAGAAACCAATAGGTAGATCGATTTCGTCGAAATCTACCTAAAATAATTATTATGAAATGAATGAATTGCCTTCTGATTATGTTGACTGAGGAATCAGGCAGTTGTGTGTTCATGACGTCGCCGTGTCGGAGTCACCAGTGACACACCATTATAGCAGCACAGTGATCATCCACCGAGCCTGTTACCAACTCAGTTGTCTCAACCAACCCGCGAAGCGGCCGAACTCCAATATTTTCCATGAAGCGACGCGCGACGGCCATCTGACCTTCACAACCCACTGACTATATCAAAGTTCTGACTGAGACTGTAGAGGTACACTGGATGTCAGAACTGGTGGTAGAAATTTGATGAAACAAATTTGTCACAAAATTCGGCCAGGTAGGTACCACCGTGCACGATTGCGATAAACCCTCCATAGTAATCTAATTTCGGTTCGATTGCGTTCAGGGGTCAGCAAGTGTATAGCCGGGCAGGGGGATTGTGGTCGCAGCACTAGTGGGACCGGTGGGTGTCACGCGGTGCTGCGACGACAATCCTCTTCTGATGAGGCCGTCAAGCTGAGTGCCACCATTGTTAACATGGTACGTGTATGTAATGGTGACCCTCTTTTCTGAGACTTTACCTTCAGCTTACCATCAGGCGAGGTGAAGTCAAATTGACGTGTCCTAAATATAAAAAAAAAAAGTTAGTGTTCAATAACTTGCCTCGCCGACTAAATTCAAACATTTTATCGTTACCATTGAATATATTTAAAGAAATCTTTGTAATAAATTAGAAACTTTATGAACATTATCCTCCATTAGGGATATTAAGTGCTTTCTAGAATCCATTGAATGTACTTAGTACAATCATAATATGTATATGAATTAGTAGGATGGTTTGATGCAGTCCATAAAAGCAGATATTTCTATGACGTCAGCACACATAAAGGTGTCCATAGCTGCATAACATGAACATGTATTACTTATTGATGGGAGTATTCCCACCCATACTCTCGCTACTGTGACTCTGCACCAAAGGCCAGTGCAACATTCGACGATGTTCAAGGGAAAAAGTCATTTGAAGAAAGTATAATTTTTTTATTTATTTTTTTATATTTAGTACACGTCAATTTGACTTCACCTCGCCTGATGGTAAGCTGAAGGTAAAGTCTCAGGAAAGAGGGTCACCATTCCGTACACCAATGGTGGCACTCAGCTTGACGGCCTCATCAAAAGAGGATTGTCGTCGCAGCACCGCGTGACACCCACCGGTGCCACTAGTGCTGCGACCACAATCCCCCTGCCCGGCTATGCACTTGCTAACCCCTTTTTTTTTTTTTTTTATCGTGCGGAAATCCCTTCGGATACCCCCCCGCGTGCTAGCGGGGGCGGTTATGTCGGGCTTGAACCGACTAAAACCGCACGCCGTCTCGGGTCTACAGACGCCGGGGTGTAAGGTTGCCCATAGAGCATATCCCTCGCACCCCGACTGACCCTGGGCCATCTCCGGTTTCGAGATGGCCCCCTCGGGTTTGGGAACCACGGTGTCCCTGTCTTGCCCCGGTTTGGGGGAGGGGCGCTAGTCGCCCCACCGTCCCGGCCTGCTTCTGCTGGGGTGACAGGTGGCCTCACCCGCCACCCCCAGGCCTGCGCTCATGGAGGACGGAGGTCGTTAAGCGACCTCCGGCGCCTGAGTCGCCTGCGACGCGCGGCGAGCAAGTTGCGAGCTCGGCGGGCCGGGAGAGTTCTAAATCTCTCCCGGGCACTTGCTGACCCCTGAACGCAATCAAACCGAAATTGGATTACTATGGAGGGTTTTTCGCAATCGTGCACGGTGGTACCTACCCGGCCGAATTTTGTGACAAGTTTGTGTCATCAAATTTCTAACGCCAGTATATCCACTTCGCTTCTTACCAAGCGGGAAACCAATGAAAAACGTAGGGAAATCAGCTCTAGTTGATACTGGATCCGTATAATATACTGCTCCAAATGTTGCCTATAGATAGCTATTATCTATACATAATGACTTGTCCCGACTGACACTGATTCATCAACGCAGAACCTAAACTGCTGTATTTATAAACTTGAAATTTTGGCAGTAAATGCCTTTTATGTTGTAGGCATCCTACTAAGAAAGGATTTTTCGAAATTTCACTTGTAAGATGGAATAAAAAAGCGGCCAAGTGCGATTCGGACTCGCCCATTAAGGGTTCCGTAGCAGCAAGTAACATAATAATGTTTTTTTTTTATAATTATTATATTTAAGTTGATTGAATGAAAGGTAAATTGCGGTTTACGATTAAAGACGTTTTAAAAAAAAAACTACTTACTAGATCTCGTTCAAACCAATTTTCGCTGGAAGTTTACATCGTAATGTACATCATATATTTTTTTAGTTTTATCGTTCTCTTATTTTAGAAGTTACAGGCGGGGGCACACACATTTTACCACTTTGGAAGTGTCTCTCGCGCAAACTATTCAGTTTGGAAAAAAATGATATTAGAAACCACAATATCATTTTTGAAGACCTATCTATGTTGCATGACGAAAAAAAAATTTTGAGTTTTAGTTCTATGTATGGGGACCCCTAAAATTTATTGTTTTTTTTCTATTTTTGTGTGAAAATCTTAATGCGGTTCACAGAATACATCTACTTACCAAGTTTCAACAGCATAGTTCGTATAGTTTCGGATACAAGTGGCTGTGACATACGGACGGACAGACAGACAGACATGACGAATCTGTTCCCTTTTTTGCCATTTGGCAACGGAACCCTAAAAAGGGATGAAAGTTTGTATGAAAGTCCGTCAAATCAAATCATTTATTTTGCAGAAAGCACTGTTACAATGGTGTTGTCAAAATATGTATGAATACTAGCAGACCCGGCCACGCGTTGCTGTGGCTAAGGTTCTTGTTATATTGTCGTTTGGAGCTAAGCTAGATAATTGTGACTGTCAATTAATAATAGACAAATAATTTGCAATAAAATAATATTGCTACTATAAATTGAGATGTAAGCTATCCTATCTTTCAAGTTGGATCAAATTGGACACGGTGTGCAATTCAAATTTAAAATCTGTTCAGTATAGGAGTCCATCGCGGACAAATAACGTGACATGTAATTTTCATAATTATATATATAAGGTATCACAAAATTAGGTCTCTGAATTTGGTGAGATGACTTGTTATCGACAAAATATGTATTATTTTTATATTTTTACTAGCTGACTCGGCAGACTTCGTACTGCCTCAATCGATAACAACTTCCATATTTATTCACCTTTTAAACCTTCTCTGGACCTCCACAAATAATTCAAGACCAAAATTAGCCAAATCGGTCCAGCCGTTCTCGAGTTTTAGCGAGACTAACGAACAGCAATTCATTTTTATATATATTGATTTTACCCGATATTTTTTTTGTGTCAAATACATATTTTGTCGATACCAAGTCATCTCACCAAATTCAGAGACCTAATTTTGTGACACCTTATATAAAGATGTTCCAAGTGTACCTTATGCATGCAATTTTTTTTAAATTAGATACAATTGTGTTATATGTCAAATCATTTTCAAAGTTAGAAGCACTAAATTTTATACACCTGCTTTTGGTTAGAAATGAAAGATAACATGCATCAGCTATTTTCAAAATTTTACCCCTAAGAGGGTGACATAAGGGTTGAAAATTTATATGGAAAGTTCGTCATTTTTGAGGATAGAAGCATGACAATTCATATACCTTTGGGTTAGGAATAAATGAACACGTGTATTAGCGTTTTCCAAATTTTGCTACTAAAGAGGTGATGAACGATTATATGAAAAGTTCGTCATTTTCAAAGTAAGAAGCACGAAATTCAATTTGAAAGCTATCTAATTTTTACAGCTATCTTTGGATCTGGAAGGTGGTGCTGCAATCTGATTAAATGTAATTTTTTATGAATTTTATCCCGGGCGAAGCCGGGTCCCACTAGGCCGCCAGTCACTTTTATAAGTTTGGAAATTTTACAAGACATGCATTATGCATACTAATGAAATAAAAATTTACGGACGATGTTTATGGTCGGTTCTCTACATAAATTTGCTGACAGCGGCTCTGGTGAAAACCAAAGCAGTCAGGGTGGAAGGGAAATGCCTTATGATCCACCTTACACCCCGAGACGGCGTGCGGTTTGAGTCAGTTCAAGCCCGACATAACCTCCCCCGCTGACACGAAAAAACAAAAAAAAAAGTTATACAAATCGATTTAACGTGTAAAGTGTAAAGTCACATGTTCTATCTGATTATCGAGTGTCATTGTGTGTCGCCATGACGGTGTGTGGAGCCATTAGCCACGCATGACACATGTTTACCTTTTATCATAAATGCGTAGGTTCTAACGATGTTTTTGTACTGAACATTGTGTCAACGGAGTAGTTATAGATAAATCGTTGCGCTTAGTGTTTAGAAAAAAAGCGGCCAAGTGCGAGTCGGACTCGCCCATTAAGGGTTCCGTAGCAGCAAGTAACATAATAATGCTTTTTTTTAATTTTTTATTTGAGTTGATTGAATGAAAGGTAAATTGCAGTTTACGATTTTTTTGAGAAATTTGAAGTTTCAGTTCTAAGTATGGGGACCCCCAAAATTTATTCTTTTTTTCTATTTTTGTGTGAAAATCTTAATGCGGTTCACAGAATACATCTACTTACCAAGTTTCGACAGCATAGTTCTTATAGTTTGGGAAAAAGTGGCTGTGACATACGGACGGACAGACAGACAGACATGACGAATCTATAAGGGTTTCGTTTTTTGCTATTTGGGAACGGAACTTTAAAAAACGCCATGTTTAGTTGTCAATGTGTTATATGTTACAGTCAGAACTTTTAATCAGTAAAAAAGTACTCTCAGTTGAAATTTCAGTAAAAAGTTAATTTGACTATAGGCTCTGGTCAATAGTCGTTTTTACTGAAATTTCTGTCAAAAATAGTTTTGACCAATGTAGCTGGTTAAAACTACTTTTGACTTACTAATTCGAGTCCGAATCAAGTGGAAAAGATTAGAAGGTTAAACGTACGGTCGGTGTTGTTTTTTGACCACCCTGATTTATTCGTGCAGTATCACAAGTAACCTAACACGAAGGCCATCGTCCTCCATGGTGATCTCCAGGCCACCCTACTTTTCTAACCTAGACTATCCTTATCGGAGCGCGGGACCGCCCTCACTTCCTGGCTCCCGTGGTGAATCAAAACTACTCGCCTACTTCATACGTGGCCCATTGTAAGAAAAAGTAAGCATACAAAATGCTTAAAAAATTTAATTGAATTAATTAGGCGGAGTCATCAAAAAACAATGTTTAAAAATGACTGTAAAGTTATTCATTGTTTCCGTAGTTCGCAAGAATTACGGTAGATGGCTCCAACGTCGCCTTAAGACGTATTAATGTATCGGGGAATTTCGAATATCTGGGACGTGTCTAGGTGGCTCAGTTGGTCAGAGCATTCCCCCTGTAAGGGATTGGTCGCGGGTTCAAGTCCCGTCCTAGATGTTCTCTTTTTCCGATCTAAATGTTTAGAAAAAAGTAAGCATACAAAATGCTTAAAAATTTAATTGAAATAAAACTGTTTTTGACCAACCGGCTCAGTCAACAGTTGTTATGACCAGTTAAGTGTTTTGACTATTACATAATATTATACTTCCATTTATATGACTGCTTAGCTGTGTAACATTAAAAAGGATGCAGGGTTGCGTGAAAACAGGTATAATGATAAACCCAAAAGAAACGCAATTAAAATATTTGGACCTCGCTTTGACCGTCGATTATTGTTCCGATAGTCGTATGATCTTATCGACTCACGGGCTGGTTGGCGCGAGTGGTGACGCCCCTGGTGTTGCTCACGTCCATAGGCCACGCTAACCGCTTCCCATCAGGTGGGCCGTGTGTTCGTCTGCCAACTTAGTGGTATTAAAAAAATATCTTACGAGGCTCTGTGATTAATTTTCTCTGTGCCAAAGGAGAATGCCCATTCTTGATTGCGCTTTTAGACGTTCGCGTCAATATTTCAAATGTTAAAAAATAATATTGATTATAGTATGACTTTTCAACACTAAATCGCTTCTGTAGAACTTGGGGTTTGAGTTTTAAGTTAAAAAGATATAAAACTTGAATAAATAATCGTTTCCATTTTAATTTAATTGTTACCATTATATAAAATAAACCATTGGTGGTAGAATGCAAATATACGAATCTTTTTAAAATAAAATGGTTATACGTGATAATAATTCGCAATGTGACATTCAAATATTTGAAGTTATGTAATCTTAATATTTCGTGTATGTATTCGTAGTTTATTAGTGATAATCAGTTAAAGTTGTAAAATAATGTATGCTTCAGTGGTAGTTTTCTCTTAATTTATACATGGTATCCCTGTCTTAAAACATTCCAAAAGAAAACTCAAACGTCAGTTCAACAGTTTCACAATATTTTTTTATTGTTGTTTTTCTCGTTGTAATAATTTAATTTCTCAATAACCCCAAGTCCTGTTACAATATGCGTTTATATTTCAGATAATACTTAATGCAGGCTTTTCAATGCAGTTCATACTTATGTGACATAGCAAAAAAAAGTGTGCAACCGATTTCCATACTGACATGGGCATTGTCCTTACGTGAAACAGGAACAAACTTCTATCCAGGATTACTAGTAATCAACCCAAACTTTCACGGTAATAATATCTATTAGTAATCCTAATGTAATCGTTAGTCTTAAGCTGATGATGATTATCACTATAAATATTTGTTCTTATCAAATTAAAGTTATGCCGTGTAAACACGTGTGAGATAAGATTACGTAACACTATCGATACGTGGTTTCAGCGCACGTGCGTCTTGAACTTGACCGCCGATGCCCTAGACCCTGGACCGTGGGAATTGGGCACGAATGGTAGCCATTTTACGGCTGTTCGATATAGTATCTAATAACGAGCAATTCTTGTATTTATATGTATCCTACTAAATATTGTAAATGTGAAAGTTTGTGAAGATGTTTGGATGTTTGTTACTCAATCACGCTCTAACGGCTAAACGAATCTGGCTGAAATTTGGTACAGGGATATCTTATGGTCTGGAATAACACATGTTATTTCTTCCTATGGGTAACGGGTACGAAAGTAATCGGAAGCATCAGCTAGTATATATAAATATATATGTATTCTACCAATATTATAAATGCGTAAGTTTGTATGGATGTATGGATAGATTGATGGATGAATTTTTGTTACTCTTTCACGCAAAAACAGCTGACCGGTTTAGACTCCTAAGGGAGTGTAAAAGGGGTTGCAAAGTTTTGTGGAACAAGGTGTTTTCTTGATCTGATCAACTTCAAACTTGGCATTTATATTCTTTAAACCGGAGGGGACCATCTCCAAACCGGAGATGGTCCTGGGTCAACCGAGATTAGAGGGAAATGTCTTACACCCCGGACTGAGGACCCGAGACGGTGTGCTGTTTTAGTCGGTCCGAAATAACCTCACCCGCTGGCCCGAGGGAGAGTATCAACGAGGATTTCCGCATGAAAAAAAGGGTGTTTCGGGGGCAATAAATCGATCTAGCTAGTTTTCATTTTTAGTAAACGTCGAAAACAAATGTATGGGGTAGAGCCCCTTTCCTAGTACGATTATTTCGCCTTAATTTGTTCTATCTTCCTATGTTTAAGAACGATTTTAAGGATTGAAGTAGCGGGCAATCGGTAGGTACTGACGCATTTAGGCCGCAATCGGCATCGAAGACAATTTGTGACGCTTCATCCGGCCTACCAAAAGAAATTCAAAATAACATTATGGTACCTTTCTTTTATTTCGTGCGGAAATCCCTTCGGATACCCCTCGCCGGCCAGCGGGGAAGGTTATGTCGGGCTTGAAACGACTAAAACCGCACACCGTCTCGGGTCTTCAAACGCCGAGGTGTAAGGTAAGGTATTAGACATTTTCCTCACAGCCTGACCCTGGGCCATCTCCGGTTTCGAGATGGCCCCCTCGAGTTTGGGAACCACGGTTTCCCTATCTTGTCCCGGAAGGGGGGGGGCGCTAGTCGCCCCGCCGTCCCGGCCTGCTTTTGCTGGGGTGACAGGCGGCCTTACTTGCCACACGCAGGCCTGCGCTCATGGAGCACGGAGGTAGTTAAACGACCTCACCCCCATCATGCTACCTTTTTTTTTTTTTTTTTATCGTGCGGAAATCCCTTCGGATACCCCCCCGCGTGCCAGCGGGGGCGGTTATGTTGGGGCTTGAACCGACTAAAACCGCACGCCGTCTCGGGTCTACAGACGCCGGGGTGTAAGGTTGCCCATAGAGCATATCCCTCGCACCCCGACTGACCCTGGGCCATCTCCGGTTTCGAGATGGCCCCCTCGGGTTTGGGAACCACGGTGTCCCCGTCTTGCCCCGGTTTGGGGGAGGGGCGCTAGACGCCCCACCGTCCCGGCCTGCTTCTGCTGGGGTGACAGGTGGCCTCACCCGCCACCCCCAGGCCTGCGCTCATGGAGGACGGAGGTCGTTAAGCGACCTCCGGCGCCTGAGTCGCCTGCGACGCGCGGCGAGCAAGTTGCGGGCTCGGCGGTCCGGGAGGGTCCGTAAGTCTCTCCCGGGCGCGCTCCGCTATCTCCTTCGCGAGCATTACATGCTCGCAGAAGGAGGTGGCAGCGGCCCACGCGCTTGCACTCCGCACCATTGCCGCAATCATGCTGCCGAGCGAGAGGACTCCCACCCCCCATCATGCTACCTTTTTTTTTTTTTTTTTTTTTCGTGCGGAAATCCCTTCGGATACCCCCCCGCGTGCCAGCGGGGGCGGTTATGTCGGGCTTGAACCGACTAAAACCGCACGCCGTCTCGGGTCTACAGACGCCGGGGTGTAAGGTTGCCCATAGAGCATATCCCTCGCACCCCGACTGACCCTGGGCCATCTCCGGTTTCGAGATGGCCCCCTCGGGTTTGGGAACCACGGTGTCCCCGTCTTGCCCCGGTTTGGGGGAGGGGCGCTAGTCGCCCCACCGTCCCGGCCTGCTTCTGCTGGGGTGACAGGTGGCCTCACCCGCCACCCCCAGGCCTGCGCTCATGGAGGACGGAGGTCGTTAAGCGACCTCCGGCGCCTGAGTTGCCTGCGACGCGCGGCGAGCAAGTTGCGGGCTCGGCGGACCGGGAGAGTTCTAAGTCTCTCCCGGGCGCGCTCCGCCACCTCCTTCGCGAGCATTACATGCTCGCAGAAGGAGGCGGCGGCGGCCCACGCGCTCGCGCTCCGCACCATTGCCGCAATCATGCTGCCGAGCGAGAGGACTCCCACCCCGATGGCTGCCACGAGGTCACGCCTCGGCGCCTCCCACGCCGGGCAGTCCGCCAGCGTGTGCAGCCCTGAGTCCTCGCTCGCGTCGCAGTGATGACACTCAGGCGTTGGCTCCTTCCTGATCCGATGCAGGTGGTCCCCGAAGCACCCCTTCCCTGAGATCACCTGCGTCAGTCGGTAGGAGAGGCTTCCGTGTCGCCTCTCCAGCCAATCCTCCATGATGGGCCTTACCGCCGCTATTGCGGCGTGCCCTGCGCTTGGTTGCCCAAGTCGTTCCTTCCACTCCACCACGATGGCCTGGCGGAGCTGGGACTGCACGGCCTCGATTTCTCGAGGCTCGGGGTTCCATCCCTGCTCCCGCGCCTCCTTTCGCCACTGGTACAGTTGCGAAAGGGCTCTCGCTTCCAGGTCCCATGGTGGAGTTCCGGCAAGGAGACTCGCCGCCTCGAAGGAGATCGTGCGGTACCCTCGGATGACCCTGATGGCCAGAACTCGCTGCGGAGCGCGCAGCATCCGCACAGTTCTGGTCCTCAGGGCCTCCGCCCATATTGGGCACCCATACAGGGCCATGGACCGCATGATCCCCGCGTAGAGTCTCCTGCAGGAGTCATCGGGCCCCCTCATGTTGGGCAACAGCCGAGCCAGAGCAAGAGCTGTGCCCTTCAATTTGGGGGCCAGACTTCGACAGCCCCAAATATTTCATTTGGGGCTTGATGCCGATGCGATTTCCTCCCACGATGAGACTGGATCCCTCGGGTGGCTTGCTCCGAGGCCCATGGAAGAACAGGGCCTCGGTTTTGTGCAGGGCCACCTCGAGACCCAGCCGCCGGATCCGCCTAACGACTTGGGCAACCGCGGTCGTGGCCTTTCGGGTCGCTTCGCGGTACGTCGCCCCGCACGCCGTCACGAGCGTGTCGTCCGCGTAGCACGTGACGGCGGCACCGCCTACGAGCTCACCGCGAAGCACCCAGTCGTATCCGATGTTCCACAGGAGCGGCCCCAGGACCGATCCCTGTGGAACACCGCACGACATTTCACGCCGACCGAGACCGGTCACGGTTGGGTAGATGACGGCTCTCTCCGTCAAATACGCCCCGACTATGCTGCGGAGGTAGAGAGGCACTTCGTGATACACGAGCGCCTCCCTAATGCAACTCCAGGGCAAGGTGTTGAACGCGTTGGCGATGTCCAGGGACACCGCCAACATCACCTCACCCCGGGCTACTGCATCCTCCGCCAGAGCCCCCACGCGCATGATGGCATCCACGGTGGAGCGCCTCTGGCGGAAGCCATATTGGCCATCCGCCAGGTCCGGCCCCACTCTTGAGAGGTGCTCGGCGAGGCGCTTCGCAATTACTCTTTCAAAGAGCTTGCACACCTCGTCGAGCAACACTATGGGCCGGTAGGCGGACGGCGAGTCTGCCGGGCGCCCCTCCTTTCGGATGAGGACCAGTTTCCCCGTCTTCCACAATTTCGGAAACTGGCCCCGCTCCAAACATGCGCTGAGAAGCCCTCTCAGTCGGGGCTCGAGAGCGTCGTCGACTAGAGCTAGGACCCACGCTCGGCCTGGAATGCCGTCGGGTCCCGGGGCGGTGTGTTTGGCTCTTAGCCTTCTCACCGCCAGCTCTAGTTCTACCCAAGTGACCTCGGGCACGTCGTCGTCTTCCACGTCGGGCGCCATGCGCAACCGAGGCGGAGTCATCCGCGGTGGAACATGTTCCACCGCCCGCGCTGGGAACAGGGAGCCAACAACTCCTCCGAGCAGATCCGGCTGGAGACACCGGGTTAACGGCGGGGCCTTGGGGCGCAGCTTGCCCCTCACCATCCGGTAGGGCCGCCCCCAAGGGTCCCGCTCCAGCGTCTCCAGCAGCTCGCGGAAGGCGTCCCGTTTGGAACGCCTTATCTCCGCTCGGAGGGCTCGTCTGGCCTCCCTGTATCCCTCGTACAACTCCGCCTCTCGGGCCTCCGCATCTGCGGGGCGGCGACGCCTCCTACGGAATCGGGCCCACCGGCGGTGCGTGATCACGCAGCCCCGTCTGAGCTGCGTGATCTCCGACGACCACCAGTAGACCTGACCCCTCGGATAATAGGGCGGAGCCCTAGGCATCGCCGCGTCACAGACACGGGTCATGGCCTCCCGGAACCACTCCGCCTCATCGTCTATGCTGACAGGCCTGTCCGGCGCAGGGGCCCAGGCCTGTACGATGGCGGCTTCCAGGAGGAGCTCCCGATCAAGTCGCTTAAGCGCCCAACGTGGCTCGGGTGGAGCCGGTGCAGCCGGCGCGTCGCTCGCAGGGGGGGACACGTCAAACCGAATGTATCGGTGATCCGAACTTGTGTCCTCCCCCAAAACGACGCGCCAGCCCTGAACACGTCGCGCCAACGAGGGGCTCGCGAACGATAGGTCCACGATGGAGCTACCCCTCGAGGTCACGAACGTGTCCACGGCTCCCCGATTTAGGAGGACTAGGCCGAGTCGTGCGGCCCAGTCCACCAGTGCCCTGCCTCAAAAGCTACGGCTTTCGTTCATATTTCGTGCTAGTCTAAAGTTTCGGATATACGTTTTGTGGTAGCTCCTCAGTATACTAGCGGGCAGATAGACGTCTTGTTCATATAAAAACTAACTGTGCTAACCCTACTGTTTCGCGTCTCGTCTTCATTCTTATTGCTCAAGAGTAATATCCATCTATCCATACATCCTCACAAACTGCCACATTTGTAATTTATATAATTAAGTATATTAATTTATTTATATATATCGATTTTGACGGGACTTTCACTAGCAGATAGGTGATATTATAGGGGGTAACATAGGCTACTTTAATTTTAGAAAAATAATTAAGGTTCCCAGTTCTTTTAGGCTTGTTGTTTGTTACAAAATGAGGAGATTTACTAACATAAAAACCTTGGAAAGTTTTATTATAATTTTATTTGAATGTGTTTACATCCAACCTCATAAAAGAAAACTATACCAAATGCCTCTCCAGACTCTCCAAACAATAAAAAATGAGCAACCTAACACACTTTAACTATACAGACATAATAATGTTCGAGTTAGAACGAGAGATAGCTAATTGAGCAGTTACGTGTCAACCGAAACGGAGAGAGATGGAACGTTTAACTAAAATCCATGACTCGAGCGTCCCACGTTTGAACTTGCATCTAGACCTTAACTGTGACCTTGACAAATATGACGTAATGAAGCTCGTTACGTCACCACCTAAGTTGAACATGTAGTAAAGTAACGTCACATTTATTTTAATGCTATGACGGAAATTGTGATGATAACATTTATGTATCAACAAAACACGGATTTGGAATTTTGATATCTGAGAGCGGCTTGAAAGAGGATGTAATGATGATATTAAATTTAATAAAAGCGGCCAAGTGCGAGTCGGACTCGCCCATGAAGGGTTCCGTAGCAGCAAGTAACATGATACTGCTTTTTTTTAAAATTTTATGTTTGAGTTGATTGAATGAAAGGTAAATTGCGGTTTACTATTTATGACGTATTAAAAAAAAAAACTACTTGCTAAATCTCATTCAAACCAATTTTCGATTGAAGTTTACATGGTAATGTACATCATATATTTTTTTAGTTTCATCATTCTCTTAGTTTAGAAGTTACAGGGGGGGCTACATTTTACCACTTTGGAAGTGTCTCTTGCGCAAACTATTCAGTTTAGAGAAAAATGATATTAGAAACCTCAATATCATTTTTGAAGACCTATCCATGGATACCCTACACGTATGGGTTTGATGAAAAAAATATTTTTGAGTTTCAGTTCTAAGTATGGGGGGAGCCCCCAAAATTGTTTTTTTTTTCTATTTTTGTGTGAAAATCTTAATGCGGTTCACAGAATACATCTACTTACCAAGTTTCAACACCATAGTTCTTATAGTTTCCGAAAAAAGTGGCTGAGACATCCGGACGGACTGACAGACAGACATGACGAATCTATAAGGGTTCCGTTTTTTTCGCATTTGGCAAAGGAACTCTAAAAAGGTATGCTGGAGGGGGTGGGTTCTTCGGGCGTTCGGGGCCACCTCACCCCCAAGCCGGTACACCTGCTGATTGACGGAGGTTCTGGCGCAGCCTTACCTCTCAGGGTTGGAAGATCAAACGGCAGTTGCTCCCATAAAAGCCGTAGAACCCAAACTAATGGAGGACTGGTGAAAACGGGCCGCGAGCTGAAAGCCTTGAAGTGAATGTATTGTTCAATATATCAGTACTACCTACTCGTTTATTAGCTTCACCCGTAAATAACTACGTAGATATATATTAAAAAGCCGCGGTAGCCTAGTGGTATGGGTAATGGACTGCTGAGACGAGGTCTCGGGTTCGATCCCAGGGTTTACCATGGCACACGCCGATGACTTTTCGATGCGTTTCGAAGTTATGTGTGTATTTATCGCAGGTTTATAAGTGCCCGGTTAATGGCAATAGGCTCGCCACCTATTACATTGGGACCTAAACATAAACTGGCGAAATGTGGGTGCTAGCACCTCTGCCTACCCCATCGGGATATAGGCGTGAGTTTATGTTATGTTATGTTATATATTATGTAAACAAGTCTTAGAAGTTAAATTTGAATAACTTCTTATCGTCTTCGCATCGATTTGAAAGCCGCCGGCCCCGCTAGGAGAGGTAGACCAGTGCTGGCTTGAGGTCGTATTGGATAATATGCATGTTAATGGTTTCACTACCAGGGAAGCCGAAGATCGTGGGAAGTGGAGGCGAAAGAGTAGGTACTGCCTCGAATGCAAAGGGGGCACAACGCAGTGATTTTGTTGATGACTGATATTTCTGCTAGACTAGAGACATGAGTCTTCCCCGCTATGCTGCCCATGAGCCAAGATATTATGTAATTAGACCATAAACGTAAATCTCCGTACGTCTTTTATAATACTTTGTTATCTCGTTGCAGGTTTTGCAGTAACCATGGCAACAAATGCCCCAGGCCTGGAGATGTCCCAGCGGCACTCATGTGCGTCGCCGAAGCCATGATGCCGCGACTCATACTACGCCTTCTGCAGCATTTCAGAGAAAACAGGTCTGTACATCCATACGGTGATAAAGATGGGTTTTCCTTAATATGGTTTTTCTTTGCGTCATGTTATTTTAATATAGTTGATTGTTATTTAGTACGTAACGGACTGGTGAGACGAGGTCTCGAGTTCGATCCCCAGTCGCCCCGGGCACACACCTCTGACTTTTCGTAGTTATGTGTGCATTAATAAATGTTAATTATCGCTCGCTTAATAATGTGCCCGGTAGATGGCAATAGGCTCGCCCCCTATTACATTGGGACCTTAACATAACTGGCGAATCGTGGGTGTATATACCTCTGCCTACCCCTTCGGGGATTAAGGCGTGATGTTATGTTATGTTATATTATTTTTCACTACTTTATCTACCTTCTGTCTAAAGATACTCGTACGACAGTCAGCGTCAAAAGTCGACGATCATATTCAGAGTTCCAAAAGTAAGTGATGAGTACAAAGTCACCTTGAAGTTCAAAATTGCGCGAAAATTGAAGGCATAGTAATGAGTTTCTTCTATTATTTTGTAATGTTTGTTTCTTTTTGAGCTCCATTGCATCAAGGTTAAGATTAGACTAGATACATCAAGCCCTCAATTCCAGCGTGTCACCAAACTTGTGCAGTGCGTGCCCAAGCTTTTTGCGTCTATCTACCGCGCCTAATTGAGCTGAGCGAAGCGAAGCTGCTATTCGTGGCTAAGCCGTTTGGTCGAGACTGTACTCCTCCGGAACCACAATACCGATCTTGACCAAATTTGCCATGGTGATAGTGTAGACACCGCTGAGTGTTTAGAGGGGTCAACTGTTCAAATACAATGTACCATTGAGGAATAATCACCGAAAAACAGTTTCACGAGCGCGCGGCCTTAGCTATGCGCGCGACCGTAGTAAGATGCCTTATTTTTCAAGTAAGAGTCCTGCTCGCTCAGCTCAATTTATTTCAGTCGCACCCTGCACTGAATTCCTAGTTTAGTCTACGTTCAACCTTGCTGCTCGATAGTCAATATAAAAATGTCCAATTGTGCTGACTGACGCGTTGCAATTGAAATATTCTATTACGGGGAGCATAAAAATGAAATGGCGTGCATTGAGAGAGGCCTGTCGCCAGCAGTGAATTGCAATAGGCTAATTGATGATTGATTATAGCACTGAAATGTACGATGTCATCATTAAATGTACGATGTCATCATTGGTGACGGAAAATTGACACGCTCGGTGTTCAGATTATAATGCACCTGTAGGCAAGATCCTAAATCTATGATGCATGGTGTGATAACGGCCTTGAAGGCGTCTGTGGCGTAGCGGTAGTGCATTCGACTGCTCCGACAGGGGGCGCGGGTTCGATTCCTGCTCAGTGCAAATATTTGTATGCATAAATATGTCTATTTGCATTGGTCTGGTTGTAAAAAAAAGTATATAAGTATGTTTATCCGCATTCTGGAACCCATAACACAAGTTAGTTAAACTATGCTTACTTTGGGGCTAGAAAGCGCTGTGTAGAATGTCATAGAATATTTAGTTATTTATTTATCAAAAGTAGCTTTTATTCCACTTGTATTCCAAATTTCTTAAGTACAAAAACACTTTTATGAAGATATGATACTTTGCTCACTAGTGTAGGTTGGTGAACTCAAAATAATTTAAAAATAAACATTGATAAGACTAGTGTAAGGATGTTTAGCAATAGAGTTAATAAAATAGTCAATTTAGATATACAGTATGATAACAAGAATATTTATGGTATAATTTTCTGAAGTAACGGTACATATACACGGTACAACGGCTCAAAAGAAATACTTAAGGGCCATTTAGTTTAAACTTTTTTGTGTGCTGAAATCCCTCGGATAACCCCCCCCCCCAGAACTGACTAAAACTGGACGCCGTCTCGGGTCTTCAGACGCCGGGGTGTAAGGTGGCATTTCCGTAAGTGTGTTTAAACCTCAGAGTAAAAATATTATACTTCAATATTTACTCTGAGGTTTTTAAACATTCTGACTCTGCCATGTATTTGTATTTAAAAAACGGTATTATTTATGAAAAACAATACTCATATGTTTGAGGAACTTAATAGTTTTAGAAATTAGAATGCCCATCAACTCCAAAGCTTATTTAAATAAAAGAATCTTCTGCATGACTCCCAGAATATATTAATTCATATGTTTGAGGAACTTAATAGTTTTAGACATTAGAATGCCCTCCAACTCCAAAGCTTATTTAAATAAAAGTATCTTCTGCATGACTCCCAGAATATATTACCATTTACCCAAGCCAATTCCAGAAGAACCTTATAAAAATATTGTTAAAAAACGTACAGGCATAAATTACATAAATGTAAGTAGGTACATGTAATAAATTTCTTACTTACAACATTAAATAAAACGGTCAGTAAAGGGTTCACTGGTAATAAAATAGACAATGAAAAAATACTTATAGTGCGTCGCTTACAATATTGTAATTTTTTCATTGTTCATTTTTTCATTACCAATATTTTTAATTGTTAATTTTGTGCCTACAATGTTTGAGTTTAGTACCTGTATCTAGAATATATTTAAGAAACTGTTATTAGACAAGTGTTATTAGTAATAACAATTGTCTAATAACAGTTTCTAGTGTTATTAGACATGTGGTGGCAGCTGGTGGACAAAATATTGGTAATGCGTCGCTTACAATATTGAAAGTGACGCACTATAAGTATTTTTTCATTGTCTATTTTATTACCAAAGTAATAAATAACTTATTACTCTGTAGAGGAATAAATATTCTTCTACAGAGTAAATAACACTTCGTGATCAGCTGTAATATATACTTGCATTTTATTTAACTCATAGTTGATTATTTTATGATTTGATATTTATAGTGATTATCATACATGAATATTTTTATTCCTTAACTTCTAAAGTTTAAAAATATTGCACGCCCGCCGCAATGCTAAGTATAGTGTTACCTTAATTAAAAGAACGTATGAAAAAAAATCTATTTACATTTAGGCACGAAATGTAACGTAAATTTCTTTTCGGTATTTCTGCCCAACATAAATCTAATGGACACATGTCCATGTAAAGGTTACCTAGAAAAAATCACGCCTAGCGATAAGACCACCGAGGGTATTACAACATTTTTATAATTATAATATTTATAAATTCATGTTTATAATGTAAAATAAAGAATTTTGTATGTTAACTTATTCAAATGTTACGGTCCCTTAACCTCGGGGTGTGAACTGTGCGAAGCCACACCTGGCCGATATACTCGATAAGGTTTCTGAACTAAGCAGATAGACAATGGTGTATATTGTTTATACTATTATACGTATCTTTGCGACATTATTATGTATGTTCAATTAACATAATGCCTTGAAGTGCGGACAAGGTCAGAATCGTTGTGTTTAATATTGAAATTATGAGGAACATAATTATGGTAATTATGTATTGATTTATGATATTTGGATTGAGAAACACAGAGATATTGAGCAGTACCGCATCTGCACCGTCGGCCACTTTAGTCATTGATACTGTATACTGTAAGGTCGGAAACTATTCAAGCTTTCTCAAGGAAGCCCCGTATAGAACTGGTTCTCTGGATCTTTAGTAATTAGGAGTTTGTTGTATCGATTTATGGGGGATGTGCCCGGTAGATGGCAATAGGCTCGCCCCCTATTACATTGGGACCTTAACATAACTGGCGAATCGTGGGTGTGTAATACACCTCTGCCTACCCCTGCGGGGATACAGCCGTGAAGTTATGTTATGTTATGTTATTTGTGGGGGATAACAAGATATATGTAAGTTAGGTGTGGTGGGAGATATCATACATACAAAAGCAGAGATATCAGCCTGCCATTTGATTCTGTCCTTATAAACTTCACACGAGCTATAGGTTTAGATCGGAGAAAGAGAATGTCTACGACGGGACTTGAACACGCGACCAGTACCTTACTTACTCTGTCTAACTGAGCTACCTACACGTCCCAGATATTCGAAATTCTCCGTTTAAATACGTCTCGGGCCAATTTTTCTTTTTTCGGTCTAAATCTATAGAAAATTGGCATACTAATTGTTTCAAAGTTTCATTGAATTCACCAGCTTCCTCTACTGTGATTATGCTTTTTGACCACGGCAGGTCAAAAAGTACCCAGAATCAGCAGGCAATTCCTAGCGGGGAAGCAGCGGACTAACTCTTTTCAAGATATCATCAATTTGATCGGTGTATAATTCGCAAGGTCAACCGCGACCAGCTTGATAAATATCAGATCAGATCAATTAGCCTGTTGCAGTCCACTGCTGGACATTGGCCTCTCCCATTGTACGCCATAGCACCCGATCCTCCGCCTTGTGCATCCAGTCTATCTCCGCTACCTTTTTCAGGTCTTCCATCCATCTCGCTGTGGGACATCCTACCTACCGTTTAGCGATTCGTGGTCTCCACTCTAGGACTCGATTGCTCCATCATCCATGGGTCCTCGGCAGATGTGGCCAGCCCATTGCCACTTCAGCTTGCTTATTCTGCGAGCTATGTCGGTGACTTTAGTTCTTTCGAATTTTATTTATCTTATTTTTATTTGTTAGATAGCTCTGGCTCGAAAGACCAAGATTAGTTTGTTAATGTTGGCATTGTGCTGTATGCATATGGTTATTCTCAAGTTAAGGTTAATCTAGAAGGAAGGTCATTAATTGATATTTCATAAGTAAACATGTTTTTTTTCTGAATTATGAAGTACAAAAAATATAAACAAGTTGAATTCCTGAGACGAGCTCAGCCGAATACAAGGGATTTTCGATTTTGCGATTATTTTTTTTTGCGATTTTATGCGATTTTTTTTTATCTTGCAATGGTTCACCCCATCACGAATCTATTACCGAAAACAGCAACTCGATAGCTCATCTCCTTCATACCCAAAACCGTGACAGAAGATTGGCAACGACGACGTCGACGACGTCGACGACACCGACAACGACGACGACAACGACGACAACTCGATAGCAATAGGGCTTTTCTAAAGAAAATCCCTAAAAATGCAATTGTGGTCGCGCGTTACATGAGTCTAAGTATAACTTGATATCATGGCAGCACGGCCGAACCTTTATATATTATGTCAGTTTACATAAAGGTCTTTGGACTACTGACCTTTTTTTAATCAAATTTAAAAAAAAGGAAGGTTTTGTTAATATTGAGCGAAATATATTCATACCATGCTTTCAATAGCAATTTTTTGAAATAAAACTATTTTTAACGGATTCTATCGCGGTTTATTTGATGTTATTTTATATTTTACATTGATCCCGACGTTTCGGGGAAATGTAAAATATAAAATAACATCAAATAAACCGCGATAGAATCCGTTAAAAATAGTTTTATTTCAATGTGTAACATTCGCGTAAACTTCCAGCAATTTTTTGATCACTATACAGGCCGGGACGGTGGGGCGACTAGCGCCCCTCCCCCAAATAAGGCAAGACGGGGACACCGTGGTTCCCAAACCCGAGGGGGCCATCTCGAAACCGGAGATGGCCCAGGGTCAGTCGGGGTGCGAGGGATATGCTCTATTGGCAACCTTACACCCCGGCGTCTGCAGACCCGAGACGGCCTGCGGTTTTAGTCGGTTCAAGCCCGACATAACCGCCCCCGCTGGCCGGCGGGGGGGTATCCGAGGGGATTTCCGCACGAAAAAAAAAAAAAAAAAAGGGGCGAGCGACTACCGGATTGGTTCCCAGACTTCTTGTAACTGAAAATTTTCTAAAAGAATGCTTTTTCACAACTTGGGACATTACGGCTGAACGCAATCTTATACACACGGGACCAACCTAGACACTCATAGTACATACATACCGACTATGCAAAGAAAGGTACATTTGTTTTTGAACTGTGTCAGTTCTTTGTATTCATAACATAACTTCACGTCTGTATCGCTGAAGGGGTAGCAGAGGTGTATTATACACACCCACGATTCACCAGTTATGTTTAGGTCCCAATGTAATAGGGGGCGAGCCTATTGCCATCTACCGGGCACATGACTGAGCGAGCGATAATTAACATTTTTAACACGCATAGCTGACGAAAACTCAGAGGTGTGAGCCCGGTGCGACTGGTGATCGACCTCGAGGCCTCCTCTCGGCAGTCCGTTATGTACGCCACTGGGATATCGCCGCTTATATCTTTGTATTCTCGTCGCTAATACTACCCATAGTCAATAATGCTTTAAATTTCATGTAAAATATTAATTTCTCTAGAAGATAAAGAAAAAAAACCGTTCCCGCAGGGGGAACGCACAGGTAGATTTCGTGAAGCACGGTTAGAAATATTTTTTTGCCCCTCTATGACCTATGCTTCTTCTATGACCCACGCCGAGCGCATTTTTAACATGTTTAATTTTTTTTTCTCGAAAACGGTAACTTTTAGCGAAAAACTTTTCAGACATTTATTTTAGACTTAAAAATGGCCTATCGATTAAAAATGTTTCCGACTGCAAGAATGTTCACCGGTTAGAAGTTATGATTTTTTTCCCCGAAAAATTTTGGTTTTTCCCCTCTCCACTTTTAGTTAAAGTTTTAATCTTATAGGTTTATAGTTAAAAGTTGTTGGTATTCATGTATACTATGGGATAAAATTAGAACGGTTCGAATATCTTTCATGGAACGCGAAATTTTGAGGAAAAACTGATTTCACAAAAAGTGAGGCCCTACCGTCCCCTTAGGCCGGATTCCATCCGTTCACGAACTTAAACTAAGTTTACACCCAAGCAATTTTTGACCGCAGTTTGAAAGCGATCGGGGCAAAAATGCGACCGTGAGAGTGCCGCAAATTTTGGGAAGTGGAACCATACATACATATATATATATATAAACTTTTTGACCAGTGGTCATTTCGGACTCGGGGTCATAACTAGACCTCCTATGAATAATTTTTTTTAAAATTCGACAGTAGTCAAGAAACCAATAGGTAGATCGATTTCATCGAAAGCTACCTAAAAGTTACAGCAAGTTTTGTTTAAAACACACTTTAAATCGGTGTCCAAAAAGTAGTGATTTTTCAGAAGTATCTTTGTTCGATGGATAGGTCGATACATATAGTCACATTAGTCACGCTTATGTTATCCTAGAAGTGTGAGGCAGAAGGTGAACAAACACGCAATAGAAGAAATGCTTATGTTATCCTAGAAGGGTGAGGCAGAAGGTGAACAAACACGCAATAGAAGAAATTCGTGCTTTTTCTTGATTCACGCCATTAAGAGTGTCTGGGTTGTATAATTTACTGTCGGATAGCGACTTTTCTAAATGTAGTAAAAATATTGTAATTGTCAATGTAACGATTTATTTTGTATGTTGCAGTAGCGGCTCACAGACCACGTCAGATAGCTACAGGATCACAGTCCAGGAGTGTGAGGGGTACGTCAAGATGCTGATGGAGTTCAACAACATGGGCGACCTAATGCGCTCCGCCATGACGAAGGCACTCATCAACCCACAGGTGCTAATATTGAAGCTTCTTGTTAAACTTTTTTTTATTTTTTAAGAATATTAGTAACCGAAATTACTAATATTCCCCCTAACCCCTCCAGTTAAGCTAAATTGCTTGTGTTAGGAGTTGGTTCACGTCGGTAGTGTAATGGCCAGGATTCGAACCCGGGACCTCTCGATCGTAAGGTCGACTCTTTAACCACTAAGCTACCGACGCTTACCGACGCAGCATGAGGCTGTAAATATATATTTACATGGTCTAGTACGACTATCATTGTAGCTTGTGTGTTGTGAAAAATAAAAAAAAACGATTGAGAGATTCGTTGAGGGAGTGGACACGTTTGACGGTTTCTGTGGCTTAGCGGTAATGCATTCGAATGTTACAACAGGAGGAGCGGGTTCGATTCCCGCTCAGTGCAAATATTTGTATGCATATTCATATCGGGGTGTTTTTATGTATAATATGTATTTACAAAAAAAAAGTATATAAGTATGTTCATCCGCATTCTGGAACCCATAACACAAGCTAGTTAAACTATGCTTACTTTGGGTCTAGAAAGCGCTGTGTAAAAAAAAGAGGGCTGTTACGCTATTGTTTCCCCTTTCGCATCAGCACTTGGACCTGTGAACGCTTGCAATACCAGCGGTATCTCGCGCGTTACCACCAAGTTACCAAGTAGGTGTACAGAACAAAAAACCAAAATGCAGCATCTTGCTACTTAAACTGCTTAAATGATAGTATGACAATCCATTGGTTGAGCCGGAACTTTCAAACGTACTTGGAAAAGCAGAGCTAAGTATCCTTTCCGTCCTGACTGTAACGTACAAGTAACGCCTGCCTTCTTTTTTTTTTTTTTTTTATCGTGCGGAAATCCCTTCGGATACCCCCCCGCCGGCCAGCGGGGGCGGTTATGTCGGGCTTGCACCGACTAAAACCGCACGCCGTCTCGGGTCTTCAGACGCCGGGGTGTAAGGTTACCCATAGAGCATATCCCTCGCACCCCGGCTGACCCTGGGCCATCTCACCACTAACAGCATCGCTCATCCTGTCTCCTCTGAAAGCAGAGGAGTACGGAGAGCGATGTGTTCCCGCCACGTTGGGTATTGGCCGACGATCAATGCCAACCCTATGAAGGGGTGAAGGGGAAGCCATTGACCGCCGCCCAGGGTGTCAATTCGATTCCGTTCCCCCCGGACTGCAGCGGGATCGGAATCGGAGCGACACTCGAGGAGGTTACCCAACACACGCCCCAAGTAACGCCTGCCTGGTGTTGTAGGGGTTCCCGTGTGCTTCTATTCAACCTTACTTAGGATTGAGTCATATCTGAGTAATAATATAGTAATTTCGATGACAGATGTACCGCAACCTGGTAGAGCCACCGTTCCCGGACACAGAGTACGGGTGCTACATGGCAGAGTCCAATAAGATGTACGAAAAAGCACTCGAAATGTTTCCAGCGCCTGAGCCGCCTGACGAGTAAGTTTATCCTAATCACTACATAGTATAAACCAAAGTCGCTTTCTGTGTCCCTATATCCCTATGTATGCTTAAATCTTTAAAACTACGCAAAGGATTTTGATGCGGGTTTTTTTTAATAGATAGTGATTGAAGAGGAAGGTTTATATGTATAACTAGCTGTGCCCGCGACTTCGTCCGCGTGGATTAAGATTTTGAGGGTTTTAGTTTTTTTGCACGGAACCCTAATTATTTTTCCTAAAATTAAAGTAGCCTATGTTACTCCTTGTTATATTACCTATCTGCCAGTGAAAGTCAAGTCAAAATCAGTCCAGCCATTTCAGAGACTAGCCGGAACAAACAGACAGACAGACAGACAAAAATTGTAAAAAATGTTATTTTGGTGTATGTACCGTGTATATATTCATATACATGTAGTAAAAAACGGTTATTTCAATATTACAAACACACTCCAATTTGATTTATATGTATAGATAACATCCATTGCACCCGTGCGAAGCCAGGGCGGGCCGCTAGTAATATTATAAATATGAAAGTTTGTGTAAATGTTTGTCATTGAATCGCGCTCCAACGGCTGAACAAATCTGGCTGAAATTTGGTGCAAATATAGATTATAGTCTGGAATAACACATAGGAAAGTAAGAAATAGTAGTTTATAAAAACAATAGATGCCCCCGCTGGTCCCTGCGTAAACTATGTAGAATATTATTATGATGATTTTATTCTGTGTAGTTCCCTGCGAAGTAGAATACGAGGGCCATCCAGCCTCTTCACCTGTGTGGGGATGCCACATGGAGGGAAAGTATCTTAAATAATGTATATAGACAATTTTACTGAAAGAAGACTTTGATTGCAAAAAGAAATTAAACTACTTTCATAGATTTTCGAAAAGTCGATTGCCACGCTTTGTAATCGAACCGGCTAAAACCCAACAAAATAACATCCTGTACTTTTATGACATCAATCGTAAGATCATAACATCAATCATAAGAATCAAATCTCTTTATTCTTATCCATTGAAATGTTTAATTTTTTATCTACACTCAAATCGAAAAATTCGAATTACGAATTCAAAGACGATGCTATACATACGCACTTTATAAACGCATATACATAAAATTAAAAATTAAACTTATTATAGAATGTATCGCTATCTTTTTTTATTCATTAAACTAGTCTATAGGCTGAATATGAAAAACAAGGCGCGGCGCACGCATGCTCAGTTCGAACTGTGAAAAAAATGGCGCCCTTGTAACCTACCTACTTTGTTTAATTTCAATTTTTCCTATGAGTGAAGATAAAGTAGTGTATGAAACTGCATATAACTTAGGTATTAAAACACTCGAGTCAACCTATTATCGCATGATATTATAATCAGACTCTCGTGTTTTAATACCCCTTCTTATATGACAGTTGCATAAACTACTATTTATGCTATATTTTATACGCTATATCGGCCAAACTATGCATCGCACATAAAATTTGTAAAAACAGATTTGTTGCAAATTAAATTTTCTACAACTTTGGGCTATTTATGCACCTTTTAGTCGTAAAACCAAAGATAACAAAGTTATTAACAAAAATAGAAATATATTTGGTGACAAATTTGTCTTAAGTCTAGATTTCATGGATTTCTTGTTCCTAAAGATTTAGATCGGAAAAAGAGAACATCTTTTTCATTCATTTACAACAACATACACAATTCGCAAGAATTACGGTAGATGGCTCCAACGTCGCCTTAAGACGTATTAATGTATCGGAGAATTTTGAATATCTGGGACGTGTGTAGGTGGCTCAGTTAGTCCGAGCATTCCCCCTGTAAGGGACTGGTCGCGGGTTCAAGTCCCGTCCTAGATGTTCTCTTTTTCCGATCTAAATCTTTAGGAAAAAGTAAGCATACAAAATGCTTAAAAATTTAATTGAATTTCATGGATTTCTTTTTATTTAATTTACCATGTTTGTAAGAGAGATTTGATCCTTATGATGGACTCTATCAATTGAGGCCAAAAAAAGTACAGTGTTATTATTTCGAATTTAGCCGAATTTTGGATTACCGAATGTGGCAATCGAGTTGCAATTTCTTTGAATAAAATTAAAATAAAGTGACATAACATAACTTCACGCCTCACACCCACGATTCGCCAGTTATGTTAAGGTCCCAATGTAATAGGGGGCGAGCCTATTGCCATCTACCGGGCACATTATTAAGCGAGCGATAATTAACATTTATTAATGCACACATAACTACGAAAAGTCAGAGGTCCTCGTCCCTCGACCTCGTCTCAGCAGTCCGTTACGTACGCCATTGGGCTATCGCCGCTTTCTAAAATAAAGTCTTTCAGTAAAATGGTCTATCTACATTATTTAAGATATTTTCCCTCCATGTGGCATCGCCATGGGACGCCCAGTGTATTGAGCGATTTCTACCAGATTATTATATTATTCAGGTATCGCCACTTACCCGCGCTGGCGCCTCGACTACATCACAACACGCTGTTAGACGAATTCATATTCTGGACCTTCAAGTACGAGTTCCCGCAGAACGTCGTCTGCTTCTTACTCAACATGCTGCCTGATCAGGATTATAAGGTAAATCCATAAAATATTATAAATGTAGAAATTCATTTGATACTAGCTGGCTTCCCGGCTTCACCCGTGGCCTATTTCGAACCCCTGTTACACCCCTTTAACCATTATATACCCGTAATTTATTCGTTTTCATAAAATGTATGGAAATTTGATGGATTTGTTGACATTTATGATTACAGCTCCGCTCCCTTAGGTAGTAGCGTGATAGTATATAGCCTGTGACACTCACAAATAATGTGGCTTTCCATTCGTAGATGGATTTTCAATATCGGTTTAATAGACCCAGAGATTGCCCTCTACAAAACCTCACAAACTTCTTTATAACCTATTAGCTGATCTGGCAAACTTCATTCTGTCTTAGAATCAAGTTATGTTGGTTACCTTAGTAGCTGAATTCATTTTGGTATTGTCTCCTTGGACTCCAGCATTTGATTAAAGACCCGAGACGGCGTGTGGTTTTGGTCGATTTGAGTCCGACACAACCAAGCCCGCTAGCCGGCAGGAGGGTTACCGTACCGATATCCGCAAAAAAAACATAAAAAGACACAGTATAGGCGAAGACAGATCTAAAAAATCAAAGATCATGAAAATCGGTCCACCCGTTTTTGAGTTTATCCCGGTCATCACTAACACGACTTTGTTTTATATATATCCAAGAACGAGGTGGACCGATATGAATGTCTTAGAGTACACGAAGGCCCGAGACAAGCTCATGTTACTTGTCCTTATTTACAGGGTTGCGGGAAAGAAAATGACATATTGTGCCAGCCCTAAACAATTGGGCCAAGTGAAGGCTGATGATAGAAACAGCTATAAAGAATAAACTTTCTTTTTACAGGAGCACCTAACCCGCACATTCGTGATGCATTACGCCCGCATCCCTCTAGTCCTGGAAGACGCCGCAGACCCCGACACGCTATCCAACCGGGTTGTCCACATGTCCGTCCAGCTGTTCTCTAACGAGGCTCTGGCTTTACGATGCGTCCAGCAACTGCACCTTCTCCACGTCATGGTCTTATCTCTGCGCCTCATGATGGGAAAGATCTTAGTCCAGAACACCTTACACGATCCTGACCATAACTTCCACTACGTGATCGACTGCACTCGGAGGGTGATGAAGGAACACTGCTACTGGCCGCTGGTCTCTGACTTCAATAATGTGTTGAGTCATAAAAGTGTGGCGTTGCTGTTCTTGCAAGACGACGCGCTTGTTGACATGTGGTTTGAGTTTCTGTCTATGCTGCAAGGTGAGTTCTGGCTTTTTTTTTTTCCCGGTACAGTAGAATATGTTCGCCACGGGATCACTGCCCATCAGCTCATCATCCTTACCCGAGCAATAATCCTGGTTGTGAATGTTGTGCTCAGGAACACGAGGTTGATTCTTCTACTCCTCCTTTTTATTATTTGGTTTATGAAAGCAACTGCCGTTGGACCCCCAACTACAGAGAAGAACTTGCATCAGAGCATCGTCCGTCAACCAGTAGGTGGACCGGCTTGTGGGTGAGGTTAGTTTGGCCCTGAAGATCCCACACACACTAGGCGACTAAGGGTCTAAGGTATAGGATTAATCTTCATCTGATAGTAAAAATAAAGCCCAAGGCTAGCTCCCTATTACGCGAGGAAAAACAATATAAATAACTAAAGATTTTTAGATCGGAAAAAGAGAACATCTAGGACGGGACTTGAACCCGCGACCAGTCCCTTACAGGGGACGTATAATGTATCGGAGAATTTCGAATATCTGGGACGTGTCTAGGTGGCTCAGTTGGTCAGAGCATTCCCCCTGTAAGGGACTGGTCGCGGGTTCAAGTCCTGTCCTAGATGTTCTCTTTTTCCGATCTAAAAATCTTTAGAAAAAAGTAAGCATACAAAATGCTTAAAAATTTAATTGAATATAAATAACTGCAACACAATGAAAAAGCAAATGAAGCAAGCCATTTTAATAAATCGTGAATTTAGCAAATACAAAGAGGAGGCGGCCTAAGTAACTGCATTGTGAATCTCGGGCCCACCTTGACTTTATCATAGTATTGTCGGTGTTCGTTATCTCTAAATATACTACTTGATGTTGAATGGCGATACTTTGTATCTGAGTGCGTTCCTGTTACATATAGTGTGAGATAGTTATACTACTTAGTAACATAGAAAAAGAATGAACTGAGTAGTTTTGTAATTGACTGGTAGATGAAAAATAAAGTATTGGGCGGGATCTAACTCCTCTTCACTACACCCTCACCCTCGCAAAGTGTCCCGCATTAATAACAACACCTCTCTGTATATGTTCTGTGTGCAGTTTCGGTAGAATTCTCCTGGCTTGCCGAGCTCGCTACATGCTCGCCGCGGGTCGCATGCAACTCAGGCGCGCCTCCACGAGCGCAGGTCTGGGGGTGGCAGGTGATGCCGCCTGTCATCCCAAACCGGGGCAAGACGGGGACACCGTAGTTCCCAAACCCGAGGGTGCCATCTCGAAACCGGAGATGGCCCAGGGTCAGTCGGGGTGCGAGGGATATGCTTTATTGGGCAACCTTACACTCCGGCGTCTGAAGACCCGAGGCGGCGTGCGGTTTTAGTCGGTTTCAGCCCGACATAACCGCCCCCGCTACGGGATTTCCGTATGAAAATGAAACGGTAGCAGCATCGCAGTGAGGCTTGACTCGATGGGAACACCCTTAGGCATGAACGTGAACGTGCGCGAGGTGGGCGGGCACATCGAGTTCGAGCCGTCGTCGTACTACGCGGCGTTCTCGTGCGAGCTGGAGGCGGCGGCCTACCCCATGTGGTCCGTGCTGTCGCACCTCACGCGGCCCGAGCACGCGCCGCTGGCGCGCCGCCTCGTGGCCGCCGCGCTCACCTACCTGCAGGAGTGGCTGGACGCCGTGCACTTCACCGCGCCGCACGCCCTCAGGGTACGTACGTACGGGTACGGGTACGGGTACGGGTACTGGTAACGTGCTGACTTTGTACTGTCTTAGCGTATTGCCATTATTTTTGTAATATAATTAATCTTGCCATCATTACTTTCACTGCAGTCTAAGGAAGTACCAAAGCCTGTTGTAAGTTTCTTCTGATTGTTTAGGTTAACATATTTCACGTTGAGTATGGGCCGGCGCATATATGCCAAAACGCAGCGCCGAGCGTTTTGTACTGCATAAGCATTATTGACTTTGTATACTTTAGCATTAGATCTAAAATCAATGAACACGACAAGCCGCTTGATTGAGCCGCGCGATACTCTAGAATATAATTCGATGTTAACCAAGTTTCGATCTAATGTAAACGCCAAAAAGGTCCATAATGTTTTGGCAGTATAATAGACTCGGCGCTGCTGGGATCCACTTACTCTTTCTTCTTATCTCATCTTTCCCTTCGATCATCTTTATATTCACTCCCTTATCTATGATATCTTTCACACAGTCCATCCATCTTCTCTTAGGTCTATTCAGCTTTTCTGACGATACAACTTTCTTACCTACGCACCACATTTTTGAATCAGGACACTCTCACTACTGTCTTTACTTGTATCACATAAATCGCTGTGGTGTTTCATATCGCTTTGAATGTGTTTTGCTTGACAAGCATAATATCGAAATCGTCAATCATGCTTGACAAGCATAACAAAAATGTAACTTTTCGTTAAGCATTATTGAACATAATAGTTTATTTCATAATCTTTCTAAACTTTTAAAAATGCTTGACAAACACGAACATCTAAAGTTGGTAATATTTTAATAATTCAAAATGCTTCTCAAGCATTTTTTATCGTCTTTATGGGGACCACCATACAAATTTATGAATGAATTATTTAGTGCAAAATTGCTCAACCTATAGTTTATTTCACAATCGTCCTAAACCGTTAAAACTGCTTGACAAGCACGAACATCTAAAGTTGGTAATATTTTTATAATTCAAAATGGTTGTCAAGCATTTTTTATCGTCTAGGTCCCTATACATATTATGAATGAACTATTTAGTACAAAATTGCTCAACGTTTACAAGTTTGATACTTAGTAAGAGATATTTGACGACCTCTGTGACGTAGCGGTAGTGCGTTTGACTGTGGGTTCGATTCCCGCTCAATGCAAATATTTATATTGGTCTGGGTGTTTCTATGTATAATATGTATTTATTTACAAAAAAAAGTATTTAAGTATGTTTATTCTTATTCTAGAACCCATATGACCAGCTCTGCTTAGTTTGGGGTCTGGATGGTGTTGTGTAATTTGTCCTAGAATATTTATAGAATATGTAGATTGTACGAAGACGAATCAATAATGCTTATACACCTAATTTGGTCTGTACTTATGTAATCCACCATTATTTTACAACGAGAGGTAACGACACTGTCACGTTGTGATTATGCTTGTGTTAATGAATTTACATTAGAAACAAATGTCGTTAATAAGTCTAACTAGTGCCACTGCTGTATCCGAATTAAGACAACGATAATTTTATAGAATTTATATGAGCCGTATATTTGCCGGTACAATAATATTTTGTTTACAAACAAGTATTTTATCTATAATTAGTGACTCGTCATCGCTTCGCTTCAGTTTATTTTACACAAAATGATTATATGCCTATGTCCAGGATAATGTACCTTTGAAGCGATGAAAGATTATTTTTTTCAATACGTGCAGTAGTGCCGACTATTAACCCAGACATGATAAACAAAGTGACATTTGTCGGGCCTCTCGTTGCACCACGAGCTTGAGTAGTGAAGGCGTGTGCGGGTGCGTGCGCAGGCCCCTGGCGCGCAGGTGATGCACGCGTCGTTCCACTTCCCGCTGCACCGCTACCTGGCCGCCTTCCTGTGCGCCGGCGCGCGCTGCATGGGCGTGCGCGCCGCCGACGTGCTGCCGCCGCGCGACCTGCTGGCGCTGCTCGCCGTGCACCCGCTGCGAGTGCAGGTACCACCCCACCAGCTGGCATTGCTTTATTGAGCCGACAGTGAGACGAAGTCGAGCGAAAAGCTCTCTGTACTCCACACGGTGTATTTCGGTTGTGACGCTACTCCTCCTAGTTTTCATCTTGATACCCGGAAGGTTTAGAAAAATAAAATTGAAAATCGAACGATGAGGAATAATCAGCCTTCAAAAATTTGAAAATTAGATTTCTCCAAAATGATCAACGTTGAGACCGCGATTTTGGCGCCAAAATGCGCAACTTAACTATTGGCTTTAGACAGAAAAAGAAAATTAAGAATCGGTCTAGCAACGTAGGGATAATCACCGAAAAAACAATTCAAGTAATAGGGTAGTTGTTGGGCAGGTTTTGTTGGTAATCATGTAGTGCACTCTCAGCTGAATATTGCAACAGCAGAATGCATTGCGCCCCTAGTTATAATAAGATAATCTATGATTAGGTGAATGGCGCGCCTCGGCCGTCGTGGCCTGCTCTTTTTTTTAAAGAGTACTAGTAACTTACCACCAAAGAAACCTAAAACGTGTTCTGCGTAGCCAGAGCACATTGTCAAGATGTTTGCGGTCACTATACACTACTGCCTATACCGTAAACCAGATTGAATAAGGAATAGAGCCTGTAAAACGGGACCCCTCCGAAATCTTTGGAGAGGAGCCAACCTCACCTGCAAAAAAAAAAGGATCAAGGCGTGAATAGAAATAAAATGCCTATCAGAATTTTTCGAATTATTTCTTTAACAAAATTTCAAATAGGCAAGTACCTTTTTTTTCGTGCGGAAATCCCTTCGGATACCCCCCCCCCCCCCCGCGCCGGCCAGCCGGGGCGGTTATGTCTGGCTTGAACCGACTAAAACCGCACGCCGTCTCGGGTCTTAAGACGCCGGGGTGTAAGGTTGCCCATAGAGCATATCTCTCGCACCCCGACTGACTCTGGGCCATCACCGGTTTCGAGATGGCCCCCTGCACCTATTTGGTAATTCTGTATATTATTACATTAAAATGGTCCATAATTCCACTTTGAAGAAATCAAATGCAAAACTTATCCAACCATTTTATTTCTATTAACACCTAAATCTCTATTCGTACACCTCTTAAGGAGATTTGCAGACTGGGCGATTTACTCTTGTAAATAGCACATAATGCTATCTTAACAGTATTCTATAGAATGGTTATATGTAAGGTTAGGTTATGAAATAAAACACAAATGGTTTATCTAACTTTATTGTTGAAATATTCGACGACACATTCAGACTAGGATAGTTTGGTTTAAAATTTCTTCTTTCGGGTATCAAAATAGGGGATATTTTAGGCTGTTCGTATAACTTGGGGAGTTTTTGAAACGTTTACTAATCAACGACAATTTTAATATATTTAAATTACCACTTAACAGCGTGGTATATAATAGGTCTTTACCTATGAAATTGCCGAAATTTTCTTACAAATTCATGAGTTCCTTATTCCTGTAATTTAATAGCTATTTCCATTATTTATATTTTGTTTGAAAGTTGATCTCAAGATTTTACAACTCTGTATTAAATTTTGTTTTTATTGGCCGCTTGATAAATTAATTCGATCTTCAAAAACAGTACTTCCTAAATGCTATCCATTTTGATGATAAATTTCGTTATTACTTAACAGCTGTCACTTTTCAAAAATGTACCCAATAAAAGTTGCTGTTTGTTAGCTTAAAGTTGTCTCCATTCATACACAAAGAAAAATCATAAAATTTGGATTTGTCATTCCTAAAAAAAATGCAAAAATGTTAGTACAAAAAATTGGGTTTCCTCCAATTTCTTCAAGAAAAACGGCAATTTCATATGTAACGACCTAATACATTAACCTTATAACTACTACGATACTACGTATATAAACATTAACTACGCCTAAATATCTATTGAACTGTTCTGTTTTCAATATCTTATATCATATTCAGTTTATACAATATAAGAAATTAAGATACATGTTCTTATAAAATATAACTAGATTAAACCAAACCTTTCAAAAGAATTGATAAAATCCTGGTAATTTCTACAACAACATTATTTAGATGAAACAATTGAATATGTATGAAAAATTTAGACCAGACTTCCTCCTTAATTTAATCGTGTAACATATATAAGACACATACTATAGATGATATCTAAGCAAAAAAATAACACATTGATTTGAGTATAAATTTAAAACTATATATCTTCTCAACAATATAAGTCCTTTTTTCTACATTTTTGTCTAGATAGCGTTGCTTAATATTAAATTAGTCATGATTTTGCGATTAAAAATAACAGTATAGCTACTTAGACTTATATATTAAAAAATTAAATGTAATGTCATTTTGGGACATTGTACACTAATGAGGTCTTTACATGTTTATATTATGTTGTAGAATAATAATTAAAAAAAAATATATTCGATATAAAATCAGGATAATATACGTCCTTTTTACTTTAGATTTAGATCAGAAAATTAACGTCCAGGTCGGGACTTAACCCGCGACCAGTCCCTCTCTAGGCCCAACTGACCTACCTGACAACGTCCAAGATATTCAAAATTCTCGTATACATACATTCTGGGGCGTTTTTTCTGCTTATTTATTTGTCGAAACCATGAAGATTCTAATGATATAGAAAGCCGTTTTTTGGGTACTATAGTATCATAAGTTCTACAAAAAAAATAAACATGCTGCGCAGGAGTCCTTCATGTCAAGAAGAGATCACACATTTTTGTCAAATAATATTAATATTAGTCATACTATACTTTAATCGTCGCATTCAGCAATAAACTTTTAATCTTATTACTAGTACAAAAATCACAAATACAAAAGTCACAACTAAACTACGTAGTAATAAAAACGAGTAAATGAAATTGCACTCTAATTCGCCTCAACTCTGTTATTGATTTCGGTTGTGAACCCTTCGTCTTCCTTCATTAGCTCGTCTGGGGGTGGTTCCGCCTTGACGTGTTTGGAGTAGTCGTAGGTGAGGAGTTTAGCGGCGATGAAACCGCCGGACCCACGGGCCCCTCTATGGTACAATCCTGCACCACTGTTCAAGGTGGCACCTTTGATGTTTGATGCTGCAAAGAAAATATTATAATTAATAACATAACATAACTTCACGCCTGTATCCCTGAAGGGGTAGGCAGAGGTGTATCACACACCCACGATTCGCCATTATTTAATTATACAATTAATAACTTTCGTTTTTGTCTGTAAATGTAGAAATGTTTTAAGATTCGTATCTATACATTCCTCTCCTTTTGTAGACGTAGGCAGTCATTGAAACTGCTTAATTCGTATCAAATATTCGAGGTTTCGATTCCTCACTGCCCTCACAAATATCACTTTTCGATTCTTCCACCTAACTTACTCGTAGTATCGTATTAGTATTTAAATAAATGTCTACCTTGATTTATTTTTCAAGGATCTTTGATAGGTAATTATGACTACGCATATAATTATGTTTACGGCACTTAACACGGTCCTAGTATACTCGTAGGTACCTATGTGCATACATTTTAACTATCTGACGTTTGTATTTGAATAGTATATCATAGAATGTTTAACAATGGCAGTATAAAAGTATTCTAACTAAATAGTTACTGAATCAATTCGCAGACTTGTAACTATTCGAATTATATCTTAAATAAATAAATAAAGAAATATTTACACTGAGCGGTAATCGAATCCGCGACCTCTGACTTTGCAGTCGAACGCTCTACCGCTACGCCACAGAGGATAATATAAACTTGTACTATATATCTCTCAAATTCTCCATATTGTACTCGTATGTACCACTAGTACAGCATACCTTTGCTCGGCAGCACGGGTTGGATGTCTATGAAAGGCACGGTGCTCTGCGCGGCGTCCGCGTCGTAGTCAGAGTGTGTGAACTCGATGTACTGGTCGTGCGTTGAGTCTATTTTCAGACCTTTGTCGCCTCTGGTCGGTAGGTCCGGATTGTGCAACTGCAGACGTGATCTGAAAACCCCATATGATGAATGATGAATTAGTTGCTCAGGTACTAGTTCGTTTGAGTATGATATAAAGACGTTCATGATAGCTACGTCCCAATTATCCATAGTTATATACTAAATCTAAAGGGTTTCGAACTTCCCGCCGAGTATATCGCTACTTGTATCTATAAAAACTCAAAATAATAATAGCATCTTGATTCCCTCCACCTAAGTTTCTCCACATCAAGCAATATAACAATATAATCTGTCTACGACATTCTACTCAGCGCTATCTAGATCCAAAGTAAGCATATCTTAACTAGCTTGTGTTATGGGTTCTAAACGGAGTTGTTTAAGTCACGTTTTTCCCACATAAAGATCAAATATAAATGTCTTGGTAAAGCGAATATTTTTAAAGATCAACAAATGTTTCATTGCAGTGGACATCCAAAAGATCAACAAAATAATTCATTGCAGTAAACATTTCAAAGATCAACAATGTTATATTGCAATGGAAATATGAATGATCAATAGGATGTTTCATTGCACTCGACGACATTCTACTCAGCGCTATCTAGATCCAAAGTAAGCATATCTTAACTAGCTTGTGTTATGGGTTCTAAAATACGGATAAACATATACTGTATTTAAGTAAATAGACCATAGAAACACCCAGACCAATGCAAATATACATGTTCATGCATACAAATATTTGCACTAAGCGGGAATCGAGCCCACGACCTGAGACTTAGCAGTCAAAGGGTTGTAGGTATAAGCCTGGCCATGAAAAAGGCTGGTATATACCTTGGTTGTGATGATCCTTCGGTGTTGTCGTTGCTTATCCACTGGCTCTTTTCCGGCAACAGTTTGCCCGTTGCGTAATTAAATGGCGTCGACCGGATTTCGAAGTGCAAATGGGCACCGATCATTTGAAACCTGAAAATATTTAAGGCCCGTGTCAATACTATGCATAGCGTGGTACAAATACTATTAAAATTATCAAGTAAATACCAATAGTGAGGCTTGTTTAAGACACACAAACGTAATTTTTGTGCATTTGAAAAAATACTACCAGATTATCTTACAATAGTCAACAACAAACACTGCGGTACACTGCTGACTAGTACAGTAGAAAACCATCAAAATAGGCATAGACGTTGTTTTGTGTAATCAAATCAAACGTATTCAATAATAGGAATCGCATTCAATGACCGCCTACGTCGTTGTTCTTAACAACAACACTTTCGGACTCAAAAAAAAGGTATTTCTCACCTGACTCCCGTCAACACGTATCCCGAAGGCGAATCTAATTCATCCAAATCTATAGCTCTTCTTTCGTAAGTCAGTTTGTGGTAGTCTTCTCCTTCGGTCACATCGGCGTTAGATGGATCAAACGCTCTCACCGCTACCTCTTCGGACGACTCCACAAATCCTCGCTCGACTAAAGTGCCTTGATGGATCTGCAGGTGGAATACTCTACCGATCTTGACAAGTCGTAGTCCTGTCACAACCCTGTATTATTGGAATAGTTAATGTCTGTACGAAAAATAACCCTTTTAATTTAATAGTCACCCGCACACCCATGCAGTTATTACAAAATAGTTGTTCTGTTTAGTGTTGAGTTGTTTAAGTCACGTTTTTCCCACATAAAGATCAAATATAAATGTCTTGGTAAAGCGAATATTTTTAAAGATCAACAAATGTTTCATTGCAGTGGACATCCAAAAGATCAACAAAATAATTCATTGCAGTAAACATTTCAAAGATCAACAATGTTATATTGCAATGGAAATATGAATGATCAATAGGATGTTTCATTGCACTCGACATTTTAAAGATCAAATTTTTTATTGTAGTAGACATTTTGAAAATCAACATAATATGTTTTAAGGAAGCGCAAGTGTTTTCCCATGTCCCTAATACTGACTTGTTCCTTTCTACATCTGCAACCGCTTCTCGCAAGCTGAAGAAACGTTGTGAGTTGTTCTCATGCTCTTCGCATAGACACATGCAATATGAGCAGTGATAAAGGTTCCATTTCCACCAGGAGTCGACCTTTGAAAGAAATGTTAAAATTATAAAGAGCTTGACTTGGCTGCTCACACGGTGTTTTGCGTGCCCAAATATTTTATAAAAAAAATTTCTGTTTTCACTGATATACTTTTTATGTATGTTCATAATAATTTTTACTATATCGTCTGATTTTTAGTGGTCGTTTTTTTTCATGTAAGAGAGGGGCTTTTACTGTTAGATCTGCAAAAACATCTGTACGCATTACGGGCAAATAATATTTAATGTAATCATTTATTAACTGTAGTGTTTATTAAAATCGCTATTACCGTTTTCTTCGAAGATTACGACATGTTTTGAGGCAATCACGTTAGTTAAAATTTTAAAGCATTTTCTAATTGCTAACTATTTCCTGCTAATTGTGAAATCGTTTTATTATACGATTTAAGTTTCTTGTGTGAAGGTTGAATGTTAACAAGGTCCTTGACTTCACTCTGTAGTGCTGAAATTAAAAAGTGTGTCCCTAAAAGTGTGCGGGTGACCCGAACTTTCAAGGACTAACTTGTTCCGGGCGATGTCTGATACCGATGGCCGCAGGCTGAAGTACCGGTGCGAGTGGTAGCTAGTGTCATCGCACAGACACATGCAGTACGAGCAGTGCCAGAATAACCAACGCCACCAAGAGTCCACCTATACACATTACGTACTCATATCTTGAACAAAAGTAACTATAAAAGCCGGCAAACATTTTGAACAAAAGTCGGAGAGTTCACGCATGCGCACTATACGGGTCAACCAAAAAACCCATAAAAGAACTGATCAACAAATGACGCGAACCCTTTGGGCCCTTGATTGGTTTAATGTAATCTATGATTGATTTGTAGAATATACTGCTTCCGGGCGTTTGGAACGCAAGTTTCATATGGACCACGGCCAAACAGCCCGGAAGCACTATATTCTACATGCAACGCCGGCCGTGAAAGCCCCATACAACCACCAGAGAGAACTTACAAAACGCTGCACATTGTAGAGTTGTTTGCCAGTCATTATAACAATATAGCATGTACATTTTTTTTTTAAATTAATAAATAATATTAGTAACCGAAATTACTAATATTCCCCCTAACCCCTCCAGCTAAGCTAAATGCTTGTGTTAGGGTTAGGAGTGGGATCACGTCAGTAGTGTAATGGCCAGGATTCGAACCCGGGACCTCTCGATCGTAGCGTCGACTCCTTAACCACTAAGCTATCGACGCTTCATACTTTACATCTTTTTACTTAAATCACATTTCTATACATATGATGCTATCGTATTGCTTGGAGTTATCTTAATTATCTGACCTTATTACCTCATTAGCAGTCCTATTGAGCTGATAAGCTACACGGTCTCGTGATTGCTCTTCTAAAATATACTGTGCTAACATAAACATTAGTGATAGGATGAAATTAGTTAAATACAGTGATAAAATCTGAAAACTTGTACGTATACTTTCAAATTATTTCATTTGACAAATACCCTAATGTTTAATTAGGGTATAAGTTTCCTAATGTTAGTTGTAATTAGTTAACTTATGCCCTAATTAATTAGGGCATTAGTTAAATAATATGATGAGAAAAATATATGTGATATCATTATTATTATTGTTCTCTCTGAAATTATTTCTCTAATGAGAGACTTATTGATCAGTAATAACATAGCATAAACTCACGCCTATATCCCCGAAGGGGTAGGCAGAGGTGCTAACACCCACATTTCGCCAGTTTATGTTTAGATCCCAATGTAAATAGGTGGCGAGCCTATTGCCATTAACCGGGCACTTATAAACCTGCGATAAATACACATATAACTTTGAAAAGTCATTGGTGTGTGCCATGGTAAAACCTGGGATCGAACCGAGACCTCGTCTCAGCAGTCCTTTACCCATACCACTAGGCTACCGCGGTCATATTAGTAATTGGCCTATAAAAGGAAAAAAAAATCTGCATGTGTTGTGCAGCGCCGCGTTCCGGGTTCAATTGTGAATCTTAACTAGAATATTCATAAATATATATGTTCAGTGATATACACACACATAGGCGTTTTATATATAAACCAAACGGATATATTGTTTTAATAAACAGGTTTTACCTTGGTGGTTCCCATGCTGCAGTAGCCCCCTTTGCCTAGTACGCGTCCGCTCTCGTATTCGATGTATTCATACCGTCTGCTGCTGTGTTGACTCTGTAATATTAAATGTAGACTGGTGGTAGAAATTTGATACTGGTGGTAGAAATTTGATACTGGTGGTAGAAATTTGATGACACAAATTTGTCACGAAATTCGGCCGGGTTGCACGATTTTGCGCCGTGCTTCGTGATGAATTATCGTGCCTTGATTATTAACTTATGAGGTCAAGGATTCAAATTCGTTTTGTTCGGTTATTTACATAACACATATATACAATAATATTATTTTTAAATCAAGTTTTGATAGCGTCTACATTTTGTACTTCACCCAGATTACCACAAATGATAATCAATAACATATTTTTTAAATTAAGAATTTATAGACTCTGGAATAACGGCCTCTACTCTTTGGAATTTATCCAAGCTATTATCAGGCGCGTTGCCGTCATATGGTCGAACCAAACATAAAAACAAGTTTACAGTCACAATAATAGTTGTAATATATGAAAGTCAGAAGTTTTAGAAGCGAATTTTCGTTCTATTCGGTTCGGTTATCATTCTAGAATCTTCGTAAATATAAACAAAACCTGCTTTAAGAAAACATTTTTTCTTATATAGTTTGTTCTTTGGTTGGTTGCCCATTGTATACCGAGTCTCCGACAGTGACATACACAGTAAAAACGCTAATTAAATGCGTGTTTTTTCATTCTCTTTGTCTCGTATAAAGGTGATTAATATTAATCTAACTGGAGTATAAACAGACGACCATTAAGATATAAATGGGGTCAATTAACAGTTTAACTCCAACAGACGTTTTTAATTTATAATGTTCATATACAATAACGCCTATCTCCGTCCGGGTGAAATACAAAGAAAAATGTACCATTTGCTTCTATCCTTTTCTTTCGTGCGGTAATCCCCTCGGATACCCCCCCGCCGGCCAGCGGGGCCGGTTATGTCAGGCTTGAACCGACTAAAACCGCACGCCGTCTCGGGTCTTCAGACGCCGGAGTATAAGATTGCCCATAGGGCATTTCCCTCGCACCCCTACTGACCCTAGGCCATTTCCGGTTTCGAGATGGCCCCCTCGGGTTTGGGAACCACGGTGTCCCCGTCAAATGTTCATAAACAAAACTATTTTTTTACCGTAGTATTGGAAACAAACAAATATAATATTGTAGTGACTTACCGCAGGACACACCCACATATCAGAATCAACATATTGACAATCGATGATCCTGCCTCGGCATACTTCTCGCTTGGCACAATACTGGTCCTTGAAGCATCCGTGGTTTTCAGCCAACGAGTAGTAGGCGCAGTTCTCCTTGCACGTCTGGTCACCGTTCATATCCACTTCGTTTTCGATGTAGCCTTGCAGAAGGCGAGTCACTTCAGCATATGTATCTGAAATATTGGAAATATTGCAGAGATTAGCTACGTTGTTTTTTTTTAAGTGTGTTAACACCCACGGTCTTAACACACTTGTTTGTTGAGTGCTTCTAACATTCTATTTTTTTAAATACATCACCAATTTGATCGGCGTATGATCTTACACGGAGTACACTTGATAAATTGATATCAATCAATCAATTAGCCTATTACGGTCCACTACAATATGCGCCATAGCATCAGATCCTCCACCTATCTTAGAAACATGAATTGTTGATTATTGTTAATATGTTACCGGCATTGTATACTGAAGGTTCACATCTGTACAGATCCCTCTTGGCCATGGCAAGTGCGGCGCGGGCTGCTGTCGCCGTCTGTCCCGTCCTTTCGGCATACCTCTGCCGGGTTAAACTAGCTTCTTGAGTGAAATTACCTGGAAAAAATAGATTTTTATTAGAAAACAAGAACAGTTTATCAAATTTTTATTTTTATTTATTTATTTCACACACTCAAAAATTATGATGAGTATTTTTATAAAAACATAATGGTAGAAAAACCTAAAGATATTAAGGGTTAAGTCATTCCTTCCCAAAATAGAGTCTTATGACTCTGTGTTATGGGGTATTCCCGCCGTATTTTAACAAAAAAATACATTTTGGACGTTGTGGGGCATAGTATACAATAACTAGGATAACATAAAGGCGAATTGGTACATTATAAGATACAACAGTTAGCACAATCCAAATATGAATGTGTGAGTTTTGTATATGTGTCATGAATGTGGAGACGTCTGTGAGGGTGTGTGTGTGTGTCTGTGTGGGAGGGTGTCAGAGTGTGAGTGTCTGTGCAAGGGTGTGTGTGTGTCTATGTGTGCCAATGAAATGTATATCTAGGTGTTATATACTATATTACTATCTGGTTCAAGACTATTGAACTGACCCTTGTACTTGGTTGCCCTGAATAATGCTAGACGTAAATAGGTGTTAATAGATCGGTATGATAACCTTGAACCGACTAAAACCGCACGCCGTCTCGGGTCTTCAGACACGGAGGTGTAAGGTGGCCCATAAGGTATTTCCCTCGCACCCTACTGACCCTGGGCCATCTCCGGTTTCAGTTTCGAGATGGCCCCCTCAGGTTTGGGATCCACGGTGTACTTAGTAGGTACCTACCGTATTCTTGAATTGAATAACTATTTGTTACCCTTGAGCCTTGTGGAGGATCATTGACTTGTTTAAATAAAAGATGTACATTTTTGTGCGTAACTTCCTTAACGGTATGCAAATCAAAATATACATTTAAATTCGTGTAGTTCTCAAAATACAATTCATAAGTGATGTGATGTTATTACTGACGCAGCCGTGAGACAAAAGAAAATTTAATTAATCATTCATCAACACATTGTGTCCATGCCATAAAATAGACAATAGAAAGCAAAATTACGTATACCATTTTTGTATAAGGTAACCTACAAACCTAAATCTGTAGGAAGTAGAGCTATATTGGCATATCTTGTAACGGGGCTTGGGGAAATACTTCCCCCACAAAATAAACAAATACAAAAGGTCACCTTCATGTAATTCATTCATACATATCTACATATGTGAAAACACAATTCAGTTCTCGCGCTTTGATAATAATATACGTAACAGTGTCTGCGTGTGAGTGTAATAATAACAGTAAAACAAATAGCCTTTCCTTTTTTATGATATCAAGTCATTTAACAGCTGTACAATTCACTTAATTATATTTTAGTTCCTATAGATGCATACCAGATATGTCAGTTTCACCAACAGAATCAACTTAACACTCTTTTAAGAGTTCTTAGAAATGCGAACCCCATTATACTATTCTCGGCAAACCCTCACAACTAAATATGTTGCGGATAGTTCGACGGTAGCGTTATGGGGGCCATATTCGTGACCCTTCTGCCGCTACAAGTTATTGTGCAATAGTGTACTGGTTTCAAGTCACGGCGCAATGGGGTTCTACTTTACAGAATCGCTGTATAAACTCCTTCATTTAAAGGGCATTAGTATCTGAAATTTTAAGGTTCTCTCCTGATGTAAGTGATGTAGGTCCATCTTACCCCTTCCGTATATTCTGAGTAGCATCCATGAGAATTGCATCATAGCATAACCCTTGATTTCAGTCAGGGCTATGGTGTTGTACATATCGAAGATCAACTGGTGTGCAGACAACTGCAAGTTGCATACATCTGCGTCTTCGTCCTGTAATAAAACAATATGAGATATAAGACTGATCATTATAATATTGAGGAGGGAAGCCTTACATGCACTCTCGGTTTAAGACCAAATTTCCACTAGACGATTAGGCCGGGGCTAGATCCGGTAGAATTGTACAGCCTTATAGCCGTATAGACTATATAAGGTGTCACAAAATTAGGTCTCTGAATTTGGTGAGATGACTTGGTATCGACAAAATATGTATTTGAAACAAAAAAAAATATCGGGTAAAATAAAAAATTAACATTTAAAAAAATAAATCAAAAAAACCACCAGCGACCAGCGTCACGTGACGCGACGAGCACACGTGACGCTGTAATTTCTGCAGACCCGAGACGGCGTGCGGTTTTAGTCGGTTCAAGCCCGACATAACCGCCCCCGCTGGCCGGCGGGGGCGGTTATGTCGGGGATCCGAGGGGATTTCCGCACGAAAAAAAAAAAAGGTACTTCCCACACATCCGCTTGCAGAATACTGTGAGGAGAAGGACTGCACGCCTACCACGTGCGTTAGTCGCTGGTGTTTTTTTTTTTTTTTTTTTTTAATTTTACCCGATAATTTTTTTTGTTTCAAATACATATTTTGTCGATACCAAGTCATCTCACCAAATTCAGAGACCTAATTTTGTGACACCTTATATACAATGTATAACACGCTTTACAGCCATTTCTACTCGTGATCCACCATGAAACCGTCTCATAGAAATGAAACCTTACGATGGCCACGGCTGAGGGTAACATAACATAACTTCATGCCTGAATCCCCGCAGCGGTAGGCAGAGGTGTATTACAAACCCACGATTCGCCAGTTATGTTTAGGTCCCAATGTAATAGGGGGCGAGCCTATTGCCATCTACCGGGCACATTACTAAGCGAGCGATAATAAACATTTATAATACACACATAACTACGAAACGTCAGAGGTGTATGCCCGGGGCGACTGGGGATCGAACTCGAGACCTCGTCTCGGCAGTCCGTTACGTACACCACTAGGCTATCACCGCTTTTTTTATAACTGAGGAGCTAACAACTGAGAATAACCTTCACCTAATTTCGATAGAAACATACAAAATAGAATGTTTATCAGAGTTGATTGAATCATTCTTGAACGAAGTGAAACTTTGCCTCTGCTTGAGGCACCCTCCGGAGCAGTAGACCGAAGCAGAGCTAATGTTCAATGTGGAATTTTCTATTAATGAAAAGTATTATTATAATTTATTCAAATATGTACAAACGCGTGTCATTGTTGGTCGGTTAGGTGATGGCATTTAGAGAATATTGCATGTAATATAACTTTAGATATCGGACAGCACAATAAATACCACTTACTTAATATTGACTTTTAAGTAACTTTAGTGTTGCATTTTCTACAGTTTGATAATCATATCAGTTGTGCCGGAGGCCTAACTCTTCTTCCCTTTTCCGATTTTGTCTTTTTAGGGTTCCTTATTCAAAGGGTAAAACGGGCCCTTACTACTAAGGCTACGCTGTCCGTCCGTCCATCTGCCAACAGGCTGTATCTCATGAACCGTGATAGTTAGATAGTTGACATTTTCACAGATGATGTATTTCTGTTGCCGCTATAAAAACAAATACTAAAAAACAGAATATAATAAATATTTAAGGGGGCGCCCATAAAACAAACGTGATTTTATTTGCTCGTTTTTTGCTCGGCATTGACAACGGCAGCATTTATCAGTCACGGTGACCGTTTTCCATAGGCCGTATGTTTGTTTTCGTATCATTGGGATAGGTACCATATCAGTGGTATAGGCTACATTCAGGACGCATTTATTAACTGTGTCAATATACTTGTACCCAAAAGGTTAAATCAAATTATGTTATAGGCTCAAGGTGCACAAGACTACAGGATGTTGAAATGAGTCATATGCAGCTGCCAGTATATATGCCTATATACCATAAAAATACGAATCAATGCACACAAACAAATAAATGTGTTACCACAAACAACAGTGATTCATTGTGTAATACCGTTATGTCTACAAAACGAACGAGGAACATGCCTATTATAGAAATATTTTTGAACTTAGCCGGTTTTTCCTAGTCATCTAATAAATTGTCGACAGTTTGTTCAATTTTACCGTAAATTTAATTTACTTACGATTTTATTTACGATTACCTTACATATTTTGTTATTAAACTGAACTAGTTGATAATTGTATCATCAATGAAGCGTCTCCATGTTTTCGAAGAACTTGCCGGAAGTCTATAATTTTTTTAAACTGACTTTTTATTTGTCAGATATCAAAAGCGTTAAACTGATTTTATCGTTGTCCGAATCAGACCATCCTATTCCGCATGCCTGGCATAAAAATATGCAAACTGACTCAGTTTGCATATTTTTGTGATTATATCAAAAGTTATTAGCATTATGTGTACGTGCTACAGCGTCAAATGAAACGCTTATAATATAATTCTTTTCTTTTTTTTATACCACCTAGGTGGCAGACAAGTACACGGGCCACTTGATGGAAAGATTTGTATGTTTGTAATCGATAAACTCTGTTGCTACTGAACCGATTACAAAATTCTTTCACCATCGAATGCTAAATTATCCCTGAGTAACATAGGCTAGTTTTTATCTCAATATTCCCACGAGTTCAGGACTACCGCCGGAGAATCGCGTGGCGATGCTAGTTACATAACAAAATATCTTTCTTTATTTGCTTTTTGTTTACCGTTTCATATTGGTATTGCGTGTTCGCAAGCCTACCTTAATTGTTTATTTTTCTATATAGCCTAGATTCGATTGAAAACAATGAAACCTCGTCACTATGCAGTGACGTTACTTAATCTTTTATTTGTAAACAGTTCTAAATTGACCAAGTCTTTAAAGATCGTAGATACCGTTTATTGATCCAGCCTAGCAAGCTAATTAATGCTGCAGATTACATAGTTTGACGTGGAATGTATAATTTCCATTGTAGGTATGTTTAAATCATGACATGGATATGCATACAGAAATTTACAATTAGCTAAAACTTATGCTAAACTACGAGTACTGGCTGCCTGACTGCCTCAATTATTTCTAACATAATAACAAAATAAAATAAAAGTTGCAGACCGACTTTATGAGCGTTCAGCCGAGACAGCGAGGGTATTGCATAAACGCGAATGAAATGTGATTAGTCTGTACTTTTATATAGTACAAAACGTCAACATAAGGTATTATAGTCCGAGGTAACTATAATATTAAACATATTATTGTACAGAAAATGTAAACAAATTGATTGTTTAATATTACACTGGTCATTGACACTGCCAAACGTTTCATCCAACGCTTATGGTTTACAAATCATAAGTATTCTCTACCGCACATTTTTAAATTATTTACCACTCGTTTACCTGTAAAACAGATCGGAACATATCCCCGTGCTCCAGAAAACCGTGGAGTTTCCTCACAGCCTGCGCTACAGATGATTTAGGATCCATTAAGATTGATTCTGCTTCATCCAACCAATCACGTACGGGAGCTGGGACACTAGCTGGGGAAGCTTGTCGTGTTACGAAATCCACAAAGTGCTTGTAGAAACCGTCGATAATACCCAACTTCTCCGACACCCTTGTCCATACCCACGACTTAAAAGTTATTCTCTTAGTCCTCGGTATAGATTCGATGTGTTTATTGAACGCGGTGAACGCCTTTGTTAACTCGACATCCCCTCCGAAACCGGAGTCTCTCCACTGAGGATCGGTCACATTTATCCACAATTCTTGTTCTAAATCGTAAAACTTTTGTCGCACTTGATCCACCTGCGTGAGCTCGGTGGCTACGGCTACAGCGAGCAGCGCAAAAAGCGCTGCGAGCCTCATAATTACACTGTAGTGAAATACGCTTTGTGACGCGGCACGAGTTACACTGACTGACGGTCGAGAAGTGAGCCGTGAGGGGCTTGCTGCCCGTACGCAGTGAGTGGGGTCGCATTAGTGAATCGCCACGCTCTTTGTCGATAAACGCTATCGATATACTACAAGAAATTACAACAAAGCGTTCCGTCACGCGTGATAGTTAGACAATTGAAAGTGGAACCATTAATGCGTTGTTAATTCCTTTTATTGTTATTTTATCCTCGTTTTTGTCGTTATAACGTTGTAGATCTATTTGTATTGTTCGTTTTATCGACTTCGCCGTGAGTTAAAGGAAGGCACTGGTTATTATGTCATTGTCGTGGCTGATAGATTAAACATCATTGTTGTTCAACCGGTTTTAAGTTGACATTGAAAAGTACAGCTGAGTCTTCAATGGCCTGGCATTGAGACATCGACTGACATAATTTTTTTGTAATATGTTTTTTTCTTTGTTATCTTTCCATTTTTAAATGATACATCGACAACGAATAGTTCCGCTCATAGCACCGCATCACTATAGACCCGCATGTTAATACTGTTAACTCTGCATCAGTTAACTTACACTTGTTTTGACCCTAAGGCAGATGCAATAAGATCTAAAATGGATAAATTTTACTTCTCTGAAAAAAAATGTTATTATTATTTGCTCATTATATTTGTATGCGGTGTCAGCTGGCGACTCCCGCGCAATGTCTCATTCTTATACGTAAGCTTTATCTTTTTAGACCCGCACACTCAAATATAGTTGTTTTCTTTGTCGAGTTCTCAGAACTGCCTGTTGTTTAAAGATGGTTCTCAATTTGGTCGCTGAAAATTTATCAACATTTAATATGAATTGGTTGCGACGTTTTTGTACTTGAATATTTTAGTGTAGAATAGGGATATCTTTATTGATAGCTTATGAGTTAGACGGCAGTTGCCCCCGTAAAAGCCAAAAAAGTGCCTCTGGGGCCATGGCTCCAAGGAGCAGACTTTGGAAGCAGCCGTGGCTGTATTTTGTTAGGGTCTGAGAGTGCCGGAGCCGTACATATCTTATCTTATTCCGATTCTCTTGAATCCCATCTGTAGGTGACATGTCCCAACACAACGCATGCCACTGGTGTTCTAAGCGTTCGTAGGCCACGATAACCAAGCTGGGGTGCGAGGCAAATGCCTTATGGGCCCCTTACACCCCGGCGTTTGAAGACCCGAGACGGCGGCATGCGGTTATAGTCGGTTTAAGTCCGTCATAACCACCATTCCGAAGGGATTTCCGCACAGGAAAAGAAAAAAAAAGCCACGATAACTATTTACCATCAAGGAACGTACGTCATTATCTTTTTAGAAGAGGTCATATGGGGTTACTTTTTTCGGTCAGCGTATGCGGAAGATAAATCCAGTGCCGAGTGTAGATAGATGAGTTCAGATGATCTAAACTTAAAATCTGAATGAAAATAATTAATTTAATTATATTTTATTTAAAATTTTTAAATATTTTTCTACATCTCAATAAATAGTTAAGCAGCATTTTTTTTTAAGAAATATAAATTACTTTGCTTAAAAACTATTTATTTTTTCATACTGAAAATTATCATCTTCTAATGATGCGGACTGTACGTTTCATTGTTTTAATACAGCCTACTAAGTATTTAAACACGTTTTCATGGAGAAATATGTATAGTCTTCGAAAAAAACATTGGCACTCCAGGAGTGCCAACAGAAGTGAAAACTTGAACAATTACGTGTGTATTTTTTTAATTATCAGGAAATATTTACAGAGATGTCAGTAACATAACAGTGTCGCTTATTCAATTGTTTTTTCCTACCTAAAATGCCCAACGAAATGCCTAAAGAAGTATTATTACTCACTTCAAAAAAAATCTCGATCTGAAAATGATCTACTTTTGACGCGAACTGTACTTTTCATTATAGTGACACGGGGCGTAGTGATATGCGTTATAAGGAAATGTCAATTATGGCATGTGCCCGTTCATGTATGTGCGTTTGTGTGCGTATGTTTTGTACACTGGTGACGCCATTAATAGTACTCGATTTCCCAGAAACAAACAGGTTATCATGTACTGGCTTCTAGGAAGTTCTGTAGGGCGGTTTTCACCATTTATGTATTTATCTGGTCTTGTTACACTCCTCGTTTGAAATAAAACTAATATTTATAGATTTTATTACGTTATGCTAAGCGTAAATATGATTATTATTTATATTAGGTATCTCGGGGTGCGAGGGATATGCTCTATGGGCAACCTTACACCCCGACGTTTTAAGACCCGAGACACCGTGAGGTTTTAGTCGGTTCAAGCCCGACATAACCGCTGGCCGGCGGGGGGTATCCGAAGGGATTTCTGCACGAAAAAAAAAGGTATCTAGGGTATTAGGGGTATATACCAAGATCTTCGAAGCCCAAGCCAGGCCTCACCCTCGAGGTTGTGTGATCAGACGGCAGTCGCTCCCATAAAAGTCAAAACAACCTAGAAAAGCCGGAGACCGGACCTCTGGCTCCAAAGTGCGAACTTTGGATGTGACTAGGATTGGTGCTCAGATGTAGCCCGACCCCACGGGGCGAGTCCGCGGTGGCGGTCAAAGTCCGCCGGTAACCCTGGGGTTATCCTATCGAGGACTTACCCGGGGTGCCCGGCAATGGAAACTTGTGAAAGACATTGTGTGGTTTTAGTCGGTCCGATTCCGGCACGCCCATCCGATCGTTGGCACCAATGGGGGGTTTCCACACATTAAAAAAAACCTCGTCTGCGTCCACTCCAATCTTAGTTCGTCAGATTTTGACCTTTGCTAAGACGTTACATATGAACAGTAGACTCCTCTGTGTAATAATAATAAGTTAATCTTCAATCTGACCTCATCTGGCTGACTTATTGCCGCTTATCGAATGCAACAGGCGGCCTATTGATCTGCATTATCTAACTAGTATTGACTGCAATTAATATTCAATTAGCTCGATTTAAATAGCACGCGAATTCCTACGTCTGAGCATGCTAAATGCTAATGTTAATTACTATTGTGTCTTTAATAAATACAATTCTTAATTTATAAATTCGCACGCGTGGAATTCTATTCCCGTCTCCGTTTACAGGGATAAAAAACCGTTAGTGTGATTGAGTAATAGTGTGGTAGATTGTGGTAGAACATTACTTTCCGTAGTACATTATAACTCAATGCAAACATCCAAACATCTACACAAAGTTTCACATCTATACTATTATAAAATTGTAAATTAGTTGTGTCTACATTGGAGATATTTAAAAAAATACTTGGGTTATGTTAAATGCACGATTCTGAGCACAAAAATATTTTATTTTGGATATTTTGTATGTGTGTCTGTTTATCTCTTACTCACTCATATATAACTGACTGGATTTTAATGCTGTTTTTTCTATTAAAAATGTCTTGGTCAGACGTAAAATCTGCCGTATGTTTGATTGCAATTGGTTTAGTAGAACCGAAGATATGACCAAGAAACGATAACAACCCCTCCACGCGGGCAGGGGCTTCAGCTAGTTTATAATAATAGGTCTTTACCTATGAAATTGCCGAAATTTTCTTACAAATTCATGTGTTCGTTATTCCTGTAATTTAACAGCTATTTCCATTATTTATATTTTGTTTGAAAGTTGATTTCTTCGATCTTCAAAAACAGTACTTCCTAAATGCTATCCATTTTGATGATAAATTTCGTATTACTTAACAGCTGTCACTTTTCAAAAATGTAATAAAAGTTGCTGTTTGTTAGCTTAATGTTGTCTCATTCATACACAAAAAAAATCATAAAAATTGGATTTTTCATTCCTAAAAAAAATGCAAAAATGTTAGTACTGAAAATTGGGTTTACTCCAATTTCTTCAAGAACCAAGACCTTTTTTTTTTTTTTTAGTGCGGAAATCCCTTCGGATGCCACCCCGCGTGCCAGCGGGGGCGGTTATGTCGGGCTTGAACCGACTAAAACCGCACGCCATCTCGGGTCTACAGACGCCGGGGTGTAAGGTTGCCCATAGAGCATATCCCTCGCACCCCGACTGACCCTGGGCCATCTCCGGTTTCGAGATGGCCCCCTCGGGTTTGGGAACCACGGAGTCCCCATCTTGCCCCGGTTTGGGGGAGGGGCGCTAGTCGCCCCACCGTCCCGGCCTGCTTCTGCTGGGGTGACAGGCGGCCTCACCCGCCACCCCCAGGCCTGCGCTCATGGAGGACGGAGGTCGTTAAGCGACCTCCGGCGCCTGAGTCGCCTGCTCATATGTAACGACCTAATATTAGTAGGATTGTGCGATTGTGATTTGACGGTGATTGAACTTCTTGACGTTTCTATCAAGTTACTGGCCGTGGTTACAGCATTTTTATCACAATCTTGTTAATCTCCGTAAACGCTTTTATAGGTCACCTACATTGCGACAGAGCTGTGTCAGTTTTTGTTGTTCGTACGAATGCGAGGCAGTAGGTACTCAGTACTAGTGCCCTCCTTCGAAGTGCGATGTACAAAACAACACATTAAATATGCGGTTACAACATAGCGCAATTATTTTTAATTAGTTAATTGTTCAACGAGGATTAGCGTGCTATTTGATCCATTTGTGTGCATGCTAATTAGTCCAACACTACAACTGATAGATAAATGCAATGTCATGTCAATAACTAATAACGATATACAGATTGAGTGCGTTCAGTCTATTATTGTGAACATTGAAAAAACTATCATTGCACAAGAAATGAATTATTTTTAGGGATTTTCTTTAGAAAAGCCCTATTGCTATCGAGTTGTCGTCGACGTCGTTGCTAATTTTCTGTCACGGTTTTGGGTATGAAGGAGATGAGCTATCGAGTTGCTGTTTTCGGTAATAGATTCGTGTTGGGGTGAACCATTGCAAGATAAAGAAAAAATCGCAAAAAAAAATTATCGCAAAATCGAAAATCCCTTGTATTCGGCTGAGCTCGTCTCAGGAATTCAACTTGTTTATACTACTAGGGTAGAAAAAAATGACGGTTCCACTGAAAGTAAGTAGATACCGTGGCCGTTGATACGTGTAACACCGAGTGAATTGAAGCAACTAAAAGTTGTCCGCTGACGCAATATTTCATCAAAAGTGTTTCGAAGAGGGATGTAGGTTTGACTCCCACCTAACATGCATTGTTTGAAAATGATGACTTTAATCGGTCAAGGTAGATCAATCGGTTAGATAAAAACGCACATACTTTTTTTTCTACGACATAATTACAAAACGCCACCTAGACCTAAAGTTAGCATAGCTTATGATGTGGGTTTTATATTTAAGATTCACATCACTACATATTATAAAACAAAATCCTCCGGCGCATCTGTCTGTCTGTTAGCGATAAACTCATAAACTATTGCACCGATTTTCATGCGGTTTTCACTAATGGTGATATTAATTATAATAATTTAGTATATAATTTGAAGCGGCGATAGCCCAGTGGCGTACGTAACGGACTGCTGAGACGAGGTCTCGAGTTCGATCCCGAGTCGCCCCGGGCACTCACCTCTGACTTTTCGTAGTTACGTGTGCATTAATAAATGTTAATTATCGCTCGCTTAATAATGTGCCCGGTAGATGGCAATAGGCTCGCCCCCTATTACATTGGGACCTTAACATAACTGGCGAATCGTGGGTGTGTAATACGCCTCTGCCTACCCCTTCGGGGATACAGGCGTGAAGTTATGTCATGTTATAATTTGTCAAGTTTTTGTAAACATTGGCTGAAATATAATGATATTTGTTCGAGGTATCAGAAAAAAATAAACTGTCTGGTAATAAGCTTTCAACGAAAACGCTGCCTGCCTAAACACTTTGAGACGTAACAATGTATGGTGGAATTGTGTATCTTATGTCTTATATCTTATCAATGGATTGTGTATCTGTTGTGGTGCTGTGGAGTAGCGGCAATGGGATCAGAATTCCACGTGGGTGAAACCGCGGTCAAAAGCTAGTATTAAAAAAAAACTAAATACACAATTCGAGTACATATACCAATAACCAAGCGAAACCAATAATAAACCAAGCGCCGGTAGCTTAGTGGTTAAGGAGTCGGACTTGAGATCGAGAGGTCCCGGGTTCAAATCCTGGCCATTGCAATACTGACGTAAACCCACTCCTAATACAAGCAATTTAGCTTAGCTGTAGGGGTTGACAGGAATACTGGTAGTATAGTATTCTCTTTAAAAGAAAATGCCAAAATACATACCTACTCATGCATACAAATATTTAAATTCAGCAGCCGCAGCCAGCGAACCCGCAACCTCTAGCGTATCTTTATTTATTTATTTTTTTCGTGCGGTAATCCCTTCGGATACCCCCCCGCGTGCCAGCGGGGGCGGTTATGTCGGACTTGAACCGACTAAAACCGCACGCCGTCTCGGGTCTACAGACGCCAGGGTGTAAGGTTGCCCATAGAGCATATCCCTCGCACCCCGACTGACCCTGGGCCATCTCCGGTTTCGAGATGGCCCCCTGTAGTAGTCAACCGCTCGACCGTCACGCCACAGATCATTAATACCTAATAAATTAATAAAATATACATTATGTAATATTATTTAATATTTTTTGAAATAGTTTCTCACAGTTTTTATAGACTAGCTGTGCCCGCGACTTCGTCCACGTGGATTTAGACTTTTAAGGTTTTAATTCTTTTGTGCGGAACATTATTTCTTTAAAAAAAATAAAGTACTCTATGTTACGCCTTATAATATTACCTATCTGTCATTGAAGGTCCCGTCAAAATCGGCCCAGCCGTTCTAGAGATAAATAACCGAATTCAAACAGCTAGAAAGACGTTAAAAAATTTGAAAAATCGCCTTTTTATTACACATCGTGCCTTTTTTTTTCGTGCGGAAATCCCGTCGGATAACCCCCTCCTGTAAGGGACTGGTCGCAGGTTTCATTTCTCTGGATGTTCACAATGTTATTTTAATATTAAAAACAAAGACTACTACTACTATTATAAAGAATTAATCTTAACTGGCAAAACGTGCTAAACACTGAAACGCAGTTCCTGAGTGCTTTATCAGCGTTAACACAAAGTAAATATATGTAGAATTCATCTATTTTATTCTTGTTAACATGTTACTCGTATCACTTGCAAAATATTGTTTCATAACATAACTTCACGCCTGTAGCCCCGAAGGGGTAGGCAGAGGTTTATTACACACCCACGCTTCGCCAGTTATGTTTAGGTCCCAATATAATAGGGGTTGAGCCTATTGCCATCTACCGGGCACATTACTAAGCGCGCGATAATAAACATTTTTAATACCCACATAACTACGAAAAGTCAGAGGTGTGTGCCCGGGGCAACTGGGAATCGAACTCGAGACCTCGTCTCGCCAGTTCGTTACGTACACCACTGGGCTATCGCCGCTTTGCATTGTTACTTTGTTATAAATGCAAATGGACAGACGTCCTTATTAAATGAATACGGCAAAGTTGTTATCGTACTGATATTATTGTATAGAGAACAGTGGTTGATTATCAGGCCGAGCAATTTTGTTGGGATATTCTCAGTAACACCACAAAGTTCAATTGTCGGTTTCTAGATTGAGATATTGAAGTTGAGTCTAGTCACCGCCGGCAACCCTGGGGTTATCCTTTCGAGGGCTTACCCGGGGTATCCGGCAACGGACACTTGGGGAGGACACCGTGCGGTTTTAGTCGAGACACGACATAACCACCCCCGCTGGCCGGCGGGGGGGTATCCGAAGGGATTTCCGCACGTAAAAAAAAAACGCCTACTTCCGCAGTTTCGTTCTGCACACTGTGTATAAAGGCTACTTTCCACTTTGATTAGTGCGAGTGCTGGTGATTAGTGATTAGTACAAAACACGTGCGGACCGCAGTTGATTAGTGCGAGTGATTAGTAATCAGCGTAGTAAAGTGGATAGAAGCGTTTTCTATATTTCTGCGAGTAGCCGCGTCCCGCGCGCCCTTCCATCCCCTTCACTCGCAGCATGCCTGCTACTAAACACGTTTGGACATGTTTTGTTTAGTAGTTAGTGTTCGGTTACACCCCCCCCCCCCCGCCGGTCAGCGGGGGCGGTTATGTCGGGTTTGAACCGACAAACGCGCCGTCTCGGGTTTTCAGACGCCGGGGTGTAAGGTTGCCAAAGCAAATCCTTCACACCCAGACTGACCCTGGGCCATCTCCGGTTATAGATGGCCCCCTCGGGTTTGGCAACCATGGCGTCCCCGTCTTGCCCCGTTTTGGGGGAGGGGCGCTAGTCGCCCCACCGTCCCGGCCTGCTTCTGCTGGGGTGACATGCAGCCTCACCTGCCACCTGCCACCCCCAGGCCTGCGCTCATGGAGGACGCAGGTCTTTAAGCGACCTCCGGCGCCTGAGTCGCCTGCGAAGAGAATTCGTTCTTTGGTTAAATATTCAGAGCAACTAGACTAGTTATACTAGAGTGGCTGTTCAGAGCAAAAAAAATGGTTCAGATTTTTGTATTCTACAATAGTCAACTTTGGCGCCACTTTTTGTCGCTGTCATAGCCACAGGTTATGTTAAATTTATTTTTCATCTCTCCTGCTCGGAAAGTTTAATTTTCATGGGTAGGTAGCCGGGTGGAAAGTAGCTTATTTCATCCCTAGGGCGGAAAAGTATTTTTTTTTTAATTTTAAGTTATGCCATGGAGTCCATGATAATAAGTGACGTCATAATGCCTTGTATCATGACTTTTTTTTTTACATGGCCGCTTAGTTGCACATCTCGTGACCAACTCGATTGCAATATAACCAATAGATTCGATTTTCATAACTTTTCTAGGCAGTATGTACGTGAATTATAACTTTTTTTTTTCAGAATAAAAAAAAACAATTTAAGTTTGCTAAAGAATTAGCGAGAAAACGAGATTAAATATAAATAAATACCTTGTGTTAATTGTGGTTAAAAATGGTTTCAGAAAGTGATTCTAGTGACTTGGATATTAATTCAATTCCCGATGAGATTAAAGAACAGGCAAAAGCTATTGTTTATAATCTATTTCAACAGTATATAATTTATTTAATCTATGTTAACTGATTATCAATATACCTGTTTCATTAAATGTGTGTGTAGTATTTTAATTTCCTCACATAGTAGAAATGAAAAGTAGAGTGTTTACCTCGGGTGAATGTCACCATTTCACCCTCGAACTATTGGCGCTCTCATTTCGTTCGAGCGCCAGAAATATCTCGGGTAAAATGGCTGACTTTCAACCCTTGTGTAACAATCTACTATTATATGAGATCTTCATCTGTCATCTGTGAAGTAGTCTTGGCGCCAAAGTTGACTATTGTAGAATACAAAAATCTATACCAATTTTTTTGTTCTGAACATTGTTCAGTCTAGTATAACTAGTTTAGTTCGTCTAACCCAACAAACACGCAGTCCTAGATCGCTTCTAAGGAGTTGTTTTCTTGTAATCAAAAGGTTGTTTCTTTCAACCTTGTGTAATAACATTAAAGTTTACATCCTACTAATATTATAAACGCGAAGGTTTGTGAGGATGTATGTATGGATGTTTGTCACTCTTTCACGTAAAAACGGTTGAACTGATCCGGCTAAAATTTGTTACGGGAATAGATTATAGTCCGGAATAACACGAGCTACTTTTTATCCCGGGAATAGGTTCCCATAGGTTGCGGAAACGGGATCAGGATTCCACGCGGGTGGAGTCGCGGGCAACAGCTATTTATATATATACTTTACTTATGCTTGGTCTATTGATGATGAATAATAAATAAATAAATAACAAATATTCTATAAAAAAAACTGTTTAAAAATAATAATATAATAATAAATAAATATTCTACGACATTCTACACAGCGCTTTCTAGACCCAAAGTAAGCATAGTTTAACTAGCTTGTGTTATGGGTTCCAGAATGCGGATAAACATACTTATATACTTTTTTTGTGTAAATACATACATATTATACATAGAAACACCCAGACCAACGCAAATAGACATATTCATGCATAAAAATATTTGCACCGAGCGGGAATCGAACCCGCGCCCCCTGTCGTAACAGTCGAATGCACTACCGCTAAGCCACAGAGGCCGTCACTGAAAATGACTGTAAAGTTATTCATTGTTTCCGTAGTTCGCAAGAATTACGGTAAATGGCTCCAGCGTCGCCTTAAGACGTATATAATATATCGGAGAATTTCGAATATCTGGGACGTGTCTAGATAGCTCAGCTGGTCAGAGCATTCCCCCTGTAAGGGACTAGTCGTGGGTTCAAGTCCCGTTCTAGATGTTCTCTTTTTCCGATCTAAATCTTCAGAAATATTTTAGAACATAATGTATTTATTATACGTCCGCGTCTAGACTAAGCATAGATTGTAATAAGAATTCAACATACCTAAATACTAATCCAAATAGCCATATTGATAATATAATTTGCACTGAGCAGATATCGAATCCCCATCCTCTGACGTAGCAGTTCAACGCACACCGCCAAGAAACACATCATCGTCACAATAATGTTTTCATATTGAAGTACCAAGTTATCTAAAATGCGTACTATCATATCCTGTGTTACAATTGAACAATACATACACTATTAAACAAATAAATTTAACAGAAAATAGAATTTTAATTCTACTTCCTTTCGTAAACCAATGATAATATCCAACCGAAGAAGGTCAAGTTAACGCCGGTCGTTCATCAACGTGAATTGAACACCAAGGCTGTATTTGTTGCTGCCAGTGTTATTAGAGCTCTCCAACCCAGACGGAGTTACTTGACCCTTATAATGAGTCATCCTTACCCGTTAGCAAATGCTCCTCAGCTTGACAATGTGTGGTAATTTATATTTTCTGTACAATAACGGCTTGTGGATAGCGTTTGTTCTTTGTTACTATAGTGTCAAAGAAAATTGCCTGGTAGAAATCAGTGCCTATAAACGACTACCCCCCCCCCCCCCCTTCCCCCAAACCGGGGCAACACGGGGATACCGTGGTTCCCAAACCCGAGGGGGCCATCTCGAAACCGGAGATGGCCCAGGGTCAGTCAGAGTGCGAGGGAAATGCTTTATGAGCAACCTTACACCCCGGCGTCTGCAGACCCGAGACGGCATGCGGTTTTAGTCGGTTCAAGCCCGACATAACCGCTGGCCGGCGGGGGGGTATCCAAAGTGATTTCCGCACGAAAAAAAAAAGAAAAGGAAGGTATATAATGCTTCTAGCACTCTCAGAAATCGTATTAAATGCAGCATACAGCTACTTGAGAGTGTGACACTCCCTCGGTCGAATCGCCCGCCCTCCCGTTTTACTAGTATTATAAGTGTAAAAAGTTTGGATTCATGAATAGATGTTTGTTACTCAATCACGCCAAAACGGCTGAACGGATCTATATGAAATTTGGCACAAAGATAGATTATAATCTGGAATAGCAAATACGCTTTTTCCGGGATTAGGTTCCTTTGGGCCGCGGGAACGGAATCGGTATTTTCCTCGGGTAGAGTCACGGGCGACAGCTATTTAAATCGAATCTGTAAAAACATTATGATGATAATTCAAAATGTCAGTGCTCCTGCATGAGAGGCGTCATTGCGGGTGTCGACAGTTCCCCCACCCGCTGCGTGCCACGCTTGTTAAAAACCGGATCAGCGAAAGAATTCACCTCAGTCGGCCACTTCCACAGTTTGCAAATTTGACCATCAGCCATTCGTTTAGGCCGGATAAATTTGTAATACACGGTTCTTCTGAGAGTAATTCGTGTGTTGCAATTCGACTTCCTGCGTTGCGTTTCGTTCTACTGCCAAGTCGTTTTTGTATGCAAGAATATGTATTGGTGTTTACGAACAAAATGTATATAAAATGTGTTTATCAGTTTCCTAGAATCCATATGTAAAACTATGCTTAACTTGGGTCTAGATGGCGCTTTTTAACTTTTGATAGAATATAATATTTATTACTAGCTGACCCAGCAGACTGACTGACTGACAACTGACTCAATCGAGGCAGTACGAAGTCTGCTGGGTCAGCTAGTAATAAATATTATATTCTCTCTAGACCCAAAATACCTTATGGGCCACCTTACACCCCGGCGTTTGATGACCCGAGACGGCGTGCGGTTTTAGTCGGTTCAAGCCCGACATTACCACGGCCGGCCGGCCGGCGGGGGCGTATCTGAGGGAATATCCGCACGAAAAAAAAGGTAAGTACATTTAAAATTAAACCCCATGACTTTGCAAATGCAGGTGGGTTGTGTTGAATTATGGCTGACCGATTTGAGACACACTGTACAGTACAGAATCTATAGTTAAATAGTACTTGTCAAGGGTTCTAAGTGTCTAGTGTGAGTTTTTGTATCCCTCGATTCCCATTCGTTCGACGGCCTCTGTGGCGCATTCGACTGCTACGACAGGGGGCACGAGTTCGATTCCCGCTCAGTGCAAATATTTGTATGCACGAATATGTCTATTTGCATCGGGCTGGATGTTTCTACTTATAATATGTTGTATTTACAAAAAAAAGTATATAAGTACGTTTATCCGCATTCTGGAACCCATAATACAAGCTAGTTAAACTATACTTACTTTGGGTCTAGAAAGCGCTGTGTAGAATGTCGTAGTATTTATTCAGCAAATTATGGCCGGACCGTATTTTTTCGCTTGGAGCATATTTGCGGCGGCCAGGCACGGGATGGTCGCAATACCAAAAATTACTATTCATTAAAAAGTAAACCGTTTTTATACTTCTTATAAATAAACAGATATGATTTTGTAAAGTGAAAAAGTCGACTATTCAGGGCATCCACCCTACCAACTTGAAGAAAATGGCAGTCGCAATGATAGCGTCACTCACAGCGGTGACCAAACGTGTCCGGACGTTTTGTTGCACTGTAACCCACACTCGCATGTTTCGATTTTCACTTTGAATGATCGACTCTCTAAACTCAGGGACAACGTCACTCATAATACTTTTACACAGCTCGCACTAGGCACTCTGTTTCTACAGGTGACCAGGACCACCAAAGTACCAATGCGATTGTTTTTTATTGTAGCCTCAAAAATATACGCGATTTCACCACTACAAATGTGTATAGGTCTATAGGTACCGCTTACCGTTGGGAGTTATAAATAAATATTGGGTACAAAGCACACAACGCCATCTAGACCCAAACTAAACAGAGCTTGTTATATGGGTTCTAGAATGCGGATAAACATACATCAATACTTCTTTTTGTAAATAAATACATAATATACATAGAAACACGCAGACCAATGGAAATATATATATATTTGCACTGAGCGGGAATCGAACCTGCGACCTCTGACTTAGCAGTCGAACGCACTACCGCTACGCCACAGAGGTTGTCAGTTTGATACGTTAGTGGTATAGAAATGAAACATTTTGATCATAAATGTAAATTATTTGAAACCGCTTTTAAGGCCGTTCAGCTGTGTGCAAAGGTTCTTAAAAGTGAAAGTAAACATAACGGTATCGCTAAGTTGGCATTTGCTTTACTTTAAGACAGATTTATTCTTGAGGCTATTTTAAAACAATTTGCATATAAGCACACGGTCCACGTTATCAACTTTGGGTAAGTGGCTACCGTGTCCTAAGAACACTTCTAGTGTCAGAGAGGTTACTTATGCTTGACTGACTGAACACTGCAGAGAAAAGACTTTTCGTTCTTTGACAATCTCACTAATTGAACATAGCATAAAGTTAGTAGTATTAGCTTCACCTATTCGTGTTAAGACCTAAGTATATGTTTATTTCAAGGACAATGCCAATCGGTTAATTCAAAAATGTACTAGGTAATCATTTAAGAGAAATACTAAATAGGAAATGGCGGTGTGAGGTGCTCTATAAGATCTTGTTCTTTGGGTTCCAAGCCAACCTCATCTGCTTGATGGTGCCTGCTGGCTGACGCTGTCGGACTTGAACCCACTAAATCTGCACGCCATCTCGGGTCTTCAAACGCCGGGGTATAAGTTGGTCCATTACGCGTTTCCCTTGCACTCCGGCTGACCAAGGGCCATCTCCGGTTTCGAGAAGGCCCCCTCGAGTTAGGGAAACACGGTGTCCCCATCTTACCCCCTTAACCTTAAGATGACTAAATACTAAAAGGGGGAAATTTTAATCAAGGAAATTATTTAAGCAAAACGTGCTAACACAGTTTTATTTGAGGTTATTGGAAGGCAACAAACATTATCAATGAAGTAAAGTGAATCACGCAACATTTGTCATTGAAAATGTGCCTCTTTTGTGTTATAATACAATGTGTACCCGCATCATGACTCGAGTAAATTGACCCTCTGTTATTACTTACATCCGTATAATAAAGACAAAATAAAAAATCCTCTCCTGGTAAGTATTTTTCATTAAAGAAACCTCGATTTTGCATTTTAAAAAACATACTTTCTCGAATTTTCGTTAAAGCAATCATGCCAGCATTATAAAAAAGAATTGATTAATTAAAGCTTTCAAGTTGATAAACAAACCTTAAAGTGTTCAACAAGGATTTTGAAGAGTCCTTGCCCTAATAAGTTCTTGTGAGGCGGCACCACTATCGAGTGAATTCGCTCCAGCAACCCTGGCAGAGCACCATTATCATGAGACACACACCGAGAGGCGAAGTCCTCCAAGGTACTCTTCTCTAATCCCGTTTGTATTTCTACATATTCCCGCATCTTCCTATTAGACCACGACACTCTACTCAATAAATCCGACATCTCGTGCAATAGCAGCTCTGTTCTCGTTGCCCTATGTCCATTTCTAGATATCTTCACCGCCAATTCTCCAAGAGACTGCACACTGACTTCCACTCGATCAAGTGTGCGCGAGATTTGAGCAATTTTCTGGAGAATCTCCCTTTCTTTCTTGTGAGCATACGGTATTGCCACCCCTTCACTGGCGTTAAACGGCTGGCCGATGACATCCCAGGAACCGATAATTTCTTGCCCTATTTCTTTGCCGATGTGTATGATATCAACGACGTCCTCGACTGAAAACGCGCGCGTTGTTGTTGCGAGCGCGAGCACCACGAGAAAGCTGCGGACGCGTCGGACGGACATGGCGGCTGACGCACACCCACTGATGTAGCGCGGCCCGAGGTCGTAGTGTTGCCAATGCGCGGCACAAAATTACCACTGAATTTTAGTTTGAGATTCTATAATTCGAATTGAGTGAGCTTATGTGGTACACGTTCTGTGAATATTGCAGCACAACTGGTCGATGACTCATTATAATGTTCTGTGTATTGAGCCTCAAGCTCGACCTTGAGCTTGACAGAAACTGGTTTAATACATAGTGAGCCAGCAATATACATTACCATTACCTACTTTATTTTGTAAAGGCTGTGACTAAGTTATTTAATTTTGTGACCGTCTTAAAATTTAATTTTTTTAGGCCCCGTGTATCAGTTAGGGGCGAAGGATCCAAGTAATACGAATCCAGTCGGCTTACTATCTCAGATTTACGTACTCATACAAACATGCATAGGTAACTACAGGTCAAAAATATAACCATACTTCTTGGTTTCGCCGCAGTCGGGTAACATATATAACCACGTCCCACAAAATGTAAAAAAGCACCAAATGGGCAACACTGGTTGCCAAGTAAACAACGAAACACCGGTTCGTCGCTCTTCGTGTCAACAACAGTTTAGTAACACTTTATCTCATCCCGCTACCCCCATATTTTACATAATTATACATACATTTTAATTTACATAATTTTACATAACCTCTGTGGCGTAGCAGTAGTGCATTCGACTGCTACGACAGGGGGGCGCGGGTTCGATTCCCGCTCAGTGCAAATATTTGTATGCATGAATATGTCTGCATTGGTCTGGGTGTTTCTATGTATAATATGTATGTATTTACAAAAAAAACGTATATAAGTATGTTTATCCGCATTCTGGAACCCATAACACAAGCTAGAAAGCGCTGTGTAGAATGTCGTAGAATATTTATTTATTATTATTATTAATGTTATTACTATCACAAACGGTTCAGCAATAGGAAACCTATTAATTGTATTATACTCTGTTGCAATAATTCAAGTTATATCGTAAGTAAATAACTTACGCGGGTCGACTTACAAATCATTATTTTTGCTAAAAAACAAGTTAGGCAGAGTTCGAATTAAGAGTTAGGTTAGGTTAGTTATGGTTCTTTATTCAGAAGAATGAACATTTAGTATCAAAACTATTTTGCCCGAACAAGGAATCGAACCTGGGTCCTCGTGCATATAACTTGCTTTCGCTGCTATTGGGTCAGCGAATGAATGTCGTACAAATCGATATTCCATATTTTTATTGTCTCGAAACTAAAATTATCTTGCGTATTCCTATCATGCCTATCACATTTTTTCGAAAGTAAGCAAACAGAATACTTAGCACGTGTTTACATCCTGGCACGAGTGAGTGAAGAATGGCATGTTTATCTCCTCCACGGTAAATATCTCTATGTACATCACCTTTGAAGATTATATAACAGTCGAAATATAGTCTATGACCAGAAATTCTATCTTGTCTTTACAACACGAAGAGAGAAGTAGAATGAGTTTACACAGAATTCCCTAAGCTTTGTTGATTTGTTACACTATGTTGAATAGGGTGACCTATTCAATAAATTGTAAACAATTATAAAATTTGTATCTATTCCACCTTACTAGCTATAAGTTTTCCGTAAATATAAAAACTGCTTAACTGCAATGGCGGATATAATAACATAACATAACTTCACGCCTGTATCCCCGAAGGGGTAGGCAGAGGTGTATTGCACACCTACGATTCGCCAGTTATGTTTAGGTCCCAATGTAATAGGGGGCGAGCCTATTGCCATCTACCGGGCACATTCTAAGCGAGCGATAATCAACATTTTTAATACACACATAACTACGAAAAGTCAGAGGTGTGTGCTCAGGGCGACTGGGGATCGAACTTGAGACCTCGTCTCGGCAGTTCGTTACGTACACCACTGGGCTATCGCCGCTTATAATACATCCCATTTAAAAAGCACTCTGCGGCAGTGAATATTTTTATGTTATTATTGTGGGTGCTTCCGCTCTGCCCCCCTAACCCTCCCCACTAGTTGGCCAAACTGCAATGTTAAAATTGAATTGTATGTTACAAACATCAGAATGAGGAACCACCTTTTTCGAAGTCGGGTAAAAATAGGGGCAACGCAAAAAAAAACCCCGTTTTGTGAATTGTTTCCATGTGCTGCAAGTGAATAAAGTGTAATAAAAGCAGATATCTACAGGTACTATTATAAAATGTACTTTGTAGATATTAAAAAAAACTTTTTTTTATCGAATTCTTGTGTTTGTCTGTTTATCTATTTGTTTGTTTGTTCGCGATGGACGCAAAAACTACTGAAAGACCTTCGCGCATGTGAAGCCCCGGGCATCAGGTAGTAAAAAAAAATCTTAAATACCTCTGTCACAAACGATTGCAGCATCTCGATGAGTCCTTGGTTCTTGAACAAGGGGACGATCAAATTATGGATCCTTTCCATGACGCCTTTAGTAGCTCCGGAATCCAAAGACACGCACCATTCGGCATAGTTCTCCAAAGTGTCAGGTTCCAACGTCTCGTGGTGATCTACGTTTTGCTGTATTTGCATTTCGATCGCAGACAGAGCATTTAAGTAGTCGGTCCATTGTATAAGTCTCATTTCCAGTTTTTGCGATCTTTTTCTAGCTGTAAATAACATAAAATAAAAGTTGATATAATAAAAAACATAACATAACATAAACTCACGCCTATATCCCCGAAGGGGTAGGCAGAGGTGCTAGCACCCACATTTCGCCAGTTTATGTTTAGGTTCCAATGTAATAGGTGGCGAGCCTATTGCCATTAACCGGGCACTTATAAACCTGCGGTAAATACACACATAACTTCGAAAAGCATCGAAAAATCATTGGTGTGTGCCATGGTGAAACCTGGGATCGAACCCGAGACGTCGTCTCAGCAGTCCATTACCCATACCACTAGGCTACCGCGTTATAATATAAGCAGTAAATAATAGGTTTTTACCTATGAAATTACCGATATTTTCTTACAAATTCATGAGTTCGTTTTTCCTGTAATTTAATAGCTATTTCCATTATTTATATTTTGTTTGAAAGTTGATTTCAAGATTTTACAACTCTGTATTAAATTTTTGTTTGTATTGGCCGCTTGATAAATTAATTAAATAGCGGCGATAGCCCGGCGGCGTACGTAACGAACTGCTGAGACGAGGTCTCGAGTTCGATCCCCAGTCGCCCCGGGCACACACCTCTGACTTTTCGTAGTTATGTGTGCATTAATAAATGTTAATTATCGCTCGCTTAATAATGTACCCGGTAGATGGCAATAGGCTCGCCCCCTATTACTTTGGGACCTCAACATAACTGGCGAATCGTGGGTGTGTAATACACCTCTGCCTACCCCTTCGGGGATACAGGCGTGAAGTTATGTTATGTTAAATTAATTCGATCTTCAAAAACAGTACTTCCTAAATGCTACCCATTTTGGTGATAAATTTCGTATTACTTATCAGCTGTCACTTTTCAAAAATGTAATAAAAGTTGCTGTTTGTTAGCTTCATGTTGTCTCATTCATACACAAAAAAAAATCATAAAATTTGGATTTGTCATTCCTAAAAAAAATGCAAAAATGTTAGTACTGAAAATTGAGTTTACTCCAATTTCTTCATGAAAAACGGCAATTTCATATGGAACGACCTAATATTTGTATGAACTGGCTTTTGTTCTTATGACTAGGATTTTACAGACACGGTCAGTCAGCAGTGTTACCAGTCGCATCCGGGCTTTTATGTCGTAGATCGGGGTTCGTTTCCTCCTCATTTTGATTCGGCTTATTGCGGATTTTATGGGAGCTACTGCCATTTGACCTGCTGACTCCGAGAGGAAAGCTTGCCCTCAGACCCTCTTCCGTCAATCAGCAGGTGTTCCGACTTGCAGGTGACTCCATATTATACAGATATGATCAGTGTTGGAGAAAAAGAAATGCTCAATTAAGTTGATCAAAATTAGCTTTTGCTATCGGATCACAATATTATAATAAACATACTGTTTAACCCCCGACGCAAAAGGAGAGGAGTTATAAGTCTTACGTCGATGTCTTTTTGTGTGTGTCTGTCTGTGGCATCTCAACTGTAGCTGTCAAACAAATCGACCGATTTCGATGCGGTTTTTTCAATTTGAAAGCCAGTTTCCTTACGGTGGTTCTTAGCTATATTTGGTTAATATCGGTCCAGCAGTGTTAGAGTGTCAGCTATATTCCAAAAATGATGTAAGGCCTTTTTGCGTATGATTACTCGTTAAGGAGTGTTCCTTAAGCTATAAGTATTTTTTTGCGTAGGAGGTTTTTTATAGTTTTAATTTAATGGTATTTTATAATTTTGGTGATTTTGCTGCGAATTTCGACACAGCAAAAGCGCTTTTTACATTCTACTGATGTGAAAAAAAATAACTCTTACCTTGTTCCATCAAAATCTGTAACGTAGGATTAGACGTAACAAGAGAATTGATGGTGACTCCATCCTGTAATATTCTTTTATGAAGTTCCCTTATTACTGATGGTTTAGGAGTGGTTACATAATATGACCAGCTATCGTCTTCCGTTGACTCGTTGGTGATATCTTCCCCTATATCTAACAATAGCGCACCATGGATGGAAATGGTGACGCCGATAAACAAAATGACAATAAAGTTACTGCGTCGGGCCATCGTCCCGGCTGTCTTGCTACTAAATCTATATTCATTTATATAATGCCAACTTATCAAGAGGGTCAGGTGTCTGTGACCCCCCTTATCCGAGCGTTCCAGCTCATGTTTTGTGCAAACGTGCTTATACAATTATATGTGTGCGAATACAAGATTTGATTGCAAGGTTCTGTATATAAAGTCCTACATATAAGCCTATATAAGCTATATATATATTATATATAGTATTATATATATATATATATATATATATATATATATATATATATATATATATATATAATACTATATAAGCCTAGTGGTATGGGTAATGGACTGCTGAGACGAGGTCTCGGGTTCGATCCCAGGTCTTACTATGGCACACACCAATGACTTTTCGATGCTTTTCGAAGTTATGTGTGTATTTGTCGCAGGTTTATAAGTGCCCGGTTAATGGCAATAGGCTCGCCACCTATTACATTGGGACCTAAACATAAACTGGGCAAATGTGGGTGCTAGCACCTCTGCCTACCCCTTCGGGGATATAGGCGTGAGTTTATGTTATGTTATGTAATAATATATTATAAATGTGAAAGATTGTAAGTTTGGGTGTTTGTTACTCAATTACGCTCTAACGGCTGAACGGATCTGGCTGAAATTTGCTACAGGGATAGATGTCTCATCATGATAATCTGGAATAATACATAGGCTATTTTATCCCTGGAATAGGTTCCCTTGGGTAGCGGGAAATGGATCAGAACTCCACGCGGGTGAAGCTGCGGGATAATAATAAATAAATATACTAGAACAAACATATTACAGTTTTTTTTCTAAATATACGTATTATAGAAGCACCTAGACCAATGCCAATAGCTATTACATGCATACAAATATTAGCATTGAGCTGAAATCGAACCTCTGACTTAGCAGTCGAGACTGATTGAAGTATGAAGTGCATGGTGAAGGCTTTCCTATCGAGGTGAAGGTGGTCAAATGGCGGTCGCTCGCGTAAAAGCCAAAATAAACAAACTGGACTCCAAAATGCAAGGTTTAAATGCAACCGCAGTTGGTACTGGGATGCTGATGAATCATGAACCAACAATATTTGCCACTTATATTACCTACACAGCATATTATGCTTTATGTTGACTTCCATAAACGCCAAAATAGCTACAATCAAAACAATCTAGAAACTATATTTTGATAGCTGTCGTTTAGTTTTGGGTGTCTACAAATCGATTGTGAGAATAACCGATTGCAGCAGATTTGCCTCTGTGAAACCCCGCTTGTGCCTTAGGCAGCCGGCGGGTGCGCGCCCCTTCAAACCTTATTTTCATAACCTTAACGTATGAAATTGCGTGTGTATCGTTTACGAAAGGATTTGGCACGAGTTGAGCTATACTATAAGCCATAAGAACACTCGTGGTTAAGCAACACCCTTGCAAACATACGATTTGTCATATGAACCGATTAATTTTTACCAACGTAACGATTAAAATGTAACAACACTAAAATTCCATAGTGAAAATGGTAAGAACGTAGCCTTTTAAGGACGTTTCGCAGAAATAATGAATCCCGTCATATTTTAAATTAACGGTGCGTACAGTTAGGTATAAAAGGCACTTTATTCCGCTCACCCTCAGGCTGTGGAATGATCTCCCTGCTGTGGTTTTCCCAAGCGACTACAATATGGGTTTTTTCAACAAGGGCATTAGAAGGTTTTTACAGGGTCGGCAGCGCGAGTGAGATGCCCCTGGTGTTGCACACGTCCATAGGCCACTGTAACCGCTTCCCATCAGGTGGGCCGTGAGCTTGTCTGCCACCTGAGTGGTATAAAAAAAAAACTACTCATTTAAAAATTGTTTAACTGATAAAGTCTAATATGGAATTGTTTTATTTTCGTTCGATTAGTGCAAGTTCGTACGTTCTGTGTCAAACCCATGTGTCAAAATGCTTAAAATATTTTTTTATTTCGACTGTAAGCAATTTGTTTTTGTTACAGAGCTTTTTCTACGAAATCCTAGCCGGCGTGTGGGTTCGCAATGGACTGCAGATCAAAGGGCAGGCCATGACTTACATCCAGGCCAACTTCTGCAACTCGATGGTCGACATGGATATATACTGGTTGCAAATTTGCGCAGCACACCTGCCAGCTGATCAATTCTTGGATATGTGCATTGACATGTAAGTTTCTTGAGCTTTGTATATTTTTGTATGTATTCTGATTTACAGTTCCAGGTCAGGTTCTTTTTGCCTGATGATAATCACATAATCTACAAGCTTCTGTAAAGGTTATACCTTTTTTTTTTTTTTCGTGCGGAAATCCCCTATGCGATATTTAACGGCTCCGAAAACGTCAAAGAAAAAATGGAGATTAAGCAAGAGTATTAAAAAAGCAAAATGAAGTCTGTTTGTTAGGTACTTTTGTCAAGCCAAGACCGCTGAACTATTTTTATTGAAATTACGCATAGAGTCAGCGTACAATCTGAAGAACGACATAGGGTACCATACCATTTAGTGCGAAAAATAGCAATTTTACGCGATAAAGGATTTCCACGCATGCGGGAAGCAGCTGGTGCAACATAAAAGGCAAAATTAATTTATTCCAAAAATGATTCCGAGGCTCGTCACGCTGTATTCAGACATCCAATATTTCTATCAAAAATGCTCGTAGTGATCATATATGAAACCAACTGTTGCTTCGCTCGCGTGAAATTCTGTTCCAGTTCCAGAGGGGCCCCAAGGAAACCTTTTCCCAAGATAAGAATTAGTCTAAATGTTATTCCAGATCTATCCCTGTGCCGAATTTCATCCAGAACCGGTCAGCCGTTTTTGCGTGAAAGAGCCTCCAAACTTTCACATTATTATTATTTCCTTCTTCTTACAATCCCGGGTTCTTCAAGCTGGGCGTGAAAAAGCATCTTTTGAGGCCGTCAGGGTAGGGGCCACCATTTTAGGATCGTCAGCATCTGGGATGGTGGCCCATATCTTCTGGACTTCACCCTAGCTTCTCACCATCCAGCGGGGTGCAGTCAATAGACGGAATGAATATAAAAAACAACATAACATAACTTCACGCCTGTATCCCCGAAGGGGTAGTCAGAGGTGTATTACACACCCACGATTCGCCAGTTATGTTAAGGTCCCAATGTATTAGGGGGCGAGCCTATTGCGAGCGATTATTAAGCGAGAGATAATTAACATTTATTAATGCACACATAACTACGAAAAGTCAGGGCGACTGGGAATCGAAGTCGAGACCTCGTCTCAGCAGTCCGTTACGTACGCCACTAGGCTATCGCCGCTTTAAAAAATAATAATAATAATATTAGTAGGATTGATGCCAGCATCCTAACATGTAGCATTGGAAGGTCGGACGCGAGACGGTTCGCGTGAGAATTGAGTAATCATTAGCGTCCGGTTGCACTTTAATATTCTGGGAGAAAGGGTGAACAGCATCCGAATTCCGAAATTATTTTTATTGAATACATTCGGCTTAAAAAAACAGTGCACGAAAAAAAAGGGTTTACTGGAATAACATATAGGCTACTTTTTATCTTGGGAAAAGGTTTCCTTGGGAAGCGGGAACTGGAACAGAATTTCACGCGAGCGAAGCAACAGGCAACAGCTGGTTTCATATATGATCAAAGCCCTTTTTTTTTTCGTGCGGAAATCCCTTCGTTTACACCCCCGCCGGCCAGCGGGGCGGTTATGTCGGGCTTGAACCAACTAAAACCGCACGCCGTCTCGGGTCTTAACACGCCGGGGTGTAAGGTTGCCCATAGAGCATATCCCTCGCTTGGAGTGAAACCAACCTCACTGTAAGTCGGTGCACCTCCGTAAACAACGGAAGAGGCTCTGGCGCAGGCGCACCTCTCGGGGTTGGGAGGTCACACGGCAGTCGCTCTCGGAAAAGCCGACATCAAAAACACTAAACTATAAGCGGACCCCGGGCTCCAAATTGCAATCTTTGGACTCAACTAGGAAATCGTCTGTGGGAATGATAATAATAAATAAAAAAAGCGGTACCTACATGATTTCAATCTATAGATTGAAACGATTCAGGGCCTCGATTCTGCTATTTTGTGTTAAATTCAAGCCACTGTTATACCACCGACAGTCTAAAACTGCAAACTGAATTGAGGACCTGGTCTACGGTATGGATAATGCGGGTAAAATGTTTCATTCATCATAAAACCTCAGAGCCCGCGGTCCGCGTACTTTTTTTTTTTTTTTTTATTTATATTTAGGACGCGTCCATTTGACTTCACCTCGCTTGATGGTAAGCTGAAGGTAAAGTCTCAGGAAAGAGGGTCACCATTACAAACACGTACCATGTTAACAATGGTGGCACTCAGCTTGACGGCCTCATCAGAAGAGGATTGTCGTCGCAGCACCGCGTGACACCCACCGGTCCAATAATGCTGCAACCACAATCCCCCTGCCCGGCTATGCACTTGCTGACCCCTGAACGCAATCAAACCGAAATTGGATTACTAGGGAGGGTTTTTCGCAATCGTATTCCTTTTGATTTGGCTTATGAGGCTTTTATGTGAGTGACTGCCGCTCCACCCGAAAGGGAAGCCGTATAGATCCTCGTCCATCAGACAGGGAATTCATCCTCACACGTTGCGACCGGAAACGGCGCGTACAGATAGGTATGAAAGGCACTTAATTCCGCGCACCCTCAGGCTGTGGAATGGTCTCCCTGCTGTGGTGTTCCCAAGCGACTACAATATGGGGTTCTTCAAGAAGGGCATTAGAAGGTTTTTACAGGGTTGGCAGCGCGAGTGTGATGCCCCTGGTGTTGCACACGTCCATAGGCCACGGTAACCGCTTCCCATCAGGTGGGCCGTGAGCTTGTCTGCCACCTGAGTGGTATAAAAAAAAATCAGCAGGTGTTGTTACCGGCTTGCAAGTGAGGTTGGTTTGGCCCTGAACGCGTTCGTGGGACCTGTGGAAAATCGTTCATTAACTCGTCATAATATGTTTTAGTAGGTACAGATCCCTGATTGCACTTCATGAGACTGCAGATTTTGAAATCTGAGCATAGAATTGGTCTTGGTTTTACGTTACATTAGTAGACAATGTAAACATTATGATTAACTTATTGTATGTATCGTATCACACTACCTTTTTTTTTTATCGTGCGGAAATCCCTTCGGATACCCCCCCGCGTGCCAGCGGGGGCGGTTATGTCGGGCTTGACCCGACTAAAACCACACGCCGTCTCGGGTCTACAGACGCCGGGGTGTAAGGTTGCCCATAGAGCATATCCCTGAGTTTTTTTTTCTTTTCTTTTTTAGTGTTTTTTATATATCAACTGTGACAATAGTCTTTTTTTTTCGTTCTCTCTCAAAAGACTACTCTTAACGTCACATATTACTATTATTCTCGTTAGTATATTCGTCGGGGGCGTTACACTATCGCCGCTTTTATAAAAAGTAACAAATGTGCTTTGTTCCTTGGGGAATAGGGTCGAAAAGCGATAAGTGATACTTATAACATAATAATCAGTGAAAGGTCCCGATAACTGAACATATATATTATGTAAGTATTCATGTATTAATAAAAAACCGGCCTAGTACGAGTCGGACTCGCCCATGAAGGGTTCCGTAGCAGCAAGTAAATTTTTTATATTTCAGTTGATTGAATGAATGGAAAATGCGGTTTACGCCATATTTAAAAAAAACTACTTACTAGATCTCATTCAAACCAATTTTCGGTGGAAGTTTACATGGTAATATGAAGTTACTACGCACATTTTAGATCTTTGGGAGTGTCTCTCGTGCAAAATATTCAGTTTAGAAAAAAATTAATAGAAACCTCAATATCATTTTTGAAGACCTATTATTATTGATGAAAAAAAACTTTTTGACTTTCAGTTCTAAGTATGGGGAACCCCCAAAATTTATTGTTTTTATATCTTATTTTTGTGTGAAAACCTTAATTCGGTTCATAGAATACATCTACTCACCAAGTTTCAATAGCATAGTTCTTATAGTTTCGGAAAAAAGTGGCTGTGACATACGGACGGACAGACAGGCTGATATGACGAATCTATAAGGGTTCCGTTTTTTGGCAACGGAACCCTAAAAAGTAGCTAACGTTACTCAATGATAAATGCCTCTTTTATGGAAAAGAATTTTAGAAATCGGTCCTGTAGCGTTCGAGTTTACTCGTTAGAAGTAAACATAGATTTTTAAAGTGTAGACTATTTAGGCTTTGTAGATATTTGCCAATTTAGTATTATAAGAAATAGTTTGTATGCAATCGTTTATCATCACAACTTTTACAAAATTATACAGAAAAATAAACCAAACAAACTGCTAGGCTAATGGTAAACTGATACCGTTTACAAATATAGCATACGAAGCCAACGCGACGTAAGTAACCCTAATACTACAGTATAGATACAAGTTGCTAGTACACAGATCTTTTATAAAGCGCCGGGAACTCCCCGAGTTATATTGCCACTTACAATAAATAATATCTTATATTTAGTTTTGAATCGGACTGGAAGACCGATTAGCACAGAGTAAATTAATTGTCTCATTCTTATGACCTACTTAAGGTGGACAAAAATGTATAACATAATATAGTATAATCTATACTTAAATAATAAATATAAATATTCTACGACATTCTACACAGCGCTTTCTAGACCCAAAGTAAGCATAGTTTAACTAGCTTGTGTTATGGGTTCCAGAATGCGGATAAACATACTTATATACATTTTTTTTTTTTTGTAAATACACACATATTATACATAGAAACACCCAGACCAATGCAAATAGACATATTCATGCATACAAATATTTGCACTGAACGGGAATCGAACCCGCGCCCCCTGACGTAGCAGTCGAATTCACTACCGCTACATAAAATAAAATCGTAACAAGGTGAATTTTTTTCCAAAACAATAATTGATGTTCTAGGAGCAATACCGATGCCGACAAACTGATTTTTAGATTTTTTTTATTATCGATGTCCGAGCATCACTTGGAAACCGCTGAACAGATTTTGCTGAATTTTTGCATTAACAATCTTCTAGGGCATGGTCATAAACTGCGATATATATCATCACGCTATTATCGGTATGATAGGAGCAGTAGAGCAAAATCGGTCTAAACTATTATTGATGACAATTTTATAATTACAAGGTAGATCTTTACGAAATTTTGTAGTTCGCCAGAACTCAGACATGGTCAAAATCCGGACTTTAAGTAACCTGAAAAGTTACCCACGTATAAAAAATTAGTTGTTTAGAGACGTATAAACATTTCATAATAAATATAATCACGGTATTATATCAAGGAATCGGGCGGAATTGATTTCGATGTTGCATACATCTCTATTTCGAAGAAATTGTCAATGTAAAACGAGTTCACGGCATCACCTCATCCGGCCCGTTAAATAAAATAACTTAATACTTAGTGTTAGTATCGAGACTGCAGAAATAAATATACCTTGATCTATTTCAAACTTAACGCGTACGAATTCGCGGGCAACAGTTAGTAATAATATAATAGTACGAATTGATTTGACCTATGATAATTATATAATTCTCTTGACATTCCAATTATAATTGTTTTCATACATTCAATTAATATGTTCAAATAATGAATGTAATTAAATAATGTATTCAATTAAATCAATTAAGTGATGTATTAACTAATGTAATAATTGTGTCGAAAATTTGCATGCCACAGTCTGAGGCTAAACATGCTGTGTTTATATATATTTAAGACCTTATGTAACCATGTTTATGAGCAAATAAATTATTCTATTCTATTCTATTCTAGTATTTTTTTAATACCAAGGTAACAAAGAAATTTAATTGTAAAATAACTTGTCAATCTATGTATGAAATTGAACTATCCATCGAATTAAGATACTTCTGCAAAATTATTACTTTTGGACAGCGATTTAAAGTGCGATCTACAGAAAACTTACCTCACTTTTTTAAAGGATTATTGAGTATAGTTAATATTAGCGACAAAATCAAAGCTCAATCAAAAATCCCGACTGCCCTAAAAAGACCGAAACAAGTTTGATAGCAGACGGAACCCATTTTCAAATCATAAACCGAAAGAAAATTATTGGGTCCAGTCTGCTATCAAACTTGTTTCGGTCTTTTTAGGGCAGTCGGGGTTTTGATTTTTTAATGTTAATTTTATTGTATACTTTTCAATTATGATATATATATATTTGAAATCACACTTTAAAGCTCTTCATTTTGATACCCTACTCGATACGTTTGAGTGTAGATATTTTTTAGCAACATACATTTTAGCGCCAAACAGCCGCCGTTTTGTTTTTTTTTTATTTTGATATACCCAGTAGCACTCTCACAGTAAATACGAATCTAACGACAAGTCTCAATCTAAAATCCATAGAGCCGTTCTGGCTGCAGAGCCAAACAATTACAATACATACAAACTCTCGAACGACATAACCCTCCTTCTGGCAGAGTCGGGTAAAAAGTGCCACAGATCAAAAACACATGTGACTGTATTACTTGCATAGTTCGAAATATATAAAAATTAAATAGGCAATCAGGGTTATGTTCGGACTGAATCTAAATTTTGGTATTTATCTGCAGGTTTGGTGTACGAGAATGGCTGAGTATGTTGCCCATGTCACCAGCTCAGGCTGCTGAACAGGACGCCATGGTCGAGGGTCTGCTCACCTTCCTCGCGATACTGGTCTCCTCACGGACTAACCTTAGTAAGTACACCGCGTATGGCGTAGCTCGCCTTTTTGTAAGTCGGCTGTATGACAGTTATAAAAAGTTAGTGGTCTTAAATCGATTGTTTATTTATCTAATTTATTTAATATTTTTTCTTCTTTTTTATTGTTAATTATACACTGCCCTTATCATCTCTTTTGGTTTGAATGTTGAATTTGTAAGAGGTCGCTGTTAGCGATAAGGTCGCCCATTGTACATTAAGCTTAAGTTGATTTTTTATGGTGTACAATAAATAATATTTTATCTTTCTCTTTAACTTATAATTATGGATGAAAATCTTGACAATGTACTCTAGACGCGTCTAGAGAGTGCGCACAGAACGAGTTTTTAGGTCTCCTTGGTGGAGCATGGCGATGACGGCGAACGCCCGACAATAGACCAATCATTGAGCTGAGCGAGCGAAGCTCTTATATGCGGCATAGCCGTTTGTTGGTGGCTGAACTCCTCCGTAACCACTCGCGCGATCTTGACCAAATTTACCACGACGATAGTGTGGACACTGAGGAGTGTTTTGAAGCGAGATGGTTCATGTCCGATGTACCATTGAGGAATAATCACCGAAAAACAGTTTCGCGAGCGCGCGGCCTTAGCTAAGCGCGCGACCGTAGTAAGATTTTTTATTTTCATGTAAGAGTCCTGCTCGCTCAGCTCAATTTATTTCAGTCGCACCCTGCACTGAATTCCTAGTCTATATATATATAAATCAAAGTCGTGTTAATGAAGACCGGGATAAATTCAAGAACGGGTGGAGCGATTATCACGATCTTTGATTTTTTAGATTTATCTCCGCCTATATTGTGCTATTTTGTGCGTTAGTGGCTACCGGCTAGCGGGAATGGTTATGTCTGACTCGAACCGACGGAAACCGCACGCCCTATCCGTGGAAATAAATTCAGCTGATAAGGTGACCAACATAACTTTATGCCAAGGCGGAACGAAGTTCGTCGGGTCAGCTAGTAGATATTTAGAAGTACTCAAGGGCACAGAGGGCTCGCGCCATTGGTTATTTATTTATTTGTTTAGAAACTAAACAGCTATGATACATATCTCGTGGGTAAATTAAGAATAACATTGGACTCTTAGCCAGTAACAAAGTTTCCCGACTAGTAAAAATTGCATGCACTTAATAGGCCGGCCATATCTCGCGAAGAACCGACAACCGCTGGGGTAAACGTGTTCTTGAGTGGAGACCGCGACTCGGCAAACGTAGTGTAGGACGCCCTCCGGCCAGGTGGGATGACGATCTGCGAAAGACTGCGGGCAGATGCTGGATGCGGCAAGCTGAAGACAGGGCGCTATGGCGCTCATTAGGCGAGATCTATGTCCAGCAGTGGACTAGAATAGGTTGATGATGATGATATATATAGGTCGTTACATATGAAATTGCCGCTTTTCTTGAAGAAATAGAAGAGATAAATTCTTAGAAGAAATAAATTCTTAAAGAAGGAAACCCAATTTTCAGTACTAACATTTTTGCATTTTTTTTAGGAATGACAAATCCAAATTTAATGATTTTTTTTTTGTGTATGAATGAGACAACATTAAGCTAACAAACAGCACCTTTTATTCCATTTTTGAAAAGTGACAGTTGTTAAGTACCTTTTTTTTTTTTTTTTTTTTTTTTTTTATCGTGCGGAAATCCCTTCGGATACCCCCCCGCGTGCCAGCGGGGGCGGTTATGTCGGGCTTGAACCGACTAAAACCGCACGCCGTCTCGGGTCTACAGACGCCGGGGTGTAAGGTTGCCCATAGAGCATATCCCTCGCACCCCGACTGACCCTGGGCCATCTCCGGTTTCGAGATGGCCCCCTCGGGTTTGGGAACCACGGTGTCCCCGTCTTGCCCCGGTTTGGGGGAGGGGCGTTAGTCGCCCCACCGTCCCGGCCTGCTTCTGCTGGGGTGACAGTTGTTAAGTACCTATTACCTAATTTTTCATTAAAATGGATAGCATTTAGGAAGTACTGTTTTTGAAGATCGAATTAATTTATTAAGCGGCCAATTCAAACAAAATTGAATACAGAGTTGTAAAATCTTGAAATCAACTTTCAAACAAAATATAAATAATGGAAATAGCTATTAATTACAGGAATAACGAACTCATTTTGTAAGAAAATTTCGGCAATTTCATAGGTAAAGACCTATTATAAGTAATAATCTATGTATTTATAAATATTCTTATTCTAAAGGTTCTTATACAATCTTTATTCAGGCAAGTATGATTGTAACTTATGAATAATATTAAAAAAAAAAAACACTTGTAAACTAACTCTGGTTGATCTTTTAATTGGTTTTTTGGTTGACCAGTTAGTGCACATGCGTTAACTTTTCGACGTTTGTTCAAGATTTTTTCCTCGAGGTATACAATTTTAGGTTTCGTACAACCAGTCTAGTAGTTTTACATAGAACTAGCTGTTGCCAGCGGCTCCGCCCGCGTAGAATTGTGATCACCTTCCCGCAACCCGGGATAAAAAGTAGCCTATGTATTATTCCGCACTATAATCTATCCCTGTGCCAAATTTCAGTCAGATCCGTTCAGCCGTTTTTGCGTGAAAGAGTAACAAACATCCATCCATCCATCCATCCATCCATCACTTACAAACTTTCGCGTTTATAATCTTATTAGCGACCCGCTCGGCTTCGCACGGGTGCAATGGATGGTATTATACGCACAAGATATAAGCATACATAGGGACATAGGGACATAGGGATATAGGGACACAGAAAGCGACTTTGCTTTATAGTATGCAGTGATAGGAGTGATTGAAACAAAGCGCCCCGCTGCAGGTAACGACGAGCTGACGCAGTCGCGGCTGGAGGTGAGCACGCTGCTGGCGGCGGGCGACAAGACGCACTCGCAGCTGCTGGAGCTCATGCCCGAGCGCTCCGGCAACGCGCACACCAGGAACTTCGAGACTGTGCTCAAGGAGGTAACCGTACTTATTTTTTAGGTAGATATTTCGGTTATAATACCGCTCTGTAATACCCAAAATGTATACCTGTCTTTTTACAATATAAAGGTGAATCCAGATAATATTGGGTGTTTGGAAAACGCTACTGAAGATCTAAAAAACTGGTGCGATTTTTTAGGTAGATTTCGATGAAATCGATCTACCTATTGGTTTCTTGACTACTGTCGAATTTAAAAAAAAATCTTCATAGGAGGTCTAGTTAAGACCCCCTGAGTCCGAAATGACCACTGGTCAAAAAGTTTATATATGTATGTATGGTTCCACTTCCCAAAATTTGCGGCACTCTCACGGTGGCATTTTTGCCCCGATTGCTTTCAAACTGCGGTCAAAAATTGCTTGGGTGTAAACTTAGTTGTTTGTGAACGGGAGGAATCCGGCCTAAGGGGACGGTAGGGCCTCACTTTTTGTGAAATCAGTTTATCCTCAAAATTTCCCATTCCATGACAGATATTCGAACCGTTCTAATTTTATCCCATAGTATACATGAATACCAACAACTTTTAATTAACCTATAAGATTAAAACTTTAACTAAAAGTGGAGGGGGGAAAAACCAAAATTTTTCGGGAAAAAAAATCATAACTTCTAACCGGTGAACATTCTTGCCGTCGGAAACACTTTTAATCGATAGGCCATTTTTAAGTCTAAAATAAATGTCTGAAAAGTTTTTCGCTAAAAGTTGCCGTTTTCGAGAAAAAAAAAATTAAACATGTTAAAAAATAATATTAATTGCTTCACGAAATCTACCTGTGCGTTCCCCCTGCGGGAACGGATTTTTTTGATCGGTGTCATTAAAAAAAAAAAATTGCGTTTAGATTTAGATAGGAAAAAGAGAACATCTAGGACGGGACTTGAACCCGCGACCAGTCCCTTACAGGGTAAACCCGATCTAAATCTATAGGAAAAGTTAGCATACAAATTGCTTAAAAATTGTAATTGAATTATTAGCGTTATTCACGCTCCATCTTGTTAGTACAGCTAAATGAAACGATAAGTTTATTAAAAATGCTTCACTTATCTAAAAAAAATGAATGCCGCAAAGAATATCGGTATGACGTCGCCGGTCGTTGACCCAACCGTTGGCCCTGCCACCTAAGGGGCATAACAAAAAAAAAATCAGTTAGAATTAAAAAAACAATCGCTCAATTTTTTTTTATCATCAGTTCAGGTGATACCTGTCTTGGTATCGCGTTTCCCTTACACCCTGTATAACAAAACATGTTATAAAACAAAGTTATTTAACATGTTTTATAAGTGTGATGCGTTAATGAAGCAAGTTATGTAACATTTATGTTATATAGCAATGTTAAATATAGTAGACGTGTTATATAGCGTAAGTGATACGACATCAAGAGTTTATGCAGGAAGGTACTGAGGACTATTTACAGACGGCTTTGGAGAGGAGAATACAAAATACAATTATATGCATAACTAGCTGTGCCCGCGACTAGGTCCGCGTGGAGTTCGATTTGGGTATATAATTTTTTTTGCGGAAAAAAATATCGGGTCCTAAGACTTAAGACTACGTTTTACAACATCAGCAATCTGCAGTAAAAATCCCGTCAAAATCGGCCCAGCCGTCAAACCAACAGACTGAAAGACAGACAAAATTTAAAAAAATAAATGTATTTTTGTAATAGGTACCGTGTATATATTTATATGCAAGCATTAAAAGAAACTGTTATTGTCATATTACAAACAGACTTTTCAATTTTGTTTATTTGTATTCATTGGGAAGTTTCCTATACAGACATACATACATTCACCATTGGTGCCAATGAACGAATTTATCCCGCAATTGGGTCCGAAGACGGCACGGGACATATGTTCAGGCCTAAACACTACTAAAACCAACTTAACTTTATGGTATGCAAATATGTCTTTTGTTCTCATTTCTCATGGGCCTGAAGTTTCGTAACACCCTGTAATCTTCGCACGTACTCCTAAGAAGTTTCCGCCTTTAGTGCTTCACTGCATAAAATTGTTGATATTTATTATTCGTGCCAATGAATTATAACTTCTTAGTTCCATACGATTCAGTTGAAAACGCAGCCTCCCATCGGTGTGTATTTCAGGCTGGCTTTTATAACCTTACCAGTAGGCCTACCTTGAAGCGTACATTCGCAATCGGGCCCGAAGACGGCACGTGACAGTTCATTGGACCTAAATTCTACCATGAAACTACCTGAAACCCCCAATATTTGGAATTTTGAAAGCCCGCAAAAAAAACAAGTTGAATTCCTGAGACGAGCTCAGCCGAATACAAGGGACTTTCTTTTATTTTATCTTTTTTCTTTATCTTGCAGTGGTTCACCCCAGCACGAATCTACGAGGGTCAAACTGAAAGTTCTTAGAACTGGCCACTTATAAACAATATAATAAAAAAAAAAATCTAAAATTTGAAAATAGAACTCTTTGCCAATATTACTGAGTATATATTTCATTCATTTATCATTTGTTTTACGATTTGGCGGCAAATTGAAAATTGTCTGTGTCACGTTAACATGAATTTAACACGAGAAGATTTTCGTGCAATGATTTTTTATGACTTTCGATGTCATTTAAGTCAACAAGAAAGTTATGATAGACTACGATTGACCTTTCACGATGAAGCCCCATCTCGTGCGACTGTTTACAACTGGTTTAATGAGTTTAAACGTGGTCGCACTAATCTCACTGATGATTTACGTGAGGGACGGCCTTCTACGGCGACGACTGAAAATAACATCTGTGTTGTGCGGCGTATGATAGAGACTGACAAAAGAGTGACCTATCAGCAGATTCGGACAAGCTTAGGCATCGGTATGAGTCAAGTGCACAAAATCCTCCACGAACATTTAGCGGTCAGGAAGCTTTGCGCCCGGTGGATACCTCATAATTTGACTGAGGCTCAAAAACTCCATCGTGTGGATTGGTGCCGTAAAATGATTGAAAGATTTAACGGAGGTGACTCTAATGCTGTGTTCGACATACTAACAGGTGACGAAAGCTGGATTTACTGTTATGATCCTGAAACCAAAAGACAATCTGCTCAGTGGGTGTTTCCTTTCGAGGAGTTGCCAACTAAAGTGAAGAGAGATCGAAGTGCAGGAAAAAAAATTGTGGCCTCGTTCTTTGGAAGGATAGGTCATTTCGTAACAATTGTGTTAGAGGATCAAAAAACAGTTTCTGCAGAATGGTACACTACCAATTGTTTGCCACTTGTCTTGGAAAAAGTTCGAGAGAAACGACCTCGCAGTAGGATCCTCCCTCACCACGACAACGCCTCGTCGCACACCGCCAAGCGAACGATCGACTATTTGGCGACATCAAACGTTGAATTACTGGGTCACCCGCCGTATAGCCCCGACCTCGCGCCTTGTGATTTTTATTTATTTCCAAAAATTAAAGAAAAACTTAAAGGAAAGCGGTTTATGAATGCTGAAGAAGCGGTGGCTGCGTATCGCGATGCCATTGAAGAGACCCCTAAGGACGAGTGGGCAAAGTGCTTTTCCCAGTGGTTCCATCGCATGCAGCGGTGTATTGACGTGAATGGACAATATTTTGAAAAGATATAATAAAACTAATAACTGGCTAATGTAATCAGTTTTTGATTTTCTAAGAACTTTCAGTTTGACCCTCGTATTACCGAAAACAGCAACTCGATAGCTCATCTCCTTCATACCCAAAACCGTGACAGAAAATTGGCAACGACGTCGACGACAACTCGATAGCAATAGGGCTTTTCTTAAGAAAATCCCTGTCGACGTCGTCGTTGCCAATTTTCTATCACGGTTTTGGGTATGAAGTAGACACACAAGAAAAAAGATAAAAGATAAAATAAGAGAAAATCCCTTGTATTCGGCTGAGCTCGTCTCAGGAATTCAACTTGTTTATATGTTAGTTGATAGTAGTTCATTTTGTAATAGAAATAAACGGAAACCTCCTTGATATGTTTGATTCACTCCCGAACACACTTTATGGTCCCGAACGAAATAACGATAACTGAACTTACTTCATTGTACGTACTCGTAGTTCGTATTTCGTGTGGGCCCCAGTATGCCTACTATAAAACGTAGGAGGTACACTTTAAATACTTGAGATAGCGAAAGTTACTCAAAGGAAATTTTCTTCTATTTTTTAAAAGAAACAAATCTGCATTTAAAGATTTTCGAAAACTCGCTTGCCACACTCGATAATCGAACCAGCTGAAATCCGAAAAAATAACATCCTGATATGGTCGGAAGTTTACGCGAATGTTACACATTGAAATTAACTATTTTTATATATTGGTCAAACCAAACGAAGCATTGGCACTTGCGTCAAAGAACACATAGCTGATATAAACACCAACGCTCAAAAAAGTCTGCTGTATGTGAACACGTGCACCAGGAGACCAAACATTACTTAAGATTTGATAAACCACAGATACTCGCTAAAGAAAATCGATTCCTACCTAGGATGCTCCGCGAAGCTATTGAAATAAAAAAAAAACCTAATTTAAATAGAAAAGATGGTTGGCATGTACCACCAGCTTGGGACCCAGTCATTCATTTAATTAATTCCAAGGAAAATCAAAATACAACAAGACTTCATGACTCTGTGAGCTCTTTCTGCGTAAATAGTAACACCAACAATTCAACATAGTTCGGGTACTTTGAGATAACTCACACTTCAAACTACAAGACAACAAACAACTGGGAGACCCAGTGACCATGGCTGCTGAAAAGCAACCGAAACGTCGGGATCAACGTAAAATATAAAATACCATCAAATAAATCGCGATAGAATCCGTTAAAAATAGTTTTATTTCATTAAATAACATCCTATAATAATTATATTTACGGGGATTAACGCGATCACTTATTTAAAGGTATTACATACCTCTGGTTTGCCTGACGTTTCGACCAGGTTGCACTGGCCGTGGTCACAGGCTGACTGGCTCAGCGTTGCACGCCCTCCGTCGTCGAATCCGTGAAGTAGAAGATTCCTCTTCCACCCAACTCTTTCACGGATTCGACGACGGAGGGCGTGCAACGATGAGCCAGTTAGCCTGTGACCACGGCCAGTGCAACCTGGCAAACCAGAGGTATGTAATACCTTTAAATAAGTGATCGCGTTAATCCCCGTAAATATAATTATTATATCATGGAACGCGAAAGTTTAAAAGTTAGTAAAATAACATCCTGTACTTTTATGGTATCAATCGATAAGGTCATTTATAGAGATCAAATCTTAGAGAGATTTAACAGCAAACAGATTAAATTAAATAATGAGAAATCCAGGAAATCTAAACTTATAAATAAGTACTTAAACTGCCAATTTTTGTAGCAATCGTTGGATGTATTGTATAGGTTGATGGAATCCGCGAGTTACATCAGGGCCCAGTTGAAAACCAGCGTCAGGTCCTTGGGGCCTGGCCTGGCAGATGCTGAACTGGGTTCCTGTTACTGCAACCGTGGGACGCGTGCCTTTTATTTTTTTTATTGTTCGAAAATACCTTCGGATACCCCTCCCGATGGCCAGCGGGGGCGGTTATGTCGGGCTTGAACCGACTAAAACCGCACGCCGTCTCGGGTCTACAGACGCCGGGGTGTAAGGTTACACATAGAGCATATCCCTCGCACTCCGACTGACCCTGGGCCATTCGCAGTGTCCCCTCTGATAACAGCAGAGGGGTACCTGGAGCGACCCCCCCCCTCCGCGGGCCTTGCAGGACCGCCATACCCCGACCCCCTCGTGCAATGGGGTCTCCTGGCGCTGAAAAGGGCCGGTTGGTCAGACTCTTGGCCGTTGACGTTGACGCCAGCTGCTCCAGAGGAGCAATCAATGATGCGTCATCGCCCACGTTGCCCAGGGTGCACCAAACTTGGAGGTGATCCAACCAGTCGCACCCCGTGGGACGCGTGCCTTCCTTGCATTGTGACAACTGTGTTTTCGACTATATTTTAATCTGTACCTAACCACGTAATATGGTATTATTATTGAAATAATATTTATGTCACTCTCCTTCTGTTTCACCTGTCACTGTCTCGCAGAATTTGCAATAATAAATGAGTCTTTCTTTCTTCCTTCAATCCCAACATACACTACCAAATATCAGCGTCGGTACTACCACAGTGTCATGTACAGCCATTCGTGCCCTTTGTAACGCGATATGGCTGTTCATTAACCTGTAGATAGCAGTTTGACCTTTTGATTGATGCATCTTTAGTCATTTTCTCGACCTCTGTGGCGTAGCGGTAGAGCATTCGACTGCTAAGTCATGGGTCGCGGGTTCGATTCCCGTTCATTGCAAATATGTATATTTGCAGTGGTCTGGTTGTTTCTATGTATAATATTTATTTACAAAAAAAAGTATCCAAGTATGTTTATCCGCATTCTAGAACCCATGACAAGCTCTGCTTAGTTTGGGTCTAGGTGCCGCTGTGTAAAATAATATAATTAATTAATTATTATTATTTAATATTTATTTATTTTGAGAGTCTATCGAGTCGAGATAATGAATTTAAACAAATTCGACTAAGACAGCCATATTTGCATTATTGTGTATCAGAGAAAATAGAACAAGGATCTGTTATTTCTTCTTAAATGCAGTAATACAAGTCTTCTATATAAGTCTATTGGCCTCTGTGGCGTAGCGGTAGTGCATTCGACTGCTACGACAGGGGGCGCGGGTTCGATTCCCGGTCAGTGCAAATATTTGTATGAATGAATATGTCTATTTGCATTGGTCTGGGTGTTTCTATGTATAATATGTATGTATTTACAAACAAAGAAAAGTATATAAGTTTATTTATCCGCATTCTAGAACCCATAACACAAGCTAGTTAAACTATGCTTACTTTGGGTCTAGAAAGCGCTGTGTAGAATGTCGTAGAAAATTTATTTATTTATATTTCACGCGGGCAGAGCTACGGGCAACAGTTAGTAATCTAAATTTACATATATTTAACCATTTGTTTTAGAATGTTGCCAGCCCAGATTGTAATACAATACTCACCTCACAATACCGTATTACGTATTATTCTTTGTGACCATCCGATAATATTAATACATAAATATGTTATGTCAACATTATATCAAAAAGCTTAAAACATAAATTGCCGTCTGTTGTTTGAATTTGTAAACTACTAACTAAGGTGTTTGTGAGAAACAAGCACACAGGCGCACCTGGTGGTGTTGTTATCGTCTATGACCGCTCTTGTACCCAGAGGCCTCACTCGTGTATTGACACCTTACGTGCGGAAACTTCCACGGGCTTCACCCCTTCGGAGCTAACGGTAAGATGGGTATGTCGGACTTAAACCGAGTAAAATCGCACGGCGTCTTCCTTGCGTCAGCCATGTGGTACGGGGAATCTGGTGTGCCCTAAGAAGAATATCCCAGAGACCCCGACCGGCTGCGGTCGACATTGCTGGCGACCTTGACGTGTTATTAGGGATCTAATCCCCCCTCCCCTTAAAAGAAGCGCGCGCGGTAATACGACCGTCGCCACCCTGGTCGTGTATTGATACTTACAGAGAGGAAGGGGCACCTTCCTGGATGAGACAGCGGTTAGGAAAGAGAGCATTATAATGTTCGTTAATCGATAGTAGATGAAGTTCATGAAGTGTTTAAGTACAGAAGCAGATGGTGGGCTGTTGTCTCTGCCTACTTTATCTACGTATGTATGGTTAACAATTGATTTTCGTGGCAGCTGTCGACGTACCGGCCGCCGCCTAAGGGCTCGGAGAACCTGGAGCAGGGGCTGTTCGTGCCGCAGCCGGTGGTGTGGGAGCAGTACTACGACCCGCTACACGTGCTGCGCCGCGCCGTTCACAAGAGGGACTTCCACGCCTCCATGGAGCGGTTTACCACATAGTGAGTATGCACTCGACCTGCAGCAGGGGCTACGACTTTCTCAAGTTCCCTATCCGTGCAGTAGAATCAGTGTGATGTTTGACAAGATCGCGGTAAAACTGGTTGGCGGTTGCAGCGTCCGCGAGAAGCAGAAGGCGGAGGGCGGCGCGCCGGAGAGGGGCGCGCTGTGGCCGCCGCTGCGCGCGGCGGGCGGCGAGGGCTGCGGCGGCGCGGGCGACCCGCGCGCGCTGTGCCTGTCGGGCGTGCTGCACGGCGCGCTGCTGGGCGTGCTGCACCGCGGCGTGCACCGGCGCGGGCCCGACGCGCCCGCGCCGCACGCGCCGCCCGACCACGTGCTGGCGCTGGCCGTGTACCTGCTGCACGTGGCGGCCGAGCTGCACGCCGAGCGCGCGCCCGCGCACGCGGTACGTACCTGCCGCCGCCGCTGCGCCGAGCCGCGCCCGGCCTGCGGCGCCACTGACGGCCGCGCCGGTTTCCTTGCAGAGCGACGTGATGGTGCCGGAGGCGGGCGGCGCGCGCGGCGGCGTGAGCGGCGTGCCGCTGCTGGGCGCGTTCGCGGGCGCGGCCGTGTGCGACAACGCGCGCACCGTGGTGGCCAGCGTGCCCGCCGCGCCGCGCGCCGGCCGCGGGCCCGCCGCCGCCTACCCCGCGCACTACCACCACCACCACCACTCCGACAGTCAGTATTGTCTTCTACTTGTTTCTTATTACAGTGAAACTTTTATTACATCGTCTCAAACTTTTTCGTCTGTGTTTTGCATGCCGCGTGACGATCGGCCGCGGAGTAGGGATAAAGTGAAAGGCGCTCGTCATAGCAGCCAAGGCCAATATGGTGGCGCCTATAGTTCGCAGCAGCTGACCGTGTAGTGTTCTATTTTTTTGTTTGTTTTTGTCAGTGTTTAATGTAAATATTGTTTGTCAGTGTTTAATGTAAATGTTATTTTTTAGTTAAATGTCTATAATGTGAAAAAAAGTTTAACTTTTACCGTGGTTTCATAAAACTACACAATCCTTTTTCTCTCTCATTGATTCTTTTTTCAATTCTATTACAGATTTACAATTATTCTACTACAAATTATACTTATTCTATCTTAACTCTCACGTTTCGTGTTTTTTTTAAAATAATAATTTTAATAATAAGGCGTAGGGATGTAGTGAACCCATCGCTCACGGGCGGAACATCTAAGATGAGATAGTTGTTCCACCCGCGCAAGTAAGCCGCACTAGCTGAAAGTGTAAGGCGCCGTGCTGAGCGGCAGCATGGCCCAGGGTGCTTAAAGAACTGGGTCGCTAACGGTTCCCCTGGAGGTTCGGGCGTCTCTTCGGGGTAAACTAGCCTTCTGTAGGTACGGGGCTCTGCCTACAGTGACCTTTGCACTCCACTTTCCAAATCCCATGATGCAGTACAATCAAATGCCAAGAAGACTAAGACCTGGCCCGGCACGGTCACCTCGCCGAGCCGAACCCCTACGATGATCGCCACCGGGAGGCCTGGTGTCTGCAGAACCGGCAAGGGCTCAGCAACAGGCACCGGTGGACGGCGACGCATGAGGTGGTCAAAACCTCAGAATGCCAATATCCTGCGCGCCCACCTTGGGGCGATTGGGGGAGAAACTGGCGGTGTGGGACGGCAAGCAAGACTGCTTCGTAACTTCCAAGCATTGGAGCCGTCATTGACCCACATCACGGTCGAAAACGTGGCTGATCGAGTTCGATTTCTGCTGCGCTCTAACATCTTTAGTGCAGACGAACTCGAACAACTAAGACTTGAGGCTGTTCCAGCCCCTTCACTTGCACCAGCTCAGGGACGGGAGTCTATCGCATCTATTCAGAACGATGTTGATACTAGGATGGACACTGCAGCTCAACCTTTGGCTGCTGACGGAGGAGGGGAGGGAACAGTTTCCCAGGATTTAAAGCAGATTGGGAGGATTCTTGAGGAGGCGGTTCTGGAAGTGCGTGAGATGCCTCTTGAAGGGAGGCCTCGGATTCCCAGAATAGCTCTGAGCCACCAAAATCGGGATGTCGTTGAGGCCGTTAACTCGATGCTGCTTCCATATCTGAAGAACAGCAGCAGTCTCGGCGATACGAATTCAATTCTGTTTGGCGCCGCAATGGCAGTATGCCGGTTTATCGGCGCTAAGCTACAGCCAAATCGGCAGGAGGCAGCTGCTGATGCTCGTCGTGTGAGAGACGCTGAGCCTGCCTGGAAGCGCAGAATTGAGAATCGTATCGCTGAGACTGCTCCTCATCGGCAAACTGATTAGTTTCAGCGGCGGGTCATATAAGACCGAGAGTCCTGCGGTTTGTCAGAAAAGCATTTGCGGGCTGTGACTTAGATCCCGCAATACCAAATGCTCATCAACTGACGGACCGCATTGACAGCGCAATGCTTAGTCTTTCTGGGATGCGCCTGTCGGAAGCGGAAGACCGGATAAAGGTGAAGCGGGGGTATCTTTCAGGGTGACTGTCTGAGTCCACTGTGGTTTTGTCTGTTCTTGAATCCTCTAAGCACATTGCTGGATGAGTCAGGGACGGGCTTTCAGCTTCGGAGAGGGGGCCCGAAGGTGTCTCTACTGTTCTACATAGACGACCTCAAGTTGTTTGCTCCAAACGCTGCAGGTCTGATGCGATTGTTAGATATCACTTGTGATTACAGCGGCAGCATCGGCATTGAGCTTGGAGTGGACAAGTGTGCGGTTCTTCATGTGGAGCGGAGGAGAATGGTCTCATCGAATCGTATACCAGTGTCCGGTGGGGTGAGCCTTCGTGCACTCCGAGGGTGTAACATACCGGTATCTGGGCATGTCGCAGAATGTGGGTGTCGACATCAAACGGGCCGCATGCGACGTGTTTTGGGAACGTCTGGTAAAAGTAATAGCCTTTTATTGGGTGTGAACAAGACACGGGTGTTTAACGGGTGGGTTATGCCCGTCCTGATGTACGTACACCTTCGGCGTGGTCAGGTGGTCTCACACCGAACTGGACGCCCTAGACAGAAGAGTCCGCGCAACTATGACTCTCCATAGAATGCTCCACCTGAAGTCTTCGGTTATGTGATTGTACATCCCGCGAAAATGCGGAGGCCGGGGCCTTCTCAGTGCCAAGGCTATGCACAATCGCGAGGTATGCAATCTCAGGGGTGTGTGTTGGGTAACCTCCTCGAGCGTCGCTCCGATTCCGATGATCCCGCTGCAGTCCGGAGGGAACGGAATCGGAGCGGCCGGTACACCCTGGGCGGCGGTCAATGGCTTCCCCTTCACCCCTTCATAGGGTTGGCATTGATCGTCGGCCAATACCCGACGTGGCGGGAACACATCGCTCTCCGTACTCCTTTGCTTTCAGAGGAGACAGGATGAGCGATGCTGTTAGTGGTGAGATGGCCCAGGGTCAGCCGGGGTGCGAGGGATATGCTCTATGGGTAACCTTACACCCCGGCGTCTGAAGACCCGAGACGGCGTGCGGTTTTAGTCGGTGCAAGCCCGACATAACCGCCCCCGCTGGCCGGCGGGGGGGTATCCGAAGGGATTTCCGCACGATAAAAAAAAAAAAAAAAGGTATGCAATCTCAGGGAATATCTCAGTGACTTGTAGACCTTTTAACTCTCACTATTAACACAGCATTAAACTCCGCCATTTTGATGCGTCCGGCGCAGAGTACGAAGTATACTGCTCCCGTGCACATGACCCACAGGAACCTATTCCCAGGATAAAAAATCAATATGCTATGCCACAATATAATCTATCTCTGTGTCAAATTTCAACTAGATTAGTTTATCCGTCCTGGTGTAATTGAATAACAAACACCCATCCAAACTAGCAAAATAAATAAATATATAAAGCAGAACTTAAGTTGGATTCCATAAATATCCGTTTAATTCCTTACAGGTGATACAGAATGGGAACCATCCGAGAGTGAGGTGATCAGGATACCACTGCCGACCACATCTGCCTCGCTACCTGCCACTAGTACCGCCCTGGCAGTGCCCCAGCCTCTGGAGGTACTTTACAGAAGTTTTTAAAGACACAGTTGTTAGGTATTACTTAGAAAGTTAAACAATTTTTCCTGCGTCGATAGACAAAACTAAGTACTTCATATTCATCACATATTAGCCATAGAAATACCAAGACCAATGCAAATAGACGTATAAATACTTGCACTGAGCAGAAATCAAACCCACGACGTAACAATCGAACCCTCTACCGCCACGATATACCGATCGAATTTGGCAAATACAAATTGAGCAAATACACCCCTGCTTACCCCTTCGGGAATTTATAAGTGCGAATATATGGGTGTATGAGTCGTGTGGATTACATTTGAGAGCCTTGTTGTCATTTATTTATTTATTTCATATTGGGACACAAAACAGTTATACACTGTATCATACAGTAAAAGGAGAATGTAACAAACTTGGTAAATGTACCCACACTTATGTCCGCAGAGTAATGTAGTAGGGGGAAAAATTTAAATTGTGCCAATCCTCTGCCTTAATGTATTTGTATTTTCCAATTAGGGAAGTGATGAAACAGCTTGCTTTTTAAATTCATTGTGCGAAAGTGCGAAAATATCCAAATGAACAAAGTGCGTGTTATAGTTGACGGAGAGGCGCGCGTACCCCTGCATTGGTTCTACACTTTGCGGTGTGAAAAAGCCTGGGCACACGCGCCTCTCGCCGGTTTACAGTCCTCGGTACAATATAGCATATATGATTACAAATATTAGAAATCATCAGTGAGGAGTGTTGTAAGTCGGCTCCCTCCGCAGGTGGCGCGCGGGGGCTCGCTGGCGGACGACCAGTCGGACGGCGGCGGGGACGCGCCGCTCATACGAGCCTTGGAAGCTATAGACGTACGTGTCTCCGCGGGTTCCGCATTACTATTGGAAAAAGTCTACGTTCAGAACTGTGGAAACGACTATCAACATTTGGAACAAGACTTATTCCCTTCTGACCGTCAATCTCGGTAGTCCTTTACAAATCCGTAGCGGATGTCAAGTTTTTCTAATCTAGATAGAAAAAAAGGGAAGAAAAAACAATGAATACAATAATTCATTGTATTTTAAATCCTAATTGCTTTTAATGTGAAACAGTAGTATGGTACACTTTGACAAAGAAAATGATTATGGTCTTGTCGTGTTACTCATAAAATCTTGAGTTTCTTTGGTGTAAACAAACTTGATAAACGTAACGTGTATCAATTTAAAAATGTACAATTATCGACAAAAGTTTTTAATTATAATAAATTACTATACAAGGTGTCACAAAGTTGGGTCTCTGAATTTGGTGAGATGACTTGGTATTGACAAAATATGTATTTGAAACAAAAAAAAATATCGGGTAAAATAAAAAATAAAAAAAAACCACCATCGACCAGCGTGTCAAATGACGCGACGAGCACACGTGACGCTGGTCGCGATTTAGGTATTTCCCACACATCCGCTTGGAGAATACTGCGAGGAGAAGGAGAAGCACGCCTACCACGTGCGTCACGGGCTCGTCGCGTCACGTGACGTTGGTCGCTGGTGGTGTTTTTTTTTTTCATTTTTATATATATTTTTTATATTCTTTATATATATTTTTTTATTTTACCCGATATTTTTTTTTGTTTCAAATATATATTTTGTCGATACCAAGTCATCTCACCAAATTCAGAGACCTAATTTTGTGACAACTTATATATAAACTTAAATACACAAATTAATAATTGGCAAAATAGTTGTAATTCACAAAAGAAAAAGTTAATATAGGTAGGTAGGTATTAGACATTATTTTATAAAAAGGTTTAGAGCTAAGATGATTGATAACTTGTAATCTGTTGCTACTTTTGCCGCTAATTGTACTTGTATACTACACGTTATGCAGTGCTAAATGTATATATCGTATTTGCAGCATGACATACGTCAGAGTGACACGCAACTTGCACTGCGGCCGTTCGACACTAATTTGACCGTGGCCTTGACGGGAACAACTGATGACCTGGATACACCGCCTGTACCCATTGATTATGGTAAGACAGTGCAAAACGGATAATTGTTAGTAATTATAAATAAATATTCTACAGCGCTTTCTAGACCCAAAGTAAGCATAGTATAACTAGAGCTTGTGTTATGGGTTCTAGAATGCGGATAAACATACTTATATACTTCTTTTTAAATACATAGAAACACCCAGACCAATGCAAATAAACAAATTCATGCATACAAATATTGGCACTGAGCGGGAATCAAACCCGCGCCCCCAGTCGAATGCACTGATGAGTTTATGGATTCAAAGTTAGCTAATATCGTATGAAATACAATATACGTATTAAATACTTGGATTACTGTTTCTTATATACAAGAATTTAAAGGAAATATCGAGAACATTTCAGAGTTCTCAAATAACGCCGAGTGTTCTTGAAAGCCTGTAGAGGCGCGATCGTACTTCAATTTAAGTATTTGTATCGTCTTATGTGAATAATGCCGTTAGGTTGTATGAAATATATCTCTTATTATTTGATATTATATTTTCACACAATTTTATCTGTATCTGCATAATTTTTAGGCTTGCGTTGCCAAATGGCAAAAAAAAAACCTTATAGTTTCGTCATGTCTGTTGTACATTACCATGTAAACTTCCACCGAAAATTGGTTTGAATGAGATCTAGTAGTTTTTTTTACGTCATAAATCGTAACTGCAATTTACCTTTCATTTAATCAACACAAATATAAAATTAAAAAAAAAAGATTACTAAGTTACTTGCTTCTACGGAACCCTTCATGGGCGAGTCCGACTCACACTATACCAGTTTTTTAGAATGCCAAAGTTATATTTTTGTAAAGCACTTTGCTGTTTTTTTTCTTAAATTATAATTGTGTTGAATTCTGCGGTACTACATTTTATGTTAACTTTCTGTTTATACATCAGCTAGCACCATTGTCATTCTGACATTGAGTATATGCATATAGTGGTGTTACAATCGTTTATGAATTTTGAATTCGGGTGAATTCGGGTGAATTCGGGTGAATTCGGATGAATTCGGGTGAATTCGGGTGAATTCGGACTTTATGTATACTAGACAAGCTGTTTAGAATAAAAATTGTGGAACGATTTCGGGGCTGAGGTGGGAATGGGTGAGGGGTACGGGACAGAGAGACTGGAAAAATGTGTTAATGAATTTCACCCATGTGTATTGTCACAGCCCACCTGTTGTATGCGTTACGGCTACAAAAAATTAGGTATTGTTACTGGTCAAGTAGTGGCCTTTCGCGATTCAAATGTTGAGTTCCGTACAGCCAGTGTAGTATACGTACAAGTAGTAATCCCCCCCCCCCAACCGCAGACATGGAGGGCGCCGACTGGTCGCTGACGCTGCGCAGCTCGCCGCCCGCGCTGCCCGCGCCCGCGCCCGCGCCCGCCGCGCAGCCGCAGCCCTCCACCAGCCACCAGGTGCGTCCGCGTCCGCCTCTGTGTATCCGCACAAGTCCCCCGCCCGCACACATGGGGGGCCTCTGTGCGTCCGCGCACTCACCGCCCTACTTCGCCATCTCAATAAAGCCAATAAAGGACTGGCCAGCTAATAACGCGAGCTCTTTGAGCGCGTGATTCGTTTACATAAATATATTATATGGTTGGTTGATTGCTGCACCTCCACCGCACAGTGATCACAGGCAAAATTTTAATCGACTATTAAAACAGGGATTATTTTTGGTCTAAAATGACTGTATAAGCTTTAATTTGTTATTTATCATACTTTATTATGTATTTAGAAACACAAAGTAGGTGTATGATTAATTGAAAATCAGACATCTTAATTCTTTACATTCTTCGTTAACGATACAAGGTTCATCTAGTAAAGCTAAAACATCGTTGGAAAAATACCTTTTTTCTGGATGTTACTGAGACTTAAGATCTGGGGCTCCAATGTTCCAGTAATTTTAAAAAATTATACTGATTATAATTATGATGATTATATATATTCCGGAAATTTTGCGAACACCGTGACCGCTCAAGCGAACCGGTAAAGATGCTTGGAACCAAACCCGGTCGTTCAAGGTAACATTTAAAATTTTGCTAAGGGAGTGGGTGAAAGAGAGAGAGCGAGCAAGGTAGATTATGATGATAATGGTGATGATGATGATGATGACGACGACGCCAACGATGACGATGATGATGATAATCCCATGCACAAGGTCATCCGTGTTCCAAGTCAATGGCTCCGAGGTAATTGATTCCGAGGTCACGGTCAATGACGCCAAGGTCAATGACCTAGGTTGTATACCATGGTGGTTCCCCACCCTTATACTCCCACATTCTACCGGAACCCGAAAGTATGATGAGGCGAACATTTTTAGTTGTAATTTTTATAAGTATTTTTTCCATAGCGTCCTGTTTCGTATCCACTGATCATTTCCCGTTCCCGTGGCGTTTGATAGCGGCATAAAGAATATCATATAATCTGGATTATTTATTACTTCAATGAGGATTAATGACTACACATCAATCATGATTGAATGTAATCCAAATTAATGTAATCAGGATTACTTACAATTAGATTATTAATCTGATTACAAAGGTACAAAGTAATCAATTGCGCCCATTTCTGGTGTATGCACATCAAAATTATCAGATGCCTCGGCAAGTTACTTGTGTCCTATCTTAATCTCTTTTTTTTTTCCTCTAGCTCCAACTACACACGCAATCGGAGGAATCAATACCAGTGAACGAGTCCATAATATCGCTTCTGCTCAAGCTGCACTCACAGCTGTCCGGCAGATTGGACTCGTTCTCTCTAGACGAGCCCGCGCCTGACACACAGGAACCTATTGGTGAGAAAATTCATGTTTATGGTATTGGTTTATACAGTATGTTACAAAACTAGTGTCCGATCAGTAAAGGTGTATATTGGCATAAATATTAGGATCGTTTATGTCATTCTTTTTGGAAAATAAGTTAAAAAAATTACCTCATAAAAATGCAAAATAAAAAGTAGGTCAATGTGGAAACTTATATGGTAACACAGGATGGTACGACGGTGCATCCAGCGGGGGGTGGTGTTGTGGGCCATTGCTAAATATTATTGGATATCTACTTTGTGGTGTTGTCACATTTTTAGATTTTGGCGAGATTTTTCATTATATAACTTTTATTATGACTATATTATTATCATTTAAACGAGTAAAGATTATTATTGTATACTGACATAATTTAAATTATGATCAAAACCTTTTAATATTTGTACGTTGGAGACAGCAGAATATTATGGAACTCTATTTTGTAAGAACTTTATACAATATTCTGACAAATAAATAAATCTTATCTTATCTTATCTCAAGAAACGATTTATAAGTGACAGTCCAGCCAGGTAGACACTCGTCTCAAACAACATGCCATCCGCAGGGGATGGGCCCTTCTTCATCGGGCGCGTGCTGCGCAAGCTGGCAGCGCTGGACTCTTGCTGCGCCTCGGCCATCGCGCACGTGCGCCACTCGCTGTGGCCGCGCCAGCGCGAGCGCCAGGCCGAGCAGCGCGCCAGGTGAGCCGCGGCACCCACGGCACCCACGGCACCCACGTCCCAGCGGCGCGCGTCGGCCGCAACCCGCTAGGCGTGATCGCTCTGCCTGGTCGGAAGATATTCGCTTTGTTTTAGAGGAACGCTATCACCGCATTCCTCCACACTACTTTACGGTACCAGATGATGGTACTTCCTACTCCCTTCATCGGGTACTGGACTTCTGCACGGTGTTTGTTTATAGACCCTGATAACTACTACCGGGTACACACACCCGGTAGTGGGTATCAGGGTCTATTCTTCTCTCTCTCTCTCTCTGTTGTATTTTGCAAAAATACATTTTCAAGATTTTATCGATTTTTTTACGATTATTGCAATCGACAAGCATCGTTACAGTCACGTTGCGCGTGGTCAGCAGTTAACGTTGAACCGCGCTATTTAATAATGTATTATGATTACATCAAAAAAATCCTACCAAAATTAGGGCTATCATTGACCGTGAATTGTGGTCTTTCGAACCGGCGGCACTATTACGGTCAACGATAGCTGTACAGGGAATATATTGAATTAAACATAAATTTAAGCACAATCATGATTTATTGTCTTAACTTAATCTAAAATTAGATTATATACATGCTTATGAGCATACACGACCTGATTAGTGATCGAAAATGTGCAAATAGCGCGGATCGGCGTAATCCGCTGAGCCGCTGACCACGCGCAATGTATAGGCCGCGCTAAAAATCGTGACACTAAGTCAGCGTGAAAGCGAAAAGTTTGAAAATATAGCTACCATATTTATATCTTAATTTCAAAGTGCCGATTTTTAATGCAGTCAAATTTTATTTTGAGTTTTAAATTGTAATTGGTATATAATAATTGTTATGTTTACTATAATGTTACCGTTTAATCGCGTTTATCTCCGTTTACTGTTGTAGGTATATCACGAAACGTGAAAGTTAAGTTAGAATAAGTATATTTAATTGTAAATAAAGTATTACTTAAATAGTAATAGAATTTAAAACAACGAAAACAGAATTTTAAACAAAACAATAATAATTTAATAGCAAGTAAGTGTAATTGGGAGCTAACGTGACGCAGTTTTACACTACAAGTTGCAAGGGTCGACTGATGCGCCGTCGCGCCCCGCCAGAGAGACGCAAAATATTCGGACTGCGCATCTAGAGTATAACGTCACGATTTTTGGCGCGGCCTGTAACTGTCGATGCTCGCGTCGATTATTTCATCATACATTTTTCATTATCTCGTTAAAATCACATTCTAGAACTCGTATAACAAGCTATGCTTAGTCTCTAGATGGCGCTGTAAAATATGTAAATAGGTATTTATAGAAAACTCATTGTTATTTATCATTTTATTGTTAACTGTAAGTTTTACTAAAACTGTAAAATAAAATAATATTATTTTATTGTTATTTGCGCAGGGAACGACAAGAAAAAGAAGATCGGTCACGTCGCGCTCGAGACCGACAACAGCAAGTGATGCGGGAGTTCGCCCGGCGACAACAACAGTTCATGTCGGCCATGCAGAACATGGAGGGGGAGGGCGCCGCCGCCATGGAGTGGGAGGAGGAGGCGGTGGAGAAGGAATACGACTGCGTAATATGTAACACCACCACGCCCACCACTGCGGCTGACCCCATCGGTCTTGTCGTTTTGTTACAGGTCAGTAGCTATAGGAATATGGGTGCGGTGATATATCGGAACATCGATAATATTGGAGCAAAATTATCGATATTATAACACTATTCATAAGATTTATCGATAGGATCGAGAAGATTTCTATCAACCAAGATGAAATTTCTAAAATTTTAGAAAGAAGAAGAAAATAAAGAAAAATGTGTTTATTTTGGCTTACTGCAGCACACAAAACAGTTTAACTTATAATTTATCTATTCCATGACATTTTAAATGAATTTTATTCACTGGGCATAGATTTTCTGACAGTGTTTTTGCAAGATGGCAGCATTGAACGGTATGTGTCCATAGTATTTGGTTATGGTACGGCAGATAAGCGTATATTGCTGCGATAGACGTTATCGATATCTGACATGTATATATAAATATTGATGTTTCTATCAATATTCAATGGAATTTGCGTCCCTGAAGAGCAATGGTTTTTTAGATATTTTATTTTATTTAATAATGTGGCATGAATGTTGTTCTGGTGCTGTCGGGGTGGATCGGCCCAGCGCGCCCAGTCGCTAGAGTAGTGTGTGAGTGCGTGTTGGGGTGTGAGTGACGCGAGTGTGCTCGTGCGCAGTCCACGTCGGTGCTGGGCCACCGGCGGCGCGCGGGCGGCGGCTCGGCGTGCCTGGCGCTGTCGGGGTGGAGCGGCCCAGCGCGCCCAGTCGCTAGAGTAGTGTGTGAGTGCGTGTTGGGGTGTGAGTGACGCGAGTGTGCTCGTGCGCAGTCCACGTCGGTGCTGGGCCACCGGCGGCGCGCGGGCGGCGGCTCGGCGTGCCTGGCGCTGTCGGGGTGGAGCGGCCCAGCGCGCCCAGTCGCTAGAGTAGTGTGTGAGTGCGTGTTGGGGTGTGAGTGACGCGAGTGTGCTCGTGCGCAGTCCACGTCGGTGCTGGGCCACCGGCGGCGCGCGGGCGGCGGCTCGGCGTGCCTGGCGCTGTCGGGGTGGAGCGGCCCAGCGCGCCCAGTCGCTAGAGTAGTGTGTGAGTGCGTGTTGGGGTGTGAGTGACGCGAGTGTGCTCGTGCGCAGTCCACGTCGGTGCTGGGCCACCGGCGGCGCGCGGGCGGCGGCTCGGCGTGCCTGGCGCTGTCGGGGTGGAGCGGCCCAGCGCGCCCAGTCGCTAGAGTAGTGTGTGAGTGCGTGTTGGGGTGTGAGTGACGCGAGTGTGCTCGTGCGCAGTCCACGTCGGTGCTGGGCCACCGGCGGCGCGCGGGCGGCGGCTCAGCGTGCCTGGCGCTGTCGGGGTGGAGCGGCCCAGCGCGCCCAGTCGCTAGAGTAGTGTGTGAGTGCGTGTTGGGGTGTGAGTGACGCGAGTGTGCTCGTGCGCAGTCCACGTCGGTGCTGGGCCACCGGCGGCGCGCGGGCGGCGGCTCGGCGTGCCTGGCGCTGTCGGGGTGGAGCGGCCCAGCGCGCCCAGTCGCTAGAGTAGTGTGTGAGTGCGTGTTGGGGTGTGAGTGACGCGAGTGTGCTCGTGCGCAGTCCACGTCGGTGCTGGGCCACCGGCGGCGCGCGGGCGGCGGCTCGGCGTGCCTGGCGCTGTCGGGGTGGAGCGGCCCAGCGCGCCCAGTCGCTAGAGTAGTGTGTGAGTGCGTGTTGGGGTGTGAGTGACGCGAGTGTGCTCGTGCGCAGTCCACGTCGGTGCTGGGCCACCGGCGGCGCGCGGGCGGCGGCTCGGCGTGCCTGGCGCTGTCGGGGTGGAGCGGCCCAGCGCGCCCAGTCGCTAGAGTAGTGTGTGAGTGCGTGTTGGGGTGTGAGTGACGCGAGTGTGCTCGTGCGCAGTCCACGTCGGTGCTGGGCCACCGGCGGCGCGCGGGCGGCGGCTCGGCGTGCCTGGCGCTGTCGGGGTGGAGCGGCCCAGCGCGCCCAGTCGCTAGAGTAGTGTGTGAGTGCGTGTTGGGGTGTGAGTGACGCGAGTGTGCTCGTGCGCAGTCCACGTCGGTGCTGGGCCACCGGCGGCGCGCGGGCGGCGGCTCGGCGTGCCTGGCGCTGTCGGGGTGGAGCGGCCCAGCGCGCCCAGTCGCTAGAGTAGTGTGTGAGTGCGTGTTGGGGTGTGAGTGACGCGAGTGTGCTCGTGCGCAGTCCACGTCGGTGCTGGGCCACCGGCGGCGCGCGGGCGGCGGCTCGGCGTGCCTGGCGCTGTCGGAGGTGGAGCGCGCGCGCCTGCAGGCGCAGCACGACACCACGGCCGCCGCGCATCACTACCGCCTGCACGACGACCTGCACCAGCACTTCGACCAGGTAACCACACGCTCCAGCTAACTAATCACTATTCGATTCATCGACTACATACATATGGCATACCTACTAACGATTTGATGACATAATTATGAAATAGAACATTAAAAAATTATAAGAAACCTATTGGTATTTACTAATACAAACAAACTGTAAAATGCAAAGAATTGCGATACCCGGCTCGAAGGACCATGCGTACAGGTGAGGTCAACGATTTTTTTTTGTTAATACTTTTTTTTACTAATGCTGAAAAAGGGTAAAAAACTACGAAAGCTAAATAGAAACTTGATCAATGTCCGCTTCAAGGTTAAGACCTTATTATGGATGTGTTGTGTGGCAGGAGTCGTGGCTGGTATCGGTGAGCGTGGGCTGGGAGGGCGGCGTGCACGTGGCGTCGTGCGGCCACCACCTGCACCTGCGCTGCCTGCACGCCTACCTGCGCGCGCTGGCGGCGCCGCAGCGACCGCACAACCTGCACGTGGAGCGCGGCGAGTTCCTGTGCCCCGTGTGCCGCCAGCTGGCCAACTGCGTGCTGCCGCTGGCGCCGCGCCCGCCGCCCGTGCCGCGCGCGCCGCGCTCCTACGCGCACAGCGCGCAGCTGGTGGCCGACATGCTGGAGCGGGACCACCCGCCGCCGGTACGTACCGCCCCGCCCCCCGCGCTCCTACGCGCACAGCGCGCAGCTGGTGGCCGACATGCTGGAGCGGGACCACCCGCCGCCGGTACGTACCGCCCCGCCCCCCGCGCTCCTACGCGCACAGCGCGCAGCTGGTGGCCGACATGCTGGAGCGGGACCACCCGCCGCCGGTACGTACCGCCCCGCCCCCCGCGCTCCTACGCGCACAGCGCGCAGCTGGTGGCCGACATGCTGGAGCGGGACCACCCGCCGCCGGTACGTACCGCCCCGCCCCCCGCGCTCCTACGCGCACAGCGCGCAGCTGGTGGCCGACATGCTGGAGCGGGACCACCCGCCGCCGGTACGTACCGCCCCGCCCCCCGCGCTCCTACGCGCACAGCGCGCAGCTGGTGGCCGACATGCTGGAGCGGGACCACCCGCCGCCGGTACGTACCGCCCCGCCCCCCGCGCTCCTACGCGCACAGCGCGCAGCTGGTGGCCGACATGCTGGAGCGGGACCACCCGCCGCCGGTACGTACCGCCCCGCCCCCCGCGCTCCTACGCGCACAGCGCGCAGCTGGTGGCCGACATGCTGGAGCGGGACCACCCGCCGCCGGTACGTACCGCCCCGCCCCCCGCGCTCCTACGCGCACAGCGCGCAGCTGGTGGCCGACATGCTGGAGCGGGACCACCCGCCGCCGGTACGTACCGCCCCGCCCCCCGCGCTCCTACGCGCACAGCGCGCAGCTGGTGGCCGACATGCTGGAGCGGGACCACCCGCCGCCGGTACGTACCGCCCCGCCCCCCGCGCTCCTACGCGCACAGCGCGCAGCTGGTGGCCGACATGCTGGAGCGGGACCACCCGCCGCCGGTACGTACCGCCCCGCCCCCCGCGCTCCTACGCGCACAGCGCGCAGCTGGTGGCCGACATGCTGGAGCGGGACCACCCGCCGCCGGTACGTACCGCCCCGCCCCCCGCGCTCCTACGCGCACAGCGCGCAGCTGGTGGCCGACATGCTGGAGCGGGACCACCCGCCGCCGGTACGTACCGCCCCACCCCGCCGCGCTCCTACGCGCACAGCGCGCAGCTGGTGGCCGACATGCTGGAGCGGGACCACCCGCCGCCGGTACGTACCGCCCCGCCCCCCGCGCTCCTACGCGCACAGCGCGCAGCTGGTGGCCGACATGCTGGAGCGGGACCACCCGCCGCCGGTACGTACCGCCCCGCCCCCCGCGCTCCTACGCGCACAGCGCGCAGCTGGTGGCCGACATGCTGGAGCGGGACCACCCGCCGCCGGTACGTACCGCCCCGCCCCCCGCGCTCCTACGCGCACAGCGCGCAGCTGGTGGCCGACATGCTGGAGCGGGACCACCCGCCGCCGGTACGTACCGCCCCGCCCCCCGCGCTCCTACGCGCACAGCGCGCAGCTGGTGGCCGACATGCTGGAGCGGGACCACCCGCCGCCGGTACGTACCGCCCCGCCCCCCGCGCTCCTACGCGCACAGCGCGCAGCTGGTGGCCGACATGCTGGAGCGGGACCACCCGCCGCCGGTACGTACCGCCCCGCCCCCCGCGCTCCTACGCGCACAGCGCGCAGCTGGTGGCCGACATGCTGGAGCGGGACCACCCGCCGCCGGTACGTACCGCCCCGCCCCCCGCGCTCCTACGCGCACAGCGCGCAGCTGGTGGCCGACATGCTGGAGCGGGACCACCCGCCGCCGGTACGTACCGCCCCGCCCCCCGCGCTCCTACGCGCACAGCGCGCAGCTGGTGGCCGACATGCTGGAGCGGGACCACCCGCCGCCGGTACGTACCGCCCCGCCCCCCGCGCTCCTACGCGCACAGCGCGCAGCTGGTGGCCGACATGCTGGAGCGGGACCACCCGCCGCCGGTACGTACCGCCCCGCCCCCCGCGCTCCTACGCGCACAGCGCGCAGCTGGTGGCCGACATGCTGGAGCGGGACCACCCGCCGCCGGTACGTACCGCCCCGCCCCCCGCGCTCCTACGCGCACAGCGCGCAGCTGGTGGCCGACATGCTGGAGCGGGACCACCCGCCGCCGGTACGTACCGCCCCGCCCCCCGCGCTCCTACGCGCACAGCGCGCAGCTGGTGGCCGACATGCTGGAGCGGGACCACCCGCCGCCGGTACGTACCGCCCCACCCCGCCGCGCTCCTACGCGCACAGCGCGCAGCTGGTGGCCGACATGCATTTCATTGAAGGTGAAAATATTGGGCAACGGCGCACTGCGAACCCCCCTTCCCCCCACTCCCCAGGACAACACGGGGACACTGTGGTTTCCAAACCCGAGGGGGCCATCTCGCAACCGAAGATGGCCCTAAATCAGCCGGGGAGCGAGAGAAATGCCTCATGAGCCATTGTATGTATGAGTATTACATGTACTATACGTTTCCACAGGCACCTAGTCGATTGTCCGAGGCGATGGGCAAGGCGATGGAAGACATGACGGCGACAGCTGGTGGCAAGCTCAAGCAGAGGTACGGGTCGTCGCCCGCGGCAATATTCACGTTCGTGGCGTCGCTCGTGCGGACCAACCTGGAATGCGAGCTGGTGCAGCGCGGCGGCACTTTGCAGACCTGCGTCGCGCCGCGGTACAAGCCGAGGAACGAGTGTATTGGTACGGATATTAGTAGTATATGTGTGTATTCGCTTCAAATGTCTAAGGAGTTAGACAGTGGTGGGTTGAATGATTACTGTACTTCATTGTCTCTCTCCTTAGCATCTGTAATTTGTTTTAAACTATATAATAAAACTAGCTGTGCGCCGCGGATTGAGTCGCATTTAAGTTTTAAACGGATCGGATTATTTACTTGAGTTCGTTTACTTTTTGTCTTATGAACCGACAAACAGCAAGGAGATGTGGCCTCCCGATACCGGGGATGTTGTTGGCTTCGTCATGTTTTTTTTTTTTTTTAAAGAATATTAGTAACCGAAATTACTAATATACCCCCTAACCCCTCCAGCTAAGCTAAATTGCTTGTGTTAGGAGTGAGTTCACGTCCGCCGTTTGTGCGGCGGCAATTTCGTTCATGTTCCGAAAGGCGGGTTGTTTAGTTTTAATTGTTAAATCATTATAGTTAGACGTTTTCACCGCATATTGCAGTGTTGGTATAAGTACCTAGTTATATTTTGTTGTTAAGCCGGGAGACGAGGCTTGCGACAGTCGCCTCGAAATGTCCTTCTGGTTCGCACGTCGTAAATCACGATTTGTGGAGAGCCACCACGAGTCCCAGCCGCCGTATTCGACCCACGACTTGAGCAACCCCTGCCGTGGCCTTTAGTGCCGTGCTTCGGTGCGCTGCTCCCCGCGCCATAACGAGGGTGTCGTCAGCATAACACACTATGCTGACACCCTCGAGCAACGTACCGCGCAGCACCCAGTCGTATCCGATGTTCCACAGGAGTGGCCCTAGGACCGACCCCTGTGGAACACCGCACGACTCTTCTCGCCGCCCTGGCCCTAGCCAGCTCGGGTAAACTATGGCCCTCTCGGATAGGTATGCCTCGACAATGCGGCGGAGGTAAGGAGGCACTACGTGATACGCGAGCGACTCCCTAACGTAGCTCCAGGGTAGGGTGTTGAAGGAGTTGGCGATGTCGAGAGACACCGCCACCACCACCCCACCCCGCGAGACTACTTCCTCCGCCAGGCGCCTAACGCGCATGATCGCTTCCACGGTGGAGCGCCCCCGGCGGAAACTGAACTGGTTGTCCGCCAGATCTGGCCCCACGTTCGTGAGATGCTCGACGAGGCGCTCTGCAGTAATCCGCTCAAAGAGCTTGCACACCTCGTCGAGCAACACGATCGGCCGGTAACCGGATGGCTGATCCGCCGGCCGCCCCGCCTTCCGGATAAGGACCAGTTTCCCTGTCTTCCACGCCTTAGTGGTCTTACTTCTCACCCTTGTATCCGGGTTAAAGGAGGCTGGTAGCAGAGCTGTTAATTGTTTTTGTTTTATTACTGCGCTCGCTACGTTCGCGTACACGGGTGTTGATGCTTCTTTGAGTAGTGCCCACGTCTACAGAGATACATGAGCAGGGGATTCGGTAAACTCCAGCTGAAGATAGTGGGTCACGAGGGTCCTTTACCAATCGGTGAAGATTACGTAACTACGTAGTGGGCTTGAAAATAGGCTTGATGTTGTAAGCTTCTAGCATTCTCCCGATACGATCCGTTGTACCATAAATCTTATGGCAATAATGCCTTCCCTAGAGGGGCAGGTTTCTCCTCATCCTGGTTCGTTAGAGAAGATTTCCTCGGAAGTAGAGCTTGCTGTATCTCCTGGGAAGAGAATCCATTGGCTTGGAAGGCCGAGTCCAGATAGCGTAACTCGTTTTGAAGGTGTTGAGGCTCACAGATGCTCTTAGTTCGGTGGACCAGGGTCTTGATGACTGACATTTTCTGTCTGGGATGGTTGTCCTTGTGTAAGTAACGGTCGATAGACCCGATGACCAAGGCTGCCATCTTCTTTTTTGGATACCAGGACATCGAAGAATGCTAGGTCTCCGTTCTTATCATTTATCTTATCATGTTAGGATGGATGCTGTTCAGATGATTCAGGAACTTAGTCAGCTCTGTGTCTCCATGCCTCCAAACCACAAAGTTATCGTCTACGTAGCGGAACCAGACCTTAGGCTTCTTGAGCGCCCCTTTACGAGCGGCTTCTTTAAAGAATTCCATGTAAAACTTCGCAACTACACGACTGATGGGGATTCCCATGGCTAAACCCTCCACTTGTTCATAGAACGTTTTGTTCCACTGGAAGTAGGAAGTCGTCAACACGAACTCGAACAATTCGGCGTTGTCCTTAGAGAACAGCGTTCAGATACGTAACATAGCTTCCCTGAATTTCCGGAATTTCCCTGGAATTTTCGTGAACAGAGAGATGACATCGAAGCTGACCAGATGATCATCCGGGTGTAGCTTGAGATTCTCAACTTTCTCCACAAGTTTCCGATGGGCCACGGCCAAGCAGCCTGGAAGCAGTATATTCTACATGCAACGCCGGCCGTGAAAGCCTTAAGATTTATATTCGAGTTGTTGTTGAATAAAATGTTATTGTTCGCCTTCTTAGGGTTCATAATAAATAACATACCCTAGAACTGGGCTATCAAATGCAATACAATTTCTCATATCCCAGTGGCAGTGCGTTCTCACAACCTGTTGCGTTTTGTTCTTAGTATAGATGTGAGACGAAGGTTGCGTACCCGCCTCACGTAAGGCCGCGTGTGTTGCAGTGCCGCTGCTGGTGGTGGCGGGCGCGCACTCGCGCGTGCTGTCCAGCGCGGGCGCCGGCTTCGGCGCGGCCGAGGCGTGGCGCGCGCTCGCGCCGCCGCCGCCCGCCAGCCCGGGGACGGCCGGCGCCGCCGTGCCGACGGCCGCCGCCGCCGCGCGGCCCGTGCCGCTGCTGCTGCGCGACCCGCTGGCGCTGCTCATGCAGCTGCTGCTGCTAGCGCCTCCCACGCCACCCTACCTTGACATGCGTCAGTATACCTCTTTTTATATACCCAACATTATTCATGTTCATGTATATTAATTCTGCCTGTAACATCGAACTCCAGAAGTAGATAACATGAGTAGACATAATTCGAGACCGTCGAACGCTCAAACTGAAACTCGCTATTATAAAATAATACGTAAAACAAAATACATTGTTGTTCTCCACATTTTCTGGACTTCACTTGAGCAAAGACAGTCAAATTAACAGGCGAATTAAAAAAAAGAAACATTCTGACTACAAGAATATTCATTTTTCAAAAATACAATGATTCAGTTTAGTTCTACGTCCACTTGAAAAATTCACTCTTTATGTGTTGATCACCTTCAGGAATTTCGTCGTAGTTCACCTCCATTGCGCTGGGTACATGAAGTATCGGCAAGATGCCAACATTATAACCTCAAATAATTGTAATCTCCTGTTTACATTTTTTTTCCTTTACAGAAGAATTCACGTGCATAGTACGAGCACTGTACTCGCTGAGCTACTATCAAGTAGTGTGCCAGTTCATAGCGAGTGGTAGCGCGGAATACCGCGCGGCACTACTAGGCCCAGGCCGGCCGGGGGAGCCCGCCGGCCTTCGCTCCGCCGCCAGGCTACTGCTGGCGGCCTTGGCGGGCTCGGATCTGTTCACAGAAGACGGACCCCCAGCACAACCCTCCCCTCACGACAAGGGAACACCCGATCTGGTCCTTATGGAGAAAGAGGTATGTTGAACATTCAGTGTTATGTTACTGGGTTTTATTTTAACATATAATATATAACCACGATTAAAGATTGACGTAAATTGTTTTTATCAAGTTTATCTAGTTAAAATTCTAGAAAAATTCTAAAATTTTAGAAAGAATATCATTTAGGATACTCAGGCCTAACTCCCGCTTACATCAATTACTCTTTGTTCCGTTCTGTAAAACATAAGTAGTTTTGCTAGACTATTTTTAGAAGCAGTGCTAATGTCTATAATAGCGAATGCAATCACTTGGACATGTTAAGTAGTAGTCTAAATGTTTATAAGACAGAATTACGAGCAACGTTTTTATTAAAGTCAAATACTTAGTGTTCCTTTTTTCCTTTTAGTTTGTGTTCAGTTTGTGCAGCATACAAGTTGTAGCGATATCTTATTGTTATCGTAATATTTTATGGAACTCTATGTCATTAAGAATCTCATCCTAATGCGCTGTAACGGTTCCAGCTGCAGGAGCTCCTGCTGCCGTTCCTGCGCATCGCGGCGCTACTGCGCCACCACCTGTACGGCAACCCGCTGCCCGAGGTGGCCACGCCGCGCCAGGAGTTCGTGCGCCTGGCCTACTTCCTGGAGCTGGTGACCGAGGGCATGGAGTGGAGCGAGTGGTCGGCCGGCCGCGCGCTGCCGCCCGCCTCCGCCGCGGCCGCGCGCGCCTGGGCCCGCCAGCTGGGCGGCGCCGCGGCGCGCGGCCAGCTCGCGGTCAGTGCAGTGTCAGCCCGTAGTCCTAGCCCTAGCGCCCTGGCGCCCTAGCGCCCTAGTGCCCTGGCGCCCTAGCGCCCTGGCGCCCTAGCGCCCTAGTGCCCTGGCGCCCTAGCGCCCTGGCGCCCTAGCGCCCTAGCGCCCTGGCGCCCTAGCGCCCTAGCGCCCTGGCGCCCTAGCGCCCTGGCGCCCTAGCGCCCTGGCGCCCTAGCGCCCTAGCGCCCTGGCGCCCTAGCGCCCTGGCGCCCTAGCGCCCTAGCGCCCTGGCGCCCTAGCGCCCTAGCGCCCTGGCGCCCTAGCGCCCTGGCGCCCTGGCGCCCTAGCTCCCTGGCGCCCTAGCGCCCTAGCGCCCTGGCGCCCTAGCGCCCTGGCGCCCTAGCGCCCTAGCGCCCTGGCGCCCTAGCGCCCTGGCGCCCTAGCGCCCTAGCGCCCTGGCGCCCTAGCGCCCTGGCGCCCTAGCGCCCTGGCGCCCTAGCGCCCTAGCGCCCTGGCGCCCTAGCGCCCTGGCGCCCTAGCGCCCTAGTGCCCTGGCGCCCTAGCGCCCTGGCGCCCTAGCGCCCTAGCGCCCTGGCGCCCTAGCGCCCTGGCGCCCTAGCGCCCTGGCGCCCTAGCGCCCTGGCGCCCTAGCGCCCTAGCGCCCTGGCGCCCTAGCGCCCTAGTGCCCTGGCGCCCTAGCGCCCTGGCGCCCTAGCGCCCTAGCGCCCTGGCGCCCTAGCGCCCTAGTGCCCTGGCGCCCTAGCGCCCTAGCGCCCTAGCGCCCTGGCGCCCTAGCGCCCTAGTGCCCTGGCGCCCTAGCGCCCTGGCGCCCTAGCGCCCTAGCGCCCTGGCGCCCTAGCGCCCTAGCGCCGCGTGCGGTAGCGCCTGTTGCTTGTTCACAGTAGGCGCTGCCCTCAGAGCGCACCGTCCGGCCGCACCCCGAGGGGCCTCGACCCACCGCATTGGTTGGGCTAATAATAATACTCGACTAGTAAATAATAGACAATAATACATTTGCTTTTGTGTATATTTTATTAATGGCACTTGTAAAACCTCAAAGAAGAAACTAGAATAACTAATGTTGTTGATTAACTAATAATGTTACATTTTCACTCATTTGGTTGTTACACTCATCCACAGTACAATAGGGACGCGAATTTGTAAAGTGCGAGTTGCGTACTGCATCTCTATTGGGTTATGTATTTGTCGAGCCAGTGATGAAGCTCTGGTGTAGGTATAACTATCTCACACTAAATATCATCATCTCATTTCAAGTAGAATTATTTAGAAGACACTGAGGTTAAGAGAGCTGTGCACAGGATGAGTGCAAGGCCTCGCCTACTATGATGACGTCAGAGTAGGCCCGCGGTCACAGCGCAGTGCCGCAGTGCCGCAGTGCCGCAGGCCGCCCCCTGCCGCCGGTGCTCAGTAGTGGCGTGTGCAGGTGCGGCGGCTGCTGCGCAGCATGGCGGTGGAGTGGAGCCAGCCGGCGCTGCTGGCGCTGCCGCGCGACTACGACCGCCTGTTCACGTACTACCACGAGCGCGTGTGCCTGCAGTGCGGCGCCGTGCCCAAGGAGGCGTCCGTGTGCCTGCTGTGCGGCACGCTCGTGTGCCTCAAGCAGCCCTGCTGCCGCCAGCACCAGGTCGCCGAGGCCGTGCAGGTAGGTCGCGTCCGCCTAGTGCGTCCAGTGTACGTCCGTGGGCCTGCTGTGCGGCACGCTCGTGTGCCTCAAGCAGCCCTGCTGCCGCCAGCACCAGGTCGCCGAGGCCGTGCAGGTAGGTCGCGTCCGCTCAGCGCGGCCTGCTGTGCGGCACGCTCAAGTGTCTTTATCGATTTTAAAGATAATTTAAGTGAATAATTTTGTTTTACAGCACGCGATGGAATGCGGCGGAGGTACAGGGATATTCTTAGTGGTTACGTCGACGTACATAATTGTGATCCGCGGAAGACGCGCGTGTCTCTGGGGTTCCTTGTATCTCGACGATTATGATGAGGAAGATCGTGATCTCAAGTGAGTACATCTATATCACGTAGTAGTTGTAGTAATTTAATATATAGCCATAGAAAGGGTCAATTTGAGGGGTCTAGCTCATCTCAGCTTATGTTGTTACCCGAGATAAAAAAAAATATTGTTGACGAAATATGGATAGTTTTACACGTATACCTAGATGATATATCAGTGGGCGTATGGGTATATGTATTTAATAAATAGGTACCACATTACTGCCATAGGGGTGGGAGTCCTCTCGCTCGGCAGCATGATTGCGGCAATGGTGCGGGGTGCGAGCGCGTGGGCCGCCGCCACCTCCTTCTGCGAGCATTTAATGCTCGCGAAGGAGATGGCGGAGCGCGCTCGGGAGAGATTTAGAAGTCTCCCGGCCCGCCGAGCCCGCAACATGCTCGCCGCGCGCCTGGAGGTCGCTTAACGACCTCCGGCCTCCATGAGCGCAGGCCTGGGGGTGGCAGGTGAGGCCGCCTGTCACCCCAGCAGAAGCAGGCCGGGACGGTGGGGCGACTAACGCCCCTCCCCCAAACCGGGGCAAGACGGGGACACCGTAGTTCCCAAACCCGAGGGGCCCATCTCTAAACCGGAGATGACCCAGGGTCGGTCGGGGTGTGAGGGATATGCTTTATGGGCAACCTTACACCCCGGCGTCTGTAGACCCGAGTCGGCGTGGGGTTTTAGTTGGTTCAAGCCCGACATAACTGCCCCCGCTGGCCGGCGGGGGGTATCCGGAGGGATTTCCGAACGAAAAAAGAAAAAAAAAAGGTACCACATTACTAGTGTTCTCGTTGACACCTCTATTAATCTAATTTAATGCTCCAGTAGTAGATACTGTTGGCATGCGAGTAATGCGAGTGCTCCGCTTGCAGGCGCGGCAAGCCGCTGTACCTGTCGGCGGACCGGCTGGAGCTGCTGCAGGCGCAGTGGCTGTCGCACCGCTTCGACCACACCAAGCGCACCTGGGTGTGGCACCGCGACTCGCTCTGAACCCTGTGCACGGCCCACGGCGGCCCGCACGACCCGCGCTAGCGCCGGCCGTCCCGCCGCGGGCCGGCTGGACCGCTCGTGCACGGCCCACGGCCCACGGCCCACGGCCCGCGGCCCGCGGCCCGCGCTAGGTTTTGATCGAAATGAGTGATTCATTTACTTATTCATTTGTAAACTGTTAGCGTCGAAGGGTGGACTGAACGAACCGTTCTAAGGTGTAAACGCCGCGTCTACTTATGGCGTTCGTCGCGCGTGTCTAAATCTTCAAGAAGTGTATCGATAGATGTATCCCATAGCTGTACCCTATTTATCTTATGCTGTAGCTTCCGAATTCTCTAATTTGGCGACTCTACCGTATAATATAGTTTTAAAACTGAACGGTATTCCAATATATCGGTGGTGATCAATTCGGCTGATATTATTATATGAAATGCCTTTGTATATTCTATAGTCAAATATTTAGTTCTTACATTTCGATTGCCCAAATATTATGGATTATTTGAACATTATGGGAACCCATAAACTGGTTAACACTAAAACGAATAGGTACTGACCTTGCCACGACAGATTAAAAACGTATTTTTTGATACCTGTATAGTAACTGAACTTTCTTCATCACTAAAATACTAACTTAACAAATTATAATAGCCAAATTAATATCTACTAATGTAAAGATAATTTTGGTTGAAAAATTTAGCTAGTTAATATTCAAATGAATGTGTGTAATTAAAACTCATTATCAAGTCAATTAAATTATCATTTCTTGGTTCGATGTTGACAAGACTGTCAAGCCACACTTGAAAAACGTGAATATAGTTTAACCTCTCTCAATTGGATTTGAAATTTGAGTAGTGACTTACTATAGACGTGACCAAATGAATAAATCTTAGTATATGTATATTTCATTTTATTATTTTAAAAATATATGTTAAAACACATTGAGCACGCCAATTCAAATCGTGCGAAAATTATCCCATAGCTGTACGGAATCATTTTGGTGCCATTCGAAATTGGTGCGCTAAATGATCCCATTTAGTTCGCGTGGTAAAGTAGCAATCATTATCCCTATTTACGTATATTTATCATCAAGATACGAAGCTTTCCTGCTAACGTACAAAGCACTACTAGGAGGCCTAAACGTCTGTAAGAATCTGTGAAATAATTAGTTTTCGCAATGAAAAGTTAGTCATTTCATGTAGAAAGTATTGTATGGATAGTGTTTGTATTATTTATAACTACTTTCTAAATGTAATCGCTACTGTATCAGCGATATGTTATTAGTTTAGATTCACCTACAGCCAACTTTTAATATCTATGGTGGGTTAGACACTTGTGGTGTGTTTGCTGTTCTGATTATCCAGCTATCAAGCAAATGCTTTCTGCAATCATCCAGTACGATAACTTGATTACTAAGCAATAATTAGACTATGAATTATTCAAATTGTGTGTTATATTGTGCTTGTGAAATTATTTGCTATTAGTACTGTTTTGCATGAGTATACGTCTAATGGTCGTCCAAGTTGTCTCAAGCAAAAATAGAATACTAAACATGATGTAGCAAGCGTAGTTGTATTCGCAGTACAGTATGGAAGTACCTTTGACTAAATATGTTATTTACAAAGTACGATTAGTATGTTATATAACTATTTCTTGTTTGATATAGTACTATGTTATTATATAGATTTATCTAGTGTTCTATCTACGTTGTTTAGTGTGGCCAGCAAATAGAAGAGTGCAACGATATTGCCAAAATGAAAAAAAAAAACAGATAAATTAGTAAAATAGCGATGAAATAGATTGATATAAAATTGTAGTTTCACCTTCGTCTTCGCAATTCTGGTCACATACGAAATTAAAAATTTGTTTAATTCAAATTATTATCTAAATGTTTAATGCTGTGTCCAATGTTTGATCAAACTTTTATTTCAGTGTTGTGGTTTATTAATTTTAGTAGAATAAATTGAGTTCTTCGTGAGCAGACTGTCCTCTGAAATTGACATACACTTTTAAGTTAACGAATTTGCAATAGTATAAACCAAAAGTTTGGTCAAATATTTGATATACACAGTATAATTATCACGAAAATTTTGCGTTATCTTGTTAACGGATCCACTGGAGCAGACCCGAAGCCTGCCTGTCGGCCGGTGGGTCACGAACAAGACTCGCGAACATTGTAAATAAACTTCGACTTCATTAGGGATGTCCGATGGGTGTGTTGTTAGGGCTGTGAATACGTATATTTTAAATTTACTCGCTCCTCTGTGGACACGGTTGACGAATCACTTTAGGTTTTAAAGACGATTAAATTATTTTTTCTTTCATATTTTTGTATAAGATATTATCGAGTACGATATTAACTAGTAACCGCTTGCGGAATTTCCATGCCTTGTTGGATTTCTAAAAAATATATTTGCCATTCTAAAAGCAGAAAGTCATTCGATCGACAGGTTTTCTTGAAACTTATAAATGTTGAGTTACTCGACCCAAACGGGTTCACGAAGCTTGTTTTTCGCTTTCGAGATAATGACAATAAAACACTATTTATAAAACATCCAAGCGAAGTATCATTATAACTGTATGGTGCTCGAACAGGTTTACAAATCTTGTGCAATTTGGATGCTTTCGTTTTATTTCACTGTATATTATTTTGTAAGCTCTCGAGAAGTACATTTTTCTGTTTTATAAAATTTAGTGTTAGCGTAAACTAAATTGTAGTTTGTTTATTGTTAAGCTTTTTGAATTAAAATTTTGTAATCACAACGAATTGAGTCTGTGGAAGTGTGATGTTGAAGTGCTACACATATTTTAATGATAGCTATTCATTTGCCTGTTGTTTGATCTTCTATAGTTAAATAGTTTACGAGTATCGTCATACCCATGAGTAATTATTATTTAGCATCACTAATGTCAACAAAAATATTAGTTTCGCAGGCCGATTCCTAGGGCTAGGTCCGATAGTGCAGTAGACAGGGACTCCCGCGCCGCTCGAGATCCTAACATTTGTTAAACTTGTGTATGTATATTGTTCTTGTATATATTCAATCATTAAAGTTGTTGATATTTCTATTGTTGTTTCAATTCTAATTTTATACTATTGTTATAAATGTGAAAATGAAATGGCTTGTCGAATCTGGATGAAATGAGAATGCCCATTCTTGGTTGCGCTTTTAGACGGTCGCGTCAATATTTCAAATGTTAAAAAATAATATTGATTATATTTCAGATAATACTTAATGCAGGCTTTTTAATGCAGTTTATAATTATGCGGCAGCAAAAAAAGTGTGCAACCGATTTCCATACTGACATGGGCATTGTCCTTTGGCACCGAGGTAGATCATAGCTACTTTTATATTAAAGGGATCAGTAGGTATCGGACAAGTCGGGTTGCGAAGGATATGCTCTATGGGCAACCTTACAGCCCGGCGTCTGTAGACCCGAGACGGCGTGTGGTTTTAGTCGGTTCAAGCCCGACATAACCGTCCCCGCTGACCGGCGGAGGGGTATCCGAAGGGATATCCGCACGGAAAAAAAAATTAAAGGTATCGGACAACAGATAGTTGTGGAAGCCCATCGGATTCTTGTGAATTGACTAAACTAATCGAAGTTCTAAGAGTCACTACAATCTACTAATATATTTCTATCTCTTACTCTCCTTGTTTCGAAAAGATTAGTTACATTTATCACTACATAGTGTAAAACAAAGTCGCTTCCCGCTGTCCGTCTGTTCCTATGTATGCTTAGATCTTTAAAACTGCGCAAGGGATTTTGATGCGGTTTTTTACTAGATAGAATGATTCAAGAGGAATTTTTATATGTATAATACATGCCTAATATAGTAGAGAAACACTGATGATTTTAGGTTTCTAATGTGATGTCGTAAATAAACACATTTTTTACGCTTACATTACAATAAAAAAAAAAACTCCGACTGAACGCTACGAGATAATATCAAAAAATAGTAGATATTTACACAAGAGTTGAAAGTTAGCCATTTCACCCGAGATATGTGAGAGCGCCAATAGTTCGAGGGTGAAATGGTGACTTTCCCCCTAGGTAAACACTCTACTTTTAATTTCGACTATGTGAGGAAATTAAAATACTAAAATATTAAAATATTAATAAAATATGTGTGTAACACATTTAATGAAACAGGTAAATTGATTATCAGTTAAAATTTAATGTAAAATTAGAACAATTTGAAAATAGATTATTAACAACAGCTTTTGCCTGTTCTTAAATCTCATCGGGAGTTAAATTAATTTGCTTAATATTTGAAACTTAAACAAAGATGTGGCACCAGGTTTTTGTTTTTTGCGAATGTTAGGTACGTAATTCGTTTTTTACTGTATGTTTGTTTTAAGACTTTGCATGTATATATCCAACACAATGTAAAATTGTTTGTGATGATAAATAAATAAAATAAATAATATCCATGTCACTGGAATCACTTTCCGAAACCATTTTATTTATTTATATTGAATATACTGAAAAAAAAGTTATAATTCACGTACATACTTCTTTTTTTTTTTTCGTGCGGAAATCCCTTCGTGGTGTACCCCCCCGCCGGCCAGCGGGGGTGGTTATGTCGGGCTTGAACCGAACGTACATACCTACTGCCAACAGAAGTTTTGAAAATCGAATCTATTGGTTACATTGTAATCGAGTTGGTCACGATTAACACAAGGTATTTATATATTATGGCGGAGCGCGCCCGGGAGAGGTTCAGAACTCTCCCAGCCCGCAACATGCTCGCCGCGCGTCGCAGGCGACTCAGGCGCGCCCCACGAGCGCAGGCCTGCGGGTGGCAGGTGAGGCCGCCTGTCACCCCAGCAGAAGCAAGCCGGGACGGTGGGGCGACTAGCGCCTCTCCCCCAAACCGGGGCAAGACGGCGACACCGTGGTTCCCAAACCCGAGGGGGCCATCTCGAAACCGGAGATGGCCCAGGGTCGGTCGGGGTACGAGGGATATGCTCTATGGGCAACCTTACACCCCGGCGTCTGTAGACCCGTGACGGTGTGCGGTTTTAGTCGGTTCAAGCCCGACATAACCACCCCCGCTGGCCGGCGCGGGGTATCCGAAGGGATTTCCGCACGAAAAAAAGTTATAATTCACGTACTTAAGAACCGCTATTGTATGCCAACATTAAAAGTTTAGAAAATCGAATCTATTGGTTACATTGTAATCGAGTTGGTCACGAGATGTGTATTTAGGCGGGCATGAAAAAAAAAATAAGCGTCATGATATCAAGGCATTATGATGTAATTTAATTATCTTGGACTCCATGGCAAAGCTTAAAATTAAAAAAAAAATACTTTCTAGCCTAGGGATGAAATAAGCTACTTTCCGCCCGGCTATCTGCCCATGAAAATTAAACTTTCCGAACAGGAGAGATGAAAAAATATTACAGTACACCTTAATAAGGTCTACAAAAAGTCCGCGATGGTATAAGTCTCTCTTAAGCCGGCCACACACGTTGCGGTATACTTGTACAAGTCTAGACTTGTACAAGTATACTCGAACGTGTGTTGGAAGATAACTGCGCAAGTTTCAGACTTGTACAAGTCTCAAAAAAAGTTCCAACTTTCGATTCCAAACTTGCGCAAGTCTAGACTTGTACAAGTAAACATGAACGTGTGTGCCAGCTGCCAGCGTTGCGTTCAAGTCTCAGTAGCGTACTAGGCGCGCGCCTATACGTACGTATGTTCTGTGATCAATTTCCCGCCAAAATGAGTGAGATTTTATTCATAATAAATTCATTATCCAGACCTCCAGACGCAATTATTATAGCTATTTGTTTATTTTTTTATATAGGACTCATCAATTTGACATCGCCTCGCCTGATGGTAAGCCGAAGGCAGTCATCAGTCATCAGTTCTCATATTTAAAAAAAAAATTGTAGCATAAATAATGCCAACTACTCCCTAAGCGTCATCAATCGCAGCACGACATACCTTTTTTTTTTTTTCGTGCGGAAATCCCTTCGGAAACCCCCCCGCCGGCCAGCGGGGGCGGTTATGTCGGGCTTGCACCGACTAAAACCGCACGCCGTCTCAGCACGACATACCTGGACGCTCGCTGTGACAAAAATGACACTTGCACATGTATACTTGAGCGTCTGTGGGCACATCGAAAAAACGCGGACTTGTACAAGTCTAGACTTGTACAAGTATACCGCAACGTGTGTGGCCGGCATTAGGAATAACCGACAATAACGACTTTTTATCCTTTACTTTTAACCAGAAATAATTATTTACGAAACGATTTTAAGCAGTACAGCAGCATTAAGACTTAACGAGCATTTACGCCCAAAATTTTCTTCGAAATTGTATGTTTGTACTTTAGTCGCTATTATGGATAATTTTTAAAACGCACTTAGATATTCTGTAACATTGCACCCGTGCGAAGCCGGGGCGGGTCGCTAGTCAGAGGGACGATGGGATTAACTCTACATGATCTTACCTCTTAAAAACGAATTACGTATTATTTTAGTTAGTGTAGTGGTAGTTGTTAAGTCAGAAAGTGCCAATTTGAATGTAGTGATGCAACTTTGAGAGGTAAGTTGTGTCAAACCGCATTCCCACCCCACGATTTCCCCCTAAAGAAATTCCCGCAAACAGTATCCGGTCATTAGTCTTGTATATCAAAGGTAGGTTAGATTCCAAATAAAAAACAAAACTTCTGTTAAAAGTTTATAATATTGTACATCAACTATGATTTGTTTAGAGGTAGAACATCCTACTCTTAAATTAACGGCTAATGTGATTACAATAAAATAGTTAATTTTCATATCGCCGCGTTAATATCATTTATAGGCGGAGTGAGTAAACCGAAATTACGTAACCAAGTGCGGGCCAGGGCGGCCTCGGTATTGTCTACGCAACGAGGAGAAATTGTTTTAGCAGCTATATGTTACAGCCACAACATTTTAAACTAGTTAAAATTCATTTAGACTGAGTTTCGACAAGTTTAGTTATATTTCTTAAAAGTGTGTATGTGTTGTAAATATAAAGTTGTCTTAGGTTAAGTAGTTCTGCTACTTAGCTAAAAATATATCAGGTTTAAAGCTGCGTTCCCACCGAAATGTGCAAGGATGCGTAGCGAGGGATGTGTTTTTAGGAACCAATAGAATCATTTCATTTACCTAGTCTCGCTCAGTGCAGGCAAATGAAGCGTTTCTATTCGTTCTTAACAAACATCCCTCGCGACGCATCCTCGCACTTCTCTGGTGGAAACGCAGCCTAACACGCCAATAAGTCTGCCATTCCATTCAGCAGGTAGTCTCTCGCGTTCTCGTTTTTTATTTCGCTACGAATGAACATAATTAGAACTTTAAGCTCTGCATAATGTTGAGTGGGTTATAAATAGATCAGACATAAATTTTGATTAAAAATTTCGTGAAACCGTCTCGCAAAAGATCTCGCGGATAGTGACGCGGCGCATAAAAAACGGCAAATTTTGAATATATTTGCTGATAAATTGCGTTTCAGATTGAGATCATATCGTGAGATTTTATTTTTGGATGGGTATATATTAATATATTGTAAAAAGGTGTACAATAAAATGGTTTTTTAGTTGACATCTTCTGTAGTTAATCCTCTTTTGCTACAGGCAACAGAAAGGTTAACTACAGAAATACGTACTTACTGCCTGGTTCAGAATGTTGATTGTAACATATATATAACATACCTACATGGTTCCTTTGAAGACGTAACTCAATTAGTTACCATATTTCTTTCTAGTACAAATACTATATTCGGAATACCTCAGTAAGATACCTTTAATTTGGACCTCAGGAGGATTACTTCCTTGTCCTTCTAAAACAATTTCTCCAAGTGCAACACTTACACGTTATGATAAAATTATATTTGTTAATATAAAAGTATTACTAGTACATAGCTACTTCAAATGTATCGCGCTATAGGTACCTATAACTTACGTCGCCAATTAACCGTATTCCTCTGTATAAGATAATAATATTACTTACTACGACACATCTGAAGGTTCTATATCGAAATAAAAAATACGAAGTACGTTATAATGTCAACCCCCAAAAAAAATAAAAAGGTTTTTTTTTTATCACAGAAAACAATAAATACTATCAAACAATATAGATGGCAACTAATGGCATACTATGCACCTCGTTATGAATATAATAAAATAATTATTATTATGTCTGTGTAATAATACAATATTAGATTTATCTCTCTACCCACGCCATCTATCGGGCATTACAACAACACTATTGTACTCTCATCAAGCTTACGTAAATGAAACCTTTGTTCATTATTTTTATTATTATGTCATATACACATGTAGTACAACTACCGTAGCCACTGAAATACTGTCAAATGAAAATAGTCTTTTTACCGACTTGTTATACTTACTGAAATATACAGACAAAATCATATCTTTGACAGTTTTGCGGCTGAAATTAATGAGTAATACAATAAAAAAATAAGATCTAATATCACATGTGTGAACTCTTTAATGCAAGAGCTGTCAACGACGTTTAACAACACTATAATACACCTCTGCCTACCCCTTCGGGGACACAGGCGTGAAGTTATGTTATGTTAATTATTTTTCTAATCTGCTGGTCGGGTCAAAAAGACGCACTGTTTTACCGGTACAAGAGATTTTGATTTTACAAGAGTTGATTGATTCACTGATCGTCAGCAATGAACTAATGCTTTATTAGTTGTATTTGTCGCACTTCCAACTAATTACAGTTGTTGTAGGAAGTTTACGCGAATGTCACAAATAACATTAAATAAATCGCGATAGAATCCGTTACAAATAGGTTTATTTAATTACAGTTTCTTTTGTTTTGCTGCTGAATTTAGACGCCAACGGCCTTTCAGTTCGGCAATAAATATACTACCTGCTTTCACGTGACAACCCTGTTTGACACACTCAGCCCTTTACAATATGATATATATACTTTTTTATTATATTACTTACTAATTCAGGACGACAGTGACAGTACTATTTCAAATTTTGCTGCCACGCGACATCTAGCATTAAAACAATATCTATCCTAAAACTCAATATATCTAAATAAACATAAACATAGCGAAATCACTGTACATATTCCAGTAATATTGTTTAGCAAAAATACACAAAACAACATCCTCTCAATATTGACGCCAAAGGAATGTACAACCAATGTATCAAATCCATTATGGACCCAACCGAATATTTTATAATACATAGATCTTTCAACATCAACCATAATAAACCACAGACAATGATAGGTACATATACATCAATGGACTGACATCCGGCAATTGTTTATATACAAACGTAAATCACCATGGAGAAACTCTAGAAAAAAAAACAGTTATACAGATATTATTCCTTAGTGCAAAACTCTTTCGTGTCATAAGTCATACATAATACATCTATCTAGCTATGTTTCACTCCATCAATTACCATGAATGCAGTCCAAATTCATCATTGACTTACAAATACATAATGCTCACATATTTCCCGCGAGCAACACATTGTGAAGATCAAACCACTCAAGCCAATAAACTTAATTACAAATATGTGAGCATTTACATATAAAAATTCGTGGTTTCTTTTTTACCTTTATAAATGGGTAAAAAATGTTACAATACATAACATCCCAAGTGTTGTCAGTTAATATTAAATAATCGCTACTATATACACATACTAATATTACACGTGTATGTAGGTACAACTTCTAAAAAACTTTTTTTGAACACATTTTTCAATAAGATATGGGACAGTTTTATTTATAATCTAAGTGTTCAATGCCATTCCTTCATCCGCGATTTATGGCACAAATATACGTGTTTGCACCTTTGTAAACTAAACTATAAGTTATCGTTAAACTTTAGGCAAGCGGAACCTCACAGTGCCCGTGTACACGCTTTTTGTTATACAGACAATATAATAGTTCTCTCACACTTATAAATACCTTTTGACGTTTAAGATTTTTCAGTACGCAACAACTTTGTAGAAACCTACTTTTATGTGATTTCCATAAAAACAACAACTAAAAAAAATAATCATGAAGATGAATGTGTGTACTTTTAAATTTAAAAAAAATATAACTAGAATTCAGTCTCTTTTTTTAACTGTGTTCATACTAAAGCTTAATATACATTTAGTTGAAATTTATGAAAAACGAAAAAAATTTGAAAATACGAACAAAGTATTACTTTCAAAATGATATTTTTTTAAATTAAAAATAACTCGAAACACTGTGAAATATATCTGTGTAGATTAAAATACTCGTATCCAAGACAGCGCTACCACTTTTCATATTAAAAAACTCCAAATTATCTGTTTTGTATAGTTTGCCTCTGGCTCTAGTGTTGAATATGAGTAAGTTGACTTATGAGTTGCTGATTCCTTTTTTAAATTAAATCATTATTCTAGATTCTCACCAACTACTAATTATAAAAATCTTACCTGGTCTTTTTTGTTTGAATTTTCTGGGAAATGATTTTTTGGTCCACATGTCCTATCCAAGTGGAAACGTGGTCTTTGTCTGTATATCCACAGGGCCAAAGAGATTATACAATTTTACATACACCTTTACATGTGAAGGTGTATTTCCTTGGCTGTGTATGTATGACCAATGCAATAAATGTGATGTGATGTGAACTGTCAAATGGTATTTTTCAATGGGAGAACTAGTGCCAAATTCAAGAATAATAACGACCATTATCATCTTAGTCGTCTAGAGAACTGTTTTTAAATCTGTCTCGCTCACTTTCATTGTTCGTAAGTAGCGCCCAAATCATGTGCAAATCATGTTGTGAGGTTTATGGCCTACCGACTCGGATGCTAACGGCCGTACTATAGTAACATTCGTTGAATAGCTGTATATTGACGTGTATGTGTACATGTGAAAGTATATAATTATATTACGGCTTATTATACACAAAATAACAAATATAAACCTAAGACAGAAGAGTACAGCAAGTTAATCAATTGTATAACAAAAAGTGTATAACATACAGGAGCACTGTAACATAAGTAGGTATTTATTAATAGGCCGATATACGATTCCCTAAAAAGCAATATTTACGTATATACGTGTGACTGTGATATCAAATACATCAATAGTTATATATTTTTATATTTAAATTATAAATTCGTACAGACTAACTCATATTTTTATTATTTCGTTACAACTAAACGTAACTAATAGTACATTATGCACAGTTAAAATTATAAAATATTAGCACACTATAATATTATATTTTTTTAATAATTATAATAATATATTATACTGGTCATTCTGAGATCTGTTCGTCACCAATCTGGCTCCAATACTGTCATATTTTTATTACAACGTCCATTGATATTAAATGTGCTACCTTCTTAAAACATAACACACACAAACGTTCGAAAATCAAGCAGAAAACTTGCTTTCTACTTTAAGGTTATAATGTCATAATATTGTAACGGAACATGTCACTTGATGAATTTCAGAATTGTGCCTGTAATACGTGGAATTATTAAATGAGTGTGCTGCGGACATACCGTGTGAAAACCGCTTAATCTTTTGTACCAATGTGTACGACTTGTCCAGTTTATACAATTTAATTCAAGCGACCTTATCGCAGTGGCAATTTTTACAGACAACCAACATTATGGTGCACAATTTTCCATGTTATTTCTTATTCCCCAGTACGTGTTAATCAACCTCTCTCGTGGATATTCAATGTTGATTTATGTAAGTACCTTTTTTTTCGTGCGGAAATCCCTTCAGATACCCCTCTGCCGGCCAGCGGGGGCGGTTATGACGGGCTTGAACCGACTAAACCACATAAAATAATAATTGACATATTAACTGGCTTTATTTTATAGTTGTTAAAATTCGTGTCAGATTGATGTGGTCAATTTATTTGATTTGAAAACTATGGAGTCAGATAGATGATCTTTGTACTTAAATACGAAGCCTGTAACTGATATTATTTGTAAAACAGACAACATTTTATGTTCATTAGCAGATTTTTATGGGACACAGTCTCCAGTAAGTAGGTTACTCCTAGACAAACGTGTTTCGAGGAAACGTATGGTGATCACTTATCAGGAGGTGAGATAGTGGACAAACGTGAGCCCTAGCTATGATAAAAAAATAACAATTTGGACTGTAAATGATCCAATAGAAAGTAGCACATTCAATCGTCCGATCCAATACACCGATCCAACCATAACGATTGCACCATGGTCCATGGTTACCTGATATAAAATTATGTTATACAAACGTATATAACAATACAACGTCTCACCTAAGGTAACTACACTAAGCTATACTCATACATCCGTAGATATGTGGCGATTTATTATAATCATCTGTTCATTACACTTTTGTGATATAAAATGTTTTAATACAACTTTTTGCGTAACAGGGTAGTTTAAATTACGCGCGGATAGAAGACGAAGACATTGTTAGGTTTGCTGGCCTACCACGACGCGCGTTATCAATTCCTGCGGCCTACCACGACGCGCCTTAACAATTCATGCGGGCCTAGCACGACGCGCATTGTGCAATTCAATTTCGGAGGGAGAGAGATAGAATTACACACCGTGTATAGCTCTATTCTGAGCCGCCACCCAAAACTGAATTGCCTAATGCGCGTCGTGGGAGGCCCGCTGATATCACCAGTGAAACTCTAAGTAGACTGGGTTCATCCGTTTTATTCAATGAAACTCTTTGAATAAAAGGTGATAATGCAGTTTAGTATTAATTTGTTTTTAGTCTCTATCGTTGATATCGGCTCTTAGTTTGCTCTACGAAATTTATTTTGGCAATGTGTTGATAAAACAATTTTCGCATTCTATACTACCTACCATCTAATTCTATTTATTTTAAATTTAATTTAATTTATTTATATTTAATTTTTTTATTTGTACAAACATATCCATCATAAGAACTATTAAAAAAATCAAATAGAAATAAGACGTCCAATAAAAAGCAGTATATTTTGGAATTCAGTAAAATTATATTATTAACCACAAAAAGATTACAAATAAAAACAACAGCCTATACGATTCTTGATTCATATGAGTATAAAATAAAGCCGTTAGAAAAAATATACGAAAGAATTTTTTATACAATACTGTATCGAGTTGCCAGGCAAAAATAATAATACAAGTGTGGTAGTTTTCTGATATCATTTTTTTATTATAATAGTTTTAATTTAAATTATACGTCATACGTAAATTAATATATACAGGCTAACTTCAATAACTGTGCATTTTTTTTTGTACTTAGTAAAAGTTATTTATCTTCTGATTTTTGACGGTTTTATGACGTTGGTTAATTTAAAAAAAAATATTTGCATTGCTTCTAGAATTGTCTTCGTCGTCTATTCGTCGCGTGTACAAACATCAAAACGTGTCAAAAATGTCAATGTTCTCGAGAACGCTTTCCTACTTTCTAGTCGTTTTAATTCTCCAAGCTAATAGCGACAATCCAACATAGCAAATTATTTTTGACCAAGTTTCTTTAAAACACTATAGCAATTTTGTAAGAGTTTCTAATTTTAATTTTATAGTATTTTAAATCGATATAATATTCTCTGTGCAATTACTAACCTACGAAAAGCATTTTTTTTTGGATAATTGGAAAACTCGGTCAAAATTTTGCTGCAATTTTCATACTCTAGTCTACTCCACGCCCTCGGCGTCGCTCGTTCGGCCTCACTACGCTCTCTATTAAGTATACACTATCCGTCAAAACTATCAATAGAAAACTTTTAGACCGGACGATTCTAACGAATCAACACAGAGCGGCCAAAAAATTGACGCAAATTCTTTATTATCCGTGCGATATGATCCGGGACTCGATACAAACTTTATCGACTCGCTCGCGTTCCTAGAAAAAAAAAGCAACGTTCGAAAATGGAACGCGCCGCCAGCCAGTACAACATATTCCGCAGATAACGGTAGGGCCGTCCGCACGGCGGGTGCTCACAGACAGTGCGGATGTTATAAAATCTGCGCGTGCCAGAAGGGCGCGAGGGGCGCGAGGGGCGCGAGGGGCGCGAGGGGCGCGAAGGGCGCGGGCGGGGCGAGGGGCGCGGGCGGCGCGGGCTCGTCGGGCTCGGCGGGGCAGTCGCAGTCGTCGACGCGCGACACCACGAAGTTGCCGTAGTCGTCCGTCAGCGACGAGTGGCGCACCGCGCCGCACACGTGCCGCCGCGCGCCTGCGCACCACGCGCGCTCTGCGGGACACGCTTCAGTGAGAACAAGCCGAGTGCCCTAGGCCTACTGCGGGCCTCCCAACCACAGAGAGGAGGCGACCTCAGTAGGCGTGCGGTGCTGACTGTACATTTCGAGATGTGCTCGTTTTAGAAAGTGCAATAGTAAATTATTTGACAACAGCTAGATTTATTAAACGCTTGCTTTTTAAAGATTAATAAAAAGAAACTGATTTGACTTGACTGGAAACTATCCCATTACTGGTCCCCTGTTCATTGAAGGTCAGCCAGCTGATCCAGGGCGAGCTACGACCCGCGATACGTACCTCGCATGATGTCGATGTCTGCCATCAGCTCCTCGTTCATGAGCGCCGACAGCGCGTCGTCCGTATGCCTCGAATCTGTGCGCGGGAGTGTTTCGTTAAAACATCAATTTGCATCTTCGTGTTTGTAGGGTGTTCTCTTTTTTTATTTCGATTTAATGAAATGAACTCAGACGATACACATTCAAAAGAGATCAAAATGACTCATTTTAGGCGAGCTTACGCTTGATCAAAAAGTTAAATATACATAAGCTGTGTTTGCAAAAATAGAGCCAACGGTACTTCGGGCAGTTTCATTGTATCTACTAAGGTTTCGAATCTTCCCGTACTGTCCTAGTTAAAAAAGGCACACTATACCTCGTATATATCGTACCTGGCTCGTCCTTGACGACGGTCTCCTCCTTGATGGCCCCGGGCCCGGGCGCGGTGGGCGACGTGGGCGTGGCGGGGGGCGTGGGCGCGGCGTCGGCCGGCAACGCCCCCCCCGCCTCGCCACTGCTGTTGGAGCTGCACTCCGGGCTGTACGGCGCCATCTGCACACAGCGCAACGAGACCTCAACCGACTGCTTGCGTGCTACGTGGCTATTTTTTAAATTCCGTTAAGATGCCTATTACAAGGGACGTCGAGTATGTCCTAGGTAGGAAGTCTCCAGAGACCCACCACTGTACACCGTGGAGTGCAGGAGCCTCGCCTCGCTTCCTTCGATTTAGAAAGGCGCGCGCGGAATAAGACGCGCCGCCATCTCGGGCCTTAACAGGATAGGGGGTAGCCCATTCCACTCACACTCATGTAGGTCCAAAACACGAGCTTTGGCGTACTAGCCTAAGACATAAGATTATAAGAGAACCACAGTAGGTATTTATTACCATAATTCACTCGCTCAATTTTGTGGCTCTGCGGCATCTCTCTACTCATGTCAATTATACTTTTCTACCCTAAAGCGTTTTATAAAAGAGGTACAACTTCCCTTGATAATGATGTAGAACAAATTGAATTAAATCGTAAATGGCGGTAAAATAACAAATGGGGAAGGAAACGCACCACGCACCCTCGGTTTGTCGCCCTTTATGATGACAACAGCTAAACGATAATTGCATATATCACAATTTTTCGAGGGTGTGGAGTCATGCATTAAACTTCAACACGTGTTTAGCTTTGTATCTACACGTTCCTAAGTATGACTCGTGTAGTCGCGAAACACGTGTCAAAGGTTGCGAATGAAGGGATTGGTAGTACCTTCTTTTTCATGCGGAAATATGGCGGTTATGTCGCTGTTGAACCGACTAAAACTGCACGCCGTCTCGGATCTTTAGACCCCGGGGTGTAAGGTTACCCATATAGCTTATCCCTCGCACCCAGACTGACCCTGGGCCATCTGCGGTACCTGTTAAGTGAACTACTTTTCACTTACTGAAAGGTATAGTCAACAAAAAAAAAATCAAACATCACATAATGACGGGTATAGCCAACAAAAAACATTAACCAAAGGTATGACAGTTTCCTGTTGGCATCGTGCGGGAAGGCACCATGATGAAAGGACTGAGTATGTGGAATCGGCTTCACTCTTCAATTCTTCCGGCAAAATCTACTCATTATCGTGCGGGTCGCACAAATCGACTATGGGATAGGACCGTTCTCCATTAGACAGTAAACATACTATTTTTTTTTCGTGCGGAAATCCTTTCGGATACCCCCCCGCCGGCAAGCGGACTAGACTAGAGTATGTTATGTTATGTCGGGCAGTAAACATATTTACAGGCTATCATACATACAGTCCATTTGCTAGCAATATGCTTCCTAAAGGACGTTATATAGAACTTAACAAAATAGTTTACAAAAAAAAACTTACGAAGTGAGACCCTTCCTCTTTTTGGAAGTCGGTTAAAAATGTGAAGTATATGTACAATTAGCGACACTAGCTAATTTACAAACGTTCTTTACATTAATATAACACATAAAGAAATATTAATGTACTTACATGTATTTTTGTAATATTCAGACTACAAGGTTAATTTATTTTATGTTTTATTTACTATTTTCAAAAAGATTTCTGAACAAAAGTGATTCGAAAATTGAAATGTGTTAAGCTACTTTTGTAACTGACTGTCTATTTTACCAGTTTGTACTTTCGTTCCAGTTTAAGAAGAATTTAAAATACAAGGGATGAGAAACCTGGGGTACGCACCGGGTTGTTTCTGCTTGCTGAACATAAAATACTACACTACATAACATAACTTTACGCCTGTATCCCCGAAGGGGTAGGCAGAGGTGTATTACACACCCGCGATTCGCCAGTTATGTTAAGGTCCCAAAGTAATATGGGGCGAGATTATTGCCATCTACCAGGCACAATATTAATCGAGCTATAATTAACATTTATAATGCACACATAACTACGAAAAGTCAGAGGTCTGTGCCCGGGGCAACTGGGGATCGAATTCGCCGTTTTTGTACTACTACTAATGTAATCGAAGAAGATGTTAAGTTTCTACTTTTATATTAGACTAGCTACCCGCCCTCGCTTCGCTTCTGTTTATATGCGTTTTTTTTTTAATGCAAGCTGTGCAGAATAACTAGTATATAAGGATAATTTGTTAGTACATAAGTGATAGTGTATATAATTAAACTGATTTAACAAAAACTATAGGAATAATCGTGTATAATAGTTATAAGTTTGCGACGAAGAAATCGTCATTGTTTACCGAAGAAATCGTCATTGTTTACCGATCTATAAGTGTAAATTGTATCTTATTTCGTGTCACCTTATTTCTACTACCTATTAGAATACATAATACGGTATATAAATCATTGTAAATAGAAAATAAACGCATAATTGTAAGATTGACCGATCGACCATTAGGGTATATCCGCGAGGGGTGTGTGTTGGGTAACCTCCTCGAGTGTCGCTCCGATTCCGATCCCGCTGCAGTCCGGGGGGAACGGAATCGGAGCGGCCGGTACACCCTGGGCGGCGGTCAATGGCTTCCCCTTCACCCCTTCATAGGGTTGGCATTGATCGTCGGCCAATACCCAACGTGGCGGGAACACATCGCTCTCCGTACTCCTCTGCTTTCAGAGGAGACAGGATGAGCGATGCTGTTAGTGGTGAGATGGCCCAGGGTCAGTCGGGGTGCGAGGGATATGCTCTATGGGTAACCTTACACCCCGGCGTCTGAAGACCCGAGACGGCGTGCGGTTTTAGTCGGTGCAAGCCCGACATAACCGCCCCCGCTGGTCGGCGGGGGGGTATCCGAAGGGATTTCCGCACGAAAAAAAAAAAAAGAAAAAAAAAGGGTATATCCGCGAAAAGTCGTTAAGCCGCGGTGTCACTAACGAGCCGCGAAAGTTCGATCGGCCAATCAGAAAAATCGAATTAATTGGATTAAGACTATAAAAAGCCGCTATATTTTACATTCGACACCTCAGTCGGCAACTAGAAAATCAAGCGAGAAGTGCTCTCTCCTCTTCACAAGGAATAAATGAAGATACATGAAAAAATCTCTCTTTAATTCTGGAAAATTCAAGTTCTCTTCGAGGCTACCCATAATAAGTGTTCCGCTTAAGTACAGCACCACGACGACGACATCCACAATCTAGCAAACCCCCCAAAGTACACACCCATTGCGTCGAAGTCGTGTTTCTGAGCAGATAAAGTCTCATCGACGGAATTGGCTTTGGGTTGTGTACACAAGCCATAGTAAGTTACATATAATATGCCTATGTCCATCGACGATAATGTAGCTTTCAACCTTTTACCAGTCAGTCGGCAATCACTCCCAATTTAGCAAAAATAAAACCAAATTATAAAAAGGAGGAGAAAGTAGGATAAAGTGGAATATATAATAATAAATAAATAAATAGTCTACAACATTCTACACAGCGCTATCTGGACCCAAAGTACGCATAGCTTAACTAGCTTGTGTTATGGGTTCTAGAATGCGGATAAACATACTTAGATACTTTTGTTCGCAAAACGCCTACAATATTAGCGACAGCAAAGTGCAAGCTGCATTATTGCCATCTAATTAATGTTAAGTTATCCCTACCATCATTCATGACTAAAAGCACAGTACACGTAAGAAGAAGTTAATTCGTTGTTTAATTTAAATTCCAAATATTACCCCATTACACTTTTTCTTTTGTAAATACATACATATTATACATAGAACTACTCAGACCAATGCAACTATACATATTCATGCATATAAATATTTGCACTGAACGGGAATCGCAGAACCCTGACGCAGTAGTCGAACGCGAGGCCGTCAGAAATCCAGACTCCAAATTGTAAACTTTTGGGTGCAACCCATTGGATGGAAGCTAGTGTGGTGAAGTAGTGAGTACATACCCTGAGGCTCCGCCGCCGCCGGGGCGCCACCTCGGCCATCTTGTAGCTGGTGTCCATCGCCCAGTACGAGCCCTTGCCCGGGTCGTCCTTACTGCGAGCGACCTTCATGAAGCACTTGTTCAGCGACAGGTTATGTCTTATTGAGTTCTGCAAACAGGAAATGAACTCGTTTAGTTTGTATGGAAATAAAGTATGGTTTTACTTGTATAATAAAGTATTAAGCTTCATAATTGGCTCGCATTCAGCTAGTGACATCTGTGCTCAATTTCAAAAACAACTTTGCAGATATAAATGGCTAAGTACGGGTGGCACTCGCACTATTAATATGTATTTATTCAGAAACCAACAATCCTTATACATATACAGAAATACAGAAGCAATGTTCTTATCACAGACCCACAGTTTCCTGTATTTCTTAAAAAATAAATGCGGAAGTAACTCTGTATGTCTGTTACGCTTTCACGTCTAAACCACTGTACGGATTTGGATGAAATTTGGTCCAGAGCTAGTAATACACTAAACTTAATGATATTGTCGGAAATTTACGCGAATGTCAAACATTGAAAAAAAAAAACTATTTTTAACTATTCTTTTGCGATTTGTTTGATTTTATTTTATTATTTACATTGAACCCGACGTTTCAGTTGCTTTTCACCAGCCATGGTCATGGGTAAAATAAAATCAAATAAATCGCGGTAAAATACGTTAAAAATTGTTTTATTTGAATATAAACTTATGTTTGAAAAACAACATACATTCCTATGTTTTGTAGTTACACTAAAAATACTCATTCAGAGAGGCACTACAAAGTTTATCTCTTAAAATGTCCAACGGATTCAATAAATAATTAAACTTTTTTTAGTTTTTAGATCATGTAAATATCTGTGGCTAAGATTTGCGCCGATAGAATCTAGGAAATAATAATGATTATCTACTGATACGAAAAAGGTGCTTCATGGTCTAGTAACCTAAAAAAAACAAAGACCTGTTTATTTCTAGCAGTAGTCCCATAATAAGTTTTGAGACTTAACACAGTTAAGTTAAAGTCGGTTTTCAATTGTAAAAATGTTATATATTAAGTCGTCTCAGAATATACTTTTATCCTCAGTTGGGACATAAAGATGACATTCATCATTCCATGCAGATCTAGACAAAACTGGTTTAACTCGATATACACTTCAATAGTCTTGAGAATAATAAAGCAACAAAAATTTTAATCAGCAATGAGGTAATAATCAGTTTCCTCTGTCAGAAAGAACACAGATATATATATAAGTAAAAAAACCGGCCAAGTGCGAGTCGGACTCGCACACCGAGGGTTCTGTACAAACCTGTAGGTATATAAGTAAAAGTTCACCCATCACGACAATCGACTCATAGTTATGATAGTAGTAACTTTAAACTTTAAAAAAATATTTTTTATTATATAATGTAACTAAAAATTTACGGTTTTCGCAATTTTTCCTTTATCTGTACTATAAGACGTTACTTCGTACCAAATTTCAAGATTCTAAGTTCACGGGAAAATACCCTGTAGGTTTTGATTCCCGTGCGAGTTTCGAAAATTTGCGGCATAAACGGCTGTATGTTTTGATTGCTTTGGCTTGGAAGTTTGATTTTTTCACAGCTCCAAGGGGCAGTAGACCTGAGTATTAGATATAAATTTCAGTTTGATACCTCCACGCGTTCCTGAGAAAAACGGTCTTGACAGACGGACGGACGGACAACGAAGTGATCCTATAAGGGTTCCGTTTTTTCCTTTTGAGGTACGGAACCCTAAAAATTAATTGATTCAAAAGTATTTATGTAATCCACAGAGGACAAGGTAATATATTTCGTACTAGTTGTGCCCCACGGTTTTATCCGCTGTACTTGGTTCTATTTACCTTTTTTTTTATTTCTGGACTCCTCAGAGTTGTAGCGTAATGTAAATATTTTATGACCTTCCCCTAAAATTTTACTATAAAACGCAAAAAGAATTTTTCAAATTAAACATGCACTTCCAGATATTAACGCATTCAAACAAACAAACTTTACGCTTTACTATTAGTAGGTAAAGATTTGTTTATCACTACATAATAATTATTATAAACCAAAGTCTTTCGCTGCGTCTGTCTGTTCGCGATAAACTCAAAAATTACTGCACCGATTTTCATGGTGTTTACACCAATTGATAGAGTGGTTCTCGAGGAAGGTTTTAGTATATAATTTGTAAAGTTTTTGTATACATTGGCTAAAATATAATGATATTTGTTGGAGGTACCGGAAAGAAACAAGCTGTCTGGGAGCTTTCAAGGAAAGCGCTGCCTAAACCCTTTGAAATACAACAAAATGATGTACACGTACAGCAACCAAATTTATAATAGATTTTAGAGCTAAGTTAATCTACTTTTTTCGCTGACTGTACTTACCGGCCCAACGCCTACGAAAAATATGAGAGATTACGATACTTAGTAACTGAAGTTACAACAGTATTAATGGTAGCATTTAATTGAACAAAATTATCAGCAGTAGCTGTAGACGCACGCTTATTACAGACAGTCGGAATAATTACCTGCAATGATTAAGGCCAGTCTATGATGTACAACGTACAAAAAAAATGCAGGGGCAATTACACTGCTGCATATTTTCTACTTACTATGAAATAAGACTTCAATTATTTTTTTTAGGGCAAATTACACAACGCCATCTAGACCCAAACTAAGCAGAGCTTGTCATATGGGTTCTAGTATGCGGATAAACATAATACTTAAATACTTTTTTTTGTAAATAAATACATATTTATACATAGAAAAACCCAGACCAATGCAAATATACAAATTTGCACTGAGCGGGAATCGAACCCGCGACCTTTGGCTTAGCAGTCGAACGCACTACCGCTACGCCATAGAGGTCGTCAATTGGGTAATTTCTTGTACTTAAAACTAACATTAATAGCTACCATGAAACGTAAATACCAAAACTTCGGCCAATGAATCCCGAAAACGGCACTCGACAGTTCATTCGGCCTAAACCCTACCATGAAACGAACCGAAACCACAAAAAATTCGGAAATTTTACAGCTCGCCTAGATATTATAATGAAAATAAAAAAATAAATGAAAGACGTACAGTCAGCGTCAAAAGTTGAAGATCATATCCAGGTGTCAAAAGTAGGTGATGCTAAAAAGCGTCACAAGTAATCAAGCCAATGCTTTTTATTGTTAGGAACAGTGTTTTCTATATTTATACAAATAAATACAATTGAAGAATTGATATTCATTTGTAAACTAGGGCGGTTACCAGCTTCGCAATCAACCCAAACTTAAGCGTAGCGAGATTTGCCTATCCAACAATAGGTCAACGTGACCGGTCGACTTTTTCCATTGATTTGGTTTTTCGGTGATTATTCCTCGATGGTAAGACCGATCTGGACATTCGACCCCTTACGACACTCAGTAATGTCTACTTGATCACCGTGGCAAATTTGGTCGAGATCGGTCAAACGGTCTCGGAGGAGTATCATTTGTTTGAAACCAAAGACGTTTCGCTCGCCTTCGGCTCGCTACGCTTAATAAGGGTTGACAACCGTTATTTACAAAGTGAAAAACTAAAGATTTAATAAAATATTCATAGACAACGTACCATCCATCCTTTGCCTGCTTCTTTGTAGTAAGGGAAAGCGTTGCAGATGTACGTGTAGATCTCGTTCAGCGTCATCTTGCCGTTCGGCGAGCTACTTATCGCTAGTCTTATCATGCTGGCGTAACTGAAACAGAGCACGATTAAACGCATTAAACCCTGGTTTGGCAAATGATCTGATGATTTCAGTAACGGTATTATATGGTTCACAGTGTTGAGATAGAGGATGCATATGAGGGACCCCACCAAGATTTTCAGAGCCCAGGCCAACATTACCCGCAAGCAAGTGCACCTGGTGATACAGACTTTCGTCTTGTGGTTGGGAGGTGAGATGGCAGTTGCTCGCATAAAAATCAAATCTCTTTGGGTGTGACAAGGATCGGATAACGATTTATTTATCAAGACCTTGAAGTAGTTTGAAAAAACATCGTAAACGAAAATAACAATGTTTTTCAAGGCCTACCATGATGTGCTAATAAGTGTTCGGGCTTTTAGTGCTTATAGCAAGTCATAGTCGGGGACCACATGAGGGACCAGTATATTAAACTGATTTTTGTAAGCTGAAAGGATGTTAGGGGCACGCTCCACTCCCGTCGGCCGGGGTCGGCCCACACAAAACTATAGAATTCAACACGGACAGTAGAGGACAGACAGTAGAGAAAGAGTTAACGTTGTAGAAGATATTGATTTTAGAAGATATTTATAATAATTATAAAATTTATATTCATAATTGTTGTTTCATATGATTATAATAGAACATAATTATTGAACTGTAGATAGAAACATCGACTCAGATTTTGAGAATCTTAATTTGATCTTACTTTCTTTTAATTTAAGTAGCAAACAAGTTTACAGCTGGTTACCAGCACCTATAGTCACTTTCATTCTTGGCGATGCAATCATGGCCAATCTCATATCCGAATGTGCCATGGTAATACTCATACTATTCAATGTCAGGAGTACAAGTAGTGATGTTTAAAGGCTGTCTTCTAATATACTTCCTCAGCAGGCAGTTCTGAAGGTATACAGGTCGACCCACAGAGATGCCACATTCTTTCAGAAAAATTGCCTATCTTCAATATTTAAGATACTTTCCCTCCATGTGGCATGGCCACTCTCTGTTTTCACCTTACCATTCCTATTCTTATTTTTAACCTCCTCTTCTGTTCATGCATGGTGGAAATGCAAATGTGATAACTCAGGTTTTGCAAGCATTCATAAACAACAGTAACGGTTTACTAAGGTATGCTATGCTAGACTCCAAATAGGGTCACCCATTCACTTTATCTCATTTATTAGAAATGGGTCCACATTATTGGAGATAGACCTTGCAACCCCTTAATCACAAGTTTGACACATTAACACATAACGCTATCACTTAGAATAAATTATAAGTATTATGAAGAATTAGGAATTCACTCCACTTGATATCTAACAGCCCACAATCTTAGATAAATCCAGTTGGATATACAACATACAACAAGCTTCACAAATTTATAATTGCTTTATCTGACAGCTGCTACGCAGACTGATAAAGAAATATGTCAAGAAACTTTGTTCACTGATTGACTTTTATGACTAAATTCATAAATGCAAGACACACATATTGCATCTTGCATTAAATTTATTATAAAGACTTAAGTCAGAATTCAGGATGGGCCTGAGGGTTCCTCTCAATACTCACAAATAGATGACTCTGCCAAGCGACAATCTGAATACAGTATTATGCATTCTTTTAAATGAAGTTTTATTTCAACTTGCAAAAGTAAAACCCACAATTGAATTAGAACCTGTGATAGTTTAACCTTAACATGTTTCTGAATTTATTAAAATTCTCGGCACATATCTCAGGTACAGTCAAGGATAATATTGGATTAAGTCTAAAATATTTACAAATGTTTCTTATATTGGATGTACCTAATACGGAATGTATAATTAGTTTAATCCACAGAGGACAATGTTTATATATTTCATGTTTTATTTATTATTTTATAAAAGGTTAAAGAACTAAGGTGATCAATAAATTTGAATTTGTTAAGCCACTTTTGTTTTTGACTACATGTCAGGCTATGTAGGACCATTAGATGGTATATATACTGCCAGTGGGGACGCCGTTTGACCAGACGGGTGATCAGCCCTTCTATGTGGGGCCATTTCACCCATTTCCCCTATAACGACTGTCATACATATTCGTATGGCAACCGGGACCGACATCTTAACGTGCTCTCCGAGGCACGACCAGACCAATGCAAATACTCATATTCATGCATACAAATATTTGCACTGAGCGGGGATCGAACCCGCACCTCCTGCGTAGCGGCCGCTTTCAATACCGCCACGCCACGGAGGCTGTCACCATTAGATGGTATTGTTAAAAAATAAGGAATAATTATTGATACATTGAATGATTTTAAACCTCGTATTTTGATCAGCCAGGTCAAATAATTACATCACTATGCTAACTTTTTCTTGTAAGCGTTTATAAGGGTCAGTAGATTAGTGGTTAAGGGGTAGGCTTTGTGACCAAGAGGTAATGGGTTCGGATAGTTAAAAATAATGACAATATATGAAAGAATCATTCGTTTGAAGAGTTGCACCATCATTCTGTTTTTCAGTTTCCATTATATATCTATACTTCGTACACATATTTGCTGGACTGAATTGACACATCATTAAGTAAGTTTAACAGAATTAATGGCACATAGAATAAGTGGAATGTATAGCGTAATTATGTCGACATCTTCAACTGCACTTGTGAATGCTATAAAATGGTTGTTTCTTGTATTAAACTGTAAGAAAATTAATTTTAATGCAATTATGACAAATTTGGAGGTAATGAATACACAATCATGAAGAAAATGTTTTCTGGTGAATGTAAACTTAACAAACAGTAATTACTAGTTTCTAAGGGTTTCCAATTAGGCAAAAGAGCCTTGACAAACAGTAATTCCTAGTTTCTAAGGGTTAGCAAAAGAGATGCTCTTTTGCCTAATTGGAAACCTTTAGAAACTAGGAATACTGTTTGTCAAGTTTACATTCACCAGAAAACGTTTCAAACCAAGAGGGGTTCACATTCTACTATGCTAGGCTTCTAATTGGCTGTAAAAGGCTGTAGTAGCTTAATGCTTAAGACATAAGTCATCATCGTCTAAGCCTATTCTAAACCTAGTTGGGGTAGGCCTTCTCGAAGGCTTTTTCGATCTAACTAAGAAGCAGCCGCACATCGATATTTTTCGTTAAGCAACTGCCAACTGACCTTTACAACCCATTGGTGATATCAAAGTTAGACCAGTTGTTGGACTTTTTTGGGCTCCAAGTGCCCGTTACAACTGCCATAGATGCTTGTATGGCAACTGGTACTGATGGATTTACGTGCTCTCTGAGGCACAGAGGGATTTCAATATTTTAAGAATGGTCACCCATCCTAAGTATGCCATGGCTACAATTGCTTAACTTTGTAATCTGTTAGCCTACTTGGGAACCACTTATCCACGAGCCATAAGAAAAAAAAGTTAAGACATAAGTATGCAGCATTATTTCCAGGCAATTCAATGTAAGAAGTATGAATACCAAAAGAGCAGATTTGGTTTTCAATACTGAGGTAGCCAACAAGTAAATAATTTATCTGAGAGTAAGCAGTGCAAGTCTATGAGTATCACCAATGCGAGACTCTGGACGAGTTTTCAAGGCGAAAGGGGAAGGAATCTACAGGATCCAGAACATGAAGTGAGATAACAGCACTGATTTCTCACAAACATTAGGAAATGGAGCATACTGCTAGTTAAAGTCGACATGGGGAGTGAGTAGGTTAATTTGTGTCAGGAAAAGTTAACAGTCACTTATTTAGTTGAGATTCACTAGAATACTAATAAGTATGCCGTTTTAAACCTGCTTGCTGTCATAGGTGGGAGCACTCATCACACCATAGACAGCAAGCAGGTTTAAACGGCACTGACATTTTAAATGGCACAGATGACCATTATTGTGACAAGTAAGGGGTATGTAGGGTCATTGGGTTACTCGTTTGGATTACGGTTTTATAACCACAGGGATAGTAGTTTAATTGATTATCTGGTTGGTTAACACTTCAGGCACTATTAAGAAAATTTTAGTGTGATTCACAGATTAAGTTTGGGTGTTCCTTTCTCAATATATATATATATATAGCTCTTGGTAAGAGGTCTTCTGTAGAAGAACATGCCATTTGCAATTTACATAAACATATTAAGTGGCTTCTGCAGTAAAATCAACGCAATTTCATCAATGTCAAGAAAAATATAATAAATGTTTATAAAATTATTAATGGAGAAGACGCCAATGTCAAGTTTTTTCTCTCCTCAATGCCCACCTTAGAAGAATAAACTAAGGCATCAATAACAGGTTGCTAAGACAACTGCATAATGTTTTTTATAAATCTTTTAATTAAAGTAATCTACAAGTCTTGAGACTAAAATTTCAGTTTATTTTGGAATGTTTTGACATAGACACTAATTAGTATACTATCATTATCATTTATAATAAATAAGATTATTAATAATCATAGAATATGGAGTTCTGAGAATTTTTATTATGCTGAACACAGAAAGTTCAACAATATGACCTGCTTTAAGATATCTTGGTGAGCATTTTCAATTAACTTGACAGATTCTTAGTAAAGAACATTAAAATCAGAAATTAAGCACTCATTATTTTAGGGGTCAGATGCAACACAAGTGACGCATTTAAACGTATTATGAAGTATTCAAGCTCACGTCAAAAAATGAATTTACCTGTAGGCAGGTTTTGCGTGTTTGATTTTATTCGTGTTCTCTTTCTGGTCCGCCTCTTTGTTATTGTTTTCCTGCGACAAACCGAGTGGTTGAACATCTTCATACAGGAACCGCGGGATAGGGCCCAGCGGGCTGTGGCGTGGCGGGCCAGGGCTAAACGCGGGGAGCCACTCCACGCCTGGAGAATCGCTCATTGTCCCATCAATATACGCGCACTTTCACCACACTTCGCGTTCTCATCACCGTATGAACACAACCACATAGGATTTTATCCTCACTCTGTGGGCGTAACGCTCTTGCTACCTTTTATGAAGATGATCCTCATTGTAGGACATTGAGAATCCTTGAAATTACGACTAACTCGAACCACTATCGCGAGCCTGTCGCATACGCACAAGCTTAGTGTTAACACTTAGAAACACATTTATATATTGCTAATTTAGTAAATAAACTAACGGAATAACATAAAAATGAAATAAATTTTTATTTTACATGAAAATTAAAATTATTATGACATTTGAGGCACCTACAACAAGGAAAATGGCGGCGTTTTGGGTGTGCTCAGTTCAAAAACTATAAGGAATGCAGCGAAATTAACCCTAAGTTTACAGTAATTATAATTTCACATATATGTTTTATATTTCGTGAGTTTTCATACTTATTCTAATAACATAATAAGGTATAATTCTCTAATAATTATATTAAAAAATTTAAAAAACAAAAATACTTTGAAACGTTTTATTTTCTTCCATGGCATGGCAATGATCTAAAAATGACAGCTTGAAGATATTTAAACAAACTGTCAGTTTGAACAAAGTGCTCTGAGCGAGAGGTTGTGTTTCAGTTTATTATTATTTTAACGGTTTGTTGACAAAACTGGTAAACGTTTATATTGATTAAATCGTGTGTGAACATTCATTATTGTGGTGGATTAAAAAGTGCGTAATAAACGATGGCGACACAGCCAGAAATCGGTGTGTCCGACTTTGTCCTACTGGACAATTTGACCACCGACTCTTTCATCGAAAATTTGCACTTGAGGTGAGATTTTCTTAATCTTAACATCAATCGAAAATATATACGTTTGTGTCTAAGGTGGTTCGTAACATTTACAAGTTGAAACCTAACTACCAAAATTATTTTGAATTTCTCGTAAACTGTTGATCAATTTGAATTTCAGTTGTCGCTCTTGAGCTAAGGCTGACTGGCTATAAACATTACACGATTTTAAACTTCGTGTGGGGTCCAAATTTAATATCCACTATTTGTTGGAGCTACTTCAGTCAGTTATGTGAAAAAAAAAACGTATGAATGCATAATAACAGGACAAATCACAATTAGAACTTAAGAATAATAAGTTGTTAATGATTAACTTTAAAAATAACTTGTTACAAGTTGTTCAACTTTTTGTTGTTAATTTTATAAAACCAAATACTTAACTTTAAGATAACTGTGTTAATCAAGTGGACCCTACCTACATGGTTATGAACTTAGGCTAATTTTTTAGTCTATGTGGTAAGTAACCTTGCCTTCTACACCTGTTTCAACAAAGTAACACAGTGTGATTGTAATAATGCTCTAAACTTGTTTATACTTTGAGCTAAGTGAACTGTATACTTACCATCTCATCCATGTTCAAAACTTTAAAGAGCATTTCTCTACATTATTTTTTTATTTTCATTTACATGGTATCAATAGGGTTTTAGGTGTACTAGGTTAAAAAAATATATTTTGAGTGACTTGGACAAAAAAAAATCCCTAGTATCTACTCAAAACGCAATCATAGCATATTTTTGTGACATAATTGTTTATTTTGATAACACTAGTAATACTTAGTATGACATCATTATGGTATGACTCACTCTCTAGGAGTGTCATTATTGGTTTTATATTTATTCATGCCTTTGCCTCTTTTTTTTTTCTTAAAATCCTTTGTGTTACCTAGATAATGAAATGGAGGGAAATTTTGAATAGTTACTATAATCTGTATACATAATATGTGTAAATTGTGTTAAATTTGAATTAAATCATGAATGTCATTTATTATTGAAATTTAATTATCATTATTATATATACATTATTGTATAAACCCTAATTTAAAAATATACCAGAATAAGTACTAACTAAAAAACATTAAGATAAACATACTTAGAAACAAGAGATAAGTATAAAAAAGCATGATTGATGTACACAGTGTGGTGAAGTAAGTTATCTGTTATCTATATAATTATCTAGCAGTAGATACATAATATAGCTAAATAGTAAAAATTACAGTCATTAGGTGAGAATTCAGTAGCTACCACTATATTATTTTGTAGTATTTCTGTTCTATCTATAAAAAATGTGCAGATGATATAATAATTTTGTAGTTTTTTGTTTACAAAACAACTTATAAAGTCCTAAGTGATGAAAGTGAAGTGAGAAATATTTTTTGACACTGAACAATAATTTATAGGATGTACAGATACATTCAGCACATCAAATTCAAATAATGTTACATAACAGATAATATAAAAGCTACTATAGATGAGTGGTTAAGAACTTGGCCTTATGATCGAGAGGTCCCGGGTTCAAATTCTGGCGATTTCCTTACAAATATGCACCGAACAAGCAATTAAGCTTAGTTGAATGGGTTTGCGGGAATTTTAGTAATTACCATTACTAATATTGAAAAAAAAGTCCTTGATAACTAAGACTATTAAAAAAAATCAATTCAATTGAAATTTATTATGGTTCAAATATATCATTAGCCTCCGACACCGCCGAAGATTCAGTAAAAATACTAACGTATCGACCACGGATGCATTTCGTGTGACTGTTTCGGTGGCGCAGTGGTGCGGTAGAGAGTAACTACGAGTTATATGCATGCTCCTGGATTAGATGCCCGTGTTTTATCTCAGGACATTCACAGTAGCAGCACGATACCAAGTCTAGATAAAATGCTGGAAAACTTAACTATAATATACCGATAACAGTTGTTTGGCGCCCCACCAAGGCCTTCGGGCCAAGCCAAACTCAAGCAGTGCACCTGTTGATTAACAGACGAGACTCTTGCGCAGATTATCCTCTCGAGGTTGGGAGCGTCGGTAGCTTAGTGGTTAAGGAGTCGACCCTACGATCGAGAGGTCCCGGGTTCGACTCCTGGCCATTACACTACTGACGTGAACCCAATCCTAACACAAGCAATTTAGCTTAGCTGGAGGGGTTATGGGGAATGTTAGTAATTTCGGTTACTAATATTCTTTCGCTCCCATAAAAGCCGTAAATGCCAAACCAAAAGGAGGAGAAGGATTAGACGGGCTTCCAGGTGAAAGCCTCGGATGCGACCGGGATCCACGCTAAGATGGTAATGATACCGATAATAGTTGGCGAATCTCTTCGTTCACCTCTAGAGTCTATCTATCTGTCTATATTATCTATTCTATAAACTAGGGATGCCATGCAGTTAGCCGATCGTAAGAAAATTGAGCTGGGCGAGCATTTAATTCACAAGAAATAGGCGCGACCGCATTCGCGGTCGCATCCGCGCGAACTTTTTCCATTAGTTTCAATGGTGATAATTCCTCAATGGTATGTCCGATTTTTAATTTTATGGTCTTAAAACATGCCCCTAGATTGTCGTTATGACCATGCCAAATTTGGTTGCCAAAAATGAATCGCCGAAATGTATGTACGTGCATAACTTCCGAACGACTGCACTAAATTGGATTATTCTATTTTGTCTGTACATTGGAGATATTAACAAAAACTTGGATTATGTTATGAACAACATGATTAAATGAACGATTCTGAACACATTTTTTTTTTAAATTCTTGTCTTTTTGTCTGTTTATCGATTTTTCTGTGTTCACGATGGACGCAAAAACTCTGAAGGAATTAAAATGCAGTACTAGGAATTCAGTGCAGGGTGCGACTGAAATAAATTGAGCTGAGCGGGCAGGACTCTTACTTGAAAATAAGACATCTTACTATATACGGTCGCGCGCATAGCTAAGGCCGCGCGCTCGTGAAACTGTTTTTTGGTAATTATTCCTCAATGGTATATCGGACATGAACCATCTCGCTTCAAAACACTGTGTCCACACCATCGCCGTGGTAAATTTGGTCAAGATTGCGCGATTGGTTACGGAGGAGTTCAGCCACCAACAAACGGCTATGCCGCGTATAAGAGCTTCGCTCGCTCAGCTCAATAAGAAATGTCTTGGTCAGACATAACATCTGCCGTATGTTTGATTGCAATCGATTAAGTACAACCAGAGATATGACTCAAAAAATATAACCGATCTCCGCGCAGGCGCAGCCACTAGCATCAGTTAGTATTTTATTTAAGTGAGTATTCTAACATTATAAATGCGAAAGTGACTCTGTTTTTTACTCAATTACGCAAATATGGCTGGATGAATTTGGCTGAAGTTTTTCACATAGCGAACTGCAACTGGAGACAGGCTTTTTATCTCAAGAATAGGTTCCTGTAATCCGCGAATACGGATACAGTACTCCACGCGGTTAAAGCCACGGGCAATTGGTATGCAGAATTCTCAACGCGTATATAATATAGCACTAATATGAAGTAGAAATAGAAAACATTGAATAGAATGAATGGTTCAATAATGTCCTACTATTTACATTATGACTACGCACCATTATTCCTCGAAGGACGTGGCTGCGAATTAGATGCACTGTCTAAAATAAACATTGGGTATAAACATTTATAAAACACTGAGACAGTGTGTCATAGTTATTTTCAATGTTTCAAACATTGTGCAGAAAGGCCAGGTCCCAAGTACCCGCAACCGACGCGCATGTATGAAAAAAATTATGAAAGTGGAAGAAGCGAAAGGCGTATGCCAGGATCGTGGCAAGAAGAGGACCCTCCAGGAAGCCATTAAGCTGGCCAAACGGCTGGCTCGCGAAGAGCTGCTGGAGTCTCTGGAGCAGAACCCATGGGGGGGCAAAATCCGCCCAAGGGCGCCCCTACTGACCCGGGTTATCCTTTCAAGGGCTTACTCGGGGTGCCCGGCAATGGACAGTTGGGGAGGACACTGTGTGGTTTTAGTCGGTCCGATTCCGACACGCCCACGCCATCATCGGCACCGATGGGGTGAAGCCCGAGGGGGCTTCCACACATTTATAAAAAAAAAGTATCGTGACAAGTGGAAAGGTGTTGTCTCTGCCTACCCGATGCGAAAGAGGCCTGACTATATATGTATGTATATGAACATTGTGATTAAATGTTACGTCACTGTCAATACAATTTTTAGGGTTCCGTATCCAAAGGGTAGAACGGAATTCTATTACTAAAGCTCCGCTGTCCATCCGTCCGTCTGTCGCCAGGCTGTATCTCATGTACCATAATAGCTAGAGTCTAGCCAACTATAGAAATAGAAAATTTCAACTGTCTAGCCGCTAGACAGTTGAAATTTTCGCAGATGATTTATTTCTGTTGCCACTATAACAACAAATACAAAAAACAGAATAAAGATATAGAAAAATATTTAAGAGGGGGGCTCCCATACTAGAAACGTGATTTTTTCGCCGTTTTTTAACAGTAACGGTTTTTAACAGATAAACATAAAAATATTTTATTGCGTCCATCGCAGACAAACAGGCAAACAGATAAACAGACAAATATTTTTGTGTTTAGAATCGTTCATTTTAACATAGTCCAAGTATTTTTTTTAAATATATCCAATGTACAGACACAAGTAATTTACAATTTTTTACTAGTATAGATGAATTTACATTAAACACATACATACATAACTTCACGCCTGTATCCCCGATGGGGTAGGCAGAGGTGTATTACACAACCACGATTCGCCAGTTATGTTTAGGTCCCAATGTAATAGGGGGCGAGCCTATTGCCATCCACCGGGCACATTACTAAGCGAGCGATAATTAACATTTTTTAATACACACATAACTACGAAAAGTCAGAGGTGTGTGCCCGGGGCGACTGGGATCGAACTCGAGGCCTCGGCTCGGCAGTCCGTTACGTACGCCACTGGGCTATCACCGCTTTTTAACCTTCTGTAAAAAAAGTTTTTTTTATAAATATTCTACACAGCGCTATCTAGAGTTGAGAGCATGGTTAACTAGCTTGTGTTATGGGTTGAAGAATGCGGATAAACATACTGAGATACATTTTATATATACATATTATACATAGAAATACCCAGACCAATGCAATTAAACACTACGCACTAAGCGGGAATCGAACTCGCGACCTCTGACTTAGAAGTCGAACGCACTAACGCTACACCACAGTGGTCGTTCCGTAAAAAAAGAAATGACAGTGAAGAATATATCAAAATCCGTTGTATCGTTTAGAAGAACTTAAAAACAGACAGACTAATAAACTTATATAGTATACGCATTTTTTTTTAACCTGTGTAATCCCCCACGGGCTTCACTCCATCGGTGCCAACGATGGGGTGGGCGTGTCGGAATCGGACCGACTAAAACCACACGGTGTCCTCCCCAAGTGTCTATTGCCGGGCACCCCGGGTAAGGCCTAGTACAAACTCCGCGCGCTTTCATAAACCTAAGTACATATTCATGCAAGCAATAGCGCTGCCAGTTGACGATGGGAGCCCCTTATTTCGCAGAAAGAAATTTCATAAAATTTCGTTTCACAGAAAATGTTTCATATAATATTTGGTCCTTATATTTTTATTTCGAATATTATTGTTTCAAAAACAATTTACTACAATGAAACATATTTCACAGGAACACAATTGAATGAATTTTTAATCACATTTTTTTGTTTAACAAACTTATCAAACTGTAGAATTATTTTTAAAAGAATATTAAACCACCTTTATAATTTTCCAAATCGCATTTATTTTTAACTGTAACATTTACAATTTAATTTTTTTTCTGATTGCTTGTAGTAATTTAATTTCTGAATAATTTCATATCAATATAGATTTTTTTATCTTTCGCATATATTGTTGCAAATTTGTTTGCTTATAATTTGTTTGCTTCGCCTTAGCGTTCGTGATTATTTTTTTTTAACCACCCAGAATCGTTTATTATATATAAAAAACGGCATTATAGGTAACACCCCGACTCAGATTACCCCGACTCGGATAGGTTAGGTTAGAAGGCTGAGGCGGGAGCGAAGCGGAGTGGAGCTCCCGCCTTAGCCTTCGTGGTTATTTTTTTTTAAACACCCAGAAATAGGACCACCCGGAATCGTATATTGTATTAACTTATCGTTATATTAAAAAAAAGTATAGCTTCACCTGTAAATTATTTGACTGAAATGAACGGTATGAATTGAAACGTTTAGAAACTGTTACTTTGATAATATGTTATTCTTGGTAATAAGTTTTATATTAAATAAGCAAAATAATGATAAAGAATATTTGATTTGTTATTCTATGATATGATTATTCTAATGTTAAACTTTATGTGAAACAAAAATCAATGATTTAAAAATCTTTAAAGTAAGTATTCTGTATATTGATTATTCTATGAAACGAAATTATGCGAAACATTTTCTGTAAAACGATTTTAGAAATTATATAAAACAATTGTCTATAAAACAACGCACACCCGTTGACGATATTAGCAATGGTAATATTGAGTTGTGTGTCCGTACCCACATGACCGCGCCTCAACGATGCAAATGCAAATTCTAATTTAAGAAAATCTCCTTGAGGCTTATTCATGTCGCGAATGCAGATTTTGGACGTCATTCTATCCCGTTGACCTTGGAATTTCTGTTTAGGATCTTGTGCCTTGAGTTGGAATTAACACACACCTTTTTTTTTGGTGCGGTAAGGTGCCAGAGGTGTGGTAATGTCGGGCTTGAACCGACTAAAACCGCACGTCCTCTCGGGTCTTCAGACACCGGGTTGTAAAGTGGCCTAAAAGGTATTTCCCTCGCACCCCGACTGACCCTGGGCCATCTCCGGTTTCGAGATGCACCCCTTTTGTTTGGGAACCACGGTGTCCCCATCTTGCCTCGGAAAATGGGTTGCGCTAGTCGCCCTGCCGTCACGGCCTGTTTCTGCTAAGGTGACAGGCGGCCTCACCGGCCACCCCCAGGCCTGCGCTCATGGAGGACGGAGGTCGTTGAGCGATCTCCAGCGTCTGAGTCGTCCTCCCGGCACGCAGAGCCCGCTCGCGGCGCCACCTTCTTCTCGAGCATTCATGCTCGCAGAAGGAGGTGGCGGACTTTTTAGTATACCTAAGTGCTGGCAAACTTCTTGACAATGTACTCTAGCAGCGCAGAAAGCGTTTTTAGGTCTAAATCCTATCACGAGCTCAAAGGTCTCAAGTAATTGGTTGATCAATACTTTTATTGGATGTTTGGTTGGTCGGTATAGTGCACATGCGCGAACTTTCAGTTTTTTTTTTCAACATGTTTGCCGTTACTTATTAAGCAGGTAGTAGATGTAGTAGTAATGTGGAATTCTGGATTTTGAAGGTTAACCAACTTCTTAAATAAACTTATTAATTAAAAAATCAAATAACCCGACTGCCCTATAAAGACCGAAACAAGTTTGATAGCAGGCGGGACCCATTAATTTTCTATCGGTTTATGATTTGCACCTGAGTCCCGCCTGCTATCAAACTTGTTTCGGTCTTTATAGGGCAGTCGGGTTATTTGATTTTTTAATTAATAAGTTTATTTAAGAAGTTGGTTAACCTTCAAAATCCAGAATTCCACATTACTACTACATCTACTACCTGCTTAATAAGTAACGGCAAACATGTTGAAAAAAAAAACTGAAAGTTCGCGCATGTGCACTACGACAACTCGATAGGAGTTGTCGTCGACATCGTCGTTGCCAATTTTCTGTCACGGTTTTGGGTATGAAGGAGATGAGCTATCGAGTTGCTGTTTTCGGTAATAGATTCGTGCTGGGGTGAACCATTGCAAGATAAAGAAAAAAAAAATCCCTTGTATTCGGCTGAGCTCGTCTCAGGAATTCAACTTGTTTTATTATTTTGATATACCCAGTGTCACTCTCACAGTAAATACGAATCTAACGACACCTCTCAAGCTAAAATCCATCGAGCCGTTCAGGCTGTAGAGCGTGCCAAACAATTATACATACATACATACTCTCGAAAAACATAACCCTCCTACTGGCGCAGTCGGGTAAAAATACTATGCGTACTCGTATGTATATCGAAGAGATCGACGAAGTTTCAAAAAAGGCCAGGTCAAATGTACCCGAAACCGGCGAGCATGAATGACAACAATATATCTCAGAATCGTAGGAATTGGAAAGATGTTACGTCTGCCTACCTAATGATAAAGAGCTCTGACGATATGTGTGTAAGGAATTTCCCACCTCAATTAGCGCACAAAACCCACAATGACTTAACTGGAGGCGTTCAGCATAGCCTTAGGTTCACTTCGGTATCGCCGTAGTATAATGGCCAGGGTTCGAATCTACAGCCTCTTGATAGTAATTTGAGTCCAATACAGCCACAAAGCGTCGGTAGCTTGGTGGTTAAGGAGTCGGATCGCGTTTGAATTTTGGCCATTGCATTACCAACGTGAACCCACTACTAACATCAGAAATTTAGCTTAACTGGAGGGGTTAGGGGGAATATTAGTAATTACGGTTTCTAATCTTAATCTATGTAAGTATATATATATTGAAGAAAGTCGTGTTAGTAATGACCGGGATAAACTCAAGAACGGGTGGAACGATTTTCATGACCATTGATTTTTTAAATTTGCGGAAATTGCCACGGTTACCCCGCCGCCGCCGCCGGCCAGCGGGGTTATGTCGGACTCAAACCGACCAAAACCCTACGCCACACGTCGTCTCGTTAATGCCGAGATGTAAGGAGACGTTCGGGACATAATTTCAGCTGATAAGGTCACCAACATAACTTGATTCCAAGGCGGAACGAAGTTTACCGGGTCAGCTAGTATTCTTTAAAAAAAAAACCTAGTGTACCGCCGTTACATTGACACGTATCACATAAAGCCTAGGACGATACGGCACTGATGTCGTCACCATTCATCACTCAAGGTGCCTGGGTGGCCTTTGCTGCTGTTTTCCTTGCTTGTTTGTTTAAGCCCTCTATAAAAGAACGTCTGTCTTTAGAAAAAATAACATTGCGAGGCACAATGACGTAGTTATTATTATCAATAACTTTCTGGTGATTATTATATCGGCTATTGATACAGGTCTAGGACCTACCTTTATAAAGGACCACATGCGACGTCTTCTCATTAATTTTACTTAGTTTTCTTATTAATTTTACTCAACCCTGTGTCAATACAACGACTTATTTCTTGTTATCCTTTCGAGGGCTTACCCGGGGTGCCCGGCAACGGACACTTGGGGAGGACACCGTGCGGTTTTAGTCGAGACACGACAACCACCCCCGCTGGCCGGCGGGGGGGGGGATCCGAAGGGATTTCCGCACGTAAAAAAAAAAAGGCTAGATGTCATCAGTGAAAATCTGTTTTATGAAATTGAGTCTTCACATTTTATTCAATGAATGAAATTCCTGGAGCCTTGTTTTCATCAGTGAAATTCCGCGTGACTAACCTGAGCTTTCCATTTTACTCAATCAAATTTCATTGGGTGCGAGGGATATGCTCTATGGGCAACCTTACACCCCGGCGTCTGTAGACCCGAGACGGCGTGCGGTTTTAGTCGGTTCAAGCCTGACATAACCGCCCCCGCTGGCACGCGGGGGGGGTATCCGAAGGGATTTCCGCACGATAAAAAAAAAAGGTATAGTTTAAATTGATTTAGACTTGTTTATAGTCGTCAGTGAAATCCAGCCTGTGTAAAATTTGCAAATACAGATTCAAAATTAACGTATTTACATTCATCGGTGAAATCTAGACAATTTTAGTCATGTTTTGCTGTGGTTCGACTAGGTAAGTGGGTACTATCCTAAGTTGATATTATCCCTAAGTACCATTGCCTCCCTTTTTTATCTGAATTTAAGGAGTTTAGCCACAATAAGACTATGTCATCCATCATAACCAGTAGGTATATTATATTACTAATCATATCTTAGGTAATCACAATATAATGAATAACAGTCCTGTGCTGTCTCTGACGGAATACTTGCCAGGATACTGTTGCATCTTCCAATTGCCGTTATATTACTCCTCAGTAGAACCTCTCTCAGTTATTGGTTCCGCACACCTTCCATTAGAATATGTTGTACATCTTCAGCCTCTCCACACATTTCGCAGTTTGGCGAAGTTGATATACCCACGAGGAAAGTGAACTTTTTAGATAGAATGTGTTCAGAACGCAACCTTGTTGCCAAAACCAACTTGTGTCTACTGAAAGAACAATTATTTATCCAAGATACAGTTAACCCTGGTCTCCCTTCTCTTTACCAATTCGTCTACTTGCTCTGATCATCATGAACATCAAAACGTGTTCAGCATATCATCTCTGTGAACATATACCGATCAGTACAGGTGAATCTGGTACTGTTAAGAGATAAGATAATATGTTCTAATGAACCATGTTGTTTTATAGCCGAGAAAAACTGCAATCAAAGATTTAAAAACATGATTAAAACCGGAAATTGAGCCCGCCTAACTTCCTCAGAATAATTGCAAGTTAAGTAGCTTCAATAAACTTCGATGTAAATATTTCTCTTTATTTCATATAGATCTATCATTACTATTATTAAATTGTAAATTTGTACATCGTAGATGTGAAAAAAATCTTGAATTAAATTAAATTTACCGATTCTGAACCCAAAAAGATTTTTTTTATGGATTTTTTTTGTACCGAAACTACTAATATTCCCCCTAACCCCTCCAGCTAAGCTTAATTGCTTGTGTTAGGAGTGGGTTCACGTCGGTAGTGTAATGGCCAGGATTCGAACCCGGGACCTCTTGATCATAGGGTCGACTCCTTAACCACTAAGCTACCGACGATTCTTATGTTTTTATTCGCGATGGACGCAAAAAGTACTGGGGGCCTGAACAAAGTGACATTCTACTAGTCACTTGCGGCGTCACTACTAGTCACTTCTTTTTGAGCTTCACCCCAGCTTACCATTAGGCGGGGTGCAGCTAAATTGATGAACCATACATAAAAAAGCCGTCACAAACAATATTGATTTTCAAAACTGCCGTCCTCAAGCTAAAAGGCTGTCAAGTGACTTCTGGTCAATTTTCACATCATAACTATATACATATTTATATACTAGCTGTTGCCCGCGACTTCGTACGCGTTAAGTTCGGAATAAATCAAGGTACGTTTATTTCTGCAGTCTCGATACTAACACGTAAGTATTAAGTTATTATATTAAACGGGTTGGATTAGGTGATGTGGTGCACTCGTTTTGACACATTGACAATTCGTTTGAAATAGATAGAGAAATATGTAACATCGAAATCAATTCTGCCCGATTCCTTTCGTTATGAAATGTTTATGCGTGTCTAATCAACAATTTTTAGTACGTGGGTAACTCTGTGGAATTTTGAGATTTAACATTTTACTGCTCATTACCTTTTAGGAATAGCGTGATGAGTTATAGTCCGGATTTTTACCATGTCTGAGTTCTGCTATCTACCTTGTAATAATAAATAATAATAAAAAGGGTTGTGTGGTTTTATGAAACCACGGTAAAAGTGAAACTTTTTTTTCACATTATAGACATTTAACTAAAAAATAACAACATTTACATTAAACACTGACAAACAACATTACATTAAACATTGACAAAAACAAACAAATTAGCGTGGAGCACTGGCACAAATGAGTAATAGTCTATACACTACACGGTCAGCTGCTGCAAACTATAGGCGCCGCCATATTGGCCTTGGCTGCTATGACGAGCGCCTTTCACTTCATCCCTACTCCGCGGCCGACCGTCACGCGACATGCAACACACAGACGAAAAGGTTTGAGACGATGTAATAAAAGTTTCACTTTAATAAAATATATCCATCATATGATATTTGACAACGTAATTGCAGATTTATAGAAAATACTAGCATAGGTCTTATAATATGCCTTCATTTTTCAGCTCTAGCTCCAAATTTGCTTTTGCACTTAGTCACTTTTTAGTTTGAGGACGGCAGAAAAGTGGGTGCGTCAAAGAAACAGGGGTTTTTTTTATACTACTCAGCTGGCAGACAAGCTCACGGCCCACCTGATGGAAAGCGGTTACCGCGGCCGATGGACGTGTGCAACACCAGGGGCGTCAAACTCGCACCGCCGACCCTGTTCGCTTTTTAGTTTGAGGACGGCAGAAAAGTGGGTGCGTCAAAGAAACAGAGGCTTTTTTTTATACCACTCAGCTGGCAGACAAGTTCACGGCCCATCTGATGGGAAGCGGTTACCGCGGCCGATGGACGTGTGCAACACCAGGGGCGTCAAACTCGCACTGCCGACCCTGTAAAAACCTTCTAATGCCCTTCTTGAAGAACCCCATATTGTAGTCGCTTGGGAAAACCACAGCAGGGAGATCATTCCACAGTCTGAGGGTGCGCGGAATAAAGTGCCTTTCATACCTAACTGTACGCACCGTTTCTTCTGACTTGTTGTCTGATTTCCTGAGAGCAACTGATTATAAGCTAAAAGTTTTTATCTCACAGTAAGCTCACTATTGTATTAACTCCCACGAGAACGCTGCGGATTCTCAGCAGTTGCTGTTCACTAACATTGTATCGAGTGCAGCTTCTTTTAACGTTTTGTTAAAGGTAGGCATTCTGCAAATATATAAATAACTAGCTGACCCGGCAGACTTCGTACTGCCTCAATCGATGACAAACCTTTTAAACCTTCTCTGGACCTCCACAAATAATTCAAGACCAAAATTAGCCAAATCGGTCCAGCCGTTCTCGAGTTTTAGCGAGACTAACAAACAGCAATTCATTTTTATATATAAGATTAAGCTGAAGAGTTTATACGTAAAAAGCTGCTGTTCTCAAAAACGTACCTATTTGTCCTTTTTGACAAAATATTGCAACATTTATTTTTCTTTTCTGACGTCATACAAATTCTTTCTTAGCTGCTGCAGTCGACATACTGTATGTATGAAACATGGGAAACACTGACTAATATTAAATTTGGTACTATATGCAGCGGTAGTGATTGCGACTGTTGTTAGATTACCTCTGTGGTGGCGGTAGAGCGTTCGATTGCTAAGTCGGAGGACGCCGGTTCAATTTCCTCTCAGTGCAAATATTTGTATGCATAAATATGTTTAATGGCCTTGGTCTGAGTGTTTCTGTGTATAATATGTATGTATTTACAAAAAAATGTATCTATATGTATATCCGCATTCTAGAACCCATAACACAAGCTAGTTAAGCTATGCTTACTTTGGGTAGATAGTACTGTGTAGAATGTAATCGTAGAATATTCTGTCAGGAAATTCTCAGTAGAAACTGTGCTATACTCGTAATTGTCATAAAATTAAGCGCGTTCCTTGTTACATGCACCAAAATTGTACCTTTTTTTCTTTTTTTCGTGCGTTAATCCCCTGGGGTAACATCCGGCTGCCAGCGTCGGGCTTGAACCGACTAAAACCGCACGCCGTCTCGGGTCTATAGACGCCGGGATATATGTAAGGTGCCCATAGAGCATATCCCTCGCACCCCGACTGACCCTGGGCCATCTCCGGTTTCGAGATGGCCCCCTCGGGTTTGGGAACCACGGTGTCCCCGTCGTGCCCCGGTTTGGGCGGGGGGCGCTAGTCGCCCCACCGTCCCGCCTGCTTCTGCTGGAGTGACAGGCGGCCTCACCTGCAACCCACAGGCCTGCGCTCATGGAGGACGGAGGTCGGTTCAAAGACTCATCTGCTTCATGGTCTGTGACCGGCCATTGGTATATTTTTCATAAAACTCCAGTAAGTACTTCCTTATCCTGTGGCAAGTAATTTCCAAGTATTTTTTGATTTTCTATTTTCTTTTAATTAATGGGAAGTTTACCCTCTGGATATGCTTTCTTACTAAGCAAAATTAGCCTCTCTTTATTTTTCTCTTTTTATACCACTTAGGTGGCAGGCAAGCACACGACCCACCTGATAGGAAGTGGTTACAGCGGCCTATGGACGTGTGCAACACCAGTGGCGTCACACTCGCACTGCAGACCCTGTAGAAACCTAATGTTCTTCAAAAGAACCCCATTATGTAGTCGCTTGGGAAAACCATTTGCATTCTTAAGACTAAAAGAATGATCAACCAGACCGTCAATAAACTCCCTTACGACCACTACTCTATCTCTCTCATGAGAATATTGAAAGTAGCAATATTGGCTGATCTGGAATGATACTTTCTGCTCTTAGGTTATATGTCTACCAGCTGATTCGACTGCGAGCATTTTTTTTTTCAATATTTTGGCCACCACTTTTTGTTATTTCACTTTCTGTAAAGTAAAGCGGCGATAGCCCAGTGGCACATGTAACGGACTGCTGAGACGATGTCTCGAGATCGATCCCCAGTCGCCCCGGGCACACACCTATGGCTTTTCGTAGTCATGTGTGCATTATTAAATATTAATTATCGCTCGCTTAATAATGTGCCCGGTTGATGGCAATAGGCTCGCCCCCTATTACATTGGGACCTTAACATAACTGGCGAATTGTGGGTGTGTAACACACCTCTGCCTACCCCTTCGGGGATACAGGCGTGAAGTTATGTTATGTTATGTCTTTCTGTAATATATTGCAAAGAAATCATTTTGCCAAAAAAGTGACTAATGGGGGGATTATTATCAAATAATCGATTCAAATACTACTACTATTCATACTCGGGAACGAAACAGGAATTGACCATATCATGTATGCAAATAGCCTGCATACGTGCTAACTGTACCCTTTTTTTTTTTTTCGTGCGGAAATCCCTTCGGATACCCCCCCGCCGGCCAGCGGGGGCGGTTATGTCGGGCTTGAACCAACTAAAACCGCACGCCGTCTCGGGTCTACAGACGCCGGGGTGTAAGGTTGCCCATAGAGCATATCCCTCGCACCCCGACTATTATTCTTAATTACTGGCCAGTCAATTAGCGTCCGGTTAGCGCCTGAAGACGTGCAGACGTCCATCATTGAACGTATGGTAAATACTCGTTAATGACATCACTTATTTGTTTATACTATAGGAATTAGTAGCAAAGCAAACATGGTGGATGCTGCTGACTTACTGATGAGGCTCAGGCGCGGCCTTTCCTCTCGGAATTGGAAGGTCAGACGGCAATCGCTCCCGCCGTAAAAAACAGAATTTAACTATGTTATGTAAGGGGCCTGCCAACTCACCGAAGCGGGATAAAACCCGACCCCACCAGGCGAGGCCGCAGTGGCGGCCAAAGTCCGCCGGCAACCCTGGGGTTATCCTTTCGAGGGCTTACCCGGGGTGCCCGGCAACGGACACTTGGGGAGGACACCGTGCGGTTTTAGTCGAGACACGACATAACCACCCCCTCTGGCCAGCGGGGGGGTATTCGAAGGGATTTCCGCACGTAAAAAAAAAAAGGGACTAGAGGCCGCGGTGGCGGCCAAAGTGCGCCGGTAACCCTGGGGTTATCCTTTCGAGGGCTTACCCGGGGTGCCTGGCAATGGACACTTGGGGAGGACACCGTGTGGTTTTAGTCGGTTCGATTCCGACACGCCCACCCCATCGTCGGCACCGATGGGGTGAAGCCCGTGGGTTTCCGCACGTATAACAAGTTGAATTCCTGAGACGAGCTCAGCCGAATACAAGGGATTTTCGATTTTGCGTTTTTTTTTTCTTTTGCGATTTTTTGCTATTTTTTCTTTATCTTGCAATGGTTCACCCCAGCACGAAGCTATTACCGAAAACAGCAACTCGATAGCTCATCTCCTTCATACCCAAAACCGTGACAGAAAATTGGCAACGACGACGTCGACGACAACTCCTTAGCAATAGGGCTTTTCTAAAGCGAATCCCTAAAAAAAGAACTCCCTTCTTTATAAGAGCAGACTCCGGGCAGTGCAAACTTTGAATACTATAGATCGACCGAGACCGCCCTGGGCGATTCTTCTGCTATTTTCTGGGAAAGTAAGCCACTCATTCCACTGACACTGAAAAAAAACCATTTAATTTTAGACTTTAATGTTATAAAAATAAAGTATAATAAATAAAGCATTTTGTTAAGTAATTGAAAATGAATAATGAACTCTCTTCATTTAATTTTAGACTTTAACGTATAGTGATAACGTCTAAAATTAAATGGCATTTTTACAGTGACAGTGGCTTGTTTTAAAATAAAATAGCAGAATCGAGGCCCTGGGCATGTGCGCGAGGACAAGGTGTGGAGTATCGGCCGTCAGTAGAGTTGCGCGTTTTCGTTAATTTTTATCATCGATGTTCACCGATATCGCCTTAACAGCATCCGTTGTCGGTACCGTTGTTTTTGGCAACGGTGCCGGTCAGCGTAAAGACAATAGAGTAGAGGCCTATGATGGCGTTGCCAAAACCTTTATTTAAGCACTTCGTCTTTAGGGTTCCGTATCTCAAAAGGAAAAGACGGAACCCTTGTAGGATCACTTGGTAGTCCGTCTGTCTGTCATGATTTAATTAATTATTTAGGTTAACTTTGATACACGTCATGTATACAACAGGTGTGTAAAGCTAAAATTATTTGAATAATATCAGGCCTTAAAACTAGTAACTGGCCTAGCGAGCGGTACAGCGGTACCGGTCGCACTATACCGAGATTGATGCGCGGATGTAGAAGAATACTAGTAGCAAAACAAGCAAACGGTCCATCTGATTGTAAGCGGTAACCGTGTGGTCGATGTACGACTGCAGCACCAGAGGCTTACTTCGCGAGTTCACACTATAAAAAATTTAAAATATATAAAAATAGCGCCATAACCCTCGTCCTATTTCTAGACTTCGATCGTATGGATCGATTACTTCGAAAAAATTTGGTTTTTCCCCCCTCCACTTTTAGTTAAAGTTTTAATCTTATAGGTTTATAATTAAACGTTGTTGGTATTCATGTATACTATGGGATAAAATTAGAACGGTTCGAATATCTTTCATGGAACGTGAAATTTTGAGGAAAAACTGATTTCACAAAAAGTGAGGCCCTACCGTCCCCTTAGGCCGGATTCCACCCGTTCACGAACTTAAACTAAGTTTACAACCAAGCAATTTTTGACCGCAGTTTGAAAGCGATCGGGGCAAAAATGCGACCGTGAGAGTGCCGCAAATTTTGGGAAGTGGAACTTTTGACCATTGGTCATTTCGGACTCAGGGCACAGATTACTAAATAGTTACTCAGGGGGTCATAACTAGACCTCCTATGAGGATTTTTTTTTTAAATTCGACAGTAGTCAAGAAACCAATAGGTAGATCGATTTCATCGAAATCTACCTAAAATAATACACTCATAAATCTCGAAATAATCCCACAAAAATAAGTTTTACTTCAACTACTGGTTAAGTCCGTAAAATTAACAATTAGGAAACGCAAGACGATCCAGTGACGGTGTCAGCTGCATTCCATAACGTCAACGATTAATGTGCGTTATTAATAAAGCATTATAAAGTGAGACGCGACCTATTTATTTAATGTGCACACTACACACTGCGTGTAAGAATTTCGGCCATTTTGGTTTATATTATGCCTTTCAATGAGTGTCAATGTCCATAGATTTCTGTGTTTTGTTGATGCAACATGACTATTATGACGACATGGAGAATGGCTTTGTCTTATGAATTCAAATAAGTGTAAGTAATAAGTGTAAAAACCGCGGTAGCCTAGTGGTATGGGTAAAGGACTGCTGAGACTAGGTCTCGGGTTCGATCCCAGGTATTACCATGGCACACACCAATGACTTTTCGATGCTTTTCGAAGTTATGTGTGTATTTATCGCAGGTTTATAAGTGCCCGGTTAATGGCAATAGGCTCGTCACCTATTACATTGGGACCTAAAACAAACTGGCGAAACATGGGTGCTTGCACCTCTGCCTCTGAGTTTATGTTATGTTATGTTCAAATAAATATATTCAATTCATACAATTTGCTGCCGCTTAAGGTTTTCGAGTAATTATATAGATACGATTGACAAACAAGAAGGGGCTCGTTCTCTTTACATAAAAACTATGAGCTTTATACAAGTTTCTTTAATTCAATTAAATTGTTAAGCAATTAGTATGCATAATTGTCTTATAGATTTAGATCGGAAAAAGAGAACATATAGGACGGGACTTGAACCCGCGACCAGTCCCTCACAGGGGGAATGCTCTGACCAACTGAGCCACACCTAGACACGTCCCAGATATTCGAAATTCTCCTTTTTAGGGATTTTCTTTAGAAAAGCCTTATTGCTATCGAGTTGTCGACGTCGTCGTTGCTAATTTTCTGTCACGGTTTTGGGTATGAAGGAGATGAGCTATCGAGTTGCTGTTTTCGGTAAGTAATAGATTCGTGCTGGGGTGAACTATTGAAAGAAAAAAAAATATAAAAAAAAAAATCTGCCACGGTTTTGGGTATGAAGGAGATGCGCTATCGAGTTGCTGTTTTCGGTAATAGATTCGTGCTGGGGTGAACCATTGCAAGATAAAAAAAAAAACAAAAAAAAAAAAAAAAAAAGAAAATCCCTTGTATTCGGCTGAGCTCGTCTCAGGAATTCAACTTGTTGGGAACGTAACGTTACGTACGTACGTACATTTCTTTAGTTACTGCTGCTTTCCAGTTTCCAGCCTACATACAATTGTATCGTATTTTCCCCGGCCTATTGTTAAAATGGTAATAAAAGAAACATTGCTATTCAACAAACCGCGGTTCGTTACCGTATGCGGCTACTGTTAAAACCAAAGTCTCACCTTACAATATAAAATAAAAAGATTGATACAAACAGGAGCCCGGCTTTGAGTGTTCCGCACGAACTTTGATCAGTTTTTATTAAAGTATTGAAATTAAACAAATCTGCCCGCGTGGCATACTGATCCCAAATATTCTACGACATTCTACAGAGCGCTATCTAGACCCAAAGTAAGCATAGTTTAACTAGCTTGTGTTATGGGTACCAGAATGCGGATAAACATACTTATATACTTTATTTTTTTGTAAATACATACCTACATATTATAAATAGAAACACCCAGACCAATGCAAATACACATATTCATGCATACAAATATTTGCACTGAGCGGGAATCGAACCCGCGCCCTCTGTCGTAGCAGTCGAATGCACTACCACTACGCCACAGAGGCCAAATTTAAGCAAATCCATTCAGCCACTTCTGTGAGACTCATTTTCGCATTATTAGTAACTAGCTGTGCCCCTCGGCTTCGCACGTGGTATACTTCACCCCCGTGGCACTCATTTATCCATGAAATTCCCGTAATTTATTAGATCTAACACTATAATAATGTAGGAAAATTTGCCCGATTTGTTGACATTTATGATTACAGCTCCGCTCTCCTGGGTAGTAGCGTGATGATATAAAGCTTTAACCTTCCCCGATAAATGGGCTACCTTAAACAAAAAGAATTTTTCAATTCGAACTAGTAGTTCCTGAGATTAGCGCGTTCAAACAAACAAGCTCTTCAGCTTTTTAATATTAGGCTTTTAAATTTTTCATCATTATTAGCTTAGCGATGATCAGAGTTGCATCTGAGGTTTTTACTTCGGACTGCGGGGTCTCCTTTAAAGAGAGCGATTGCCGTCTGACATGACATCCAATCCCAGACAGGAAAACCGGCGCAAGAGTTCGTGCAGCGCTCGTCCGTTGATCGGTAGATGTACTATAGTCAGCAGGTGAAGTTGGCTTGGGGCTCAAATACCTATGTTAATAAGATCCTATACACCATGGATTTGAATCTTGTCCATTGACCTAAATCATCAACAGCAACATACTGCACGTTTCGTAAGGGAATTCTTCTCGACTCTTAAATAAAGGACTCTCAAATGACGTCCCTGCCTGGATTTTCCTAAGTGACTTTTTTCAGGGCCAGCAAAGCGCCCCTGATACTAAGGTGTTGAAAACTTCTGTAGACTACTGTTACGACTTTCCATTAGGCTATGCAAGTTTGACATCTTAGCGCGATTGAAAAAAAAAATCATTGAAACTGGTCAGCTTTAACGACCATTTCGGAAGACTTCGCACATGACTTCACTTAAATCATATTATCTTATTCTTAAACTGCGTGACATTTGCTTCATGATAATCATTAAATGAACAATAGACATGACGTGACATTTAATTATATCTTCACGATTCGTGTACAGGCGTCATAAAAATTGAAGTATTTAAGACTCTGCAAACATGCAACTATTTGCATCGGTGACTGTCATTAAATCGCTGTTTAGAAGACCATAATATACAACTGCTAGTGGGTGGCGCGATCTAATAGGTGGCCGGCAATTTTTACATACATACACATACATAACTTCACACCTGTATCCCCGAGGGGTAGGCAGAGGTGTATTACACACCCACGATTCGCCAGTTATGTTTAGGTCCCAATGTAATAGGGGGCGAGCTTATTACCATCTACCGGGCACATTACTAAGCGAGCGATATATACATTTTTAATTCACACATAACTACGAGAAGTCAGAGGTGTGTCCCGGGGCGACTGGGGATCGAACTCTAGACCTCGTCTCGGCAGTCCGTTACGTACACCACTGGGCTATTGCCGCTTTTTTAGTCTCTCGATTTAGCGTCTGAATGCTAGACGATACTCCCATTTACATACCAGTCGCAACAAGCGCCTCTCCATGCGCTAACGCAGTCGCTGGAACACGCGACGGACTTCGGAAAGTGCGATGTATTCCTTCCGAATGTGATCTCTAAATCTATGATCCCCTCCGGATTGTATCCCTAGATAATCTATAACCACCCTCCGGACTTGATCTCTAAAACTAGATCCTCCATGACTCCCTCTGAACTAGATCTCTAGATAGCGGTATAATAGCTGTCGCAAAATCGCCATTCGCCTATTTTAAAAGTATTATGTGTGACTTGGCCGTAAATGAATCGCATCACACGTCACGTTCGGAACATCAACTTATAGTGTGAAGTAATTATCTACTAATACACGTGATTAAACTGATGATGTCACGCTGTATTACTTCGAGTTGTTGCAGGTGATTTTAGACAATGCCGCGAAGAAACAGTTTTTTATTATAAATCGTTAAATTAAGTAAATAAGTAAGTTAAGTTAATATTTTTTATTAACGTCTTATAAATCGATGAGCCGGCTGCACGCACGAAAAAACATGAAGTAACATGCCGTTACCCGACGTATGCGGCGTTACCTCGTATGCCGTTACCTCGTATGCGGCGTTACCTCGCTCTGGGCTTGAAGTGCAAGCGATGCGTCCGCGTGGACAGCTGCTATACATATAGTTAGCATTTTCTTATGACGTTGTCACGTTCAACTATCGTCAGTAAACCGACTTTACAGACAACCGGTTTTTTTTTGTTATGACATTGTTTATCTGAAATGTATTTGCATTACGTTGTGGTAGAGCGATGGTTTTCCCACGAATGGGCCGAAAAAGAACAAAAACTTCATAAGCTCCGGTAACCGCTTATCATTAGATAGGCTGAGTTGCTCTTTGCTAAAATATAATAATATGTCATAACTTCACGCCTGTATCCCCGAAGGGGTAAGCAGAGGTGTATTACACACCCACAATTCGCCAGTAATGTTAAGATCCCAATGTAATAGGGGGCGAGCTTATTGCCATCTACCGGAGACATTACTAAGCGAGCGATAATCAACATTTTTTATTTTTTTTTATTTTTATATTTAGGACACGTCAATTTGACTTCACCTCGCCTGTTGGTAAGCTGAAGGTAAAGTCTCAGGAAAGAGGGTCACCATTACATACACGTACCATGTTAACAATGGTCGTCGCAGCACCGCGTGCCACCCACCGGTCCCACTAGTGCTGCGACCACAATCCCCCTGCCCGGCTATGCACTTGCTGACCCCTGAACGCAATCAAACCGAAATTGGATTATTATGGAGGGTTTTTTCGCAATCGTGCACGGTGGTACCCACCCGGCCGAATTTTGTTACAAATTTATGTCATCAAATTTCTACCACCAGTGTAATACACACATAACTACGAAAAGTCTGAGGTGTGTACCCAGGGTGACTGGGGATCGAACTCGAGACCTCGTATCGGCAATTCGTTACGTACACCACTGGACTATCGCCGCCTAAAATATAATAATACTGCACTTGTATAATATAACTATTAACATACTACTAAAGATTTTTTCTATTAGGAAATACTGACAAGCTAACAGTGAGCGAGTGGTACTTTCGCGGTTGAACTGACCCATTCGTGCTGGGAAAAACATGGTGGCATCGCCATAATAATAAAGCCATTAGCCATTCACTATAATCTACCGTGTCATGGCTCGTGACACCATCACGAACAACCGTTACGGATTGATTTAACGCTACTCTAGATTTCATTCTTGTCATGGGTTTGCAATTAGTGATCATTGATCACTAGCCTGATGCAGATGAGCAGCTAAATAACACTTATGTTAACATTAAAAAAAAAACACTAGAATTTTTAAATGAATTTTATTAAAACATGAAAATATGTAATGTTTATTTATAAATTAAGCAAGCAATAATTTTCTACCTTTTTTTTTTTTTATCGTGCTGAAATCCCTTCGGATACCCCCCCGCGTGCCAGCGGGGGCGGTTATGTCGGGCTTGAACCGACTAAAACCGCACGCCGTCTCGGGTCTACAGACGCCGGGGTGTAAGGTTGCCCATAGAGCATATCCCTCGCACCCCGACTGACCCTGGGCCATTTCCGGTTTCGAGATGGCCCCCTCGGGTTTGGGAACCACGGTGTCCCCGTCTTGCCCCGGTTTGGGGGAGGGGCGCTAGTCGCCCCACCGTCATTTTCTACCTCAATATAAAAATAAAAGTGTTGAGCAGCATTTGTCATGGAATGAGTCTCATATAAACTGACATTACGATTTCATTAAAAACTTAAAGTTAACAGGAGACTAAGATGATCGTTGTGTTTTGAAGTTCGACGGCCTCTGTGGCGTAGCGGTAGTGCATTCGACTGCAACGACAGGGGGCGCGGGTTCGATTCCCGCTCAGTGCAAATATTTGTATGCCTGTTTTATTTGCATTGGTCTGGGTGATAATATGTATGTATTTACATAAAAAAGTATATAAGTATGTTTATCCGAAACTATGCTTACTTTGGGTGTAGAAAGTGCTGTGCAGAATGTCGTAGAATATTTATATATTTATTTATAACAGTAATACTCTGTACGTGTGTTTGTTCGCTCAAGTTGCTCTCAAGCGTGCACTCAAGACAGCCATCCGCGTATGCGTACATTCCGCAATCCGCATACGCTTTCGCCGTCACTCAGGACATACCCTAAACGCGGTTTTTCATAAACAAATGTATGCAATAAACTTACGCCCGTGCTATTCCATCGTTAATTAATTGCTATAATATTTTTTTGTACGAATTGTGTTACCAAGTCATGTACCGCGACCGACATCGCGATAGAACACGCACAAGCAAATAATAAATTACAGTATTATCCAATATCTTGTTGTGTATGCAAGTTTTTTTTTTCTCTCAAATCATTATAATCTGGATACATGTACCGGGCCTACACATAAAATTAAAACAGTTCGTAAAAAAATGGCTGCTTTGTCTTTGTATTTATATTATACTATATACGAGTATATACTATCATACTAATAGTAGTATAGATAAAACATATAGATGTATATTAGTAGAAAGAAACCGCGGTAGCCTAGTGGTATGGGTAATGGACTGCTGAGACGAGGTCTCGGGTTCGATCCCAGGTTTTACCATGGCACACACCAATGACTTTTCGATGCTTTTCGAAGTTATGTGTGTATTTATCGCAGGTTTATAAGTGCCCGGTTAATGGCAATAGGCTCGCCACCTATTACATTGGGACCTAAACATAAACTGGCGAAATGTGGGTGCTAGCACCTCTGCCTACCCCTTCGGGGATATAGGCGTGAGTTTATGTTATGTTTTATGTTATGTTATGTATATTAGTATGATAGTAAGTATATACTCGTAAGCATAGTTTAACTAGCTTGTATTATGGGTTCCACAATGCGGATAAACTTACTTATACCTATATATTTTTTTGTAAATACATACATATTATTATACATACATGGGATAAGCGACGATAGCCCAGTGGCGTACGTAACGGACTGCTGAGAAGAGGTCTCGAGTTCGATCCCCAGTCGCCCCGGGCACACACCTCTGACTTTTCGTTACGTGTGCATTAATATATGATAATTATCGCCCGCTTAATAATGTGCCCGGTAGATGGCAATATTCTCGCCCCCTATTACATTGGGACCTTAACATAACTGGCGAATCGTGGGTGTGTAATACACATCTCTGCCTACCCCTTCGGGGATACAGGCGTGAAGTTATGTTATGTTATACATAGAAATACCCAGACCAATGCAAATAGACATATTCATGCATATATATATATAAATATATGTAAATATTTGCGGGAATGGAACCCCATACGCCCTGTCGTAGCGATCGAATGCACATTCATTTATTATTTCTTTCTTTCTTTCAGTTTGTGAGAGTGGGCTTTCTATCTTCTTTGTCCTTTTTTTATACATTTTTACCCCTTTTACAGTTTTTGGTGTATCAATAAATAAATAAAATAAATATTGTAGGACAAAGTACACAACGCCATCTAGACCCAAATTAAGCAGAGCTTGTCATATGGGTTCTAGAATGCGGATAAACAGACTTAAATACTTATTTTTTGTAAATAAAGACATATTATACATAGAAACACCCAGACCAATGCCAATGTACATATTTGCACTAAGCGGGAATCGAACCCGCAACCTTTGGCTTAGCAGTCGAATGCACCCACCGCGACCCGTTCACCCACCAACTTCTCCCACTGGTGGGTGCAAGGGGAATTTGGGTTTACCCGTACACCCACTGCACCTTTATAGGGCGGGAAAAGTAAATATCGATAATATATGATAAATGATTAGACGACAAAATTGTTACCTATGCACTACCGCTATACCTATAAAGCCGAGCCCAGACGAGCATTACATGTAACGCTAGCACCGTACTATTGAAGCTAAATTACATGTAATCTAACATTACCTACGCATTACACCCGGCCTTACATGTTACGATTCCCTCAGGATACGAAGGAGGCAGATTTGTACAGGCATTTACGTACGTAACTGTAATTACTGGTGGTAGAAATTTGATGACACAAATTTGTCATAAAGTTCGGCCGGGTAGGTACCACCGTGCACGCCGCCTGTCACCCCAGCAGAAGCAGGCCGGGACAGTGGGGCGACTAGCGCCTATCCCCGAAACCGGGGCAAGACGGGGACACCGTGGTTTCCAAACCCGAGGGGGCCATCTCGAAACCGGAGATGGCCCAGGGTCAGTCGGGGTGCGAGGGATATGCTCTATGGGTAACCTTACACCCCGTCGTCTGAAGACCCGAGACGGCGTGCGGTTTTAGTCAGTTCAAGCCCGGGTATCCGAAGGGATTTCTGCACGAAAAAAAAAAGGTACCACCGTGCGCGATTGCGAAAAACCCTCCATAGTAAACCAATTTCGGTTTGATTGCGTTCAGGGGTCAGCAAGTGCATAGCCGGGCAGGGGGATTGTGGTCGCAGCACTAGTGGGGCCGGTGGGTGTCACGCGGTGCTGCGACGACAATCCTCTTCTGATGAGGCCGTCAAGCTGAGTGCCACCATTGTTAACATGGTACGTGTATGTAATGGTGACCCTCTTTCCTGAGACTTTACCTTCAGCTTACCATCAGGCGAGGTGAAGTCAAATTGACGTGTCCTAAATATATAAATAAAAAATTAGGTACATTAACATTACAATTAGGTACATACATTAACAACCGTTGTTTGTGTGATATTTTTCGTATACAATAAGTCTTATGCTCTGATTCGCTGCGAAAGGTCATCGTGACGCGCCGCGTGGGCGGGAAACGTGACGAAGCAACCTTTTAAGAAGTGATTGCTAAGGTTTTTATTTTTAGCGTTATTATAATGAGCATGAGATATTCACCAAAGGGTTAGGGAGAGATGTAGGTACTGTACTTCACCCACAGAATAAGGATGTGAGGCCGTGAACGGAGCACATTTTACAGCCTTTCTTTCTTCTAATAATGTATTATTTCATTGTGCTACTTACCAGTCCTTTTAGTATCTATACAAATGAATAAAATTGAAGAATTTGTAACATTAAAATAACAGGTTTTAAACAAATGCATATGGGTTTATGTGCGACACTATAACAAGAAAGCAATTTTGGAAATTTTTTATTTGCCTGTCTTTCTGTATGGACTAGGTAATCTCTGGAAAAACTGGGCCGATATTGCCGGGACTTTAACTGGCAGATAGATAATATTATAAGGCGTAACACAGGCTACAAAGTAACGTGGGCTCCTTTTATTTTTAAAAAGAATAAGGATTCCGCGCAAAAAAAAAATCCTTAAAAACCTTAATACACGCGGATGAAGTCACAGGCACAGCTAGTTTGATATATCTTTACAGTTGATTATATAAATTTGACATGCAGAGCCGGACTTCCCGGGTTTCTTTACCGGACATCCCGGGTTTCTTTACCGGACATCGTTGTTTACACTTAATACATATCCTATGCCCATTGGGGATAATGTACTTTTCAAATAGTGAAAGATTTTTAAGTGCAGTGGTTCCGAAGATTACCCCAAAATATAAACAAACTCACGAAATTCGGTATCAATTTTATAAGGTAAGTAGATAATATAGATTATTATACATAGATATTTCATTTTGAACCTTTCCAACCTGCATCGCTGTTACCACTCTGCTTATGCGACACTAATGCGGCCCCCCATTGCATTTCCCTCGCACCCCGACTGACCCAGGACCATCTCCGGTTTCGAGATGGCCTCCTAGGGTTTGGGAACCACGGTGTCCCCGTCTTGCCCCCCGAAGGGGGGGGGGGGTCAACGCACCACCGCACCGGCCTGCTTCTGCTAGGGTGACAAATACTTTTTTTTTTCGTGCGGAAATCCTTTCTGATACCCCGCCGCCGGCCAGCGGGGGCGGTTATGTCGGGCTTGAGCCGACTAAAACCGCACACCGTCTCGGGTCTACAGACGCCGGGGTGTAAGGTTGCCCATAGAGCATATCCCTCGCACCCTGACTGTAGACGAGAGGTGCGGGGTTCTAATGAACTATGAAGTAAGCAGCAAAACAGCAGACACACTTTTATCAATATATTTGAATTGCACACAAACTAGAGCTATGATATAATACAAACTAGGAACATGAGTACAATGGTTACACAATTACCATGTGCTGTTAAGACTGCCTATGTGTGGCAACTGCGTAACCTACTTGGTCAAGAGTTTGTGCAGGACTGCCGAGGAGCGGGTCACACGCCAACACCAGCACAACCCCCCGCCGCACCGCGCGCGGGCCCTTCCTTCATTACGGTGCGCTGGCGCTGACCACATCTGTTAATACAATGGACCCATCCCTCGGCCACTAACAATAGGAACTTACCTAGGCCCGAGGAGCGGGTCTCCAGCCAACACTAAAACGGCCCCGACGCACAGCGTTTACGACCTTTTCCTTAATTACGGTGCGTTTGCGTTGGCCACATCTGGTAGTACAATGGAGACCCATCCCTCGGTTACAACAATGGAATCTTACCTACTTAACTTACTATTACACAAAATATTCTTAAATACTGCGTAGGTACATTTCTTAAAATACCACGATTAGTCGTGCTCCTTAACACCACCCCCCAGTTGGAGGCTTCAACCGATAACTGAACCGGTAGTAGGTAGCACGGCTACTCGAGTTACGGGACGACGCAGCATCCCTGTACTTGTTTTTATGTCAACTACACGCACATGTCCGCCACTTCCCGGATACACTTTGTCTATTACGCCGCGGGGCCACACATTACGCGGTTGTTTACCGTCACATATAAACACTATATCACCCACTTTCACTGAGTTGCTTGCCGTAGTCCACTGCTTGCGTCTGCATGCACTGATAAAGAGAAGGACGCGCGCAGTAACACGCAAAACTCGCGTCCACGTAGAATAGCGCGTCACGTCGATCAGGGGTTGGGTGTTGTCACCCATTGCCAGTACTCTCTCGATGCGCTCTGTATCATCAGCGGGTAACTCCTCACAGCTGTAGCTCGGCCACGGTACCTGGGGATCACAGAGAAACGGAGGACCCGAAAGCCACATGCCTTTATTATTAGGCCAGTCCATCCTGGTTGCTTCGTCAGCAGGGTTGGACTCGGAAGGCACCCAGTGCCAGTTGCTCCTCTTGCTTAAACTGTCGATTTCGGCTAACCTATGAGAGACGTATTTTTGATAGTCTCGCGCGTCAGAGTTAATCCACATAAGAACTGTTTTTGAATCAGTCCAGAGGTAGAGGTTCTCTATATTGAGATCAATTTCGCCTTTTACTGTCACTGCCAGTCTGCATGCTAAAACTGCTGCCTGCAACTCGAGACGTGGGATGGATACTACTTTAACAGGTGCAACGCGCGCTTTTCCGGCTACCATCGAACATACTCTATTGCCCTCAATATCGGTACCCACTAGAAAGGCTACAGCGGCGTAAGCTTTCTCACTAGCGTCCCCAAAAACATGCAGATCCACCGCTGTCCGTTCCAAACCGTGCCAGCGAGGTACAGCCACATTTGATAAGGCTTTTAATTTGGAAAGCCACTGGAACCAAATAGCGGCCTCGGAGTCCTTGATGCACTCATCCCACAATATGCCCGACTGCCAAATACGTTGCATAAGGACTCGAGATTGTATAATGCACGGGTACACGAACCCGAGCGGATCAAAAATGCTCATTATGAACCTGAGAAACTCGCGCTTGGTAGGCTTAATCTGACCTTCTACTAATTCCGTTGAAAGACGCTGAAATGACAGATCGAATCTCATACAGTCACTTGAAGGGCACCATATCATTCCTAAAGTGCGTGCGCTGTCAGATTTATCTAGCTTGACTCGGCCTGGAACAACATCTGGTAACATTTCACGTAATTCGGGTGAATTCGTCACCCACCCCCTGATATCAAAACCACCGGCTCGGTGTATGTGGGTGACGTCCGCGATCAGCTGTTGTGCCGTGTCAATAGAGTCTACACTGTCTATATAATCGTCTACATAGTGCCTTTTCCGTATGGCTTCAACCGCGGCGGGATGTGAATCTTTGTATTGCTCTGCATTTTTATTCAACACGTAAATGGCTGAAGTGGGAGAGGAAGCCGCGCCGAAGATCATCGAGGTCATGACATAAATTGAAGGTTCTTCAATTCTGTCTTGACCGCGCCACAGAAACAATTGAGCCCCCTGATCTGCTTCGCGGATTTTCACTCGCAGAAACATATCCTCTATGTCGGCAGTGAAGGCTATACGGCCGGTCCGGAATCTAATAAGAATTCCTAACAAGGAATTCATCAAATCTGGCCCACTAAGTAAATTACAGTTCAGCGATGCGCCTTTATACGAAGCGGCTGCATCAAAGACTAGCCGCAGTTTACCTGGCTTGTTGGGGTTTGAGACTCCAAAGTGAGGTAAATACCATACCGGACTTGCCCTAATGCCTTCAACTTTGCGTGCGTACCCCGAAGTCAACAATCGGGCTACCTGTTTTGCATAAGCATCCCCAAATTCAGGATCACGATCCATCTTTCTCTCTATCCCAGCGAGGCGTTTGCGCGCATATTCGTAATTATCGGGCATTTCGACGTTATTACGGGACCACAACAAGCCTACTTCCCACTGCTGGACGTTATCGGGGGAGCGGCGACACGTTGTATTTAGTGTTTCCAACGCACGTTCCGAATTACAATCTTTGCGAAGTACATGCGAAATGCCTATTGCCTCTAACTCAAACTGACTTTTCACTAACGCATGTAAATCGTCATGAGGTACGGACATGCAGTTGGCAGAATGGAACTCGCTGCTATTAACCCTTCCACCTAGCGGGCCATGGACGACCCAACCTAACCTGGTAAGTGAAGCAACTGGACGACCAGATTTACCTTGACGAATCTCCTCTCCAACGATGAGCTTCCAGTTGTCCTGTCCCAACAATAGCATAGGCTTCGCGTCCTTCATCTCGTTGCAATCCAGACCCCGTAGGTGAGCGTTGTCTCTGATCACTCGCGCTGGTAGCGTCTGAGACGGCAAGTTCACGTTACGTAGAGTACGAACTACAATTTTATGGTTCGCTCCGTTCGGTCCGCGCACTATAACCTTAACACTACGTGAGTTGTTGTCGGTCACACAATGACCGCGGGCCGTCATCAACTTAAGAGGCACTATTGGTCCGTCTACATCACTTGTGAATTTGTCATCTAAAATGGATACGGATGCGCCGTCGTCCAATAATGCGTACGTTGATTGTTCGACCCCATAATTAGCCACAATAGTTACCGGTAACACTTTTAACAAGGCCCGCGCACGACTCTCACCAACATTTGTCAGAGTTTCATATCTAACCTGCGGGGGTGAGGTCTCAAGCGGCGATGTTGCATCAGGCGGCGGCGGTACGTTAGACGGTGGCTCCACTTCGGACGGCGGTGCCACGTTGCGATCTTTATGCAGTAACTCATGGTGTGGCCCATTACACTTACTGCAACGTTGCGCGCGACAATATCTTCTTGCGTGACACTTAACAATACACTTACCGCATATTCTATTTTGTACGAGCAAGTCCCAACGTTCATTTACAGAAATATTCTTAAAGTCTCTACATTCACTTAAATTATGGTTCCCTTTACACTTAACACAAGTAACCTTATTTTTACTGGTCTCAGTCCTCGTAAATGCGGCGATTGACTCTACCTGCGTATGCACGCGATGATTTGCTCCACTGGTTCGCACTGGCGCTAAACCCTTATCTCTGTCGCGGCGGGCGGCCGCCAACGATCCGAATGCCGGGTCGCCGCGGGCGCCGAATTTTCTATTCGCGTCGGTGTAACTTGCGTCGTTTAAGCTCATCGGAACATGATATGAGGACGCACGAGTTAATTCACTGAGGAAGTCCACTAAAATATTTAAGTTTGGAGACACTCTTAGATCAATGCCACTGTTATTATCCAAACGCATCGCAAATTGTCCGTACTGAGAGCGTTGGTATGGTGTTAACTTGTTTAATAGTTCAGTCACTAATTGTGGATTATTTATATATCCGTCCGCACGTATACTTCTTAGCACTGCTACACAATTTCGAACCGTACTCGTGAATTTACGAAGTTCATGTCCATTTTCGGAAACTTTCGGTAAATCCCGCACTTTCTTTATAGCACACTCTAACAATCGAATAGGGTGTCCGAACTCGTCTTGAAGGGCCGCAAGCACTTCTTCAGGATCTGATGATGTTCTCAGTAGGTCCCGAACTGCAGCTTTCGCCTCACCGACGAGCGCCACCCTTAGGCGCGCCATATTCTCCAGCGGTCGAAAATCATGCATCATACTGGTGCTACGATATGCTTGCTGAAAACTCAGCCAATCTGCGGCATTACCATCGAATTGTGGTATCTCGTACACTTGTCGCGGTACATTTCGCCCCTGCCCTAGCTTGCTGATAGCCTCTGCTAGCCGATCAATATCTGTTAGAGCCTGGTTCTTCGGCGGCATAGGCGACGCTTCGGATGGCGGATGTAATGGAGAGGGCGCACGTGTCGTGGTTGGAGGCACCACGTGCATCGTAGAGACAGGCGCGTGGGTGGCAGCATATGCCACGTGTGTCGAAGCGTCGGGTGCGTGAGGGGCAAGTGGCGCCAAGTGTATCGAAGCGTCGTGTACGTGGGCGGCAGAAGACGCCACGCGCATTGGAGTGTTGGTCGTATGGGCGGCCGCGGATGCCACGTGCATCGTAGCGTCGGTTGCGTGAGGGGCAGCGGACACCACGTGCATTGAAGCGTCGGTCATGTGGGGGGCAGCGGATGTCACATACCTTGAAGCATCGTTACCAGGCGCGGAACGCTCGTTCATGCGGGGGCCGGCGGATGCGTCGTCTAGCCAGCGCGTCACGCGTTCCGATATCTCATCGCTTGCCACGCTTCTCGGTGCTCCATTTCGCTCCATGAGGTCTTCTTGTGCTGCTATTTCCGCCATATCGAGTGCGAGTTTCTTTTTTGCCAGACCTTCTTGTATCCGCGCAAACTTCAGCTCCGCTTCATATTCAGCGCGCATTCGTAGCGCGTCGCGGCCTGCCTGGCTCATCCTTGACGATGCGTGGCTGACGCTATACGGCGCACGAACTGTGCGTACTGAAGCCGGTGTTAGCTCCGATGGCGGTAATTCCCTATGGTCACTTAGACCACCTACCACGGAGCTCCTAGCGGGCTGCTGCGGCGCTCTTACCTGAAGATCCGGGGGTGATGAAGCTCGTAATCCCGATTCTGAGCCTGTTAAATTATTCATTGCTTTTGTTGCACTCCGTGTCTGTCGCTTTCCACTGTAACTCATGGTTACTTACTTCAATCCGGCTCGAAGGACCAGTTATGTAGACGAGAGGTGCGGGGTTCTAATGAACTATGAAGTAAGCAGCAAAACAGCAGACACACTTTTATCAATATATTTGAATTGCACACAAACTAGAGCTATGATATAATACAAACTAGGAACATGAGTACAATGGTTACACAATTACCATGTGCTGTTAAGACTGCCTATGTGTGGCAACTGCGTAACCTACTTGGTCAAGAGTTTGTGCAGGACTGCCGAGGAGCGGGTCACACGCCAACACCAGCACAACCCCCCGCCGCACCGCGCGCGGGCCCTTCCTTCATTACGGTGCGCTGGCGCTGACCACATCTGTTAATACAATGGACCCATCCCTCGGCCACTAACAATAGGAACTTACCTAGGCCCGAGGAGCGGGTCTCCAGCCAACACTAAAACGGCCCCGACGCACAGCGTTTACGACCTTTTCCTTAATTACGGTGCGTTTGCGTTGGCCACATCTGGTAGTACAATGGAGACCCATCCCTCGGTTACAACAATGGAATCTTACCTACTTAACTTACTATTACACAAAATATTCTTAAATACTGCGTAGGTACATTTCTTAAAATACCACGATTAGTCGTGCTCCTTAACACTGACTAATCCTGGGCCATCTCCGGTTTCGAGATAGCCCCCTCGGGTTTATGGAACCATTGTGTCCCCGTCTTGCCCCGGTTTGAGTAGGGGGTTTATTCCCGCCTCACCGTCCCGGCTTGCTTCTGCTGGGGTGACATGCGGCCTCACCTGCTACCCCCAGGCCTGCGCTCATGGAGGACGGAGGTCGTTAAGCGGCCTCCGGCGGCTGAGTCGCCTGCGACGCGCGGCGAGCATGTTGCGGGCACGAAATCCCGTCAGAATGCTTCAAAGGGATTTATTATTTACCTAACTTGCTTGGTATGACTTCTATTTTAGTTAGGGAAATTTAAATATTACTCACTCACTCGCTCACTCAAAGTTCCTTCATTGTATTAGGATTACGTCTCTAGCCGTAGCATACGTATTGGTTCACTCACTCACTCACTCACTCAAAGTTACTTCATTGTATTAGGATTACGTCTCTAGCCGTAGCATACGTATTGGTTCACTCACTCACTCAAAGTTCCTTCATTGAGACGTAATCCTAATAAGGATTACGTCTCTAGCCGTAGCATACGTATTGGTTCACTCACTCACTCAAAGTTCCTTCATTTTTTTTTTTTTTTTAGTTTTTTACATTCTACACAGCGCTTTCTAGACCCAAAGTAAGCATAGTTTAACTAGCTTGTGTTATCGGTTCCAGAATGCGGATAAACATACTTATATATTTTTTTTTTGTAAATCCATACATATTATACATAGAAACACCCAGACCAATGCAAATAGACATATTCATGCATACAAATATTTGCACTGAGCGGGAATCGAACCTGCGCCCCCTGTCGTAGCAGTCGAATGCACTACCGCTACGCCACAGAGGCCGTCAATTCATTGTATTAGGATTACGTCTCTAGACGTAGCATACGTATTGGTTCACTCACTCACTCAAAGTTCCTTCATTTTATTAGGATTACGTCTCTAGCCGTAGCATACGTATTGGTTCACTCACTCACTCACTCAAAGTTCCTTCATTGTATTAGGATTACGTCTCTAGACGTAGCATACGTATTGGTTCACTCACTCACTCAAAGTTCCTTCATTGTATTAGGATTACGTCTCTAGCCGTAGCATGCGTATTGGTTATACCGTAAGAACCAACTTGAAATAACGCAATATGAGTTCATTAAAACATTGCCGTACTTTGTAATATACAATTATTGATAACATAAGGAAGGAACACAGGAAAAGCTACAGGAAATACCATTCGGTCGCGAATTTAATATTAAATTTATGTAAACAATTGCGTGGTTAAAAATAGTTCAATACAAATTATTGCATGAAATTGTTTAGATATTAGAAATTATACCTTAAATTAGTAAAATACTTGAAGGCGAAAAGTGTCGGTAGTTTAGCGCTTGAGAAGTCTGCCTTATGATCGAAAGGTCCTGGGTTCCGTTTCGAACCCACGGAGGCGTTAGGGTTAATATTAGTTACGAACATTCGTCAAAAAGAGCAGACTCAAGCAGAGCAGAGCAGTACGATATTGTACGAAACAAACAAATATTGTACGATATTGTACGACATTCTACACAGCGCTTTCTAGACCCAAAGTAAGCATAAGTTAACTAGCTTGTGTTATCGGTTCTAGGGTTCTAGAATGCGGATAAACATACTTATATTCTTATTTTTTTTGTAAAAACATACATATTATACATAGAAACACGACAGACAGTGATATAATGAGGTGCATCATGTTTTATGAGACCAATATTTCAATTGTTCTTCTAACCCAATCGGCTTTTGTACAGAATATACTCCCACCCGCCTGTTCGTATATCTAACACCCACATTTCGCCACCATATACCGTTTGACTACAACCGTCAAAAATAATTCTTATGATGGTAATAAAAATTTCAAGGCTAACTGATAATATTACTACACAATTTTTATCCATATCGTATCGATCGATAATTAATTATTTAAGTACTTTTTTTTTTTTTTTTTTCGTGCGGAAACCCCGTCGGCCAGCGGGGGCGGTTATGTCGGGCTTGAACCGACTAAAACCGCACGCCGTCTCGGGTCTTAAGACGCCGGGGTGTAAGGTTGCCCATAGAGCATATCCCTCGCACCCCGACTGACCCCGGGCCATCTCCGGTTTTGAGATGGCCCCCTTACTTGCTCTCCACTGTGCCATCTGCTAATCAGAGGGACACGTGGAAAGCTTCCGAACAGTCCTCAACAGGGCCGTCCTCGCCTCGGTCGGAGTTGGCCGTAGGCGGCAGCGTCTCTCCCGCCCTAGGAGAGAGGCGCTGCTGTCTCCGTTGCCCAGGGTGCACCGCGTGGAGGTCCCCAACCAAGCACCCCAATTATTTAAGTACCTATTACAGATGATGAAATCTTATCAATACAAATTAATTAAATTAAAGTGTCTGTATTTAATAGGTACTTAGTTATTTCGGGGTGCGAGGGATATGCTCTATGGGCAACCTTCCACCCCGGCGTCTGAAGACCCGAGACGGCGTGCGGTTTTAGTCGGTTCAAGCCCGATATAACCGCCTCCGCTGGCCGGCGGGGAGGTAACCGAAGGGATTTCCGCACGAAAAAAAAAAAGGTACTTAGCTATTCAGCAGAAGCAGGCCAAGATAGGGACACCGTGGTTCCCAAACCCTAGGGGTCCATCTCGAAACCGGAGATGGCCCAGGGTCAGTCGGGGTGCGAGGGAAATGCTTTATGGGAAATACCTTACCTTACGCTGGCCGGCGGGATATGGATAAGGGATTTCCGCACGAAGAAAAGAAAACGTACTTACCTATTCAAATAACAGCTTTCTAAGGATTGCATATGAATGTTTTTTTTTTAATATTTGTTCCGTCATTTTACTGCACCCCGCCTGATGGTAAGCTAAGGTGAAGTCCAAAGATTAGTGGCCACCTTTTCAGATGCTATCCCTAGAATGGTAGTACCTTGACGATATCGAGAGATGCTTCTTCACGCCCCGCTTAAAGAACCCGGGATTGTAGGAAGACCGATGATCTCCGAAGTGCTGGACCGATTTTGACGGATTTTTTACTGCAGATAGCTGTTATTATAAGGCGTCACTTAAGCTACAATTATTGTAAAAAAAAGTGAGAGAATTCCGCGCAAAATATTTTTTTCCCAGAAGTACACGCGGACGAATTCGAGGTGCTAGTCAAATATAGTTTTAGTAAAATTTTGTACATAATGTATGGAGCCACACCATGATCTTAGCTCTGGCCAACCTCTCCTGCAAGCCGGTATACGTGCTGATTAAAAGACGAGGCTCTGGCGCGTTAAACAGGTCTTCAACTTCAACTTTTGATTGTGGCTATTGGGGGAGACCACCACAATTTCGCCAATGTCAAGTGTCAGAAAGACAAACTGTCAAAGGATAATCATAGATAATAGAGCCAAAGAGAAATTATAAGGAGTTCACGTTTCTGGTGTTACATATACGAAACAGGTCTTCCTTTTGAAATTAAGTAAGGTTAGCCTAGAAAAATATTCATAACAATAGAGTCGGAATTCGCAAGTACTAGATCTAGAAATACTCACATACGATCATGTTTATGTACAGTTGACAGCTATTTATAAGAACAAGGCTGCTATTCAGACATCAGAACACACATCAAAACGTTGCCGTTGTTGCGAATATGCTGCACGTCCGCACCGCTCCGCTCCGCTCACGTGTCGTAATCAACAATAAACGTCTGAGACATTAGCGGGGTCGCTGACCGCCGGGTCATGAGGTAGACGCTAGCAATGCGAGTAGGTAATAATGATCATTATTTAGATTGAATTCTTGCGGATAAAAAGTGTTTATAATGTGTCTGTTTGTATATCCCTGAAGGGGTAAGCAGAGGTGTATTATACACCCATATTTCGTCAGCATATAACTAGGTAGCTTTTCATTGTTTGCCTAGTGATGAAGTTGTAACGTTCATTAGTTCGCTCGTAAAATAATCCTGGAAATATAATAGACTATGACGTCATACGGTGCAACCAACTCCATCCAGGACCAAGCGGTTCGGCAACTTTTTTCTTTGCCGCACCATAAAGACTTGGATTTCTTTCCAGCACACGTCTGTCCTTCTTCACCATTCTTCGGCCGCCATTGTAGCATTACTTAGGTTCTGTTATCAGCCGAGGCGAAGTTATATAGACGTGCCCTACATAAAAAAGCGGCCAAGCGCGAGTCGCACTCGCCTATGAAGGGTTCCGTAGCAGCAAGTAAAATTTTTATATTTGACTTGAATGAATGAAACGTAAATAGCGGTTTACGATTTATGACGTATTAAAAGAAAAAAAAACTAGATCCCTTTCAAAACAATTTTCGGTGGAAGTTTACATGGTAATGTACATTCTTAATATATTTTTTTAGTTATATCATTCTCTTATTTTAGAAGTTACAGGGGGGGGGGGGCACACAAATTTTGCCACTTATTATATATATATATATATTAACATAAGTATTCAGTATAGAAGAAAATTATGTTAGAAACCACAATATCATTTTTGAAGACCTATCCATAGATACCGATTACATTACACGTATGGGTTTGATGAAAAAAAAAATTGAGTTTCAGTTCTAAGTATGAGGAACCCCCAAAATTTATTGCTTTTTCTATTTTTGTGTGAAAATCTAAATGCGGTTCACAGAATACATCTACTTACGAAGTTTCAACAGCATAGTTCTTATAGTTTCGGAAAAAAGTGGCTGTGACATACGGACGGACATACAGACAGACATGACGAATCTATAAGGGTTCCGTTTTTTGACATTTAGCAGCGGAACCCTAAAAAGCAAGACTAATATTGGTGACTAGTAAATAATACTTCGCTTATTTTGGAATTACTGGTTGTTTTCACCATTTCTATTGTAAATCCTAGACATACACCTATTTTCTTTATTTTTCATGATCACTTAAAAACAAAGAATACACAGGTTAGTTCTACATCCTACTAATATTATCAACGCGAAAGTTTGTAAGTATGGATGGATGGATGGATGGATGGATGGATGTTTGTTACTCTTTCACGTATAAACTACTGAACGGATCTGGCTGAAATTTGGCATATATAATAACACATAGGCTACTTTTACCCCGGGAATAGGTTCCCATGGGTTGCGGGAACGGGATCAGAATTCTACGCGGGCAGAGCCACTAACGTTTGCATTACAGTTTTAACCTATCTACTGCTACGTGAAGTTCAAGAACTTGTTAGAAATCCCATAGAGATACCGCATAAAGAACAGGAGAGGTTTTGGCACAAGCCCAATAAACACTTACTCGCACTCGCTTCCGTATTGCAAATCGGAACCAAACACAATGATGAACAAATGACAATTGTACAAAATTAAATAAAGAAAAAATACTTAGTATAATGCTAATTTTTCTATTGTCATGCATGACATTCATATCTTTGTGGTAAGTGCGCGAAGATGACAAAGCGTATGCATAGAAATGACCATCGGCGCATTCAAATTCTTCGGAATAATATTTGAATTATACATAGTTAGTAGTTATATTAATCAAAAACGATTACGTGGTTAATTCGTATGCAGTGGAAGTGGGAGCGAGATGTATACCAGCAAAATCTCTCTATAACCTACTTAAAGATCTAGGCCTATCGAGAGCTACAATAAGCTCATTACTAGGACGAATGTCTAAAACGGCACTAGTAGGTTCGTATCAAATTTGGTTAGGCAGGGAGGGGAACTTGGGTAGTGAAGGTGAGTGTTGATGTACATCAACAAAAGGGGCCCCTTCTAAACCTACACTTGGGTCGCAAGTCCCAGGTACTGTCCCGAGTTCCCAACTCAGCAACGCGATGGACCCGGCACCCTCACGGAGAATCCATGGATTGCTAAGAATATCGGTCTCTCTAGTTATATACCTCGCCTGCTGCCTTCGTCTGTTGTTCAAGTTATATATCTAAGGTGCTCATCATATTAGTGAAAATTCGTTCAACGAAACTAAGTTTTCACGTAGTTACGTTAATCAGTGAAGTTCATAGTGTACACTGTGATAACGCAGTTTAGTTCGCCTTGTTAGTGAAATCCAGCCTAAGTCACAGGTTCACCGTGTATTACTTACCATAAAGAATTCTGAATTATAGAAGAAGAAATAAAAGAAGAAGATAAGTAAGCGTCGGTAGCTTAGTGGTTAAGGAGCCGACCCTACGATCGAGAGGTCCCGGGTTCGAATCCTGGTCATTACACTACCGACGTGAACCCAATCCTAACACAAGCAATTTAGCTTAGCTGGAGGGGTTAGGGGGAATATTAGTAATTTCGGTTACTAATATTCTTTATATAAAAAAAAAATTACCTAGCTATCTACTGGTTGTTAGCGTCAACGCGCGTTTGACAACTTTAATACTGCTTACCATAAAATGGTCCGTTCGTTTATTACGTCAGTAGTAAAGAAAATATAAGCCCTCAAAAATAACATAACAGTTGTAAAATTCGTAGAATACACACAACCAAAACTATTTATTACTCTATCGGCGCTATGTCTATGACAAGCCGTTGCGCAGAAACAGTTGTTTACACTACAGTACACAATTTTATGTAACAGGCCGTTATGACACTGACTGTACCCAACAATTTATTAAATATTTCGAATGTACAGCTATATCTTCTATATAAGGTGTTACAAAATTAGGTCTCTGAATTTGGTGAGATGACTTGGTATGGACAAAATATGTATTCGAAACAAAAAAAATAATATCGGGTAAAATAAAAAAAAAACATCACCAGCGACCAGCGTCACGTGACGCGACGAGCACACGTGACGCTGGTCGCGATTAAATTTAATTTTAATTTTACCCGATATATTTTTTTTTGTTTCGTTTCGAATACATATTTTGTCGATACCAAGTCATCTCAAATTCAGAGACCTAATTTTGTGACACCTTATACAGGGTTTCCGACACCCTTTTTTTTTTTTTTTTTTTTCGTGCGGAAATCCCTTCGGATACCGCCCCCGCTGGAGACCCCCCGCTCTCCAGCGGGGGCGGTTATGTCGGGCTTGCACCGACTAAAACCGCACGCCGTCTCGGGTCTTAAGACGCCGGGGTGTAAGGTTACCCATAGAGCATATCCCTCGCACCCCGACTGACCCTGGGCCATCTCCGGTTTCGAGATGGCCCCCTTACTTGCTCTTCACTGTGCCCTCTGCTAATCAGAGGGACACGTGGAAAGCTTCCGAACAGCCCCCAACAGGGCCGTCCTCGCCTCGGTCGGAGTTGGCCGTAGGCGGCAGCGTCTCTCCCACCCTAGGAGAGAGGCGCTGCCGTCTCCGTTGCCCAGGGTGCACCGCGTGGAGGTCCCCAACCAAGCACCCCAGGGTGTCCGACACCCTGTATATCTATACAATTATAAATTAGTTGTCTGTACATTGGAGATATTTAAAAAATATACTTGGCTTATGTTAAATGAACGATTTTGAACACACAATTTTTTTTTTTTGAATTTTTATATTTGTCAGTTTATCGGTTGTTTCGCAATGGACGCGAAACTACTCAAAGGATTTTGATGCCTGATTAATTAACAAATAACGCATACAAAAAAAAGTATCTAAGTATGACGGCCTCTGTGGCGTAGTGGTAGTGCATTCGACTGCTATGACAGGGGGCGCGGGTTCGAATCCCGTTCAGTGCAAAAATTTATATGCATGAATTTATGTCTATTTGCATTGGTCAGGGTATTTCTATGTATAATATGTATGTTTTTACAAAAAAAAGGATATAAGTATGTTTATCCGCATTGTGGAACCCATAACACAAGCTAGTTAAACTATGCTCACTTTGGGTCTAGAAAGCGCTGTGTAGAATGTGTAGAATTTATTAATTTATTTATATTTTTAAGATAACCCAAAATACAAGCTAGTTACGCTATGCTAGCGTATATGCTTAAACAGCATTGTGTAGTTTTTTTTTGGAATATTAAATTTGTACTTATTTATAACTAGCTGTGCCCGCGACTTCGCTTGGATTTAGATTTCTCAATACTCAATACCTTTATTGCATTCCATTATGTGATACAGTTGTTAAATTAAAATTAGATTACAATTATGGACCCTGTCGGGCACAGCACAAACTTTGGAGAGAGGAATAGTTTGTTAAACTTAATTATTGAGCTGAGCGAAGCGAAGCTCTTATACGTGGATAAGCCGTTTGATCGAGACTGTACTCTTCCGGAACCTCAATACCGATCTTGACCAAATTTGCCATGGTGATAGTGTAGACATCGCTGAGTGTTTAGAGGGTTCAACTGTTCAAATACAATGTGCCATTGAGGAATAATCATCGAAAAACAGTTTCACGAGCGCGCGGCCCTAGCTAAGCGCGCGACCCTAGTAAGATGCCTTATTTTTCGAGTAAGAGTCGTGGTCGCTCAGCTCAATTTATTTCAGTCGCACCCTGCACTGAATTCCTAGTTTTATCTTAGTATTAGTTTATATTATTGCACAAAAATTTCAAAACATAAGTGTATTATTTTGGTTCTTATTATGCAGTTTCTTTTAATGTTTAATGTATTATACAACTTTTATTTTATTTCATTGCATTTATGTTGAAGTTAACTTAGATCCTATCTGTTACAGAGTTACATTCAATAATATAATTTAATTATAGCTAATACAATTTGATCTAATACAACACAATTTTTACTCCATAGTGTGTCAAAATCTTTCATGCAGATACATATTAGGGGCCGAGCCTATTGCCATCTACCGGGCACATTATTAAGCGAGCGATAATTAACATTAATTTTAAGATTGTATAATAATAGGTCGTTACATATGAAATTGCCGTTTTTCTTGAAGAAATTGGAGGAAACCCAATTTTCAGTACTAACATTTTTGCATTTTTTTTAGGAACGACGAATCAAAATTTTATGTTTTTTTTTGTGTATGAATGAGACAACATTAAGCTAACAAACAGCAACTTTTATTACATTTTTGAAAAGTGACAGCTGTTAAGTAATACGAATTTTATCATCAAAATGGATAGCATTTAGGAAGTACTGTTTTTGAAGTTCGAATTAATTTATCAAGCGGCCGATAAAAACTAAATTTAATACAGAGTTGTAAAATCTTGAAATCAACTTTCAAACAAAATATAAATAATGGAAATAGCTATTAAATTACAGGAATAACGAACTCATGAATTTGTAAGAAAATTTCGGCCATTTCATAGGTATACAATATACCTATTATTATACAATCTTAAAATTAATGTTAATTATCGCTCGGTTAATAATGTGCCCGGTAGATGGCAATTGGCTCGCCCCCTATTACATTGGGACATTAATATTACTGGCGAATCGTGGGTGTGTAATAGACCTCTGCCTACCCCTTCGGGGATACAGGCGTGATGTTATGTTATGTTTTAAAATGATATGTATGCTTTATTAATTTCATTTTTATTTCATTAATGTCATTGTAACATATGCACATACTTACGCACTAGAGTGGATGAATTTAATCTAAATGTCAATATAAAAATTTATCTCAATTTCAAACACAATTTTTGGAGATTTAGTTCTTTTGTGCGGAACCCTAATTTTTTTTCTAAAATAAAAGTAGCCTTACGCCCAGCCGTTCAAGAGATTACCTAAGTCAAACAGACAGAAAGAAAGATAGGCAGACAAAAATCACCTAATTGTACATAACCGGAGATGGCTCAGAGTCAGCCGGGGTGCGAGGGAAATGCCTTATGGGCCACCTTACACCCCGGTGTTTGAAGACCCGAGACGTCGTGCGGGTTTAGTCGGTTCAAACCCGACATAACCTCCCCCGCTTTCCGCACGAAAAAAAAAAAAAAATAATATAGAATTGTATCTATTTACTTTCTTACTTTGAGTCTAAGTGTAAAAAATTGAATATTTAGTACTCAAACCAATAACGGTTAAACGGGTTTAGGTTTTTATACACCAATTAGACTTTATATTTCGGTAATAGGTTCCTGTGGGAAGTGGGCAAGACCAGTATACCATTGCGAGAGGGGATGGAAATAGGCTACTTCTTTAAACATAACATAACTTCACGCCTGTATCCCCGTAGGGGTAGGCAGAGGTGTATTACACACCCACGATTCGCCAGTTATGTTAAGGTCCCAATGTATTAGGGGGCGAACCTATTGCCATCTACCGGGCACATTATTAAGCGAGCGATAATTAACATTTATTAATGCACACATAACTACGACAAGTCAGAGGTGTGTGCCCGGGGCGACTGGGGATCGAACTCAAGAGCTCGTCTCAGCAGTCCGTTACGTACGCCACTGGGCTATCGCCGCTTTAAACTTCTTTAAACAGTAATAATATTCTGGACACAGATGACTGGTGATATTCACGAACACACCATGAAGCCGTTTAATTGTCATTCATTTTAAGAATACTAAGAATTCTTCAACCACAAATTCGCTGTAAATATACCTTTTTTTTCGTGTGGAAATCCCTTCGGGGACCCCCCCGCCGGCCAACCGGGGTGGTTAAATCGGGCTTAAACCGCACGCCATCTCGGGTCTTCAGACCGGATGTAAGGTGGCCCCATAAGGCATTTCCCTCGCACCCCGACTGACCCAGGGCCATCTCCGGTTTCGAGATGGCCTCCTCGGTTTTGGGAACCAAGATGTCCCCATCTTGCCCCTGAAAGGAACGTACAATTAGGTAATTGCACTGAATTTGAAATAAAAAGACGAAGTCATCCCTGAACAATATAACAACTCTCATTAACACTCTTATTAGTGTAGAGTTGCACTAAAGAACTTTGTACAATCCATCGTCTCTTATTATTTTCCGCACGGAAAAAAAAAAAAAAGTGTACGGTACGTGGACCGATGGAGGTCGTACATAGACTGCAAGATGACGAGGTTGTACGAACAGACCAACATCGTATATGCAATGTTTGATTTCGTTAAGTTTACTCAACCAATGCTTGAGTGGATTTTTTTTGTGTGTCTTATGCTGGGTATACACCGACAGGCGAAAGAGAACGCTCTGAAGATGACACTTTCCTAATCCTATCTAACGTCATAATGATTTGCTCTTTCACTCAAGACATTTTCATATACATTTTTTACCTTTTTTAAACTATATAATACATTTTTTAACTTAAGCGGCGATAGCCCAGTGGCGTACGTAACGGACTGCTGAGACGAGTACGCGGCGAATCGCTCCGGGCACACACCTCTGACTTTTAGTAGTTATGTGTGCATTAATAAATGTTAATTATCGCTAGCTTCATAATGTACCCGGTAGATGGCAATCGGCTCGCCCCCTATTACATTGGGACCTTAACATAACTGGCGAATCGTGGGTGTGTAATACACCTCTGCCTACCCCTTCGGGGATACAGGCGTGAAGTTATGTTATGTTATGTTTATTATTTTTTACCCCTAATTCACCTTCATAGGAAAAACATTTTAAAAACGTGTACATTTATTACTAACATTGAAAAATGACGAACTTTCATACAAACATTCATCCCTTATTGAAATTTCCAAAAATCCTTCCTTAGTGAATGCTTACGACATAAAAGGCATCTATTGCGGACATTTTAGGATTGTAGCGCCAGCGGTTTAGGATCTTCGTTCATGAAATAGTCGGGACAAATAATTATATAATTTACTAGCTGTTGCCCGCGGCTCTGCCCGCCTGGAATTCTGTTCCCGTTCCCGCTTCCCATGGAAACATATTCCCGAGATAAAAAGTAGCCTATGTGTTATTACAGACTATAATCTATCACTGTGGCAAATTTCATCTAGATCCGTTCAGCCGTTTTTGAGTGAAAGAGCTACAAACATACATTCATACATACTCAGAAACTTTCCGTTTATAATATTAGTAGGATAAAGATAAAATGTGGCATGGCAAGGCCGAACGCAGATGTCGGCGCTAATTCACTTTCATTTATTCGCCTTCGCCTTTTGGTGTGTACCCGACATTGGAATACATTCAAACGGTTCATCGTGAGAACTTGAGTTGGCATGTTATTATGCCAGCGCTTAACGAGACTAACCAGTGTATCAAATCAGATATTTGCTTTATTTGTTATGCTGACTCATGCTGTTTCATAACATGGTATAACATTTATTTATTTATTTATTTTATTTACTTATTTTATTTATTTTATTTAGTTTATTTATTTTATTTATTTTATTTATTTTATTTTATTTATTTTATTTATTTTATTTATTTTATTTATTTTATTTATTTCACTTATCTTAGAACTTTGACAACTGTTAATACAATTGTAACCCATTTACGAGTTTTCGCATGTGCATATTAAGTGCTTACTTGTAAAAAAAAAAATTCATGTCTGTTTTTGAACCATTTATATATATATAAAAAAAACCGATTCAAACCACTTCTTACAGATAAAGCGGCTATAGGAGGATGGACTTATGTTAAACAGATCTAATTCCGGATATTCCGGATGGTTTCCCAATTTATTAGTACAGTCAGCTGCTTTTACAAGAAATGGGCCATATCGGTAATTAGTGGTACCTAGTGGGACGTGAAGCGGAATTTGTAACCTAATAGATCTAGTAGGAACTCTCAGACGGCCCCCTCTCTCATCCTCTCTGCAGGAAGTAACTGAGTGTAACGGCAACTACTGCATGCGGTCCCAGCCTACCAGGTTCGATGCTTGACCTGAATTGAAGGGTGCTATTGGGTTGTCTGAAAAAAAAATACCCGCTTTATCCACTATTAACTGATTTGTGAATCTACGGCAACAGGCTCGTCCCTATGAAAACGGTACGGTAACGATAAGTCGCAAGTCCGGCCCCAGATGGAGTACTGCTGTCACCTTTTTGCCGGAGCACCTAGATACCAACTTGACCCGTTCGACTCGGTGCAAAGACGGGCGCTGAGGATCGTCGACGATCCCATACTTACAGGCAGTGTGGAACCGCTTAACCTTAGGAGAGATTTCGCCTTCCTGTGCGTTTTCTACCGCCTTTATAACGGGGTGTGTTCTGAAGAATTGTATGATATGATGCCCACGGCCACATTCTATCATCGCACCGCTCGCCACAGACAGGGGATTCATCCACACACGTTGCGACCGGAAACGGTGCGAACGGTTAGATATGAAAGGCACTTTATTCCGCGCACCCTCAGGCTATGGAATGATCTCCCTGCTGTGGTTTTCCCAACCGACTACAATATGGGGTTCTTCAAGAAGGGTATTAGAAGGTTTTTACAGGGTCGGCAGCGCGAGTGTGACGCCCCTGGTGCTGCACACGTCCATAGGCCGCGGTAACCGCTTCCCATCAGATGGGCCGTGAGCTTGTCTGCCACCTGAGTGGTATATAAAAAAAAAAAATAAGTTACGTTCGCTAAAATGGCAGAAATAATTAAAATCTGAATTAAAAAAATAAAACCTCTAAAAACAGGCACTGAAAAAAGAAAAATAATTTAATTACAGATTTAAATCAAAAGAGAAATTAAAGTTAGGCTTTTCTGTTGAAGTCGGTGCGTCTTATGATATTGAATTTTTACGTTGCGTTTCGGGCTTTGGTTTTTTGATTCTTGAAGTCGGTTCTTGTAGCTTGGAACGTGCCAAGTGCCAACCTACTTTTATCTCTGGCTAGACTATTGAATTAGCACAGCGCCTGTAATGCCAACCTCATGTTTATACAAATAATATCGTTGAATCGTTGTAACTTATATAAATAATCCAACGATCCTTGAGAACGCACGTAAATGGGGACACGGGTATTTATAAACACTATTTTATTTCTTTGATGGCTTTTACAGGCATTCCACTTCGAATGAATGTGAGTTGAAGCGTTATAACAGAAATAGAGACTCGGTGTGACATCCTAAATCACATTAAAGGCCTTTCACAGGATACTTTTACTTGTGGTAGAAATTTGATGACACAAATTTGTCACGAAATTCGGCCGGGTAGGTACCACCGTGCACGATTGCGAAAAACCCTCCATAGTAATCCAATTTCGGTTTGATTGCATTCAGGGGTCAGCAAGTGCATAGCCGGGCAGGGGGATTGTAGTCGCAGCACTAGTGGGACCGGTGGGTGTCACGCGGTGCTGCGACGACAATCCTCTTCTGATGAGGCCGTCAAGCTGAATGCCACCATTGTTAATATGATACCTGTATGTAATGGTGACCCTCTTTCCTGAGACTTTACCCTCAGCTTACCATCAGGCGAGGTGAAGTCAAATTGACGTGTCCTAAATATAAAAAAAAAATACTTTTATCCAAATTTGAGCCCAATCTGACTAGATTGACAATTAAATCGTGTCGCGTGGATAGAAGATTTGATCTAGAATGTACGTGTCGATGGAAATTGGCTAATCTGATGGGACAATGAAATTGTATCGTGTGGAAGCCTTAATTATACACATCACGGAATTGAAATGAAAAGATTATTTATAGTAATACCTTTTTTTTTCGTAAAAAAAAGCAAGCACACACATTGTGAATTATATTGAACGTCTTCACATTATTGTGGCACACTAGCGCTGGCTACAGGCACTTCCTCTTGATTCCATATAAATAAATAAATACTCTACGACATTCTACACAGCGCTTTCTAGCCCCAAAGTAAGCATAGTTTAACTAGCTTGTTTTATGGGTTCCAGAATGCGGATAAACATACTTATATAATATTTTTTTGTAAATACTTATATTTTATACATAGAAACACACAGACCAATGCAAATACACATATTCATGCATACAAAAAATTGCACTGAGCGGGAATCGAACCCGCTTCCCCTGTCGTAGCAGTCGAATGCACTACCGCTACGCCACAGAGGCCGTCAAGTATAATATATATATATATGCAATGGTATAAATTCTACGAATGGTCACGCCTTTTTTTTTTACGTGCGGAAATCCCTTCGCATACCCCCCCCCCCGGGCAGCAGGGGTGGTTATGTCGAGAATAGACTTCCCCTCTATTTGGACGTCTCTATCTTTGTGGTCGAGACTTCCCGTGTCGTAACCGAGGAGTTATGATATCCTCAGGATCTTGCTAATGTCATGTAGGTGTATTTATGTTTGGATGGTTTATTTTAATTAAACGATTGCCGCATTGGTATTAAGTTTAATTTATGCATTGGGTATAGTTAAATTAGGTTTTATGAAAAAATTAAAATGGTTGTTTGCCTACGAAGTTCTCGGTAGTAGCACGGAGTGAGACATTTAATTTTATTTTATTCGTGCCCGGTAAACGATGGGCTAGCCCCGTATTCAATCAATTAGCCTATTGCAGTCCAATGCTGGTCATAAGCATCTCCCAATGTACTGTAGCGTCGGGGGCTCACGCCACAATACCTAGTGTTGACGAAAAGATAAAACATGAATTAATGTTTATATTGGCATTTATTTCACAAAAAAGCTTCCTATATCGAGTTTAGGGAGGTTTGACACGAATATATTTATGTTTAAAACGAACTGTAGGGAATCACGGATTCTGCTCAAGGATTGAGCCTACAATCAGTATACTTGGGACTTCTCTTCGGACGGCGGGCGAGGCCGGAGCCCCAGGTCGCCCGCTGTCAGCCGCTTGTCCGCCAAGCGATTGTTTCTTCACTAAACTAAATTCGAATCCAAAACAATTTATTTTTAAACTCTGACACATGATGGCCAGGTCAACGAACTGTAGTGCTCGAACGAGGTCGGAACACTACAGTACTATTATCATACCATATCATACCAGCGACGGTAGCTTATTGATTAAGGAGTCGACCCTATGATCAAGAGGTCCCGGGTTCGAATCCTGGCTATTACACTACCGACGTGAACCCACTCCTAACACAAGCAATTAAGCTTAGCTGGAGGGGTTAGGGGGAATATTAGTAATTTCGTTTACTAATATACTTATAAAAAAAAAAAACTATCCCTGCCACCCGTATCAGATCGACAGTCGATCTGGCTGTGGGATGTCCCACGTTCTGTTTGCCGATTCGCGGTCTGCACTCCAGAACCGTATGGCGTTGGATACAAAAGAAAATCAATGAAACGTATATGAAATATACCTCTGGCTACACCTCTTCGGGGACCTACAGAAGTGAAAACGTATAACAATAGCTCTACGAATGCTCGTTCAGATATTGTCTTAACAACATTCACTTTGACTTATCTGAATAAGTAAAACGCTTGCTAAAAATTGGTTCTTCTGGTACGTAGATGGGGTTTGAACCCGCTACATCTTTATTCACAAGTCTGCCGTTTCAACTACTACGCTTATGTCGTTTAATTATCATTACAGTCTCAGGTCAAGATGTTTAGCTGTTTATTTGGAGGACACGTTTACCGTAAAGAATATCGCCGCAAAAATAAGCCTGAACTGTCTTCAGTGTGACGCCCCTGGTGTTGCATACGTCCATAGGCCGCGGTAACGGCTTCCCATCAGGCGGGCCGTGTACTTGTCTGCTACCTAAGTGGTATAAACTAAACTAGGAATTCAGTGCAGGGTGCGACTGAATTAAATTGAGCTGAGCGAACAGGACTCTTACTTGAAAAATAAGGCATCTTACTACGGTCGCGCGCTTAGCTAGGGCCGCGCGCTCGTGAAACTTTAATGCGATGATTATTCCTCAATGGTACATTGTATTTGAACAGATGAAATTATGTATATAATAATATTATGTAGATAATAGTAACACCTACACGATGCTATTACAACATACTTAAAAGATATTATAGATACGATAATTTATATCATAAAGTTATCGATAACGGTTTTATTTTATGGAAAAATTAGATAAAAAAGGAGGCAATAGAGATATAAGGAAAAAATAGTATAGGAAAGGTTATGTTACAGTAGACTCGGTAGAGGGAGCTCGTTATGTGTGTAAGTACAGAAGTTATATAAATACGACGCGCTGTTATGTAGTTTTTCAAACTGACTCTATTAAGTAATCTGGAATGATCTCCCTGCTGTGGTTTTCCCAAGCGACTACAATATGGGGTTCTTCAAGTATGGCATTAGAAGGTTTTTACAGGGTCGGCAGCGCAAGTGCGACGCCCTGGTGTTGCACACGTTCATAGGCCGCGGTAACCGCTTCCCATCAGGTGGTCCGTAAGCTTGTCTGCCACCTGAGTGGTATATGTGAGAACGTAGATGAGAACGTAATGTTTTTAGTCTGTGGTGACAACTCTCTTGTCTTGTAACTCTGACAGTCCATGTGTGTTTGCGATTTAATAAATAGCTAATTAATTAATTAATTAAGAGGTTTAAAGAAAAAAAATATCTGCGCAGTCACGGACATCCCTGGGTGGTACACAACCCTACTTCCTTATGTCAACAAGGGCACAAGCCCAACGGATTGCGGAAGCAACTCACACATATATAGACGACACATTTATTTCCTGCTAAACGAAAGTGATCATTCAATCCTTTGGTTACTATACATGACATACTAGCTGTGCCCGCGACTTCGTCCGCGTGGATTTAGATTTTTAGGGTTTTCGTTCTTTTGCGCGGAACCCTAATTCTTTTTCTAACATTAAAGTAGCTTTTGTTACGCCTTGTAATCTTACTTATCTGACGGTGAAAGTCCCGTCAAAATCGGCCCAGCCGTTCCAGAGATTACCTCTTTCAAATTTCAGACAGAGTTTTTTTTTTAAATTGTATTTTTGTTATCAATAATTAAAAATCTGTTATTTTTAATATTACAAACAGACACTTCAATTTTATTAATTTGTATAGATCTACACACGCACACATATTTGCATACACTAAGAAAGGACTGAAGGTAAGTATTGATTCCTTGTGTGATGGGTTTGTATATGTGTGCATGCTCGTGTTTTCGTGTGTGTACGTGCTTAGCATGTGTGCCAGTGACCTGACGTTGTGTTGTGCTGATTCTATTCACGTTTCTGTCATACGTTCAGTTTTGTTTGAAGTTCCATTGCCGACTGTTTGCAATTTCACCATTTGACGGTCTCTGTGGCGTAGCGGTAGTGCATTCGATGCTTCGACAAGGAGCGCGGGTTCGATTCCCGGTCAGTGCAAATATTTGTATGCAGGAATATGTCTATCTGGGTGTTTCTTTGTATGTTTCTGGGTTTTTTTTTCTGTAAATATGTTTATTTTTACAAAAATCAATATTAGAACTAAGTGAATGTAAATTGTAATTGTTTTCTTGGTAAATACACGATTATTATTTCCTTTATTAAGATGAAAATACATTTTTTTTAACGTTTGTAAACCCCCACGGGCTTCGCCCCATCGGTGCCAACGATGGGAAGGGCGTTTCTTCTTTCTTTATGTTGTTATTAGAAGGTAGTTGGAAAAATTAACAAGACGTAAACACGATCCCTTTCTACCTAAAGGGTACCTTTTTCTTTCTCTTTTTTTTTCGTGCGGAAATCTCCTCCTAAAAAGCCTTAAAACTGTTAAATGATATCATAAAATCTGTCCGACAATATCGATATATCGATCTCATCGAATCATGTTCTTTTGTACCCGTCCCCGACCACGCCACGCGTTCCTAGGGAGCGGTACAGAGCGGTACAGCGAGCGGTACCGGTCGCACTATAATACACCTGTGCCTACCTCTTCCGGGATTAACATGCGTGAGTATGTATATTGTAAAAAATATTCTATCTAAACTAAACTCTAGCCAAATCAAGCCAGCCCTCTTTCGTGATTGACTTACAAACGTATAATATTAACATTAATAACATAAGTAGGTCATAAATCGTATTCGGTATTCGCCAAGGCCTATACAAAATGTTGATGGAGATTATGCATTAATATAGAGGATGACTCATGTCTCAATGCGAGTTGTATTGATCCATCAGAAGCAGGAACTTCGGAAAATGGCCTCTTGATGTAACATCCGGCTATTTCCCTTACAAATTTGAGATGGCCAACTGGCGAAATATTTCATAGAAAAACCAAATAATATATGTAACTAGCTGTTGCCTGCGGCTCCGCCCGCGCGGAGGTCGGTTATCGTTTTTTGATCATATCTCCAGTTCTACTTAACTAATTGCAATCAAACATACGGCAGATTTTAAGTCTGACCAAGACCTTTCTAATAGAAAAAACCGCATCAAAATATGTTGTAGTTTTTGCGTCCATCGCGAACAAATAGATAATTAGACAAGAGTTCCAAAAGAAACATTTTTTGTATTTACAATCGTTCATTTAACATAAATCATGTTTTTTAGGGATTTTCTTTAGAAAAGCCCTATTGCTATCGAGTTGTCGTCGACGTCGTCGTTGCCAATTTTCTGTCACGGTTTTGGGTATGAAGGAGATGAGCTATCGAGTTGCTGTTTTCGGTAATAGATTCGTGCTGGGGTGAACCATTGCAAGATAAAGAAAAAATCGCAAAAAAAAATATCGCAAAATCGAAAATCCCTTGTATTCGGCTGAGCTCGTCTCAGGAATTCAACTTGTTTATAATTATCTCCAATGTACAGACAACTAATATATAATTTTATAATAGTAGGTATAGATGCAACCTCTGTGGCGTAGCCACAGAAATATAGGCTTGAAGCAGAAAGCGGTACTCCTAGACACGGCACGTATTGTGAGGAGGTTCCTCTCTCTGGAGCCCTAACCAAAACGGTAGCTTGTTCCCTGTACCCGATGCCGGTGGGCCACTATTTTTTATATTTTAAATCTGTGGGCGTAGCGGTAGTGCGTTCGACTGCTAAGTCAGAGGTCGCGGGTTCGATTTCCGCTCAGTGCAAATATATATATTTGCATTGGTCTGGGTGTTTCTATGTATATGATGTATTTATTTAAAAATAAGTGTTTAAGTATGTTTATCCGCTTTCTAAAACCCATATGACAAGCTCTGCTTAGTTTGGGTGTAAATGGCGTGGTGTACTTTGTCCTACAATATTTATAAAAAAAAAACCTATTCGTAATTGACATAAGTGCAATGTTATAATGTAATGATTAAGTACTTCACACTTGAACTATTCAGTTCAGCTGACTTACCTTTCGCCACTGCTCTGCATAAATACCATATTCGCAATAATTTTATTTCTAGGTTAAGTTCCATAAGCAGATTTGTGCAATGACCCAGTATCTTATCGCATTGATTTTTTTTGAGGTTATCGATGTTATAATTATAATGTGCTGTCATCATCATTCTCATAACGATTTTCAAGTTGCGTCCAACAAACAGCACTTTGGAGCCCAGGGTCCGCTTATTGTTGTTCAAAGTCAAAGTAAAAAACAATTTATTCTGTATAGACCATTAATACGAAACTTACGAAACGTTAAAAAAAATTATGTTTGGCAAATGGACCACCGGTTCGAAACGCGGCCCTGTCCTGAGAAGACTCCGGCAAGAATCTCAGCAGGCTGTTTTTGTTTTGGTCTATTTACAAACATGTTTCATCATCATCATATCAGCCGTAGGGAGTCCACTGCTGAACATAGGCCTCCCCCATCGACTTCCATTTCGACCGGTCTGTAGCGGCCTGCATCCACCGAGTCCCTGCGCTCTTTGTTAGGTCGTCTGTCCACCTTGCGAGAGGCCTTCCTACGCTGCGCTTGCCGTTACGTGGTCTCCACTCAAGAACCTTTCTGCCCCACCGGCCATCGGTTCTCCGAGCTATGTGCCCTGCCCACTGCCACTTCAGCTTGCTGACTCGCTCTGCTATGTTGGTAACTTTAGTTCGTCTACGGATCTCGTCGTTTCTGATTCGATCTCGTAGAGAAACCCCAAGCATAGCCCGTTCCAAAGCTCGCTGTGTGACCCCGAGCTTCCTTATGAGGCCCATAGTGAGAGACCACGTCTCGGCACCGCAGGTCATCACTGGTTTTTGATTTGATTGACAAAACATGTTTACTTAATCTAATTACAATATTTCGTTTGAGTAGCATAGTGAGAGAGCAAACAGTTCATATCCAAGCTTGTTTGTCGTCTAAATAGTCTTGAATTTTATAATAGCCTTTTTGGCAGAGATTAGTTTTAATTTGGCTTTTAAATTTATGAACAGGTAGATTCTTCATTTCACTAGGAGGCTAATTAAAAGTAATAAATAAGAAATGTTAATACTGACGTCCATCAACTAAAACACGGCTACATGAAAAAGCAAATTTCGAGGTAGAGCTGAAAGCGACTTAGGTGTCGGAAGGCGCTGAATCCTGTGTCCTCCATGAACGCACGCCTGGGGGTGTCAGGTGAAGCCGCCTGTCACACTAGCAGAAGCAGGCCGGGGCGGCGACGCGCTGCGCGACCCCCTTCTTTTCGGGATCAAGACAGAGACACCGTGGTCCCCAGGAGGAGGCCATCTCGAAACCGGAGATGGCCCTTGGTCAGCCGGGGTGCGAGGGAAATGCGTTATGGGCCACCTTACACCCCGGCGTCTGAAGACCCGAGATGGCGTGCGGTTTTGGTCAGTTCCAATCCGACGTAACCACCGATGCTGGCCGGCGGGGGAGGGGGGGGGGTTTATCACGGAGAATTTCGCACGAAAAAAAAGTGTCCTCTTATTGTTATTAATTCTGCCGTCCTCAAACTAAAAAGCGGTTAAGTAAACTAAAAAAAAACAAATATCGAGCTAGAGCTGAAAAATGTATTTTTTGTAATTTTAAAACTATTTTTTATAAATCTGCAAATACGTTGTCATTGAACAGTAGATGAATATATATTCTGAGCATTTCCGAGAATACAGATGCTATTGATAATTAATTAGAGATAGATAATTGATAATAATTAATATTTGTTCAAAGTTAAGAAGTGAAAATGTACCTTTTCTTTTATGGATGATAGGCTCACGTTTGACCTCTATCTCACCTGGTCGTAAGTGACGATGTGGTCTACGATGGATCACGTTTGCCTAGAAGGAAACTATTCTCTCGAGACTTGAAGAATTCACTTAGCCATCTTTTAGTTTGAGGACGCGACGGCAGAATTGGTTTGTCGGCTTTGTCGGGCAACTGCCTTATGACCTTCCAGCCCGGGAAGGAAAGCCAGCGCCCTCGTCTGTTGTTTAGCAGATGAACCTACTTGCAGATAAGTTTAGGGCCCCAAGGATATTGCTAAGGCCCTGTTCACAGCAATGGATTGTGTTTTCCGTTAACCTTTCTTATGAACAAGGATCTCCTTATCGAAATGTTAGGTGGAAACTAAGATATTTTTTTATTTTTCTATGAAATTTTCTTTTTTACTTTTTTTTAATAGCTTCACGATTCATACAGACATACATAGGGCGCCTATTCATAACACTAAATTATACATGAAATGTACATCCGCAATTGTGGGCCCGCACGAAACACGAACGAAAGAAGTGTTATTTGAAGTTACTTCCGATTTCGTTATTTCGGTCGGGACCATAAAGCTTGTATGGGACTGAATCAAATATATCAAGGAGGTTTTCCTTTACATTTCCATTCAAATATAAACCAACGTATTAAAAAATACAAATTATAATTTTTTGGCGGGCCGTCAAAATACCGAATTTTGCGGTTTTAGGTCACTTCAAAATTTAGGCCGTATGAACTGTCTTGTGCCGTTTCGAGCCCGACTGCGGGATAACTGCGTTTCATAGTACCAATTGCCCGCAATTTCAGTCCGCAATTGCGGATGTGCGGTACATATTTTCTAACAATGTGTTATGTTATGTCTGAAACAATGTCAAAGTCAAAACTGCCATGGCCAAACAAGTTCGTTGCACCTAAACCTGTTTATAGTCAGCACAACCGTCACTACTGCTTACGTCAAATCTCTAAATGAAAATTATTCTGTTACGGAACGTGTTTAATCACAGTCATTGATTAATTCCTTTGAGGGAGCCAAATAAAAGTTCTATTTTGGATTCCACCATTATTATTTATCACTACATATCATTATTGTTACTAAACAAACATTATCAAATAATTCAATACATCTTTTTTAAAACAAACATCATAACTCAAAAGACTATCAAAACTCAAACTCTATTCTCTATAAGCTAGACTCTATTCTCTATAAACTATTCAACTGTTTATTTCCTTTTGTAACGTGTTTCTAACCTCGAACCGACTGTCATCTAACCTCCCCAACCCATTGGCGATATCGAGGTTCCGTAGCTTATTATTATTAGGTAGATTTCAATGAAATCGATCTACCTATTGGTTTCTTGACTACTGTCGAATTTAAAAAAAAAATCTTCATAGGAGGTCTAGTTATGACCCCCTGAGTCCGAAATGACCACTGGTCAAAAAGTTTATATATATATATGTATGTATGGTTCCACTTCCCAAAATTTGCGGCACTCTCACGGTCGCATTTTTGCCCCGATCGCTTTCAAACTGCGGTCAAAAATTGCTTGGGTGTAAACTTAGTTTAAGTTCGTGAACGGGTGGAATCCGGCCTAAGGGGACGGTAGGGCCTCACTTTTTGTGAAATCAGTTTTTCCTCAAAATTTCACGTTCCATGAAAGATATTCGAACCGTTCTAATTTTATCCCATAGTATACATGAATACCAACAACTTTTAATTATAAACCTATAAGATTAAAACTTTAACTAAAAGTGGAGGGGGGAAAATAATCATAACTTCTAACCGGTGAACATTCTTGCAGTCGGAAACATTTTTAATCGATAGGACATTTTTAAGTCTAAAATAAATGCCTGAAAAGGTTTTCGCTAAAAGTTACCGTTTTCGAGAAAAAAAAATTTAACTGTTTAAAGTCCGTAGTTCTCTATATAAAATAATATTAATTGCTTCACGAAATCTACCTGTGCGTTCCCCCTGCGGGAACGGATTTTTATTATTACAATTGGGGACACTGTAAGCCTGACGATCCACCCACGAAGCTTGTGGGCCACTTCATCCATTTCCCCAGCCCTACCGTTGGGAAGAGCATTCACGGCGCCCCTACAACCTTTTTGTGTCCTTGCAGAATCTTACGATCTGTTCCACCTTCAGATCCTTTTACTGCTCCGTGTCCAGAGTGTCCGATCCCAGAAGTTCCCATCTAATTAGTGAGTACATGGGATGGGACACTCGGCCAGCAGGTGGAAACTGGTCTCTTCTGTCTCCATGCACTCCGGACAATTAGGGTCAGTCTTCACTCCGATCACTGTTGGATGTCTGTTTAGTCTGTGGTGTCCTGTTATTACTTCTATGACTTTTTGTGGTTAGACCAGTTGTCGGACTTTTTAGGGCTCCAACTACCCGTAACGTGTGCCATAGATGTTCGTGTGGTAACCGGGATCGACGGCTTAACGTGCTCTCTGAAGCACGTGAACAGGTTAACAAACATCTTTAATTAAAACTTAGAGGCTACGAAAGCAGGGCAGTCTTTTCGCTTTAAGCGATTTGTACCGTTTTTTTTTCGTTCGGAAATCTTCTGCGGGGGTGGTTATGTCGGGCTTGAACCGACTAAAACCGCACGCCGTCTCGGGTCTTCAGAAGCCGGGGTGTAAGGTGTCCCTAAGGCATTTTATACTTGCGATTTGTACCTTTTTTTTTCGTGCGGAAATCCCTGCGTATACCCCCCCGCTGGCTAGCGGGGGCGGTTATGGCGGGCTTGAACCGACTAAAACCGCACGCCGTCTCGGGTCTTAAGACGCCGGGGCGTAAGGTTGCCTATAGAGCATATCCCTCGCACCCCTACTGACCCTGGGCCATCTCCGGTTTCGAGATGGCCACCTCGGGTTTGGGAACCACGGTGTCCCCGTCTTGCCGCGGTTTGGGGGAGGGGTGCTACTCGACCCCGCCGTCCCTTTTCCTGCGATTTGTACCGGTGATTGTGTTAATATGCACTTACGTACGTAAGTGTATCTTGTATGTATGCAAATAATAATTAATAGCGAAGTTTTTTTATGGTAACTTCTTAACAGATGACGGCATAGCCTATGATTCATCTACCGCATTTGCCTGTTTGTGTAACTAAAGTACTTATTCAGATTCGCCTCTATAAAATTACTTATTGTGACGTGTAAGAGATAAATAGGATTCCTTTTTATGATGTCAAGTCCACAAATAAAAGTCCTTGCCATAAGGACTTAATAATACTTAATAAGACAGCACATGTATGTATGGAACCCCTGGTATGAGCTAAACCAGACGCCAGGGAGTTATGGTATCCAATACCTTTAAATGAGCAATTCTGATATACTCGAAACAGGGCGGGCTTGCATGAAAGGTTTAATGACAGTGAAGGAAGCTCGTGAAGTATTTAAGGACAGAAGCAGATGGCGGGCTGTTGTCTTTGTCTACCCCGGAGGGAAAAAGGCGTGAGTATATGTATGTGTGTATGTGTATATATATATATATTTATAATCTGAGTCTCTGAAACGGCTCCAACGAATTAAATGAAATTTAATGTACCTACAGGGGGTTTCGATAGGACAACGAACCCTGGGCTCCAAGGTAAAGTTAGCCAACCGTGATTGGTGCATGGCCGCAGAACACAAGACTTGACTTTTTAACTTTCCAGAAACTTCTGAAAAGTTGAGAAGTTTTTATAAGTTGTTCACAAGTCTGATGACGAAAACCAAAATACTCTACAATGACACGCTTTCTCCCTTCGGCGGAGTTCGTCGGTAAGCAAGCTTCTTGTATGCGCGTCCCGTTGCATGACGCATTCGCTTACCCAACTGGCGATGGGTAAGACTGGTTGCAGGTACTTAATATGCTACCTGACACTACGGACATTAAATACGCAGGTAAACAACAGATTACCTCCTATCTGTGGTCATTCTTAGAAAATTTTGAATCTACTAAGTTTTATTATTTAGAAATTTTATTATATTCACGCCTGTATAGTCCTAACAAGGTAGGTACAGGTGTATTAAAACCATGGAGCTTATTGTCATTGATAATACCCACGTTATGATACAGTAGAATTTGAATCATTAGGAATAGGTGAATAACTAATTACTAATAACTACCGACATCCATGATCGGGGCCTGAGGACGGCAGTTGGCCGACTCTCCGTCCTTACAAAAGCGGACCACGACGGAGGCGTCTCGTATGTGTCCTACACACCCTGCCTACTCACCGTCGCGGCATCAAACCCGACCCCATAGGCGAGGCCGCGATGGATGGCGGCCAAAGTCCGCCGGTAACCCTTTCGAGGGCTTACCCGGGTTTTTTCTTTTTTTCTGAAGGTAAAGTCTCAAGAAAGAGGGTCACCATTACATACACGTACCATGTTAACAATGGTGGCACTCAGCTTGACGGCCTCATCAGAAGAGGATTGTCGTCGCAGCACCGCGTGACACCCACCGGTCCCACCAGTGCTGCGACCACAATCCCCCTGCCCTCCTATGCACCTGCTGACCCCTGAATGCAATCAAACCGAAATTGGATTACTATGGAGGGTTTTTCGCAATCGTGCACGGTGGTACCTACCCGGCCGAATTTAGTGACAAATTTGTGTCATCAAATTTCTACCACCAGTAAATATTATTATATTCACGCCTGTATAGTCCCAACACGGTAGGCAGAGGTGTATTGATACCATGGAGCATATATTGTCATTGACAATACCCACATTATGATACAGTAGAATTTGAATCATTAGGAATAGGTGAATAACTAATTACTAATAACTACCGACCTCCATGATCGGGGCCTGAGGACGGCAGTTGGTCGACTCTCCGTCCTTACAAAAGCGGCCCACGACGGAGGCGTGTCGTATGTGTCCTACACACCCTGCCTACTCACCGTCGCGGCATCAAACCCGACCCCATAGGCGAGGCCGCGATGGATGGCGGCCAAAGTCCGCCGGTAACCCTTTCGAGGGCTTACCTGGGGTGCCCGGTAATGGACACTTGGAGAGGACAACGTGTAGTTTTAGTCGGTCTGATTCCGACACGCCCATCCTATCGTTGGTACCGATGGCGTGAAGCCCGTCGGGGTTCCCACACGTCAAAAATAAAAGACTTCGTATTGATTTCTTCTTCAGTAAAGTTTTAATTCTGTGTTAGATAGGCAATTTTGTGTTAAGATAAATGAATAAATAAAAAAATATTCTACGACATATTACACAGCGCCATCTAGACTCAAACTAAGCAGAAATTGTAATATGGGTTCTAGATAGCGGACAAACATACTTAAATAAATAAATACATATTATACATAGAAACACCCAGACCAATGCAAATATACATATTTGCAATGAGCGGGAGTTGAACTCGCGACCTCTTACTTAGCAGTCGAATGCTCTACCGCTGCGCCACAGAGGTCGTCAAATAGATAGGGCCACAGATTACATAATATTATTCATAGAGCATAATTGTAGAACTCTTGGTGTACATGGGTCCCGAGGTAACCTCACGTACACCTGCTGATTGACCAGGCTCTGGTGCACGATTTCCTCTCGGGTGTGGTGACCTTGTTAGTAGAAGTATTCTTGCAAAGTTTCAGAAATAAATGCATTACATGTATCAGTTGCCCGGAATTTCGGTCTGCAACTTCGGATGTGCGTTTCATGGTACGACTGCTGATCCTTGTCCGCAGGTATATATTCTCCAAGAGCGTTTAATTTTAAAAGCCGCGGTAGCCTAGTGGTATGGGTAATGGACTGCTGAGACGAGGTCTCGGGTTCGATCCCAGGTTTTACCATGACACACACCAATGACTTTTCGATGCTTTTCGAAGTTATGTGTGTATTTACCGCAGGTTTATAAGTGCCCGGTTAATGGCAATAGGCTCGCCACCTATTACATTGGGACCTAAACATAAACTGGCGAAATGTGGGTGCTAGCACCTCTGCCTACCCCTTCGGGGATATAGGCGTGAGTTTATGTTATGTTATGTTATGTTAATTTTAGACTGTCCTTTCTCGGCAACAGACCATCCTGATCATATTCAAACAATATGAAACTCTTATTCCTATTTGGAGACCATATCAACAATTGATATTATCTATATCAAGTGTTTTATCGGCCGATAGCGCAGTGCCGATAAACACCGATAAACTTCGGTACTTGAAGCGATAGCACGCATGCAAACTTCTGTGACATTCTGACTCACTCGAAAAGTGCTAGGACGTAAATGACATCTAATATCCTTGATGTGTTCGTGCAAATTAGTCAGTAGGATAACATTAAGTCTTGGAATATGGTCTAAGGCCAATATTTCATCTTCAGTTATGCTCATTTTAGTGTCTTGAAGTATGTATATAAAGCCTAAACTATAATAACATAACATAACATAACTTAGGTAGGCAGAGGTGTATTGCACACCCACGATTCGCCAGTTATGTTAAGGTCCCAATGTAATAGGGGGCGAGCCTATTGCCATCCACCGGGCACATTATCAAGCGAGCGATATCAGATTTTTTTGTCGGTCTGTCTGTTATTCTTCTGTTTGAAAGAGGTAATCTCTGGAACGGTTGGGCCGATTTTGACGGGACTTCCGCGTAAAAGAACTAAAACCCTAAAATTCGGAAAACATTGGATAAATATAAATTGATATTCTACGACATTCTACAAAACGCTTTCTAGACCCAAAGTAAGCATAGTTTAACTAGCTTGTGTTATGGGTTCCAGAATGCGGAGAAACATATTTATATACTTTTTTTTTGTAAATACATACATATCATACATAGAAACACCCAGACCAATACAAATAGACATATTCATGCATACAAATATTTGCACTGAGCGGGAATCGAACCCGCGCCCCCTGTCATAGCAGTCGAATACACTACCTCTACGCCACTGAGGCCGTAAGTCTTGGAATATGGTCTAAGGCCAATATTTCAGCTTCAGTTCTGCTTATTTTAGTGTCTTGATTGTTGTATAGGACCCTCACAGTCGGTTCAAGTCCGACATACCCATCTTACTGTTAGCTCCGGTAGGGTGAAGCCCGTGGAGGTTTCCGCACGTAAAAAATAAAAAAAAAGGGCCCTCACAAGTGGTTCCATCTGCTGATTAAACAGAAGAGGTTCTGTGGCAGGAATTCCTCTCGGGGTTGAGAGCTCAGATGGCAATTGCTTCCGTAAAAGTCAAAATAAATTAAAAGTGCAAGCTTTGTTTTCAACAAGGGTTGGCGGTCGGATGAATAAGACATACATAACATAACATAACATAAACTCACGCCTATATCCCCGAAGGGGTAGGCAGAGGTGCTAGCACCCACATTTCGCCAGTTTATGTTTAGGTCCCAATGTATTAGGTGGCGAGACTATTGCCATTAACCGGGCACTTATGAACCTGCGATAAATACACACATAACTTTGAAAAGCATCGGAAAGTCATTGGTGTGTGCCATGGTAAAACCTGGGATCGAACCCGAGACCTCGTCTCAGCAGTCCATTACCGATACCACTAGGCTACCGAGGATGAATAAGACGAAGGCCTAAACTGATTCAATCTAATTTACTTCTCCGATTGGTTTGCCCGAGAGTTGATTTCTTCTTATTTTGTGTGTTCAAACAATAACACATGAACAGGCGTCAAGTTTGCTTCAATTTTTCTGCTTTAATTTAGAAAAAAAAAACAGTGGCACTCCGGGAGTGCCGATAGAAGTGAAAACTTGAACAATTACGTGTGTATTTTTTGAATCCTCAGGAAATATTTACAGAGCCATCTATGTTGTTAATTATAATATGAATCAGTTCGAAACTTCATCAAGGTTAGAACAAAATAATTTTGATAAGGTACAACAAAGATGGTGTTGTTGTAAATACAGCAATATTTACTTGATATTTTTGAATATGGAAAGAGTTTGATTCACCGTCATTAAACGGTGAGTTCCATGATTTTTGTTCACCCAAAAAACTCTAAAACTCAACACGCCTAAAGAAGTTTTTACTTCTAAAAAGATTGTCGGTCGCACACATCGCACAGATTTTAGTTATAGGAACTGCAATTGAAGACACAAGTCAATCCAGAGCGAATCCCAGACCTAATCCACGAATAAATAAATATGGCGACTATACCCAGGAATCAACGGTAATGGGTTGATGCCTCAGTTTTATGTGCAATACTTAGTCGAGAATCTAACATTCTTCAGTTAACAAGGTTAAGAGGCACTCCTCAAGAATGTCTCATTGATAAGTGAAAACCTTGTGCAAGTTATCTGTAAGCAATAGCTCAATGGTAAGCACATAACAAGAATAGTGTGAGGATTATGTTATTTTAGTATCTAAATATGAATATTACTGATAATATTAAGTGCAACTATAAGAAGTGGCAAAAAGAGGCCTTGGCGGAGTAATCAGAAAACAATGTTTAAAAATGATTGTAGTCATTCAATGTTTCCGTAGTTTGTAAGAATTACGGTAGATGGCTCCAGCGTCGTCCCGAGACGTATGTAATATATTGGAGAGTTTCGAATAAATGGGTCGTGTCTAGATAGCTTAGTTGGTCAGAGCACCTCCCCTGTAAGGGACTGGTCGGGGGTTCAAGTCCCGTCCTAGATGTTCTCTTTTCCGATCTAAATTTATAGAAAAAGTAGCCTTGTTAGATACTCTCTAATTATTAAAATGCATTGAATAAAACGTGACCATTCAAATGCACAGAACGTTTTAGCAATGTAGATGGCTCCAGCGTCTCCCTGAGACGTATATATAATATATCGGAGAATTTCGAATATATGGGACGGGTCTAGGTAGCTCAGTTGGTCAGATATTTCTCCCTGTAAGGGATTGGTCGCGGGTTAAAGTCCCGTCCTAGATGTTCTCTTTTTCCGATCTAAATTTATAAAGAAAGTAGCCTTGTTAGATACTCTCTAATTATTAAAATGCATTGAATAAAACATGACCACACATACGCATATAACGTTTTAGCAATACATTCTTTATATGATCTGCTAAATAGTAGTCCTGCCTGAGTCTGTGTTTTAGAAAAATTATAACCGACTTCAAGATATAACTGAGACTACAAGTTTAGAGTGAACAGGTTACTTCTAGGCAAGCGTTCTCCACCATCAACCACGTCATCACTTACCAACAAACGCAAGTCAATTGTTAATTAAAAAAAATCTCGGTTAATTGTTCCTAACATTGATCAATTCAGCTACAAGATTTCAGTCGTAAGATAATCCCGAACGATCCCAAATTTCATCCAAAATTCGTCACATTCTTCAATTTATCCGCGGCAAAGAACACTTCGCTTTCTAAAGGTTGTAAGCTATTTTAGTAAACACGCATGAATGTACGTTAGCGTTTTAGTATAACGAAGTGTTGATCATTATAACACACACAGACTATTGAATCACGGCAAACATAATGACCTGGTCTGCTTTCGACCAAGCTTTTAGAACTGTAATATTCACACACACCAGTCAATCTTTTAGCATGAATTTTTAACCATAAAGTAGGAATTGACGCGCAGTTCCCCACATTTATAATTCATTTTCCATTTAAACTACAGGGATAATTCAACAGGCCGGGAGAGACTTAGAACTCTCCCGGTCCGCCGAGCCCGCAACTTGCTCGCCGCGCGTCGCAGGCAACTCAGGCGCCGGAGGTCGCTTAACGACCTCCGTCCTCCATGAGCGCAGGCCTGGGGGTGGCGGGTGAGGCCACCTGTCACCCCAGCAGAAGCAGGCCGGGACGGTGGGGCGACTAGCGCCCCTCCCCCAAACCGGGGCAAGACGGGGACACCGTGGTTCCCAAACCCGAGGGGGCCATCTCGAAACCGGAGATGGCCCAGGGTCAGTCGGGGTGCGAGGGATATGCTCTATGGGCAACCTTACACCCCAGCGTCTGTAGACCCGAGACGGCGTGCGGTTTTAGTCGGTTCAAGCCCGACATAACCGCCCCCGCTGGCACGCGGGGGGGTATCCGAAGGGATTTCCGCACGATAAAAAAAAAAAAAAAAAGGAATAATTCAACAGGGAAATCCTAGTTCGTAATCCTATAATAGTATTTCATTCATAATGAGATCATTCGACATATAGGTATGGACCTAAGTTAGTTCGTAATTCTACGCAATGCTAACGCAATGCCACGGTGTCCCCATCTTGCCCTGGATAGCCCCCTTGGGCTTGTCGACGCCAAGTCGCCAAAATGCGCATAAGCACACCCTTATGCATAGCTCAACGCGCAGATCGACGTTTTGACGTGTTATCGAAGGATCAGGACAATACTACTGGCAATCGGCGAGTACTTGTATGTGAAAACACTCATGAAATTAATAGAAACTAACTTTTTTCTCTCTATCCACTCCCGTTTCCTTAGAGACAGGTCTACAAAGTTATGTAAGCGTTGGTCGTCTGGCACACAGATACAGTTTGAATTTCCATTTACATTTGTATATTTGGCGGCATCCTTGAGGCTTTCGTAGATAAATACGATTACGAACATTATCGCCTCCTTATCCATAAGTACGGCAGCGATAAGTCTTATAATCTATATGTATTCTGTTTAACATACATACACAAATAATGAAATCGCACATTTAAACAACTTGTTTTCTTCTTTTTGCAGTCTTTCCCAAAGCACGTATGATAGTTTTAACTTATCGTTATGACAGTAAAGAATATGCTGCTTCCTAACGTTCATCGATCCAAACTTATACTTTATAATAGCGTCGGTAGCTTAGTGGTTAAGGAGACAACCTTACGATCGAGAGGTCCCGGGTTCGAATCCTGGCCATTACACTACCGACGTGAACCCACTCCTAACACAAGCAATTTAGCTTAGCTGGAGGGGTTAGGGGGAATATTAGTAATGTCGGTTACTAATATTCTTTAAAAAAAAAAATATGTTCGTGCGGAAATCCCCCGGATTAAACCCCTGCCGGCCATCGGGGGTGGTTATGTCGAATTGACTAGAAACGTACGCCGTCTGGGTTCTTCAGACGCCGGGGTGTGCATTACCCTCGCACCCCGGCTGATCCAGGGCTATCTCCGATAACGAGATGGCCCCCTCGGGAATAGTTAGATACCTGAAGCTCTTCATTAGCAAGACACTGTTGACACAATTACTGGCCAATTATAATGTTTACAAGCTAGCACTTAGTCATGCTGTTACTTCATCCGATCGTGCGTGACAGAGGGTGACTCACTGACGTCGGTGATGAATGAAAAGTAAAGGTTTTACTGCACTCCTTTGCCGACAAAGTCTTCGATGTGATCCTTCTACATTGGCAATCTTATCATGTCTTTTAGGTAGGTTTCGATGAAATCGATCTACCTATTGGTTTCTTGACTACTGTCGAATTTAAAAAAAAAATCTTCATAGGGGGTCTAGTTATGACCCCCTGAGTCCGAAATGACCACTGGTCAAAAAGTTTATATATATATATATATGTATGGTTCCACTTCCTAAAATTTGCGGCACTCTCACGGTCGCATTTTTGCCCCGATCGCTTTCAAACTGGGGTCAAAAATTGCTTGGGTGTAAACTTAGTTTAAGTTCGTGAACGGGTGGAATCCGGCCTAAGGGGACGGTAGGGCCTCACTTTTTGTGAAATCAGTTTTTCCTCAAAATTTCACGTTCCATGAAAGATATTCGAACCGTTCTAATTTTATCCCATAGTATACATGAATACCAACAACTTTTAATTATAAACCTATAAGATTACAACTTTAATTAAAAGTGAAGGGGGGAAAACCAAATTTTTTTGGGAAAAAAATCATAACTTCTAACCGGTGAACATTCTTGCTGTCGGAAACATTTTTAATCGATAGGCCATTTTTAAGTCTAAAATAAATGTCTGAAAAGTTTTTCGCTAAAAGTTACCGTTTTCGAGAAAAAAAAATTAATCATGTTAAAAATGTTAGTGTGTTTACTTGTGTGTGTAAGTCCGTAGTTTTCTAAATAAAATAATATTAATTGCTTCACGAAATCTACCTGTGCGTTCCCCCTGCGGGAACGGATTTTTTTAAAACGAGTTGCACACAGTTATGGCAGTATATCCTCGAAGCGGCGATAGTCCAGTGGCATACGTAACGGACTGCTGAGACGAGGTTTCGAGTTCGATCCCAAGTCGCCCTGGACACACACCTCTGACTTTTCGTAGTTATGTGTGCATTAATAAATGTTAATTATCGCTCGCTTAATAATGAGCCCGGTAGATGGCAATAGGCTCGCCCCCTATTACATTGGGACCTTAACATAACTGGCGAATCGTGGGTGTGTAATACACCTCTGCCTACCCCTTCGGGGATACAGGCGTGAAGTTATGTTATGCTATGTTATCCTCGAAGACGCAAAGGTGTATTAACTCCCACATACCAACTATGTTTTACGGTCCCATGTTTATGGGGCAAGCCTGTACAGTCAACGGAGTTTTGTTTCCTGGTATGTGTGTTTGTTGTCGCATGAATACACTTACATCTTACATCCACGGGAAGATATGAGGGTTGCCCTAATTTTTTTTTAACATAACATAACATAACATAAACTCACGCCTATATCCCCGAAGGGGTAAGCAGAGGTGCTAGCACCCACATTTCGCCAGTTTATGTTTAGGTCCCAATGTAATAGGTGTCGAGCCTATTGCCATTAACCGGGCACTTATAAACCTGCGATAAATACACACATAACTTCGAAAAGCATCGAAAAGTCATTGGTGTGTGCCATGGTAAAACCTGGGATCGATCCCGAGACCTCGTCTCAGCAGTCCATTACCCATACCACTAGGCAACCGCGGTTTTTTTAAAATAAATAATAAATCATTTATTCTTTTTTAGTTTGCTTACAAATTAAGAACTTAACCAAATAATAACATCATTCGTATTTTAGACACAAACAGTAGTTCAAGTCTGGTATCCATGATAAGATTTAACTTCTTATATTCCAGTTCGCCTGGAACATAATATGCAAAAAAAACGTAAACTTCGCTACGTACACTTTTTTTTTTTTTTTTTTTTTTTTTACGTGCGGAAATCCCTTCGGATGCCCCCCGCCGGTCAGCGGGGGTGGTTATGTCGTGTCTCGACTAAAACCGCACGGTGTCCTCCCCAAGTGTCCGTTGCCGGGCACCCCGGGTAAGCCCTATGTGTTTTTAACCTTTTTAAAGTTGTCGGCATTGATCTTAAATAATTTCAAATTCGGGATAATCTTGGCTTTAGGCGGTACTAAACCTTGTCTGCGTGGTTAATAAAATAAAAAATAATGCCGTCAGTAGCTTAGTGGTTAAGGAGTCGACCTTACGATCGAGAGGTCCCGGGTTCGAATCCTGGCCATTACACTACCGACGTGAACCCACTCTTAACACAAGCAATTTAGCTTAGCTGGAGGGGTTGCGGGGAATAATAGTAATTTCGGTTACTAATATTCTTTTTTAATAAAAAAATAATAATTGTATTCTGTACGATGTTCGTGAATCAGGCTATTAAGTTAGCAAAACTATCCAATCGATTCCTACCTAGGATGCTCCGCGACGCTATTGAAATTAAAAAAACATCCTAATTTTAATAGAGAGGATGGTTGGAGTGTACCACCAGCTTGGGACCCAGTCATGCACTTAATTAATTCCAAGGAAAATAAAAATACAACTAGACTTCATGACACTGTGAGCTCATTCTGCGTAAATAGTAACACCAACAATTCAGCATAGTTCGGGTACTTTGAGACAACTTACACTTCAAACTACAAGACAACAACCATCGTTAGTGTCCCCGTGACCATGGCTGCTGAAAAGCAACCGAAACGTCGGGTTCAATGTAAATTATAAAATAACTTCAAATAAATCGCGATAGCATCCTGTAAAAAAATAGTTTTATTTCAAAACTATCCAATCTTAAACTCCTTAGATCAATTAACCAGAACTTATTATATATCTGCCTACCTACCTAAAATGCGAGGATCATTCGTCATTACGTCTTCGAGGTAACGATCCAAGCATGTATGTGTCATAGGTAGATATTACCGTCTACCCATCAGAGGACGTGACATCTGCAAGGTTGCTTAACCACAAATAAGTACCGACCGATTTAACTATAAGTGTCCCCTTTTTTAGTTCTCGGTATTTACACAATTAACATACAATCGGTACTAAAATTAAGTGATGTTTTCGTCCTTTTAAAGAGTATCGAACACCTGTCATTTTGCCAGCCGTTATTGTCTGCTATCACAGTTCTTCATTCGGTGGGACTAAAAGTACATATATTATAATGCGAAGGTTGAACTGTAAATTATATTCTAGGACATCAATGTATTACACAGCGCTATCTAGGCCCAAATTAAGCATAACGTGTGTTCTAAGAGTATTCATACTTGTATATAGACGGGAATTTTGCAAGCCTAATTGTACTTTCCGGCGTTCAATTGATTATGAAACAGGGATGATAATGGTACATGTACCACGTTGCTAGTCTGATGACGAAGATGGAAGGTGGCCATGACCTTTTTATTTTAACTGAATTTATTTGAGTACACGGCCGATAGACTTTAGGTCTTTTGGATTATTGAGCTGAGTGAGACGAAGTCGAGCGAAAGCTCTTCATACCAGACTTCAGGATTTTCTTTGTCACAGGTCTCCTCCTAAACTACTAATCCAATCAGAACCAAATTTGGCATGATTAAAGAGGTCAATCAGAGGAAGGTTTATGGATATATTTTGAAAAAATAATGCTACCACAGAGGAATGATCACCGTTAAAAAAATTCCAGATGGAATTACATAATAACCGCTCGAGACACTGTGACCAAACTTTACACGCTCAGAAAGCATGTCCAGAGTTGTGACTTTCAAAAAGAATTTTCAAAATCGGACTTGCCACGGAGGAATGATCACTGTTCAAAATTTTCAAAATCTGATTCACGATGTCTCACTCTGCTCAACATTGCAAGCAGCGATTCGCCTTGCAGACCTAGTTACTCTGTTAGTTAGTGTAATCTTCTTTACTGCCCTCCTCGACTCCGGTATGGGACCTACCTCTTACTGAGATATATGTTTATAATAGGTCTTTACCTATGAAATGGCCGATTTTTTTTTACAAATTCGTGAGTTCGTTATTCCTGTAATTTAATAGCTATTTGCATTATTTATATTTTGCTTGAAAGTTGATTTCAAGATTTTACTATTGTATTAAATTTTATTTTTATTGGCAGCTTGATAAATTAATTCGATCTTCAAAAACAGTAGTTCCTAAATGCTATCCATTTTGATGATAAATTTCGTATTACTTAACAGTTGTCACTTTTCAAAAATGTAATAAAAGTTGCTGTTTGTTAGCTCAATGTTTTCGCATTTATACACAAAAAAGTCATAAAATTTGGATTTGTCATTCCTAAAAAAATGCAATAATGTTAGTACTGAAAATTGGGTTTCCTCAAATTTCTTCAAGAAAAACGGCAATTTCATATGTAACGCTGATTCGATTCTTATTTATTATACTAGCTCTGCGCGCGAGTTAGAGTTGCGCGGAACCCCAATTCTTTTTCTAAAATTAAAGTACCCTATGTTACACCTTGTAACATTACCTATTGACCAGTGAAAGTCCCATCAAAATCGGCCCAGCTATTCCAGAGATTACCTAAGACAAACAGTCACTTGTATTTTTACTATTCAGGCGTCGGAGGTCGCTTAACGACCTCCGTCCTCCATGAGCGCAGGCCTGGGGGTGAGAGGTGAGGCCACCGTGGTTCCCAAATCCGAGGGGGCCATCTCGCAAGTGGAGATGGCCCAGGGTCAGTCGGGGTGCGAGGGATATGCTCTATGGGCAACCTTACACCCCGGCGTCTGTAGACCCGAGACGGCGTGTGGTTTTAGTCGGTTCAAGCCCGACATAACCGCCCCCGCTGATCGGCGGGGGGGGTATCCGAAGGGATTTCCGCACGAAAAACAAAAAAAAAGGTATCCGTGCATACATCCTTATGCAATCATTAAAAATATGTTATTTTGCATAGATATAGAATTTACGAGTTGCCTATTTGATGATTTACTATACGTAAAAATATAAAACTAGCGAAGGTGCATAATTGTTAATTCCCTTAACAATGGATACGGACAGGCCTCTGCATGCTTCATCGCTAATATTCTAGCTACACACTTACTAATTATTCGTTTGGGAATTAATAGAATCTCGCGAAGGCTTCGTTGGGAATGTGTTAAGATCATGGCATAGCCGACCTCGGTCTCTGCTCTTGAACTAAAAACCGGCCCGCGAGGCGCTTGGGCAGCGCGCGCTTTGGTGACGTCATGGCTCGCACACGCAGGCTTTCTGCTACACATGCTGATGTTTTGTTGTATTTGTTGTGCTTATTAATGACAGAAATGCGAGGCAAGGATTGTGAAGACTTGTTGTAGCTTACTGTAAATGTAGTTTTTTTTTGTGTTCGCATTTGATTTAGTTTAAAAAAGGGTAAAAATCTATCTACCTATACGATTATAAAATTGTAAATTAGTTGTGTCTGTACATTGCAGATATTTAAAATAGCAATGCTTGGGTTATGTTAAATTAATGATTCTGACCACAAATTTTTTTTTTGAATTTCTTGTCTGTTTATCTTTTTTTTTTATATTTAGGACACGTCAATTTGACTTCACCTCGCCTGATGGTAAGCTGCAGGTAAAGTCTCAGGAAAGAGGGTCACCATTACATACACGTATCATGTAAACAATGGTGGCACTCAGCTTGACGGCCTCATCAGTTTTTATGATACAGCATTAGAAAATACATACAACCCTGAATTTTTAACCCTTTACGATCAACCCCTATTTTTCCATCGCGATTTTTTTTTTAATTTCTTCTATTATGATTTTTTTCTCAATTCAATTTGATCTGCCGCCTTCACCGGTCGATAACCGATCAACTATCAATCGATCAGTTATCCCCGCTAGATGTCTACCGTTGTCTCCTCTCATCCAGCAAACATCACGGAGTAGGGATGAGAACGCCGGTCTCCTGTATTACTCACTATACAGCTTTCGGCATACTTTCATTGTCTACAACGCTTTCGATTTTAAGTAAATCCCCGCAAACTTATAGTAGATAGTTATTTTTATTGAACTTAAAAAATGATTCCTAGAAATAATATACATGGCAATACACCATTTGCCGGGTCAGCTAGTTTCTCTATAAGAGGTGGGTACCAACCTATTATGTATAGTTAGATTGTTTCACCCTGTATTTTTAGGCTGTAATTTTGCGTGCATTTAAATAAAATATTTCGAATACACAATACATGTTGGGTATAAATATCATATTATAATTTATTATTGATCTTGAAAATGGGCTTAGTCATAGTTTATTTCTGTGATGATTGAAATTTTATGCGTAAGATTGTTAACAACGCATGAGTCATACACTCCTAGTGTTCCGGTTTTATTTCAAGATGTTTTTTTTTTTCTTGTAAGTACTATTGTGTCATCAATTGGATTAAGAAGTCTATTATACACTTCACTATGCATATACATAATCGGTTATAGTTGCTTAAATCGATTTGGTTGAACTATGAAGTGCCTTTTTTTTCGTGCGGAAATCCCTTGGATCCCCCAAGCCGGCCAGCGGGGGAGGTTATGTCGGGCGTGAACCGACTAAAACCGTACGCCGTCTCGGGTCTTAAGACGGTATAAGGTGGCCCCCCGTAAGGCCATCTCCGGTTTCGAGATGGCCTCCTCGGATTTGGGAACCACGGTGTCCCCATCTTGCTCCGGAAAGGGGGGTGGGCTTGTCGCCCCGCTGCCCCGGCCTGCTTCTGGTGGGTTGACAGACAGCCTCAACTGCCACCCTCAGGCATTCACTCATGGAGGACGGAGGTCGTCGATCAACTATAAGTGTCTGAGAAACTATTTACGACTCATCATCGTCCCAGTGGCACCCGGCCTTCACCTCGAAGGCCGGGGAGCGCTTCAGGTTTTGGGCAGTCGTGTAATTATAAATCCCTGCCTCAGTCTGTGTTTCCGGAAAGCTATGACCTGGGAGTCTTCAAGTCTAGAGTGAACAGGTAACTTCTAGGCAAGCGTGCTCTACCTTAGACCACATCATCACCTACCAAAAGGTGAGATAGTGGTCATACGCAAGTCTATTACCAATAAATAAATAAATAAAAAATATACTTACATAATGTTTGAGCTTGAGATTACATTTTTTTTTTTTTGTGCGGAAATCCCTTCGGATACCCCCCCGCCGGCCAGCGGGGGTGGTTATGTCGGGCTTGAACCGACTAAAACCGCAAGCCGTCTCGGGTCTTAAGACGCCGGGGTGTAAGGTTGCCCATAGAGCATATCCCTCGCACTCCGACTGACCCTGGGCCATCTCCGGTTTCGAGATGGCCCCCTCGGGTTTGGGTACCACGGTGTCCCCGTCGTTTGGGGGAGGGGCGCTAGTCGCCCCGCCGCGCCGTCCCGGCCTGCAATGAGATTACATACCTGTTGTTTTAGATTTCAAAATTGTAAAGAAATCACATGTATGTAACTGTCTACAATGTTGCAATTTTTTGTTTCTTAAGTCATTGACACAGTGTCATAAAAACCCTTGCACATTATCATCCATTATTTCAGCAATCCAACACATGTTTAACCATCGTTTGGTCGACTTTATGGGTGCACATTCTGGCGGTAGTTCCGCCATTGTCGCGTGCAACCAGGTCAATGGCCAAATAACCCCATACGATTATGAATTTTGGCACGCGATGTTGCTTTTTCTTTGTTAAATCTCTGAAATATATATTTCTTCGATAAAAGAAAAAGGATTACGCCTGTAAATACCAAAGGAGCACGTAGAGATGTACTTATTTATTACCAAATGTGCCCGCGACTGACTTCGCCGCGTTGACTTTGATCTAGGTTTAATCATTTTGTGCGGAACCCTATTTTTTATTCTAAAATTAAAGTAGCCTATGTTACACCTTGTAATATTAGGTATCTTTTTTTTTTTTTTATCGTGCGTATACCCCCCCGCCGGCCAGCGGGGGCGGTTATGTCGGGCTTGCACCGACTAAAACCGCACGCCGTCTCGGGTCTTCAGACGCCGGGGTGTAAGGTTACCCATAGAGCATATCCCTCGCACCCCGGCTGACCCTGGGCCATCTCACCACTAACAGCATCGCTCATCCTGTCTCCTCTGAAAGCAGAGGAGTACGGAGAGCGATGTGTTCCCGCCACGTTGGGTATTGGCCGACGATCAATGCCAACCCTATGAAGGGGTGAAGGGGAAGCCATTGACCGCCGCCCAGGGTGTACCGGCCGCTCCGATTCCGTTCCCCCCGGACTGCATCGGGATCGGAATCGGAGCGACACTCGAGGAGGTTACCCAACACACACCCCAATATTAGGTATCTATCAGCGAAATTCTCGCCAAAATGAGCCAAGCCGTTGCAGAGATTATATAATTCAAACATATAGAGCGACAGACACAAACAAAAGTTAAAAAAAATGTTTTTTTTTAAGTACCGTGTATACAATCATATGCATTCATTTCAGTTAAATATTTTGGTGTAGCGAATTATGCTGCTATCGTCGACAAATTCTGAAAATAACAGACGTGCTATGAATTTGTGTCTATTTAAAAAGAGAGTATAGACTATTGAATTTTGACATTACAACTGATTGTGAGCAAGGCAGTGTTGTAGTTTTACATTTACAGTGGAAAATGCACTCATTTAAAATCTGATATTTTACCGTTACAAACAGACACTTCAATTTTATTTATTTTTATTAAGATGCACCCATATTTTGCCAATTATGCACCGTAATAAGGGGTCTATTGCCATCAACATTTATTCAGCAATGTTAACTGTTATGTTGAGAACAGCGCCATCGTAGACTTTTGACAAATTCCATTGCCAATGGGTTTGATTAAGAGGCCTATTGCCATCAACGGGCATTTTTTCAGCGCTGTTTACTGTTGTGTTGAGAACAGCGCCATCGTAGACTTTTGACAAATTCCATTGCCGATGGGTTTGATTAAGGGGCCTATTGCCATCAACGGGCATTTTTTCAGCGCTGTTTACTGTTGTGTTGAGAACAGCGCCATCGTAGACTTTTGACAAATTCCATTGCCGATGGGTTTGATTAAGGGGCCTATTGCCATCAACGGGCATTTTTTCAGCGCTGTTTACTGTTGTGTTGAGAACAGCGCCATCGTAGACTTTTGACAAATTCCATTGCCAATGGGTTTGATTAAGAGGCCTATTGCCATCAACGGGCATTTTTTCAGCGCTGTTTACTGTTGTGTTGAGAACAGCGCCATCGTAGACTTTTGACAAATTCCATTGCCGATGGGTTTGATTAAGGGGCCTATTGCCATCAACGCGCATTTTTTCAGCGCTGTTTACTGTTGTGTTGAGAACAGCGCCATCGTAGACTTTTGACAAATTCCATTGCCAATGGGTTTGATTAAGAGGCCTATTGCCATCAACGGGCATTTTTTCAGCGCTGTTTACTGTTGTGTTGAGAACAGCGCCATCGTAGACTTTTGACAAATTCCATTGCCGATGGGTTTGATTAAGGGGCCTATTGCCATCAACGGGCATTTTTTCAGCGGTGTTAACTGTTGTGTTGAGAACAACGCTATCGAAGATTTTTGGCATTTTCCATTGCCAGTCCAATAGGTTTGATTTCGAAGGAAACATGGTCAAAACAACTCTTGCAGAACCCCGATAAAACCTACGAAAAATGGGAGCTTCATTTTCAATATCAAAATAATCATTTTCAATATCATATTATCAAAAACCTATATTCAAAATAAATTTAATATCAATATAATAAGCATAGTATGTAATGAATGCGAATACACTATTTTTTTATTTCTTAAAAAAAGCAAGAAAAAATTCTAAAAAAATTCTAGATAAACATATAATTACGTCATTGTTGTGTTTTTTCAATTTATTTCATACCATACAGTACTCTATACGTACATGACACTGATGGGACACGTGATGTACGTAGTAGGTAGGTGTAACTAACAGATTTATTGTTAAAAACAATTTGTTTAACGAGCCGTGTTGAAGTCTTTATCAGCGCATTGAGCCGTGACTGATTGATATTAAGAGATTTCCACTCCTCGTATTTGGTTATTTCCACGAGAGCACTTAAAATATCTTTTAAATCACTGCTCTCCACTACAGTGTTATTTGTGGTTTTTTTTTTAACTGAAAACGTATATGCCTGACTGATACCGAACTGGAACGATGGCTCTTCGAGATTGTGAGGAAGAATACGTCTGTGAAGATTGTCACAGGCAGGATAGACAGTTTATTCGTTCAAAAACGATGGTTTAATTTAATCTGACACAGACTACCATCCGGCTAACGTTTTCCAACGGACAGGTGCAGTACAGACAAGGCTTGGTCTTGCAAAAGGACACAAGGAATAACTGCCGGTGGATCGTAGGCAAAAAAAATAATAATTAAAAATCAAATAACCCGACTGCCCTAAAAAGACCGGAAGAAGCATAATAACATAACATAAACATAACATAACTTCACGCCTGTATCCCCGAAGGGGTAGGCAGAGGTGTATTACACACCCACGATTCGTCAGTTACGTTAAGGTCCCAATGTAATAGGGGGCGAGCCTATTTCCATCTACCGGGCACATTATTAAGAGAGCGATAATTATCATTTATTAATGCACATATAACTACGAAAAGTCAGAGGTGTGTGCCCGGGGCGACTGGAGATCGAACTCGAGACCTCGTCTCAGCAGTCCGTTACGTACGCCACTGGGCTATCGCCGCATTCCACTCGACTATCGCCGCCTTAATTTTTTTTTTGGTTTATGATTTGCACATGGGCCGCCCGCCTGCTATCAAACTTGTTTCGGTCTTTTTAGGGCAGTCGGGGTTTTTGATTTTTTAATTAATAACTTTATTATATACTTTTTAGTTATGGTAAATATACTTTTGAAATCAACCTTTAAAGCTCTTCATTTTGATACCCTACTCAATAAGTTTGAGTGAAAATATTTTTTTAACAACATACATTTTAGCGCCAAAAATACGCCTTTTTTATTTTCGTATACCCAGTAGCACTCTCAAAGTAAATACAAATCTAAACGAAAGCTCTTAAGCCAAACAATTATACATACATACTCTCGAAAAACATAGCCCTCCTTCTGGCAAATGTATGTAATCCTCAGATATTTTAAGCGTTTATAGGCTACGGTATCTGCTTACCATAAGGTGAACTGCGAACTTATTTACGTAAACATCTCTTACTTAAAGACTTACTTAAAGACCTCGGATTGCCAAGAGCTTCAGTAAGCTCTTTACTAAAACGTATATCAAAAGCAGCATTGTTAGGATCTTACCAAATTTGGATAGGTAGGGGGGGAACACTACTGACGGTGGAGGTGAGCGCTGATGCATCACAAGGTGGCCACCCTAAACCTACATCTGGGTCGCAAGTCCCAGTCGCCGTCATGGTGTTCCTCTCTGTACCACGCTATGGACCCGGCGACCGCACGGTGAATCCATGGAGTGCTGAGAATCGGATCTCCCCCCCTAAACTTATTCTAAAATTTGTAATAACATAACATAACTTCACGCCTGTATCCCCGAAGGGGTAGGCTGAGGTGTATTACACACCCACGATTCGCCAGTTATGTTAAGGTTCCAATGTAATAGGGGGCGAGCCTATTGCCATCTACCGGGCACATTATTAAATTTGTAATATTGGTTGGGGAAAAAGAAATCCATTATTTTTACGTGAACTTCAAGACTTTATTTAAAACTGTTTTGTGGTCGATCTTTAACTCCTGGGCGATGCTACGACTACTAACATGCCGGTCCACTTCGATGATTTCAGTGACTTTGTCGACATTTTCGACGAAGGGCCTGCCTGTGCGAGGGGCATCCTTAACGTCAAAAATACCCGAACGGAATCGACGAAACCAAAATTGCGCGTAATTAGCTGTTACAGTATCGGGACCATAAACACTATTCACATTTTCAGCCGCCTGACTTGCATTTTCGCCCTTATCAAAGAAAAACTGTAAAATGTACCGAATTTTCTCTTTGTTGACTTCCATCTTTAACGCCGTGTAACTCAGAACTGAATGGACAAAACAAAAAACTGCAAACGAATTCTTTTAGTGCGAACTGTTACCTTGACAACGAGCATAAATTTGAAATTGTTTGATCGATAATTTACGAGATATCGATCACTACAGCCATCTACCGAAAAAATAATGGATTTCTTTTTCCCCAACCTGTTATATTGAGTTAATTGACTAATAGCATCGCCGTGCGGTTTCATCCGCGTAAGTCCTGATCCCGTGGTTATATCGGGATAAAAAGTAGCCCATGTTACTCAATGATAATGTAGCTTTCTAACGGTAAAATTATTTTTGAAATCGGTGCAGTAGTTTTTAAGTTTATTCGTTTTACAAAAATACAATGTTTTCCTCTTTATAAAACCCAGTCAAACAGAGTGGGGTTGGGAGTACGAGAGCCAGAAAGGGACCAGGATATACTTAAGTCCTTTCTAAAACAAGACGAAAATGATAAATATCGAGTGCACGCGATGAATTTGGAAATCCAAAATGAATGGTTGACAATGGGAGAGTTCTGCATACCGATGGCCTTAAAGTGGCGCACCTTGATCTATGACTGGTCGCCGGCCCTGTTAAAATTTTATCTTAACGCCTTTCAGATGACCCTCCCAGACCAGAGTAATCTGGTAAGGTGGGGGAAGGCCACAGAAAAACAATGTTATACTTGTGGTGAGGCAATAGGGACGGCTAGACACATATTAGTAGGATGTAGGGTGCTTCTCGATAGAGGCCATTACTCACGCCGCCACGATAAGGTGCTTATCATCATGCGTGAAGCAATGAGTCTGGCAGTAGCTAGAGCCCAAAAAGGATTGACTACTAACAGACGTCATATCAACTTTGTGTCTGAAGGTTCATCCATAACACCCAGGAACAAACCTTATTCAATCTTAGATACTGCCCCAGATTGGACTCTCCTAATCGACACGTATGAAAAGCACTATAAAATTCCGGAGGATGTTGGGGTTTCGTCATCTAGACCTGACATATTCCTATATTCTAAGAGGTTAAAACATGTGGTTCTTGTGGAACTTACTGTACCGTGGGAAACAAATATACCGAAGGACCACACAATAAAGAAAAATAAATACTATGATCTCACAAACGAATTAATCAAAAACGGTTACGTGGTTAATTTGTATGCAGTGGAAGTGGGAGCGAGAGGTATACCAGCAAAATCTCTCTATAACCTACTTAAAGATCTAGGCCTATCGAGAGCTACAATAAGCTCACTACTAGGACGAATGTCTAAAGCGGCACTAGTAGGTTCGTATCAAATTTGGTTAGGCAGGGAGGGGAACTTGGGTAGTGAAGGTGAGTGTTGATGTACATCAACAAAAGGGGCCCCTTCTAAACCTACACTTGGGTCGCAAGTCCCAGGCACTGTCCCGAGTTCCCAACTCAGCAACGCGATGGACCCGGCACCCGCACGGAGAATCCATGGATTGCTAAGATTACGGTCTCACTGTAGACGTCGTATACCTCGGGCCTCTATTAAGCGAAGAATCTTTATATATAAAAATGAATTGCTGTTCGTTAGTCTCGCTAAAACTCGAGAACAGCTGGACCGATTTGGCTAATTTTGGTCTTGAATTATTTGTGGAGGTCCAGAGAAGGTTTAAAAGGTTTGTCATCGATTGAGGCAGTACGAAGTCTGCCGGGTCAGCTAGTATTATATAGAAACTCATCTAGCTGTCTTTTGTTACAGGTTCAAAAATAACAAAATCTACACATACATTGGCGAGGTACTGGTATCGGTGAACCCGTACAAGACTCTGGATATCTATGGCCCTCAGCACATGGCCCAGTACCGCGGCAGGGAGATGTTCGAAGTGCCTCCTCACGTGTATGCAGTGGCCGACGCGTGTCAAAGAGTTCTTAGGCAACAGGTGGGTCCTTTGTATTTTTTATCAATTAAGACAGCACACGTCACGTTTTTTCGTACGAAAATTCCCTCGGGTACCCCTCCGCCGGTCAGCGGGGACTTGAACTGACTAAAACCGCACGCCGTCTCGGGTCTACAGACGCCGGGGTGTAAGGTTGCCCATAGAGCATAACCCTCGCACCCCGACGATGTCAAGATTATTTTTGTCTCTAGTTGCGACACCTACTTATGGTGTTCAGGTGTTTTGTAAATTTAAATGTGTGTAAGGACTATTGAGGCTAACTGCAATTTGCTCGACGCATGCGTGGGTGACCCTTTCTGGATGTTATTGTAAACTAGGATACAGAGGATAGATCTTGAAGATTGAGGGCCCGAAAACGATTTTAGTGAGTGTTTTTATACGAGAATATTAGAAATTTCGGTTATGTATCTATTATTATCATTGAAAAACCTCAAAATTTGACGACCTCTGTGGCGTAGCGGTAGAGCTTTCGACTGCTAGGTCGCGGGTTCGATTCCCGCTCATTGCAAATATGTATATTTGCATTGGCCTGGGTGTTTCTTTGTATAATATGTATTTATTTACCTAAAAAAGGTTTTAAGTATGATCCGCATTCTAGAACCCATGAGAAAAGCTATGCTTATATATGATTTTAGATTGACATGGTCATTTACATTAAAATTATAATTATTAACCGGATATTTACCTCAGTACGTCCGTGATCATGGCACTTGTAACAGTGCCGAAATATCGGATACTCGATGAAGATAATAATCATGGTAAATATCCCGATAATAATTATAATTTTAAAGCTCTGCTTAGTTTGGGTCTAGATGGCGTTGTGTAATATGTCTTAGAATATTTATGTTATTTTAAAACAATTAGACATAAACTCACGCCTATATCCCCGAAGGGGTAGGCAGAGGTGCTAGCACCCACATTTCGCCAGTTTATGTTTAGGTCCCAATGTAATAGGTGGCGAGCCTATTGCCATTAACCGGGCACTTATAAACCTGCGATAAATACACACATAACTTCGAAAAGCATCGAAAAGTCATTAGTGTGTGCCTTGGTTGCCATTAACCAGGCACTTATAAACCTGCGATAAATAGACACATAACTTCGAAAACCATCGAAAAGTCATTAGTGTGTGCCTTGGTAGAACCTGGGATCGAACCCGAGACCTCGTCTCAGCAGTCCTTTACCCGTATTGGTGTATGTAACGTATGTATGTACCGTATATTACATACACCACCTTTCTTTACAATTTTTGTCTGTCTGTCTTTCGTTTGTTCCGGCTAATCTCTGAAATGGCTGGACCGATTTTGACGGGACTTTCACTGGCAGATAGGTAATGTTACGCCTTGTAACATTACCTATCTGCCAGTGCGTAACATTACCTATAAACATAGGTTACTTTAATTTTAGAAAAATAATTGGGGTCCAGGCGGACGAAGTCGCGGGCACAGTTAGTAGGAAATATAATGACACATTACAGTTTAACACCCTATTCACAATTTGTTCCGATGTTCGTGGACAAGCCATAAACAGTGACATAGCTGGTTAACGTCGAATGGCCATTACCTTGGACAGTCAGCACCAAAAGAAGCTCGGCACTTCTCAACTTACTAAATGTAGACGACGCGTATCGAACCATGTTGCAAGCATCCATATGCTACGGAGACCACTTACCATCAGGTGGAGCCGTGTGTTTGCCTGCCACATAGTAGCCAACTCTAAAGGGAAACTGGGCTGTAACCTAAAATGTTAACCTATTACCTATATACTTAATACTATTTACAAAAAAAGTATATAAGTATGTTTATCCGCATTCTGGAACCCATTCCACAAGCTAGTTAAACTATGCTTAGGGTCGAGAAAGCGCTTTGGGTCGAGAAAGCTGTCGTAGAATATTTATTCATTATATTATTGACTAGCGACCCGCCCCGGCTTCGCACGGGTGCAATGGATGTTATTATACATATAAACCTTCCTCTTCAATCACTCTATCTATTAAAAAAAACCGCATTAAAATCCGTTGCGTAGTTTTAAAGATTTAAGCATACATAGGGATATAGGAACAGAGAAAGCGACTTTGATTTTTTACTATGTAGTTATATTAAGTGAGATGGTGATTTTATCCCGATAAAGAAAGCCTAGCAATGTATTTTATAAGAACTATTAATTGTAAATTCGTAGGTGCTCAGTTACTTTTGACGCTGACTGTACTTGTACTTTTAAATTGGTGAGAACCAATGTATCGTAAAACTAAAGAGTTATTCAAAGACCACCTGTTGTTTGGTGGAATTTCTCCATTGATTTGGTACGCCTTTTGGTTGAATACGGCTTGCTTATTACGCTTCATATTTATGAGGTACTCGCCCCCGCTGGCTCGCGGGGGGGTATCCGAAGGGATTTCCGCACGATAAAAAATAAAAAAATGGTACTGATTACTGGGGGTGCGACTGGTTGGATCACCTCCAAGTTTGGTGCACCCTGGGCAACGTGGGCGATGACGCATCATTGATTGCTCCTCTGGAGTAGCTGGCGTCAACGTCAACGGCCAAGAGTCTGACCAACCGGCCCTTTTCAGGGCCAGCGGACCCCATTGCACGAGGGGGTCGGGGCATGGCGGGTAGGCGTGGTCGCTCCAGGTACCCCTCTGCTGTTATCAGAGGGGACACTGCGAATGGCCCAGGGTCAGTCGGAGTGCGAGGGATATGATCTATGAGTAACCTTACACCCCGGCGTCTGTAGACCCGAGACGGCGTGCGGTTTTAGTCGGTTCAAGCCCGACATAACCACCCCCGCTGGCCGGCGGGGGGTTTCCGAAGGGATTTCTGCACAAAAAAAAAGGCACTCTTGACCTGGCCTTGTCTTTAAACGTCCTTGATCTGATTGACATACGTAAGCCTTGGTCGACCATCACTCTCGCTTCCTAAACCGGTTCTTCAATCTTCTTTCGTCCATCCTCTCTATGTGTCTGAACCATCTAAGCATCCGTTTCTCTGTCTTGGTCACCACATCTTCCACCATATCAAAACGATTCCTTATCACACTGTTTCTCACTTACTCCATTAACGTCACCCCAGCTATATACTATACTTTTTTCCGTGCGGTAACCCTCCCCCTCCCCCCCCTCCCCCTCCGCCGGCCCGGGTACCGGTTATGTCGGGCTTGAACCGACTAAAACCGCATGCCGTCTCGGGTCTACAGACGCCGGGGTGTAAGGTTGCCCATAGAGCATACCCCTCGCACCCCGGCCGACCCTTCACCATCTCCGGTTTCGAGATGGCCCCCTCGGGTTTGGGAACCACGGTGTCCCCGTCTTACCCCGGTTTGGGGGAGGGGCGCTAGTCGCTCCACCGCCCCGGCCTGCTTCTGCTGGGGTGACAGGCGGCCTTACCTGCCACCCCCAGGCCTTATATAGCTAACAGAAAATAGGTGACGTTGATGGCACGTCCCCGATTACCATACTCATTGCCATTAACAGCGTTATATAGATAGATATAATAATCTTGTTCTTTTTTTTTCAGGGCAAAGACACATGCGTTCTCATATCGGGCGAGTCAGGGTCTGGCAAGACAGAAGCGTCCAAGTTCATAATGAAGTACATAGCAGCTAACACAACACAAGTGCACAGGGACTATATTGACAGGTCAGTTTCTAACACTTCATGTACCTTACACTGGCCAAGATCAGTAGTTTTACCTGCGTTTTATTAGTATTATCTCTCCTCCGATTCTATAGATTGTGCCGTGATGTTATGTTGCTTTTAAGTTCAAATAAAACATGTCATCTACCGTAACCTTAAAGTGAAACTTATCTGGGGATGCTCAGCCTTGTTCATGTTAGTAGTAGTTTAAAAAATGAATTTATTTTAATCGCTTCTAACACGAGTTTTTACGACTCGGTAAGACGGTTTTAACTACTCTACAACTATATTATGCCGTCATACACTGTGATTGAGAGGATGCTCTACAAAACCGAACTTTTTCTTCCCTAACTGCCAAATCAAAAGCGTTATTACCTTTTTTTTTTTTTTTTTTTTTTTTTTTCGTGCGGAAATCCCTTCGGATACCCCCCCGCGTGCCAGCGGGGGCGGTTATGTCGGGCTTGAACCGACTAAAACCGCACGCCGTCTCGGGTCTACAGACGCCGGGGTGTAAGGTTGCCCATAGAGCATATCCCTCGCACCCCGACTGACCCTGGGCCATCTCCGGTTTCGAGATGGCCCCCTCGGGTTTGGGAACCACGGTGTCCCCGTCTTGCCCCGGTTTGGGGGAGGGGCGCTAGTCGCCCCACCGTCCCGGCCTGCTTCTGCTGGGGTGACAGGTGGCCTCACCCGCCACCCCCAGGCCTGCGCTCATGGAGGACGGAGGTCGTTAAGCGACCTCCGGCGCCTGAGTTGCCTGCGACGCGCGGCGAGCAAGTTGCGGGCTCGGCGGACCGGGAGAGTTCTAAGTCTCTCCCGGGCGCGCTCCGCCACCTCCTTCGCGAGCATTACATGCTCGCAGAAGGAGGCGGCGGCGGCCCACGCGCTCGCGCTCCGCACCATTGCCGCAATCATGCTGCCGAGCGAGAGGACTCCCACCCTGATGGCTGCCACGAGGTCACGCCTCGGCGCCTCCCACGCCGGGCAGTCCGCCAGCGTGTGCAGCCCTGAGTCCTCGCTCGCGTCGCAGTGATGACACTCAGGCGTTGGCTCCTTCCTGATCCGATGCAGGTGGTCCCCGAAGCACCCCTTCCCTGAGATCACCTGCGTCAGTCGGTAGGAGAGGCTTCCGTGTCGCCTCTCCAGCCAATCCTCCATGATGGGCCTTACCGCCGCTATTGCGGCGTGCCCTAAAAGCGTTATTACCTAACTTTAAATCTTTTTATAAGTTGTCTCTCTCGCTCTCTTGTGGTTATGTATCCCTGCCTCATACAGCCGTACTGTAACAGTAACTTTATTTTCTAGGGTCAAAAACGTCCTAATCCAGTCAAATTCCATATTGGAAACGTTCGGTAACGCGAAGACCAATCGCAACGATAACTCCTCACGCTTTGGCAAATACATGGACATACACTTCGACTACAAAGGAGACCCAGTCGGTGGGCATATCAGCAACTATCTACTAGAGAAAAGCAGAGTCGTCAGCTTGCAGCCGGGAGAGAGGAATTTCCATTCGTTTTATCAGGTACGTAAAGGCTGTTCCAGGGATTTCATTAATAGGGCACGCCCTTTTTTTCCGCATGGGTGAGACGTTCATGTATTCCGACAAAAGCCACGCTGTGTTTCGTCATGTGAGCCTATTGCAGGGAGCTCTAGGAATATCCAAGGAAGAAAATCCCAAGGAACCCCAGCAGACATTGACTGCCTATCGGCCTAGCTATGAGGTGTGGCGAGCCTTGCCTCCCTTTGCTGAGCACGGCGCGTGCGATCACGATGACCGTAGTCTTGGGCATCGACCTGCTTCTACTAAGGCTCACCTGATTCTTTGGTAATACAGGTAGACGTGAAGGAATAGCGTGCGATATTAGTCGGTTCGATTCCGACAAACTCTCTTACGGAAGTCCTAGGAAAAGAAAAACTGTCTGTGAAACAGCAACGAAGTTAATCAGAAGTAAATTGGAGGAGTTTGCAATATATAGATGCACTTGTAAATTGGTTTCTTTTCTTCACCTTGAGAGGCGCAAAACTTTTTTTTTCGTGCGGAAATCCCTTCGGATACCCCCCCGCCGGCCAGCGGGGGCGGTTATGTCGGGCTCGCACCGACTAAACTCGCACGCCGTCTCGGGTCTTAAGACGCCGGGGTGTAAGGTTACCCATAGAGCATATCCCTCGCACCCCGACTGACCCTGGGCCATCTCCGATTTCGCGCGAACCTTTAATTTTTGTTGCGTGAAAGTTTTAATATTACGATATTTCAGAAGATATTCAATGAAATAGTGTGGTGTAAACTGCAATCATTATGTATATGAAATGCTTAAAGTGACTAACATATTTAGATAAAGATTGATAACTAATGTATTCGTCTAAATAGCTTTCCAATTACTACGTAAACTGTAACTATTTTTTTAGAAGTTAAAATGGCTATAGCAAGCCCTCTTTAAGAAATATTCTATTGCGGACTTTTTTGTAGACCTATAAAAGAGTCTCACGATAGTTACATTGTATTGTTTTGTCGCAAAGGGATTAGGCGGCGTATTCGATTGAAGCTCTCAGTCGGCTTGATTTCTTTTGTCATTTTGAACAATTATCGTCATATTTCAATACACTGTCATAAAATGGATGTGGCGATAGCCCAGTGGCGTACGTATCGAACTGCCGAGACGAGGTCTCGAGTTCGATCCCCAGCCGCCCCGGGAACACACCTCTGACTTTTCGTAGTTCTTAATTCTTTATTGTACACACATAAAATAGTACAGTAACAGGCATAATTATAATTAGATGTACAAAGGCGAGCTTAACTCAGTATTGAGTTTTCTCCCAGCAAACCTTTGGGGGATAAAGGAGAAACAGCAACAAAAGGGTAGTAAGTGCAAGTGTACAATTGCAGAGAACATACATAATAATAGAATACAAAAGTACTAAGAACATACATACCATACATATTAAATTACATACATACAGACAAATTTATATATATAAATATATAAATATATAAATATATAAAATATATACATAAATACACTACATAAATTCATAAATATACAATAAATTATGGAAATTACATAAATAAATAATACACAGTTATCTAGTTTGAGCAAGGAACAGTTCTTATACTTTGATCTTGAATACGTTCAAAGAAGTGCTATCGCGTACAGTAAATGAGCCATCGTAACAGCTGGAGCAGTGAAGAGGAGTTCGAAGAAGAAGCGCAGAGGAGGTGCGACAGGGTTTACCCCTGGGGACAAGATACTCAAAGCGTTCTCTTAAGTAAGAAGGCGAATCAGGATTGAAAAGAATAGAGTATAGAAGAGAGAGAATATGAGAGTCTCTACGCTGACGAATAGGTAACCACTTCAACTTTGCCCGAAATTCCGAAACATGGTCATACTTCCGGAGACCAAAAATGAAGCGAATACCCAAATTTTGCAGTCTTTCGAGTTTACTAAGAAGTTCCTCCTTTGCATCAAGATAACAGACATCAGCGTAGTCTTAAAGTGGAAGCAGAAGAGATTGCGCAAGAGTAACTTTAGTTTGAAATGGTAGAAATTTCTGGAGACGTTTGAAGGAGCTATGTGTGTATTGTTAAAATGTTAATTATCGCTCGCTTAGTAATGTGCCCGGTATATGGCAATAGGTGGCCCCCTATTACATTGGGACCTAAACATAACTGGCGAATCGTGGGTGTGTAATACACCTCTGCCTACCCCTACGGGGATACAGGCGTGAAGTTATGTTATGTTATGTTATGCTATCATAAAATAGTATCAAACTATTAATGTTAACCTTCCACTTGAATCACTCTAGAAGTTTCTCGTTTAGAAGTTGTCAACGAACAGACAGTAGGAAGCGATTTGGTTTTATCCTATGTAAAGATATTTAGACAATCGCAAGGGAATCTAAACCTATAGGGTTACTTCCCGTTGAGCTAGACTCATGATATTTTGCAGAAAGTAAAGTCTTATAGCACAAGTAAAGGGAAGAATCCGAAATCCGTAAATATGTAGCTACCCACATCACAAAAAAACAGTATGTCTGTCAAGAGTAGGAGCTCTACAACAACGTTAAGTTTCCCGCTCAATCCAGTTTTGTACAGAATCATTAGTGCGCGAATCCGACTCGCAGTTGACCGGTTTTTTTAGGATGTAAATATTTTAGTTATATAACTTTATTTTTATTTAATGTTTCTCCTTTGGTTCACTGTAAATAAACAACGAAATATATTCGTCAGCCACTTACAGCCGTAGTACGAGTTTAGAATCTATCAATAACTACATCATCTTCTGCTCGTGAGTAAACGGTCTTACTCCATATATTGTAAGTATTACATGTATATGCATAAGGTAGTTACTACACAAGACAATAGCTTGATCTAGGAATATTTATCAACAAGCTTACATCATGGCTGTACGCTGTGATGGCAGATGACGAGTTGTTTCGACGATTGTTTCTCTCTTAATGGGATTGTTGTTGTAAATACGGCTACTATAATTATTGTAAATGTTGAAGTTATGTGTGAGGAATGCCCTTTGTTTATGTCCTATTGGTTCCTTCTTGTTTATTACTCGTAGCGGAGTAGTTTTCATATTTATAGTCGACCATCGACTAGCTGCTACTCGCTGGACCACCTGCGCAAGGGCGGATCCAGCTTTGGTGCCAGGGGGAGGTCACATAGTCGTGGTCAAGTCACAAGTTATAATTGAATTTTTATAATTATAGATACAAGTAAAAAGTAGGTATTTTATTAATGTACTAGCTGACCCGGCAGACTTCGTACTGCCTCAATCGATGACAAACCTTTTAAACCTTCCGTGGACCTCCACAAATAATTCAAGACCAAAATTAGCCAAATCGGTCCAGCCGTTCGCGAGTTTTAGCGAGACTAACGAACAGCAATTCATTTTTATATATAAGAGAAGATGTAACTTATGTAATGTATGTACTTAAAAATTGCTATATTTAAATAACAAAATCAATGTTTCTTTTGCGTCTTCTCCCGAAACGCGTTATCACTTCATCTACTTCAATGGGTACGTTTTTATGGACGTGGAGAAGTGCCAGTCCGGTTAGACGTTCTTCAACCATTGAAGCTCTTAGCCACGATTTGATTGTTCGCAACGTAGAGAAAGACCTTTCCGCTGTCGCTACATTAACAGTAGTGTAGTGTAGCCATAATACATAAAAAAAATCTTATATCAGGGTACATCTGAATATCGCAATTTGTAAGCAATTGCAAGTTGCGTCACGCTCACGAAGATACACTTATTTTCATTGTGTGAATTTATCTTAGGTTTTAGGTTAGGTTAGTTGGTTAGTAAGCTTAGGCTCTTCAAACTCCCTCGTCCAAAAAAATTATATCCGCCGAGCCCGCAACATGCTCGCCGCGCGTCGCAGGCGACTCAGGCGCCGGAGGTCGCTTAACGACCTCCTTCCTCCATGAGCGCAGGCCTGGGGGTGGCAGGTGAGTCCGCCTGTCACCCCAGCAGAAGCAGGCCGGGACAGTGGGGCGACTAACGCCCCTCCCCCAAACCGGGGCAAGACGGGGACACCGTGGTTCCCAAACCCGAGGGGGCCATCTCGAAACCGGAGATGGCCCAGGGTCAGTCGGGGTGCGAGGGATATGCTCTATGGGCAACCTTACACCTCGGCGTCTGCAGACACGAGACGGCGTGCGGTTTTAGTCGGTTCAAGCCCGATTGATCTCTGGTAAGTGGAGTTTCGGGGACCACCTGCATCGGATCATGAAGGAGCCAACGCCTGAGTGCCATCACTGCGACGCGAGCGAGGACTCGGGGCTGCACACGCTGGCGGACTGCCCGGCGTGGGAGGCGCCGAGACGTGACCTCGTGGCAGCCATCGGGGTGGAAGTCCTCTCGCTCGGCAGCATGATTGCGGCAATGGTGCGGAGCGCGAGCGCGTGGGCCTCCCCACCTCCTTCTACGAACATGTAATGCTCGCGAAGGAGATGGCGGAGCGCGCCCGGAAGAGATTTAGAACTCTCCCGGTCCGCCGAGCCCGCAACATGCTCGCCGCGCGTCGTGGGCGACTCAGGCGCCGGAGGTCGCTTAACGACCTCCGTCCTCCATGAGCGCAGGCCTGGGGGTGGCAGGTGCGGCCGCCTGTCACCCCAGCAGAAGCAGTCCGAGACGGTGGGGCGAATAGCGCCCCTCCCCCAAACCGGGGACACCGTGGTTCCCAAACCCGAGGGGGCCCATCTCGAAACCGGAGATGGCCCAGGGTCAGTCGGGGTGCGAGGGATATGCTCTATGGGCAACCTTACACCCCGGTGTCTTTAGACCCGAGATGGCGGGGGGGTATCCGAAGGGATTTTCGCACGAAAAAGAAAAAATAAGGTACCTATACAAACCAGTATACAAAATATTATATTAAATTACATAATTAAATATTGAAGGTACTTACATAAAATCTATATTGTGACAAAAGATATATAAAAACATTATGTTTAACAATTTTAATTAGTGGTCCACTTAGGTCCTGGACCCAGCCCAGGGGGGGTCATGACCCCCATGACCCTCCCCCTGGATCCGCCCTTGCACCTGCGTGGAAATCCTTTGAAGTCGAAAATTACCATTTACCGAAATAAACGTACCTTTTTTTTTTATTGTGCGGAAATCCCTTCGGATACCCCCCCGCCGGCCAGCGGGGGCGGTTATGTCGGGCTTGAACCGACTAAACCGCACGCCGTCTCGGATCTTCAGACGCCGGGGTGTAAGGTTACCCATAGAGCATACTTACGCCGCACGGAGCCTCGTCCGGTGAGGTTGTTTTGGCCCGAAGGTCCACCAATCTTCAGGTCAATCTTTGAATATATTCAAACTTTTTCGTTACAGTTGCTAAGTTCAAACAACCCACTTGTGAAGAAGTACGGCATGAGTACAGGCGGCACATACAAAATCCTGGGCAGCGAGCGTGCTACGGCGCAGGACGCCAAGCTGTACTCGGTGACGAACAGCGCGTTCAGCGCACTCGGGTTCGACACCTCGGTAGTGGACGACATCTGGAGCATTGTGGCGGGAGTCACACTATTGGTAAGAACTGTTCAATTTTGTATACTCATTTTAGGTATACACAAAAGTGGTGTCCATTCAACTATGTATAAAAGAAAACATACATACATACATATACTCACGCCTTTTTCCCTCCAGGGTAGGCAGAGACAACACCTGCCATCTGCTTCTGTCCTTACATACTTCACGAGCTTCCTTCACTGTCATTAAACCTTTCATGCAAGCCCGCCGATTTCGAGTGCTTTTGACCTGCCCTTTTTTAAGTATCTCATTAATTTGATCAGTGTATGTCCTGCGAGGTCGACCCCGGCTTGCCTGCCCACCTACATCTGCCTTATATACTTGGTGTGTCATTCGCTCAGTATTCATTCGTTCCAAGTGCTCAAAACACCTAGCATAGCCTTTTCAATTCTTGTAACAACATTCTCTTTCAGGCCACACCATTCTCGTATATCTGTATTCCTTTTCCTATCAGCCAACCTTACTCCACACATAACCCACTGGCTTCAATCACTGGAGTGGGAAGCAGGGGTATTTCAATTTCCCTGTACACGCTTTGTGTTATGGCAGGAAATATAGTGCCTTGGGGCACAACCGAATTCATAGCTATTAGCCAAAATACAATGTCCAGTGCGGTAACCAATTCCCATCAGGTTGTTTGCCATATACTCTCTATTGGTCCAATCCATGTTCATCTCTCCATACATCTGCGCCAGATAATTCTACTCTGGGTTGCTTAATGTTGGTCCACCCAGTGGCGGCTGGTCTTTCTCTTCCTCTAGGCTTTGGGGTTGTTTATCATATACCGGATTTAAAAAAAAGGCAGTGGCAGTAGTGCCAACACAAGTGGAAACTTAAACCATTACGTGTGTATTTTTTGAATCGTCATCATTTATCCCTCCTTCTTCCATTCCTATAACCCCTCTCGCTTACTATCTCCCACCCTACTTTCTGGCCCTCACTCCACTACCTTCCTACATCTCTCCGTTCCTCCTTCATTACCTCCGTCCTTCCCTCCCTACCCCCGTCGTTCCCTCCTTTCGAACCTCCGTTCTTGTCTCCCTAATTACGTCCTTCCCATCCACTCCCTTCCTCCGCCCCTCCCTCCCTCCCTACCTCCCTCCATCTATCCATCCATTCATCCATCCAACCAGCTACAACAAAGTTGGTATACGATATATACCTATTATAAAAAAACATCCACCCATCCATCCATTTTTAAATATGGAAGTCGTGACGTGACGTGACGATGACCAAAAAGTGGACACATGGTGTGTGGTCCTCAATGCGCCTGACGAAGCTGTATGTGGGCAGGGCGAGCTCACGTTCAGCGAGGCGGAGGACGGGCTGCGCGTGGGCGGGCCGCTGCGGCAGGCCGTGGCGGCGCTGGGCACGGCCGAGGCGGCGCTGGTGGCGGCGCTGGCGCGGCGCGTGCTGGCGGCGGGCGGCGAGCTGGTCACCAAGCAGCACTCGCTGGCCGACGCCGGCTACACGCGCCTGGCGCTGGCCAAGGCCGCCTACGACCGCCTCTTCACGTGGATCGTGCAGCAGGTAACGTCCCCACCTCGGCCGGTTTGTGAAAAACCCTCCGTAGTAATCTAATTTCGGTTTGACTGCGTTCAGGGGTCAGCAAGTGCATAGCCGGGCAGGGGGATTGTGGTCGCAGCACTAGTGGGACCGGGGGGTGTCACGCGGTGCTGCGACGACAATCCTCTTCTGATGAGGCCGTCAAGCTGAGTGCCACCATTGTCAACATGGTACGTGTATGTAATGGTGACCCTCTTTCCAGAGACTTTACCTTCAGCTTACCATCAGGCGAGGTGAAGTCAAATTGACGTGTCCTAAATATTAAAAAAAAACCAGCGCAAGGAATAGTGATTCCAATTTTGAACACCAGCTTTGTAGGAACCAAAGGCACTTGCTTAATAGCAATTCAGTTCAACATGATTGTCGGAAGTTTACGCGAATGTCACACATTAAAATAAAACTATTTTTAACGGATTCTATCGCGATTTATTTCATGTTATTTTATATTTTACATTGATCCCGACGTTTCGGTTGCTTATCAGCAGCCATGGTCACGGGAAGACTCAAATTAACATCAAAGTAATCGCAATAGAATCTGTTAAAAATGGTTTTAGTTCAATTCAGCGGCGCTGAGTGAGAGAGATTTAGCTGTAGACCGTTTCGCGAAAGCTCTGTACATCTCCCTCGGCTCCACTACCTAAAACTGGATTGTTAGAAGTGCATCCTGATTATCCCGTTGTTATAAATGATTCTTGTAAAAAAATATCCAACTAGCTTCCCACGGGAAAAGTTCGTTAAAAAATCCTACAACTCAATTGCAGCATCACCTTTTTTTTTTTTTTTTTTATCGTGCGGATATCCCTTCGGATACCCCCCCGCGTGCCAGCGGGGGCGGTAATTGCAGCATCACCTACTGTGTACTGTGCCTAGAACAAATGCAAATGCAAGCAATAACTTCACAATCTAATGATTGGTCCAAATATGTGACATTCGATCGAAGTTGTAAAACAAAATATTAAAGATACCTGAACCATAGCTATCGTTTTAACCCCCAACGCAAAAAGAATGGTGTTATAAGTTTGACGTGTCTGTCTGTCTGTTGCTCCGTAGCTCGCGAACGGATGAAGCTATTCAATTTAGATTTTTTTGTATGAAAGGTGAGTTACGGGCGAGTGTTTTGAGACATGTTTGATGAAAATCGGTTGAGTCGTTTCAAAGCTGTGGGGGTGAAAGTGGGGAAGAATAACCAAATGTTTGCAAATACATGTATAATCGAGTGGAGTCACAAATGAAAGCGCATCACGTGCACATTACAAAATAATATGTTCAATGAAAATCGGTTGAGCCCTGAAAAAACTCTGGTGGTAAAAGTGGGGAAAATACCCAATATCTGCAAATATATGTGTCGGGGGGATTTTTAAATTTTTTAATTTATATATTATAGATAAACAGAGCCATCGACGCCCCATCGGGCACGTACAAGAGCACGCTGATCGGCGTGCTGGACATCTACGGCTTCGAGATCTTCGAGACCAACAGTTTCGAGCAGTTCTGCATCAACTATTGTAACGAGAAGCTACAGCAGCTGTTTATTGGTATGCTATATTAATTTAATGAATTTTAATAATTGTTGATTATCGCTCGCTTAGTAATGTGCCCGGTAGATGGCAATAGGCTCGCCCCTATTACATTGGGACCTAAACATAACTTTTTTTTTCTTTTTTTTTTCATTACAAAATTAAACAATACAGGTATAATAACAATACAGTAGCATTAATAAACCACTGAGGTTTGTGATGAATACTACAGTCTACACTAAAAATAAAGTAAATCTATCAATATACTGACATACAATTGTTAAGAAAACGTAGGTACGTATAGATAGATACAGTTATATATTACTGGAACTTGGCAAAAGCATTCCCCAGTAATTTATTATCACTTTCCATGTTCTGGAGAAAGTGGGACTTAAGTTTGACCTTAATATCACTTTAATAACAATTTGAATATAACTGGCGAATGGTGGGTGTGTGCATATACATCTCTGCCTACCTCTTCGGGGATACAGGCGTGAAGTTATGTTTATGTTATTAATTTTTCAAGCAATTAATATTCTAACGTTTCCTATAGATTTGAATCGGTAAAAGTGAATAGTGAACATCCAGGATGGGACCTGAACCCGCGACTAGTACCTTTTTTTTTTTCGAGCTGAAATTCCCTCGGATGCCTCCGACCGGCCAGCGGGGGCGATTATGTCGTGCTTGAACCGACTAACACCGCACGCCGTTTCGGGTCTACAGTCTAGAGAGGTAGAGTCAAGCAACAGTCATTTTGGCCGTTGCATGAATGGGCCGACTCGACCGGGGAAGCACCACCCTCTCACAGAATATCGACGCCAAGTAACAGTATTTGAACTGTTGCGTTCCGTTTGGTGAATGAGAGTGCCGGAGCCCAAACTCCTTTCCCATCCCCTCCCAAACTCCTGTCCCATCCCCTCCCAAACTCCTTTCCCGTCCCCTCCCAAACTCCTTTCCCATCCCCTTTCCTTTATAGGGTCGGCAGCGCGAGTGTGACGCCACTGGTGTTGCACACGTCCATAGGCCGCGGTAACCGCTTCCCATCAGGTGGGCCGTGTGCTTGTCTGCCACCTTAGTGGTATAAAAAAAAAAAATCTGTTAAATCATCATCCTCCTCCAAGCCTACTCCCAACTCAGTGGGGGTCGGCTTTTCAATTTTCAATTATTTCCGCAAAGCGACTGGCATGGTCACAACCCATTGGCGATATCGAAATTCTGTAGTAATATACTAACTTTGGCCCGTGGCTTCCCCGCGTGAAATTCTGTTCCCATGAGAACCTATTCCACGGATAAAAAGCCTATGTGTTATTCCAGACTATAATCTATCCCTGTACCAAATTTCAGCTAGATCTGTTCAGCCGTTTTTGCGTGAAAGAGTGATAAACTTCTATACTCACAACCTTTCGTACCTTTTTTTTTTTCGTGCGGAAATCCCCTCGGATACCCCCCCGCCGGCCAGCGGGGGCGGTTATGTCGGGCTTGAACCGACTAAAACCGCACGCCGTCTCGGGTCTGCAGACGCCGGGGTGTAAGGTTGCCCATAGAGCATATCCCTCGCACCCCGACAACCTTTCGTACCTTAGTACCTTTTTGGCAATACATTTTTTAGGTAAGAGTGATCCAGCCAAAGTCGAGCCAGCACTTGATCAAGCACTGGCTCGATTAAAAACGCTTACGTTTATATATTATGTTAGTGACAGCAATTTATTATTTATTTCAGAGCTTGTGCTAAAGCAAGAACAAGAGGAGTACGCGCGTGAAGGCATCACGTGGACGCCCATCAAGTACTTCAACAACCGCGTGATCTGCGAGCTGGTGGACGCGCCGCACCAGGGCATCATCGCCATCATGGACGAGGCCTGCCTCAACCCCACCAAGGTATTGCCTACTATATGATTTTGAGTAAAAGAGAATGAACTACCTTGTATGGGTTGCCGTAGGCGACTCTTACCCCACCGCCGGCGGCATCGCCCAACCAGCAGACGTGCTCGCACGCCATCTTGTGGGCCGCCGATAACGTACGTAACAGTTCCAACGGTCCACCCAATAAGTCGTGGTGTATTTTAGGTTATTTTAGTGGTTTGAGAGCCCCACGCGGCTTCACAGTGTAGCGCTGTATGCTGATGAGAGACTTATATTTTTTGCTGCCATGCCGGGTGGCCCTTGTCGTGTACTGTCCACCCGATCGAGGACGTTTTTAGGAAAGGCCAGGTAAAGAAACAACTGCCGAACATGTATGAAATCAATTATGAAAGTAGAAGAAAGAATCGCTGGGTAGGCAAAGGTGTCGTTTCTACCTACCCCAATGAGAAATTCTCACATTATTCCGAAAAATATACACTTCTAGTTACCCCTTCGGGGATATACAGGTGTAACTATGTATTACAGAAAATAATTCACTCTAAACTGGTTGTTTTTATATTGGCAGATATCCGACCAGCAGTTGTTGGAAGCCATGGACAAACGCCTGAACGGACACAAGCACTACACGTCGCGACAGCTCGCGCCCACAGACAAAAAACTTAAACATGGCGTCGATTTCAGAATTACGTAAGTTTGCTTATATCTGTATTGCCATCTGGCTAAACCCATATAAATAAGACCAAGGCTGAACTCACACGTGTCTATAGGCTAATTCGGGTTACACGTTGGCTGCCTATCCTCAAGAGATGGAAAAGAGTTTCTAAGCCATCGAAAGATAATTTTTATTCCAGCAACAATTGTGCACGTTTTATACTAACCGGCAGTGCATTCTACAAACGAACAATTTAAACAGTTGAGGACTTACGTTTAAAAATAACTTTGTTCACTTGTTGAAACAGTAACTATTGTTCAATATGTGAGCAAAGTTATTTTTTGTTGCGACTTATATTTTACTAGTTTAAATTACGAACTAGCGAAGTATTTTAGAATTGAATCATGAGCGTAGCGAGTGATTCTAACATAGACTACTAAGCATAGTGAGTGATTTAAAGGCTCGAGACATCTAAAAGATTAGCTCACGTATGAAACATATAACTTTTATTTAACAACGTTTATAGGTGAGGGAAACAAGACGATACTTATAAACAGTCCTTTTAAACCGCGGCGCGGACACACTGCACGCGGCCCGCTCCCTCACCTATTCCAAATATATTTAGGCAGCAAACATGCCGTTTTCGTGCTGGAGAGGTGAAAATAACTATTTTTGATGTATTAACTATTGATCCATTGAACCAGGCACTACGCGGGTGACGTGACGTACGCAAGCACGGGCTTCATGGACAAGAACAAAGACTCGCTGTGGCAGGACCTCAAGCGCCTGCTGCACTCCTCCAGCAACCAGTCCCTCTCGCAAATGTGGCCCGAGGGCGCCACCAACATACAGAAGGTATCTTAGTGCTACTCTCCCGCCATACCCTTTTTTTTCGTGCGCAAATCATCCCTTTTACCCCCCCCCCCCCCTCCTGCGGCGGTTATGTCGACTCACTATTCTGGTAGTTATAGTCACTTACACTTACTGCCCTTCGATTTCATCTATAGCTATACCATGTTAAAAACTCTACAGATTACGGAGTAAAAGTCAAGATTTTTCGAAGTCTGTCCGACTGAGGCACGAATGGGCCCTCGTCGCCAAGTATATTGTACAGTAAGCCTTAATATGCATATTTTAAAATAGTTCCTCGTCCCGCAGACGTCTAAGCGTCCGCTGTCGGCCGCCACGCTGTTCCGCAACTCCATGAGCGCGCTGGTCACAGGCCTGCAGAGCAAGGAGCCCTTCTACGTGCGCTGCGTCAAGCCCAATCCGCTGCAGACCCCCAACACGTGGGACGACCAGCTGGTGAGTCTCCGGCATGCGTCGCCTTGTTGCTGATACATCTCATATTAATCTAGTAGATAACCTCGAACAAAGTATATAAGGTGTCACCAAATTAGGTCTCTGAATTTGGTGAGATGACTTGGTATCGACAAAATATGTATTTGAAACAAAAAAAACGGGTAAAAAAAAAAAAAAAAAAAAAAAATTATTAAAAAAAAACACCACCAGCGACCAGCGTCACGTGACGCGACGAGCACACGTGACGCTGGTCGCGATTTAGGTATTCCCCACACATCCGCTTGAAGAATACTGCGAGAAGGACTGCACGCCTACCACTTTCTGCGGGTGCAAGAGCTCCTTACCACAGATTTTGATCCGCGGTTAAGATTTTGTAGGTGGTTAGTGGAAGATCCTACCAGAAAAATGTTGTGGACAGATGAGTCCACTTTTACAAGAGTAGGCTTGTTTAATATTCACAATGCACACTGGTGCTGTTTTTTTTTTATTTTATTTTTTTATTTTACCCGATATTTTTTTTTTTGGTTTCAACTACATATTTTGTCGATACCAAGTCATCTCACCAAATTCAGAGACCTAATTTGGTGACACCTTATAGAAAGTTCGAGAAGTTGTTCGAAATTTAATTAACTGGTAACACTTATTGCTTTTGGTTTGGCACGTTGACAAGTAGAGTGAGAGGGTTTTGTAGAGCGATTTCTTTATAGCCAAGTGCATGTCTACAGATTGATATATTTTAAGAGTGGTTAATACCGAACTCGGCAGATATTTTTTTAATACCGAATATTAAAATCAAGCCAAATAAAGTGTGTAGCTGTTTTCAGAAGCATTCCTTTATTATTTATTGTTATTATATTTATTTGTAGGTACGTCACCAAGTCGCATACCTCGGCCTAGTCGAGAACGTGCGAGTGCGTCGGGCCGGGTTCGCGTCCCGGCAGAGGTACGATAGGTTCCTCAAACGGTACAAGATGCTATCGCAGTACACGTGGCCCAATTTCCGCGGCAACTCAGATAAAGATGCCGTCATGGTGTTGCTGAGAGACCTTAATGTGACCGATGTACAGTTTGGGCATACGAAACTTTTTATCAGGTAAGTCTTATTTAATTTATTTATCAATTTTATTTATTTACCTGTATCACAAAAAAGTTATTCTTCGGAATAAAAATTATTCTATAATTTCTTACTGATCGAGATCAAAAGTGGTATGTTGGACATAAGAGCAATTTTTTTATGTCTCGTACCCTAACTCACTCATTTAGTAGTCTGTCTTAGAAGTTATTTGTTAAAAAAACAACTATGCTCAAACAATAGGTATGTGTTCAACAAGTGAGTAAAGTTGTTTTTGCTGCAATTGCCGACTTTAAGTCACGAGCATGGCGAGTGTTTTTTTTTAACAGATTAAAAGTTTTATATTTAACACGTGAATAAATCCCTCACTGTTCACTCACACTCAGTAGTCTATGTTAGAAAATATTGGCTACGCTCGTGATTCAATTGTAGACCACTTCACTAGTTCATGAATTAAAGTCGGAACACAGCAGAAAATAACTTTGCTCGCTTGTTGAACAAATAACTATTGTTCAATAAATGGGCAAAGTTATTTCCGGCGGTGTTCCGACCTTCCTGCACGGAGTATCTTGATTTGACGTCTGCCTTCCAGGAGTGCCCGCACGCTGCACAGCCTGGAGGCGGCGCGTGCGGAGCTCATCCCGTCCATCGTGGTACTGCTGCAGAAGCTGTGGCGCGGCACGCTGGCGCGCATGCGCTACCGCAAGATGAAGGCCGCGTTGGTCATATACAACGCCTGGAAGTGAGTATCTTAGCCATTTGTTCACAATATATGCGATGCGCAGGAGTGCCTAGAGGTTTCACACATGGAAAATTTCGAGAATGGGCGCAAGGAACGGATTTTTCTTAACATGCCGTTTTTTTTCAGGTAAGTCATATCGCAACCTAAGTTAAGGAAGTTCGTTTTAATAATTGAAGTGTACAAATATCAATCGCATCAAGCGATCGTATAAGCAATTCATTACACCTAATGTAGGTTAGTCGGTGTAAGATGTCAATGTTACAAAATCTGTCTTTCAACTTTTGATTTTCGAATATTTTGAACACAGTGCATGTTTTCGAAGTAACCCTGTGTCCTCCCCAGGCGCTACCAGTACCGGCGCTACATCAGCGCGCTGCAGGCGGAGCTGAGGCGGGGCCGCGGCACCATCGCGCGCTGGCCCCCCGCCCCGCGCCGCGTGCAGGCGGCGCTGCTGCAGGCCGCGTACCGGCGCTGGCGCGCGCACCTGACGCTGAAGCCCATCCCGCGCGCGCAGTGGCCGCAGCTCAAGATGAAGATCTGCGCCGCCAGCGCGCTGCGCCGGCGCCGCGCCGCCTGGGGGCAGGAGCGCCAGTGGGCGGGCGACTACCTGGCCGAGCGCACGTACAGCGACAAGGCCGGTGAGCGCTCCGATACTCGCCACAGATCACGTGCCCCTTAGTCCTCCGTTATAATACTCATCATCTTCACAGCGTGCGTCCCGATTGCATACTTGGGAACGGCTGCCGTCTGACCCCTCAACCCCGAATGAAAGCCTGTAGCAGAGCCTGAAGTTTTCTTTTTTTTTAAGTAGTTTATACCACCATCACTCGTATCAATTCTCTCGCAATCAACGGTCGAACACTAATATTATTTAATTTTTAAATACATGAGTTGAGCGTCTATACTAACAATGTAAAAGCCGGCTGCAATCTGACAAAATGGTTCTTTTTTCAGCGAACTACCAATCCCAAATCGCGTCACTCCAAAAGTCGCAACAGATCGGCCGGCCGCTGTTTTCGTGTAAGATCCACAAGTTCAACAGGTTCAACAAGTTGGCTGAGAGATGTCTCCTCGTCACAGAATCCTTCATATACAAGCTGGACGCGAATAACTTCAAGCCACTTAAAAAACCCACACCCATCACTGAGGTAAGTTGGTATAATTGATATTAATATTTTTTGGACCTCCAGCACAGAAAAGGCTACTTTGGTACCTAAAACCTGAGTTTTTAGGTGTGACCTGAAACACTTTTCTCACTCGAGGTGAAAAGTTGTATGTTCTACACAAACACAAATTGTTTTCATGTCTTCATGTCTCGTGCGTTTAAATCACTTACTCTGGTCACTCGTTATGCTCGTTATTCAATTCTACCTTGTAGTCTATATTAGAATCACTACGATCGTGATTCAGTTCAAGAGTATGTCGCTAGTTCGTGATATAAAGTCGGGACTTGCAGCAAAAAACTAACTTTGCCCACTTATTCAACCAGGTATTTGTTCAACAAGTGAGCAAAGTTACTTAAAATATCCTTAAATGCATACCGCATGCTAATATTTTTTTAGATGGCCAGTTAATACTGGAGGTTTACATTTTTATAACATGTTGTGTTTCCAGGTTGGAGCTTTGAGGATAATGAGTTCTGATGCTCAATTGGTGGTGATCTGTATACCTTCGGCGAAGAACGACTTGGTAGTGGGATTGGCGGCGACTTTTGACTTGGTCGGGGAATTAGTCGGTGTGCTAGCTAATAGATATAACATGTAAGTTTATGTATTAACTTAATTATTTTTATTAGATTTTGTTGGTAGGTAGTATAAGGTTTTTACCTATTCTACATAAATGAATAAAATTGAAGTGTTTGTTTGTAATATTGAAAGAATAATAATTTTGAGTAAATGTATATAAATATATGAATGATATTTTTGTATATCTGGTTAATTTATTAATTTAAAAAAGGATTGTGTGGTTTTATGAAACCACTGTAAAATTGAAACTTTTTTTCACATTATAGACATTTAACTAAAATTTCTGGAATAATATTCGATTAAGGGTATAAAAATCGTTTTATCAATCTTAATTTGAACTCTGTGTCTTAGAGAGTACGACGTACATAATACTTAACAATTATTTAGATTATATACACATATAAAAAAATAGCGTGGAGCACTGGTACAAATGAGTAATAGTCTATACACTACACGGTCAGCTGCTGCGAACTATAGGCGCCGCCATATTGGCCTCGGCTGCTATGACGAGCGCCTTTCACTTTATCCCTACTCCGCGGCCGATCGTCACGCGACATGCAACACACACGAAAAAGTTTGAGACGATGTAATAAAAGTTTCACTTTAAAAAGTTTTTATAGAAGACCAAAGCAAAAATATTTTTTGCTAGTAAATTTGAGATTAGAAAATAGTGTAAAGCGTGCTCGATGATAATTGTTATAAGCGATTTTTGAAGTATTATTTTAAAGGATTTGGCGCGTTTGGTCCCTGGTCCCCAGGCTGACGGGGCAGGAGCTGCCCGTGGAGGTGGAGAGCGGCGCCACGACGCGCTGCACGCTGGGCGGCAAGGCGCGCGCGCTGCAGGCGTCCCCGCCCGCGCCCGCGCCCGCGCACGCCGCGCCGCCGCCCTTCACGCACGCGCACAACGTCATCACCTACCACCCCGCCTCCGCGCGCGCCTAGCGCCGCCCCGCCCCCCACCGCCCCCACCGCCCCCACCGCCCCCACCGCCGCACGCACCGTACTAAACTACCGAACACAGCCCTTTGTTCAGGTATACAATACTTATTTATGCCACTGTCAAGCAATTATACCTATTGTAACACGAGTGCTCATTTGTGCACAATAGATCAGCACGAGTATTACAATAGCTGTTTGCGGCAGTGGCATACAAAACTTTTTCTACGACCATGAAATAAATAAATAGAAAAAACCGTCAATGTTGAACTTTTAAAACAATTTTATTTTTATGTGCAGATGAAAGTTTACAATGGCGCGAAAATAGCGCGGCGCGCGCAATGTTGTTTTGTTGTTATAATCCCACAAGTGAAAGGCAAAGGCAATTCATCCATACAGCCTAATTACGTGCGATGTTTAGTCGTGACGCAAATACGCGCGCTTTTTGGCATAATCATATGTTGATTTTTGATGCCATAAAAAAATATTTAAAAAGTTTCATTGTAGTACGGTTTACCCGTGTGGAAATGGTCATTGTAACAGGACTTGGCAGGAATGAGTACTATTGAGATATGTCTTGTCGTTATGTAAGCAAATTACCAAATGGTCGTAGAAAAAGTGTTAACCCAAACAATATTGTTCGTCTTATTTAACTGAAATCTATTTAGCGTGAAACAAAAAGAGATGATTATATGTCGCGGTGTCCATGTGTCATGATAGTAGGTATTGTTTGACGGTTACGCCGTATCGTCATAGTGCGGTGATTAGAACAGATAATATTGTAGACATAATTTTTATTACTTACAACGATATATCGTTTCTGCACATCTATAACAAACGAGAAGTAATCTATTATTTAACCGTTACGTTACGATATATTCAAAAATTTTGTAGTCTTACGTCTTTAAAAAATCACTAAACAATATTTAGTTATTTGAAGTTGAATGCTTAAAAAAATTTGTAAGTAAAATAATCATATATAAAGTGACAAAAGTCATTAAAAACCATTCTTGAAAGTAATTCCAATACCATTTATCATTATGTAGTTCTTAAAGATTTCGGTAGATGGCTTTTAAGTATCCAAGACGAGTTCGATTGTAAATAAAAACCCCGTCCTAGATGTGACCTTTTTCAGATATAAATGCTTCAAAAATAATTAATATTTAGTTGCCAAATGTAATTAGTGAGACCTTAAAACGTAATATTTGTGATTAAAATAGATAATTTTTACATTTTTACGTAACTCTAAAACTTTGTAGTCGCGTGTCGATACTGTTGAAAGAAGGGTGTTATAGTCTTTAAAATTAATCCGTGATGTTGTATATATTATTACGCTTCTGTGGACAATCTATACATAAGATTATTTATTGAAAGTATTTGTGTAAAACAATTAATAATTTAACTGTAAGTACCTTATTAACTTATTGGGAAGATGTTAACCCTATTTTTAGGTTTAAACACTTATTTCTAATATTAATATAATGACGACACTTAAACTTAGTTAAAATATCGTCGTATTTATTATATATGTAAAAAATATAATGATAATGAAATAGTCAATGTACTAGACAAGCTATCTCTTATATATAAAAATGAATTGCTTTTCGTTAGTCTCGCTAAAACTCGAGAACGCCTGGACCGATTTGGCTAATTTTGGTCTTGAATTATTTGTGGAGGTCCAGAGAAGGTTTAAAAGGTTTGTCATCGATTGAGGCAGTACGAAGTCTGCCGGGTCAGCTAGTTTAGAATAAAAATTATATCAAATTTCCTGTTTGAGGCGTGAATGAATTCTGAATTTCGAATTTGGAACAGAATGCAGAAACTAGATGAGTTTTTGAATTTTGACACCTATCTGTATATGTATAGCGTGCCTTTTTGTAATGTCGTAAGATGCAGAAACTAGATGAGTTTTTTAATTTTGACACCTATCTGTATACATATAGCGTGCCTTTTTGTAATATCGTGAGGCTAGAATGAATTTTTAATTTGGAACAAGATGCAGAAACTTTATGAGTTTTCGAATTTTGACACCTATCCGTATACATATAGCGTACATTTTTGTAATATCAATCTGTATTACAGCGACAAAATTGGCGCTTTTGTGCTGGTCAAATAGCCAATACCGATTTTTTTTTTCGTACAACCAGTTTAGTAGTATACTTACAAGTCATTAAAAATAGTGTGGATAGAATATTGGATGCATTAGTTTGAAAACAAAATATGAATTATAAGCCCGCGTTTACACCGATGTATAATTTTTGTTGTGTACAAAACTTGCATTGTACTTGTGTTTAATATAAACGAGGGATAAAAGATAGTCTAAGAAAACAGGCGCACAATATTTGATGTACTGATTTCGATCTGGGGTGCAAATTATTAATATGTATTGTTTTAACGAGCTACTGATGTAAGCCACGAATCCTGATGGCAAGTGGCAATAACGTTTACAACATCATGTGGCAATAAAATACGAGAAGACATTGAAAAGGGAAGAGAGGTAAGTCGATATAGTGACCGGCAAACATCATGACAATGTTTTCTAGCCGCGCAGAACACGTTTTTAGATCTTTTTGGTGGCAGTGCGGGGCGCGACTGCGGAGGCGCACCAATCAACCAATCATAGATTATATTAAACCAAAACCAAGGCATCGCGTCACTGGTTGATCATTCTTTTTTATGGTTTTAGGGTTGGTCTTTATTTTTGCTCGGCATTACGCATGGCAAACTTTCCGCCACAACACTTTTGTTCAAGATGTTTGCCGGTATTTGAAAGGGTTGGTATACACAGCTAAAGAGTTACATGCACTACAAATAAACATTTAAACATGCACAGCTATTTCTTTGGCTGTGTTACCCCGGTCAAGTTGGTCTATTTGGTCTATTTGTGCTGGCATAACCATAGCTATAAAATCCGCAACTTTTGGTATTTTACTGCTTCTAAAATACCAAGAAGGTGTCTTTCTTTGCTCCTTACGAGTGGCTCATTTTGTCTTTCGCCTCGATAAGAAGGATATACAAATTTACTGCCATATACTTGATAGGCTTGACCTCTATCTCACCTGGTGGAAGTTATTTGGTCTACGATGAAACACGCTTGCCTAGAAGGAACCTATTCATTCTAGACTTGAAGATTCCTAGGGTATAGCTTTCCGCAAACACAGACTCAGGGAGTTCCACTCCTTACCTGGACGCATACATAATGAGTTGCCAAAACATTTCGTGCGTATGAGTGGAATATCCACCATGTAGCGGTGGCGTGTCGCTGTTCGTCTGGTAAAGGAGAAGTTGTAGAAATAATACGAAATATAAAAGATTAAGGCAGAATTTCACCGTTAAACTGAGCTATCACGTTTAAGAGGGGATTTCACTTTCAATGAGCAGACCACAAGAATCTAGTTTGGTTTAAAGGATTTTCACTGGTGGGATCCAGCCTTACCGAATGTAATTAACTGGTGGTAACGTAGTTTCGTTCACCTCGATCACGGTTCTTTTTACTAGTGAAATCCACTCCAAATATCAAATATTTAAAGCAAATGAGTTGTATGTAATTATTGTGTTACGACTAATACTGTTGTCGTTATGTTAAGTATTATATTATATTATGTGCCTTAATTATTATTATTTTTGGATCCGTTTAATAATTGTATAATTAAGACATGAAGACATCACATTATGTTTTACAGTTGTAAATATTTTTAACTAATTTGTAGTAACGCATTTTAATGGAGTAAGGGTCGTACTACGCCCCAGTTAGGGCACGGCAAAAGTATATTATATATTAAATTATTGCTAATAAGCTTGTAGACATCGAAACTAAGTACGGGAGGGGCCTGAAGAGTCTCAGCCCTGATTATGTACATTGAAAAAGAAATAATAATTATAATTAAAAAATAAAATGTGCAAATTTTAAAGTAGCGTTTATTGTTTGGCTAATAAAACGCACAAAATATGAGATTAATATTCAATTCGGCTATGTAATTAATTAATTCTACACTATCGATAACTCGGACTCTGTGTGAGCCTTTAAAATTAAATTCGCATGAAGTTTACACGGTAAATGTTTCAAGATTTATTTGTATGAATTACAAGAATTAATAGTACGAAGCATTACAGGGAAAATAAAAATGTTCTAGAACAATTGAAATAAAATTATTTTCAACGGATTTCATTTATTATGCGATTTATTTTGTGTTTATTATTTTATTATTTCCCGACGTTTCAGTTAAACTTTCAACAGTGTAAATAAAAAATCGTCGGTAGCTTAGTGGTTAAGGAGTCGGCCTCAAGATCAATTGGTCGCGGGTTCGAGCCAGGATACGAACCCGGGACCTCTCGGTCGTAAGGCGTGCACTGCCGACGTGAACCCACTTCTAACATAAGCAAGTGAGCTTAGTTGCAGGGGTTAAGTTAGGTAATAGTAATAATGTCGGTTCTGTAAAAAATAAAATAAAATAAATCGCAATATTATCCGTTAAATTAGTTTCATTGCAATGAGCGTCAACTTTCGATGGTTCTCAATCGAATTCTCCACGTTTTTATTTAAAGTAATGTTGATTTTGGGGGTGAATTAATTATTTTTATATTCGTTTATTTATTGGTTGTGTTAACGACTTAAAACATGAAAAATGTATTAGATTAAGGATGTATACGCATTGTAAACATTTGCTGGTGGGAAACGAAGAACTAATGTATGGAAAAGTCATAAGAAACGACCATTATATAAGATTTGTAGGCCGTCTAATAAGACTGTGTCTTATTAGGTTGGCCAAAAAGTCCGTTTGCGTGCAATTTCTGTGTATAAGTATAAAACATTACACAGATATACGCGAAGAATATAAAATCAAGAGCAAGTGCCCTTAGTATCGCCAAACTCTCACGTATTATGACTATTCACGGCACACACAACTTTTACGTAATTGGTTAAAAAAAAATCAACAGAGAAGAAGCCTAAAAGTTATCCTAGTCAGTTACTAACTAATCGCATTGCGAATTGTGTTAAACAAGCTCATAGTTTCGGGGCACTTTCTCTTGATTTTATACGTCATTTGATACTATTCATAATCGAGATTGCGTCAAGAAACTTTTGAAAACAGAAACATGTTACATACGTATGGAGTGGCTATATTGGTCGAATACGGAGGATGAGTTAACACATCCCAACCTTACTGCAATTGCTTTTGATTGGTTGAAAAAGACGAGAATGGTATACCACTGTCATTTTATCTCACATTTAAGAATTGAAGTCTGCTCTCATATATTTTATTATAAAAAATGGAATGAAACGAATCCCGCCAAATATTGTTGTTTTGTATTTTTTTTAACAACACGGAAAATCACAATTCACGGTAATTGCCACTCTCCTACTAGAAATTACACAAATTTTAGAAAATGAAACATTGAATGATGAATCTTTTCCCGTGTTGGCGCCAAAAATCTCAATATTATTGCCATAGATTACATATTATGTACCTTTTATAGAAAAAATATAAGCTATATAATTTAGCTTATATTTTGTTTATAAAATGTAGCGTAAATTTAAATAGTAGTAAATCCGCACGGACTTTTTGGGCAATCTATTAAAAATAATGTACTTTGTCTTCACCTTACTAATAATGTGATGTATTATAGAAACGCAGTGTAATTATATTATTTATTAATTTAGTTCAGTATTAAAATAGTTTATGGCTAAATATTATTTCGGGTGATTTGTAACAGAATGTATTAATTTTTCTTAAATTAATAAAAGACAGCAGTGACGAAAGGTCATTTTTTAAATTAATTACGAAAGAATTTCTTTGACTAGATTGAGTCGAGGAAATAAGAATGGAGTATGAAATATGTAAAAAGTGTAAACAAAACATCAAACGATATTAACTTTTATTACCTTCAGTCGTGGCTCAATTTTGTATAGCTGAAATATTTTTTTACGCTCTAACGAAGTTGGTTGTTCACTAACATGCTATTGGTTGTTATTTTTGGTTGTGTTCTAAAAAAGCTGTATTCTGTAACTAGTCACCTGAAATTATCAAGTTTAACAATTAACAACGAGTTATTCTAGTTTTCGGTACCTGTATATAGATGTTATTATTTGTAACGAGTGATGAACGTGCCTTGTCGTGGTGCCATTGATACGAATGTGTTAAATAAAACAATTTTACATATATATTATATTTTATTTTGTGCATAAGAAACTTATCCATTTCAGGAACTAAAGGAAAGCGAGATTGAATGGGCTGATATTAAAACAAGTTCAAGAATCGTATAATAAGAGTAAAATTATTTTATAAGCGGTATTAGTTTGAAATAATAATTATCGCCATCTTAGCTTTGGTTCCCGGTTGCTTACGAGGCTCAGAACCCAGAGTCCGTTTACTCTTTCTCCTCTTTTTGACTTATACAGCTTTGATGGGAGCGATTGCCGTCTGACTTATCAATCCCTAGAGGAAAGCCTGCGCCAGAGCCTCGACATCAATCAGCAATTGTAACTGCTTGCTAGTGAGGTTGACTTGGGACCCCAAAAAACGCCTTTTAATTGTATTGTACTTATGAAGCGACGCTCTTATACGTGGCTAAGCCGTTTGGACTTTCGACTGTACTTCTCGGGAACCACAATACCGATCTTGACCAAATTTGCCATTTTTTTTATACCGCTCAGGTGGCAGACAAGCTCACGGCCCACCTGATGGGAAGCGATTACCAGGGCCTATGGACGTGTGCAACACCAGGGGCGTCACACTCGCGCTGCCGACCCTGTAAAAACCTTCTAATGCCCTTCTTGAAGAACCCCATATTGTAGTCGCTTGGGAAAACCGCAGCAGGGAGATCATTCCACAGCCTGAGGGTGCGCGGAATAAAGTGCCTTTCATATCTAACTGTACGCACTGTTTCCGGTCGCAACGTGTGAGGATGAATTCCCTGTCTGTGGCGAGCGGTGCGATTATAGAATGTGGCCGTGGGCATCATATCATATAATTCTTCTGAACACACCCCGTTATAAAGGCGGTAGAAAACGCACAGGGAGGCGAAATCTCCTAAGGTTAAGCGGTTCTACACTGCCTGTAGGTATGGGATGGTCGACGATCCTCAGCGCCCGTCTTTGCACCGAGTCGAACGGGTCAAGTTGGTATCTAGGTGCTCCGGCAAAAAGGTGACAGCAGTACTCTATCTGGGGCCGGACTTGCGACTTATAAAGAAGAAGTCTTTGCTCCGCAGTGAAGTACTGCTTCGCCCTGTTGAGCACTCCAAGTTTCTTAGATGCCAACTTGACCTTGTCTTCTAGGTGACTACGGTACTGGACCTCGCTGGAGATGTCGACACCGAAGATCCCGATACTTTTAGAGAGTGGTGTGTCCAGGAATTGTGGCGCTACAATAAATGAGGTTTTCTTAGCGGTGAATGCACATACTTGTGTCTTAGTGGGGTTGAATTGGACCAGGTTTAGTCCACCCCATTCGGACACTCTTGTGAGAGTAGTCTCGATTTCAGACACAAGTTGTTCCCGACTTTCTTCCACTGCGGACCGAGGGATGTTAACTCGGCCCGTGTAAAATGCGTCCTCGGTATTGTCGTCCGCATAGCAATGAATGGAGTCATCAGACAGCATGTCATTGACATGCAGGAGGAACAGGCTCGAAGACAGCACGGAGCCTTGTGGAACACCAGCGTTTATGTCCATGTGGTCCGAGCAGCTGCCGTCAAGGACGGCTTGGATGCTTCTATTAGACAAAAAGCTGGCGATCCATTCGCAAATTCCCTCGGGCATTCCATAAGACGGCAACTTCGAAAGAAGACCTCTGTACCAGACCCGATCGAAGGCATTCGCTATATCGAGGCTGACCGCTAGTGCCTCACCTTGACTCTCGATGGCTTGCGCCCAGCGGTGTGTGAGATACACAAGAAGGTCACCGGTAGAGCGACTGTGGCGGAAGCCGTACTGTCGGTCGCTCAATAGATCGTTTCCTTCAAGGTATCTCAGGAGCTGTATGTTAATGACACACTCCATTACCTTCGAGAGAAGGGAGGCGATAGCGATAGGCCTGTAATTGGACGGGTCTGTTCTATCACCTTTCTTGGGCACAGGATGCACGAATGCAGTCTTCCACGAAGCTGGGACTTGTCTCGTGGAGTAAGAGAGCGCAAAAAGCTGTGTAAGAACAGGGCACATCTCTGGAGCACACGGCTTAAGCACCATCGACGATATGCCGTCAGGCCCACTCGACTTGCGAACATCTAGGGACTTCAAATCCCGCCGGACCACCCGTTGTGTGATTTTGATTTCTGGCATAGAAACACCACACCAGGGGATAGTAGGTGGCTCGGCATTCCCATCATTCATGGTCGAGTTTGACGCAAAGAGGTCACCAAAAGACAGGCTTTCTCCCTTGCGCCATGGGCCAGATTGCCGTCGGGTTTTTGCAGCGCGCAGCGGCGGCAGACAAGACCGACAAAAATTTCCCTCGGCAGCTTTGGCAAGCGACCAGATGGGTACCGCGCCAGCCGTTCACCAATTCTGCCGATGAATTCAAACTTAGCCCTGGCCGTTGCTCTTTTACTGGATCTCGAGGCGGCATTTAATTTCCGCTTCACCTCAGTGATATTAGGATCCTTGTTAGCAAGAGCCGTGGTCCAAGCCTTATAAGCAGATTGCTTGGGAAGTCTTGCTTCTCTGCAAGGCCGATTAAACCACGGGCGCTTACTTGTCCTGTTGCAATCCAGCGGTTGGGAATGTAGCATTCCATCCCCGCTAGAATCGCCTCAGTAACTGCTGTTGCACAGGAGCTGGGATCTTCAGAAGTGAAGCAGAGCCGCCTCCACGGGTACGAAGCGAAGAATTCTCGCAATCCATCCCAGTCTGCCGACTCATAGTGCCAAACGTGCCGCCATTCGGATGGCCGAGGTGGTTGTGGCCGTGCTAGAGGTACTTGCGCCCGGACGAGGCAATGGTCTGACTTGCCAAGTGGTGCTTCCACAGTTATGGAGTATTCATCCGGGCGCGTAGTCAGCAGAAGGTCCAGTAGAGAGCTTCTATGGGTCTCGATATCTGGTATTCTAGTGATAGAATGAACCACTTGCGAGAACCCATAGGTCAGGGCAAATTTGTGAGCAGCCCTTCCCGCAAAATCAGTGCTCGAGGACCCCAGCCACTCAATGAGATGAGCGTTGAAGTCCCCCAAGAACACTAAGTCTGCGGTGGGCACTGCTCAATAGCCTTGTCTGCCGACCGCTGCAGGTACTCAAACAGTTGAGTCGTTCCCAAGTCACCGCTATGAGACCTGTAAAGGCACGCATAGATACGGGTGTGACCCCCGTGATCTATACGTACCCACAAAATAGACAGGTCCCTGTCTTCAAGGCCATTAAGACGGCGGCAACAAATATCATCCCGGACGTACAAGCATACCCCGGCACGCCTCAAAAAATTGTGCTCGAGTTTGTACCCAGGGTACATTAGGCAGGCTGTATCGGCAGGGGATTATATTTGTGTCTCCGTTAGGAAAAACAAGGTCGGCTGAGCGGGTTCAAGGTGTTGGTCGACCGCGTTGAGGTTGGTATGCAATCCCCTGATGTTGCAAAAGTCCACTTGTAATGTGGACGAGGATGCCGCTGTCGAAATATTTTTCCTTTTACTTTTCGCCAGTTTGAGAAGGGTCGGTGGGGGAGAAGGTTAAGAGAGATTCTGTGCTGACAGTGCAGGAGACAAAGACACCGATGAGTTAGGGTTGTGTGACTGGCTGGCGAGGCGGGCGGAAGGGCCCCCGGTCCCCTCCCGAATACTGTAGCCGGGTCCACTCCGGTCTCCTCCTCCGGCACGACCGCAGTATCAGGCACTTTTCACAGGCAGCTGGTTTAGCCTCCTGGGGCGGAGATTATGTAGTCCCCAGGTTCGGGAACCGTTCAAGTCTGCGGGCGGCCAGCGGATAGCCGTTTCACCGGGTCTCTGACCGCCACGCCAGCATTTCACGCCCGATGTCGCAGCCGGTGCCCGGAGTCGGTGACGATTACTAAAACCTCTGGTCTCCCCGCTGACAGCACAAAACCCCTCCAGTGAGCTCTGGCTACCCTTCTTACCGCCGGGAACACAACACAAGGGTTATTATGGCCGCGGTCTTCTGTAGGGCGGAGGTACTACCCCAGTCGGACTGCTCAATTAGGATGGGAGATACCGTCGTGTCCTACCTCCTCTAAAATGCCATGGTGATAGTGTGGACACCGAGATGGTTCATGTCCGTTGTACCATTGACGAATAATCACCGAAAAACAGTTTCTCGAGCGCGCGGCCTTAGCTAAACGCGCGACCGTAGTAAGATGTCTTATTTCCAAGTAAGAGTCCTGCTCGCTCAGCTCAATTTATTTCAGTCGCACCCTGCACTGAATTCCTAGTATTGTGTTATCCAACCGTTAGGACCCTGGACACACGCCATGTAGCCAGCAATAGGCTCGTCCACTAAGTTTACCTGCATAAAAATAAAAGTTGGCCTAAAACTTTCATTGACTTGTCACTGACTGCCTATGACCTATGAATATGTGTCGCCCACGCCGAAGCCCCTAATACCTTTTTTTTTTTTTTTATCGTGCGGAAATCCCTTCGGATACCCCCCCGCCGGCCAGCGGGGGCGGTTATGTCGGGCTTGCACCGACTAAAACCGCACGCCGTCTCGGGTCTTCAGACGACGGGGTGTAAGGTTACCCATAGAGCCCGGCTGACCCTGGGCCATCTCACCACTAACAGCATCGCTCATCCTGTCTCCTCTGAAAGCAGAGGAGTACGGAGAGCGATGTGTTCCCGCCACGTTGGGTATTGGCCGACGATCAATGCCAACCCTATGAAGGGGTGAAGGGGAAGCCATTGACCGCCGCCCAGGGTGTACCGGCCGCTCCGATTCCGTTCCCCCCGGACTGCAGCGGGATCGGAATTGGAGCGACACTCGAGGAGGTTCCCCAAGCCCCTAATACCTAATTGAAAACTTAGTAATGGTACCACGGTGAACCAATCACCTAGGTAAATGTAATTGCCGATAGTTCAAGCGAATATTAAACGAATTCATTTACATTAGACTACAAGTAAAATTTATTGAAATATTATTGAAACAGTCGCATAATACTTAGTATACTTACATAGTAAGGTGCCGGACAAACAGAACGGACGCGCGTCCTAGACGTGTCGTTGTAACACTCCGCGCACCTCTGCACAGGGTGAGCAGAGAGGTTAAAGGGTGCGCGGGGTATTAGAAAGACACGTTTAGGATGTGTGTCCATTGATTTGATCATGATGATTGAAAGAAACCAGTTGCAATCGTACTGTATTTTAAAGCTCTATTTGATCTATATAAAAATTAACACCTTTAAAATGGTAGTAGGTTAGTTTTTTAACGTAGGTACATAATTATTTTTCAGTTAGGTTTACCAGGACCATCTAAGGAGGATGCTATGCGATAAAATTGACGCCGCCGTCGCCGACCGTCCAGGCGGTTGCACTTGACTCTCAATTTCCTCTCTAAGAGAGAAAAATCACATGAAACAATATGTATAGGTGAAATAACATCTCATCTTTGTAGTCTGTAGGTAGGAACTTACCCAATAAAGGGCTGCAAATAATATTTTTGCCCGAAGCAAGTAGCCAGACCGGGCCCTGTGGTTTACCCAAGTTTTCCTCTTGTGTAACCCTATGAAATACTTGCAAACAGACATCGTCAGTCACGTGGACGCCCTTAGAAATATCTACCTAAGTACGCGGACATTGCTCCCTGGGCTGTGTGTTTGCTCCCGATTCCGAACTTTGAGATCACGTACTCACGTCTTGGATTATTTGTTGCTTAACTTTGTATTGCGCTATCGTCTGTTTTAAATAATAAATGTTGAAGGTTATATCAAGGTAAATATCTGTCCAATCCCGAATCTGTTCTACACCGAATAAGGAGTAAGCAGACTAGTCGGTCGCTAGTCTCCTCGGATATCGTTCTGATAATTTTTTGATGACTTTGTCTGTTTGTAGGCTTTCACCTTGCTGTCTTATAAGTATATCTTGAACTTGGAGTATAGCTTTTAGGTATCTATACAAGTTAAATTCTTAAATCTCCTGAGTGCCAGTCACGGTTGCATTCAATGCTTGTATTTAGGTGTATTTACTCCTTTCTATATTCCCGAAAAAACCTTTTTTTCGGGAATATTAGAAGGGATTTCCGCACGAAAAAAAAAAAGTACTTACCAATAAACACATTTATGAATCAAGGTTCTTATTTGTTTCCAAAATATCAGAATTACATTTTCTTAGTAGAATTATGCATGTTTATGAATTAAGCCGTATAGTCATGTTGTTTTACGATGTAAATTAATTACAAGTTATCATTTACGGGTATTCAATGCTTAGAACCCTCCCGACCCGCCAAGCCGCAGGTCGCTTAACGACCTCCGCCCTCCATGAGCGCAGGCCTGGGGGTGACAGGTGGAGCCGCCTGTCACCCTAGCAGAACCCGAACCCGAACCGGGGCAAGACGGGAACACCGTGGTTCCCAAACCCGAGGGGGCCTTCACAAAACCGGAGATGGCCCTGGATCAGCTGGGATGCGAGGGCTGGCACCCCGGCGTCTGAAGACCCGAGGCGGCATGCGGTTTTAGTCGGTTCAAGTCCGACATAACCTCCCTCGCTGGCCGGTGGGGGGGTATCTGAAGGGATTTCCGCACGAAAAAAAAGGGTATTCAATGCTTATTGGTGATCGATTGCTACCGAATAAGAATAAATAGTTAAAGAAAATTGAATGTGAAAGAAATGATCGAAAACGGTAAGGCAGGGCCAGCTTCAAGTGTTGATGAACACCGACGAAGTATACCTACGTCAAATATTATTAGTGTTTGCCAATTTTCTATACTAACAACACTGCCGGGACCATCTGGGCTTCAGCCTCTTCAGGTCCTTTCATTAATTTACGTCATTATCTACAGTATATCAAGATGGCGCCGTACTTGTATAGCATCTCAAATTTATTTTGATTATAATATCATTCTTTAGGCTTTCACGGCCGGCGTTGCATGTAGAATATACTGCTTCCGGGTTGTTTCTGGACCTGTACCACTGAAGATGTTGACTGCAGTGATCGACGAAACGTTTAGAACACAAGTTTCCTATGGACCACGAGCAAACAACCCAGAAGCAGTGTATTCTATATTATTTTGATTGTTTAAATTTTATCACTTTTCTTTTTTGGTACCAATTATTGTATGTAATAGAGTAACGTCGCAGGACAGGTTCAATGACAGTAAAGGAAGCTCGTGAAGTGTGTAAGGACAGAAGCAGATGCCGCACCGTACTGTTGTCTGTGCCTACCCCGGAAGCAAAAAGCGAGAGTATTATGTATGTATGTAAGTCGTAGTCTATTACCGTTAACGGGATACTATTTTATGGACTGTTAATAGGAAACAACCCTACCTAACCCTTAGTTTTGCTGTTGTGGTTTGTTACGCGATTTTCTTCGATAACTATTGATACACAGGCACTGGCTACTTATGTAGATATGTTACAGTGAGGGATTGTGGAAGATGAAAAGGTTAAGTACTTACCGGTGCGGTGATGAAATGTCTTCAACTTGACGGCCTCTGTGGCGTACTGGTGTTGCATTTGACTGCTACGACAGGGGGTGCGGGTTCGATTCCCGCTCAGTGCAAATATTTGTATGCATGAATGTGTCTATTTGCATTGGTCTGTGTGTTTCTATATGTAATATGTATGTATTGACAAAAAAAAGTATATAAGTATGCTTATCCGCATTTTGGAATCCATAATACAAGCTAGTTTAATTATGCTTACTTTGGGTCTAGAAAGCGTTGTTTTTTTTTTTTTTTTTTTTTACTAAAAATTTGAGTGCGTTTAACTGCATCTCACCTGATGGTAAGTGACGATGCAGTCGAGGATGGTACACGCAAACTCAAATAATGCCTATTCACTCTCGCCTTGAAGGTCCCCAAATTATAAGAATCGGGGAACACAGACGCAGGCAAAGAGTTCCACTCCTTCGCTGTCCGCATAATAAATGAGGAAGCGTTGCGCTTGGTGCGGATTGGTGGAATATCAACAACGAAGGGATGAAAACGTTGCCCGCGCCTAGTTGTCCGATGGTGAAATGGAGCTGGGGGAATGAGGTCATGCAGTTCTTGAGCACATTCTCCGAAATGAATCCGATAGAACACCGATATGCAGGCAACTTTGCGGCGATGTTCAAGGCTTTGGAGCTTGTTGCTAACTAGCTCGTCGTCGCCAATGAGTCTCCTGGCGCGTCGATCGATGGTGTCCAAAGTATCCAGCTGATAGCGGGCTGATCCATCCCATAGGTGTGAACAGTACTCCATACAAGATCGGACCTGTGCTTGATATAAAATAAGAAGCTGTCCAGGTGTGAAGTACCGTCTCACCTTAGAGAGGATGCCCAGCTTCATTGCAGCAACTTTAGCCTTGGATTCTATATGTCGACCGAAATTAAGAGCAGATGTTAGGTGAACGCCGAGGAGCTCAAGATGATCGGATATTGGTATGGATTCATTTCGGAGAGTCGGAGTCAGGGCGAAAGGACTCCTTTTCGCGGAAAAAAGACACGCCTGAGTTTTAGAGGCATTGAACCTAACGACGTTGGAGTTACCCCAGTCAGACACTGACTGAAGTGTCAGGTTCATGCGCTCTATCATGGCCTCTCTCAGAGATAGCGTCTCAGCGCCTGTAGCTCGTGAACTGGATAGGTATATTTCCACAACTGTGCTGTCGTCCGCATACCCAATGATACCGGGTTTCAGCAGATCATTAATATGCAGCAGAAATAGAGTTGCGGAAAGAACAGACCCCTGAGGTACCCCGGCATCAATAGCCAATAGGTCCGAGGAGCAGCCATCAACGACCACTCGAATAGACCGCTCCCTCAGGAAATCAGCTACCCAGTTACACAAACTCATAGGTAGCCCGTAGGATGGAAGCTTGCTAATAAGGCTAGCGTGCCAGACCCTATCGAAAGCCTTCGAGATGTCGAGAGACACAGCGAGAGCTTCGCCGTGTTTCTCGATGGCTTCCCCCCATACATGCGTGGCATACACTAGGAGATCCCCAGTGGATCGTCCTCGGCGGAACCCGTATTGTCGATCACTGAGGAGGTCATTGTCTTCTAGGTATGCCAGGATGCGGGTGTTGATTACACGTTCCATAGTCTTACAGATTATGGAGGTGATTGCTATGGGGCGGTAATTGGCGGGATCAGCACGACTACCTTTCTTGGGCACAGGCTGCACGTTAGCAAGCTTCCATGACTCAGGGACTAAACCTGTTCTAAGAGAGAGGCGGAACAGGCGTGTCAGAACAGGAGACAACTCAGGAGCGCAGTTCTTTAGCACTATAGCAGGTATACCGTCAGGTCCACTGGCTTTGTTCACGTCTAGATTACGAAGCGTTTTGAGTACCTCCTTTTGGCGGATACGAATAGCGGGCATTGTAGTACCGCAAGGAGGTAACTGGGGTGGTACATTGTTCGCTGTATCCAGACGCGAATTTTCGGCAAACATACAGGCAAGCAGGTTTGCCTTATCAGTTGCCGTGTGAGCCAGCGTTCCGTCGGGTTTGTGCAGTGGAGGCAGAGACGAGCGACAAAAGTTCGCCTCGACCGATTTTGCCAGGGACCAAAACGCCTTACTCCCAGAAGGGTAAGAGGCTAGTTTTGATCCAATTCGGCGTATATGATCAAGACGAGCCATGCGCAGCGTCTTTTTGAAGGACTTGGCGGCTTTGTTGAAGGCTTTCTTCTTATCCCGCGTGTCCGGAGCTTTACGATTCCGAGCTTCAGCCCAAGCTCGGTAAGCTGAATACTTAAGCGCCTCTGCGACTGAGCATTCAGCACCAAACCATGGGCGAGCTTTACTCTTGGATGGTAAGTCAGAAAAAGGAATAAAGTACTCCATCGCCTGACACACCACCCTTGAGATTTCTGTCGCGCAGCTCGACGGATCGCTCGAAGAAAAGCACGTTTGCCGCCAAGGATAAGATGCGAAAAAGTGGCGCATCTCATCCCAATCTGCTGACTTGTACCGCCAAACCCGTCTTGTGCCTTTAGGGCTGAGATCGGGAGGTGAACAAGACAGTACAGACTTCACCAAACTATGGTCAGACGTACCCAGTGGTGGGGATACGGACACATTATATCGGTCTGGTTCTGTTGTCAGCAGAAGGTCCAAACAATTCGGCGTATCGCCCTCACGGTCAGGTACACGCGTCGCCTGATCTACCAGCTGGGAAAGGTTAAGCGTCAAAGCAAGTCTGAGTGTTTCTCTCCCAGCATGGTCTGTCTTCTCGTACGGGAACAGCCACTCCTTATGGTGGGCGTTAAAGTCCCCGAGAAGGACCAGTTGTGCTGACGGGTACCTCAGTTGGGCCTCATCGGCGGCCTCACACAGATGTTCACATAACCTGGTTGTCTCCTGATTGCCGCTGTGTGAACGGTACACACAGGCGTAGACAATTTTGTCTACACCGGTGTCGACCAGCACCCAGAGTGTGGAGAAAGAGGAGTCTTCAAGGTTACGGAGACGCTTACAGCAGATGCCATCGCTGATATAGACACAGACGCCGGCTTGTGCCTTGAAGTTGTGCTCCATGGTATACCCCGGGTACTGCAGATAGGACACATCAGCCGGACGTCCGATTTTCGTCTCCGTAAGAAAGAGCAGCAGCGGCTTATCGGTCTCAAGGTGGTGGTGGACCGCATCGAGATTGGAGTGCAATCCTCTGATGTTCCCGAGGTGCACTTTAAGTGGGAGGAAGTGCCGCCGCTGTAAAACTCAATTTCTTTTTATGACTTTCATGTTGTTTGTGGGGAGTGAATAGACAGGAAGGCGGAAGTTGTACGAGGCGCTGACCAGGATCCAGTGGTGAACACAGAATCGCTGCACTGAAGGTAAGACTAGCCTGGAGACCGCGGGGACGCCCGAACCCCCCCGGAGATGGCCATCGGGTCCTCCCGTCCAATCGCCAATTGGCACGATGGAGCATTCCGGGATTTTTCGTAAGATGTGTGGGGCAGCCTTTCATAGGTGGCTAACCTACTAGTTGGGCCCCCTACTATCTACGGTCGGCCAGCGGTGCACCGTGCTTCGGATCCCGCTGCCCTCCAAGACTAGCCGCCAAGTGCAGCGACACTCTGACACCGAAATGGCATACTGATTCAGCGCTACTGTACAGACCCGCCTTCCACATGGCTTCCCAAGGCTCCATGCCGGAACACGTCCAAGGACGCTTGGCGGCAAGACTTAGCCTTGAGGGTGGTGACTAGCCACGGCCGAAGCCTACCACCAGACAAAGTGCTGCTCATTTAGCACTACCCAGGGGCCACGTGTAGGGTAACTAGAGTAATGAGGCCCAAAGGGCCTCGCCTACGGACGCGAGCAACATTAGCCCCCAAAAGTATAGAATATGTGTGTAAAATATGTTGTGTAGAATATCAAGAAAAAAAACTGGCTGGTTCTCACTCACTGCACAATATTATGATTTCTGGGACGTCCCTTTGATAATTGTTAAAGTCTAGACAGTTAATATGTACAGTGAATAAGTAAGGAGAGGGCCCAGAATCAGTCGGGTTGCGTGGGTAAATGCCTCATGGGCAACCTTACACCCCGGTGTTTGAAGACGTGACGGCGTGCGGTTTTAGTGGGTTCAAGCCGCGGTTTTAGTGGGTTCAAGCCCAACATAACCTCCCCCGCTGGCCGTCGAGGGGGGGGGGGTATCCGAGGGGATTTCCGCACGAACAAAAAGGGTGCTCCTTCGGACCGCATGAAAATAAATCACTATTCCACTCATACGCACGAAACGCTTCGGCGACACATTTATTATGCATACAGCTAAAGCTGGGTCCACATTTGTAGCACGTTGACGTATCAGGATCAGTCGTATCGTATCGAGTATTTATATCATAAATATGGACGCTCATTTTGTCCATATCGTATCATTAAGGCGTATGTCGTAAAAAACGCGTCCATACTTAGTAAATACTGTATCATGTTAGTGTATCGGCTTTAAATTTACAAATATGACGATTCATTGTTATGCTTGGGATCCCATAACACTTCTTTTCTTTTATAGGCGTCGATTAGTTTTTGAGCTGAGTGAGACGAAGTCGAGCGAAAGCTCCTCATACCAGACTTCAGGATTTTCTTTGTCACAGGTCTCCTCCTAAACTACTAATCCAATCAGAACCAAATTTGGCATGATTAAAGAGGTCAATCAGAGGAAGGTTTATGGGTATATTTTGAAAAAATTACTTGCTACCATAGAGTAATGATAACCGTTAAAAAAATTCCAGATGGAATTACATAATAACCGCTCGAGACACAGTGACCAAACTTTATTCGCTCAGAAAGCATGTCCAGAGTTGTGACTTTCAAAAAGAATTTTCAAAATCGGACTTGCCACGGAGGAATGATCACTGTTCAAAATTTTCAAAATCTGATTCCGCAATAGCGGTCACATCTATTGGACAAGTTTTAACGCCAAAATCAAATTACGATGTCTCACTCAGCTCAACATTGCAAGCAGCGATTCACCTTGCAGTCCTAGTATAACACTTTCGTTATCCCAGCTGATCTTCAATGTTTACTCCTCTATCACAACAAACCACGAAATGGCGGGTAAAACACGAGAAATAATCGCGTAATAAATGCATTCACGTCCAAACTTGTTCGATACGACGTGTAACCCCTTTGATCACCGCTGAAAAACCGACACAGGATGGTTCGCGGTGTATCACATATACAGTATCGTGATACAGTATCAAAATACGTCCAAACCACCGATCGTGATACGCGTTTAGTGCGTATCGGCCTGTATCAGATACGGCATGTATTGTTAACGGCTATCATCTTGTGTCCAAACTAGCGATCATGATACGCGTTGAGGCCACGCAACGGAGATACGATACACAGAAATGCTACAAATGTGGACTCAGCTTTTGGAGTGGAATTGCCTGCCTGATTCTGTGTTTCCGGAAAGCTATAACCTCGGAATTTTCAAGTCTCGAGTGAATAGGTTCCTTCTAGGCAAACGTGATCCACCGTAGACCACATCTTCACTTACGACCAGGTGAGATAGAGGTCAACAAAAAAAAAAACTCGTATGTTTAATTTACAAGTACGGCTATCACTAGGTCTGCAAGGCGAATCACTGCTTGCAATGTTGAGCTGAGTGAGACATCGTGATTTGGAAATCAGATTTTGAAAATTTTGAACAGTGATCATTCCTCCGTGGCAAGTCCGATTTTGAAAATTCTTTTTGAAAGTCGCAACTCTGGACATGCTTTCTGAGCGTGTAAAGTTTGGTCACAGTGACTCGAGCGGTTATTATGTAATTCCATCTGGAATTTTTTTAACGGTGATCATTCCTCTGTGGTAGAAATATTTTTTTCAAAATATATCCATAAACCTTCCTCTGATTGACCTCTTTAATCATGCCAAATTTGGTTCTGATTGGATTAGTAGTTTAGGAGGAGACCTGTGACAAAGAAAATCCTGAAGTCTGGTATGAGGAGCTTTCGCTCGACTTCGTCTCACTCAGCTCAATCAAGTATTGACATTCAACCTGTTTCAAATAAACACAAATTTAGGTCTGTGCCTACCTAAGGTAGAGTTTATTAGAAAACGATATTGTAAACAGGACACAGCATCGACCTTGATTTCTTTAATTTGTACCAATAATGAAATATTTGTGATTGCGTAATTTACCTATTTATAGACTTCAATCAAACATCAATTCACCACAAGAAGTATCGATTTCACCCACTTTTCAATTATATAAGACGGAAATTAAGCTGCAAATTGATATTGAACTATTTCTGTAGAGCTTGTTACTCGTAGCAGAAGCTACGTGCGTAGCTGCGTAGGCTGTAGGCCGGGATATAAAGTCGGGCAGACGGGAGAGATCTCGCCAGTCGAAAGTAACTCACCGCGACTTACACTGTTTGATTTCGACGGATAGGTGATTGAGGTACCGGATTCTCTTTTTTATTTTACCTTTGTTAAAAGATCGCATATTAATTTATCACCCTGTGACATCTATCTATGTGTACTATTATAAAATTGTAAATTAGTTGTGTTTTTACATTGGAGACATTTAAAAAAATACTTGGGTTATGTTAAATGAACGATTCTGAACACAAAAATATATTTTTGTGTATTGTCTGTTCGTTTGCGATGGACGCAAAAACCACTGAATGGATTTGAATGCGGGTTTTCACAGACTTAAAATCTGCCTTTTTCATTACTTACCTGAGAAAGACTTAAAGACGTGAACTAAGTTTGAGGCCCGTATTTTAGAACGATACTTAGTTATGAGTCTTGACTTGAAACTGGTTCTAAGAAATTGTATTCTAGAACGAAACTCGAGTAGAGACTTTATGAACGTAAATCACCTGAGTGTGCCTAAAATATCCACTCATGTTTCAATTTCATTTCATTTTATGCAGTCTTTATTTCATGTTGTTCTTTACATAACACATAAATATTAGGTCGTTACATATGAAATTGCCGTTTCTCTTTAAGAAATTGGAGGAAACCCAATTTTCAGAACTAACATTTTAGCATTTTTTTTAAGAATGACAAATACAAATTTTATGATTTTTTTTGTGTATGAATGAGACAATATTAAGCTAACAAACAGCAACTTTTATTACATTTTTGAAAAGTGACAGCTGTTAAGTATACGAAATTTATCATCAAAATGGATAGCATTTAGAAAGTACTGTTTTTGAGATCGAATTAATTTATCAAGCGGGCAATAAAAACAAAATTTAATACAGAGTTGTAAAATCTTGAAATCAACTTTCAAACAAAATATAAATAATGGAAATAGCTGTTCAATTACAGGAATAACGAACTCATGAAATTGTAAGAAAATTTCGGCAATTTCATAGGTGTTATATAGTATATAGTAGTACAAAAGTATTATTACGGTAACATAAAAGTGGGATCAGATCTGTACTTAGAACTAGTTTAAAGTCGAGAGTCATGACTGAATATCGATGGAATAAGATTTGATATAGAGGTATCACTTTTAGTCAAACATTCAGGATGTAATCTCTAGTGAAATTATGTAATCTTTTTTTATATTTAGGACACGTCAATTTGACTTCACCTCGCCTGATGGTAAGCTGAAGGTAAAGTCTCAGGAAAGAGGGTCACCATTACATACACGTACCATGTTAACAATGGTGGCACTCAGCTTGACGGCCTCATCAGAAGAGGATTGTCGCCGCAACACCGCGTGACACCCACCGGTCCCACTAGTGCTGCGACCACAATCCCCCTGCCTGGCTATGCACTTGCTGACCCCTGAACGCAATCAAACCGAAATTGGATTACTATGGAGGGTTTTTCGCAATCGTGCCAAATTTGTGTCATCAAATTTCTACCACCACAGCTGATGCTGGTTCATTGCACAGTAACCGTGATCTTTCTTTGTCAGGAGCTTGGAGATGTTTTCTCGGGGTGGGCTCTGCTTACTTATGGTGGCATGTGCAGGGGCCTATCAGACCTACGGAGAATATCATCGCGATTATATGGACATAGACGGAGAAACTAAATTTAATGTGAGTTACTGCACTACTTACTACTATTCCATAGGTACATATCTGACTGCAAAATTTCAACTTTTTTCTTAATCAAAGAAAAGATTCTATTTTCCCTGTCGTATATGTTTTGACAACAATTTCCGTGCTAGGGTAGGGTTTTTTTTTATTTTATTTTTTTTACGTGCGGAAATCCCTTCGGATACCCCCGGGTGGTTATGTCGTGTCTCGACTAAAACCGCACGGTGGCCTCCCCAAGTGTCCGTTGCCGGGCACCCCGGGTAAGCCCTCGAAAGGATAACCCCAGGGTAATAGTATGTATACTCGTTCATACCTACAGAGTGAATTTGAACAAATGTGATTCTTAAATCACGCCATGAACGAATGGTTTCGAATAGGTTTAGAAGGCTTCTTAAGGATTTTTTTACACGAGGGACAAATAACACCCATCTGTAGACCCGAGACGGCTTGCGGTTTTAGTCGGTTCAAGCCCGACATAACCGCCCCCGCTGGCACGCGGGGGGGTATCCGAAGGGATTTCCGCACGATAAAAAAAAAAAAAAAAAAAAAGTACCTTCGTATATTTCTTCAGTGTCATTGGATCATTGCTAACGTCAAATTATAATTATTATATGCCAATAAATCACTTAATGGCAGAGTCATACTCTTTTAACTTGAGTGGGCTGACTCAAGAGAAAGTAGAAGTACTTACCTACCTCCTTCTCATTGCAGGAGTTAGCGGTATGCAAAGGACATATTTAACTTTGTGGCACCACCTGAACCATAGCTTAACAAATTTCTTCGTTCTAAAATAGAACATTGAAACTTACAGTACTTACCGTATGTTTGTACACTTGCGTGAATAACTTAATTTGGCAGGATGACAACTACAGCGACTTAAACCGTGATCCATTCGCGACGGGTGTTCACGAGGATCCTGCCCAAGACCTGGCGCTGCTAAGGGTCATTAACGCGGTCCGGAAAAGGAGTAGTGATGAACTGGAACTACATAGGTAATAGGTTTGTGTTATTTATTCATTTATTTTTTATCATAATATTAGGTACACGTAAAAAACAAAGATGATTTTTTGAGACTTACATTTTTAGAGCCTAGGAGTAGAAACCTACGGTAGCTAAACATTTTTAGTTTAATTTTACATAGTAGGAATTTGATGACACAAATTTGTCACAAAATTCGGCCGGGTAGGTACCACCGGGCACGATTGCGAAAAACCCTCCATAGTAATCCAATTTCGGTTTGATTGCGTTCAGGGGTCAGCAAGTGCATAGCCGGGCAGGGGGATTGTGGTCGCAGCACTAGTGGGACCGGTGGGTGTCACGCGGTGCTGCGACGACAATCCTCTTCTGATGAGGCCGTCAAGCTGAGTGTCACCATTGTTAACATGATATGTGTATGTAATGGTGACCCTCTTTCCTGAGACTTTACCTTCAGCTTACCATCAGGCGAGGTGAAGTCAAATTGACGTGTCCTAAATATAAATAAAAAAACTTAACTATCTATAGAATTGTTAAAAATACTTATCCTCATAGCAATTGCCCAGTTTCTTATTATTATTTGATAATAATATTTATTTATTCAGAAAATGGTCCATTTTGTTAGTATACATAAAAAGTTATAACTAATGTTAGTAATGATTTATAATTGTATACTTCTACTTATCCCTAAACGCCGTATGTTTATGCAGACTCAACCAGACCAATATTCCCATATGGGTCTGTACCACCGGTCTCGAATGCTGTTGGGGCTGTCGCGCACCCTGCGCATGATAGAAGCGCATCTTATGCGCATGATGGTGTGAAACCCATGTACTGCCACCTCAGCGAACATGCCGGACGCACTACAGTAGCGCGGCAGCCCCATCAGCACCCTGAACGCATTGTTGTACTGTATGGTTTGTTAACTATTACGAGGGCGACTACCATCTGCCAGAGCCTTGACGATTCTTTAGAAGGTTGACCTGGGCCCGAAGGTGTTCGTAGGGGGCCCGAAGGTGTTCGCACTATATCCATGTCAAGTTTAAAATACAAAGCATAAAAGTCAACCTCAGCCAACGTCAAGCGTCCAGTGTTAATCTAAAAGGTAGCAAGATGGAGAGTCGCTTAACTAAAGCGAAACTAAAGGATCTCAAAATAAAACCAGTAACCCAGAAACCTAGTCGATGGAGAATCAGACGTAAGTAAATATTGTTACATTGACGATATCAGATTTTCAAGTAAAAACCTAAATAAAAGCCCGCGTTGGGCATTTTTGAGATGGTAAAAATTTCTTGACACTGTTACCTGTTACGGTTACCGTTACCGACACTCTTTCATAGATCGTATTTTTAAAGGGGTTCTTGAGTTTTTATCGACACCTTTGTAAATATTTGCTGACGATTAAAAAATACACACTTAATTGATATTGTCGGAAGTTTACACGAGTCACACATTGAAATAAAACTATTTTTAACGGATTCTATCGCGATTTATATGACGTTATTTTACATTTTACATTGAGCCCGACGTTTCGGTTGCTTTTCAGCAGCCATGGTCACGGGGAGACTATAAAATAACATCAAATAAATCGCGATAGAATCCGTTAAAAAAAGTTTTATTTCAATACACACTTAATTGTTCAATTTTTCACTTCTGCCGGCACTCCCGGAGTGTCACTGTGTTTTGGGCAGTGGTTCAACTTCTCTGTTCAACTAGTTGGACTACGGGCCTATGCCTGAGCTCATGGTCCTATTATTTCAGAAGTTGAACTACAATTCCTTTATAAATATATAGGTAGTGTATGTATTAATTTATTTATTTTTGGTTTATTTTACCTGATGTCCATTCTAAGCTAAAAATCCACTCACAAGGAATAAAAAGATAGAAAGATAAATGGTTTCTCGCTTGTTTCCTAAATACTGACTGACAGAGCGTTCAACTGCTAAGTCAGAGGTCGTGGGTTCGATTCGCGCTCAGTGCGAATATTTATATGCGTGAATATGTTATATTTTGCATTGGACTGGGTATTTTTATGTATATAAAACATACTTAGATACTTGTATTTACAGAAAATGTAAATATCTAAGTATGTCTATCCTCATTCTAGAACCCATAACACCAGCTAGTTCAGATAAATTTACTTTGGGTCTAAATAGCGCTGTGTGATACCACACAGTCCTAGAATATATTAATAGCTTCTATTTTAATGGCAAGTGTTGTGTATAAGAACTGTAAAACGGATGCATGTCAGAAGATGAAGTTATATATGTATACTGTTGAGGTACCAAAATAAATAAATAAATAAATAAATATTTATTAAGCGTAGCGATCCGAAGGCGAGCGAAGCGTCTTCTTTGGTTTCAAAGTTGCATTTCAAACAAATGATACTCCTCCGAGACCGTTTGACTGATCTCGACCAAATTTGCCACGGTGATCAAGTAGACATTACTGAGTGTCGTAAGGGGTCGAATGTCCAGATCGGTCTTACCATCGAGGAATAATCACCGAAAAACCAAATCAATGGAAAAAGTCGACCGGTCACGTTGACCTATTGTTGGATAGGCAAATCTCGCTACGCTTAAGTTTGGGTTGATGAAGCTGGTAACCGTCCTAGTTTATTTGTGTGCATTAGGTACACCCCTTAATACCGTTCACTATTACATACCCACCTTACAAGTTAAAATACCTATATGTTTATTGTTACAGGACGTCCAGGATTGTGCTTGTTGAAGCTATGTGCGCCATATTATATGCAATGGTAAAGAAGTTCTGTACCCTCGTACGAAGACATAATGAAAAAAATCGTATCAAAGATTTTTTTATAGAATACTAAGTACCTACTTACCTACTTAGGAAATAGACGAATACTTAACTTAGCTATACTTTTGAAAGTTGTAATCTTTATCCAATTTATATTGAAGTAGGTAGGAAAATATTGTAGAAAGTAGGTAGTAAAAATGTATGTAGTAGGTATGTAAGTACCTCATTCGAATTTCTCGTATCAATACTAACATACATGTCAACAGTAGCTAAATGACTACTTAGTTGATTATAATTTTCTTAGAAAAATAATATAGCAAAGATGAATTAAAAAAAATCTTTTTTTAATCAGGATACCTTTATTTTTATTTTTTTCGTTCGGAAATCCGGGAGACCCGAACCGCCCTCGCCGGCCAGCGGGGGCGGTTATGTCGGGCTTGAACCGACTAAAACCGCACGCCGTCTCGGGTCTATCAATATTCATTGTTGAAACTTATCACTACATAGTATAAAACAATGTCACTTTGTCTGTCTCTATGTATGCTTAAATCTTAACTACGCAACGGATTTTGATGCGGCTTTTTTTAATAGATAGAGTGATTGAAGAGGAAGGTTTATATGTATAATAACATCCATCGCACCCGTGCGAAGCCGGGGCGGGTCGCTAGTAATTAACAATAAAGAAATAAATAATTTACATGTAAACCGTCAACTCATTTATATGTATGAATAAGTATATACTATTCATACTATTATATATTATATATCTACGATCTACCATTAACTATATCCAAGAGAGATATAAGGTTCTTCCTGATTCCTGACCGACTTTTAAGTAGGTCCATGAATCGATTTATTAACCGAAATACATTGTGTAACTGCAGATTGCTTGCATCTCTAGATAAGTTTAGGTCGATCAATCGAATCTGAAGCAGGGAAATAAAGTATCGATGCATTCCTAAACGGTAAATTATTAATATTCTTGAACGCATTAAATTTAAGACGCAATTCAGTTAGAATGTGACGTTAGATTTAGTGATGTGCTAATATACCAGTTAACCGAATATATTCTAAAAGTCCGGTATTAAAGCTTATACTTTTTTTTTAAGAAGAATATTAGTAACCGAAATTACTAATATTCCCCCTAACCCCTCCAGCTAAGCTTAATTGCTTGTGTTAGGAGTGGGTTCATGTCGGTAGTGTAATGGCCAGGATTCGAACCCTGGACCTCTCGATCATAGTCGACTCCTTAACCACTAAGCTACCGACCAACTTGTTGCTGCTCTGCCATTAAAATCAATTAAATCTACTTTGCACCGTGGTATTGGCAGAATCGATACCTAAATAACCAATACAAGAAACCACCTTAATAAAATAAGCAGAAGAAGCTTATACACACTTTGGTTGATAATTTTGAAAATACTACTTTGTAATATTATGACATTATCCGCAGTTAGAAAATCGAAAAATGTAAAATAGTATAATAGTGTTTTCAATATTTGCAAATTTGCTCACTAAAAACATCGTTGAAAAAGAAGGGTTTGTACAGTGCAGTGCCATTAAGTCGAGACCGATGGTGAGGCTAGTACTAGGACGGTTACCAGCTTCGCAATCAACCCAAACTTAAGCGTAGCGAGATTTGCCTATCCAACAATAGGTCAACGTGACCGGTCGACTTTTTCCATTGATTTGGTTTTTCGGTGATTATTCCTCGATGGTAAGACCGATCTGGACATTCGACCCCTTAGGACACTCAGTAATGTCTACTTGATCACCGTGGCAAATTTGGTCGAGATCGGTCAAACGGTCTCGGAGGAGTATCATTTGTTTGAAATGCAACTTTGTAACCAAAGACGCTTCGCTCGCCTTCGGCTCGCTACGCTTAATTAAAAAATAGAAAAGACAATAAATGCTAACCGAGCTATACCCAAACTTTCTTTGAATCAATGAGGTCCTACGATAAAGAACTAAAATCACCAACATAGAAGAATAAGTAGATAACCATTCGGCATTGGGCTAACCCGTCTAACCAAATTTGTGTTAAATTTATTACTGTGGAAAAGTTACATTCCAACGAATTACACTTTACACCTCACAGAAGTTTTATATGTTTGATATGGTATATATGTTTTATTTTTATGTATGTTTTGGGTGAATATTTCTATCTAAATTATAATATATTAATTGTTTAAAGATAAATCTGTTGCAAGCAATCATCTTGAATAAAATATTCGGTAAATTTACCGTTCTAACCGGTTGAAAGTATCACAAAAACTTCACCATCGAATACAACCTTAACTTTCGCCACTGTGATGTGAACTGTCAATGTCAGTTTCACGTTTCACTTTTCTCGTAAGTGGAAAATTTTTGTGCGGCTAAGTGAATATTTTTTAAAGTTAGTTAGAAAAGTTCTGTGCTGTATTGCATAAATGTATTATTTATAAAAATTAGGAAACTGTGCCGTTGTGTGGTTAAAAGTATATATGACGAAGTTACTTAATAGGTTAGGTTAATATTTAGGCGTTTTCGTTATGGCTTTTCCGGGTGATAATTTGCTGGAAGAGACCCAACATGTGCGCAATTACGGTGCCCAAGATTATACAATACGACAAGCATATGAAGATGGTGAGTCTCTGTTATATTTAACTTGATTTTTTAATTCAAACACTTCATATTGATAGGCCAATCATTCTCAGAATGCACCGGTTTTACGACGTGGCCCATTGAAATAGATTCCAACCGGGCTTACGATAAAAATTTCTGTGAAGTGTTACCATTTATTTAACCTGTGAGATTTTATAAAAAAATTAAATTATTCTTGAAAACCTAGTCCTATTATAGTTAAAATTTTTAGGGAGGTAATAAATAAAAAAATTGTTTCATAGTTCGTGAAAGATTTTCAAGGCTTTTAAGAATTTTATGATCATGAATTCTCTTTGTTAAACATTTGTCTCTCCACCATTAATAATTTTATAAACATTTATTATATATAACTTAAGATTGGCGAAATTGCGGCGATTCTTTCGATTGCAGAAGCCATTAATTAAAAGAAGAATTTTAATGTTTCATTCTGCTATTAAAATACAAAAGATTACCTACTTAGTTGTAAAAGGAGAATATTAATTTATAAACAATATACACAATATTATAATAAAGACCTACAGAAAATGTTCTGCTATGTACCTACACTATGAAACATTGGTGTCCAATGCGGTCTCGAATGTAACCACAAATAAGACTATGATGATGATGATAACTCGGGATGACGTAATACATAACAAACTTCACGCCTGTATCCCCGAAGGGATAGGCAGAGGTGTAATACACACCCAAGATTCGCCACTTATGTTAAGGTCCCAATGTAATAGGGGGCGAGCCTATTGCCATCTACCGGGCACATTATTAAACAAGCGATAATTAATATTTATTAATGTACACATAACTATGAAAAGACAGAGGTGTGTGCCCGGGGCGACTGGGGATCGAACTCGAGACCTCGTCTCAGCAGTCCGTTACGTACACCACTGGGCTATCGCCACTTTATGACTGTATGTAATGAGTCTAACAATACATCATCCCATCCATCCAAATCTGTTAAGGTATTCAATAGTTATGGTGGAATAAAGAAATTTGCATACATACATGATTCCTAAAAACATAACACATGTTTATTGGGCAGACATAAGATAGTTAACTTGAAATTTATTTTTTGTCTGTGACCTACAACAACTACAATGTATGTGCATACAAAAAATACAAACATGCCCCATGGAAACATTGAGTGTCCTGGAGAAAGGGAAAAACAATCAATTACCTTTTGTGGCCTATTGCCTTATCATGTGCCCATTGCCTATCAAACATGGTTTTTACACTTACTATAGTGCGGCTTATATAGTAAAATTATTTTTTAATTTAATTATAAAAAATATAAAAAAGGGTTACAAGTATGTGTACAATTTTCCGTTGTATAGTTGATTTAATTTTTTTTATTTTTATTTTTTATAATTTACTGGTGGTAGAAATCTGATGACACAAAATTGTCACAAAATTCGGCCGGGTAGGTACCACCGCGCACGATTACGAAAAACCCTCCATAGTAATCCAATTTCGGTTTGATTGCGTTCAGGGGTCAGCAAGTGCATAGCCGGGCAGGGGGATTGTGGTTGCAGCACTAGTGGGAACGGTGGGTGTTACCCCGTTAAGTCAAATTGACGTGTCCTAAATATAAAAAAAAAAAGCATTTGATAAACAGGTATTGGGAACAGAATTAAAAAATAAATACAAAATTGTAGGTGTCTGTGTAGGGTATTTGTGTGTGATGTGTATGTGTGTTTAGGTTAGGTTAGGTTAGTAACACAATTTTCAGAGTCCTCATAGTTTCGATTTGAACGAAAAATTCGCAATGTCTTCTTCGTATTATGGTATGATAATCCGAAGATTAGACATTTTGAATTAATTTTATTATAGAGAGATGGTGCAAGATATATTGAAAAATGTTTGATGAAAGAGGTACGTGGGGGTGGGATTGGCGATTGACCTTGCCACTTCCTCTAATGTACTCAGTCCTAATCTTATCCATTCTTGTGACACCACACATCCATCTCAACATTATCATCTGGGATGCATGCAGCCGTCTTTCATCCGTTACCTTTTTGGACATATGTTTTTCATTAAGAACTTATTCATACATTTAATACACATACCTTTCTGCCTCCTGGGTAGACAGAGTTAAAAGCCATGTATTTTAGTATATACATGCAAAATATTTACAAAAGCAATCTCTTATGTAACAACTTTTTATGTGAAGCATAAAAAGCAATACAGATAATCGACTTTCACATTGGTTGGTTTGTTAACAAAATAATGGCAAGTAAAAGTAAAATGTATTTTCAGCATTTTATTGTGGACTAAAGACTTTCACCTTTCTTTCTTTAAGTATTTCTATAAAACATTGTTTCCTATACTAATATACTAATGTTTATTTATTTTTTACCCTGATATTCCTAAGGTATCAGGCCTTACGCAGGCGAAGCCGCTCGCAACAGCTATTATTTATAAAATAACTAGGTGTGTGGTTGTATAATATGCTATTTCAGATTATAATAACTAGCTGTTGGGTTGTATAATATGCTATTCCAAATTATAATAACTAGCTGTTGGGTTGTATAATATGCTATTCCAGATTATAATAAATAGCTATTGGGTTGTATAATATGCTATTCCAGATTATAATAACTAGCTGTTGGGTTGTATAATATGCTATTCCAGATTATAGTAACTAGCTGTTGGGTTGTATAATATGCTATTCCAGATTATAATCTATCTCTGTGCCAAGTTTCATCCAGATCCTTTAAGTCATTCTGGCGCAATTGAGTGACAAACATCTATCTGACAACTTGTAAAGATTCCAATTGCATGATGGCCTCTGTGGCGTAGCGTTAGTGCATTCGACTGCTACGACAGGGGGCGCGGGTTCGATTCCCGCTCAGTGCAAATATTTGTATGCATGAATATGTCTATTTGCATTGGTCTGGGTGTTTCTATGTATAATTATGTATGTATTTATAAAAAAAAGTGTATAAGTATGTTTATCCGCATTCTGGAACCCATAACACAAGCTAGTTAAACTATGATTACTTTGGGACTTGAAAGCGCTGTGTAGAATGTCGTAGAACATTTATTATTTATTTATTTATTATACTCTTCTTCATCCAGTTGGTTCAATTCCGGTTGCGTCTAAAGTAGATGTACATCCTTTAAACCCGGGGTCCACATTTGCTTCATGTCCTTCATGTAGTAATACACGGTTTCCCGTTCTCTGTAGTTTATGTGCTGGGGTTTGAACCCGCAACGTCACGTTCCGAAGTCTGTTGTCTTAGTTATTACTCCACTACTTAGACGCCTTTTAGTTTGGAATATCTAGACCTAATCACAATATTCTCTATGTTTTATTAACTTCGTGCCTAACCTATGGTACTCTTAGCATTGCTGTCTGATTGACTTGTCTGATAGCAGCACAGATACACCATTCAGATTTAGACCAATAATAATGAGGTGATTAAAATAAATGTAACCGTGATGTATAGATATACTCGTTGTACATACGAGTATTTCGCTTAGGGTCAACGAGGCGAAACACCAAACAAGCCAATATTGGATCAATTGAATACTGAGCATTGATATCTTAATGTCTGAGCGGCCAATTGAGGAGAGGTCGTTTCTCTCAGTCCTGTGCCATCGTGCGTGGTGTCGAGTTACACCATGTCCCTTGCTCTGCTTCTGTGTAAGTTGCATTTTTTTTTTAATTTTGACAGTTTATGACGTCAATACGTCTTTAAGTTTACGTTAAATTGAAGGCAATTCAGAGAAAGTTGGGTGTAAAGAGTCCTACCGCTACCGGGGGGGCCTAGCCAACCTCAAATGCTAAACAGCGGAGAACGCTCTGGCGTAGGTTTTCCTCTCGGGGTTGCGAGGTCAGACAGCAGTGGCTCCCGGAAAAACCGACATACCAATATAAAACAAAAAGCGGACTCCTGTAGTCGTATGTAGTTTCGAATGCCGTCCTTGCGACGCACGCTGCTGCGAATTATTTTTTCACTGCCTCACTGGTTCGAAAGCTCATGGACTCGCATGAAATAGTCGCGAAAGACGCTGTTTTTAAAAACATTTTCACTGCCTCATATGCTCGAATATAGTCACGTTATCGGCATCCTACTTTCCGGACTAGCGGTTCCGGCGCTTCTGGGTTAGGTTAGGTTAGAACTGTTTTTTTTTATCGTGCGGAAATCCCTTCGGATACCCCCCCGCCGGCCAGCGGGGGCGGTTATGTCGGGCTTGCACCGACTAAAACCGCACGCCGTCTCGGGTCTTCAGACGCCGGGGTGTAAGGTTACCCATAGAGCATATCCCTCGCACCCCGGCTGACCCTGGGCCATCTCACCACTAACAGCATCGCTCATCCTGTCTCCTCTGAAAGCAGAGGAGTACGGAGAGCGATGTGTTCCCGCCACGTTGGATATTGGCCGACGATCAATGCCAACCCTATGAAGGAGTGAAGGGGAAGCCATTGACCGCCGCCCAGGGTGTACCGGCCGCTCCGATTCCGTTCCCCCCGGACTGCAGCGGGATCGGAATCGGAGCGACACTCGAGGAGGTTACCCAACACACACCCCCCCAACAGAGTGCCTAGTGCGAGTTTTGTTTAATTCGTCTCACAAAAACGTGCGTATACGTGAAGATTATTTTGTATGGGAATTTAAACAGTGCAACCTAGATAATAAAGAATAGAATACGATACAATCGATACAGAGTCATCTAGCGACAAACGCGAACGGCGTTCATTTTGTATGAGAAATTTGTAATTTTAACCTAGTTAGAATAGAATATTCGAGCGTATGAGGCAGTGAAAATAATTCGCAGCAGCGTGCGTCTGCAAGGACGGCATTCGAAACTACATAATATGTATCCCGCGGACTCCAGGTTCCAAAGTGCCAACTGTGGATGCACCTGGGAAATCGCTATGGGGATGATGGAGTTGGAGGCGATCCAGAAAATTTAATAATAATATTGTGGAATTGTAAATTTGTTGTGTCTCATGGATATATTTAAAAAAAACTTAGGTTATGTTAAATGAACGATTCGGAAAACAATAATGTTTTTGTTTTTGAAAATCTTGTCTGTTTGTTCGCGATTGATGCAAAAACTACTGAACGGATTTTGATGCTGTTTTTTCTATTAGAAAGGTCTTGGTCAGACTTTAATTCTGTTGTTTGACTGCAATTGGTTAAGTAGAACTGGAGAGATGACCAAAAAACGGAAACCAACATTCACGCGTGCGGAGCCGCAGGTATCAGTTAGTGATAAAGATAAAGATAAATTTATTTGTAGAAACATGTGTACAGATGATGTTACATAATATTGAGTAAAGTTTCAACATGTTCTGTCAATGTAGACGTACAAATGTGAGTTAAGGTTAAGGTTCCTTAATTAATTACACATTTTTGGTTTTAAATAATTTGACAATCATAGTTTACTTAATTCTACTGAGCATAGTTAAATTTATCTATTATCGGTCAATAAAGGAATAAATGATTAAAATTAATGTCAGTATGAAGGGATATATAAAGTCCAAAGAGATATTATTACAAGTCAGAAAACAGGCTGATGTCAAAAAAAATACTTTGCAATCTTTTGTCAGAATCCTACGTAAACTGATGTCAAATTTTATAATTATTTATGTCAAAGTGCTTTATGTCAATAAGTGTTAATATCATCAAATTCTCATTTCAAGTAAACAAAATTTAGTCAACGTATGTCCTGATCATTAATAAAATCTCTTATTGTGTAGTAGCACTTTCGAATTAGAAGCATTTTTATTTTATGCTTAAACATATCTATATTCAATTCTTTGAAGCTGTTTGGTATTTTATTGAATATTTTTGGTGCCATACACAATATACTATTTCCCATGAGTGCTGTCTTGGCGTCACGCATACACAATCTATACTCAACCCGACAACTGCGGGTGGTGTTGTCGGAGAGTCGGGGAAATAGATGTGGGTTACTTTTTACAAACAGCACTGTTTCGTATATATACAGTGATGGTAATTAGAATTATAAACGGGATATTTACCATGTTTAGTATCTTTTTCGAGAATCCGATATTTCGGCACTGTTACAAGTACCATGATCACGGATGTACTAAAGTTCTGCAAGCTAGTTGTTACTCGGCAAACCGTATCGGTCTACCCTCTTCCTCACTCGTTTCTGACGCGCGTCACCACTACCACTGTCCGCGTTCTCACTACGCACTCGATCACGTTCACGACACACAACACTCACAGTATCGGCTCGCGCGGTTTTTGGAATTGCAGTTTGTTTGGGCGTTGTGAACATACGGATCACTGGATGCCAGACACTCGACAGTTGAAACCCATCCTCCCGGTTGAAGTTCTTGTACTTTTTAATTTCAATTGCTTCTTTCACCATTCTGGGTATGTAGTGGCGTTCTGTCGAGAGAATCTGAGGGTTATGTAACTCAATCCAGTGATTCGTCCCCTCCTCCAAAAGATGTTGAGCGATAGCCGATTTCTGTGGCTCGTTATTTTTGACCGCCCTGATGTGCTCCTTGATCCGGCTTGAGACAGTACGTTTGGTCTGGCCTATATAGGAGCTCCCACAGCTGCAGTCAACTTTATAAACACCTGGATGTTCTAAGGGAAAACTGTCTTTGGGTGTGCGTAGGTATTGAGACAGTTTCTTAAAAGGAGTGAAGATAGTTTTTACTGAGAACTTCTTTAAAATATTAGCGACCTTATCTGTCACTCCTTTCACGTATGGTAAGTACGCGGGTTGTCGTTCAACCTTATAGTCCAGGCGTTTAGGTGCTGGTGTGTATCTAGGTGGCATGATACGCTTCTTGTAACCATTTCTCTGTAGAACGCCCCTTAGGTGTACAATTTCAGCATTTAAATGTTCCTCGTCGCATAGACTATATGCACGGTCGGTAAGTGACGTCACTACAGAGTTCAGTTGACGGGGATGGTGATGCGAGCTGGCGTGCAGGTATCGGTCAGTGTGAGTGGGCTTCCTGTACACTGTGTGACCCAGGGAACCATCTTCTCGAACTACCACCTTTACGTCAAGAAATGCTAGACTTCTTTCCCTTTCCATTTCATGGGTAAACTGGATCTTCCTATGAATGCTATTGAGATGTGCCAAGTATCCCTTCACAACACTTTCGTCACCCTCCAGTATACAAAAAACGTCATCGGCATACCTCTTCCAAACTTTGACAACATGAGGTGCAGTGGCAATGGCTCTGTTTTCAAAGTGTTCCATCCAGAGGTTGGCTACCACTGGAGCCACTGGGCTGCCCATTGCCACGCCGTCTATTTGAAGGTAGTACTCGCCTTGGTATACGAAGTAATTCGTGGCTATGCAGTGCTGCACAAGTTCGGCATATTCCACTGGAATGTTGTTGTCCCTAATAAAATCTCTGATGACGTCCATGCACTCATCTATTGGCACATTTGTGAACAGTGACTCTACGTCAAAACTGACCATCACTTCGTTGTCGTTCACATTCTCCAGACGTAAAATTTCGATGAAATGGCGGGAGTCTTTCACAAACGATGTTGATTTACCCAGCAGTGGCTGCAGGACACCCGCTACATGTTTTGCCAGTTCGTACGTGGGTGAGTCAATTTGACTCACGATTGGTCGTAGAGGGACGTTTGTCTTGTGGACCTTAGGCAATCCATATAGCCTGGGCGGTTGACAGGTTCGCGGTCTCAGTAGGTATACTGTCATGTCCTCGCCGATCGCCCCTCTGCATTTCTTAATCAGGTTCAGGGTGCTTCGGTTCGTCCTAGCTCGTCTCGAAAAAGATACTAAACATGGTAAATATCCCGTTTATAATTCTAATTTTAATGTAAATGACCATGTCAATCTAAAATCATATATAGTGATGGTAATGTTAGGATGTTGAATTTAATAAAATATGGTCTGCAACTATCGGTCACCTTTAGTCCAAACATAGCTCTAATGCACTGCTTTTGCTGTTTGAATATTTGATCTTTATGGGTTGAATTACCCCAGAAAATAATGCCATATCTAAGTAACGATGCAACGGAACCGTGATAAGCAGTTAGTAACGCTGATGTATTTACAGTAGGAGACAGTTTATAAAGTGCATACGAACGGCTACTAACCTTTTTACATATTTGCTCCACATGAGCCTTCCAATTGAGCCTACTATCGATAGTTATGCCCAAGAACTTAGCAGTATCGACTTGATGTAGTTCATTCCCCTCATGTCTAACAATAATTGGATTCTTTTGGGATTGTCGCTGACTAAAATGGATTATATGGGTTTTACTCAAATTAATTTTAAGGTTATTATGTTTTAACCATTGCATAACTCCTGACAATGAATTGTTTATGTCAGTTTCGTAACAACTCAATGTTTTTGAAGCCACTGTTATAGAACTGTCATCAGCAAAAAGTGTCATGGGTTGGTTTATTGCGTTAGGTAAGTCGTTGATGTAAACGTTAAATAGCAAAGGACCAAGTACGCTGCCTTGTGGTAATCCATAGGTAATTTTACGTGCTTTGGACATTGATGCCACCTCATGCTTAGTGTTCAGGTCAACTCTCGATATGGCCGTTATCTGTTTCCTATTTGTTAGGTACGAAACTATCATATTTTGAATATTTCCTCTAATGCCGCAATACGCGAGCTTTTCTTCTAATACGGAATGTTTGACATGATCGAATGCCGCAGTCATATCACAGTATATTGTACATACGGGATTCCTCCTATCCACATTCGGTATTGTGTTTTGCAAGAAATCGTAAATAGCCATATTTATTGTTTTGTTCTTGCGAAATCCTTTTTGTTCGACACAGATTATTTCATTTATTTCTAGGTAACCATTTAATTCCTTACAAATATATTTTTCAATAATTTTGGAGAACACAGATATGAGTGCAATAGGTCTATAGTTCTCCATTAAGTCTCGATTTCCCTTTTTTAAAACTGGTTTCACTACAGAGATTTTTAGTTTTTCAGGGAAACTGCCCGAGCTAATACTTAGATTCACGATTTGGCTTAAGTGACCACAGACAGAATGATGATTATAAAATTAGGGGATACCTACAGTTTACCCTGGGGTTATCCTTTCGATGGCGTATCCGGGGTGCCTGGCAATGGGCGCTTGGGAAGGACACCGTGTAGTTTTAGTCGGTTCAATTCCGACATACCCACCTCATCGCTGGTACCGGTGGGGAGAAGGCCGTGGTTGTTTTCACACTAAAAAAAAAACGAGATACAGTTTAGTGCTGCAGTCACATATACCTTCTCTGAACGTAGCACATTTAACGCCTTAAGGAGGGAGGAACGCGAATACTAATATTATGTCTCTATTTTGTAATCTTTTTGTGTCTTTCTCTTTCTCTTATACGCGGCATAGCCGTTTGTTGGTGGCTGAACTCCTCCGTAAACACTCGCGCGATCCTAACCGAATTTATCACGGTGCCGGTGATAGTGTAGACACGGAGGAGTGCTATGAAGCGAGATGGTTCATGTCCGATGTACCATTGAGGAATAATCACAGAAAAACAGTTTCACGAGCGTGCGGCCTTAACTAAGCGCGCGACCGTAGTAAGATGTCTTATTTTTCAAGTAAGAGTCCTCGCTCAGCTCAATTTATTTCAGTGGCACCCTGCACTGAATTCCTAGTTTGGGATGGGGTGTAAATTTTATTTGATTCCCGCGATGTAAATACGTTATTTCGAAAGTTTACCATCGCACTACAAACTAATGAGCACATTGATTATTTTCGATATCTAAACATAATATTTGATCACATCATAGTTTTCGCTAATAGCGGTTTTTCCTCAAATACGACAACACTACATTTGATATAAATAAGTTAAAATATACAAATGAATTCTCGTTAATTATTACGTTTGTAGCTGTTCATAACATTGACATTCTACACAGCGCTTTCTAGACCCAAAGTAAGCATAGTTTAATTTGCTTGTGTTATGGGTTCTAGAATGCGGATAAGCAAGGCGTTTCCGCTTGCTCCTACTAAGTTCTCCTACTGGTAGGAGCACGAGGATAGTTTTATTTCCTGTTGCTCACACTCTTCTCACAATATAGCTTCTGGGTTAGGTTAGGTTAGAACTGTGACCCCAACAGAACCTTGGTCCTCTTGCTCCTACCGGTACCGTTACCAGAAGCACCCGATAAGCATACTTATATACTTTTTTTTTATAAATACATACGAGTACATTCACCCAGAACAATGCAAATAGACATATACAAATATTTGCACTGAGCAGGTATCGAACCCGCACCCCCCGTCATAGCAGTCCAATGCACTACCGTTACGCCACAGAGGCCGTCACAGAGGTAATAGATTGGGTTGCTTATATTGATAGAATAGAGGAGCAACATTGGGTGTATGGACTAAGACCTACGGGGCTAACCCAATCTCGTTTGCAAGCTGGTGCACCTGCTGATAGACTGACGAGGCTCTGGTGCAGAATCAGACGACATTCGCTGCCATAAATGTCGTATAAACCAAACCAAAACGGGGAGAAGAACTCCGGGCTCTGAAGTGAAAGCCTAGGATACAACCGCTACCAAACGCTAAGCCTAACTCTATCATCATTATCATTGGCTAATGATGATGCTGATAGAGCAGCATCATAAAACTGTATGAGACTTGTATGAGGTGATATATCAGATAAGAAGTTACAATAAAATAAAAATTTACTTCTTGTCAAAGGGCAATTCATTCCACACATTCTAAATTTGAACTCGAGTATTGATCCTAGTGCATTCCATCAGGTTCTGTCATCAACCGTTCACTGTTGCAACTGTATGCTTGTGGAATTTACACGTAAGTAAAACGCGAGCAACAAATTTCCAGAATGTTTACGGCAATGGCCAACAAAACTGTGATTTCTTTAAATCTTGTTACTAAGTCATCCTAAAGTTGTCTGGTAGAGATTTAATTTAGCTTTTAGGCCACCCTTTGTACATTTTCTATGCGACACTAGGCGACACTTAGGCTGATTTCACCAGTGAAGATTCGTTAAACTAAACTGAGTTCTCACAATTTCTCAATGAAATTAATTGAGTACAATATAATAACGCAGTTTAGTTCAATTTGGTCACGATTCCTATAATTAAAACCATAGTTTTCCCTACACGAATGGGCTGGTTCACCCTCACGCAAAAACCGCGCCTTGTCGTGCAGTTGCGGATACCAGCCCGTGATACCATACCATGGGCTGGTTCGATTGAGGTGGTGGGACTCCCTCACTGAATATAATTTCCCCATACTCTCCTGTCTTTTGTCAGTCCCCTTTTCTCTCCCTAATCTCAGTATACACGATGGGTGCTTCCTACCTAACTAGTATAAAAAGTGGCGTCCAATGTCAGATATATTCATCCCGAAAGATTAATCTCGTAAAAGTAGGCATATGTGTATTAACACCCACATTTCGCCAACTTTATTTTCGGTGCCACGTAAAACAGAGCCTATTGCCATCACCCGCTATTTCGTCTATATTTTTTATTCTATTATATGATTAGAATTTGCTCTGATTTCAAGCAACGTCTGTGGCAGCTAAAAAAATACTTACTGCTTGTATGTGTGTGTGATTTGTGACGTCAATAGTTTCCGAATGAATCTATTAGGAAATGATCCAGTAGGTGACCTATATGGCACACCACTTTACTGAGAACTATGGAATATTGCAATCACAAACGTCTTAAAAAAAAAGTCAAACTGCAAAATATATGAATTCGTAGCGTAGATACTCTCAAAGATTTCGCTATTTCAAACCTGTATCTATTATGTTCGTACAGTCGGATACAAAACGGTTAGACAAAATTATTGTAATCAAAGTAAGTGGTATTAATTGGCAGACTTGGGGTGATACAGGGTGATATAGTGTATATACCTACATAAACGTTACTTAGACATTTCTGTATTCAATTTGTTTGATTATCGGATTTAATTAGCTTGCAGTAACATAACATAACTTCACGCCTGTATCCCCGAATGGGTAGGCAGATGTGTATTACACACCCACGATTCGCCAGTTAAGTTAAGGTCCCAATATAAGTGTTGTGCGATGTCACTTGCACAGAAGAAGGAGAAATTAAAACAAGAGAATGAGAAAAGAAAAAGAAGGGAGGTATGGCCTACGGCACACGTACAGACCGTGACGCATGCAGCATTCTGTTACTTAAAATCGACTAACAGGGAAGTGCCGCTCTAGGCACTTCCCCGGTCGAGCTGAGAAATGCATAACTTATAAAATTAAGGGCATTTGGCTATAAATCAAAACTATACATTTGTGATTTGACTTTTTCATAAAATTATCTAGTACTTTATATCTCTTGCAATTAAGTATCTCTCTAGAATTTTTGTAAATAGTCCGAGTAGTTTTATGATAGAAGATAGTGCAATTGAACTGACATGGAAATTACACATAGAAACCCTCTGTAAAAAGCTAAGACAATATGCATATGCTTTGTATCAACTATCAAAAACAGCGAACCGCTTCACGGTCTTGACTGCCTATAACGCATACGTGGCTAACAATATAAGATATGGCATTATTTTTTGGGGCAATTCCACAGACCGAGATGACGTTTTCTTGGCCCAAAAAAGATGTGTGCGAGCTTTTTGTAAACTCCGTCCGACAGATAGCTGTAGGCCATATTTTGTAGAACTAAATTTACTGACATTCCCCTGTATGTATATCTACGAAGTAGCAGTATTTGTAAAAAGCAATTTTGATTGTTATGAGACGCTTCAATCTAAGCGGCACTCTGGCACTATTTGTATACCGAGACACAAAACTGCATTGTGTGCAAAAAGTATTATTGTCATGGGTCCAAAGATCTATAACGCTGTACCGGGGTCTATAAGGAGCGAAAAGCAAATAATTACATTTAAGAAATGCCTGTATAAATTCTTAGTTCAAAAGTGTTATTACTCCGTTGTGGACTTTCTTAATGACAAATCTAAGTGACATAAAGAAAGTGTGATTAAAAAGTATAGAATGTTCGTTTGACTCAATTGTTTACCTGGGATGGCAATTTAATTATACCCACTTTTAAATATTATTATGGAATGTTGTAAAATCTATTGACATTTTATTTTGTGCAATTGTACTTATTTTATGCTATTATTATGCTATTATAATCGATATTAAAATTGTATTGACCTAGGTACTGACATTAATATTGACTGAATAATTTGATTGACGTGATAAATTGACTAAGATAGAATCTATTGACATTTTGTTATATTGTGCCTAATTGTTATTGTATGATTATGTTACTCTTACTAATTAATAATATTTAAATTTCATATCGTTAAAAATATTGGACAGTAGAATACTGCATGGAACTGCTATTGGGTACTATGTTTTAATTAATGATATTTGCATGCCGCTTTGGCGGTCGAGTATGGTGATACTATTATTATAATGTACGACATCATGTAAACCCATATTTCGCAAAATAAATGATTTGATTTTGATTTGATTTGAATTCCTCACTCTCACTCATATCTAAGCCTCTGGAGTAGGACTTCCATTCGACCTTGCATAAAACCTTGCGTTGTGTTGGCCGAGTGATTAGGTTTTTAGGGTTCCGTTGCCAAATGGCAATAAAAGGAACCTTTATAGGTTCGTCATGTCTGTCTGTCTGTCCGTCCGTATGTCACAGCCACTTTTTTCCAAAACTATAAGGCATATGCTGTTGAAACTTGGTAAGTAGATTTATTCTGTGAACCGCATTACGATTTTCACACAAAAATAGAAAAAACCATTTTGGGTGCTTCCCATACTCAAAAATATTTTTTTCATCAAACCGTACTTAGAACTGAAACTCATTTTTTTTTTCATCAAACCCATACGTGTGTGGTTCTATGGATAGATCTTCAAAAATGATATTGAGGTTTCTAATATAATTTTTTTCTTAACTGAATAGTTTCCAAGAGAGACACTTCCAAAGTGGTAAAACGTGTCCCCCCCCCCTGTAACTTCTAAAATAAGAGAATGATAAAACTAAAAAAAACATATGATGTACATTACCATGGAAACTTCCACCGAAAATTGGTTTGAACGGGATCTAGTAAGTAGTTTTTTGTTCACGTTATAAATCGTAAACCGCAGTTTACCTTTCATTCAATCAACTCAAATATGAAAATTTTACTTGCTGCTACGGAACCCTTCATGGGCGAGTCCGACTCGCACTTGGCCGGTTTTTTTTCTTCAGTTTTTCTATGGCAATTATAAATTTGGTTAAGGGGTTGCAAGTCTATACAGATTACGAGAACCGTTAATTATCACGGGGTTTTACACTCCTCTACCTTTTTTTTTTTTTTTTTTATCGTGCGGAAATCCCTGCGGATACCCCCCGCCTGCCAGCGGGGGCGGTTATGTCGGGCTCGCACCGACTAAAACCGCACGCCGTCTCGGGTCTTCAGACGCCGCCGGGGTGTAAGGTTACCCATAGAGCATATCCCTCGCACCCCGGCTGACCCTGGGCCATCTCACCACTAACAGCATCGCTCATCCTGTCTCCTCTGAAAGCAGAGGAGTACGGAGAGCGATGTGTTCCCGCCACGTTGGGTATTGGCCGACGATCAATGCCAACCTTATGAAGGGGTGAAGGGGAAGCCATTGACCGCCGCCCAGGGTGTACCGGCCGCTCCGATTCCGTTCCCCCCGGACTGCAGCGGGATCGGAATCGGAGCGACACTCGAGGAGGTTACCCAACACACACCCCTACACTCCTCTACCTAGGAGCAAGTGTGTTTACTAGTAAGTAAACACACTTTTTTCACTAAGGTAGTAACCTTAGTGAAAAAGTCAAATCAAACAAAACTATTGCATAAAACACTCGTTTTCGAAATGCTCTTCTCTTTGGTTGTACCTATATATGTTACACAAATTCTACACCGATGTGCTCGATTGTACTCATTATAACCATAACGTAAGCAGTATTACTCTGTCCAATATTTCCCGCTATTGTCAGCATTTGTGATTTGTTCGAGGTACAGTCTGACACAGTGCAGGTGATCTTGTAAATCGTACATACAAGTGTTTAATGAAAATTATGAATTTACTTTAACTTTCTACTAAATGTTTATTGTAAATTAAGTGTACCTAAGTTTTATCAAAAAAATAGATTATTTACAACAAAAATTAATTTAAATTTTATCCATATCAGAAGATATTTTTTGTTATTGTGATGTCCCCTATATAGTTTTAATTTTCAAGTGTATATTTGCGTTCGGAGGAAAATTGATTGATATTATTTTCTTGTTTACTTTTGTTCGAATGGACAGTTGTTGATGTATCCTTAAAGCATAAATGAGAGTGTCTTCGTAACCACTTCCACCAGAAATTGGAGCTGCACAAGGATGGCGACATCTATAGGGAACACTCTTTTAGTAGCAGTGCGTACGTATTTATTCGATTATTTTACTCTTTATTTTTGCTAGCGGTAACCCGCGGCTCCGTGGGTTTCTGATCCCGTTTCCGTGTAACCAATGGGTTCCTATTCCTGGGATAGAAAGTAACCTATGTGTTATTCCAGACCATAATCTATCCCTGGACCAAAAATTTCAGCTAGATCCGTTCAGCCGTTTGAGCGTGATCGAGTAACAAACATCCAAACATCTTCTCAATCTTTCACATTTATAACATAATATAAACATAACATAACATAACTTCACGCCTGTATCTCCGAAGGGGTAGGCAGAGGTGTATACACACCCACGATTCGCCAGTTATGTTAAGGTCCCAATGTAATAGGGGGCGAGCCGATTGCCATCTACCGGGCACATTATTAAGCGAGCGATATTTAACATTTATTAATGCACACATAACTACGAAAAGTCAGAGGTGTGTACCCGGGGCGACTGGGGATCGAACTCGAGACCTCGTCTCAGTAGTCCGTTACGTACGCCACTGGGCTATCGCCGCTTATTTATAATACATTTATAATATTAGTATAATAGTAGGATGCCAAGGGTTACGAATCATTTTTCTTACGTAACTGAACGTGTCTGCCTTCTACGCTTGGTAGATCCTTCAGCAACCACCCCGTTGAGAGTAATGTCGGAGACAAACCGACTGACACCGCACCACACGATTACAAAGGAAGCGGTTTGCTCCTACTCACCAGCTCCCGGCAAGTCCTGGCCAGCATTTTTGGCGAATTGTATATTTTTTGGTGGCAAACAAGAACTCTCCTTCTCTGTAGCGATGCGCGTACCAGATATGAATCTTTCTTTCTCTTTTTTCTCATTTATCTTTTTCTCAAAGGAAAGGAATCTAAGACGAATTGGTGAAAAATGTGAATTAGTTGTCTGTACATTGAACGATTCTGAACACAATTTTTTTTTTTATTCTTGTCTGTTTGTTCGCGATGGACGCAAAAACTTTTCAATGGATTTTGATGCGGTTTCTATTAATGATCAGACTTAAAATCTGCCGTATGTTTGATTGCAATTGGTTAAGTAGAACCGGAGATATGACCAAAAACGATAACCGACCTCCGCGCGGGCGGAGCCGCGGGCATCAGCTAGTATCACAATAAAATTACTACCTAAATTGATTAAAAACGTCGATAGCTTAGTGGTCAAGGGTCGACCTTAAGATCGACAGGTCCCTGGTTCGAAATCTGGCCATTACAGTTTTGTATCCAAGTAATTTAGCTTAGCTGGAGGGGTTAGCGGGAATACTAGTAGTTTCGGGTACTAGTACTCTTTGTTTAAAAAAAACACCTTTTTAGAATTCCGTTGCCAAATGGCAGAAACGGAACCCTTATAGATTCGTCATGTCTGTCTGTCTGTCCGTCCGTATGTCACAGCCACTTTTTTCCGAATCTATAAGAACTATGCTGTTGAAACTTGGTAAGTAGATGTATTCTGTGAACCGCATTAAGATTTTCACACAGAAATAGAAAAAAAACAATAAATTTTGGGGGTCCCCATACTTAGAACTGAAATTCAAAAAAATATTTTTCATCGTAGCCATATGTTGAAGAGCTATTGTATATAAATATAAAATATAAAATAAAATATAAATAATGTGTGTATGATATTGAGGTTTCTAATAAAAAAAAATCCAAACAGAATAGTTTGCGCAGGAGACACTCCCAAAGTGGTAAAATGTGTCCCCCCCCCTGTAAATTCTAAAATAAGAGAGTGATAAAACTAAAAAAAATATATGATGCACATTACCATGTAAACTTCGAACGATAATTAGTTTGAACGAGATCAAGTACCTAAGTAGTTTTTTTTTAATACGTCCTAAATCGTAAACCGCAATTTACCTTTCATTCAATCAACTCAAATATAAAAATTAAAAAAAAAACATTATTATGTTACTTGCTGCTACGGAACCCTTAATGGGCGAGTCCGACTCGCACTTGGCCGGTTTTTTAAATATTCTAAATTTCATGAACCTGTCATTAAAGTCTTCTGAGGATCACAAAAATACTTTTTTTTTTGTGTTTTTTTTTTGGTATGACTAAGTACACAACGCCATCTAGACCCAAACTAAGCAGAGCTTGTCATATAGGTTCTAGAATACGGATAAACATACTTAAATACTTTTTTTTTGTAAATAAATAAATAATAAAAAAATACATATTATACATGTAAACACCCAGAGCAATGCAAATATACATATTTGCACTGAGCGGGAATCGAACCCGCGACCTCTGGCTTAACAGTCGAACGCACTACCGCTACACCACAGAGCTTGTGAATTTAGAGGACATAGGTAGGTACATACATCAATTTGTTTATTGAATTTTAATATAAATATCGTTTGTAATCAATTTGTAATCTTGTTAATGATCGGGATCTTTGTCGCTGACTGTTCTTGCATCTGTTTATAACCTTGGATCGATGTAATCGATTCTGAAGCAGTGAAAGAAAAAGAAGAGACCATAATTAATCTATGGCGAGGAGGCCCATACCCCCCCCCCCTTTTTCCTGCATAGACAGAAGTCATTGCCTCTAACCACCCAACCCAACCCCTAAAGGAAAGCCTGCGTAAGAGCCTCATTCGTCAATCAGCAGGTGTACCGGATTGCAGGTGAGGAGACTCGAAGCGGCGTGCGGTTTTGATCGGTTCGCACCCCATACAACAAAAAATTTAGACATAGTTACACAAATATTATCTCCCGAGGGGGCCATCTCGAAACCGGACATGGCCTAGGGTACAGTCGGGATGCGAGGGATTATGCTCTATGGGCAATCTTACACCCCGGCGTCTGTAGACCCGAAACGGCGTGCGGTTTTAGTCGGTTCAAGCCCGACATAACCGCCCCGCTGGCCTGCGGGGGTATCCGAGGGGATTCCCGCACGAAAAAAAAAGATACTATTAGCTACTTATTGTGTGATTATCGTGTCTATTGCTTTTATTAAGGAACACGGTTTCAGTTTTGTAAACTAAGCATTACTGACAGAATTCCAAGTTGAACAAGACACCTCCACAATACGAATCTGTCATTTGAGACAACCAATCTTGCCTTCCTTATTTGCTATTGTTCATTTGCAAGTTCCGAGTAAACTATAAGGCCTTTCATAGTACCTATAATTTTATTAAATACTACATCTAACGAACGGTGAATATTTTATATAAATGAAAAGTTACATATTGGTAACTACAGGTTATTAACCTACCTAAAGAAATAACCTTCGCCAGTTTGCCTTAGTTAATATAGATTCGTATCAGTTCAGTAATTTTGAGATTCAGAGCGGAGTTCACCACTCCGAAGTCAATTAAACTAAACTTCAACGTTCACTTAGTTGAACGGATTCATACTGGAGAATTCCAGCCTTAATTAGTAGTCTTGAACCGTATTCGACGATTGATTTATTATTCATTCCATGGGTACCCAATAGCGAAGACGGGGACACCGTATGGTTCTCAAACCCGAGGGGGCCATCTCGAAACCGGAGATGGCCCAGGGTCAGTCGGGGTGCGAGCGATATGCTCTATGGCCAACCTTACACCCCGGCGTCTTAAGACCCGAGACGGCGTGCGGTTTTAGTCGGTTCAAGCACGACATAACCGCGTCCGCTGGCCGGCGGGGGGTATCCGAAGGGATTTCCGCACGAAAAAAAAAGCGTATCCAATAGCGGACAGCTGGTGACACGAGATATTTAAAACTTTCTAGAACAAACGTCCATCGCACACACTTTACATTACATTCGTTACGGGTATTTTGTGATAATAAATGGCGCCAAACGCTAATTTCCTTTCATTCAACACCACAGACTGTAATGTCTAATTACATAATTTGAAAAAAAAACCTAGTCGAGGAGCTGTTATTATCAATAATAGATTAGCAGTTCAGTTCAAATTTATTATTATTATATTACTTGCTGTCGTGAAAATTTACAGCAGATGCTGTTACAAGATCCGTATAAAATGACTGAAGCAGGTATTCACAATAATTTTTGTTTTATTTATAGGTGGACTGAAAGCTGGTGCCTCTCGGCTGGCTCGGATAGCTTACAGCGTCCTCTCGCGTCGCAAAGTAGCTGAAGAAGGCGTAGCACGATTAGCGCGAGTACTGTCAGCTCTTGACCTAACAGCACTTGGAGTCGGCAGTACTCTTGGAGTGGGAGTGTATGTGCTAGCTGGCGATGTGGCGAAGAACTTGGCTGGACCTGCCGTTGTACTGTCGTTCCTGCTAGCGGCTTTGGCTAGTGTATTTGCTGGTAGGTTGTATTTAGACTTATTAGATCTAGGGCGTCGATTAAATTCATCCAAATTAGTTTGGGATTACGTCATGATAATAAGTATAATAATACAGGTGTTATCAGTAAGTTTAATTAGCTCTAATGCAACATTTTGTTAGGGAACACCTTTTAGGTGAACTACCGGTACAAAAAGTAGTCGTGGCCCATCTAGGTGATGTACTAGGTGTTCGACGGGGACGTACCCTATAGTACCCGTAGTATTCGTATTATTATACTAATGATTACGATCGATGTACTCTCTTTCTCGCCCCCGCCGTCCCAGCTGCTTCTGCTGGGGTGACAGGCGGCCTCTTCTGCCGCACCCAGGCCTGCGCTCATGGAGGACGGAGGTCGTTAAGCGACCTGTCAACTAGAACCTACCTAGTCAGAGAAATTATTGGCTCCATTATCGACATCTCACAATAAATATTAGTCATATAAATGTTCTATGTATAATTAATTACTCGGAGAATTTTTTGCAGAATGCCCTTTTGTCCTAATTATATTTCTTCTTCCAGGATTATGTTACGCTGAATTCGGAGCTCGCGTACCGAAAGCTGGTTCCGCTTATGTGTACAGTTACGTGTGTGTCGGCGAGTTCATCGCGTTCATTATAGGATGGAATCTCATATTAGAGTATATTATCGGTAAGTGTCATGTTTTTTCAACTCGCGCCTTGTTCATCTAAATAACATTTTACTGCGTTTGTGGTAAGAGGTAAACCAAGATCATTGGTAGCAGGGTTGTCTTCTTTTGCGAGCTGTTAACGTGAAGATGGTTGCTTGCTCAGTTGTACCTACATTGCTCTACCAACATCTTCGGAGACCACCTCAACTCCTTGTCGGTGCACCTGCTAAACAACAGACGAGGGTCTTGCGCAGGCGCACGTCTTGGGGTTGGGAGGTCAGACGGCAAGACGGCGAGACGTTCGCTCTCGTATGTAAACTCGTCTCGTCAATAAACCAATCAAAAATGATACCCGATTGTGTAAACATTTTAAACTTTGGACGCAATCGGGTAATCGCTAGGATGATGATGAACGTGAAGATTAGGAGATAGAGTTGCATTATCTTGTGCATAAATGAAATAGGAGTCTATCTAAGTACTTGGCAGTAATGGTAACACCGAATATGAATAATAATAATCTCTCAAACACGTGACCTCCGGTTGTTCAATGCTGACTAACACTGAGTATACAACCAAGCAGCCAGGATACTGCATCAAGAGCTTGCCCTTAAATACGGCCTCATCGAACAGAGGCTGCCCTACTACAAGTACGTACCGGAAGCCGTACTCAAAAACGACCGCGCCAAGCTTTACTGGGACCGGTCCATCATCACGGATAGCACTATTCTAGCGAATAGGCCTGATATTGTGCTGATGTACTGGGCACAGTCACGGCTATTTCTTGTGGACATTATCACTATCCCTTATGAAGAGAACCTCGTCGAAGCCGAAGCAGATAAAAAGACCAAATATCTGGCGCACGAGGTTACCGACATGTGGAGGGTGGGGTCCACAGAAATAGTCCCAGTTGTGATCTCAGCGAATGGTTTGAAGAAGGAGCCTCTCAGTCCATCTTGAGAGGCTCGGGATCGGTGGGATCGGCGGGCGGCCAAGATGCAGAAAGCGGTCTTGCTCGACAATGCCCGAATAGTCCGGCGGTTCCTCTGCCAATCGCCCTAACGCCCCGGCCGACTGTTGCCCACCTCGTCGGGGTTATTTTGCCGCCTCTACCAAACTTGGGGTGGAGGCGTGAAGTACTGTAATGGGAATAATAATTAATAATAATATAATTTATTTAACCAAAAATAAATTTATGGTTGCCAATGTTACATTAAGTTTTACAATTTGTGTCTGATATTAGCATCTGCTGCTGAACTAGCCTTTTGACCTCTATTTCAGCTAACAGCGCCTCCATCCCGAGTTCTGGGTATGTTTAGAATGACAAATTTTTACTGTATTGTGAAAAAGCGATGACTACAACTTTATAATTAAAATAAAATAATGAACACGTGTCGCTTTCTCTGTGTGTGTTATGTGTGAGTTGTGTATATCATCATCATCATAATATCAGCCGTAGGAAGTCCACTAGTCATTGGCCTCCCCATTGACTTCCATTTTAATATCTAGGCATAATATTAAATAATTTCATTCTGTTTACAGGTGTTTCTTCTGTGGTGAAAGCATTAAGCGAATACATAGATGCGTTACTGAATAAGTCAATATCTACGTACTTGATATCAGTAATGCCGCTGGAAAATGAGCACTTGGCACGATACCCCGATGTCTTTGCTTTTACAGTTATCATGGTGTTTTCTGGTTAGTAGCAGTATAATGAGCCTTCGACTAGGTTATTTTGAGCTTAGTGCAGTCTAAATAAAGTATACTGTTAGAATTTATATTTGATTGAATTAGGTTTAATAAGACTATTTAATAAACTACGATTTTGAAAGCTAAGATTTGTTAAGTCAATAGGAATTTTAGTAGTTAGTGATGAGGGATTCCTCAAGGATGTATATTAGGCCCATTTTTTTAGAACTTAAATATTATTTTATTTCAGTTGGGCTCGCGTTCGGTGTGAAAGAGTCGACAAAGTTTAATAACTTCTGCACCGGAGTCAACTTAAGTGTTGTGCTGTTTGTTATTATATCTGGATCTTTCAAAGGTAACCATTTAGCACGTCATACACGTAATATAACAAGCTATATTTTTTATGTATACATGTTTATAATAAATATTCTGTATACAGCTGACACAAAGAACTGGCGTATCCCTGCAGAAGAAGTGCCTGAAGGTTTTGGTACCGGTGGTTTTGCGCCTCATGGTATTGCTGGGATAATCAAGGGTGCCGCCGTATGCTTTTATGGTTTCATTGGTAAGTTACAATGCAATTATACGAATTACGTTACAACAAAGCGCTACCAAGAAATTCAAGAGTATTTTTAAACCACAGTTGAAGATATTTTTTAAATGCATATTTTTTTCTCCGTGGTCCGAAATTTAAGACTAGAATAGTCAATTTGTTCAGAAACTTCAAATATTAAAACAGGAAGTTCTTAATTTAAATACCTGAATCGTGTGTTCTTCTGTCTGTGTGCGAAACTTCTGTCCCTGTCGCAATAACCATTTTGATCTTATCTGATTCTTCTAACGCGCCACAACAAGCATAACTTGAAACTTGATAGGTTTGTCTCTTGTATAGGATTTGACTGCGTAGCAACAGCAGGAGAAGAGGCTCGTCGTCCTCAGAAGTCAATTCCGTTCGCCGTAGTAGCGTCTCTCATGGTGGTGTTCCTTTCGTACTTCGGGGTGTCGTGCGTGCTCACTCTAGTTCTGCCGTATTATATGCAGGTAAGAATGAGATAGCCATTGCCTAGCCAGACACACACACACACACACACATACCACACACACACACACACACATACCACACACACACACCACACACCACACACACACACACACACACACACACACACACACACACATACCACACACACATACCACACACACATACCACACACACATACCACACACACACACACACCAACACACAAAAACAAAAATTTTGCCCCTATTTACATTATTTTTACTAACCGTGTGTAATTTTATGAATATCAATTAGCGAAATTCCTGTCGCTGGCGGCCATAGATCGAATGATGGCCGCCAGCGACAGGAATTTTGCCGCGGTCGCAACCTTATGCGAGGACGTCATCTCGCAGAAGGAAGGCGCGGAGCGGATCAGGGAGGGAGATCCCCTTGCTGATCCGATCCGCCGCCGGCGATTTGGGCGGCGGAGGCGCGAGTATTAGCGCCTCATGCCGCCCTGAGTGTGGCTGCGGGTGGAAGGGACGGGGTTAGCCCTCCACCCGCCGATCTAGCCACCCGCGAAGAGGCGACGTCCGTGTGTGCCTGGACGTCGCCTAATTGAGAGTTCTGTGATGAAGGTGCCCGTTAGACACTGCGGGCACGCTCTAGGGGCCGCCATGGAAGTATTCTTGTATAGTTTCAGGCCCCCAATATTTTTACGTGATTCAATAGATTATAATTATTAGGAGCTTATTCGAAGACTTCGTATTGCTACTGACAACATTTTACGGGGCATTCCATTTAGAGCACCAATTCGAATAGCACCAATTCCAATGGGACGAAAACTATCCCATTGCTATATAAAATAATTTTGGTGCGATTCTAAGTTGCTGCGCTAAATGCCTTCGTTCTAAGAGAAAAATCGAATACCACTTTACCAGACCCTAATATCATACCCGGGGCCTCGCTAATTAAACCAATGGCATTTGTTGACAGGACGAAAAGGCACCGTTCCCGCACATGTTCGACTTCCTGGGATGGCAGTGGGCGAAGTACGCCGTTAGTGTGGGCGCTATTTGTGCGCTGTGCTCCAGGTAACTATACCGCGGAGTACTTATAGAGGCTGGTGGGTGCACGGAGCCCTAGCAACACCTTCGGGGCCCAACCCATCCTCACCTGCGAGTCGGTGCTCCGACTAAACTACGGACGGGGCTCCGGCGTAGGCGCACCTTTCGGGGTTGGGAGCAGGCGGTAGTCGCTCTCGTAAAAGTCGACATACCAATCAAAAACCACAGACCCCGGGTAATAAAGTACGCACTTTGGACGCAACTGTAAAATCGCTATGAGGACGATAATGTGAACCTTGGCCTCCTGAATACAGGCTGCGGTCAAAATACTCCGCGGTAATATAGTACGTTCAATATATTGAGACATACATTGTCAGGCAAATATTTGTTGTGGATGACTTTCCTGACCTCAATCCTCAATTTAGCATAATAATTGCTCCAAAATATTATTAAAATATTTGACCCAACCCTGAGGAAAAAGCCTGCGCTAGAGCCTCGTTCGTAATTCAACAGTTGCACCGGCTTGCAGGTTAGGTTGCCTTGGGCCTCATAGTTGCTGGTAGGATCCTGTACAGGTGGTACACCCTGGAGACCAAGGTTGTCTAGGTGGTCATATTATACAAAACGGTAAAAACAGCGACTACGCGGCTCTATTTTATATTGAGTAACAACTAGGCCGTATATTTATAAAAATCAGCTGTCTTTTTTATTAAAGGTTACTGAGCCCCGTATGACCTCTGATTCATCTAATGAGCCTAATAATTCTATCTCTGATACATTAAGTGATGCAGCACCTTCTACTCAAAAGAAAACTAAGACTGACACATTAGATGATAAAATGTCACAATTTCTAGATTATAAATTAAATAATCAAGAACACCCACATGTGTCCTTTATTAAAGGAATTTTACCATCTTTGGCATCATTCGACAATGATGACAATTTTGAATTCCAAACGGGTATTATGCAACTGATCCAAAAAATTAAAAAGAAACGCCTTCGTAACAATTTATATGATACTTATGCAAACTATGGTGACTATCAAAACCATTTATCACAACCGACAGGATATTTTACACAAGATCCAGGTGCATCAACTTCGATTAGCAATCAAGTTATGGAACCGCCTGCATCACCAAATTCAGTCTATACTAATTTGTCTGATAGCACACAAGATTCTTTTAATTTTGACAATATATAATTTAAAGATGTCTTTACTTATAAAACGTGTAACTCTAAAATAAATCTCTAAATAAATAAATGTAAACATTAATAAAGAATTTTCATTTTATTTACTTACCTTAAAGTATCACTAGTCTTTCTTCGGCACTTATACAATTTCTGAAATGTGTGTTTTCTCTTCTAAGATTGTCTGCAAGTCGTGCCAGTAGGCTATCAAAGGTGGAGACAGTCATTCTTAAATACTCATAAAACTTTCCATCATCACTTTTTAACTCTTCTATATAACTCTGACATAATCCTAATGGAATTCTTTTCATTAACATTGGATGTATCCAATACTTTCTTTTCATTGCTTGCTTCATTTTCCTTCTTTTCAAAAAGTAATACATTATTAAAATTTCGTCTTCGTCCATTGAACTCAGGAGTGTAAACGCACTAGTGATCAGCAAGCGAACGCAGAGGCGACTGTAGATTTGTAGGTTGCTGATGATGTGTAAACGACAAAGCGACTGCCGGGAAACGATAAAATGTCGTCGCGATCCAATGGGAACAGCTAGATACGACAGTCGCTAAACGATAAAAAATGTTGACGACAAACAATCGTTATAATGGGAACAGGTAGAGACGACAGTCGTCGAACGATAAATTAGTCGTTACGACATAGTGGGAACGCGCCCTTAGGAGGCTCGGTTGCACTGTTCATTTCAGTCTCGAGAAGGAAAGATTTTTCAAATGTTTTTCTTTACGGTTGAAAACAGTGAATAGCCACGTACTGTTTGAGCGAGCAGTGTCGAGGGGCAGCTGCGCAAGACAAATCCTCGCTCGGCGAGGCGTGCTTCGCCCAAGGCAAGCATAGGCGCTGCTTCGGCCGACCCCATCAGCCTGAGCCGAACGGCTGTTCGCTCAGCTAGTACGTGGCTAGCAACGAATTTGTTATTTCGATTCATTAATGATTTACTTTTCTACAGCCTCCTTGGAGCAGTGTTTCCTCTTCCTCGTATCATCTATGCGATGTCCACCGACGGGTTGCTGTTCCGGTTCCTGGGAAGAGTCAATGAGAAGTACCAGACGCCTCTGGCTGGTACCATCGTCGCTGGCTTAATCACTGGTACGTTAAATACCAATCATCCTTACCAATCCATATCCACTCAACTGAATAGTATAATACATTGCAAAGTTAAGCAATACTAGCCAGGTCAGTCTTAGGAGGGGTGTTAGGAACAACACATTCGAGACCACTACATGCCTCGGAGTCAAAGGTCCAATTCTCGTAATAAAAAGATCTTCAAAATTGAGTTTCAATCTAGTCTCGATCTGCCTAATGTCAAAAAAAGTGTTCGCGTAACAAAATTTTCAATATTTTCAACAAACTTTTGTTATGAGAACTCCTTTTTAGGGTTCCGTTGCCAAATGGCAAAAAACGGAATAAAGATAGATTCGTCATGTGTGTCAAAATAGAAAAAAGACAATAAATTTTGGGGGTCCCCATACTTAGCACTGAAACTCAAAAATTTTTTTTTCATCTAACCCATGTGTCGGCATCTATGGATAGGTCTTCAAAAATGATATTGTGGTTTCTAATATCATTTTTTTCTAAACTGAATAGTTTGCGCGAGAGACTTCCAAAGTGGTAAAATCTATCCCCCCCCCCTGTAACTTCTAAAATAAGAGAATGATAAAGCTAAAAAAAATATATGATGTACATTGTAAACTACCAACGAAAATTGGTTTGAACGAGATCTAGTAAGTAGTTTCTTTTTATACGTCATAAATAGTAAACCGCAATTTACCCTTTTATTTTTTTTTCTTGCGGAAATCCCTTCGGATACCCCCCCGCCGGCCAGCGGGGGTGGTTATGTCGGGTTTGAACCGACTAAAACCGCACGCCGTCTCGGGTCTACAGACGCCGGGGTGTAAGGTTGCCCATAGAGCATATCCCTCGCACCCCGACTGACCCTGGGCCATCTCCGGTTTCGAGATGGCCCCCTCGGGTTTGGGAACCACGGTGTCCCCGTCTTGCCCCGGTTTGGGGGAGGAGCGCTAGTCGCCCCACCGTCCCGGCCTGCTAACCGCAATTTGCCTTTCATTCAATCAACTCAAATATAAAAATTAAAAAAAAACATTATCATGTGACTTGCTGCTACGGAACCCTTAATGGGCGAGTCCGAAGTAGGCGCCCCGACATATCAGTGCTCAGCGGTCCCTGCTCCGCCAGGAACTCATGGAGACATGGAGGGTGCGACTTGAGCATCTGAGGTGGGGGGAATCCACCATTGCGGCGGTGAGACCGATTATGAAGGAGTGGTTGGAGAGGGACCATGGTGACCTCTCCTACCGGATGTGCCAGATATTTACCGGACACGGGTGTTTCGGTAAGTATCTATGGCGCATGCACCGGGAGACCACGCCGCAGTGCCAGCACTGCGAGGATCCTGGCGAAGACACGGCGCTCCACACGTTGGTGGAGTGCCCTGCGTGGGCGAGTCAACGCCGGGATCTCGTTGGAGACCATGGTGCGGGCCGTGGTCTCCGACGGGAGCAAGTGGCACGCCGCCGCCTCTTTCTGCGAGCAGGTAATGCGCGCTAAAGAGACGGCGGAGAGGGAGCGGGAGAGAACCCTGCCCCCCGAGTTTCGCAGTCTGCGGCGAGGACGCCGCAGACTCATCTACGCCCGGGACTACCGACCTCCATGATCGGGGCCTGAGGACGGCAGTTGGCCGACTCGCCGTCCTTACAGAAGCAGGCCGTGGCGGAGGCGTGTCGTGTGTGCCCTACACACGCCTGCCAACTCACCGAAGCGGGATAAAACCCGACCCCACCAGGCGAGGCCAAAGTCCGCCGGCAACCCTAGGGTTATCCTTTCGAGGGCTTACCCGGGGTGCCCGGCAACGGACACTTGGGGAGGACACCGTACGGTTTAAGTCGATACCCGACATAACCACCCGCGCTGGCCGGCGGGGGGGGGGGGGGGGGAGGTTTATCCGAAGGGATTTCCGCACGTAAAAAAATAAAATAAAAAAAATGGGTGAGTCCGACTCGCCCTTGGCCGCTTTTTGTTGATCGAGACTATATTGAGACTGGATTTTGAACCTCTTTTTATTCCGAGAATTAGCGCTCAGGTTAAGCCGTCAGTCCCGGTTACCATACGAATATCAATGGCAGTCCTTACGGGTAGTTGGAGCCCTAAAAAGTCCGACAACTACTCTAGCTACAGAACTTGGATATCGCCAATGGGTTGTGGAGGTGGGATGACATACACTTGACGGAAAATATTGAAGTTCGGCCGCTTCTTAGTCAGACCGAAGAAGCCGACTCCAACTCAATTAGGGAAAATCATTACCAATCTATACTTGACAGTTTATGTATTTAGTTTATTTTATTATTATTACCGCGGTAGCCTAGTGGTATGGGTAAAGAACTGCTGAGACGAGGTCTCGGGTTCGATCCCAGGTATTACCATGGCACACACCAATGACTTTTCGATGCTTTTCGAAGTTATGTGTGTATTTATCGCAGGTTTATAAGTGCCCGGTTAATGGCAATAGGCTCGCCACCTATTACATTGGGACCTAAACATAAACTGGCGAAACGTGGGTGCTTGCACCTCTGCCTACCCCTTCGGGGATATAGGCGTGAGTTTATGTTATGTTATGTTATTTTATTTATGACAAGATCTCAAAATAATCCCACATGTACCCAGCGCCATCTAGCGACAGCAAACTGAACTACTTCGATACTACTAGAGAACTACCACTTTTATATTTTCATTAGGATTTAGTCTGATTAAGTTGGTGTTGCAGGCACGCTCGCCATGATGTTCAGGCTGGAGCAGCTCATCCACATGATGTCCATCGGTACCTTGCTAGCTTACTCTATGGTTGCTTCTTGCGTTCTACTGCTGAGGTGAGGCACACTGCTATCTTTATTATGCCAGTCTCTTTATTCAAAAAGTAAGGGTCTGTACAAGAGAGGAATAAGGAGAAGAAAATAAGTGAATCATCATATCAGCCGTAGGAAGTCCTCTGCTGAACATAGGCCTCCCCCATTGACTTCCATTTCGACCGGTCTGTAGCGGCCTGCATCCACCGAGTGCCTGCGCTCTTTTCCAGGTCGTCTGTTCACCTTGCGGGAGGCCTTCTTACGCTGCACTTGCCATCAGCAAAGCAAGAAACAGAGCAAATACAAAGAGGTGGCCTAAGTAACTTTGCACGGGCCCACTCTGACGTCATCACAGTAGGCGAGGCCTTAGTCAGCGCACCGCCAGCGCTCATCCTGTGCACAGCTCTCTTAGACTCAGTATCTCCAAATATAGGTAGTGTTCAGTGCGTGAACCGAGCGAGCGCAGTAATAAAAAAAACAATTAACAGCTCTGCTACTAGTCTACTTTAACCCGGACTACTTTACACAAGGGTGAGGAATGGGACCACGAGCAAGTAGTATTCAAGCCGTAGCCTCAACACTCACTTTCACGCAATCACTACTTCGTTGCGAAGCGTGATCTAAAGCCGACAGTGGAAACGCAAATAAAACTAAAAATTAATATCTAACTAAAATAAAGTGTCTAATGATCCGGATCTACACCAAGGTGCAGTCAACAAACGGTACAAAATCATTAATTAAACACAGAAAGTCGGTACGAATATAAAACAGTTCAAACAACAAAATCCCGCTTTTTTATAAAAACCGGTTAACCGAACCTACTAAAAACGCACGAGGCATTCGAGGAACCGCCCCGAACTTAGAACAAATCAAACAAAAGGAATATGAAAAGTTCCCGGGAAGTTGAATTCCCGTTACCGTGAGCCGGTTAGTTCGGTCAGAATCGACCACCAAAAAATTACCCGGCAATCCCGAGAAGTATTGAACTATAAAATTAGCTATTTTAAACGCTCGGATACAAACAAATCTAATGGTACATTACTTTCAATTTTATAGCAAGTAAATACAAATAAATATCTATTCAGACCTCCCGGTGGGTCCAATCAAACATGAAAAAAAAAACAATTCAAAGTTAAAACAGAATTTTAGCACGTACTTGTTTCAATAATCAAATTAAGTCGCAATTGACATCCGATCGAAATCGACCAGGAAATATTTTAATTACAATAACAATTCCAAGTTTTAAGGTGAAAATAGTAAAATTCAATTGCACCAAAAGGCAAAATAATACCGATAAATTAACACTCAAAATGGCGGACTCTAACCGCGTGTTAAGTTTCAAATTGCAAACCAAAATTAAACCAATCCGTTAATTATCGTCAACAATACACAAAATATATTAAGAAATGGGTCACTGACCTTCAATGGACCGGGATTCACCAGGGAAAGTGGCAAAGATTGGGAAGTGTGCCTATTTAGTGTATCTAACTGTATGTGACATGAATGTACGTGTAATTGAATATACAATAAACTAATTATGCAATAAAATAAAATGTGAAATTTACGTCCCATAGAAGGTGGGTTCCCCCGCAGCAATGTTCCAAGTCCAGCGAACGCGATGGACGTATTCACTTTATTTAACAAAGAGATAACTAGCTCGATAATTAATTTTCAACAATTAATCAACATTCAACAAACAAGGTCACATCAATGTCCCCTCGAAGCGCGTGGCAAGGCCACCCAAAAAAGGCGCGGGCACAGGGTCCACCAACGAGCTGACCAGTTCGGACCCTACTAAAACCTCACGAGCACATAGTCCACCAACGAGCCAATGAGCTCGGACCCTCACAAAGCGATGTCGCGCTCAACGCCGCGCTCAACTCACGATGTACTGGCGTCGTAGTTCACGTACAATAATGCGCGGGTACGTAAAGAAAAAATATAATTGATGTTGGTCCTATCAATACGCGGTATCAACATCAGAACATAAATACTTAAAGATTAAAACTAAACAGGTAGTTCTACTCGATGCTAGATAGCAAAACTTACCAACTAGCAGTTTTCATTTTGACAGAGAACCTATGCTATCAAATAGGTTCAAGACCTAACAGCAACAAACTATTGACCACAATTTTAGCTACAGAGCATATAAAGAGGGGTGGTGTTCTAATTACTTTTTCCCATGAAACAACGCGTGACACTTTGCAGGGGCGATAGGGTGGTGAAAAGCGGTTAGATCCCGCACGCTTCTTTAATTACCACTTACCGGTCAAAAGTAAACTACTACAGGCCGTATCGTTACTACGTAGTATCACTATCTCACACTAGATGTCACGACGTCACATGACGTACTCAGATTTCTTGTGAAAGGATACAATTTCCAAGACATGTTTTATGGAAGGCCTACCTAAGTGAGAGTCGGACGCTGTCGTGCCGTAGCCCAGCTAACGATAGCGCGCGCGCAGGTACGAGTACGGGCAGCCGGCGCACCGCGCGCAGGAGGCGCTGCGCTTCTCGGCGCGCCGCGGCCTGCGCCAGCTGCTCAACCTGGAGCGCCACGCCGCGCCCACGCGCCTCAGCGCCTCCACCGTCTCCGCGCTCGTCTCGCTCTACGGTGCGTACGGACTCACTCACACCCATACCGCCTTACACTCACACATACACCCTCTCACTCGTAAACTCTTACTCATCCTCACTCACACACCCGTACTCACCTTCACTCACACACTCTACTAGCATATCTTTACATTCACACACGCATACACATACTTACTTACCCTCTCACACACACACACACACATACACACACATACACACATACTCACACACGCATACACACACACACACACACACACACATACACACATACACACACACACACACACAAACACAGATTAAAAAAAAACACGCACTCACACTTATTTACGTATGCGCATTACTGCGCGTGCAGCCATTTAATATAGCTGTTGATTTATCAGAGCTTTTTACCGAATGACTTCTAAGACAGAAATTTTAACACAACTTAGTAGTATAATATTAGTATAATACCTATTTTTATTCTATGCAATGAGTAAACGCTATTATAATTATGTTCCATAGATATTTTGCCGGTAAATGGTGAACCAGACTCTATAATGTAATTGGATTAATAAATTGAAATAAAACTATTTTTAACGGATTCTATCACGATTTATTTGATGTTATTTTATTATTTACATTTGAGTGTCCCCGTGACCATGGCTGCTGAAAAGCAACCGAAACCTCGGGTTCATTGTAAATAACATCAAATAAATCGGGATAGAATCCGTTAAAAATAATTTTATTTCAATGTGTGACATTTTGCGTAAACTTCCGACAATATCATGGATGAATAAATAGTAATTAATAATAATAATAGTAATTAATAAATAAAATTAATAAATAGTGGTGGGAGAAATTTGATGACACAATTTGTCACAAAATTCGGCCGGGTGAGTACCACCGTGCACGATTGCGAAAAACCCTCCATAGTAATCCAATTTCGGTTTGATTGCGTTCAGGGGTCAGCAAGTGCATAGCCGGGCAGGGGGATTGTGGTCGCAGCACTAGTGGGACCGGTGGGTGTCACGCGGTGCTGCGATGACAATCCTCTTCTGATGCGGCCGTCAAGCTGAGTGCCACCATTGTTAACATGGTACGTGTATGTAATGGTGACCCTCTTTCCAGAGACTTTACCTTCAGCTTACCATCAGGCGAGGTGAAGTCAAATTGACGTGTCCTAAATAAAAAAAATAAAATAAAAAAAGAGAACTGATTACATGGCTATAATCAAAGTCTAATCAGTATACTTGTCCGCTGGTGCCAGGTATCTGGTGCTTCGTGATGATGTCTGCGGTGAACATGTACGGCGCGTCGATCCTGGCGGGGCAGGCGGCGCCCGTGGCCATGTTCTCCGTCGGCACGGTGCTGGTCGTGCTGACTCTGTACCTCATCTCCAGGCAACCGGTGTCGGATAAGAAACTGGCTTTCTCCGTGAGTATGAAGTGTTTATTCTAAAATTATCAGTTATCATTGTCATGTCAGGATTGTTAATCCGGGTAACTTATGCGGGCAACTGTCAGAATCTCAAACTTCATCAAGCCAGTAAATTATTGTAGTGTGGATGGCCAAATCTCAAAATACTTTTAGGAGATTCGGGTCCAATATTAATAAAAACTAAAGCTGCATCATTGGATTTTTTTAAAATATACATTCTTTGCGGAGAATCGAATCCGTTGATAAAAAAAACACACGCTGTATTAGAACAGTATTTAATAGTGTCGTTTAAGAACAAATTATGGGAAATAATGACATACGGCACTTAAGAAAATAGCTAATTTTTAACAAAATATATTTTTCGTGAACGCAATTTAATCCTTATTTTGGGGTCGTTGACAATCCTGGTTCGTCTTTGTATCAAATCGAAAAATTGTAACTGGCATCCAGTCCAGGAATGCCTATAAATTTACCTATCAGTTACAACATATACTTCCATATAATTCTTACTTCAAGGTTAATCTTGGTAACTGGTAACCAAGATTAACCTTTGATATTATGTATACCATACGATTGAGAGGTCCCGGGTTCGAATCCTGGCCATTATACTACCGACTTCAATTCACTCCTAACACATTTTAACTTAGTTGGAGGTAACTTAGTAAGGTTTAACATAGTTGAACTAGTAATTTCGGTTGAAAACGAATATTCTTTAAACAATAATTAAAAAAGTTCTTTTAAAGACCCCCGACATAACTAAAACACTTGAATTAGTTCCGATTGAAAACAAAAAAAACCAAATTGATTCTTCCGTTCAGGAGTTACGATGTCCAAGACAGACACACACAAACACGTTAAACTTACAAAACCCCATCGTTTTTGCGTCGGGCGTAAAAAAAAGAAACAAACTAGAGTCAGTATAACAGCAGTGTCGCACGGCAGGTGCCGCTGGTACCCTGGCTGCCGGGCCTGAGCATCCTGGTCAACATATACCTCATGCTGAACCTGGACTACATGACTTGGGTGCGGTTCGGCATCTGGATAGCAGCTGGTAAGTGCTTTCTGTTCTATTTTATATCATTGCTGAAGTTGACGTCACCCTACCGCCAGGGGAATATTATAGATCGTGACATCGGGGCATATTAAGACTGTTCACCATCAGCGGGCGTACCACGACGTTCAGAGGGAGAGAGATGGTGCTATACACCGTGTATAGCTCCATCTCTCTCCCTCTGAGCCGCTGCCCAAAACTGAATTACTAAATGCGCGTCGTGGTAGGCCCGCAGGATTAATATATTTTTGTTTTTCTGACAAGTATATATTATTAGTAATTTCGGTTCTCGGTTCAACCATTTATTTAACTTTTGACAGTTAAAGTTTCTGTCAAATAGTTATGTGCCAATGCGTTCCGTATTCGATTTCAAATAACAATTGATTTGATTTGTGAAGAAGTTTCAATCGATTTAACACATTGATATTTAATATTTTTTTATGAACTTCTTTTTTTGTATGCCAGGTCTTTAATTGACTAAAATAATAATTGGCGATTAAAATAATAATAAAAATACATATTACAATTGTTTTTACATAATATAGTGACAACTTTTAATCCCTACACAACATAACTTCAACATTTTGATATTTTTCATTAAAAATAAGTGTGAACGATTATTTGCGATTCGTTAATTTGCAGGGATTTCATTTGATCCCAACACTAGATAATATAGAGTGTAGCTGTTTGCATTGCGTGTCACAAGTCTCAATAATAGAGTTCCATTAATTACCTTGCCGTACGGAACCCTAAAAACACATGTAAAACACTACATTCTGTTTCTCAAAGGCCAAGTCTACGGCCTGAATTTAATGGCTCATCTACTTCTTTTAAGAAATTCTTTTCCAAGGAAGTGCTTATAGTTTACTATTGTACAACTAGTTCGTCCACTTATTTCGGGCACTATGTTATTGCTTTGGCACTAAACAGAAATTAATGTGTACCTAAAGGAAGTAAGCAACCCATATATTTAACATTAGTATAGAAATAACGTTGTAACGTTTTGTTCGAAGTTTGCGAACTTTCATACTGTAAAGCAGTAGTCTGTCTTAACACTGTTGTATCTCTTATCTGCGCTCAGCCTAAGAGACAATATAGTGCAAACAAATGAATTTATTGAGCTGAACAAAGCGAGCGAAGCTCTTATACCCAGCATAGCCGTTTGTTGGTGGCTGAGCTCCTCCGTAACCACTCGCGCGATTTTGATCAAATTTACCACGGTGATAGTGTGGACACTGAGGAGTGTTTCGAGATGGTTCACGTCCGATGTACCATTGAGGAATAGTCACCGAAAAACAGTTTCACGAGCGCGCGGCCTTAGCTAAGCGCGCGACCCTAGTCCTAGTCCTGCTCGACAGCTCAATTTATTTCAGTCGCACCCTGCACTAAATTCCAAAGTCTAAAGTCAGTGTTGCCACACTAGTTTTAGGGTGCGTTCGGAACACCTAATCGGGTGCGTTCAGAACTCCACGACGTCTATTTGAGCACCTCTTATTTTGACGTCTTTTAAAAACATGAAAATCTATTTTTGTGGTTATTCTATATTTAATCTAAATCTATATAAGTGTAGGTGTATTTAAATAAAAGGCTAATAAAAAGTAATGAATCAGGAAATAAAAGTACCTTTTTTTTTGGTTGGAGTCCGTTACTTACACAAGGACTCCAACCACCATCCCAGACAGAAAATGTCAGTCATCAAGACCCTGGTCCACCGAGCTAAGAGCATCTGTGAGCCCCAACACCTTAAAAACGAGTTACGCCACCTGGACTCGGCCTTCCAAGCCAATGGATTCTCTGCCCGGGAAATACGAAGAGCTCTTCATCCGAGGAAATCTTCTCTTACGAACCAGGATGAGGAGAAACCTGCCCCTCTAGAGAAGGCCTTTTTGCCATACATTTATGGTACAACGGATCGTATCGGGAGACTGCTAGAAGCTTACAACATTAAGCCTATTTTCAAGCCCACGACGCAGTTACGTAATCTTCACCGTTCAGTCAAGGACCCTCGTGACCCACTATCTTCGGCTGGAGTTTACCGAATCTCCTGCTCGTGTGGCTTGGTATACGTGGGCACTACTCAAAGAAGCGTCAAGACCCGCCTTTCAGAACATGAACGAAATTGCCGCCTCGGCCACTTCGACAAGTCAGCGGTTGCGGAACACACCCAGGAGGATGGTAATCATACCATCAAATTTCAGAACACGAAGGTTCTAGCCACCACTTCACAATTCTTCCCACGGCTATGTCGAGAAGCCATCGAAATATTCAAGCATCCCAATAATTTCAATAGAAAAAACGAAGGTTTTCATCTCCAAAAAGATTGGTATCCAGCACTGAGAGCCGCGCGTCATCACAATTCAAACATGACGAAGCCGCCACCATCCCCGGTATCCCCCTTGCTTAGCCTCAACCAATCGGTATCGAGCGCATCGGTTGCGCAGCTCTCAACCAATCAGGAGCGATCACGTTGTTTAGCCCCTCCCATTGCACCTATAAATACGCCAGTGACTCGGGCCTTTACATCAGTCGCACCGAGTTCGCCGCCGAGGAAGGTTCTCCGCACTCGACGGCGTCCCGACGTGTACCACTGAAGATGTCGACCGCAGTGATCGACGAAACGTCTGGGATACAAGTTTCCGATGGACCACGGCCAAATAGCCCGGAAGCAGTATATTCTAAATGTTTCGTTGTTTGTTACCGATCCGATTGCGATGAAACTAGCGATAATGAAGTTATTGTAACATAGACATTATTATCTCAGCGTTGTGTCCTGATTGCATCTGAGGCCCAGCATCTGATCGGGGGACTCACGACAGGATTTCACTGGGTCCGTTCGTTTGGGTGGCCCAAAGGAGACTTTTCCGTCGCACCCCGACCGACCTTCTCCGGTTTTGAGATTGCCCCCTCGGTTATGGGAACCACAGTGTCCCCGTTTTGCCCCTGAAAAGGGAGGGGGGGGGGAGTCCGCTCATGAAGGACGGAGCTCATTAGGCGGCCTCTGAAGTTTGAGTCACCTCCGCGAATCGCGAGCTTTGTGGATCGGGAGAGCCCTGAGTCTCTCCCGGACCCGCTCCGTCGCCTCCTTCTCGAGCATTAGTTGCTCGCAGAAGGAAGCGGCGGCAACCCACGCGCTCGCGCTCCGCACCTTCGCTGTGCGCAAGACGCCGAGCAGGAGGACTCCCACTCCGAGTGCCCGCCTCGGCGCCTCCCACGCCCGGCACTCTGCCAGCGCGTGCCCCCGAAACCATACTAAATTTCATGAAAATCGTTGGAGCCGTTTCCAAGATTTAGTTGCTATATATCCATATGCATATTCAAGTAAAAAAAGTTAGGTGAGGTCAGTGAGGCACGGCCTCGGGGCAACTACAAACACTTTTTTATTGTTAAAGTATCGCGGTCATTGAACTAGGATATGTTTTAGTTCAGCTGTGATACTTTCAATCGGCGTCTATTGTTGTACATAGGTACATATACCTTGCAGGCCTGGGGGTGGCAGGTGAGGCCGCCTGTCACCCCAGCAGAAGCAGGCCGGGACGGTGGGGCGACTAGCGCCCCTCCCCCAAACCGGGGCAAGACGGGGACACCGTGGTTCCCAAACCCGAGGGGGCCATCTCGAAACCGGAGATGGCCCAGGGTCAGTCGGGGTGCGAGGGATATGCTCTATGGGCAACCTTACGCCCCGGCGTCTGCAGACCCGAGACGGCGTGCGGTTTTAGTCGGTTCAAGCCCGACATAACCGCCCCCGCTGGCCGGCGGGGGGGTATCCGAGGGGATTTCCGCACGAAAAAAAAAAAAAAAGGTACATATACCTTTCCGTAGTCCGGGGTAAACAGAGACATACACGTATATACATATACCTACTCAAGTCTTTTTACCTCTGGGGTAGGTAGAGACAACAACCTGCCATCTGCTCCAATCCTCACACAGCTTCTTCTACGGTCACTAAACCTGCGCTGTCTCATGCAGTCACGCATGCGAGCACCCATACGTCGTGCAAATCGCATGAATTTCCTTGCACGATTTTGTGCAAATCGTATGGATTTAAATAGATTTATATAAGATTGTGTGTCAATACGTGACTTTAAAAATTGATTTCTAATAGGGAGCTCATACTTTTTCATTTGGTTTTCTGTTATTCAAATAGTTGAGTTTTAACACGCAGCTTTAAAAACAGATTTCTAGCAGGCTCATAATGTTTGCTTTGGTTATTTGTTATTGAAATCTGTACTGATGGTAGAAATTTGATGACACAAATTTGTCACAAAGTTCGGCCGGGTAGGTACCACCGTGCAGGGGTGTGTGTTGGGTAACCTCCTCGAGTGTCGCTCAGATTCCGATCCCGCTGCAGTCCGGGGGGAACGGAATCGGAGCGGCCGGTACACCCTGGGCGGCGGTCAATGGCTTCCCCTTCACCCCTTCATAGGGTTGGCATTGATCGTCGGCCAATAACCAACGTTGCGGGAACACATCGCTCTCCGTACTCCTCTGCTTTCAGAGGAGACAGGATGAGCGATGCTGTTAGTGGTGAGATGGCCCAGGGTCAGCCGGGGTGCGAGGGATATGCTCTATGGGTAACCTTACACCCCGGCGTCTGAAGACCCGAGACGGCGTGCGGTTTTAGTCGGTGCAAGCCCGACATAACCGCCCCCGCTGGCCGGCGGGGGGGTATCCGAAGGGATTTCCGCACGATAAAAAAAAAAAAAAAAAAGGTACCACCGTGCACGATTGCGAAAAACCCTCCATAGTAATCCAATTTCGGTTTGATTGCGTTCAGGGGTCAGCAAGTGCATAGCCGGGCAGGGGGATTATGGTCACTAGGTGCTGCGACAACAATCCTCTTCTGATGAGGCCGTCAAGCTGAGTGCCACCATTGTTAACATGGTACGTGTATGTAATGGTGACCCTCTTTCCTGAGACTTTACCTTCAGCTTACCATCAGGCGAGGTGAAGTCAAATTGACGTGTCCTAAATATAAAATATAATCTATAACGCATAAAAATAAATAAAATTGAAGTATCGTTTCATAATATTAAAATAACAGGTTTTGAATAAATGCTTACGAGTGTATACACGATACATATAACGTACGGTCTGTCTGTCAACAGACAGACACGGGCCTATGCCTATATATGTATACATAGGCCCGTGACTTTTACCGAACTTTTACTGTGATTAAACATTTAATGTAAGCCTGCCAATTTCAGATGCTTCTATTGGGGCCTTATTTCTAGACATCACCAATTTGATCGGTGTATTATGTATACCCACATCACAGAATATCGACGCCAATTAACAGGATTTGAACTGTTGTGTTCCGTTTGGTGAGTGAGAGTGCCGGAGACCCAAACTCCTTTCCCATCCCCTCCCAAACTCCTTTCCCATCCCCTTTCCTTTACAAGGTCGGCAGCGCGAGTGTGACGCCACTGGTGTTGCACACGTCCATAGGCCGCGGTAACCGCTTCCCATAAGGTGGGCCGTGTGCCACCTTAGTGGTATAAAAAAAAAAAAAAAGTATACTGCGAGGTCGACTCCGACGCGTTTATCCATTTATACTATCCTCCTCTCTAAAAAAAATAACCCAGAGACCGACCTGCTCCCGTCTTTGATTATCCACTGCTGTACTATGGAACCCGCGGTTGTTCTTCTATTCAGTTCGGGTTTTTCTGGAGCAACTTTTATCTATTCCGAGAGGTGCGCCTGCGTCAGAGCCTCGTCCGTCAACCAGCAGGTGTACCGGTTTGCAGGTGAAGTTGGCTTGGGTCCCGAAGACTGATGGGACCCCATACACTCCGTTGTTTCTCCACTATGTGTTCTCTTATTTATCTATGTAGATTAAGGGAGAGGCAAAATACGATTTTTTTTTCTAGTTTTTAAGTTTAACAAAACAAAGTTTACTGATTATTAGGAATATTTATGTATATATTAGAAAGAGTGGAGGCTCCTAACACAGGCTTTATTGGTTTGCCTATAAGGAGTCCACAAGAATTTACTGTGTACAGCATAACATACATAACATAAACTCACGCCTATATCCCTGAAGGGGTAGGCAGAGGTGCTAGCACCCACATTTCGCCAGTTTATGTTTAGGTCCCAATGTAATAGGTGGCGAGCCTATTGCCATTAACCGGGCACTTATAAACCTGCGATAAATACACACATAACTTCGAAAAGCATCGAAAAGCCATTGGTGTGTGCCATGGTAAAACCTGGGATCGAACCCGAGACCTCGTCTCAGCAGTCCATTACCCATACCACTAGGCTACCGCGGTTGTTTTGTGTTTGTTACTGTGTACAGAACATTCTTTTTGGTTAATAAATAATTAAATAAATAAAATAAACAAGAGTAGAAGGGGAGAAGTAGAGCTGAGTCTACCTTGCTCGCCTGAGCCTTCAGAATTCTCACAACCAACCCAAATTCAGCATACAGATACTTAAAGTTGAGTATCTGTATGTAATCTCTGTAATTCAGTTTATTTTCTAGTGCCTGTTTTCAGTACTTTTTTTGATTTTTGAAGTCGGTTTTATTGTTTTGTTCCAAACAGCCTGTATATAATACAAGTCAATTATACGTGAAATTTACAAGTATTGTATTTTTTGTATTTGTATTTGTAAAAAGCCGCGGTAGCCTAGTGGTATGGGTAATGGACTGCTGAGACGAGGTCTCGGGTTCGATCCCAGGTTTTACCATGGCACACACCAATGAATTTCCGATGCTTTTCGAAGGTTTATAAGTGCCCGGTTGATGGCAATAGGCTCGCCACCTATTACATTGGGACCTAAACATAAACTGGCGAAATGTGGGTGCTAGCACCTCTGCCTACCCCTTCGGGGATATAGGCGTGAGTTTATGTTATGTTATGTTGTATTTTACAGCTACAAAAGAATTTGATTAAACAATTTAATAGTACCTTTTTCTTTTCATGCGAATATCCTCTCAGATACCCCGAGCGAGGGAGGTTATGTCGGGCTTGGACCGACTAAAACTGCACGCCTTCTGGGGTCCCTGAAAGGGTCGCCCCACCGCCCCGGCCTGCTTCTGCTGGGGTGACAGGCGGCCTCACCTGCCACCCCCAGGCCTGCGCTCGTGGAGGCGCCTGAGTCTGCTGCGGGCTCGGCGGGCCGGGAGAGTTAATAGTATCATTTCTTTTCGTGTGGATACCCCTTAGGCCAGCCGGGTTATGTATAAAAAAAAACTAATTAGATTCCACTTCAAATCAATCCGAACGTTATCCTAAACTTAATTCACGTAGACAAAGAATAGTTTGATTTGAAATTGATAATGACGAGAAAGAGCTGGTTATTTTGTTAATTAAAATATTCACAGATCAACAAAATAATACTCTCTCATATCTACGAAGTCGTGTTATCTACGAGCGAATAAAGAACGGAATACGGAACTCATGTTTGTTCTAGAATATGCATCATAATATAATACGTCTGATTTAAAACATGTTATTAAATAATTTAATACAATGTTTTAAATCAGACGTCACAATGAATGGTGAATGTCTTTGATAAAATAAATAGATACGTGGACTTTACGGAAATGTTCATAAAATGTGTAGTCTTTTGTTTATAGCCATGTGATTATAGTAATAAATATTTTATAACTATTATTAAGCGTAGCGAGCCGAAGGCGAGCGAAGCGTCTTTGGTTTCAAAGTTGCATTTCAAACAAATGATACTCCTCCGAGACCGTTCGACCGATCTCGACCAAATTTGCCACGGTGATCAAGTAGACATTACTGAGTGTCGTAAGGGGTCGAATGTCCAGATCGGTCTTACCATCGAGGAATAATCACCGAAAAACCAAATCAATGGAAAAAGTCGACCGGTCACGTTGACCTATTGTTGGATAGGCAAATCTCGCTACGCTTAAGTTTGGGTTGATTGCGAAGCTGGTAACCGTCCTAGTTACTTATTACTTTAATTACAGTTAATAAATACTTTAGTAATAAAATATTTATTACTATTATTACTTATTACTATAATTATATGACTATATATTTATACTAGTGGACACAGCAGATGTTGTCCTGTCCGGAAAATGGGCACCACACTAATCAAATTTAGTGGCATATCGCGAGCAGCGCCACGTACTCGGTCAATTGTGTTTTCAAACCATCCAGGCACCCATTGAAAAATACACACAAAATTTCATCCAATCGGTCCAACCGTGTAGGAGGAGTTAGGTGATAAACACACGTACAGAAGAATTATAATATATGTTAAGATATTTCTATAATTGAAGCAAACAAATGCTGCATATTATTACTTAACTCATACTTAGTAGACAAAGTATTTACATTGATATAATGAATTTTACTATATCATAAACATAACATAACTTGGCCTGTATCCCCGAAGGGGTAGGCAGATGTGTATTTACACACCCACGATTCCCCAGTTATGTCAAGGTCCCAATGTAATAGGGGGCGAGCCTATTGCCATCTACCGGGCACATTATTAAGCGAGTGATAATTAACATTTATTAATGCACACATAATTACGAAAAGTCAGAGGTGTGTACCCGGGGCGACTGGGGATCGAACTCGAGACCTCGTCTCAGCAGTCCGTTGCGTACGCGACTGGGCTATCGCCGCTTCTCAATGTAATTTATTAATATAATGTTATTTTGTGAACTGCGTTCATCAATCTTGTTAATCCAATTTTGTATATCCAGCCTAATAAATATTGCAAATCTCACAAATATTTAGCCAACATTGGGACAGGAATCATAAACAGTAGACTATGTTAAACGATCACACCGATACTTCGTGCTAACTTACATAAATGAAAAAAAGTTTTAGCAATCAATTTTAAACTTGTCAAGTGATAAGCACCTAATAAATTCAGTAATAAATTTTAATAATTAAAGTTTATATCACACATTAAAGTGTTAGCCAACCTTGACTAAGCTGTCAAAGTGATTGACAGCTGTCAGATTTTACTATATTTCCTTTTGGTGTTATCTGTATTATTACCGCCTGTCACTTTAACTGATGTGAACACTGAATCTTCACGGGGTATCAGTGTAGGGGGGACAGCGAAGAGATATCTGTACACCGCCTTAGTTTCGGTTTCATATTTCAACACTGATCGAATTATTGGCTATTTCCGTGTACTTTTCGCCCGAGGTCACTAACGCTAGTACATTTTTAGGGTTCCGTTGCCAAGTGGCAAAAAACGGAACCCTTATAGATTCGTCATGTCTGTCTGTCTGTCCGTCCGTATGTCACAGCCACTTTTTTCCGAAACTATAAGAACTATGCTGTTGAAACTTGGTAAGTAGATGTATTCTGTGAACCGCATTAAGATTTTTACACAGAAATAGAAAAAAAATATAAATTTTGGGGGTCCCCATACTTAGAACTGAAACTCAAATTTTTTTTTCCATCCATCCCATACGTGTGTGGTATCTATGGATAGGTCTTCAAAAATGATACTGAGGTTTCTAATATCATTTTTTTCTAAACTGAATAGTTTGCGCGAGAGACACTTCCAAAGTGGTAAAATTTGCCCCCCCCCCCCCCCTCTGTAACTTGTAAAATAAGAGAATGATAAAACTAAAAAAAGTATATGATGTACATTACCATGTAAACTTCCAACGAAAATTGTTTTGAACGAGATCTAGTAAGTAGTTTTTTTTTTAAATGTCCTTTTTACCTTTCTTTTAATCAACTCAAATATAAAAATTACAAAAAATACATTATTATGTTACTTGCTGCTACGGAACCCTTAATGGGCGAGTCCGACTCGCAGTTGGCCGCTTTTTTACCTTAATCGAATTCTTTTCGATATTAAAATTAATATTTATTTTTAATATTATTAAGATTGTATGGCCATATTTGGCTAGATTTTACTTGCCGCTACAAACCGGTCGAGTAATACAAACAAACCTCTAGAAACACCGGCCAAAAGCGAATCGGACTCATCTTTATTACCATATCCATGTCTATGGTAATGTTTGTTATTCAAAAAATTTATCTAATATTTATATATAATATTAGGCGGTAGCCCAGTGGTATGGGTAATGGACTGCTGAGACGAGGTCTCGGGTTTGATCCCAGGTTTTAGCATGGCACACACCAATGACTTTTCGATGCTTTTCGAAGTTATGTGTGTATTTATCGCAGGTTTATAAGTGACCGGTTAATGGCAGTAGGCTCGCCACCTATTACATTGGGACCTATAAACTGGCGAAATGTGGGTGCTAGCACCTCTGCCTACCCCTTCGGGGATATAGGCGTGAGTTTATGTTATGTTATCAAAAATTTTTTTGACTCTTTAAATACTCACAAAATATTATAAACATTTACTAGCTTAGCGCCGTTTAACTATTTTAACGCCTTTTTTTTTTTTTTTTTATCGTGCGGAAATCCCTTCGGATACCCCCCCGCCGGCCAGCGGGGGCGGTTATGTCGGGCTTGCACCGACTAAAACCGCACGCCGTCTCGGGTCTTCAGACGCCGGGGTGTAAGGTTACCCATAGAGCATATCCCTCGCACACCGGCTGACCCTGGGCCATCTCACCACTAACAGCATCGCTCATCCTGTCTCCTCTGAAAGCAGAGGAGTACGGAGAGCGATGTGTTCCCGCCACGTTGGGTATTGGCCGACGATCAATGCCAACCCTATGAAGGGGTGAAGGGGAAGCCATTGACCGCCGCCCAGGGTGTACCGGCCGCTCCGATTCCGTTCCCCCGGGACTGCAGCGGGATCGGAATCGGAGCGACACTCGAGGAGGTTACCCAACACACACCCCAACTATTTTAACGCCTGACGCAAAAACGACGGTTGTCTCTGTGTGTGTTTGTCTGTGGCATCAAAATCGGTTTATCCGTTCGGGAGCTAGCCGAACAGATAAACCGATTTTGATGCGGATTTATTTGTTCGAATGCCGACAGGATCGAGATGGTTCTTAGCTATAAATACATTTATGTCGGGGGTTTTTAATTTAGAAATTAATGTTATTATTATTAGCTAGCTGCTCCGAAGGACTCCGTTCCGTTAATAAGTAAAACGAACTTCAGAGTCATCACTTTTAATGATGACAGGCACGGCAAGTAGGGGTGCGACTGGTTGGATCACCTCCAAGTTTGGTGCAACGTGGGCGATGACGCTTCATTAATTGCTCCTCTGGAGTAGCTGGCGTCAACGTCAACGGCCAAGAGTCTGATCAACCGGCCCTTTTCAGGGCCAGCTGACCCCATTGCACGAGGGGTCAGGGTATGGCGGGCCTACAAGGCCCGCGGGGGGGGTCGCTCCAGGTACTGTGGCTGCTCTTATCAGAGGGGACACTGCGAATGGCCCAGGGTCAGTCGGAGTGCGAAGGATATGCTCTATGAGTAACCTTACACCCCCGCGTCTGTAGACCCGAGACCGCGTGTGGTTTTAGTCGGTTCAAGCCCGACATAACCGCCCCCGCTGGCCGGCGGGGGGTATCCGAAGGGATTTCCGCACAAAAAAAAAAAGGTACGGCAAGTAATGTTATTTTCTTATTTTTTCCGAACTTTATTGTGGGCAGGCATAAACTAATATCCATACAGCCTAATCAACTTGAATGCTTGAAAAATATAAAAGGCGCATCATGAAATATACGTTAACTTAGTAATTTTATTGTGTTTAATTTTGTTAGCCAACGCGATAGCCCAGTGTATGTTAATTATCGCTCGCTTAATAATGTGCCCGGTAGATGGCAATTACCTCGCCCCCTACTACATTGGGACCTAAACATAACTAGCGAATCGTGGGTGTGTAATACACCTCTGCCTACCCCTTCGGGGATACAGGCGTGAAGTTATGTTTTATGTTTTTTTGTTTTGTTTTGTATTGTTATGTTGTATTTTGTTAAACTGCTGAATCAACTGAATATGGCGAAACCATCTGTGTCGTTCTCCTTTCGAATTATCTGCAAAACCCATATTACGCAAATAAACAGATTCTTTATTTTATTTGATTTTAAATATACAGTGTGTATGCAATATAGGTTGACTCAGCTACAGACGTTATCTAGCAGAAGTAAGGCGCGGAGCGGATCAGGGAGGGAGATCCCCTTGCTGATCCGATCCGCCGCCGAACTGGGCGGCGGAGGCGCGAGTATTAGCGCCTCATGCCGCCCGGAGTGTGGCTGCGGGTGGAAGGGACGGGGTTAGCCCTCCACCCGCCGATCTAGCCACCCGCGAAGAGGCGACGTCCGTTTGTGCCTGGATGTTTTTTTTTTGTTTTTTTTTTTATACCACTCAGGTGGCAGACAAGCTCACGGCCCACCTGATGGGAAGCGGTCACCGCGGCCTATGGACGTGTGCAACACCAGGGGCGTCACACTCGCGCAGCCGACCCTAAAAAAAAGAAATTGCAAAGCAGGAATAGCCTTTAGTCTTCCGGGTAGACCAAAGGCTACTCCCGGCTCTCCCCTCTTTTTTAGTTTTTGTGCTGTCAGAAGGAAGTCTCTTCCCTCTGACAGCACAAAAACTCTCAGTGAGCTCTGGCTACCCTACTCACCGCCGGGAACACAACACGAGGTTATTATGGCCGCGGTATTCTGTAGGGCGGAGGTACTTCCCCAGTCGGACTGCTCAGTTGGACGGGAATACCGTCATGTCCTACCTCTCTTATGTCGCCTAATGGAGAGTTCTGTGATGAAGGTGCCCGTGAGACACTGCGGACACACGCTAGGGGGCGTCGCCATGGAAGTATTGTAGTATAGTTTCAGCCCCCCCCCCCCCCTCCGACAAGGCGCAGAGTATGGCACACCGCAGGGGTTTTAGTGTAAGAGAGCCACACAACCGTGCGGCCTCCCCGCGTCGCGGTATGCCGTGGACATTTCCCCTGACCAAACAAAAAAAAAATGTTACAGACCCGGAACTGGGCTGCTTACATACAGTTGACCTTGAGCAAATCAGCTGGTACTAAGGTCCATGCCCGCAGCATATGAAGGTTGACCTTGGTCTTCTAATTATGCTAATTGCATAGCCATTTTTTTTAATAAAGGAATAGTATACGGATATGGACGCGTGTCAAATTTAATAGTAAAATCCGAGATACCGGTTTCTATACTTTTCGCGCAGGCGTGTTGCGCACGTAGTCCAATAGTTTATGGCGAATTTATGTAATTTATTGAACCGGTGGACTTATACGATAGTTTAATGACAGCATAAGAATCTATTGAAGTACGTATATACTAGGTCTGCAAGGCGAATCGCTGCTTGCAATGTTGAGCTGAGTGAGACATCGTGAATCAGATTTTGAAAATTTTGAACAGTGATCATTCCTCCGTGGCAAGTCCGATTTTGAAAATTCTTTTTGAAAGTCACAACTCTGGACATGCTTTCTGAGCGTGTAAAGTTTGGTCACAGTGTCTCTAGCGGTTATTATGTAATTCCATCTGGAATTTTTTTAACGGTGATCATTCCTCTGTGGTAGCATTATTTTTTTCAAAATATATCCATAAACCTTCCCCTGATTGACCTCTTTAATCATGCCAAATTTGGTTCTGATTGGATTAGTAGTTTAGGAGGAGACCTGTGACAAAGAAAATTCTGAAGTCTGGTATGAGGAGCTTTCGCTCGACTTCCTCTCACTCAGCTCAAAGAATAGAAACATATGCAATAAGTCTATTTATACTGTTAATTGAACTGTTGGTGGAACTTGCTACATATTGAAACAAATGTATCACTTGTACTTTTCCACTATTATATTTAATAATAGGCATTTTGACTATATTTAAAATATTGTTCGAATTGTTGTCATCCTAATAAAATGTACCGTAAAAAACATATTTTATTAATTTTCAATATAAAATAAGTTTCTTTTATGTTAAACAATCAAGATTAACATGTCACTTTTTTGAGATTTGATCACGTGCTTATAAACGCTCTGTGACGTCACACATAAGTAAACAGAGTTTTTCAATACAGGCTGTCTGCATTTCCTAGTGTTAATCGACTGGTTCAATTAATAATTACTAATAATGTTTCACTTTTATCTTATATATCTCAAAATAAACCATTATTTTTGCAACTAATTTCAATAATTATATAATCGTGCTTTAAGTCGCTTACTGTTTACTTTGGTGTGACGTCACATGTCACAGGATCTGTTATGGCGCGTACTTTTTTAAATCAAACTTTAATATCGATTTTTATCGTCAATAAAAGAGTTCACAAAAAAATATTGATGCCATCTGCTTTTTTATGTTGTAATACATAATACAGAACTATTTTTTAGCCGTAGTCAAATACCCTATTACACCTGACCAGTTTCGCCTCTCGGCATTCTCAAAGGTTTTAAAACCGGTCAGGTGTAATTATTAAATATAATAGTAGAAAATGGTAACTGTGGTAGCCTAGTGGTATGGGTAATGGACTGCTGAGACGATGTCTCAGGATCGATCCCTGGTTTTACCATGGCACACACCAATGACTTTTCGATGCTTTTCGAAGTTATGTGTGTATTTATCGCAGGTTTATAAGTGCCCGGTTAATGTTAATAGGCTCGCCACCTTATTACATCGGGACCTAAACATAAACTGGCGAAATGTGGGTGCTAGCACCTCTGCCTACCCCTTCGGGGATATAGGCGTGAGTTTATGTTATGTTATGTTATGTAATAGTAGAAAATGTACAAGTGATACATTTGTTTCAATATGCAATAAGCTATATTGGGCTCCGCCAAGATTTTTGGGGCCCAAGACAATCTCACCTGCAAACCGGTTGCTGAGTGACGGACGAGGCCTTCCTCTCTGGTTTTGGAGGGTCAGACAGCAGTCGCTCGTGTAAAATCCAAGATAAACCAAATATAGACTGGTGCTTCAATGATGATCAAAGAACCGAAGCAATTGGTGAGCCGTTGTGTGTTAAAAAAAAATATATATTCGCCATCGACCACCTACTTTAGCTCTAAATACAATAAATAATTAGAATAATGAAATAATATTTAAATATAATAAATAATAATAATCATAAATATTCTACGTCATTCAACACAGTGCTTTCTAGACCCAAATTAAGCATAGTTTAACTAGCTTGTGTTATGGGTTCTAGAATGCGGATAAACATACTTTTTTTTTGTAACATAGAAACACCCAGACCAATGCAAATAGACATATTCATGCATACGAATATTTGCACTGAGCGGGAATCGAACCCGCGCCCTCTGTCATAGCAGTCGAATGCACTACCTACGCCACAGAGGCCGTTTAGATAATAAATATGTTGTCCGCGGCTTCACCCGCGTGGAGTTCTGATCCCGTTCCCGCTACCCATGGGACCCCATTCCACCACCACAACCTATATAAGATACACAATTCCATTATACATCATTTTGTTATATTTCAAAGGGTTGAGGCAGTGCAGTGGATACCTCCAACAAATATCATTATATTTTTGCAATGTATGCAAAAAATTGACAAATTATGTACTAAAACCTTCTAGAGAACCATTCTATCCATTGGTGAAACCTGCATGAAAATTGGTGCAGTAGTTTTTGAGTTTATCGCGAACAGACAGACAGACGCGGCGGGCGACGTTGCTTTATAATGTGTAGCAGTAGTATTCTACGACATTCTATCTAGCGCATTATATAAGGTGTCACAAAATTAGGTCTCTGAATTGGGTGAGATGACTTGGTATCGACAAAATATGTATTTGAAACAAAAAACAAATATCGGGTAAAATAAAAAAAAAAAAAAAATTAAAAATGAAAAAAAAAAACACCACCAGCGACCAGCGTCATGTGACGCGACGAGCCCGTGACGCAAGTGGTAGGCGTGCAGTCCTCCTCGCAGTATTATCCAAGCGGATGTGTGGGAAATACCTAAATCGCGACCAGCGTCACGTGTGCTCGTCGCGTCACGTGACGCTGGTCGCTGGTGGTGTTTTTTTTTCATTTTTATATATATATATATTTTTATTTTTTATTTTATCCGATTTTTTTTTGTTTCAAATACATATTTTGTCGATACCAAGTCATCCCACCAAATTCAGAGACCTAATTTTGTGACACCATATATGACCACATATAACGCTATCTAGACCCAAAGTAAGCATAGCTTAACTAGCTTGTGTTATGGGTTCTATAATGTATATATAAATATATATAACTACAACCACTAATGCAATAACATATTTATATTGTATGCGCACAAATATTTACACTGTTTGGGAATCGAACCTGCGACCTCTGACTTTTGATATTTTATTTGAATGCATATTTATGCAATCATCTTTTATAAATCTGTCAGCGTTCAGCAACTTCTGAGCGCGACTCTACATTTTTCTACGTGAATGTAAATCTATCAACAGTAATGTCGAATTATGAATATTTATTTTCTAATTATGAATATTTATTTTCTAATTATGAATATTTATTTTCTAATTTTACAATTAAAATGTATTTTTATGGAAAATATCTATGCAACATGTTGTTAATTAGATTCCTGTTGACATAAATCTCACTTAATCTTATAATTAGATTCCTGTTGACATAAATCTCACTTAATCTTATAATTAGACTCCTGTTGACATAAATCTCACTTAATCTTATAGTAGAGATCAAAGTTCCGCCTGCTAAGCGGAAGGCATTTAGTCACCTCCCAATGTGGCATTTGTGTAGTGCTTTGTGTAGAGTTTAACACTCGCGTGCCAGATAATGAACCCCCGTGATTTGAACGGCGCTGTGTTTTTTGAGCAGGAAAGGTAATATATTTAGCCCCCTCATTTAGCGTTTGGGAGGGGGGGGAGGGGCTTCGAAGTGCAAAATTTGGACGCAACTGGCTAATCTTTATGAGAATGATAGTGATAATGAGACTGGATTTACGGCCAGTCTCAATAATCTACCTACAGTTAAAGGTAGAAGCTATCCCAGATAAACATGTCAACATTAATCTATCTGTAACTGCGGTTTCAATATTATCAAAGTCATTTTCTGCTTATCTTTGTTTATTGAAACAGAAAAAATCCCCGATAGATACTAATGGTAGCTATTTTAACTGCTGGTAAAGGATAGATGGATTATTGAAACCGGCCGTAAATCAGTGAAACTTAGATTACATTTTTAGGGATTTTCTTTAGAAAACTCATTTTACCACTTTCGAAGAGTCGTGCAAACTATTCAGTTTCGAAACAAATGATATTAGAAAACCCAATGTCATTTTTGAAGACCTATCCATAGAACCACACATGTATGGGTTTGACGAAAAAAATATTTTTGAGTTTCAGTTCTAAGTATGGGGAACCCCCAAAATGCATTGTTTTTTTTCTACTTTTGTGTGAAAATGTTAATGCGGTTCACATAATACATCTACTTGCCAAGTTTCAATAGTATAGTTCTTATAGTTCCGGAAAAAAGTGGCTGTGACATACGGACGGACAGACAGACAGACATGACGAATCTATAAGGTTTCTGGTTTTTGCCATTTGGCAACGGAACCCTAAAAACGATGACAGACCTCCGCGTGGGCGGAGCTGCGGGCATAAGCTAGTATAGAATAAATAAATTAAGCAAATGTGTTAAATGCAATCGACTTTGGGTGAAATTCAGGTATAGTTGAACTTCATGTCATCATCATAGCTTCCTGTTTGTTTGTCTGTTTTGTTTGACATTGGCTGGGTTTTCTCGATGAATTATATACAAATTAACATTTAATAACAATAAACTATTCAAATATTTTGTTTGTTGACGTGTAACGTCGTAAGCTTTGATTTCTAACACAAATTCGAGAAAAAAATAAGATTATTAAAATACTTATCAATTTACCAACTGATGTTTTTCAATGTGAAGTTCGTTTGTGAACTTGTTAGTGATCAACCGCTTTTTAGGGCTACTGTACGTACGCCAGCCTAAACTTACTATAACAATTTATAAACAGTTCAGTTTCGAAGTAATCCAATACAAGTTTCTTAACTGAGTTAGTATATTCCGTACTATGACATGCTTAAACTGAAATTTTCGTATAAATAATTGCTTACATAATAAATATTACATAATAATAATTGATTGCACTTACATATTGCAATTAATATTGCAATATGTAAGTGAGATATTGTCCCTCTCTTTCCGGGGGCGAGACGGGGACACCGTGGTTCCCAAACCCGACGGGGACATCTCGAACCGGAGATGGCACTGGGTCAGCCGAGGTGCGAGGGAAATGCCTTACACCCCGACATCTGAAGACCCGAGACGGCGCGCGGTTTTAGTCGGTTCAAGTCCGACAGAACCACTCCCGCTGGCCTTCTATCCGAAGGGACTTCCGCACTGAAACTGCAAAAAAAATGGTCTACTTTGGTTCGTTTGCTGACATTGAAACGTGAAACTGAACGACATAATACAACGTCATGGGATGGATCTGAAACTATATATTTAGTTTAGGTCTGCAATTGAATTACTTAATTACTAGGAATTCAGTGCAGGGTGCGACTGAAATAAATTGAGCTGAGCGAGCAGGACTCTTACTGAAAAATAAGGCATCTTACTACGGTCGCGCGCATTGCTAAGGCCGCGCGCTCGTGAAACTGTTTTTCGATGATTATTCCTCAATGGTACATTGTATTTGAACAGTTGACCCCTCTAAACACTTAGCGGTGTCTACACTATCACCATGGCAAATTTGGTCAAGATCGGTATTGTGTTTCCGGAGGAGTACAGTCTCGACCAAACGGCTTAGCCACGTATAAGAGTTCAGGGTAGGCCCACGGCTTGTCAAATCATTCTCGCATCTTAAATCCGTTTTGTCACTGTTCTTTCATCCCGCTTTCTATTTGTTCGAACCATCTATTCCATGTAAGCATCCCTTTTTTCTAAGTTGGTCACTACATCTTCTCGTCATCTATCACAACGTTGTTTTATCCCAGAGTACCTTACTTCATCCATTTGTAATTGATACTCCACCTTCTCGGACCTCTAATTTAAAACGCATTAATTTACAAAATTAGAAATTCTTAAGTCATTTCATATGAACTGTATGTTATGTAGTCACAAGTTGACTGGTATCTGCTATACTGGTTGAGAGTCTATCTTACGATCTAGAGGTCTAGGGTTCGAATTCAGGCCATTATACCACCGTCGTAAACCGTAAGGGGTTAACGAGAATATTAGTAGTTTAGGTTCTTGTGATGACAATCTCAACTTTTGTTTGTAATAGGGCTTTTTATGATAAAAAAAAACAGATAACGATTTGTCTTAAACATAACCAAGGTTTTGGTTAGTAGAAGTACGAGTATTTATAGATAAACAACAATTACAGTAAAAATAACAAACCTTTCATTTGTATCCCACATGCAATTCACTTTACACTGTAGCTTTTATTGGGGTTTTCCTGCACATCAAAATTTTACCTTTAACAATTATTTAATGTATTTTAAATAATTTTAAAGTCATTTAATTTTGGGTAACTTCACTGCGCGAATTGTGTGAAGGTGATTCCAAATCACTACCACTAATTTCCTCTTTCTTTTCTTTGGCACTTGTGTTAATATCACTTTGTATATATATTGTACTATTATAATTTCACTGATACTTTTGTAGTAACTTAAATATATAAGGAAATAAAGTCTTATGCGTATTCTTTCCCCAAATGTAGTCCAGATGATTGAAGGCATCGTTTTTCATAATTTTGTACTCAACAACATTCGGTAGTCGCTTCCTTAACAAAGATACATCTTTAATCGTTGATATTCTATCATTTTTAGCTGCTATCAAAGCAATCTTCATTGTCAATTTCTTCAAATCATATTCTGGAGGGGTTGCACTATTGTATTCCACCATGTTATCGGCAGCCCCGTAATCATAGTTAACGAATCTCTTTTTTGATCTTATCTGTGTCAAATGTATTAAGTTTTTCCTTGAAGTGCCAGCAGGGAAATGCCCCAGGACTACTGGGAAGAAACTGCTCTCAATTTCCATTGCATGCGGACCGGTTATAAGGAATAACCCATCTCGAAGACATAGCTCATAGCCTATATATCTCTGCAAGCAAAATTCGTCGACCAATGATTTTGTTGACGATTTGTACCCTAAGATCTCTTCTCGTCCAAGGGCCAACAATCCCTCGTTCAATATCGGACTAATATCCATCAAAAGGGATAAGTATAAGTGTGTGTTATGCAAGAAACATATTGGCGCCATTGATATGAACAATTTAATCTTATCATTGTATTCAGGTCGCGTTGCTCCCAATACGTACATTGCTGTAGTTCCTTCAGAGTAACCAATAACACTCACTTGATTCTGCTTAGTTTTGTTCAATATGAAGTCTATAGTAACAGGCAGGTCATAGTACCCATACTCATGTAAACTGAAGGCCCAGTAATCATTATCTGTGTCTGGATTCATGGTAGTGTGACGTCGAGAATATCTATTCCCTCGCAGATTGATAGCCCAGACATCGTAGTTGTCTCTGGATAATGCGACTGCCAGCGAAGTGTTTCCTCTTACGATGAAGCTGTCTGAGGAGGCTACCACACCATGAATTAGGAGAATTGGGTTGCTTATGTCGCCGGGTATTCGAAACAGTTTTAAAATATATCCATCTTCTGCTGTTATATCGTACACTTCTCCTTTTTGGACGTATTTGTTAGCGAGATCCTTGAAGGTCAGCGTTGCATCTTCAGGGATGTCAGCACGTGAGTTTTGGGCTAGCACCCCACTACTGGATGCCACCAGCAACAGTGTTACTAATTGTTTCATGTCAGTTAAAAGTCAAAAGTATTAAGAGTTGCGTAACGTTCACCTCACACGCGTACAATGCGGTAAATTCATATATGTCTTGTCTTATATACTGTGAAGCATATTTTGCTACAAAAAAATAAGTAGTTTATTTAATTATGTTATATAATATATTTCACAACAAAGGATTATTTTAGTAAGAGACTGTTTCTAAATGGGTGTTACCAGAATGGCACTCGATCAGACACTGAATTTTTCGGTTAATTTTTCACTAACTTGATAAGGAAGTGCACATTTCTTCCTGATTCATTGTTAAAAAGTCTTATTGATCGACGCCGGTGTTTTAATAAAAATAAACTCCGGTAGTTTGGCGATTCGATATACTAGTTTCATCATATGGAACCGGTTCTGTTACTTGTTTTCTGATAAATGATCTGTTTTATGTCAGTTCGCATAAATTAGTTTCATATCTTTAAATACGTTACTCGCGGTTTAATTTCATTAAACGAAAAAAAACGGAACCCTTATAGGATCACTTCGTTGTCCGTCCGTCCGTCCGTCTGTCAAGACCGTTTTTCTCAGGAACGCATGGAGGTATCAAACTGAAATTTATATCGAATACTCAGGTCTACTTTCCCTTGGAGCTGTAAAAAAATCAAACTTCCAAGCCAAAGCAATCAAAAGATACAGCCGTTTATGCCGCAAATTTTCGAAACTCGCACGGGAATCAAAACCTACAGGGTACTTCCCGTGAACTTAGAATCTTGAAATTTGGTACGAAGTAACGTCTTATAGTATAGATAAATGAAAAATTGCGAAAACCGTAAATGTTTAGTTACATCATATGATAAAAAATATTTTTGAAAATTTTGAAGTTACTACTTCTTTTCTCATGCACGCGTAGAGGTATTAAATTAAAATTCATATCAAATACTCAGGTCTATAAAATGTACGGAACCCTCGGTGTGCGAGTCCGACTCGCACTTGGCCGGTTTTTTTAATGACAAACCGCCTCAAATTACTTAGGTCAAGTACCGCCTCCCAATTCCGTATCCTTACTTTCTTAGAGGAATCCTCGGCTAAAGTGATCACTCTTTGTTTTGTACTTTTCTTTTTACTAACTCTACCATGGCGAGTGTTCTGATGAGTTCTTTCATTTGATCCTACCCTAACCCTTCCTATCAAGAACGTGTGCTGAACTGAGGTGTCATGCCCATATAGTAGAAACAGTTAGAGCGCCACAGGTTCATGAGTTTGCAAAATCTAAGGACCGGAAACTGTGACCGGGCCCCAAATAACTACGAAAAACGGCTTGCCGTGAAAATCAATGAAGGAAGAAATAAGAGTCAACATCCAGTACAGGATTTAAACCTGCGACCAGTCCCTTTCTAGGGAAATACTCTCACCATCTGCTACCTGGACATCCCTTGGAAAGCCGAAATTCTCCTATACACATCTTCGGGGGACGCTGTAGCCTTCTACTGATAACTCCTACGAACTAACGGAAAACAATGAATAATGTTACATTTATTTTAACCATTGTTTTAGATAACTTCGCCACATTAAATACTTTTTTTTTATAAAGATTATAAACTAATCAATATTAATAATAATATAAGTAAACTTAATTAATAATAATAATAATTACTATAATGGAATGGTGATCGATATCACCATTCCACATGACGAGAATCTTGTGAAAGCCGAAAAAGAAAAACAAATAAAATATTTGGATTTGGCTCACGAGTTTGTCGACATGTGGAGTGTGAATTCAGCGATTATTATTCCGATAGTTGTATCGGTTCACGGACTGGTTGCCAAGAGCCTCGAACAACATCTTCAGAGGCTCGCATTAGGCAGTTGGGTCCAGGGCTTGATGCAGAAGGCAGCGCTCCTCGACACGGCACGTATTGTGAGGAGATTCCTCTGTCTGGAGCCCTAACCACCGGTAGCTTGGTCCCTGTACCCGATGCCGGTGTGCCACTATTTTTAACATAACATAACATATACTCACGCCTATGTCCCCGAAGGGGTAGGCAGAGGTACTAGCACCCACATTTCACCAGTTAATGTATAGGTCCCAATGTAATAGGTGGCGAGCCTATTGCCATTAACCGGGCACTTATAAACCTGCGATAAATACACACATAACTTCGAAAAGCATCGAAAAGTCATTGGTGTGTGCCATGGTAAAACCTGGGATCGAACCCGAGACCTCGTCTCAGCAGTCCATTACCCATACCACTAGGCTACCGCGGATTACTATTTTTTATATTTTTAAATATATTTGTTTTTTTTTTTATATATATAGAATGTATTTGAAAATATAATTTATATGTGTTTAAAATTTAATAAAGGAAATAATAATAATAATACAATCAAATCTGCCTTGCTCATTAACTAATTAGTACATAGTTACCACATGCAGTATGTAGGATGCATTTACGCAAACTAAATTCGTGACGACGGACGACCTTTGTCGCGTGGCGGTACAGCGTTCCTCTGCTACCTACATCGTAGGTCGCGGGTTCGATTTCCGCTTAGTAGTGCAAATATTTGTATGCATGAATATGTATATTTGCATTGGTCTGGATGTTTAATAATAAATGTTTATGTGACTTAAGTACATACACATTTTAGACAGATGGTTACAAATCTAAAATCAAACAGAAAGGACACTGAACATACTGAAATTCCATACTAGGCTAATGCCTGTATTATTGAAGACAGCAGTCAGACATAGAAATGCGGTATATAAAATAAAATATTACGGACGAGTGAGGTGACAACGTACTACACCACAGCTTTGCCGTTAATAATATGTACTTATTATAATAATTATACAACAAAGTATACTTTAATATAACAAGTTACACCATAATACATCGTACCATAACACATCATATTACACCAGACTATATTACATAATATATATATATATATATATGTATATAATATATTTCCTTAAACAGATCTATGGTTTAGTATAAGTTATTTATTTATTTAGCATAATTTAAGCACACATACTACATTGCATTATCTCTTAATACTACTTTAGGTTTTAAATTTCGTTTATATATTATAGAATGCGAGAAAAATAGGGTGATAGTGTGTATGTGTATGTGTGAGCGTGTGTGTGAAGGTGTATGTGTGAGGTGTTTGGTTGTATGTTATTGTGTGTCTCTGTCGTGCTCGTATATGTAAATGTGTTTGAATAGCTCTAGGTAGACCTACCAGTTCTTAACATAATAGATTAGTTTAGTGATTCAAATAATGATTTTATTCAGTGTATTTGAGTAAATCCTCTGTCATATGATAGTCAAGTTTTTGTATCCATTTGTTAGTTGAGTTTTCGCCTCGTGCCGATTCAAGTCTGAGATATTTAGTTTTTTGTTCAGTAAGTTATATATTTTGGAACTTACACTATAGAATTGACGTCTAGCAAAGGACGTTTTGCAGGAAAAGCTTGGAAAAATATATTTCTTGCTTCACCTATTGGGATCGGTAGTAGGCCGGGATTTGTGCCTTCTCAGAGCTATTTGATAAACATAAATTTGACGAACTGTTAGGACTTTTATGTCTGAATAAAGACTAACAGTAGGATATCTGTACGGCCTTTTTGATAGAACAGCTCTTTGTGCACGCTCAAGGCCGATTAGATGAGACTTAGCTGCTCCTCCCCATGCAGAAATGCTGTATTGAATTACGGACTGCCCAAGCGCCAGATATACTAGCTTTAGTTTCTCTGGAAGGGTAATGTCACGAAGTGATTTAAACAAGTAGATCAGGCGTCTCACACGAGTTGTCATTAGTGCAATATGTTTGTCCCACCTAAGCCTACTATCTATCATCACGCCTAAATACTTGATAGAGTCTGCTCTGGTAATTTCATTGCAGGTGCATGAATGTGGTGCGAGGGATATGCTCTATGGGCAACCTTACAACCCGGCGTCTGCAGACCCGAGACGGCGTGCGGTTTTAGTCGGTTCAAGCCCGACATATCCGCCCCCGCTGGCCGGCGGGGGGGTATCTGAGGGGATTTCCGCAAGAAAAAAAAATAAAATAAAGGTGCATGAATGTGGCGTTGTGCAGGTGTGTGCTTTTAGTGTGAAGTTTTGTGGCGGATCACCAACCTTTGTGATTGAGAAGGGGACAAAGTTTGTTTTTGTCAGATTCAGTGTAAGCAAATTTTTGTTCAACCAGTGCATCACTATGGATAGGGAGCGTTCCGCTCTCTCCCTTCCAACCTGCTAATTGGGTCCCGTAACCAAGATAGCCGTATCGTCAGCGTAGGTGAAGATGTCAGTGTTTGGTAAGGAGAGTGTACATAGGTCGTTAATATAGAGCTGAAATAGAGTTGGGCCCAATATGCTCCCCTGTGGGACGCCATAATTAACTGCAGTCTCCTCACTTACGTGACAGTCTATCTTCACTGATTCTTTCCGATTGGTCAGGTAGTCTACGAAGATCTGAAGTGGTATGCCTCGAACACCGATCTTTTCTAACTTTTCTAAGAAGAGGGACAGAGACTGTGTCGACTGTGTCGCTCTAGAAAGATCCAAGAATATACACAAGCACTTGGTTCTATTGTCAAGACTTTTGTTTATTTTTGTAGTGAGGTCCAATACAGCATTCTCGGTCGAGACTCCCGAACGGAAGCCATATTGATTCTGTGCTAAGAGGTTGTATTTGTGGAGGAACCGTTAAGTGCATTATTCAGTATTCTCTCCAAAATCTTTGATAGTGAGCTTAACACTGCAATAGGTCTATAGTTGGTAACACAGTTCCTGTCCCCACTCTTGTAGATTGGGTGTATTATTGACTTTTTGAAAATGGCCGGGAAAACCCCATTTGTTATGGCTAGGTTGCATATATGGGTTATTGGGGGGAGCAATGCTTCTCTTGAAAACCTCAAGACCCGAGACGGGATACTATCCCACCCTACGGCACGTCGTAGAATTATGGCTTCGACTTCAGTTTCAGATACTTCTGTGATGGAGATGGAGTTTGGGAGGCTTTGATGAATGTTTTTGTGTGTCAGATCTGCTGCCAAAGATAGGGGGCGAGGGTTGGCAGGAAGTATCTTATCAGCTAAGTGCTGTCCAAGTTTACCGAAATATTTAGACACATGGTTCACTGAGGTCAACGGATTTGGATGGGTTTGCAGCAATTCCACGGGTGAAGTATGTACTTTTTCTGTGTTTGTGATGGTTTTGATGGCTTTCCATAAAGCCTTTGTATTGTTTCCTGCTTTATCTATTTCAGCTTTTTCATATTCGGTTTTTAGTTTGCGAAGTAATATATTGCAGAAATTTCTGTATCTTGTGTAAGTTATTTTTAGAGTGATACTGTCTGGCTTTTTTTGAGATTTCATGTGCAGTCTATCTCGGTTTCTAATGCAGCGAAGTAAGCCTGCTGTCATCCACGGCTTAAGGATTTTATTTTTTCTTGTTATTCGGATTGAGTTGGTATGCCTGTTTACTGTGGACGTCAGCATAGACAAATGTGTATGACTATGTATAATATGTATGTATTGACAAAAAATATATATCTATGTACGTTTATCCGCATTCTAGAACCCATAACACAAGCTATTTAAGCTATGCTTACTTTGGGTCTAGATAGCGCTGTGTAGAATGTCCTAGAATATTTATTTCATTTTGAATAAGCCTTACTTTGAATTGTTTAAATATATTCCAATTCGTTGGATACCATTGTAGAGTCCCACTGACCACATCCTGACTCCTACGTCAGATCACCTTAATCTTGTCAAATTAATTTATAATCATGCGGAAAAAAAATCAGACCTATACTAACACGCAAAAAAAGGCTGTCTCCGGAGCCGTACAACGCCTGCAAATTTCCGAACGCTTAAATAAGATATATTAAACTGTATGATTACTATAATTATCGATAAGTACAGGTAAGAGGAAATAAATATCTACGTACAAAACACCTTGAGACTTGCGCAATTATTTTTATATAAAGGTACCAGACAAGCAAACGGTTACTGCGTTGTGTTACATGAAAAAAAAAAGAAGGAAAGGCCTCGGGCAGTCGTAGCTATCGTATCAGTAAAAGCACACCCTGGCGTCCGTAGACCCGAGACGGCAGCGTGCGGTTTTAACCGCCCCCGCTGGCCGGCGGGGGGTATCCGAATTCATTTCCACACGAAAAAAATTAAAATAAAACTAAAAAGGTACTGGGGGGCGGCTTGTTTCCGCAGCGTTTCGCTTCTCTATAGGGTAGGGGGGCTTAATTCCCAAACAACGAGTTGGGACTGTCAAAGTTGGTGGCCAAAGCCCGTCGGGGTCTCAGGGATTTTTTTCTAGGTTAGACTTGTTTCCCTGAGAATAGGGCTAAAACGAAAGAGACCGTGTGGTTTTAAGACGGTACGTACCCTTTTTTTTTCGTTCGGAAATCCCCTGGGATTTCCGAGATTTTCCTGAAAAAATACTATATCAGAATTGAACAAATTTTGTTCCATCGTTTGAGGGCTTTCGTGTGAAATAGGAAGAAAATGGCCAAGAACCAGCACGGTTTGTGGTCGTAAGGATTGACATGTGTGCCAATGCCCTCACTACCACGACGGTGGGGACGCCTCACCATAGGTTCATAATTTTGGCGCCCTTACACTTTTTAGGGTTCCGTTGCCAAATGGCAAAAAATGGAACTCTTATAGATTCGTCATGTCTGTCTGTCTGTCCGTCCGTAGGTCACAGCCACTTTTTTCCGAAACTAAGAACTATGCTGTTGAAACTTGGTAAGTAGATGTATTCTGTGAACCGCATTAAGATTTTCACACAAAAATAGAAAAAATACAATAAATTTTGGGGGTCCCCATACTTAGAACTGAAACTCAAATTTTTTTTTTCCATCAAACCCATACGTGTGTAGGTCTTCAAAAATCATATTGAGGTTTCGAATATTATTTTTTTCTAAACTGAATAGTTTACGCGAGAGACACTTCCAAAGTGGTAAAATGTGTGCCCCCCCCCCCCCTGTAACTTCTAAAATAAGAGAATGATAACACTAAAAAAAGATATGTGGTACATTACCATGTAATCTTTCACCGAAATTTGATTTGAACGAGATCTAGTTATTAGTTTTTTTTTAATACGTCATAAATCGTAAACCGCAATTTACTTGTCATTCAATCAACTCAAATATAAAAATGAAAACAAAAAACATTATTATGTTACTTGCTGCTACGGAACCCTTAGAGTCCGACTCGCACTTGGCCGCTTTTTTACAGGTATCTGGTGACGATCTCATATAAAACCGTATAAAATACATTTAATATACTCTGTGGCTATGACAGCAACTAAAAGTGGCGGCAAAGTTGTGTACAGTAGCGTCCAGAAATCTATACCAAAATCTAGTGGGGCGGAAATCACACAGTGATTGTCAAACTTCGGGCCAAACTTAGATATTTTTGTTGCAGTATTTTTATTCAAAATTACAGACCTTAGGCTTTATGCATATTATTCGACGCGTCTTTATATATTGAGCAATAAATATGAAGAAAATGAAATCAAATCAAACGTCTTCGACGTCAAAAACACAAAAAAAATATATATTTCAGTTTCTTTCAGAGTCTGGTTGTTTTATGTAAATATACAATATACGTATTGTCATTGTCACTCAAATGTCAAAGTCAAATACGCGTTACTCTGATAACTTGAAAGAAACTCACTTGTAAAAGTTTTTTAGGGACAATTTGTATGGTAGGTACCCGAAACCTTGAACGTACAAACCCCAAAATCTAATCAGTTCTTCCCATTAACCAAACAAGATGATTGGCGAAAGAATTTTTTAAATCGGACATGTGGTTCTTGAGTTCTTGCGTAAACAGACATCCAGACATCCAGACCAACAGACAGACCGACACAATTTTTTTTTTTGCATAATTAGACTTAGAATCATGTGAAACGTCGAGAAAAGTGATAAAAAGTGGGTGTAAGATTTTGTTTTTTTTTGCGTGATTTTAAGACTTCGGTGTCCACCTGGTTGGTGGCCCGAAGTAATTTTTCTTCCGAACAGCCAATCTATTATACATAATAGTCATTGCTCACAACTTATCTTTTCAAATTTATTCGAAATGTCAAGAATAATAAAGTATGCGGTTTTTTATCACTTGATACAAGCTCTAAAAAAATTTGTTTTCATGATGTCCACTAGTTTTGATGACATACGATAAATACTACCGAAAGCTCTTTTTTTTTAAAGTTTATTAATAGCGTCGCCTTGAGACGTGCATAATATATCGGAGGATTTCGAATATCTGGGACGTGTCTAGGTGGCTCAGTTGGTCAGAGCATTCCCCCTGTAAGGGACTGGTCGCGGGTTCAAGTCCCGTCCTATATGTTCTCTTTTTCTGATCTAAATCTATAGGTTATTAATAAACAAAATTTCCCCTGACCCCTTCAGCTTTTATAATACCACGGAGGCTACATCAAACGTTACTTTAGCTGTGGCCACATTTCCACGATACTGTTTGTCGCCGGGGAAGGCCTGGCAAACCGTGTTCGGTTTTCCCTATAGAGCCGGCGCTGGCACTGGTCCTTGCGGTACACTGAAACCGTACCGTGTAAAAGGTGTCTCATAATTATTGTCACGAAAAATGTAAGGGGAGTAATGTAAATGAGGGAGGAGGGGGAAGAAGAATCTAAACCATGTTCAATAAAATGCTTATTTTGAGTGCTATTCTTCTCTAGAATGCGCTTCCTCTCGAAGTCAAGATGTCCACTAATCGTGCTACGTTCAAATATAAAGTACGCCAGCTCTACAGTAATTCATTTTAGTTAACACATTATAACCACAATATTATATATTCAATGTATATATATTTATATGTGTGTGTTGTTGTATATTATGCATATAGTTATATTTTATTGTACCGGCTAATGATAATAATAATGTTACCAAAACCATACGAGCACCTACTTCAATTTATCTCTGCATCACCCAAGGTAGACTGGTAGATAATACCTTTGGCATTAAGTCCGCCTTTGTACATCCCCATGTGCATAAAGTCTTAAATAAATAAATAAGTGTTGCCCGTAAAAAGAAGTGCACTTTATGAAAATGCTTTTTTAATTTTTACTAAGCGAAGATTTTTTATTGCCAGACTTTTTCTTCACATGCTCTGTGTTGGATACCAATGTTTATTATTTACTAGCTGCTGCCCGCCGCTTCATCCGTGTGGAATTCTGATCCCGTTCCCGGTACCCATGGGCCCGTATACTACCACCTATATAACATATACAATTCCACCATACATAATTTTGTTATATCTCAAAGGGTTTAGGCATAGTTTTCATTAAAACCTCGGACTTAAGGACACCTCCAACAAATATTATTATATTTTGGCCATTGTATACAAAAACTTGACAAATTATAGGTATACTAAAACCTTCCTCGAGAACCACTCTATCCATTGGTGTAAACAGCATGAAATTCGGTGTAGTAGTCTTTGAGTTTATCGCGAACAGACAGACGCGGCGTAGGACTTTGTTTTATAGATTGATAAATTATGATGTGGTTAACATGTCCTTAGTGGATCAAAACCATAAGGGGAGGCGTGACGCACCCTTGTGAGTGCGTCATCAGCCAAACATGTCGCACTCAAAGGTATATCAACGAGTGTCCTTTGTGGGTTGGCATTTCCTATCGTTTAATTATTTGAAAATGTCCACAAAATTGTGGGTTTCTCAAAGTATGCGGTTGTGGTGAAGTATTGTTTATATACATATTTATGAACTAACATAATCTAGTAATTCTTGATCGAAAACGGCTGCAACTGCCCGATTCACGGAAATACCTTTAATCTCAAGACATCGCTTACAGCCTGTTTAGCAACAGTTGGGGTGATATTATGAACAAGTTGAACATAAAAAATTGTGAGCCAAAGTTGGCCAAACAGCTGTTAATGCATCTCTGCCTATCTTTTCGCGGATGTCCAGGCGTGAGTGTATCGATCAGTATATGCATCCGTAATCCGTAAAAAAATATCATCATTACATACAACCATAGAGTAATTAAAATATACTACGTAATTACAACCACACAATGCTAGAAGCGTCGTCGGTAGCTCACGATCGAGAGGTCCCGGGTTGGAATCCTGGCCTTTTTAATTACACTCCGACGTGAGCTCACTCCTAAAACAAGCAATTTAAATTAACTGGAGTTGTTAGGGGGAATACGAATTATTTCGTTTACTAATATTCTCAATCAACTAAAAAAAAGTTGATACGGTTTTGACTTTCATTTAGATATTTTTTCACGGAGAAAAACGGGAAATTATCCTGCACCCGTGCGGAATCAAGGCGAGTCGCTACTTTTAAGGCATACATACATAAAGTCACTCCTATTTCCCATTGGGGTATGCAGAGACAACATCTTTCCACTTGCCTTCGCCTTTCGCTTCTCCCACTTTCGTAATTATTTTCATACATGCACGTCGGTTGCGAGTGCTCTAGCCTTGATCTGGCTGTTCCTTAAAACGCCTTTGGTCGGTCTAACATCCATTTTAAGATACAACAAAGAAAAATTTGTGATAAAAAGATCACGTTTATAATCACATGATTTAACAAACCGAGTGAAATCAATATAAATAGAAATCTGTTTTGTTTATTTATAAAATAAGCTATTTGCATATTCCATTAAGTGATTACTTAATTTCCGTTTGACTCTTTAAACTAAGGTAGCAAGCACATGGTAGGTACCACTTGACAGCATGCGGGCATGTGAACGGGAAAGGAAAGGAATCTTTGTTTTGGATGCTTTACTTCTTTCTTGAGGTTAGGTTACTGGTGACATCGATTACGACTTTAAGGCACGCATTGCCGCTGCACCGTGAGATGACCCCAAAATGCCGGTTAGATTGAAGGGGCAGGTCTATAAAACCATCACTAGGCCTATCTTTTTATACAGCTGTGAAGCGTGGCCATTGCTAGAGCGACATAAGCAATAGCTGCATGTCACGGAGATGAATATGCTGCGATGGGTGTGCGGAGTCACGCGTACCGATTGCGTGAGGAACTCCCGCATCATTGCAGATAAAATGCAGGAGTGTCGCCTTCGCTGGCGCGACTAAGTTGCTGCAACCGCCTGACTACGTGGGTAACAAATATCTGGACTTGGCCCTTCCGCCAGGCCCCGTTAGGAGGGGGAGACCCAAGAAGAGCTGGTTTAACGTCGTAAGGGATGACATGCGGCCAATGGCCTCACTACCATGGATGCCCAAGATCGTGCGAAGTGGAGAAGGAAAAGCAGGAAAGCGGACCGCTGACTCCGAGGTGTTGGCCTCGGATGCAACCGGGACACAAGTCTGAGGTGATGATGATGACTGCACCGGTTAGGCAGCTGCCTATGTACGAGTAACGCCATAGCAGAACCTTATTTTTTTTTCATGCGGAAATCCCTTTGGATACCCCCCGCCGACCAGCGGGGGCGGTTATGTCGGGCTTCAACCGATTAAAGCCGCACGCCGTCTCGGGTCTTCAGACGCCGGGGTGTAAGGTTGCCCACAAAGCATATCCCTCGCACCCGACTGACCCATTGCCATCTCCGGTTTCGAGATGGCCCCATATAACTCGATCTTATACCTAGACTCCGTGTGGTCGATCTTTGAGCCTCACCCAGATCTTCGGGGCAAGATGAATGATGATGAGAGTCCGTGTGGTTACTGATAATTGTAAGAGAAAGACCCCCAAAAACACGTACGGGAATCGAACTGAACTCCCTAGGATCGCACACAACCGTGTGTTTAAACTAATAATTAAAATAACGAATTAATAACATAAACATAACATAACTTCACGCCTGTATCCCCGAAGGGGTAGGCAGAGGTATATTACACACCCACGATTCGCCAGTTATGTTAAGGTCCCAATGTAATAGGGGGTGAGCGCATTATTAAGCGAGCGATAATTAACATGCATTAATGCACACATAACTACGAAAAGTCAGAGGTGCGTGCCCGGGGCGACTGGGGATCGAACTCGACTCCTCGTCTCAGCAGTCCGTTACGTACACCACAGGGCTATCGCCGCTACGAATTAATGTTCACACGAATTAATATCTTATTTTTTATAATTTATGGCTCATTATATATTCCTTACTCATATTTAATAAACTAACCAGTAGGTAGTCCTTTAAATATTTAATTTTATTAGATTTATGACCTTACTAGCTGTTTCCCGCGACTTCGCCCGCGTTAAATTCGAAATAGATCAATTTATGTTTACTTCTGCAGTTCCGAACTCAGCATGTGTTAGGTTACCTATTTCATCGTTATATTTTCAATCATTTATCATGAAACATCAAAATTAATTCTACCCGGTTCCCTAATATAATAGCGTGATGAAATTTGTTATCAAAGGTTGAGTCTCTAATCAAATATCCTTTACACGTAGGTAACTCTGTAGTTTCGAGATTCCATATTTTACTGCTCATCACCTTTTAGCTATAGCGTGATGGTTTATATTCCGACCATGTCCGAGTTCTACCGAACTACAGAATTTCGTGATGATCTGCTTTGTAATAATAATGGAATGATCAATAATAGATTTAGTCGATTTTACCCTGCTGCTCCTGTTACACTTTTAATAGCGTATCGTTCCTAGAACACATAGCAATTGTTTTTTTTGGCAAAAATATTCAATGTACAGTTTTCACCTCGTTACGATTTTAATATATGTATAGATAATTTATGCCTCATTATATATTCCGTACTCATATTTAATAAACTATCGACTAGGTACTACCTACTTTAAATTTTATATTTTACTAGCTGACCCGGCAAACGTTGTTTTGCCATGTATATTATTTCTAGGAAACATTTTTTTAGTTCATTAAAAATAACTATCTACTATAAGTTTGCGGGGATTTACTTATAATCGAAAGCGTTGTAGACAATGAAAGTATGCCGAAAACTGTATAGTGAGTAAGACAGGAGACCGGCTTCGTTCTCATCCCTACTCCGTGATGTTTGCTGGAGGAGAGGTGACAACGGTAGACATCTAACGGGGATAACTGATCGATTGATAGTTTAGATTGATCGGTTATCGACCGGCGAAGGCGGAAGATCAAATTGAATTGAGTAAAAAATCATAATTGAAGAAAATTATTAAAAATAAAAATCGCGATGGAAAAATAAGGGTTGATCGTAGAGGGTTGAAAATTCAGGGTTGTATGTATTTTCTAATGCTGTATCATAAAAATAAAAAAAAAATACAAAAAAATAATAAAAAAATTACCTACTTACTACCTACCCTTAACATTTAGGGGGATGAAAAATAGATGTCCGATTCTTAGACCTACCCAATATGCACACAAAACTTCATGAGAATCGGTCAAGCCGTTTCGGAGGAGTTTAACTACAAACACCGCGACACGAGAATTTTATATATTAGATTTGATTAGATTTATACTTATATATTGAAAAAAAAAATCTTATTCATAAAATTATATTTGTAAATTGCGAGAGACGCTTTTCGCTGATCGTTTATGATTTTATGATGCGTCGGTAGCTTAGTGGTTAAGGAGTCGACCCTACGAGTGAGAAGTCCCGGGTTCGAATCCTGGCCATTGAACTGATGAACTCACTCCTAACACAAGCAATTAAGCTTAGCTGGAGGGGTTAGGGGGAATATTAGTAATTTAGGTTACTAGTATTCTTTGGAAAAAATAAATTATCATAATATTATGTATTCAAATTGTAAAAAATATTCGCAAATGTGAATGAACATCATTATCGTCCAAGCTTTTTCTTACCTCAGTTGTGGTCGACTTTCAGCCTAACTACGAAACGGCTGAACTTCGATATTGTCTGGGAAGCGACTACCATCTTATCTCCAACACCTACTGGCGATATCGAGTTTCTGTAGTTAAGACAGATTGTCAGACTTTTTATGGCTTCAAATACCCGTAACGTAACACAAACAACATAAACTCACGCCTATATCCCCGAAGGGGTAGGCAGAGGTGCTAGCACCCACGTTTCGCCAGTTTATGTTTTAGGTCCCAATGTAATAGGTGGCGAGCCTATTGCCATTAACCGGGCACTTATAAACCTGCGATAAATACACACATAACTTCGAAAAGCATCGGAAAGTCAGTGGTGTGTGCCATGGTAATACCTGGGATCGAACCCGAGACCTCGTCTCAGCAGTCCTTTACCCATACCACTAGGCTACCGCGAATACCATAAATATATAAGGTGTCACAAAATGAGGTCTCTGAATTTAGTGAGATGACTTGGTATCGACAAAATATGTATTTGAAACAAAAAAAAAAATATATATATATAAATGAAAAAAAAAACACTACCAGCGACCAGCGTCACCTGACGCGACGAGCACATGTGACGCTGGTCGCGATTTAGGTATTTCCCACACATCCGCTTGGAGAATACTGCGAGGAGAAGGACTGCACGCCTACCACGTGCGTCGCGGGCTCATCGCGTCACGTGACGCTGGTCGCTGGTGGTGTTTTTTTTATTTTTATATGTTTTTTTTTTATATTTTTTTTTCGTAGTTAGTAGCGCCAGCTACTCGATACTTTTAGAGATGTATCTAGGAATTTTGGGGCTATTTATGACCAATCACGTCATACAATGACATGATTCCTCATAATACCATATTATTCGTCATAATTTCTAACAGAATAATCATGTGTGGCGTAAGGCTGGCAGATAGGAAGAGAAGTACAAATATACGAGCATGGAGAATTAAAAAGGGTATTCTAAGGTGGTTTGGGCACGTGGAACGAATGAAAATTGAGTGAATGACACACCAAATATGTAAGGCACACTTAAGTGAGCAGGCAGGCCGAGGTCGACCTCGCAGAACATACACTGATCAAATTGATGTTGTATTAAAACAAGTTGAATTCCTGAGACGAGCTCAGCCGAATACAAGGGTTTTTTTTTTGTTTATTTTTTTTTTATCTTGCAATGGTTCGCCCCAGCACGAATCTATTACCGAAAACAGCAACTCGATAGCTCATCTCCTTCATACCCAAAACCGTGACAGAAAATTGGCAACGACGACGTCGACGACAACTCGATAGCAATAGGGCTTTTCTAAAGAAAATCCCTAAAAAGTGCAGATCAAAGAACTTGAAACCGGCGGACTTGCATGAAAGGCTTATTGACAGAAGAGGAAGCTCGTGACGTGAAGACAGAAGCAGATGGTCTCTGGCTACCCCAGAGTGAAGAAGGTGTGAGTATATGTATATACATATACATATACTCACACCTTCTTCACTTGTGTACATGTACACAATATTTCTATCTAACGAACAAACGTCAAAATTGATCTTTACGATATGGTTATTCTAGCAAATAGTTCAGGCTATTCTACACAGTACTTCCACATCAAAGTTAGTTAGCTTAATTATTTTGTGTTATGTGTTCTAGAATGCGGATAAAAATACTAAGATACATTTTTTTTTGTAAATACATAGTCATTACACATAGCCAATGCGAATATACAAACATACCATTTTTTTTAAATATGTTTAGGACACGTCAATTTGACTTCACCTCGCCTGATGGTAAGCTGAAGGTAAAGTCTCAGGATATTAATTTTATTAAAAACTTAATTTAATAATTAATTAATAAATTAATAAAATATTAATTTTTAAACTTTCGCGTTCCATGATATATAATTAAAAACTTAATTTAATAATTAATTAATTAATTAATAAAATATTAATTTTTAAACTTTCGCGTTCCATGATATACAATTAAAAACTTAATTTAATAATTAATTAATAAATTAATAAAATATTAATTTTTAAACTTTCGCGTTCCATGATATACAATAATGTTGTACAACAATGACTGTCTGTCTGCCTGTGACCACGGTTAGTGTAACCTGGTCGAAACGTCAGGCAATCCAAAGACATGAACGCGTTAATTCCCGTTAACATTATATCATAAAAATATTTGCAATGAGCGGAAATCGAACCCGCGACCTTTGACTTGGCAGTCGAACGCTCTACCGCTACGCCACAGTAGTAGAATGTCCATATTTCACTTGACTAGTTTACGAGCACCTAACAAGGAAACGCTTAGCGCGGATGTCATAAACGTGTGACGTAAATCTTACGTCCGCGTACCAAATTTGCATCTTTATTCGTATTTTTATATTTTTTTTTTTATATTTAGGACACGTCTATTTGACTTCACCTCGCCTGATGGTAAGCTGAAGGTAAAGTCTCAGGATAGAGGGTCACCATTACATACACGTACCATCAGCTTGACGGCCTCATCAGAAGAGGATTGTCGTCGCAGCACCGCCCGCGTGACACCCACCGGTCCCACTAGTGCTGCGACCACAACCCCCCTGCCCGGCTATGCACTTGCTGACCCCTGAACGCAATCAAACCGAAATTGGATTACTATGGAGGGTTTTTCGCAATCGTGCACGGTGGTACCCACCCGGCCGGAATTTGTGACAAATTTGTGTCATCAAATTTCTACCACCAGTTGTGTGGTACCACGTAATATAGGCATTGGACATCCCAAACTTCCTATGGTGGAGATTTATGTAGCCAGTTTCATTAGTCAACCCTTTACTCCACGTTCGATAGAGGATAAGCGACCAAGTGCAAGTCGGACTCGCCCATGAAGGGTTCCGTAGCAGCAAGTAACATTTGTTATTTTTTAATTTACTTCGGGCCACCAACCCATGTGGACACCGAAGTCTTAAAATCACGCAAAAAAAATCAAAAATCTTACACCGACTTTTTATGACATTTCTCGACGTTTCACATGACTCTAAGTCTAATTAAGCAAAAAAAAATTTTGTGTTGGTCTGTCTGTTGCTCTGGATGTCTGGATGTCTGTTTACGCAATAACTCAAGAACCACTTATCCGATTTAAAAAATTCTTTCGCCAATCATCTTGTTTGGTTAATGGGAAGAACTGATTAGATTTTGGGGTTTGTACGTTCAAGGTTTCGGGTACATTTTTTTTTTTTTTTTTTTTTATCGTGCGGAAATCCCTTCGGATACCCCCCCGCCGGCCAGCGGGGGCGGTTATGTCGGGCTTGCACCGACTAAAACCGCACGCCGTCTCGGGTCTTCAGACGCCGGGGTGTAAGGTTACCCATAGAGCATATCCCTCGCACCCCGGCTGACCCTGGGCCATCTCACCACTAACAGCATCGCTCATCCTGTCTCCTCTGAAAGCAGAGGAGTACGGAGAGCGATGTGTTTCCGCCACGTTGGGTATTGGCCGACGATCAATGCCAACCCTATGAAGGGGTGAAGGGGAAGCCATTGACCGCCGCCCAGGGTGTACCGGCCGCTCCGATTCCGTTCCCCCCGGACTGCAGCGGGATCGGAATCGGAGCGACACTCGAGGAGGTTACCCAACACACACCCCAGGTTTCGGGTACCTACCATACAAATTGTCCCTAAAAATACTGCAACAAAAATATCTAAGTTTGGCCCGAAGTTTGACAATCACTGTGTGATTTCCGCCCCACTAATTTTTATATTTGATTTGATTGAATGAAAGGTAAATGGCGGGTTAGTATTTATGACGTAAAAAGGAACTGTTTACTAGACCTCGTTCAAACCAAATTTCGGTGGTAGTTTACATGGTGTACGTCTTTTTAACTTTATCATTCTCTTATTATAGAAGTTACAGGAGGGGGGTGGGGGGGGGGGGGGTGGCACACATTTTACCACTTTGGAAGTGTCTCTCGAGCAGTTTAGAAAAAAATTATGTTAGAAACCTCAATATCATTTTTGTAGACCTATCCATAGATTTATTCAATTTTGAGTTTCAGTTCTCAGTATGGAGAAACGACCAAAATAGTTATTTTTTTTTGTATTTTTGTGTTTTTCTTAATGCGGTTCACAGAATACATATCTACTTACCAAGTTTCAACAGAATAGTTCTTATAGTTTCGGAAAAGTGACTGACATACGGACGGACAGACAGACAGACAGCCATGACGAATCTATAAGGGCCTGGCATACGTCTTTCGCTTCACTACACATACAAATTTGTCGTATAATCATCTCTGTCTAACCCCTCTATCATAACGAACATGAATATATGTAAAATAGAACTTAATTAACACGTATTTGTCACATAATAATATCCTATCTAATAATATAATTCTTGTAATATGTATGTAACCTTCTCGCAAATATACCTACTCGCTAAACCTACGCTATAAGTTGACAAAATTTTATCATAACATTAAAAAAAACATAAACTCACGCCTGTATCCCCGAAGGCTAGCACTCACATTTCGCCAGTTTATGTTTAGGTCCCAATGTAATAGGTGGCGAGCCTATTGCCATTAACCGGGCACTTGTAAGCCTGCGATAAATACACACATAACTTCGAAAAGCATCGAAAAGTCATTGGTGTGTGCCATAGTAAAACATGGGATCGAACCCGAGACCTCGTCTCAGCAGTCCATTACCCATACCACTAGGCTACCGCGGCTACAATTTTAATTTATCGGAATCGGATTAACGGGACGGGAGCGTATAAAATACGAACAAACAAATATTGATTGTTATATATATTCTAGACAAGAAGCATTAGGTACGTCAGTAGTCAGCGTAGACACGAGGAGTGTCTGTCAACGCTGACATGTGTGTGCGAGATGTTTTCTTCCTTATACTACTAATATTTTGAGCGTCACTAAAATTGAAGCGTCGCGTCGGCAGCTTAGTGGTTAAGGAGTCAACCTTACGATCGACAGGTGCCGGGTTCGTATCCTGGCCATTACACTACGGACGTGAACCCACTCCTAACACAAGCAATTAAGCTTAGCTGGAGGGGTTAGGGGGAATATTAGTAATGTTGGTTACTAATATTCATAAAAAAAAATTGCTACATTTTTTTTTTCTTTTAAAAAGAATATTAGTAACCGAAATTACTAATATCCCCCCCCTAACCCCTCCAGCGAAGCTAAATTGCTTGTGTTAGGAGTGGGTTCACGTCCGTAGTGCAATGGCAGTTGGGGGTGGCAGGTGAGGCCGTCTGTCACCCCAGCAGAAGCAGGCCGGGACGGTGGGGCGGCTAGCGCCCCTCCCCAAAGCCGGGGCAAGACGGGGACACCGTGGTTCCCAAACCCGAGGGGGGGGGCCATCTCGAAACCGGAGATGGCCCAGGGTCAGTAGGGGTGCGACGGATATGTTCTATGGGCAACCTTACACCGCGGTGTCTGTAGACACGAGACATCGTGCGTTTTTAGTCGGTTCAAGCCCGACATAACCGCCCCCGCTGGCCGGCGGGGGGTATCATAGGGGACTTCCTCACGAAAAAAAAACAAAAAAAATGGTCAACTCCTTAACCACTAAGCTACCGACGTCACCAAATACAGTCCATTTGATGTAGTCATCGTAAACTATGAACGTCTCCAAACGGCAGGGGACGCATAATCATCATCATCGTTAGTCCCATTTGCACCCTTTTTGTTTTACGTGAGGAAGTCCCCTATGATACCCCCCGCCGGCCAGCGGGGTTGGTTATGTCGTGTTTCGACTAAAACCGCACGGTGTCCTCCCCAAGTGTCCGTTGCCGGGCACCCGACTTTGGCCGCCACCGCGGCCTCGCCTGGTGGGGTCGGGTTGTATCCCGCTTCGGTGAGTTGTTAGGCGTGTGTTACACGCGACACGCCTCCGCCACGGCCTGCTTCTGTAAGGACGGCGAGTCGGCCAACTGCCGTCCTCAGGCCCCGATCATGAAGGTCGAAGCTTGCATTTTGGATCTTGGGGTTCGTTCTTCAAGAGAAAGTGCTCTTGATTTGGTTTATCTTGTCTTTTACGAGAGCGACTATCGTCTAACCCCCCATCCCGAGAAGAAAGCTGAAGATATTGATATCCATCCCGAGAAGAAAGCTGAAGATATTGATAGGACGCTATTACAAAAACATTACTTACCTACTTTTTTTTTCTAATTTCCAGGTCTGCTAATCTACTTCTCGTACGGCATGTGGCACAGTTCAGAGCGTAGACGCAAGATCGATGGCGTCCCCATGGCAGAGCTGCACAGCGACAGTCACACAGCGCTGCTGAACAACGGCCTGGCGCACACTATCGGCTGACAGTTACCCCCTGGCAACGAGGAGCGCGTGATCAGTCCCACCAGTACTGTCGTCTCCTTCATATCTAGCATTTAGGTGACCTTGCGAGGTACAGTCATTGACAATAGTCGTTACAAAAAAAATAGCTTTGGTACCGTAGGTAAGCTTAAAGAAATTTAAATATTATGTTAAGGATAACTTTGCCTATACTAACTACAGATTTATACTCTGGCTTTCGCGTTCAATGAAATCGGAACTGTGTTTTCACGTTTTATATAGGTAGTAGAATACTTGTAGATGGCGCAGTGCATTAAATACTATGAAAACCGATCTTGGCATTCTTTCACCGCCGCGTGATAATACTAATAATACCCCCCAGGAACAGAAACGTTTCAATTTCAACGTATCAGTCGGCTCGATTCGGTGCTTTTATGTTAAATGTCGACCACCTTTCTTTTCCGTGCGGGAATCCCTTCCGGGACCCCTTGCCGGCCAGCGGGGGAGGTTATGTCGGACTTGAAGCGATTAAAATCGTACGCCGTCTCGGGTCTTCCGATGCCGGGATGTAAGGTGGCCCGATTAGGTATTTCCCTCGCTCCCCGACTGACCCAGGGCCATCTCCGGTTTCTAGACCTGGCTCCCTCGGGTTTGGGAACCACGGTGACCCTGTCTTGCCCCCGGAAAAAGGGGTGGGCCTGCTTCTGCTAGGGTGACAGGCGGCTCCACCTATTACCCCCAGGCCTGTGCTCATGGAGGACGGAGGTCTGAACTTATACTGTTAATAGTAGGAGTGCGGAAAGGCGCTGAAAGCTTATGCACTGTACCTTTACGGCGATGCCCTGGAAGTCCATCCCAGGAATCCCTTCGGATACCCCCCCCCCCCCGCCGGCCAGCGGGGGTGGTTATGTCGTGCATCGAGTAAAACCGCACGGTGTCCTGCCCAAGTGTCCATTGCCGGGCACCCCGGGTAAGCTCTCGAAAGGATAACCCCAGGGTTACCGGCGGACCTAGGTCGCCAGCGCGGCCTCGCCTGGTGGGGTCGGGTTTTATCCCGCGTCGGTGAGTTGGCAGGCGTGTGTAAGAGCACACACAACACACCTCCGCCACGGCCTGCTTCTGTAAGGACGGCGAGTCGGCCAACTGCCGTCCTCAGGCCCCGATCACGGAGGTCGGTAGTCCCGGGCGTAGACGAAACTACAAAACTCAGGGGGCAGGGTTCTCTCCCGCTCCCTCTCCGCCGTCTCTTTCGCGCGCATTACCTGCTCGCAGAAAGAGGCGGCGGCGTGCCACTTGCTCCCGTCGGAGACCACGGCCCTCACCATGGTTTACTTTGCTTTACTCTAAATCTGTGGTGCTTACAGTATTTGAAGGAAATTTAAGTATTCAGTATATTTATTCAATGACAAAAATAACTAAACTTAAATTCGAAAAGCTTTACCCGCTAGACAATGTTCAGGGTATAGATTTAACCAATTTTGTCATTAGTTATTCGTTTTAATACGAATCTTAATCTATAACTTTTGTTACCAACTGTATGTTGTATACCTTTTTTTTTTTTTTTTTTTATCGAGCGGAAATCCCTTCGGATACCCCCCCGCCGGCCAGCGGGGGCGGTTATGTCGGGCTTGCACCGACTAAAACCGCACGCCGTCTCGGGTCTTCAGACGCCGGGGTGTAAGGTTACCCATAGAGCATATCCCTCGCACCCCGGCTGACCCAGGGCCTTCTCACCACTAACAGCATCGCTCATCCTGTCTCCTCTGAAAGCAGAGGAGTACGGAGAGCGATGTGTTCCCGCCACGTTGGGTATTGGCCGACGATCAATGCCAACCCTATGAAGGGGTGAAGGGGAAGCCATTGACCGCCGCCCAGGGTGTACCGGCCGCTCCGATTCCGTTCCCCCCGGACTGCAGCGGGATCGGAATCGGAGCGACACTCGAGGAGGTTACCCAACACACACCCCAATGTATGTTGTATACCTATTGACTTCCTATTGTGTTTTTGACAGTTATTAATGCGGTAGCCTAGTGGTATGGGTAATGGACTGCTGAGACGATGTCTCAGGTTCGATCCCAGGTTTTACCATGGCACACACCAATGACTTTTCGATGCTTTTCGAAGTTATGTGTGTATTTATCGCAGGTTTATAAGTGCCCGGTTAATGGCAATCCACCTATTACATTGGGACCTAAACATAAACTGGCGAAATGTGGGTGCTAGCATGTCTGCCTACCCCTTCGGGGATATAGGCTTGAGTTTATGTTATGTTATGTTATTAATGCGGTAAATTGCATTAGCACTAATATTTAGTAGGTATATTTGGGAAGTTTATCTCAAGTCTGTAATTTCTATATCGAATGATCATCATTTGTCAAATTTGTTTGAATTATAATCTAGGGAATAAGTAGTGGTAAGCTCATTACTACCTATTTAGGTATTTTTGATTTACATTATGGTAAAAATAAAACCACAAGCTGACAAATAGTTACTAAGAAAATATGACGACAGCGAATGACCTTGACCGTGGCGAATTTTAGTGATTTGGGCCGTCCGTTCCGTAGCTACGTCGCGAACAAATCGTGTGACGGGCGACCCGCCTAACGCAGCTTTGCTCTGTGTATTTGCACGAAACAGTGCGGATGACCGCGTCGGTCGGGGTGCGAGGGATATGCTCTATGGGCAACCTTACACCCCGGCGTCTTAAGACCCGAGACGGCGTGCGGTTTTAGTCGGTTCAAGCCCAACATAAGCGCCCCCGCTGGCCGGCGGGGGGATATCCGAAGGGATTTCCGCACGAAAAAAAAAAAAATGACCGCGACGTATGCCTTGCAACGCAGCGGACGGCCTTAATTTGATAATTAAATTGTATGTATTATTAATGGAAGTACTTATTGTCGCCAAAAAAAAATTGTAAATTTAGTGTGAAGTTAACTACATACAACAATGCTTCCATACTTCCGCCCGCTCGTAAGTCGGTTATCGTTTTTAGGGATTTTCTTTAGAAAAGCCCTATTGCTATCGAGTTGTCGTCGTCGTCGTCGTCGTCGTCGACGTCGTCGTTGCCAATTTTCTGTCACGGTTTTGGGTATGAAGGAGATGAGCTATCGAGTTGCTGTTTTCGGTAATAGATTCGTGCTGGGGTGAACCATTGCAAGATAAAAAAAAATCGCAAAAAAATTTATCGCAAAATCGAAAATCCCTTGTATTCGGCTGAGCTCGTATCAGGAATTCAACTTGTTTGGTCATGTCTCCAGTTCTACTTAACCAATTGCAATAAAACATAGGCAGATATTAAGTCTAACCACGACCTTTCTAATAGAAAAAATCGCATCGAAATCCGTGCAGTAGGTTTCGCGTCCATCTAGAACGAACAGCAAACAGACAGACTAACAGATAAACAGACAAGAATTCCAAAAAAATATTTTGTGTTCAGAATCTCTCTTTTAACACAACCCATTTTTTTTAAATATCTCCAATATACAGACACAACTAATTTACAATTTTATAATAGTATAGAAGTAAATATTTAATTTAAACAAGTTGAATTCCTGAGACGAGCTCAGCCGAATACATGGGTTTTTTTTTTCTTTATCTTGCAATGGTTCACCCCAGCAGGAATCTATTACCGAAAACAGCAACTCGATAGCTCATCTCCTTCATACCCAAAACCGTGACAGAAAATTGGCAACGACGACGACGTCGACGACAACTCGATAGCAATAGGGCTTTTCTAAAGAAAATCCCTAAAAATTAAAACACAACTGCCCTGACAATTTATTTTTACTAAGAAAATAATAGTCCGGGATCAGGATGCTGACGTTTCATCTATATCAAAATCTTTTCAAGTATGCCACCTACCTTTCGTTATTCTCTTTTTCTCTGAAAACGTCAAACTCTTTTTTTCGTAGTCGTGTAAAATGTGTTATCTTATAGTTCACCATCTCAGCCTTAGGTCTGTGCGTATCATATCATTTTTTAGGGTTCCGTTGCCAAATGGCATAAACCGGAACCCTTATAGATTCGTCATGCCTGTCTGTCTGTCGGTCCGTATGTCACAGCCACTTTTTTCCGAAACTATCAGAACTATGCTGTTGAAACTTTTACCAAGTTTCAACAGCATAGTTCTGATAGTTTCGGAAAAAAGTGGCTGTGAGTAGATGTATTCTGTGAACCGCATTAAGATTTTCACACAAAAATAGAAAAAAAAAACAATAAATTTTGGGGGTTCCCCATACTTAGTACTGAAAGTCAAAATTTTTTTTTTCATCAAACCCATAGGTACGTGTGGCATATCTATAGATAGGTCCTAGGTAAAATTGGTTTAAACGAGATCTAGTAAGTAGTTTTTTTTAATACGTCATAAATGTTTCATTTTTCATTCAATCAACTCAAATATAAAATTTTTACTTGCTGCTACGGAACCCTTCATGGGCGAGTCCGACTTGCACTTGGCCGGTTTTTTATTAGTTGAAAGTTAATTAGACATAGTAGCTAGTATGGCAGTTGTAAGTTGATTAATCCTAATCATCTTTTATGCGATTTCAAAGTTGTTTTAATTTTATTACATATATTGTAGTTAAATAAAACATGTTATTAAGTAAACTGCGCTCGGAGAACAGCCTCCTGGTGTTTACACTCTTTAAAAAAAGTGATAAAAAAAGAGTTGATTCCATTTTTTTCCTAAAAAATATCTAAATCGTTCAAACCGTTTGCCATAATGCGTACATAAGGAAGACACCAAACGACAAGCAAGAAATATAATATTTTTCAATTTGACATAATGCTCTTTTGCTTTTTATATACGAAGGTCAAGGTCAGTAGGTTAAATTGGAAAATATAAAAGCTTTTAATTGGTAGGACAGCAATGTGCGCACTTAATTAGCTTTGTGAGATAAACTGCCGCATTTGTATGAATACTATAGTAATATAATACGGTTTTAGGTACAGATTTAGCTTAGGCTAGATACTTCATTGCATTAAATAGTTTGAAAACAGAGCGTATCATTCTTGACTCACCACCAATGAAGTCACGCGAGCCATTTAATGATAATGGTTACTGTCACGTCAGTAGACAAAATTTGGCAGTTTTAATCAATTACCTCTATAGTTTTTTTTTTCTTTTTTTTTTTTTCTTTTTTTGTCAAGTATTGGTTCATTAAGTTAATGTACCTACCATGTTTATTTTTCTGTGTCAATCTACCTATCTTGATGAAGCTATTTAACATTTAAATGCTGTGTACAGATATAATTGGATGTCAGATTCTAAAAGTGTACTCTAAAATGTTATAATCTGGATATTGTAATCTGTTGTCTGTCTCTGTACCTAATAAATAAAAATAAAAAATAAATTAAATACTAAACAAACAGTTCAGAACAAAAAGTGTGGCAGACTTCGGGGGTGAGGCAGGAATGGTGGAGAGGTACGGGATGTCTCACCATAGATTAATAACAGATGGTGAATAAATTTAATATACTCTGTGGCTATGACAGCAACAAAAAGTGGCGCCAAAGTCGTGTCCAGTAGCATCCATAAATCTATACCATTTTTTTTGTTCCGAACACCCAGTCCAGTATACATAGAAGTCTTTGCTTTTTATGTTGAACCTAGACTAAGCGCGGAAAGCTAGTGCACTACACTAGCTTTCTTTGGCTTGTGGAAGGTATCTAGCATACTCTATATCTGTAGTTTCAAGCAAAGAATATAACTTTAAGCTTTCATGTGCTTTGCTGCTGAAGAGGCTAATGCTATAATTTATCGTTAAAATCAAAATTAGATTAAGACTTGTTTGTTTAATCATATTCCGAATAATATCAAATCATTCGACAATTTTGCGGGTAGAGTGACACAACTCAAAACTATTTGGCGTTAGCGTGTATTAGTGTTATAATATAATCGAATTCACATCAATTTCTGGATAATTACTTGAAAATTAAGTATTAAAACGTCACGTCGTGCTATAGAATCGGTGTGTGACAATTTGAAGTTGCCTCACTTTTCTCGGTACTGATAGAAAACAAAATGGATGCCTTTATATGCCATAGTGCAAATTCAAAATAGATTATTGCTATTGTTGAACATTTGTTTGGTTTTAATCGTAATGGTCGTTTAAAATGAAACAATGTTAGCTCTTAATAGTCGAATAGGAAGATTTTTTAGGTTTTAATTCATTAATATTATACTAGTATGTTTAGTAATTTTTGCAATTTTACAATCAGGAATCAGAATAGCCACAGCAGAGAGTCAAGTTCTACTTTTTAATATTCAACTTAATAGACTGTTTCAAACCATCTTCCTAATAAAAATACTTTACAATTATATGTATTTCTTAAAGTAGCTGTCGGCAACTCGCATCTTGCAAGCCATAGAGGCTCCTAAAATAGAAAAGCGTGAAGCCCGGTGATATGTTTACAGACTCGCAGTTTAATGAGTAGTTATTTCGTACATCTTTTTGATGTTTAATTAGTTTTAATATTTGTAGTTCGTTACAATTTCACCAGCAAAAGTTTAAGTTGAAGGTCAGACTGATCGCTGCTTTAGGGTAATCTGTAATGTTCCTAATTATTTGTAAAGTGGACCAACCGCCCTTAAATTTGACGTAATATAGAGACCTGGGCCCTGCTGCGACATTATTTACGCGTATGTTTGCAGAAAAAGAAAGTACTTATAAATATTTAAGAATCTCTATATAATGTTCCTGTTTTAGCGTTTGGCGCCAAAGTATTTTGTTTATAGTATTTTTTTGGTACTTAGTACTTATGTTTGTGTTTAGATGTAATTGTGATGATGTTATTTGTTAAATTTATTTTTCTGTCTCCACAAATATTGAAATGTTACCATTGTCAGTATCAATGCATAGGTATTGTTGACACTAATATATGTTCTATCAATATCAGATAATTATTTCTTAGTTGATATGAAGTAACAAAACAACCTATAATAATGCGAATAAAAAAAAATTATATCGGTCAATACAAAAAATTAAAATTCGTGAGTGTAAACTGTCTTTTTATTGTATTTTACCCATAGTTATTTATGTACTTAGCGTATTTCCCAGATACTAACATAACTTGTTCGTAGTACCAATTTTGAGTTGTGATGTTATTGTTACATATTTTTGTATGTTCCTTTGTAAGAAATTGATAGTTTTCGTCACCTAAAAATTGTAAACTGTCGTAAATAGTATAAATTAACCGGAATTCGTTGTCTGTGTTGTTGTAAGGAGAAGAATCATGAAATCAGTGGAGACATACATATTATTTTATTTGGCTGTGAGACACAGCGAGCTGGCTAATACTAGTTTATTAATAAAGTTATAAGTATTTAACTATATTTTGTTTTCTTACATTTTCCTGCAATAAAATTAATCTCATTGGTCATGTATGCAATATCGCAGGTATTAGTCGCACGTTACCCCCTTTACGAATGTAATAGAAGTATGGGAAAAAGCAAAGAGACGTATGGCATTTAGCACTCTCACGGACTTTAAGGAATATACCATACTGTTGCTGTATCTATGTACATTGCAATCAAGTGAGAGGGTAGTCCTTCTTTCACCGATCGAGTCATATCATTCGTGCCGGGAAAGGCATAGCTTTGCCAAGAAAACAATTTACAAAGTTTTTAAAAAACTTTTGTAAATTTTTTCTCAACAATTATTTTATTTTTAAAAAACCGTTGGTACTTCCAGTGATTTATACAGTGGGTAATTAGTGACATTTTGTGGCACCTACGTACGGGAAAATGAAGAATGGAAAACGAGGTATAATGTGTTTATTCTCGATGTACACATTATGGTTATAATTCTTGAGGATAACGTACTCTTTTTCCCTTCGCACGATAATACTGTAAAGGAGCAGAAGAAGCGAAGCAAGAAAATTAAATAAAAAAAATTAACGTTATAATCGTTTAATCATCAAACAATCGACTCATTCATTAAATCACAGTTTGTTATTAATTCTCATGACTACATACTAAGTTTATCTAATAATTAATTTAATTGTCTATTGGTACATTATAAACATTGCTACAGTATTTACATGTGTACAAAGGTACGTATAGGTGAATGTTATAAAGAAAATTCAAAAAACACCGAAAACAAGCCCATGCCCAGTAGTATCGGTAAATATAAACAAATTACCGCGTACACTTCATTATTAAGTCAACAGGATCACTTCGGTGGGTGGTCAATGTAAACGTCTAGTTTGATGATTTGCAACCGAAGTCAACAAAACAGCATCATGGGACACGGACATGTTTCATTTTCTTTACTAACAATATAAGTATATCTTGTAAAAACTAGTACCAATAGATTTAAATCGGCTAAAGAGAACATCTAGGACGGGACTAGACCAGTCCCTTACAGGGGGAAAGCTCTGACCAACTGAGCCACCTAGACACGTCCTAGATGTTCTCTTTTTCCGATCCAAATCTATAGGAAAAGTAAGCATACTAATTGGTTAAAAATTTCAATGAACTAGTACCTACTTAGTATTTTTGATTTTTGTAAAAGTAATGAAAGTCAAAAAAACTATTATTTTTGATTTTTCTCAAAGTGATGAAAGATAGCAATGTTTATACATGACCATTCTTAAAACGATTATAATCACAATAATCACCCATCTATCACAACGCAATTTATTGGGCGCTTTAAAATTTAAACGTACCTAATCGTTGCCCCAAGATGTTTAATATATCGGAGAATTTTGAATATCTATGACGCTCCATCCTGGTAGCTCAGTTGGTAAGAGCATTCAAGTCCGGTCCTGGATGAACACCCAGGGCAGGACTTGAAAGTTTACTTAACCTTGACTTTTCGACTTAAGTCTATATTTATTTCATTGAAATAATCGTTTATGCTTACTATAACCACGGAACGTAAAATTAGAAAAAAAGTGCTCTTAAACTTCGTTAGTATGGGCACTAGTGTCGCTAAACTCACATATTATGACCAGTCACGTGACGCAAAACTGACGTATTTTGTTATAATTTTCAACAGAATAAAAACCATAAAGTAAATGTCAGCTAGTAGCTATAGCTTAGAAAATTCATGCTTGAAACTGATAAGGGGCATAAGGCAGGGGGGGGGGGGGAAGTAAAATCTCATTTCGTTACATAGGAGTGCCCGCATGAATTAGCTGAGTTATAATGGCATCGTAAATTCGTTGGACATCTTTACTGCATTCACAAGCGAAAACTGCGGGGCAATTCCTCATATTTTTACATTCTGTGGTAGTAAACAAGCTTCAATAAAAATCAGAATAAAATCTGTCGATGAAAAATGTTATTTTACCGTGCCAGCGGTTTTCATTAGTATTGTATTGTCGTTTCGTCCAATATAGAATGTTAAAACAACAAAAAAATTCCTTCGACATCGACGTCCTCAGGAAGTCAAGTCCCCTGTAGGACTGGCTAGCTAGCTGGACTAGCTTTTGACCAAAACTTTAACGAACAGACAGGTTATTCATGAGACATGAATAACCTGTCTGTTCGTTATATATAATATATGTAATTCTATATCATACGCAATCACAATGAACTTAATTTAACTTAAAAATTATATAATGCAATGTCAAAATATTATTCTAAAAATAATCACGATGGATGATAAAAATCATCATTGCATTATTAAATTCACTTAATCAATACGTGATTTGAAATTGATTTAAATGTACTTGAAGAATTATGAAAAAATATATTAGGTCGTTACATATGAAATTGCCATTTTTCTTGAAGAAATTGGAGGAAACCCAATTTTCAGTAAGTACTAACATTTTTGCATTTTTTTAGGAATGACAAATCCAAATTTTATGTTTTTTTTTGTGTATGAATGAGACAACATTAAGCTAACAAACAGCAACTTTTATTACATTTTTGAAAAGTGACAGCAGTTAAGTAATACGAAATTTATCATCAAAATGGATAGCATTTAGGAAGTACTGTTTTTGAAGATCGAATTAATTTATCAAGCGGCCAATAAAAACAAAATGTAATACAGAGTTGTAAAATCTTGAAATCAACCTTCAAACAAAATATAAATAATGGAAATAGCTATTAAATTACAGGAATAACGAACTTATGAATTTGTAAGAAAATTTTGGCAATTTCATAGGTAAAGACCTATTATTATAAAGTATTGTCATATGAACTTGGGCATTGGGTTGCCGTTTTAAGAAATCTGTTTAGATAAGTAGCTATGAACCTTGGAATCCAGTTTCCACATCACGAGTACCGATTATTGTATTAAAATTAATTTTCTATATATAATGCTAGCCGATGCCTGCGGCTTCGGTTATCTTTTTAGGCATATCGCCGGTTCTACTGAACCTAGATCTTTCTAATACAAAAAATCGCATCAAACTCCGTTTGTTCCATAGTTTTTGCGTTCATCGCAAACAAACAGATAGACAGACAAGAATTAAAAAAAAAAAGTGATCTGAATCATTCATGTAACAGAACCCATGTATTTTTTTTCAAATATCGCCCAACGTACAGACAACTAATTAAAAAATTTATTACAATTTTTTAATAGTATAGATACCAGCTTTATGGAAAAAAATAACTCTTACTTAAACAAATTCCAAAATATTTACTTCTAACTTCTAACTATCGTAAAAAGCCGTAGGTACCTACACATTAATGACAACGTTAATTTTTTATAAAATAGTTAAAAATTACCATACTCAACGCACCTAAAAGTGTGGGTATCCGAAGGTATTTCCGCACGAAAAAAAAAGAAAAAAAAAGGTACCTAAGAATTTTAAGAGATGTACATATTGTTAGAGCAATTTTGCCTAAAATGAAATTATGTTGATATAACGAGTATGTTTTGCAAATCCTCGTGATTAGTTTAAAAAAATGTGTGTTAGATTGAAACTGTCTGTAAATCAAGACCTAAACGATATGCATAGCGTGGTATCTATAGAACAAATTATCAAAAGCAAGATAGATGCATCGCAATGTATCTCATTCTTATATCTTGCATTTATATTTTATGCAGTTGCTGCGTTCATTGTTCCCATTTAAAAGAAAACAAACTTTGATATTATTCTCAGTTTAAAAAGAATTCCATGTAACAAAATAGACAAATTGAATGTTACCCTAAAAATGGACAGACAACGAAGCAGGCAACACAAAAGGTAGAAGGACGATTTGCCGCTAAACTGAAGAAGTTTAGTTCAAGACAAGTTTCTGGAGGCGACTAGAGAAGGCCTGTGTAGGAAGACAACCTGAGCAGCAAGAGCCCAGTTGCTGATATGTAATTTTATATTAGTCTGTGAAATAAAAGCTATTTTTAACTATTTATTTTATTTATGTCACTATGTTTATGAATGATTCAATTCATCATAATATGTCTTTTCAATAAGTTCATTCTAAATATTCAAGTGTCTTAATCGTTCCTAATATTAATAAATAATCTGTTCTATCCCTGTAATCATAAAGACAATCATACTTAATATCTATAACCTAAGGTGGGCTTCTGATTGGCAAATTGATCAGAAACATCTTCATACCATAAAAAAGAGTCCTTTTAAGTATATAATCTAAAGTGTCAAGTATAAGATTTCTCTTGCTCACGCTTAGAGGAGACGAGAGAGAAATAATGGTATTATTACATCATCTACATACACATACATGACTCAACCACGTTCAAACACATAACAATACATATAGGGTTTTAAGAAATTTCATTTTCTAATATCACTTTATACTCTACTTAACTTCAATTATTTCGTCCATTTCTAATTGGTTTACGCTCATAATGACAACTTCTCAAAATGACGATCGGACGCAAAACGTCCACTTCGCAAAATATCCACTTCTTAAAATGACAAATTTCGAATATGACTATGACATTCTACTAACTTGACATTTTGCGAAGTGGAGATTTTGCGTCCGGTTGTCATTTTGCGAAGTTATCATTATGAGCGTAAACATTCTATTGTACACTGGCTAGTCAATAAAAGTGCCCAACGCTAGAACTTCTTAGTGATGACGGTCCGCTCATACATTTTGCGAAGTGGAGATTTTGCGTCCGGATGTCACTTTGCGAAGTTATTATTATGAGCGTGAACATTCTATTGTACACTGGCTAGTCAATAAACGTTGCCCAACGCTAGAACTTCGTAGTGACGGTCCGCTTTTCATTTTTGACACCATTCGCGCCATTTATCTTTTCGACCCCATTACTTGTGAATTCGGGGATGTTTTTCTCGTTCAGCGAACTATGTTGCAGGCCGTAGAAAAAGTAGATCAGGTAACCTGGAAAAGTTAGTATAAGCACATGTATTGCTTGCATTTTCAGTAGTATCATTGAAACTATTCCTACTAGTACTACTACTATACTAGTATAGATGGCGTTTGTGGCGTAGCGGTAGTGCATTCGACTGCTACGAAAGGGAGCGTGGGTACGATTCCCACTCATTGCAAATATTTGTATGAATATGAATATGTCTATTTGCATTGGTCTGGGTGTTTCTATGTATAAATATGTATGTTTTTACAAAAAAATAAAGTATATAAGTATGTTTATCCGTATTTTGGCAGCCATAACACAAGCTAGTTAAACTATGCTTCCTTTGGGTCTAGAACGCGCTGTGTAGAATGTCGTAGAATATTTATTTATTATTTATTTATAATCATAGTCATTTCACAGATTCATTCAAAGTCCGCACTTTGGAGCCTGAGGTCTGCTTATTGTTTTTGATTGGTATGTTGGCTTTTCCTGTAGCGACTGCCATCTGCGCTCTCAACCCAGAGAGGAAAACCTACGCCAGAGCCACGTGTGTGTTTAAAATTTAGCACATGTGCTTTACAAACCAATAGAGCACAATGGAGCATATGCCTTTTATTTTTTTAAGTTTTAGGACACGTCAATTTGACTTCACCTCGCCTGATGGTAAGCTGAAGGTAAAGTCTCAGGTAAGAGGGTCACCATTACATACACGTACTATGTTAACAATGGTGGCACTCCTGCCTGCCTGATTTTAGTACGCGACAATTACATATGGTTGTCTATATTTCATCAGTTCACGTTTGCACATTCTTTATCTTCCCAATAGCACTTCCACTATCAAATATGGTTGGCTAGATTGGACAGCACAGAGAGAACAAAAATAAATAAGTATTTTTGAGCGAAGCTCTGAAAGAGTGAAGCTCTCTTTTAGACGACTCATGTATTTCGTTAGACCAACTTCTCCTCCCAAACGGCTAAACCGATTATAATTAAATTTTACACAAGCAAACATGTTACTGATGGGAAGGACATAGGCTAGGAAAATCAAAAATCAAAAGTACCACGGAGGAATAATCACCGGAAAAAATAATTAATATCTGATTTCTCAATAAACAAACAAGCCTCATTCACGTGATTGGTTTTAAATTAAGTAATTTGTTCATACACACACAAGACAAAAAAAGAAAAATGAAAATCGGACTAGCCATTGAGGAATTATCACCGAAGAGTCCTGGTGAAATTGCTTCGCTCAATTTTGGCAACAGCAGAATGAATTGCAGACCTAGTTGATTTGGTAAGATGCATCGCGAAGAAGCGTGATTGTTCGGCTAAGATTGGCTTGCTTTGGTATTATAGAGCGTTTCTTTTCCTGACGCGATACGTGCCTAATCAAATGCGGGATACTGTACTACCCACACTTACTTACAGGTCCCGGTAGTTTGGCACATCGTGAAAAAGACAGATAGTTCGGTTAAGATCGACTTACTTTGTAGAGCGTCCTCTCTGTCGTACATCGGACTGACAGTAATCGTAGACAGATCATGAACTATTGACTGGCTATCAGCGTATATAAGAGAGGAATAGTGATAGTTTTCTTTTATTGCCAAGCTATGAATTTTACCCATAATATAGGTAATAATTCTGATTTTTGGTTATGAATTCTCTGATCTTCTAAAGTCGATAGCTTCGTGTAATTTTCATTTGAGGGATTTGATTGTGGGTAATAAAAACCGCATCAAAATAAAACAAAGCGAATGTCAAGTGTGCTGTGTTGCTATATGTTCCCAAAAATAATTACAGTAGTCGGTATCGACAAAGCTATCACATTATAGAAATCGAAATTTTCAAGTTATCATTAATTAATATCCACACTGAATCTGACCATGCCTCATTTATAAGTAAATGTACATTCAGGTGTTTTATTATATTGTTAAATTTATACTGCACTGCGTTTACACTACATATGTAATTTCATAGCTGTATATTTTTGAAAGGATATGTGGGAACTTTGGTTTTTACATGGCTGAACTGGAAAATCTAGCTCTATGATTATGAGAATCAATTAAGACGACCCATCAAAAACGGCTGTCACCTACTGAACTAGTGCTTTCTATTCCAGTCGAGTAGTATGTGTCAGTTTTTTATTTAAGTACCCTGTCCATATTAAATTTATTCTCTGTCTACAAATAACTGTCAGACTGGTGTGCGGCAGAGAGAGCGCTCTACAAAACTGAAGCACACCGATCTTAACCGGACAGTCTCTGCTTCCCGATGTGACAACTAAACCGCCGATTACTGTAAATAGTTAGTGTAATTAACCGCCCCCGCTGGCCGGCGGGGGGGGGGGGGGGTATTCGAAGGGATTTCCGCACGAAAAAAAATAACAAAAATAAAGGTGGTGTAATATAAATAAATAAATATTCTACGACATTCTACACAGCGCTTTCTAGACCCAAAGTAAGCATAGTTCAACTAGCTTGTGTTATGGGTTCCAGAATGGGGATAAACATACTTATATACTTACTGTTTTTTTGTAAATATATACACACTCGTATTATACATAGAAACACCCAGACCAATGCAAATAGACATATTCATGCATACAAATATTTGCACTGAGTGGGAATCGAACTCGCGCCCCCTGTCGTAGCAGTCGAATGAACTACCGCTGCGCCACATAGGCATACCTACTTATTTAAAAAAAATCAGTCACAGATAAGTAGATACTCACCAACAATTAACCAGATGACGAACCGTATCCAGGTCTGCTGATCTAGTTGCACCATCAGGTACACGTTCATACACATGCTCAAGTAAGGGACCAATGGAACTAGAGGTACCTGTGAACAGAAATATTTAACATTATAATTATTATCGTGGTAGTAGTGTAGTAGTAACAAATTTATAAGAAGGTATATATAATTTAGGGGGGCTTGGTTGGGGACCTCCACGCGGTGCACCCTGGGCAACGGAGACGGCAGCGCCTCTCTCCTAGGGTGGGAGAGACGCTGCTGCCTACGGCCAACTCCGACCGAGGCGAGGACGGCCCTGTTGAGGGCTGTTCAGAAGCTTTGCACGTGTCCCTCTGACTAGCAGATGGCACAGTGGAGAGCAAGTAAGGGGGCCATCTCGAAACCGGAGATGGCCCAGGGTCAGTCGGGGTGCGAGGGATATGCTCTATGGGTAACCTTACACCCCGGCGTCTTAAGACCCGAGACGGCGTGCGGTTTTAGTCGGTTCAAGCCCGACATAACCGCCCCCGCTGGAGACCCCCCGCTCTCCAGCGGGGGCGGTATCCGAAGGGATTTCCGCACGAAAAAAAAAAAAAAAAAGGTATATATAATTTGGGGCGACTAGCGCCCCTCCCCCAAACCGGGGCAAGACGGGGACACCGTGGTTCCCAAACCCGAGGGGACCATCTCGAAACCGGAGATAGCCCAGGATTAGTCGGGGTGCGAGGGATATGCTCTATGGGCAACCTTACACCCCGGCGTCTGTAGACCCGAGACGGCGTGCGGTTTTAGTCAGTTCAAGCCCGACATAACCGCCCCCGCTGGCCGGCGGGGGGGTATCCGAAGGTATTTCCACACGAAAAAAAAAAAAAGATATATATAATTATGACTTAAAAACTGCCTATGTATTGTTAAGTAGTGTGCACATACCCGAGAAAGTACGTTCCTAACATAAAAAGTTGAAAAAGGATGCACGCACGCGAAAGTAATTTCTATCATATGGAACAGACCCAGCGGCAGAAAAAAGTAAATATTCTAGGACATTCCGAGTATTTTGATAAGGTGGGCTCGACCTATGCTTTGGACTACTCCCGTTTCTTCGTGTATTCCTCTGATGTGGCAGACCAGCTTCTACCAATTAGCTCTTTGCTAATAATCAGAGGGAGGAACTAAATCTATTGACCAAGAAAGACTGGCAACGGTATGCTTAGGCGATACAGCATCACGAACTGCAGTCGAGGGAGTAGGTTTCTGATTTCGTGGCTAATTTTTTTCCGAAGCACGAGAATTCTCGTCCAAGATTTTCCGGAAATTTTTGGAGTTCTCGAGACATAAGTCATCCATCATCATAAAAAACCTCGTCCTAAAAACATAACTTTATCAATTCCTCAAGGTCTTGATTTCTCGACACTATTTTTCTCGTCTCCAGTAATGGGAATTCTCACTTCGAGAAATCTCGACCAGAAACCCTTAGAGGCAGATAAGACTTACCGAGAAAGAGAGGCCGGCGACGCTGTTCCTGGGCTGGCGGTACAGCACCACGAGCAGCAGTAGCAGCGCGGCGCCCAGCAAACCCAGCGCCACGTCGGACGCCTGCCAGCGCAGCAGCACGCATGTCGCCAGCGCCGCGGCGACTGCATAACGACACAAACTTAGTTAAACTAAGTTTCTTATTCATCCTTCAAAATAATTCCTATGCGACTGTATTGAAGACCACACACAACGACTTAAAAGTACCGCTTACGAGAAGTCCCCAGAACAACCGAGGACAGTGACAGACCGGACTGGGCTAAAGTAAGGGGAGTCCCCGAAAAAATAGAGTTAACGTTATTACGAGTAGGAACACCGAGCTTTGTGGATGGGACGAATTGAGATGAATTTTTGTCCTCTGTGAACTCCTCGTCTGCACAGACACGCTGATCGTCAGCGAGGTGATGAGCGAATGGCATCCTACGCGGATGATAATCATTCAGTATGACGCTGATTGTAGTCGTGTGAAGTACCTACAATCAGTTATAGCTAGTAAGAAGATTCTGAGATATAGGTACAGTCAACGATGGGGTGCTTGGTGGGGGACCTCCACGCGGTGCACCCTGGGCAACGGAGACGGCAGCGCTTCTCTCCTAGGGCGGGGGAGACGCTGCCAACTCCGACCGAGGCGAAGGCGGCCCTGTTGAGGGCTGTTCGGAAGCTTTCCACGTGTCCCTCTGATTAGCAGATGGCACAGTAGAGAACAAGTAAGGGGGCCATCGCGAAACCGGAGATGGCCCAGGGTCAGGCGGGGTGCGAGGGATATGCTCTATGGGTAACCTTACACCCCGGCGTCTTAAGACCCGAGACGGCGTGCGGTTTTAGTCGGTTCAAGCCCGCTGAACGGCGGGGGGGGGGGGTATCCGAAGGGATTTCCGCACACAAAAAAAAAAGGTACAGTCAACGAAAAAAGATGATGTACACTAAAATATTTACAAACCTTTTTTCCATTGGAATACATGTACCAATAATTGACGTATAATTAATTCGTTTTATAGTCCCCAGAAGACAAAGTTAATATAATTAATGTTTTGCTTATTACTGTACTTTGTTAATTAGACCCAATGTGCCCAGTGTGTGTACGTGGGTGTACAGGTAACATATTACCTAATCACAAAAGTATGAATTTTAAAAAGCCATGATTTATGTCTACTTACAGAGTATGACAATTGCAACTTTGGCAATGTTGGCAGACAGTTGCGTCGGATATTTGATGCCAAGCAGATTGAACACCTGCTTGACGATGCCGTACGGTGTTTCTGGAACTGGCTTAACACCTTGTAACTGGAGGTTTTGTTCTTCTTCGTACCTAGAAGACATATAAGCATGTGACGTAAGTACCTACAGATTGACGGCCTCTGTGGTGTAGCGGTTGGATTCCCGCTCAGTGCAAATATTTGTATGCATGACTACGTCTATTTTCATTGGTCTGGGTGTTTCTATGTATAATATGTATGTATTTACAAAAAAAAAGTATATAAGTATGTTTATCCGCATTCTAGAACCCATAATACAAGCTAGTTAAACTAAACTTACTTTGGGTCTAGAGAGCGATGTGTAGAATGTCGTAGAATATTTATTTATTTATTATAGAATATTTAACAGGACAGAGTTAGAAGAATTTAGTGCTTTTTATTTTCTAGAGCAAATAGAATACATTTTTAATAAGAATATTACTAATATTCCCCCAAACTCCTTCAGCTAAGCTAAATGGCTTTTGTTTGGAGTGGGTTCACGTCGGTAGTGTACCTTTTTTTTTTTTTTTTTTTTTTTTTTTATCGTGCGGATATCCCTTCGGATACCCCCCCGCCGGACAGCGGGGGCGGTTATGTCGGGCTTGCACCGACTAAAACCGCACGCCGTCTCGGGTCTTCAGACGCCGGGGTGTAAGGTTACCCATAGAGCATATCCCTCGCACCCCGGCTGACCCTGGGCCATCTCACCACTAACAGCATCGCTCATCCTGTCTCCTCTGAAAGCAGAGGAGTACGGAGAGCGATGTGTTCCCGCCACGTTGGGTATTGGCCGACGATCAATGCCAACCCTATGAAGGGGTGAAGGGGAAGCCATTGACCGCCGCCCTGGGTGTACCGGCCGCTCCGATTCCGTTCCCCCCGGACTGCAGCGGGATCGGAATCGGAGCGACACTCGAGGAGGTTACCCAACATACACCCCCGTCGGTAGTGTACCTAATGGCCAGGATTCGAACCCGGGACCTCTCGATCGTAAAACGGATTCCTTAACCACTAACTACAGACGCTTTATTTTCATTTATTTAATTATTTTGTAACGATGGCATGTATAATTGTATGTATATTTGTAGCCTTAGTGATACTTTAAGCTAAGCTTTAATTGTAACTATGTATTCTGGTAAAATAAATAAATTAATAAATAAATTAATTAATTATTTTAAATTTAATCATCCTAATGACCATTTATTTTAGATAAATAGTGTTTATACCAACCAATCGCGTAACGTCAAAATACATAAAATGTGGACATACGAGGGTCAAACTGAAAGTTCTTAGAAAATCAAAAACTGATTACATTAGCCAGTTATTAGTTTTATTATATCTTTTCAAAATATTGTCCATTCACGTCAATACACCGCTGCATGCGATGGAACCACTGGGAAAAGCACTTTGCCCACTCGTCCTTAGGGGTCTCTTCAATGGCATCGCGATACGCAGCCACCGCTTCTTCAGCATTCATAAACCGCTTTCCTTTAAGTTTTTCTTTAATTTTTGGAAATAAATAAAAATCACAAGGCGCGAGGTCGGGGCTATACGGCGGGTGACCCAGTAATTCAACGTTTGATGTCGCCAAATAGTCGATCGTTCGCTTGGCGGTGTGCGACGAGGCGTTGTCGTGGTGAAGGAGGATCCTACTGCGAGGTCGTTTCTCTCGAACTTTTTCCAAGACAAGTGGCAAACAATTGGTAGTGTACCATTCTGCAGAAACTGTTTTTTGATCCTCTAACACAATTGTTACGAAATGACCTATCCTTCCAAAGAACGAGGCCACCATTATTTTTCCCGCACTTCGATCTCTCTTCACTTTAGTTGGCAACTCCTCGAAAGGAAACACCCACTGAGCAGATTGTCTTTTGGTTTCAGGATCATAACAGTAAATCCAGCTTTCGTCACCTGTTAGTATGTCGAACACAGCATTAGAGTCACCTCCGTTAAATCTTTCAATCATTTTACGGCACCAATCCACACGATGGAGTTTTTGAGCCTCAGTCAAATTATGAGGTATCCACCGGGCGCAAAGCTTCCTGACCGCTAATTGTTCGTGGAGGATTTTGTGCACTTGACTCATACCGATGCCTAAGCTTGTCCGAATCTGCTGATAGGTCACTCTTTTGTCAGTCTCTATCATACGCCGCACAACACAGATGTTATTTTCAGTCGTCGCCGTAGAAGGCCGTCCCTCACGTAAATCATCAGTGAGATTAGTGCGACCACGTTTAAACTCATTAAACCAGTTGTAAACAGTCGCACGAGATGGGGCTTCATCGTGAAAGGCCAATCGTAGTCTATCATAACTTTCTTGTTGACTTAAATGACATCGAAAGTCATAAAAAATCATTGCACGAAAATTTTCTCGTGTTAAATTCATGTTAACGTGACACAGACAATTTTCAATTTGCCGCCAAATCGTAAAACAAATGATAAATGAATGAAATATATACTCAGTAATATTGGCAAAGAGTTCTATTTACAAATTTTAGAATTATTTTTTTATTATATTGTTTATAAGTGGCCAGTTCTAAGAACTTTCAGTTTGACCCTCGTACAAGAGTGTTATTTGTGATCACTGTGATCAGAAACCATTATTTACCTGAGGATAAGCACACTGGTGGCAACGATGGTATAAGCAAGGAGAGTGCCGATAGACATCATGTCGATCAGCTGGTCCAGGTCAAATATGGTAGCCATTGTTGCTGCAAAAAATAAGAATATTATCGCACCATTGACTCATAAACAGTTAGTAGTTAGTACAAGAGAAGTTAACAAACGCGGGCAGGACGGGGACACTGTGATTCCCAAACCCGAGGGGGCCATCTCGAAACCGGTGATGGCCCAGGGTCAGTCGGAGTGCGAGGGATACGCTTTATGGGCAACCTTACACCCCGGCGTCTGAAGACCCGAGACGGCATGCGGTTTTAGTCGGTTCAAGCCCGACGTAACCGTCCCCGCTGGCCGGCGCGGGGGGGGGGTATTCGAGGGGATTTCCGCACGAAAAAAAAGGTCACGTAAAAGTATTGTGTATGTTGTAAGTGTTCATAGACCATCGAAACAGCATGACATCGGGAAGGCAGTGTGCTGAGTTTTTTTTAAATCACATAATTACACTCACACCTTTATTCCCGAAGGAGTGGCAGAGGCAGACCACTTCCCCACGTTTCCTCAGTCATATTCACACCCACGTTAAAGACTGCGAGGTTATTGCTGTGATGTCCTATCACAGCAATAACCTGACACCAGGTGTCAGTAAAGGATAGTGTGGGGAGGCAACCATACGCATGTGTGTGTGTGGGTATTAGGCTTATTACCCCACTAGACAATGAATTCAGGCGACTTGTCCGACATTTTAATACGTTTGTTTAATTTAACATATTATTGTGCAACATAACTGGCGAATCGTGGGTGTGTAATACACCTCTGCCTACCCCTTCGGGGATATACAGGCGTGAAGTTATGTTATGTTATATATTGTGAAAAAATAAATCTTACCAGACAAAAGCCCACTCAGCGCTGTAGCTAGCAATGGTGTTTTGGTCCTCGCATTGATAACGGCTAATGGCCTGAAGAGTACTCCGTCACTGCCCATGGCATACAGCACCCTGGGTAGGGGGAACATGGCGCCCAGCATCGACGTGCAGAGAGCGAAGATGGCACCGATGGTGACAATCCACTTAATGGCAGGAAGGTCGATCACAGTGAACACATAGGGGAAGGGGGCTTTGGCGTCCTGGAAGGAGAGAAAATAAACTGTAGAACAGTTAAGAATATGCTTGTTTTTGGAATAGTTTACTGGCACACAATAAAATTACAATTTGAAGAAGAAGAAGAAACAAGACATTTGTTTGTCAACTGCAACGCAAGAACAATGCAACTCATTATAACCTTTGATGTCTATATCACTTATTACCTACTAGGTCTGCAAGGCGAATCGCTGCTTACAATGTTGAGCTGAGTGAGAAAATTTTGAACAGTGATCATTCCTCCGTGACAAGTCCGATTTTGAAAATTCTTTTTGAAAGTCACAACTCTGGACATGCTTTCTGAGCGTGTAAAGTTTGGTCACAGTGTCTCGAGTGGTTATTATTTAATTCCATCTGGATTTTTTTTAACGGTGATCATTCCTCTGTGGTAACATTAATTTTTTCAAAATATATCCATAAACCTTCCTCTGATTAACCTCTTTCATCATGCCAAATTTGGTTCTGATTGGATTAGTAGTTTAGGAGGAGACCTGTCACAAAGAAAATCCTGAAGTCTAGTATGAGAAGCTTTCCTTCGACTTCGTCTCACTCAGCTCAATAACATTCGATAATATTTATCCTTATAACTTATAACATAAAAATTATACATTTCATAAATACTCTGTGCACTATCTTAGGACTATTTTTTATATATTCTAACTGTGCCCGTGAATTCGTCTGCGTGGATTTAGATTTTAAGGCTCTAAAATTAAAGTAGCCTATGTGACGCCTTGCAACATTACCAATCTGCCAGTGAATGTCTCGTCAAAATCGGCCTTACCGTTTCACAGATTACCTCTTTCAAACAGACAGAACGACAGACAGACTAAAATTAAAATATTGCATTTTTTATAAGAATAATGTAAACATTCATTATGCAAACATATTTTTTTTTATTTATTTGTATACAGACTGGCAACACTGTATACCATTCTTGTTCTGTACTTATGTAGGTTACGTTAAACGTTTTAATAAAATGAGTGACATAAAACTTTGTAAATAAAAACGTATACTAGTTTGATCACGTTGTGCGCTATAGTTTCCAAAATTGGTCGCTTCTCAGCTTAATGCTGTGCTGTAATGCAGTGTTCCATGAGGAATATCCCACACAAAACACTGCTCTCCACGGCCATTTTTTTTGTAGTAACGCATCACGTAATCTCGCCGTGTCCAGCAGATAGAGCATCGGAGCGTATTGAATCTAATTACAAAAAGTCCAATTTCAAGGTTGATCATACTACAGTTTTGCTTTTGTTTCAACGATGATCAGCACAGAAATAGCAATTTTATTTTCACCCTGTTAAAGTCTTTTTTTATTTACATGCCACTAATGCTATAATCGTGGTCTTCAGCTTGACTGCTCATCAGATGCTTTTTCACGGACCGCTCAAAAGACCCAGAATTTTAGGAATGATAATATATGCAGGTAGAATATACTGCTTCCGGGCTGCCTTGGCCGTGGTCCATATGAAACTTGTGTTGCAAACGTTTCGTCGATTAATGCGAATATCTTCAAAATGCATTAATCGACGAAACGTTTGCAACACAAGTTTCATATGGACCACGGCCAAGGCAGCCCGGAAGCAGTATATTCTACCTGCATATATCATCATTCCTAAAATTCTGGGTCTTTTGAGTGGTACAGGTCCGGGCGGCGACAAGTGCGTAGAACTCTCGTCGGCGATGATAATATAATGCAGTTCTTCTCACTTAACTAGGCTACAAAATCCTCTGTATGAAAGAGACTGACAAATAAGTTTAAAAAATTGCAAGATACCTGCAAGTAGTACGGCAACATCATGGTCAGAACCGTGGCAATGCTGAAGTAGGACAGGAAGACGATAGTCAGCGACAGTATGATGGAAAGAGGGATGTCTCTCTTAGGGTTCTTGGCCTCCTCCCCTGTAGTCGCCACGCAGTCGAACCCAACAAAACCAAAGAAGCACTTGGCAGCTCCTGCCATGATGCCAGCAAAGCCGAACGGTGCAAAGCCTCCATTGCCAGCTTTGTCTTTATATTCCTCTGTTATATTAGCAGGGTCGATCTTCCAGTTTGCTGGGTTACCTGTAAAAAAAAATGCTTTTGTTAGGTACAAACATATTTTTCGCGTCACCTGACGCTGGTCGCTGGTGGTGATTTTTTTTTCATTTTTATTTTTTTTATTTTTTTATTTTTTTATATTATTTTTTTATTTCACCCGATATTTCTTTTTTGTTTCAAATACATATTTTGTCGATACCAAGTCATCTCACCAAATTCAGAGACCTAATTTTATGACACCTTATATACTAATAGAAGTGCTGCGCACTGAGCTGTCAACTCATGCGCAGCATGTGTAATATTTTCGCTAAAATTGTTATAATATACGTATCTGGAGGTTGGTGAGGTTTAATAATAAGATAGAACTTGGGACGAGTTTGTGCTTATATTACTAGCTGATGCCCGCGGAACCACCCGCGTGGATGCCGGTTATCGTAACCAGATGATTCTATTTTCAGTTATATCTCCGGTTCTACTCGACCAATTGCAATTAAACATACGGCAGTTTTCTAATCTGATAATTAAAATAAACCGCATCTGAATTCGTTTAGTCTTTGCTTCTATCACGAACAAACAGACAAGAAATTCAAAACAAAATCGTTCATTTAACATAGCCCAATTTTTTTTTAAATATCTCCAATGTACAGACACAACTAATTTATAATTTTATAATAGTATACCTATAGGTAGATTCATTTCTATCAATTTCTATAGTCCATACAACAGATACATTATCATAAATCTGTATAGAGGAGTGTCGACATGTCTCTTATGCTCATAACTGTGGTTAGTTCCTACCCGACCGTCCCCCTACATCCGAGGACGGTGTTGCCAGAAATATTTATTACCTACAAAAGTGGTAAATTTTGACTCCCGGTTAAAAAAAAAGTCAATGTTTATTATTTATTTGCCGATTAAAACTTTAAAGTGTTAGCCTAGGATATGATGAAGGACATGCGCTATTTTTATTGAGGACTGGTCCATACATCATGCTCATGAATAGGTGTTATTTGTAGCGATGGTAATAACGGTTAACATGTATAATAGCTAATTAACTTGTATAATAGTAGGTATCTTTAACGACATAGATATCGCGGCAGCGAGTCCTAGTACCTTTAGAAATAAGATAAGTGGAACTTTTAAATACCGTTCTCTTTTTAACCGACTTTTCATGGCAATACATTAGGTTTTTTTTTTACTACTTACCTTACCAAACTGTGGTAAATATCGTTCGTAACACAATTATCTACAACTATTATTTTAAAGCAAATGTTATTGTAAACAGTTGTCGTTGTCCGTGGTTATGCTGTTGGTGTCTACTAACACATTGGCAGTGTATAGAAATAGAGCGTCGTGATACAACACGAACTAAGTGTTAGTTTTTAAGTTGTCGGTTGAAACGATTGTCGGCAACAACCGTTTCAACCGAAAAATAATGCATTGCCGCAACCATTGTTGTAATAACGACCATTACTAATTACTTGTGGTACTGCAGTATGCTATCGCCTCTAGGTTTCTGAAAGAGAAGGCTCCAACATTCTGCCACATGTCCTTATGCTCCATGTTCAATTGGCTCAACAGATAGTTGAACATAATTGGAGTCGGTCCACGTAGGAGTGAGTCTATTTCTGTCTAGACTTGGAATCGGACCCAGCACCTAGCACGGCAAAATAAGCGCTTTATGTCACGGGAAATATAAAATATTACCTATAATAGCAGTAATAATACATATAATAATGTTGTTATTATCTTGTGAAACGAATCTCGAGTGCCACTTGTAGATACAATTTAAACGTAGAATGCTTATCTGTTGACGTACTTCACGTATATTAAGATAATGTGGTACATGTTATACTCTGGTAGGTACAGTACCTTTTTTTTTTTCGGATACCCCCCCGCCGGGCAGCGGGGGCGGTTATGTCGGGCTTGAACCGACTAAAACCGCACGCCGTCTCGGGTCTTCAGACGCCGGGGTGTAAGGTTACCCATAGAGCATATCCCTCGCACCCCGACTGACCCTGGGCCATCTCACCACTAACAGCATCGCTCATCCTGTCTCCTCTGAAAGCAGAGGAGTACGGAGAGCGATGTGTTCCCGCCACGTTGGGTGTTGGCCGACGATCAATGCCAACCCTATGAAGGGGAAGCCATTGACCGCCGCCCAGGGTGTACCGGCCGCTCCGATTCCGTTCCCCCCGGACTGCAGCGGGATCGGAATCGGAGCTACACTCGAGGAGGTTACCCAACACACACCCCTGGTAGGTACAGTACCTATGCAGAATTTCATCTGTTCATGTTGAACTTAAGTTCAAATACTTCAAATACCTACCTATAAAATACAGGGTCCAACAAGGAACCCTATTACTAAACCTGCACCATTCTACCTTCGACTCTTATCTGTAGATCGATACACTGAAGTTGAAATATTTTAATGAGCGATACATTTATCACTTTTAAGGGTCCTGTAAACCTATTCACCGTCCATCTTGTGTATGTCCCGGGTTCAATCAAAAGAATTTCATTCATAACCTGTACTATGTACTATGCCTACAAGATTCACTGTCTCAATTAGAATCACTGTCAATTAGAAAAAACTTGCAACTATTGTTACAAAAATAACAAATGATAAATAATAATTAAATAACCAAATGAATAACTTAAAGTTCGTTTGTACGTATATTTGTTGGTTTAGCAAACAGCTGAATCTTGAGCTCAGTTGAGCCTTCGTGCGCATAAAGGACACGAGAAAGTCTTGAAATTGTTAATTCTGAAGTGGCAACAAAAGGATTACGGATATAGAAAGAAGCGACACTGCTCCGAAATAAATGGAAGCTTTCAATATTAATACTCTTTCTTGGAAATTGTAGGTTCAAATCTGGCAACCCTCTGACGCGAATGGCAGTCTATTTATAATCGCAAGGAAGGGAGTGGTCAGTATTTTACAAGGCATGTCCCTTGTCCGTTTTGAAAGATATAAATAGCTTAGGTGAACAGCTGGCTGAATAACTGGATACACGTGGTCGCTTATGGTAAGTGCAATAAACGTTGCTTCGAAGCTGCATCACCATCAAAACATTGTAATAACTTAATGTACAGTCGCCCTGAAAAGTTACTGAACACTAATAAAATTTACAAACGATCAATTACATTGTAATAAATGTATAAGTATTTTTATATTTTTTATTTTTTATTATTACTTTTTGTTATTAATATTATAACAATCATTTTATATGTATACATTTTAATTAAATTCCTAATTTAGTTATAGAGTTGACTGGTTGACTGTCAGATATTGGTGTTAACAATTTAAAAACAGCACTTACAATCCCAAATATATCCATGTTTTCCATCTTAAAATATGTGTATTTACTAGGTAAACTTAAGTTGTAATGAACAAAAGATGTTCATAAAGTTAAATCGCCTGTAACCCCAGCAGAAGCAGGCCGGGACGGTGGGGCGACCGTGGTTCCCAAACCCGAGGGGGCCATCTCGAAACCGGAGATGGCCCAGGGTCAGTCGGGGTGCGAGGGATATGCTCTGTGGGCAACCTTACACCCCGGCGTCTTAAGACCCGAGACGGCGTGCGGTTTTAGTCGGTTCAAGCCCGACATAACCGCCCCCGCTGACCGGCGGGGGGGTATCCGAAGGGATTTCCGCACGAAAAAAAAAGGTACTTACTGTAGATAGCGCCAGTAACGACCACTATGATGACAGTGAAAAGATTCAACGAAGTGAAAACGTTGTTTAGCTTTGTAGATTCCTTCACGCCGACACCCAGCAACACTGTAACATACAACACAACAAATTAATACTATATCAAAATGGTTAGTACGAACATATATATATATTGCCAGTGGGGACGCCGTTTGACCAGACGGGTGATCAGCTCTTCTATGTGGGGCCATTTCACCCATTTCCCCTATAACGACTGTCACACATATTGGTATGGCAACCGGGACATCTTAACGTGCTCTCCGAGGCACGACCAGACCAATGCAAATACTCATATCGATCCCGCGCCTCCTGCGTAGCGGCCGCTTTCAATACCGCCACGCCACGGAGGCTGACGAAGTACGAACATAGAAAAGAGCCTGCAGAGAATTGAGAAATACCCTTAATAGACAAATTATAATGATTTCAAACAAGCCCTAGCGCTACAACTACCAAAGGTTAAGTTCCACACCAGCCTACCTTATGTAGCATATTTTAACTCACCTGTTATACAAGCGACCAGTCCAAACGCAAAAAAATCGGGGTACTCGGCCATGAAGGGGATATTCATAGGCGCAAATTCCTTCAGCTTGTACTCCATAGTCCTGTTGCACAGGCTGTCTATATACAGAGCCATGCCTTTGGCGACACTGGCGGTGCCAATGACGTACTCCAAGATTAGATTCCAGCCGATGGTAAAGGCGACGAACTCGCCAACACTGATGTAGCTGTAGACGTATGCTGAACCGGCTTTTGGGACACGAGCTGCGAATTCCGCATAGCAGAGTCCTGAAAAAGGATAGTTGAGATTTTGAGTACCTATTTGATAGCTTATGAAGCTGCCACAGTCCGGTCGGATAAATCATCGCATTACCGACCACCTTTGCGTCGTGCGTTGAGAAGGCAATTGAAGGCAATAAGACTATGTACACCTAGATAAGTGCCGATTAGGGAAAGGTGGGTGGATGTCTCTGTTTTTCGCCTGCTCATTTAGTTAGTAGAAGGTGTTGTAGAAAATAGCAAGAGACAAATGGGGCAAATTATGCTGGACCCGAAGACATGTTATGGTACACACACACTTCACAAAAACATTACAAAAAATTACCTATGGCTCTCTGACAAGCTGAGGGCGCAGTAAAGAGACTAGGAGTCAAGCAGGATCGCCGTATTTTAATGCTTTCAGAGCAGAGAGTATCTGAACATGACCTGGCACAGACCTCCGCTAGGTCAAGCCAGTACACTAACTGGCAACGGATAGAAGCCCTGTTTAAAATCTTCCCATACCACCACTCCCAGTAATAGGTGTGGCATTGGAAACACCATATACTTTTAATCAAAAAGTGCAAATGTCACAAGATTAATATTGCCGAGATTATTTTTTTTTTTAAACTAAATCTCAATCGTATAATTGTGTCCTTGCGTGGCAACATCAGGCATAGGACTACAACTTTCGAATAGGAAACAAGTATCCTGTGCAATACATCAAATGGGACAAGTTTCTAAGTGCGCAGAATTCTAACGGTAGCCTCAGTGCGACACGAACATTACATCTAGTGACTTGGTATATGTCTCCAACTGGTTCTAACGTTCTAGATTAAAAGTTCTGACTTACGTAACATTGAATTAGTTGGGCAACACTACAAAGCATGATTTTTGGTCTGTGTAATTAATTTAAGCCATATAATCTGCTTTTGATATTAAGGTTTGATGACCTTTGTTTTGTCAGATGAAACAAACTGTCTATGGTCAAATTGTTGTTATGTGCTCAAATGTTCAGTACTTAATTCGTTGAAATATTTTGAAGCAATTAGTACCTATGCTAATTCTTTCTATAGATTTTAGATAGAAAGAAAAAGAACATCTAGGGCGGGACTTGAACCCGCGACCAGTCCCTTACAGGGGGAATAGACACGTCGCAGATATTTGAAATTCTCCGATATATTATATACGTCGGGCGACGCTGGAGCCATCTACCGTAATTCTTCCGAACTACAGAAGCAATGAATGATGTTCCAATCATTTTTAAACAATGTTTTCTGATTACTCCGCCATATTAATTCAATGTAATTTTTTGAAGCTACGTCTCGGAGCGACACTGGAGCCATCTACCTAATTCTTGCGAACAACGGAAACAAGAATTTAGAATATTTCACGCGAATGAAACCGCGGTCAACGGCTAGTGTGTAAATAACCTTCATACGAAATAATTTGAGGAAGTATTTGAGAAACACGAGTAGGTACATAAAGATAATGGACATGGAAAGGTATATTCGACTATTTTTTGTCCTTGTCATCAAGCCTTACAATAGGCCTAGGACCTTGGAAAGGGACGGTGTGCCCATTCACTCATGCACATAAGGAATGAATGTACTTTTCAAATTATTTTAATACTGTTTCACAATTTGTTCATACCAATATTTGTGTTGTGGGATCGAGAGCTTGTCTGAACTTGCTTCTTAATTGTGTGATAATGCTATGGTGATTGAATGATTAATAGTAAGGTCAGAAACCCTGATTAGCTTTTGATTCTATTGCCACATACATGTGACTATTTTGACTAACTTTCCTATCCGGCGGCGATAGCCCAGTTGCGTACGTAACGGACCGCCGAGACGAGGTCTCGAGTTCGATCCCCAGTCACCCCGGGTACACACCTCTGACTTTTCGTAGATATGTGTGCATTAATAAATGTTAATTATCGCTTGCTTAATTATGTGCCTGGTAGATAGAAATAGGCTGGCCCCCTATTACATTGGGATCTTAACATAATTGGCGAATCGTGGGTGTGTAATACACCTCTGCCTACCCCTTCGGGGATAAAGGCGTGTAGTTATGTTATGTTACAGACCCTACAACAAGTGGAGCCTCTGTACTTAGTAAAGTTTTCATTTGTGTTGTAATTGCAAGATTCGTTCTTCTTGTTCTCTTGAATTTTATCACCTTCACTAAACCTTTTTAGGGATTTTCTTTAGAAAAGCCCTATTGGTAAGGAGTTGTCGTCGACGTCGTCACGGTTTTGGGTATGAAGGAGATGAGCTATCGAGTTGCTGTTTTCGGTAATAGATTAGTGCTGGGGTGAACCATTGCAAGATAAAAAAAAATCTCAAAAACCGCAAAAAAAAAAACACAAAATCGAAAATCCCTTGTATTCGGCTGAGCTCGTCTCAGGAATTCAACTTGTTTTTTTTTGGTGCGGAAATCCCTTCGGATACCACCCCGCCGGCCAGCAGGGGCGGTTATGGCGGGCTTGAACCGACTAAAACCGCACGCCGTCTCGGGTAATAGACGCCGGGGTGTAAGGTTGCCCATAGAGCATATCCCTAGCTCGCACCCCGACTGACCCTGGGCCATCTCCACACGTAATTTAATCATAGATGTATAGGACAATGTCTTACAGTGTATTTTTTTTTATATTTAGGACACGTCAATTTGACTTATTGATGGTGGATACCTGATGGTAAGCTGAAGGTAAAAGCCTTTATGGACCCCTCGCCACTGATGACCACGCATATGTATCTCAATCGCATTACAAGAATTATCCAAACTTGTGAACCTAAACTATGTACCATATTGTAGCTTTCATGATAGGAAAGTACACTTACCAGCGAAAGCCGAAGCTATAGCGGCTACCAGGAAACTGATGGTCACGGCAGGCCCCGCCACGGTCTTGGCAACTTGACCTGCCAGCACATAAACACCTAACCCTAGCGTACTGCCTACGCCTAGCCCAGTCAGGTCTACTAGACCGAGGCAACGGGCCAACGGAGTCTTATTGTCATCTTCAAGTCGCTTGCACCGCCGAAACGCTGAGAATAGTTTGGCGCACGCCATCTGGAATGAAAGAGAAAGGATTAAATGATTGAAAGTCAAAGGCTGCTTTGGGACATTTTTAAACTTTTATTAAATACCTGTTAAAAAAAAAGTAATAAAAAATGTATTTTTTATTTTATTCTAGGTTAAAGTCATCAGAAGGTTTATTTATCACAATTGGTATTGGTATACAAAATGAACATGTCGATTGAGAATGCCCTTGTAATAGCGTGGCAATTAAAAGGACGGTATCCACGATGACAGCGCTATTTAGGATTCATGTATTTATGTATGTGAGTTTATTTATTTCACCATAACTTTGTAATTCCTGAACAGATTTACAAAGTAGGTATGGGATATCGTTGGAATTCGTACATCAGTCTGAGTGACGCTGGCTATATTTTTATTCGTTTTTAATTTTGTTTGTTTTTTTACTATTAAATTTTAATTATGTACCTGTGTGATCGCGGTGATTTAAAGTAACTAGGTATTTATAATTGACAATATCGTGAGAATATAATATCTATATTATAATGTTTACGACCGGATGACGACTGTATAATTGCTCACATAAAAGTTTTTAGGGATTTTCTTTAGAAAAGCCCTATTGCTATCGAGTTGTCGTCGTTGCCAATTTTCTGTCACGGTTTTGGGTATGAAGGATATGAGCTATCGAGTTGCTGTTTTCAGTAATAGATTCGTGCTGGGGTGAACCATTGCAAGATAAAGAAAAAAAAAAAAGAAAATCCCTTGTATTCGGATGAGCTCGTCTCAGGAATTCAACTTGTTTAAATAGTTCTATTGTTTCGTCTAAAATATACACATTAAACATTGTATTATAAGCACATTATAAGTATGTGCTAAGTATTATAGTTTAATACACGAATGCAGGAAAGTAGATTTGCTTTTTCCGACACGAATATGTGCAGTATATTTATAGGGCACGACAATATGAATACACCGCCTGACTGATGGTATGCTGAACTCAAGAATAAAGTCTAGCAATGATGCTAAATAGTTATTCTCAAATTCACGGCCTTGAGACTTTTTCACACCCCACGTAATCGTATAAATTTGATTAGAGTATCCTCTGCCTTATGCCAATGCCCCGGCTACAACTGTTAAGAACAACATTTTAAATCTCAAAAACTAGCATCCTTATTGTTATCTCACCAACGAGAACACAAAAAACCAACACAATGCAAAAAACTGATCATTAAAGCAAAAAGTTACCTCCTATGGAGGACAATGCTTCAAACATTTACTTATTTAATGTGGCCGGAGTATGTAATTAAACATTATAACCACTTCATCCATTGTTTCGTAATTCATAAAAACATTAGACGTATGTAGAATTGTAGACTATAGAATTTTAACTATTAAGGACCGGGCCAACACAACATAACTTCACGCCTGTATCCCCGAAGGGGTAGGCAGAGGTGTATTACACACCCACGATTCGCTAGTTATGTTAAGGTCCCAATGTAATAAGGGGCGAGCCTAAAGATGCCTAAGATGGCAATCCATCTGCCGGGCACATTATTAAGCGAGCGATAATTATCATTTATTAATGCACACAACTACGAAAAGTCAGAGTTGCGTGCCCGGGGTGACTGGGGATCTAACTGGAGACCTCGTCTCAGAAGTTTGTTATGTACGCCCACTTGACCAAGTGATTCAGTTTTTAGAGTAACTTCCTCCTAGAAAGATATTAGCGCTGGTTTAAGTCCCTCCGTCCTTCATGTTGATTTTTTCTAACTTGAATTTACAAGAGGACGTAGTTAAGTCTGGAAACAAGACTTTGAATATATGCCCAGTGTTCGGGCTTGGTTCAACCAGACGTTTCGTGCGAATAGCAAATTGACTTTACGTTGTGGCTGTTATATTAATAACATTTAGTTCACGCTTAGCAATCAAGTATCAATATAGCATAGAGTAAAAAAGTTTTTTTTTTCAAATATATTAGTAACCAGTATGGCAGTCGAGAGCACGATCCGGTGGAGACATGCTATGTTGACAACAGGTACAACACACGACCCCAGCAGAAGCAGGCCGGGACGGTGGGGCGACTAGCGCCCCTCCCCCAAACCGGTGCTAGACGGGGACACCGTGGTTCCCAAACCCGAGGGGGCCATCTCGAAACCGGTGATGGCCCAGGGTCAGTCGGGGTGCGAGGGATATGCTCTATGGGTAACCTTACACCCCAGCGTCTTGAGACCCGAGACGGCGTGCGGTTTTGGTCGGTGCAGGCCCGACATAACCGCCCCCGCTGGCCGGTGGGGGGGTATCCGAAGGGATTTCCGCACGAAAAAAAAAAAGGTACAACACACGAGCAATGACGGCCGGCAAAATTATAGTACCGAGGGTTAATAATATGTATGGGGATAGGACGCTTAAGAAAATAATTCCTTACCTATAGAATAGACATTGGAAAAGAAAATAGAAAAAATATATCTGATATTAAAATGAAAAAGCACCTTCTGAACTCCTTGCCACAATTACTAATTACCTAATATTGTATTGTTAATGTATAATTAGATACCTACTTACCGATCCCACAGTCAAACCGGTTGTACAGTTTTGTGGCACATTGTACTAGATTATAAGATAAAAACGTGTATTTACATGAACAAAAAAGAAAAGAAAAAAAAGTGAACCTGAAGCCTGAAACTGAAGTTACGAAAGTAACGTCGGTATAATAAAATAACCAGGTTTAACAATTAACAAATAGTGTACGGAGTGCACCCAACACTGTATTTTTGAAATATGTCAAGTTATACAAGACATCATCGACTCCATTGTCTGGTCAATACCCTGAATCGTGTTAGTGAAATTTGCACGGCTAGTGACTGATATTTTAACATTGATAATATTGGGACACAGATTATAATAACAGTTACTATGTAGGTGTGTACGTATAAGACATTTGACTACCGGAGTATTGACCTTTGCTCCCCTTGAATAACTGTCAGCAATTGTACCGGTTAACTGTTGAAGTTGGCTATGGCATTCAAAATCTTGATGGGGAACCCCTATACACACAGTCAGGGACACAAGCAGGTCGGTTATTAGGGTTCCGTTGCCAAATGGCAAAAAACGGAACCCTTATAGATTCGTTATGTCTGTCTGTCTGTCCGTCCGTATGTCACAATCACTTTTCTCCGAAACTATAAGAACTATGCTGTTGAAACTTGGTAAGTAGATGTATTCTGTGAACCGCATTAAGATTTTCACAAAAATAGAAAAAAAGCAATCAATTTTGGGTGTTCCCCATACTTAAAACTGAAACTAAAAAAAATTTTTTTTGTCAAACCTATACGTGTGGAGGTCTTCAAAAATGATATTGAGATTTCTAATATCATTTTTTTATAAACTGAATAGTTACCTGCGGAACGTGCGGAAATCCCTTCGGATACCCCCCCGCCGGCCAGCGGGGGTGGTTATGTCGTTGCCGGCGGACTTTGGCCGCCACCGCGGAATCGCCTGGTGGGGTCGGGTTTTATCCCGCTTCGGTGAGTTGGCAGGCGTGTGTAGGGCACACACGACACGCCTCCGCCACGGCCTGCTTCTATAAGGACGGCGAGTCGGCCAACTGCCGTCCTCAGGCCCCGATCATGGAGGTCGGTAGTCCCGGGCGTAGATGAGTCTGCGGCGTCCTCGCCGCAGACTGCGAAACTCGGGGGGCAGGGTTCTCTCCCGCTCCCTCTCCGCCGTCTCTTTCGCGCGCATTACCTGCTCGCAGAAAGAGCCCTCACCATGGTCTCCAACGAGAGAACGTCCACGCCCAGGACCGCAACGAGATCCCGGCGTTGACTCGCCCACGCAGGGCACTCCACCAACGTGTGGAGCGCCGTGTCTTCGCCAGGATCCTCGCAGTGCTGGCACTGCGGCGTTGTCTCCCGGTGGATGCGCCACAGATATTTACCGAAACACCCGTGTCCGGTAACCATCTGGCACATCCGGTAGGAGAGGTCCCCCTGGTCCCTCTCCAACCACTCCTTCATGATCGGTCTCACCGCCGCAATGGTGGATTCCCCCCACCTTGGGTGCTCAAGTCGCACCCTCCATGTCTCCATGAGTTCCTGGCGGAGCAGGGACCGCTGAGCCCTGATTTCTCGGGGCTCCGGACTATGGCCCCGCTCCAGCGCCTCCTTGCGCCACTGGTACAGCAGCGCAGGCTAGGAGACATGCCGCCTCGACGGAGATCGTGCGATACCTCCTGATGACTCTGACGGCCATCGCTTTTAACGGGCTGTTTAATACAGCCACGTTGCGGGCCGCCAGAGTCTCCGCCCATACTGGGGCCACGTACAGGGCCATGCTTCGCACGATCCCCAGGTAGTCTCCTAGTGGGGGCGTTGGGTCCCTTAACGTTGGGCATCAGCCGCTATAGCGCGGCCGCAGCCCCCCTCAGTTTCGGGACCAGACTTCGGAGATGAGGTCCGAAGTCCCATCGGCTATCGAGTACGAGCCCAAGGTACTTCATCGTGGGCTCGATGCCGATGCTTACGCCCCCTACGGTTATGCTGGTTCCCGCAGGTGGCCCCCTCCGTGGCCCGTGGAAACACATAGCTTCGGATTTGTGGAGAGCCACCTCGAGTCCCAGCTGCCGTATTCGACCCACGACTTAAGCAACCCCTGCCGTGGCCTTTAGTGCCGCGCTTCGGTGCGTTGCTCCCCGCGCCATAACGAGGGTGTCGTCAGCATAACACGTTATGCTGACACCCTTGAACAACGAACCGCGCAGCACCCAGTCGTATCCGATGTTCCACAGGAGTGGCCCTAGGACCGACCCCTGCGGAACACCGCACGACACTTCTCGCCGCCCTGGCCCTAGCCAGCTCGGGTAAACTATGGCCCTCTCGGATAGGTATGCCTCGACAATGCGGCGGAGGTAAGGAGGCACTCCGTGATACGCGAGCGCCTCCCTAACGCAGCTCCAGGGTAGGGTGTTGAAGGCGTTGGCGATGTCGAGAGACACCGCCACCACCACCCCACCCCGCGAGACTATGATCGCTTCCACGGTGGAGCGCCCCCGGCGGAAACCGAACTGGTTGTCCGCCAGATCTGGCCCCACGTTCGTGAGATGCTCGACGAGGCGCTCTGCAATAATCCGCTCGAAGAGCTTGCACACCTCGTCGAGCAACACGATCGGCCGGTAACCGGATGGCTGGTCCGCCGGCCGCCCCGCCTTCCGGATAAGGACCAATTTCCCCGTCTTCCAAGCCTTTGGAAAATGGCTCCTTTCGAGGCATGCGCTAAAGAGCACCACCAGTCGAGGCCCTAGTTCCTCCAGGGCCAGGACCTATGCTCGGCCTGGAATGCCGTCGGGTCCGGGGGCAGTGCATTTCCGGGCTTTAAGCCGGAGCACTGCTACCCCCAGTTCACTCTCCCTGACTTCGGGCACATCGCTCTCACTATTATCAGCGTCAGGCGCCTGAGGCGGAGCCATACGCGGAGGGACATGCTCCTCCGCTCTCGCTGGGAACAAGGAGCCCAGTATCCCCTCCAGCCGCTCCGGCTGGAGGCTCTGGGTCAGTAGGGGCGCCCTTGTGCGGATTTTGCCCCTGACCGCAAGGTAAGGACGCCCCCATGGATTCTGCTCCAGAGACTCCAGCAGCTCTTGGCGGGCCCGCCGTTTGGCCTGCTTTATGGCTTCCTGGAGGGTCCTCTTGGCCCCCTTGTACACCTCATACAGCTCCGTCTCTCGGGCTGCCGAATCGTCTGGGCGGCGACGCCTCCGGCATAATTTTTTTTTTTGTTCTGAACATATTGTTGCTGTTGTTATATTTTATTTTTGTTACAGTAGGTATAAAAGAAATGAATGCAGGAAGCGAACTGTTTTGTTTAGCTAACCCATTAGTCACATGACGTCACATACATTGTATTGCAATTGGCCGTGATGTATTCATTGATCGTGAAGTTTGGTACGTCATCACATCACTCAGCCATGACTGGGTGCCCGGCTGAATACACTGCAAGAGAATTGTTTCCGATTTATTTGGATTTGAATGATAAAACATGCTTGTCACTGAATGTTATGTTTGAAATTCGGTAAAGGAATGTGTCCCCGTCTTGCCGCCCCTGGCCTATTTCTGGTAGGGTGACAGGCGGCTCCACCTGTCACCCCCAGGCCTGCGCTCATGGAAGTCATGGAGGACGGAGGTCGTTAAGCGACCTCCAACGTCTGAGTCGTCTCTGCGTCTCGCGGGCTTTGCGGATCGAGAGAGTCCTGAGTATCTCCTGGACCCCCTCCGATGCCTCCTTCTCTAGCATTACTTGCTCGCAGCAGGAGGCAGCGGCAGCCCACGCGCTCGCGTGCCGCTCCATCGCCCATACTAATATAATAATATAAAAAAACTGAAGAGTTTGTATGTTGGTTTGGTTGAACCCGCTAATCCTAGGAAATACTGGTTCGAAATGATAACTTCTTTTTGTGTTGAATACATGATGTTCCCATTTATCAATGAAGGTTATGGGTTATATATCATCACGCTACTACTCAGGGGAGTGGAGTAGTAATCATAAATGTAAACAAATCGGGGTAATCTTCATACGTTATTGTAAACCTAATAAACTAGGACGGTTACCAGCTTCGCAATCAACCCAAACTTAAGCGTAGCGAGATTTGCCTATCCAACAATAGGTCAACGTGACCGGTCGACTTTTTCCATTGATTTTGTTTTTCGGTGATTATTCCTCGATGGTAAGACCGATCTGGACATTTGACGCCTTACGACACTCAATAATGTCTACTTGATCACCGTGGCAAATTTGGTCGAGATCGATCAATCGGTCTCGGAGGAGTATCATTTGTTTGAAATGCAATTTTGAAACCAAGGACTTAATTACTATGGGGGGACTATTACACACGGGTGAAGACGCGGGCTACAGCTAGTCAACGCAGACCGTTAGCTCTTTGCGTCTGTTCCGTGCCCCACGCACTGATCTTCCATCGTCGGCGTAAAATCCCGTTGACATTCGACTGATGAATCTACCATGGAATACTCAAAGTGGCTACTATGTTTAATAATAGATGTACCGCAACAGAACTTCGGAAGGTATTGCCGATACATCGGAACATCGGAATTGCCGTCAAGTATTGCAAACTCCATGTATTTACTACTAACCGTTGAAGATTACGATTACCTATCGCCTGACTCCATCGTCAGATCAGATCGATGTCACCATAATGTATTGTCATCCGAATGTTACATACTTACTTACAAAAATTGTTATTCGGTAACGTCCCCGGCCGAGACGTCTTCGTTTAAAATCTCAGTTCCACTTAACAAGTGAAACTAATTTAATTATTGTAGTGTAAAAATCTGAAATACACGCTTGTTACCAAATGAAATCGGTATGGGACTCGTTTAAATGAACAATAAGCCCTTATTTCATGAAGCATTTTTTTTTTCAATTAAATTTTTAAGCATTTTTTATGCTTCCTTTTTCTAAAAAGATTTAGATCGGAGATTTAGATTGGATCGGATTGATAAATCATCCTTAAGACGTATATAATATATCGGAGAATTTCGAATATCTGGGACGTGTCAAGATAACTCAGCTGGTCAGAGCATTCCCCCTGTAAGGGACTGGTCGCGTTCTAGATGTTCTCTTTTTCCGATCTAAATCTTTAGAAAAAGCATTTTTTTGTTTGGCTTATTTTTGCCTTTACGGAAACCGCTGCTACCTGACCTCACAAAACAAGTGGAAAGACTACACCAGAGCCTCCATCGTTCAACTGGTACACCTTTGGAAGGTGAGGTTGATTAGAGCGATCTTAATAGGGCTCTATACAATAGCAATGATTGCAATAAAATAATACAATCACAAATGAAAGAATGCGTCTATAATCGCAATAATTGTATTGATATGCGAGGAACTATGGCAGCAGTTGATTGAAACCTCGCTGTTACGGATCAATGTCGTTACGGTGGTCGAGCGCGGTAATGAACTTATTCTACCATGACATTATGCAGAGTGCCCACTATTCAATATCAAGAATTAAAATAAATAACAAAATAAAGTACTTAAGACCATTTTCAATGGATTTTATCGTGATTTTAGTGTTATTAGTGTTATTTTATTATTATTAGTAAATGAATTTATGACAGCCGCAAAAGTACAAGTTGTGAACAAAGGTAATACTTTATAATATTTTTTAAAAGAAGGCTTACAGGCTAATTGACAACTCAATTTCATTCAATAAATATTACCAAATTGCTATTTACAAGCCTCCACATATAGGTAAAAAAAATATATCGATACACAATTAGGTATTTGAGAAATGAATAAGTGAAGAAGCAAAACAATAACCAGTAAGAATGTTAATTAAATTAAATTTAATTGCGTAATCCGTACCAATCGGTCGGTGCCTTTACTGTCGATATATGAGAAATATATATTATGATTATGATTTAATGAATTATATTTTATTAATGATATTATGACCTGTTTTATGATTTTTTATTGAGCTGAGTGAGACGAAGTCGAGCGAAAGCTCCTCATACCAGACTTCAGGATTTTCTTTGTCACAGGTCTCCTCCTAAACTACTAATCCAATCAGAACCAAATTGGGCATGATTAAAGAGGTCAATCAGAGGAAGGTTTATGGATATATTTTGAAAAAATTAATGCTACCACAGAGGAATGATCACCGTTAAAAAAATTCCAGATGGAATTACATAATAACCGCTCGAGACACTGTGACCAAACTTTACAAGCTCAGAAAGCATGTCCAGAGTTGTGACTTTCAAAAAGAATTTTCAAAATCGGACTTGCCACGGAGGAATGATCACTGTTCAAAATTTTCAAAATCTGATTCACGATGTCTCACTCAGCTCAGTCTGCAAGGCGATCGCTGCTTGCAATGGCAAGCAGCGATCGCCTTGCAGACCTAGTTTTGTTATTATTAATATTTTATTTCTTTCCCTCTTACGTTTTATGTTATCTTAATCTGACATCTAACATTATATTTTGTACTATTTTAGTTATTCATCAATCTTAGTTTTGTGCTTGGTATTTTAATCTAGACCTGCAATTTTTGTTTGTTGTTGTTTAGTTATATTTGCATTGTTTAATTATATTTTATTACTTTTGCAAGACTGTCAGTCAATGCTGTGTATATTTGTAATTGGTGTGGCTTATACATATTAATATATTGCCATTGAAACTTATAAGACAATGTTGGTGCTCACACTCTTAATATGCCTAACTAAATAGATAAATATATTTCTTCATGGCTATGGATTAAGTGATGCAGTTTTGTTACCTATCAGTTTAAAGTTTCACAATATACATATATACATGCACTCACGCCTTTTTACCTCCGGGGTACGCAGTGACAACAGCCCGCAGACATGTCAATTTGACTTCACCTCGCCTGATGGTAAGCTGAAGGTAAAGTCTCAGGAAAGAGGGTCACCATTTCATACACGTACCATGTTAACAATGGTGGCACTCAGCTTGACGACCTCAAGCAATGTTGTGGGTCCTGTAGTGGTCATAAATCTATACCAATTTTTTTGTTCCGAACAGCGTGTCTAGTATACTTAGAAATCATTGTTCTATCCTGTACTTATATAGATGTGTTAGCAAATTGTTTTTTTTTATAGTGGTCAAAGGCAGGCCGTTTGACGACTATCTCACCTGTTGGTAAGTGTTGATGTAGTCGAGGATGGACCACGTTTTCCTAGAAGCATATTATTCACTCTAGACTTGCAGACTCCCTGGTTGACTCAGGCCGGGCATTCAACTCCGTAGCAGTACGCATAATAAACGTCTTATAGAACTGTTAGAATCATTTCTAAATTACAATTTAAATGTCTATTTTAATTTTTATTTTAATTATTTAAGTTATCATTAATTCTAAATTAAAACAACAATTTGTTATTTAAATTATATTTTTTTAGTCTAGCAACACCATTGTTGTAACTTTTAATTAAATTTTAAGTTAGTAAAAGCCTTAAAATTTATAAGTCAACAAAGTAAATCCCATTTCTGCATTTTATTTATTTTACTACAGAACTTTGACTTATGAGCTTGCCTACACACTTTAATTGCTTCCTTACTTTCCTTTCGATTACATTCACTTTTTGGGATCTGAGGGGTTATTTAATATGTATAACCGCACCACGGGGTGAGTACCTTACTCCATGAACCGCACCCAACAGTTATTTTTTCACAATAGATTTGTATCGTATTAATGTATCTTGGTAGAAGCAAAGTGGGTAATAATTCAACCCGTTGTGTTGTGGCACGTTTTCGCGTTACTTAAGCCAACATTTTATCAATGTTTATAGCTTCTAACGAGCCATTTAAAGCAACATTGAGAAAACAGTTGTATATCGATTGCAAAATTGTAATCTTACAACCATTGTTTCGAAGGTTTTAAACCGCAAGAGTTTATTTAGGAAATAATTTATGGCAACATTTAGTATTTAATTCAATTTAAACTACATAGATAATTTTTTACACTAACTACTTTTTGGAGTGAAAGGACTGCGTTTTCAATTTCAATATTTTAACTTTAACTTCAGCCCAACATTAGTGGTTCGGAAACAAATCATTTTAACCTCTTCTTACATGGCCACGCCTTCTTGCATTCCGATGTTTTAAATTCAAAACATATCTGTGAATAGTTACCGGCAAACTTCTTGAACGAATACTGTCGGAAGTTTACGCGAATGTCACACATTGAAATAAAACTATTTTAAACGGATTCTATTGAGATTTTTTTGATGTTATTTTATATTTTACATTGAATCCGACGGTTCGGTTGCTTTTCAGCAGCCATTGTCACGGAGAGACTGAAAATGGTTGTTGTCTTGTAGTTTGAAGTGTAAGTTATGTCAAAGTACCCGAACGAATGTCAAACAGTTCACGCATGTGTACTAACTGGCCGACCAACTCTGGATCTCTGGCTCTTACAACCCGTTATTAGTTTAATATATTGTGTTTATTTGATTCCCGCACTTAACACCAAAGAGATCTAAAAACGCGTACGGTCAGCTAAAGTTCATTGTCAAGAAGTTGCCGGTCATTCTTTTAGTTGGCTTCTCAATACGCCATGTCGGTCACCCAAAGCTGCTAACGGTACTTTTGTAATCATTGCTTACGTAAATCTTACGGCGACCCTGGTACAATGATAAGACTGATATTCATCAAGCCCTTTTTCCTACAATGCAGTAAGAATAGTAATATGTATTTAGCCCTCAAATTTGTTATTGACATTGTTGTTTTGTTTCCATAAGGTTTATAGCGTTTGTAGGCTCTTGTGGAGCTGCGAAGAAAACAGGATGTTGAAGGCGTTTCACTGCTCGTGTACTGTGTTTTATGACTAGTTATTTGTCCTTGCCCATTTGGGCGATAGCTCAGTGGCTTACGTAATGGACTGCTGAGACGAGGTCTCGAGTTCGATTCCCAGTCGCCCCGGGCACTCACATCTGACTTTCGTAGTTGTTTGTATTAAAAATGTTGATAATCGCTCAGGCTCGCCCCGTATTACATTGGGGCCTAAACATAACTGGCGAGTCGTGGGTGTGTAATACACCTTTGCCTACCCCTTCAGCGATACAGGCGTGAAGTTATGTTATGTAAAGAACATTATGTTACTTTTAAATGTATCATTGCATCCCAGAGATAATTAAAACTCATATTGATTGGCCAACAAGCCGCGAGTACAGCGATCCATCCATAAATTTGTGTAACAATGTGTCATTACCTTGAGCAACACAATCACAAGTTCTAATCAAGTTTTTTTTCCCTATTACGTTCATATTATATGGCTACAAGTAATTGCTAAATGTTATAGAAGTACTATCCTTTGGACGGTTTCAGTAATGTAATATTGTATAATATTTGTCTGTCTCATTTTATATCGTCACTTGCAATCGTTGTCGTCATTGAACAGTCAGCTCTACGGATACGAGAATCCTCGCTATTTCGTATCAAGAAACCTACTTAAGTCTACAGACGCTTCAAAAACCAAAGTGGTTTACTACTGGACCGTTACCATTGAAGGGACGCAAAGCCTCCTGTAGCTTCTCAATATGATCTCGGTGATAAACCATGGCTGTACAACTTTGTTATCGGATCATGGTATTATCATCAATTTTTTTTTGTGTGGGAATCCACTCGGATATCCCCCGCCTGCCAGCGGGGGTGGTTAGGTCGGGTTTGAGCCGACTACAACCGCACCGTCCCCGGTCTTTGAAGGTGTAAGAATTAGGCATTTCCTTTGTACCCCGACTGACCCAGGGCCAGCTAAGGTTTCGAGGTGGCCCCCTCGGGTTTGGGAATCACGTTGTCTCCGTCTTCCCCCGGAAAGGAGGGACGCAACGCACCGCCGCCCTGGCTGTTTTAATACTAATTTAATAACATAGCCCCATTATTATTAAGACACAACTAAATGCAAAATTTACACATCTTTAGTTGAATCTCGAAACCTTTAAAAGCCCCTGCAATCTTACAGCTATATGGCACTGCGCACTTTTACTCTCTCCTCTTGAGACTCTTCACGCAATGAAATGCGGGGTTTTATACACATGACAAAGTTTTCCACGATATCTTTCGTCGAAGAGACTCTAGACACACGGGACTTCCCCGCCATGCTGTGGCTCTTAAATAATTATATATTCAAAGATACAAAGTATTGATCATGTGGAACACAAGATGACATTGAGATTATCACAATTTATCTTTATAAACTTTACAATAGTTAAAGCATGGGAGTTAAAGATAATACGAACTCACGGTCAATCTCGTTCAACCGGGGCATTACAATGTTGAATGTTTTATTAAAATAAGAGAAAGTGCACTGTATGTGTACTGACAAAGCATTCAAATTCATTTTCATTAAGTTTGTATGTTTGAATGAGCTCATCTTGGGAGGAAATTCGATTTTTATAATTTGGTTCGTTAGCCTTTTATTGCGTGTGGGAATTTCCACGGCACCGGATCACAGTGAAAGTTGTAGTATTGGACTGTTGGTCTCGAGCTGTCGGGGTGCGAGGGTTATGCTCTATGGGCAACCTTACACCCCGGCGTCTGCAGACCCGCGACGGCGTGCGGTTTTAGTCGGTTCAAGCCCGACATAACCGCCCCCGCTGGCCGGCGGGGGCGGTTATGTCGGGGGGATTTCCGCACGAAAAAAAAAAAGGCACGTACGGAGCTACCGTTACCATTTTGAGCCTGCTTGAACAAAATATCTCGGGCTGCCTACTGTACCGTCTCAACAATCACTCCCAATACAATACGTGAGAATTCGTGCATATTTGTAGATCACGTTACTGTGACGTAGGAATGTCCCTTACCCATCAGAAACATCATAGGCAGGCATAATGTTATCAAATGGTACCTTTTTTGTTTTTTTTTCGTGCGGAAATCCCTTCGGATACCCCCCGTCGCCGTCGGCCAGCGGCGGCGGTTATGTCGGGCTTGAACCGACTAAAACCGCACGCCATCTCGGGTCTTCAGACGCCGGGGTGTAAGGTTGCCCATAAAGCATATCCCTCGCACCCTGACTGACCCTGGGCCATCGCCGGTTTCGAGATGCCCCCCTCGGGTTTAGGAACCACGGTGTCCCCGTCTTGCCCCGGTTTGGGGGAGGGGCGCTAGAATAGTAAATTTTTAATTCTCTCGTCATAATTTATATATATAACTAGCTGACCCGGCAGACTTCGTACTGCCTCAATCGATAACAACTTCCATATTTATTCACCTTTTAAACCTTCTCTAGACCTCCACAAATAATTCAAGACTGCATGAAACAAACTACATTCTAAGCACATTTTCAAAAAGTTTTAACAATTGGGCCCTCACAACACACGCACACTGTCAGTCATTCTGGCTAGGGTCGTCCTACCTTCCGTTTGCCGATAATTTTTTATAATATTGAGTTAACAATATTATGTATTGAGACTAATGATTTCGACGGTAGAAAGGTTGGGGGTAAGCAAGAATTACAGTTCATAAGAATATCGCTTTTTAGTGAAGGGTTTATGATGTCGTTAGGGATATTTTCCCCTTGAACATTCAATGTCACTTGCGCTCGTTTGATTTCAACCGTCGATATGGACATGTGGAAACCATATTACGTCTGTGGTTTTTAACAAGTATGGTTAAGTGTGATGTCATGTAATGGACGTAAATATTTTTTTTAAAGAATATTAGTAACCGAAATTACTAATATTCCCTAACCCCTCCAGCTAAGCTTAATTGCTTGTGTTAGGAGTGGGTTTACCTCAGTAGTGTAATGGCCAGAATTCGAACCCGGGACCTCTCGATCGTAGGGTCGACTCCTTGACCACTAAGCTACCGACGACGGCTGAATTTTATTTTTTATTTATTATTTATGTGACAGCAAGCAATTATTTTTGTATATGTATTGCAATTATTTTTGTATATGTATTGCAATTATTTTTGTATATGTATTGCAATTATTTTTGTATATGTATTGCAATTATTTTTGTATATGGATAAAGGGACATATTATTACGGAAAATTGATTTATAAACATTAATTTCGAATTTAGGAGTTACGGACTGAATTTAGACAGTACAATATTTCGACATGTAGCGAACTTCGAAAACATATATATCGACAAGTCATTGCTTCGACAGACAACTATTAGACAATACACACCTTCGAATTACCACTACTTCGACAAACGATTATTCGACAGACAATACTTAGACAAGACACATCTTCGAATGACCACTAGTTTGACAGATTTTTTTAACATTCTCTCAAAATAATAATGCTCTGAAATGTATTAAAAATGTGCCCTACCTAATTAAATATGTACCCAATCAATTGAAACATCAATTCCGGCGCTTCGCCGGCCGCTGCCGCGGCACGCTCGCTACGCTCGCTCGGCTCGCGCTCTGTTGGAGTCACAGTTATAACCTAACCTAACCCACTTTACTTATTTTTGGAATATAATTTTAAAAATCTGTAGAAGTAGTGGTCATTCGAAGATGTATCTTGTCTAAGTATTTTCTGTCGAATAATCGTCTGTCGAAGTAGTGGTAATTCGAAGGTGTGTGGTCTAATAATTGTCTATCGAAGCAATGACTTGTCGATCTATGTGTTTTCGAAGTTCGCTACATGTCGAAGTATTGTACTGTCTAAATTCAGTCCGTAAATGCGAATTTAGGTATGCTTAACCAAATTAGTTATATCAATTTGTAATATTAACTGTGATAGGTTTTATTCGGAAATATATGTTCATAACAAATCGGTTTATTATTTAAAATAGTTGTCATTATAGATGACGAAGGTGAAAGCATATCATTTCATTATCCTTGTTAGTTGATGATTCAATCAAGACTAAAGTCCTTTTTTACCTTTTTTTTTTTTTTTTTTTTTTTATCGTGCGGAAATCCCTTCGGATACCCCCCCGCCGGCCAGCGGGGGTGGTTATGTCGGGCTTGCACCGACTAAAACCGCACGCCGTCTCGGGTCTTCAGACGCCGAGGTGTAAGGTTACCCATAGAGCATATCCCTCGCACCCCGGCTGACCCTGGGCCATCTCACCACTAACAGCATCGCTCATCCTGTCTCCTCTGAAAGCAGAGGAGTACGGAGAGCGATTTGTTCCCGCCACGTTGGGTATTGGCCGACGATCAATGCCAACCCTATGAAGGGTATGGGGAAAGTATCAGTCCTTTTTTACCTGATACTTTTTCTGACCCGCAGCCTCGAGCCCCATACACAATCATTAGGTTTACTTACTGGGGAGTTTGGTATGAACCCTGGATGGTAGGGTAGTACTAGTACTCTCAAATTTCTATTCCACCATTTCTTTGGGGTACTTCACACCCTTGTAATCTTATCTTTTAGTCCTACAATCATGTTTCTATTTGGCCTAGATCTAGTTGCATTATTACGCAAGTATAGTTGATTTTCTTGAAAAGTTTTCCTCTATGTATAAACCAGTTAACCTTTTATAACATAACTAGCTGATCCAGTAAACTTCGTTCTGCCTTAGAATCAAATTATGTTGGTTTACTTATCAGCTGAATTTATTTCGTGAATGTCTCCTTTTAAAGACCCGAGACGGCGTGAGGTTTTGTTTGGTTTGAGTCTAACATAACCACCCCCGCTGGCCGGTGCAAGGCGGAGCTAACCGTGGTGATTTCCGTAAAAAACACACAGTATAAGCGGAGATAAATCTAAAAAATCTAAGATCGTGAAAATCGGTCCTCCCGTTCTCGAGTTCATAGCGGTCATCATTGCTTTATACATATATATATATAGATATACTCTCTGTGATTAAACTGTTTCAAAACTGATATCGAAATATAAATATAGATGAAGGTTGCTACTTTGTGGCGACTGTGAGACCCATAGATCCGAAAACGGGAGAAACTAAATATTTTCAGGGCTTTTTTACAAGAAAATCAATGAGTAATAGTAGGTTTATTCTGTTTGTAAACGTGTGTAATCAAAACACAGTCGTAATGTGTATGTTAAGAGATATATTCGATCCAACGAATAAGAATGAATTAGCATAACACTAATACAAACGTGCGTGTTTCAAGCACGTTCACATTACGTTTATTCAATCCGAATACAGCGGCAGGTAATTTTATGTTCGTTAATTCATGGGGAAGTACTGACCGGCGGCGTACATTCATTTAATTTGTGAAAGACATTGCCTTGCGTCACACTCGACCTCAAATGTTTTTTTTTCCGTCACTATTGAAGCGAGGCGGACGAATGAACATGAAATCATTGTGAATGTACGGCGCTTTTTTTTTTACGTGCGGAAATCCCTTCGGATACCCGGTTATGTCGTGCATCGACTAAAACAGCACGGTGTCCTGCCCAAGAGTCCATAGCCGGGCACCCTGGGTAAGCCCATGAAAGGATAACCCCAGGGTAACCGGCGGACCTTGGCCGCCAGCGCCGCCTCGCCTGGTGGGGTCGGGTTTTATCCCGCGTCAGTGAGTAGGCAGGCATGTGTAGGACACACACGACACACCTCCGCCACGGCCTGCTTCTGTAAGGACGGCGAGTCGGCCAACTGCCGTCCTCAGGCCTCGATCATGGAGGTAAACACACGGACGTAAGACTTAACGTAACTTGACTGATCTTTCAACGAAAATGTATAGAAAACTCGAAAATGTGTAGAAAAGACGAGAATGTATAGAAAAGTCGACGAACTCTGTGGCGTAGCGGTAGTGCGTTCGACTGCTAAGCCAGAGGTCGCGGGTTCGATTCCCTGTCAGTGCAAATATGTAAATTTGCATTGATCTGGTTGTTTCTATGTATAATGTGTATTTATTTACAAAAAAAGTATTTAAGTATGTTTATCCGCATTCAAGCAACCCATGTGACTAGCTCTGCTTAGTTTGGGTCTAGATGGCGTTGTGTACTTTGTCCTACTATATTTATTTATGTTCATTTGGTGGTAAACGGTTACCATAGTACCCGAAACTACTAGTGTTCTCGATAAGCTTTAAAAGTATAGAAAAGTCGACGACCTCTGTGGCGTAGCGGTAGTGCGTTCGACTGCTAAGCCAGAGATCGCGGGTTCGATTCCCGCTCAGCGCAAATATGTATATTTGCATTGGTCTGGTTGTTTCTATGTATAATATGTATTTATTTACATAAAAAAGGATTTAATATGTTTATCCGCATTCTAGAACCCATGTGACTAGCTCTGCTTAGTTTGGGTCTAGATGACGTTGTGTACTTTGTTCTTATATACCTATACATATATATATTTTAAGTCGAAAAGAAAGGTAACAATTTTTTGTCTGCGCTCTACAGTAACACACACTAGGCGGGGGTGCTGGATGCCATGCATCAGGCAGGTGTGAGCAAGCTTCGTAGGCCTACTATCAAACGTACATCCGATGTTTCGGATACCAACACCATCGGACCCGAGCCAACCTCACCTGCAACCTTCTGATTAAAGTACGAAACTCCTTTTTTTTTGTTGCGTCAGGGGAAATGCCTTACTCTGCGCTTTGTCGGGGGGGCCTGACACTGTACAAGAATACTTCCATGGCGACCCCCCCTAGCGCGTGCCCGCAGTGTGTCACGGGCATCTTTATCACAGAACTCTCAATTAGGTGACCGACGTCCAGGCACACACGAATGTCGCCTCTTCGCGGGTGGCTAGCACGGTGGGTGGAGGGCTAACCCCATCGCCGATCCGACGCCGGCGAACCGGGCGGCGGATCGGATCAGTAAGTAGATCTCCCTCCCTGATCCGCTCCGCGCCTTCCTTCTGCGAGATGACCCCTCTCAGATGACTGTCGCTCGTGGCCATCAATCAAAGGACGAAACTCTGGTGCAGGGTTTTCTCTCGAGGTTATGAGGTCAGACGGCAGTGACTCCCATAAAAGCCTTGTAAGCCAAACAAATAAGGACCCAGATTGATGCAACCAGAAGCAACGTCTGGCTTGCACCTAAGGCGTTTAGTCCTACTAATATTATAAACGCGAAAGTTTGTGAGTATGTAATATATGTATAGAAAACACACAACATTAATTAACATACAACTAAACTAAACTAGATAAAACTAAAATAAAATAAATAATTAAAAGAAACTTAAACCTAAAATGCATCGTGGAATTCCTCCGCATGACATGCCTCCTGTGGTAACGTGCCCAGAAGACTGGCAGCATTGCCACGTTGTATGGCAATACTTATTCTCTGTGCTAAAAAGAAGCCAGCTTTCTGGTCACATTATGTATGTATGTATGTATCTTTGTTGCTCTTTCACGCCAAAACGGCTGAACGAATCTAGCTAAAATTTGGCACAGGGATAGATTATAGTCCGGAATAACACATAAGGCTACTTTTTATCCCAAGAATAGGTTCCCATGGAAAGAAAGAAAAAGAAAGAAAATACATTTATCAAACACACAACTAAGTACCCCGGCGTCTGTAGACCCGAGACGTGACGGCGTGCGGTTTTAGTCGGTTCAAGCCCGACATAACCACTCCCACTGACACGCGGGGGGGTGTATCCGAAGGGATTTCCGCACGATAAAAAAAAAAAAAAAAAAAAAAGGTATACAGGGGGAATGCTTTGACCAACTGAGCTCAGTTGGTCAAAGCATTCCCCCTGTAAGGGACTGGTAACGGGTTCAAGTCCCGTCCTAGATGTTCTCTTTTTCCGATCTAAAATCTACAGAAAGAGTTAGCATACCAAAAAAAAAAAAAAATACAAATTCGTTTATTTCGGACCGGAATCCACAGTGTTAGTAATTGCTTCAAAAGATATCAAGGAATAAGTAGTAGACATAGACAGTTTATTTGATCTGACAAAACAAAGGGCATCAAACCTTACATATCACAAGCAGATTATATGTCTTAAATTAATTAAACAGACCAAAAATCATGCTGTGTAGAGGCCCTATATAACCCTGAAAAAGAAAATCCATAACTCAATTATTATTCCCAGAAACCCCTCCAGATAATTTAAGTTTCTTGTGTTAGAAATGGGTTCACGTAGCATAGACGTCGCCCAATCGAGAGTTTTAAAGAAGTGGTGCGCGCGTTAGTGGGCACGCGCTAGGGGGGGTTCAATCAATCAATCAATTAGTCTATTGCAGTCCACTGCTGGACAAAGGCCTCTCCCATTGTACGCGATAGCACCCGATCCTCCGCCTTGCGCATCCAGTCTATCCCAGCTACCTTTTTCAGGGCGTCCGTCCATCTTGCTGGGGGACGTCCTACCTTCCGTTTACCGATTCGTGGTCTAGGACTCATTAGTTTAACTAACTAGTTAGCTTGCATAGTTTCAGGACCCCGATAAGGCGCAGAGTATGGCACACCATGGTGGCCTCCCACACACGATCTCCGGCTATCGCCCCGTAGCCGGAAATCGTATGCGTAAAAGAATTCCCCAAAGTTTTTTTTTTAAAAGTAACAAAAAAGAGCGGGTTCACATCGCTAGTGTAATTTCCAGGAGTCAAACTCAAGACCTCTCGACCGTAAGGCCAACTCCTTAATCATCAAGCTACCGACATACTGTTACTATTACTACAATATTTTAATTAAAACAGTAGAATACAAATGTATTTAGATTAAGCACTTAATATTCTCCTAGTTACTGAACATTAGCATATGGATAAATAATGTCTACGCGCCGGTTTGGGATTGCTTTTAAAGTAATACTACTAACACTACATATACAATTGCAAATTGCAAATGTACCTTTTTTTTTTTTTTCGTGCGGTAATCCCTTCGGATACCCCCCCGCCGGCCAGCGGGGGCGGTTATGTCGGGCTTGCACCGACTAAAACCGCACGCCGTCTCGGGTCTTCAGACGCCGGGGTGTAAGGTTACCCATAGAGCATATCCCTCGCACCCCGACTGACCCTGGGCCATCTCACCACTAACAGCATCGCTCATCCTGTCTCCTCTGAAAGCAGAGGAGTACGGAGAGCGATGTGTTCCCGCCACGTTGGGTATTGGCCGACGATCAATGCCAACCCTATGAAGGGGAAGCCATTGACCGCCGCGCAGGGTGTACCGGCCGCTCCGATTCCGTTCCCCTCGACTGCAGCGGGATCGGAATCGGAGCGACACTCGAGGAGGTTACCCAACACACACCCCTTACCCAACACACACCCCAATTGCAAATGTACCTAAACATTTAAGTATATCACGATATATTTACGATTAAATTATGGTACTCCCTTCGCTGTCACTGAGGAGGCTTAACCGCCATGACAGTGCAGATAACCTTGTTGGCATGTTTGTGTTTGTGTAAGTTTTATTTAAAGAATAACATGAAAAAACAAACAGTTTATCTTTCATATCAGTAGGCAATCTTTTCAAATAGCATAATGGTATAAAAATGAATGACTCTTCTAGCGGGCAATTGTCTAATATACATCCTAGTTGAAGTACTTTCATTGAAAACTAGTTGTTGCCCGCGTATCCGCCCGCATCGAGTTCTGATCCCGTTCCCACAACCCATGACATAAGGCGTTTAGGGTCGTCGCGTGTGGGGTGTGTGTTGGGTAACCTCCTCGAGTGTCGCTCCGATTCCGATCCCGCTGCAGTCCGGGGGGAACGGAATCGGAGCGGCCGGTACACCCTGGGCGGCGGTCAATGGCTTCCCCTTCATAGGGTTGGCATTGATCGTCGGCCAATACCCAACGTGGCGGGAACGCATCGCTCTCCGTACTCCTCTGCTTTCAGAGGAGACAGGATGAGCGATGCTGTTAGTGGTGAGATGGCCCAGGGTCAGTGGGGGTGCGAGGGATATGCTCTATGGGTAACCTTACACCCCGGCGTCTGAAGACCCGAGACGGCGTGCGGTTTTAGTCGGTGCAAGCCCGACATAACCGCCCCCGCTGGCCGGCGGGGGGGTATCTAAAGGGATTTCCGCACGAAAAAAAAAAAAAAAAAAAAAAGGGTCGTCGTGCGTCGCACTGCTGCCAATGCCCTTACATACACGGATGTGGGAGATGTAATTAAAAAGAAATAAAAATCTTGTTTTTATTTTTTAAGTTGTCACTTACTAGCCTGAAAACACCTCGTTTGCGTGTTTATGCTACCTATTATCGTTCACACATATTGTCTACATGTCATTTATGTAAACTCATGATGGATAAGGCATAACGTTTACACTTTATGGAATCCGCGTATATACAGACAGCTACCTAGTGCAGACGGCTGCAGTTGAAAAACAGCGCTGCAGATAGTAATTATACCTATCTGTAGCATTAGCTGAACTGTGACCATTTAATTTAAACACACACCCCACACTGATACATATTATGAGGTTTGTTTTGTTGAGTATTTTTTCATTATATTTTATTTAATGTATTGTGTTTTTATACCTTTTTTTTTTTTTTTTTATCGTGCGGAAATCCCTTCGGATACCCCCCCGCCGGCCAGCGGGGGCGGTTATGTCGGGCTTGCACCGACTAAAACCGCACGCCGTCTCGGGTCGTCAGACGCCGGGGTGTAAGGTTACCCATAGAGCATATCCCTCGCACCCCGGCTGACCCTGGGCCATCTCACCACTAACAGCATCGCTCATCCTGTCTCCTCTGAAAGCAGAGGAGTACGGAGAGCGATGTGTTCCCGCCACGTTGGGTATTGGCCGACGATCAATGCCAACCCTATGAAGGGGTGAAGGGGAAGCCATTGACCGCCGCCCAGGGTGTACCGGCCGCTCCGATTCCGTTCCCCCCGGACTGCAGCGGGATCGGAATCGGAGCGACACTCGAGGAGGTTACCCAACACACACCCCTGTGTTTTTATACCTACTTAGTTGTGTGTTGTGTGTTTAATAAATGTATTTTCTTTCTTTTTCTTTCTTTCCATGGGAACCTATTCCTGGGATAAAAAGTAGCCTTATGTGTTATTCCGGACTATAATCTATCCCTGTGCCAAATTTCAGCTAGATTCGTTCAGCCGTTTACAGTATAAGTCGTTTTTCGAATATCGGCTGGGACGTTTCTAGGTAGCTCCTAGAAACGTCCCAGCCGATATTCGAAAAACGACTCTGACGCTGACTCGGCAATCGAAGTCGGGACCTCAAGCACAACAGTCGCCCTCGTTGCTACTGCACCATGTTCACAAACTTTTCGCGAACCCTGAATCATGGCCTGACCAAATACGTAACCATTTCGCAAGAGACCAATGGCTGTTAAGAAATGACTGAGTTCAATGTGGCGAAAAATGAAATGATGAAGTTTCTTCACGTTGAGTTACAAGAAATTGACGTTTTTATGTGCACAATACAGTGTAATTATAAGTAAATGTATTGATACATTGCCTTGTTACTACTTTACTAGACGCTACCCGCGACGGAAATTTGGAATTGATCAAGGTATGTTTACTTCTACAGTTTCGAATCCAACATCACCTATTTCATCGTTATATTATCAATAATTTATCATGAAAAATAGATGTTTATAATGTACATCGAAGTTAATTCTACCTTGTTCCCTAATATAATAGCGTGATGATATTTATTAACAAAACTTAAGTCTCTAATCAAATATCTTTTACACGTAGGTAACTCTGTAGTTTTGAGATTTCATATTTCACTGCTCATCACCTTTTAGCTATAGCGTGAAGATTTATAGTCTGAACGTTGACCATGTCTAAGTTCTATCGAACCGCAGAATAATGTGATGACCTACTTTGTTATTATAAAGAATTGTTCAATAATAGAATAGGTCGATTGTACCCTTTTTTTTTTTTCGTGCGGAAATCCCTTCGGATACCCCCCCGCCGGTCAGTGGGGGCGGTTATGTCGGGCTTGCACCGACTAAAACCGCACGCCGTCTCGGGTCTTCAGATGCCGGGGTGTAAGGTTACCCATAGACCATATCCCTCGCACCCCGACTGACCCTGGGCCATCTCACCACTAACAGCATCGCTCATCCTGTTTCCTCTGAAAGCAGAGGAGTACGGAGAGCGTTGTGTTCCCGCCACGTTGGGTATTGGCCGACGATCAATGCCAACCCTATGAAGGGGAAGCCATTGACCGCCGCCCAGGGTGTACCGGCCGCTCCGATTCCGTTCCCCCCGGACTGCAGCGGGATCGGAATCGGAGCGACACTCGAGGAGGTTACCCAACACACACCCCAGGTCGATTGTACCCTGCTAATAATTATAATGCATGCTATGACGGCCTCTGTGGCGTAGCGGTAGTGCATTCGACTGCTACGACAGGGGGGCGCGGGTTCGATTCCCGCTCAGTGCGAATATTTGTATGCATGAAATGTCTATTTGCATTGGTCTGGGTGTTTCATGTGTAATATGTATGTATTTACAAAAAAAAGTATATTAGTATGTTTATCCGCATTCTGGAACCCATAACACAAGCTAGTTAAACTATGCTTACTTTGGGTCTAGAAAGCGCTGTGTAGAATGTCGTAGAATATTTATTTATTTGGTTATTTATTAACCCGATCTTGCAGACAAACTGTGTAAACAGTTTTGCAGGACCAATTATTAATGGCTGTATAAATTGTGTTGTATAATAAAAAAAAAAAAAAAAAAAAAATAGCGTGATGATATATAGCGCAGCTTATGACCGTACCGTAGATTAATGTTCATGCGAAATTTCACTTGAATCTGTTCAGGGGTTTTCAAGGGATGCTCGGATATCGATAGCAAAAAGCAGGCAAAAGGATCAAGTGGAAGAGTAAAAATATTCTTAAGTTCATAATTATCATTTCGTTCGGTATCTGACCTGCACGAGACATTCTGCGATGTTGTTAGCCTTCGGTGCAAGTGCAGATGGATCTGATGCTACTTGACACACCGGAAAGGCAGCTGAGGTTCGGCATATTTTACATGGATGTCGTTGGTGCCTTGGAAGATGGGAAGGCATTTGGTGTGGGATGCGACATGTGCTGACACCCTTGCGCCTTCACATCTTCCAGGGACTGCGGACTGCGCCTGCGCTGCCGCTGCTTCGTCAGAGACCCTTAAACGGCGCAAATATAGTAATTTAACAGGTAATTAAATATTTGAGCCGTTTGGGGTTGAGACGCTGGGATCTTGGGGTCCAAGTGCCCGTCTTTTATTTAAAGAAATTTCAAAACGGCTTATAGACGCTACCCGTGACCAGAGGGCTGGTTCATTCCTCGCACAAAGGATTGGCATTGCCATTCAACGTGGCAATGCCGCCAGCCTTCTGGCCACCCTCCCAGTTGACGTCGATGGGGAGGAATTTTTTGACGCCTAAACCTGCAGCTTTGTATATAGGTATACAGATATTGGGGTGTGTGTTGGGTAACCTCCTCGAGTGTCGCTCCGATTCCGATCCCGCTGCAGTCCGGGGGGAACGGAATCGGAGCGGCCGGTACACCCTGGGCGGCGGTCAATGGCTTCCCCTTCACCCCTTCATAGGGTTGGCATTGATCGTCGGCCAATACCCAACGTGGCGGGAACACATCGCTCTCCAGTACGGAGAGCGATGTGTTCCCCTCTGCTTTCAGAGGAGACAGGATGAGCGATGCTGTTAGTGGTGAGATGGCCCAGGGTCAGCCGGGGTGCGAGGGATATGCTCTATGGGTAACCTTACACCCCGGCGTCTGAAGACCCGAGACGGCGTGCGGTTTTAGTCGGTGCAAGCCCGACATAACCACCCCCGCTGCCCGGCGGGGGGGTATCCGAAGGGATTTCCGCACGATAAAAAAAAAAAAAAAAAAAAAAAGGTATACAGATATTGTTTTTATACTAATTAATAGTAATTAATTTATGTAAATAAAATATTAAATTAAGATGAGAATGAAATTAAAAATAAAATTAACATATATTATATTCTATAGATTTAAATCGGAAAAAGAGAATATTAAAAAACAATGTTTAAAAATAATTGTACAGTCATTCATTTGATTCCGTAGGCTACAGCGTCGACTTAAGACGTATATAATATGTCGGAGATTTTCGAATATCTGGGATGTGTCTATTTGGTTCAGTTGGTCAGAGCATTACCCCTATAAGGGAATGGTCACGTATTCAAGTCCCGTCCTAGATGTTCTCTTTTTCCGATATAAATCTATAGGAAAAGTAAGCATACTAATTGCTTAACAATTTAATTGAATATATTATATTCATCATCCACATGGCGATTTCCGAGAAGTATCCTACATCCAGCGTTCAAGTATGGGTCTAGAAAAATGTTTAAATTGACACTTAATATTTTTACTATTACGAGTGATATTTAAATTTTATTAAAAATATATAACTAGGTCTGCAAGTCGAATCGCTGCTTGCAATGTTGAGCTGAGTGAGACATCGTGAATCAGATTTAGACAATTTTGAACAGTGATCATTCCTCCGTGGCAAGTCCGATTTTAAAATTCTTTTTGAAAGTCACAACTCTTGACATGCTTTCTGAGCGTGTAAAGTTTGGTCACAGTGTCTCGAGCGGTTATTATGTAATTCCATCTGGAATTTTTTTAACGGTGATCATTCCTCTGTGGTAGCATTATTTTTTTTCAAAATATATCCATAAACCTTCCTCTGATTGACCTCTTTAATCATGCCAAATTTGGCCCTGATTGGATTAGTAGTTTAGGAGGAGACCTGTGATAAAGAAAATCCTGAAGTCTGGTATGAGGAGCTTTCGCTCGACTTCGTCTCACTCAGCTCAAAAAGTTCCAAAAGATTCATCAGGTTTTGTTCATAGTTTCAACCTCGTGTGTGTGTTTAAAAACATCTTCATTTTACTAATTTAAGTAACTTATTTCAAAAAGAAATAACAGTAGCAATTGTGGCACACACAAGAATACGTTCTTACAACTTATCTTGAAATTATCTTCACTTTGTAAAGAATAAGTTGCGACCGTGACTTTGGGCAATGATATGCTTCGATACAATAACCACTAAAAACTTACAAGGCTATGCAATATTTGAATAAATTATTATAACAAAAGCATATATTTCTAAGCATTAGACCATACTAGAATGAACAATTATATAGCTACCTAACGAGTAATTATTGAGCTGAGCGAGTGAAGCTCTTATACGCGGCATAGCCGTTTGTTGGTGGTTGAACTCCTCCGTAACCACTAGCGCGATCTTGACCAAATTTACCACGGTGATAGCGTGGACACTGAGGAGTGTTTTGAAGCGAGATGGTTCATGTCCGATGTACCATTGAGGAATAATCACCGAAAACAGTTTCACGAGCGCGGCCGTAGAGAGTCCTGCTCGGTCAGCTCAATTTTTTTCAGCCGCACCCTGCACTGAATTCCTAGTTCAATTAAGAATTGAATGTAAATTTACAGAAATTTCGCACCTAAGTATTGTTAGATGAAACAATTCCCACTTCAGCACTTTAGTGTTTACAACAACAACACAAATAAAAACATAAACAACAACACAACGAATTAACTAACTCACCTTTATAAACAAATCAACATCAGCACAATTAACGCACTCAATGAAAACTACACAGTCACAGCTTCAATAATGACTGCGTTAAAATGAAACAGAAACGACACATTATCGCACTTATCTGAGACAGGTGTAAATCTTACAGTACATATCATCAGACAGATGAATGCAAATACATTGTAATTCTGTTTATGCGACGACATTTTGTTAATCCGACGTCTTGTGAATCCGTCCTTTTGCTACTAAGGCCTGATCTATACATATTATAATTAAATCGTAACGAGGTGAAAACTGTATTTTTTTAATATATTTAGGACATGTCAATTTGACTACACCTCGCCTGATGGTAAGCTGAAGGTGAAGTCTCAGGAAAGAGGGTCAGCATTGCATACACGTACCATGTTAACAAGGGTGGCACTCAGCTTGACAGCCTCATCAGAAGAGGATTGTCGTCGCAGCACCGCGTGAAACCACCGGTCCCACTAGTGCTGCGACCACCATCCCCCTGCCCGGCTATGCACTTGCTGACCCCTGAACGCAATCAAACCGAAATTGGATTACTATGGAGGGATTTTCGCAATCGTGCACGGTGGTACCCACCCGGCCGAATTTTGTGACAAATTTGTGGCATCAAATTTCTACCACCAGTAAAAGTATATTGAATATTTTTCCAAAAAATTATTAATGTGTGTTCTAGAAGCGATACCGAGGCCGAAAATGTGGTTTATTGAATTTTAGTCTTTTTCTCGGTTTGTCTGTTTGTTTGCTTTTAATTAACGATGTCCGAGCATTACTTGAAAACCGCTAAACAGATTTGGCTGAAATTTTCCATGAACATTCTTCTAGAGCATGGTCATAAACTGCACTATATATCATCACGCTATTATAGGTATGATATGAGCAGTAGAGCAAAATCGGTCTTAACTATTATTGATGACAACTTTAGTATTACAAGGTACGATCGATAAGGTAGATCTTTACGAAATTTTGTAGTTCAGAAGAACTCAGACATGGTCAAAAGCCGGACTATAACTCTTCACGCTAATGGTAATGTTCAAGGTAATTCTAAAACTCCACAGAGTTACACACGTATAAAAGAAAGTTGATTAGAAACCCATAAACATATAATGAATATCGTCACGCTATTATATTAAGGAATCGGGCAGAATTGATTTCGATGTTGCATATTTCTCTATCTATTTCGGACGAAATGCAGGCTAAAATAATTCTACGTGGTTTATTCTGGGCTACGGACTTGATGAAACATTTCTTTCTTTGCTTCTGGAGAGAGGCTTAGCTTATAAATCTTTAGGCTTTCACGGCCGGCGTTGCATGTAGAATATACTACGTCTGGGCTGTTTGGCAGTGGTCCATATAGAACTTGTGTTCCAAACGTTTTGTTTTGTTACTGCGGTCGACATCTTCAGTGGTCCGGACGCCGACGAGTGCGTAGAACACTCCTCGGCGGTGACTTCTCTGCGGCTAATGTAATGTCTTGAGTCACTGCCGTATTACTGGCGAGCTGTTATCAAATAGGTCTAGTCACTTTGCCGAGCCATCGGCGATCCGAAACGAATAAAAATATCACTCAGGTTCTGTGGGTTAATTACTCATTGCCAACAGTATCAAAGGCCTTTTACAGATCACCAGGTGGTAGAAATTTGGTGACACAAATTTGTCACAAAATTCCCGTACCACCACGCCCACGCCCGGTACCACCGTGTACGATTGCGAAAAACCCTCCATAGTAATCCAATTTCGGTTTGATTGCGTTCAGGGGTCAGCAAGTGCATAGCCGGGCAGGGGGATTGTGGTCGCAGCACTAGTGGGACAGGTGGGTGTCACGCGGTGCTGCGACGATAATCCTCTCCTGATGAGGCCGTCAAGCTGAGTGCCACCATTGTTAACATGGTACGTGTACGTAATGGTGACCCTCTTTCCTGGCATCATCAGGCAAGGTGAAGTCAAATTGACGTGTCCTAAATATATAAAAAAAAAGATCAAAATTATAATTTTCGTGCAGTGCGATTTACATGAGATGCCATCATGTGTTCGACGTCAAAATAAATAACTTGCTAATCTTAAACGTTTTCATTTACCTTGAGATTTATGCATAATTATTCTGTCCTATCTTTATCTACAAAGCCTGTGATTGTATAAAACATTACTGTGTATAGCATTATAGACCGCAGGAAACTTGTTGCTTGTAGTTTTAAATTCAAGGTAAATATATTGCTTTGATTGAAATATTATATTTTTATTAAGATAATAGCTATTGACCGCGACTTCGTCCGCATTAAATTCGGAATAAATCAAGGTATGTATTAGGTACATATTTCATCGTTATATTTTCAATCTTTTTTCTTGAAAAAAATAGAGGTTTATATGTAACATCGAGATTAATTCTAAACATAAACTCACGCCTATATCCCCGAAGGGGTAGGCAGAGGTGCTAGCACCCACGTTTCGCCAGTTTGTTTTAGGTCCCAATGTAATAGGTGGCGAGCCTATTGCCATTAACCGGGCACTTATAAACCTGCGATAAATACACACATAACTTTGAAAAGCATCAAAAAGTCATTTGTGTACCATGGGATCGAACCCGAGACCTCGTCTCAGCAGTCCTTTACCCATACCACTAGGCTACCGCGATTAATTCTACCCTAATATAATAGCGTGATGAAATTTATTATCAAAGGTTGAGTCTCGAATATCTTTTACACGTAGGGTAACTCTGTAGTTTCGAGATTTCATATTTTACTGCTCATCACCTTTTAGCTATAGCTCATCACCTTTTAGATGATTTATAGTCCGAACGTAGACCATGCCCGAGTTCAATCGAACTTCACAATTTCGTGATGATCTGGTTCTGAACTATATTTAACGGATTGAATCTCTATTTTTTTTATACTTTATTATTTACACTGTTCCTGATGTTTCAGTTGCTTTCCAGCAGCCACTATCACGGTGAGACTCGGCTCGTCGATTTTATTTCAATGTGCAATTTTGATGTAAACTTTAGAAAATATTTATATTGTTATTATATTGTAATTTAATTGCGGATAGCCGCTTACAAACTCGGATACTCCTTTGCAACCACAAATCTGATTTCAACCAAATTTGGCATGGTCATAACGACAATCTAGGGGCATGTTTTGAGACCATAAAATTAAAAATCGGACATACCATTGAGGAATTATCACTGAAAAACAAATTTACCATTGAAACTAACGGAAAAAGTTCGCGCGGATGCGACCGCGAATGCGGTTGCGCCTATTTCTCGTGAATTAAATCCTCGCTCAGCTCAATTTTCTTGCGATCGGCTAACTGCATCGCATCCCTAGTATTATATATTACATCTAAACGATTTATCCAATCATACTTATAAGTAATATCTATTGCATGACGTCAGAGGAAAAATAGAAATAAATAAATAAATATTCTACGACATTCTACACAGCGCTATCTAGACCCAATGTAAGCATAGCTTAACTATCTTGTGTTATGGGTTCTACATACATTTACTTTTGTAAAGGATCCTGATTGTTAAATATTTTTCCCGAGTGGAAAACTCCAGGTATTATCTTGTTGATTGACGAAACTGAAGTTGGGTTGAAGCCACTAAGAGAGGATTTCACCAATGATAAGGACTGCGATCAAGCCAAACTAAACTGCGTCATTACTTTCGAATACCAAGGCCACCCAAGCGAGTTTTATTACTTATTTAAATGAACTTGAAAAAGTCATTATAGTTTACAATTGGAAATTAGTTGAGTCTATACATTCGAGATAACAAAAAACAAGTTGAATTCCTGAGACGAGCTCAGCCAAATACAAGGGATTTTCGATTTTGCGATTTTATTTTTTTTTGCGATTTTTTGCGATTTTTTCTTTATCTTGCAATGGTTCACTCGTCTTCGTGCTGGGACGAATCTATTACCGAAAACAGCAACTCGATAGCTCATCTCCTTCATACCCAAAACCGTGACAGAAAATTGGCAACGACGACGACGTCGAAGACAACTCGATAGCAATAGAGCTTTTCTAAAGAAAATCCCTAAAAAACTTGGGTTATGTTAAATTAACGATTCTAAACACAACTTTTTTTTTGGAATTCTTGTGTTTTTTTAGGGTTCCTATAAGAACTATGCTGTTGAAACTTGGTAAGTAGATGTATTCTGTGAACCACATTAAGATTTTCACACAGAAATAGAAAAAAAAACAATAAATTTTGGGGGTCCCCATACTTAGAACTGAAACTCAAAAAATTTTTTTTCTTCGAAGTCATATGTGTGCTGTATCTATGGATAGCTCTTCAAAAATGATATTGAGGTTTCTACTATCATTTTTTTCTAAACTGAATAGTTTGCGCGGGAGACACTCCCAAAGTAGTAAAATGTGTCCCCCCCCTGTAACTTCTAAAATAAGAGAATGAAAAAACTAAAAAATATATATGATGTACATTAACATGTAAACTTCCAACGATAATTGGTTTGAACGAGATCTAGTAAGTAGTTTTTTTAATACGTCATAAATCGTAAACCGCAATTTACCTTTCATTCAATCAACTCAAATATAAAAATTTAAAAAAAAACATTATTATGTTACTTGCTGCTACGGAACCCTTAATGGGCGAGTCCGACTCCCACTTGGCCGCTTTTTTTATATTTAGGACACGTCAATTTGACTTCACCTCGCCTGATGGTAAGCTGAAGGTAAAGTCTCAGGAAAGAGGGTCACCATTACATACACGTACCATGTTAACAATGGTGGCACTCAGCTTGACGGCCTCATAAGAAGAGGATTGTCGTCGCAGCACCGCGTGACACCCCCCGGTCCCACTAGTGCTGCGACCACAATCCCCCTGCCCGGCTATGCACTTGCTGACCCCTGAACGCAATCAAACCGAAATTGGATTACTATGGAGGGTTTTTCGCAATCGTGCAGGGTGGTACCTTTTTTTTTTTCGTGCGGAAATCCCCCCCGCCGGCCAGCGGGGGCAGTTATGTCGGGCTTGAACCGACTGAAACCGCACGCCGTCTCGGGTCTACAGACGCCAGGGTGTAAGGTTGCCCATAGAGCATATCCCTCGCACCCCGACTGACCCTGGGCCATCTCCGGTTTCGAGATGGCCCCCTCGGGTTTGGGAACCACGGTGTCCCCGTCTTGCCCCGGTTTGGGGGAGGGGCGCTAGTCTCCCCACCGTCCCGGCCTGCTTCTGCTTTGGTGACAGGCGGCCTCACCTGCCACCCCCAGGCCTGCGCTCATGGAGGACGGAGGTCGTTGAGCGACCTCCGGCGCCTGAGTCGCCTGCGACGCGCGGCGCTGCCCGGTCGAATTTTGTGACAAATTCGTGTCATCAAATTTCTACCACCAGTAATCAGCATCTTGTCTCTTTGTCTGTTTGTTAGCGATGGACGTAAAAAGTACTGAACATATTTTGATGCGGTTCTTTTCTATTAGAAAAATCTTGGTCAGACTTAAAATCTGCCGTATGTTTGATTGCAATTGGTTGAGAAGAACCGAAGATATGATCAAAAAACTATAATCGACCACCTCCGTGCGGGCGGAGCCGCGGGCATCAGCTAGTACTTCTTATGCCTGTACTACGGTTCATTAAGGGCAACCTTACACCCCACCCCACAGAAACTGGACACAGAAAACCTGGAGGATCTGAAGGTGGAAATAAAGTATGTATAAACACATTATACACTCCTGGGTAAAATTTTCAGGTCAATAAAAAAAAAAAAAAAAAAAAAAGGTCAATCCATCAACTGATTTACAAGATTTGTAACCAAAAGCACATGGATGTTGTCCTTTTCTATTGTTCAAGTGGATGGTCCGATACAGATAACTTTTCTAATCGACGCGACATTGGTGACACAGGTCAACACGAATTTTGTCTATGATAAGAGAATATGAAATTCTAATAGATATATCGATATGGGCGATAGCCCAGTGGTGTACCTAACGACTGCTGAGACGAGGTCTCGAGTTCGATCCCCAGTCGCCCCGGGCACACACCTCTGACTTTTCGTAGTTGTGTGCATTAATAAATGTAAATTATCGCTCGTTTATTAATGTGCCCGGTAGATGGCTACATTGGGACCTTAACATAACTGGCGAATCGTGGGTATGTAATATACCTCTGCCTACCCCTTCGGGGATACAGGCAGTTATGTTATGTTATGTTATCGATAAATAAGAAAAAAAAAATGGCCTGATAAAATTTTGCTTGCTTTTGTATCCAGTAGCAGGGTTTCCCATCATATTTCATTGTATGGGCTGTTCGAAATCCACGAAATTTAAAAGAAAACTTTTTAAAGAATTAGCATTATAGATTTAGATCGGAAAAAGAGAACATCTAGGACGGGACTTGAACCCGTGAATAATAGTCCCTTACAGGGGGAATGCTCTGACCAACTGAATTACCAAGACACGTCCCAGATATTCGAAATTCTTAGCATTATTTTTTATTTTAAACCATAATGAATAGAAAAATCATAAAATACATTTCAGGACAAAGACAATATTTTTTACCGAGTTGTGTAATTAAAAAAGTGATTTTGACTACTTAGCATCACGCTGTCTCGATTTCTTAATGAAATAAAATAAAATTATAAACAACAAACCGAGTCTGGTGCAGACTTCTACCTCCTCTATCACTGCACGCACAATAAAAACATTAACTCCTACAAACACTTTCGACGATGACAAAGAACTTATTTCATTATTATTTGTTAAGGATTTGGAGACTTCCACAACTCATCATCTCATAATGATAAGACTGTTTACTTTTATAGAGTGAAAGAGTGGTTACTATGTGTATCTGATTATAGACTTAAATAGAAATGTTAAATGGCAAACAATTCAACACCACAATTTAAAAGTTGAGTTTATCTGATGATGATAGATACTTCGTCATTCAGGCAGCTACAAATTCTTCTATTGACATTAAAAAAAACAGAGGCCAGCAATCAAATTCTAATAACATAGCTTCACGCCTGTATCCCCGAAGGGGTAGGCAGAGGTGTAATACAATTACTAAGCGAGCGATAATCAACATTTTGAATACACACATAATTACGAAAAATAATTTTTGTACCCGGGGCGACTGGGGATCGAACTCGAGAACTCGTCTCGGCAGTCCGTTGTGTCAGGGAACTGCCCCGAAAACGAAGATAGTACAGAAGATGGAAAAGCAATTGAGCAATTTTTTTTCCTGCGCGTAAAAATCATATTGACGCCCTACTTGTGACTATAATTATACCATGCTATGGTCTTACTGGGATAGCGCAGGACTATGAACACTTATCCATAGGGCCCATAGTTAAGAGCCTGCGTGAAGACTATATAGTTCAATGGTTTTTTCTCCTTTGTTTATCAATTATTGCATTGACGAGGGATTTGAATTAAAAAAAATGAAAACAGTTTTTTCCTACCAATGTGGGACATGTTTTTTTAAGATTCAAGTAAATTTTAAAGCAATTAGTATGTTTACTTTTCCTATAGATTTAGATTCGGTCGGGATTTGAAACCAACTCATCATAAAAATAAAACAATGTTAAAAAATGATTGTAAAGTCATTCATTGTTTCCGTAGTTCACAAGAATTACGGTAGATGGCCCCAGTGTCGCCTTGAGGCGTATATAATATACTAGGTCTGCAAGGCGAATCGCTGCTTGCAATGTTGAGCTGAGTGAGACATCGTGAATCAGATTTTGTAAATTTTGAACAGTGATCATTCCTCCGCGGCAAGTCCGATTTTGAAAATTCTTTTTGAAAGTCACAACTCTGGACATGCTTTCTGAGCGTGTAAAGTTTGGTCACAGTGTCTCGAGCGGTTATTATGTAATTCCATCTGGATTTTTTTTAACGGTGATCATTCCTCTGTGGTAGCATTAACTTTTTCAATATATATCCATAAACCTTCCTCTGATTGACCTCTTTAATCATGCCAAATTTGGTTCTGATTGGATTAGTAGGTTAGGAGGAGACCTGTGACAAAGAAAATCCTGAAGTCTAGTATGAGGAGCTTTCGCTCGACTTCGTCTCACTCAGCTCAATCAGATAATTTCGAATATCTGGGACGTGTCTAGGTGGCTCAGTTGGTCAGAGCATTCCCTCTGTAAGGGACTGGTCGCGAGTTCAAGTCCCGTCCTAGATGTTCTCTTTTTTTAAGATTTCAAATAAAGATTCTGGTGGTCAAATAACACGAATATGTGAACACTAGTTTACGTTATAAATCTTCTGTATAAATAAAAATGAATCGCCGAAATGTACAACCCTTGTATTCTAAGTCCACTGACCGGAGACTACTAAAATCCTTTAAAGGTTACCTAATATCCATTAAATTTATCATTATGTGAATACATTACAACACCCTGTAGTTACAAACATACCTAATAGTTATTATTAGCTATTGAAAAGTAATTTAATATACTTTTATTATCTAATATTATTGCTTTCACGGTCTAATAGGTATGTATCTATTACTTATTAGCTAATACTGGCTATAATTTCTTATACGTCATTCTGTGACCTAGATGATAAAGATACGTCGTTAACACTAAAATGCATTTTTTTTACGTATGGAAATCCCTTCGGATACCCCCCTTTTTTTTTTTTTTTTTTTTTATCGTGCGGAAATCCCTTCGGATACCCCCCCGCCGGCCAGCGGGGGCGGTTATGTCGGGCTTGCACTGACTAAAACCGCACGCCGTCTCGGGTCTTCAGACGCCGGGGTGTAAGGTTACCCATAGAGCATATCCCTCGCACCCCGGCTGACCCTGGGCCATCTTACCACTAACAGCATCGCTCATCCTGTCTCCTCTGAAAGCAGAGGAGTACGGAGAGCGATGTGTTCCCGCCACGTTGGGTATTGGCCGACGATCAATGCCAACCCTATGAAGGGGTGAAGGGGAAGCCATTGACCGCCGCCCAGGGTGTACCGGCCGCTCCGATTCCGTTCCTCCCGGACTGCAGCGGGATCGGAATCGGAGCGACACTCGAGGAGGTTACCCAACACACACCCCTCGGATACCCCCCTGCCGGCTAGCGGGGGCGGTTATGTCGTGCATGAACCGACTAAAACCGCACGGTGTCCTGCCCAAGTGTCCATTGCCGGGCACCCCGGGTAAGCCCTGGAAAGGATAACCCCAGGGTTAACGGCGGACCTTGGCTGCCAGCGCGTTCTCGCCTGGTGGGGTCGGGTTTTATCCCGCGTCGGTGAGTAGGCAGGCGTGTGTAGGACACAAACGACCCGCCTCCGCCACGCCACGGCCACGACGAGTCGGCCAACTGCCGTCCTCAGGCCCCGATCATGGAGGTCGGTAGTCCTCGCCGCTGACTGCGGAACTCGGGGGCAGGGTTCTCTCCCGTTCCCTCTCCGCAGTCTCTTTCGCGCGCATAATATGCTCGCAGAAAGAGGCGGAGGCGTGCCACTTGCTCCCGTCGGAGACCACGGCCCTCACCATGTTCTCCAACTTGAGAACGTCCACGCCCAGGACCGCAATGAGATCCCGGCGTTGACTCGCCCACGCCGGGCACGGCACTCCACCAACGTGTGGAGCGCCGTGTCTTCGCCAGGATCCTCGCAGTGCTGGCACTGCGGCGTTGTCTCCCGGTGGATGCGCCACAGATACTCACCGATAGGAGAGGTCACCGTGGTGCCTCTCCAACTACTCCTTCATAATTGGTCTCACCGCCGCAATGGTGGATTCCCCCCACCTTGGACACATATTATACACACACCCAGACCAATGCAAATAGACATATTCATGCATACAAATATTTGCACTGAGCGGAAATCTTACACGCGCCCCCTGTCATAGCAGTCGAATGCACTATCGCTACGCCACAGAGGCCGTCGAAGAAAAGTAGAAGATTGGTCTTCAATGTTATACTTGAGCTTCTTAACATAACATAACTTCACGCCTGTATCCCCGAAGGGGTAGGCAGAGGTGTATTACGCACCCACGATTCGCCAGTTATGTTTAGGTACCAATGTAATAGGGGGCGAGCCTATTACCATCTACTGGGCACATTATTAAGCAAGCAATAATCAACATTTTTAATACACACCTATACCCATAACGACGAAAAGCCAGAGGTGTGTGCCCGGGGCGACTGGGGATCGACCTCGAGACCTCGTCTCGGCAGTCCGTTACGTACACCACTGGGTTATCGCCGCTTTTCATGTTAATACACTCAATGATATTCGCTCTATTTTTCAAATAGCCTACAGTTGAAGTGTTCAAGGAATTCGCTCAAGATAAAGAAATTCCACCTCATAAGGCTCTTCGAAAGCCGATTAATCTCATAGCTTGAAACATTCTCTCTAGATAGCATTGTTATTTCGCAACACTGAAAACGATAACTAGCATTGTCCTTTTATACAAATATTGGTCGTCATGATCATTCGCTACAACAATGGACAGTTATTTAAGATAAGTATCCATTGTTTTCGGTATCGTCATCAAGTGCGAAGAGGCTGTAAAACTATAATCTTATTGTTTTTCTAAACACGTCTCGGTAATTTATAACAACTTGGAAGTGTTATTTACACAGTCCTAAGTTGTTACTAATAATACTAGGAATTCAGTGCAGGGTGCGACTGAAATAAATTGAGCTGAGCGAGCAAGACTCTTACTTGAATATAAGACATCTTACTACGGTCGCGCGCTTAGCTAAGGCCGCACGCTCGTAAAACTGTTTTTCGGTGATTATTCCTCAATGGTACATCGGACATGAACCATCTCGCTCCAAAACACTCCTCAGTGTCCACACTATCACCTTGGTAAATTTGATCAAGATCGCGCGAGTGGTTACGGAGGACTTCAACCACCAACAAACGGCAATACCGCGTATAAGAGCTTCGCTCGCTCAGCTCAATTATTCAGCTTATCGTTTTAAAATGCTTTTATTTAACTTGCTGTATGTATTTATGTTAGTGCGGGTCGAATCTTGGAACTGAATTTTGAAGCAATTATCCTCAATTGAGATGAAATTTTGCATACACGTTTAGTTTAGATGACAATGCATTATTATGGTACCATGAAGATGTTCTGATAATGCAAGAGGAAGGTGACCATAGGAACTCCTAAATTAAATAGGATAAACTTATCGAGTTTGAGCTCATTTTGTTTTGTTTTAATAAACTCTCTGGTGTCACATGGTATTCAGGCTCTGATGATGGAGTAGGACGGTGGTTAAGGATCTCCTTAGCAAAACAAGATAAACCTTTCCGGTCTTATTACAAAAAACGGAATAAAGTCTGGTTTAATCCCTAACTATAAAGTCTAGGCTTAATCTCAAGACCATGGTTTAAACTTCTTCTTATTACAAAAACTGAATAAACCGTAGACTACTTAGTACCATGATTTAAACCTTGGCTTCAATAAAAACCACAGATAACTACAAGTATTGTTCGTTCATTATGACACCATTCGATCGCAACGTTCCATAGCAAAAGTTTTCTGAAGTCATTGATAAATAATATTTACTAAGATTGGTCAAAAATATATTTACAACATATATTTTCATTAAATTCAACTTCATGGATAATAGTTATTCTTTATTTAGTAATAAAATATCACTATAATGCCTTTATTTAGCAATCATTGTTTTAAAATATTGTAAGATCTATGGATGTTAAACGGAACGCAGTTTTCCCGCGTTGTTCGAAACGAATTACGAAACTTTATACCTACTGTAAGTTGTATGTTACATAGTAAAATTAATTATAAAATGGAACAACAAAAGAAAAGGAGATACCGGGTATCCCCGAGGACCCTGAGCAAATTCATCCCAAATTAAATCAACAACTCTCATAGCAAAACGTTTGGAAAATCTATACTGCCTAAAAGCTGCCTCAGATAGTTCCACATAGGGGTTTACTCTAATACGATGTCTGTTAGGTAAGCGTGGTATGTCCAATATCTTCGATATCCATTTCATCAACTGCGTTAATATCCATTACGAGCAAATATATGTACAAATAATAACAACCTAAATAGTAGAATTCTTAAATGACAACTTTGACGTATGTGATTATTGTGATTACACTTTAAACCACCGTCACGCAGGTTTATCTTTAGACCAAATATAATCTATGGTTTACCCCTAAAACGCTTTTTGTAATATGACTTCATTTAGACCATGGTCTAAAGACGATTTAAACCTGGTTTTACAATTAGACCGTGTTTTGTAATAAGACCGATCGAGTTTGGGCTCATTGGTTTTATCTTGGTAAACACTCTGGTGCTAGGTGATATCCAAGGTGTGAAGATGGAGATACTAGGTATTCTTGACCTAAACAAGATAGACTCGTTATGTTCAGCTCCTATGGCTGGTCTTGGTCAGCACTCTGGTGCTACTAGACATTACTAAAAGTAAAAAGTAAAAAAAATATAATAATAATTAAAAAAAGGTTTTTAAACAAGCTTTTATTAAAAAAAACTGTTATGCTTATACGACAATAATAATTTTATACAAGGGTTGTGCTGATGACCGACTCGCTGTCCTTACAGAAGCAGGCCAAGATGGAGGCGTGTTGTGTGTGTCCTACACACGCCTGCCAACTCACCGTCGCATGATAAAACACGACCCCACCAGGCGAGGCCGCGGTGGCGGCGAAAGTCCGCCGGTAACCCTGTGGTTATCCTTTCGACGGCTTACCCGGGGTGCCCGGCAATGGACACTTGGGGAGGACACCGTATGGTTTTAGTCGGTCCGATTCCAACACGCCCATCCTATCGTTCACACCGATGGGATGAACCACGTGAGGGTTTTAACACGTTAAAAAAAAGATTGTGCTGATTTCAAAAGCTTGTATCGCAATTAGAACACATTTTGTTACTCAGCCAATTAATAGACTTAAGACTGGATTTGAACAGGCGATGGTTCCGAGGCAAACACCTTGACAATGCGCTTTAGGTGCTCTGAAAGCGTCATCTCTTTGGTGACTGCGTGGCACGACGCACGCTGGGGCTAGGTTTAAGGAGGCAATTCGCAAAATAGTACGTCTTAAAGTCGTATAGAGAAGAATCCATACGAAATTACAGTGTTCCGGCAAAGTATAGTCACTATACTTTACAGTAACAGATTGTTGAACGAAACGCGTAAGCGTCATAAAAATTGCAGCGCTTTTGGCCGTTTGGTCGCCAGAAAACAATTCTTTGAAAAAAGACTAATTATCTTATTTCAGCGCTGCAGTGAACTATTGTATAAACTACAAAAATTTTTACGGCCGGCGTTGCATGTCGAATATACTGCTTCCGGGCTGCTTGGCCATGGTCCATAGGAATCTTGTGTTCCAAACGTTTCGTCGATCACTGCGGTCGACATCTTCAGTGGTACAGGTCCGGGCGCCGACGAGTGCGGAGAACCCTCCTCGGCGGCGACTTCTCTGCGACACAAGTTTCCTATGGACCACGGCCAAACAGCCCGGAAGCAGTATATTCAACATAATGTATAAACTATTAGACATTCTAACAAATTGGACCATGAATTTTGCTAAGGATAGCTGTTCTTCAAAACCGACCCCTAAAGTAGGGCCGTGATGACGGCCGAAGTCCGCCTGGAACCCTGGGGTTATCCTTCCGAGGGTGTACCCGGAGTGATTAGCAATGGACGCTTGGGTTGGACACCGTGTGGTTTTAGTCGGGTCAATTCCGATATGCCCACCTCATCACTCAACGGTGAGGGGGGCCTGGGGGTCCAGGGGCTTCACCTCACACGTAATTTCTTTTTTAATTTTAGGGTTCCGTTGCCAAATGGCAAAAACGGAACCCTTATAGATTCGTCATGTCTGTCTGTCTGTCCGTCCGTATGTCACAGCCACTTTTTTCCGAAACTATAAGAACTATGCTGTTGAAACTTGGTAAGTAGATGTATTCTGTGAACCACATTAAGATCTAGATAAGATATCAGAAACCTCAATATCATTTTTGAAGATCTATTTATTGATACCACACACGTATGGGTTTGATGAAAAAAAAATTCTGAGTTTCAGTTCTAAGTATGGGGAACCCCCAAAATTTATTGTTTTTTTTTCTATTTTTGTGTGAAAATCTTAATGCTGTTCACAGAATACATCTACTTACCAATTTTCAACAACATAGTTCTTATAGTTTCGGAAAAAAGTGTGAAAAGAGTTGGGGTTGCCTTGTATTATGGTTGACTCTACACAACTCCAACTCTTGGTTTGTTTGATATATATTGGTATAAAAAGTATTGGTAAAACAAGAGTAAGTTTAAGGAAAGTATTTATATTCACTCACTAATAATTTACACTAAAATGGTTTATGTTATAATTAACTTATATTAATTAAGATAATGATTCTAATGGTTTGGAATTAATGGTTAATGGTTTTAGTTGCGAGTACGCGGAAGCTCCGTGAGGGCTTTGGACACGAACTGGCTACACATTAGCCAAATCGAACAAATATGCATAATTGCAAGCGATGCAATTATACGCATTTGTCGAGTGTTTGATTTACTCGAACAAAGTGGCTGTGACATACAGACAGACAGGTATGACGAATCTATAAGGGTTCCGTTTTTTTGCCATTTGGCTACGGAACCATAAAACAAGAAAAAATATATGCTGATAGCTATGGAAGGTTAGGTTATATACAAAAAATATATTTAAAAAAAAAACAACTTACAAATTTCACGTCAGTTCTGTAAGCATTAGTCATATCTATTAAAAGATTGACATTTTGCTATCATAGTGCTTTAAAGTTCATCGTGTGCATTTGCAATAATTTGACTGTATTTATTAATTATTTATCATACACTTTATTTAACACCAGGTAAACATAATATACAAAGTATTATGAAGTTAGAGGCTACGGAAGCAGTACAATGGGCCGCCTTATCGCTTGAAGCGATTTCTACCTGGCAACCTTTGATTTTACGCAATCAAAGTGTTCTTTTTTAAGGTAATTTGTAAGGATATTTGCCCATGAGAAGCTGGGACAGATAAGGTAGTGAGTGAAACACTGCGGGCATGCGCTAGGGGGAGTGGGGGGCTCGCCATGGAAGTATTCTTGTATAGTTTCAACTTTCAGGCTCCCCCGACAAGGCACAGAGTATGGAACACCGCAGGGGTTTTAGTGTGTGAGTGCCACACATAACCGCGCGGCCTCCCCGCGTCGCGCGGTATGCCGTAGGACATTTCCCCTGACGCAAAAAAAAAAGAAAAAAAAGGTAAGGTAGCGAGTGATAAAAATCTTGTGGGCTATGTGCTGGTTTTGATGTCAGCAGCACATCATAAACTGGTCTTAAATGTTCACCTTTTGCAAATGCAATTTATAAGTTAAATCTGGTTCTGATTTTAAAGTGTCAGTTACCTGAAAGTGTTACTAAAAGTTGTTTTGTTTTTGTCGTCAGTCCTTTTATTTTATTATTATTTCACTTTATTCATTATAACATTTATGAAATCTATTTTTAAATACACTTAATAAAAAGAAAAAATTATCAAAGAATACAAAAATAGCAGTATTACTATTATTTATTACTATTATATTATGTGTTTTTAATGTAAAATGGGTTGTTGTCTGAAATAAACATTATTTATATTAAAGAGCAGATCCATGGAATAAAATAATAAAGTTTTAAATTAGTTGTGTCTTTACATTGGAGATATTATAAAATAAAATTAGGTTATGGTAAATGACTAATTCTGAAAACAAAAATATTTTTGTCTGTTTGTCTGTTTATCTGTTTGTTCACGATGGACGCAAAAGTACAGAGCGGATTTTAATGTGGTTTTTTCTATTAGGAAGGTCTTGGTCAGACTTAAAATCTGCCGCATGCTTGATTGCAATTGGTTAAGTAGAACCAGAGACATGACCAACAAAACGCTAGTTTATAATATATATATATATATAATTAAATATAAAATAATATATAATATTAAGTAGGAGCGTATGAGCAAGTGGGTTAGCTGTCACTGCTGTCAGTCAGCGTCTTGTCTGTTGGCCCTGCGCGGGAGCACAAAGCCACAGACTGTATTAGATTAAGCAGTTTGTATTTTTTTTTTATTGTTTTTATTTGTTGATTGTTTTTGCTTTATGTATTATGTATATAAGGAGTCACAAAATTAGGTCTCTGAATTTGGTGAGATGACTTGGTATCGACAAAATATGTATTTGAAACAAAAAAATATCGGGCAAAATAAAAAAAACAAAAAAAATAAAATTAAAAAAACACCACCAGCGAGCAGCGCCACGTGACACGACGAGCACACGTGACGCTGGTCGCGATTTAGGTATTTCCCACACATCCGCTTGGAGAATACTGCGAGGAGAAGGCCTACCTGTGCGTCAAGTTACATTTTTTAGTTATTATTTTTTACATTTTTTTAAATTATATTTTACGTTGTATGTGCGTACGTGACGTCACGAGTGGCCCCATCTGAAAACCAGCGCTGCGCATATCACACGGTATGCGTAGCATTTATGCTGAGATGGCGGCCATATTTGGAATCGCACAGTGTGCCTAATAGGTATGGCGTCTGCAGACCTGAGACGGCGTGCGGTTTTAGTCGGTTCAAGCCCGACATAACCGCCCCGCTGGCCGGCGGGGGGGGGGGGGGTATCCGAGGGGACTTCCGCACGAAAAAAAAAAAGGTATTCCTAGATTTTTAAGATATTTAGGTATTTATTATGTAATGTGTTCATTGTGCGTGTCCTGAATTAAATGTTTTTTCTTCCCTTCTTCATATCTTTGAAGCATTGTGGCACACGTGCTATGGTTGCTTCCTCCTGTGCTGCACCTCCTCCTCCATAAGTAGACCGTACAGAAGAGTAATAGTTGTTCAATGCTACTTATATTGTTACTGGGCTGGCCTATTCGGTCTGTAGAAAACAGGGGTCAATAGTTTGTTTTATATCACTCAGTAAATAGATAGTTATAACAGTATAATTTTAAAAGACCAAACATCTGGACCTGGCGCACGAAGTTACCGACATGTGGAGGGTGGTGTCCACAGAAATAGCCCCAGTTGTGATCTCAGCGAATGGTTTGATCCCAAGGAGCCTATCATGTCCATCTTGAGAGGCTTGGAATCGGTGGGAAGTCGGTGGCGGCCAAGATGCAGAAAGCGGTCTTGCTCGATAATGCCCGAATAGTCCGGTGGTTCCTCTGCCAATCGCCCTAACACCTCGGCCGACTGTTGCCCACCTGGCCGGGGTTATCTTGCCGCCTATCCCAAACTAGGGGGGAGGCGTGAAGTACTTTGATGGGAATAATTTATTTCATAAAATAAAGGTTGACAAACTTAGTACTTGTCATAGAACTAGGATAAAATATCACTTAATGTGTATAAAACAGCATCCGTTGCCAAACTAGGTAAAAAAACCTGGTTTTCGGCTTTCGGCGCCACTCCCCACGGGGATTTTAGCTTGTCTAGTCCGCACATAAAATATTTTCTAAACAATACTATAATTACACACAATTTGTGTATAGGTACATCAATACAGGGGTGCTTGGTTGGGGACCTCCACGCGGTGCACCCTGGGCAACGGAGACAGTAGCGCCTCTCTCCTAGGGCGGGAGAGACGCTGCCGCCTACGGCCAACTCCGACCGAGGCGAGGACGGCCCTGTTGAGGGCTGTTCGAAAGCTTTCTACGTGTCTCTCTGATTAGTGGAGAGAGTGGTCAGAGCAAGTAAGGGGCCATCTCAAAACCGGAGATGGCCCGGGGTCAGTCGGGGTGCGAGGGATATGCTCTGTGAGTAACCTTACACCCCGGCGTCTAAGACCCGAGACGGCGTTCGGTTTTAGTCGGTTCAAGCCCGGTTGGCCGGCGGGGGGGTAACCGAAGGGATTTCCGCACGAAAAAAAAAAAGGGTACATCAATACAAAAAGAAATTGAATTAAATGTGAAAGAGTGTATCTTTGTGAGTAACGAGTGTGTTTGCATGTGTGTATGTGTGTGCTTGTATGTATTTACGTGTGCATGTTTGTGCGTGTTTGTTTGTGAGATGATCTGTAAATGGTTTATATTTAGGGGTTTCGTACTCATTATCGATAGACATATTTGCGAAGCCCATTTCTACAAACGCCAAATCATCGAAGAGCCATTTAACCGATGGGTCATTTGATCTATGGGCCATTTCATCGAAAAAACACATGCTCGAACTCCCATATCACCAACAGCACATTTCTTCGAGTGCTACATGTTCGAAGGTCAAATTTACAAAACTCATAATAAATAAAATGTTTATAAATAGGTACTATATTTTTTTTATTCAATAGATTTTATTTTCTTATTTTTGAACGCATACTTACGTCAAAGAATTGTCAAACTACCTCCTTTCGACATTATTTCCTTGTCAAGTTGCGATTAGAATTAGAATTACTGACGTGAATGTTGGTGCTGATACAATCAGTACATTACCCCTGAACGAAATATGTAGAAAATAAGGAAAAAGATAAATTAGGATATACCGCTCCCTGGGGTTATCCTTTCGAGGGCTTACCCGGGGTGCGGTTTTAGTCGGTTCATGCCCGACATAACCACCCCACTGGCCCGGCGGGGCGGGGGGAGGGGTTATCCTAAGGGATTTCCGCACGTAAAAAAAAGGATAATACCGTTAGATTTTGTTCAGTCTCGTTATACCCTAAAGTTTGTAGAAAATGTGCAACTGCTTTTTTAAATTGTGTCGTATTGAGCGGGTAAATATATTATATGTATAGTTAACGATAGGTATAGCACGAAAAAAAAAGGTATATTCGAATCAACACATAGACCTCAGAACCAAATAAAAAATATGGCAATTAACGGGCTTATTATGTTGTATTATTCTATGAATACTGGTGATTTGGACTATGGCCGCATTGTCAACACAACCTCTGTGGCGTAGCAGTAGTGCGTTCGACTGCTAAGTCAAAATTCACGGGTTCGATTCTCGCTCAGTGCAAATATAGAAATTTGCATTGGTCTGGGTGTTTCTATGTATAATATGTATTTGTTTACAAAAAAAGTATCTAAGTATGTTTATCCGCATTCTAGAACTCATATAACAAGTACTGCTTAGTTTGGGTCTAGATGGCGTTGTGTAATTTGAACAGGGTTGCAGATTTAGTTTCAGAGATTAGCGCGGTCAAACAAACGAACAAACTCTTCAGCTTTGTTATTATATATATATATATGTATATATATATATATATATATATATATATATATATAAATCATAAAAATCAAAAAGATCATGAAAATAATATATATATATATATATATATATAATTTCTATTTGTGATCTGTTATTAAATCTAATATAAAACAAAGTCGTGTTAGTGATGACCGCATTGAACTCAAAAACGGGCGGACCAATTTTCATGATCTTTTTGATTTTTATGATTTATCTCGGACTATACTGCCTTTTCGTGTCTTTTTAGGGTACCGTACGTTTTTTTTTTTTTTTTTTTCGTGCGGAAATCCCCTCGGATACCCCCCCGCCGGCCAGCGGGGGCGCTTATGTCGGGCTTGAACCGACTAAAACCGCACGCCGTCTCGGGTCTGCAGACGCCGGGGTGTAAGGTTGCCCATAGAGCATATCCCTCGCACCCCGTACCTCAAAAGGAAAAAACGTCCGTCCGTCCGTCCGTCTGTCAAGACCGTTTTTCTCAGGAACGCGTGGATATATAAAACTGAAATTTATATCTAATACTCAGGTCTACTGTCCCTTGGAGCTGTGAAAAATGAAACTTCTAAGCCAAATTAATCAAAAGATACAGCCGTTTATGCCGCAAATTTCCGCAAATTTTCGAAACTCGCACGGGAATCAAAACCTACAGGGTACTTCCCGTGAACTTAGAATCTTGAAATTTGGTACGAAGTAGCATCTTATAGTACAGATAAAGAAAAAATTGCGAAAACCGTAAATTTTTAGTTACATCATATAAAAAAAAATATTTTTGAAAATTTTAAAGTTACTACTACCATAACTATGGCTCGATTGTCGTGATGGGTGAACTTTTACTTATATACCTACACAGGTTTGTACCGAACCCTCGGTGTGCGAGTCCGACTCGCACTTGGCCGGTTTTTTTTTGCTGTAATTCACGGTTACCCTACCGTTGGCCAGAGTGGAGGAAGTCGCGGGTCTCTAATACCGGGGTTGCCCTCGCACCCTGGGCCTTCTACGCTTTTGAGATGGGATACTCTGCCTATACTAGCAATAAGATGAATTTCTGAATTAATTACTATACTAAGTTTTCTTATAGATTTAGATCGGAAAAAGAGAACATCTAGGACGGGACTTGAAACCGCGACCAGTCCCTGACAGGGTGACTGCTCTGACCAACTCAGCTACACGACAAGTCCAAGATCTTCGAAATTCTTCGATATATTATATACGTCTCGGGGCGACGCTGGAGCCTTCTATCGTAATTCTTACGAAAACAATGAATGATGTTACAATCATATTTAAACATTGTTTTTTGATTACTCCGCAATATTAATTCAATGAATTTTTGAAGCAATTTGATTTTGATGCTAACTTTTTCTAAAGATTTAAATCGGATTTAAAAGTTCTAGATGTTCTCTTTTTCCGATCTAGATCAGTAGATTTAATTATCCTCATAAAAATATGAGACATTCACGAATATCAGCTGATAAGGTAGTCAACATGACTTGATTCTAAGGCGGAGCGAAGCTGGCTGGGTTAGTTAGTGAAAATATAAAAAGCAGGTTTTGAAGCGAATTTGCAATCTTATAACAGTAGGTAGGTACCACACCTGAGGACACACTCCATTTAAAACCTTATATTAACGCTTACTGAGTAGAAAATACCAAAACTCGACACCTTACCTTGAAACACAGTATCGAACTATTCTTTTTAGCGAAAAGTTTCCATAACAGGTGCTAGTTGAGTATTTCTACATGCATATTATTATAGATATCGACTGTTGAAAGGCTAAAGGGTGTAAGCAACGCTGATAGTTCACAAAAAAATAGCTTTTCAATTAAGTTTTTATGACGTCCTTTGGGATAATTTCCCTTAGGACATTTCCTATCCATCCATTTCCCATCTAACCTAACCTAACCTTTTAACCGTCGAATTGTTTTAGGTTCAAATTAAGAATCGTCATGTTTAGCGTGAAAAGCGAGGGCCGAAAGCCTTTTTTTTCGTGCAAAACTCCCCCCGTATACGCCCCGGCCAGCGGGGGTGGTTATTTCATATTCGAACCGACTAAAACCGCACGCCGTTTCGGATCGTCAGACCCGGGCGTAAGGTGGGCCCATAAGGCATTTCCCGCGCACCCCGGCTTACCCAGGGACATCTACGATTTCGAGATGGCCCCATCGGGTTTGGGAACCACGGTGTACCCATCTTGCCCCCTTAAAAAAGGAGGCGCGAAATGCGCCACCACCCCAGCCTGTTTCTACTAGGGTGACCGGCGGATCCACCTGTAACCCCTATGCCTGTGCTCACGGAAGACGGAGGTTGATCAGCGACTTCCGACGCCTGAGTCGTAATCGCGCCTCGCGGGCTAAGCAGATTGGAGGAGACCTGAGTCTCTCCTGGACCCCCTCCACCGCCCCTTTTCGAGCATTATTTGTTCGCAGAAGGAGGCGGCTACGGCCCCCACACGGTCGCACTCCGCTCCGAAGAATGAAAGCCTAAGGTTAGAAAAGATGTGAAGAGAATGGACAGGATAAGAATAGAGAAAGTTCAAAAATTGCGCCTGTGAATGAACAAATCGAGAAATGAGCGGCTGTCATAGTATGGATGAAGAGACAGAAGAGATCAGAATAATGTTATTAGAAGGGATCAAAGTATGAATGTAGAGGGCTTTAGGAGCGGAGGTAGATGAATGAAATGCATGAGAGAGGATATGACAAGGAAAAGAGTGACTGAGGAAATGACATCTGACAGGAATGTATAGAAAATCACTGGTGGTAGAAATTTAATGACACAAATTTGTCACAAAATTCGGCCGGGTGGGTACCACCGTGCACGATTGCGAAAAACCCTCCATAGTAATCGAATTTCGGTTTGATTGCGTTCAGGGCTCAGCAAGTGCATAGCCGGGCAGGGGGATTGTGGTCGCAGCACTAATGGGACCGGTGGGTGTCACGCGGTGCTGCGACGACAATCCTCTTCCGAGCAGGCCGTCAAGCTGAGTGCCACCATTGTTAACATGGTACGTGTATGTAATGGTGACCCTCTTTCCTGAGACTTTACCTTCAGCTCACCATCAGGCGAGGTGTAGTCAAATTGACGTGTCCTAAATAAAAAAAGAAAAGAGTACCATGTTGCGCCGACTATAATTCGGACAAAGGCCGGCAGATAAAACTTCTGATTATGAGTTCAGTCATCCCATTTCTACCCGTGGGTATCGTAAAGATCGGGACGATGAGGCGACTAGCGCCCCTCCCACAAACCAGGGCAAGACGGGGACACCGTGGTTCCCAAACCCGAGGGAGCCATCTCGAAACCGGAGATGGCCCAGGGTCAGTTGGGGTGCGAGGGATATGCTCTATGGGCAACCTTACACCCCGGCCTTTAGACCTTTAGTCGGTTCAAGCCCAACTTAACCGCCCCCGCTGGCCAGCGTGGGGGTATCCGAGGGGATCTCCGCACGAAAAAAAAGGGTATCGTAAAGATGCCCAAAGGATAGAACTGTAAAACAGTCCTATTCGTTGGTCACCATATTATGACACGCACCCCAAAAAATAGCTAACGAAATGTAGGTCGTCGTGACCAGCATCTCAAAATTGTTCATGATGTGGTCAGCTGTTTCATGACATGGTTGTATTTCATTAAATAGTCCATTTCCGTTGACCACATATTGATATGGTCTGACTAAACTAGCTGGTAACTAAATTGGTTTAAGACTAGGCAGAGGTGTATTGCACACCCATGATTCGCCAGGTATGTTTAGGTCTCAATGTAATAGGGGCAAGCCTATTGCCATCTACCGGGCACATTACTAAGCGAGCGATAATCGACATTTTTAATACACAAATAACTACGAAAAGTCAGAGGTGTGTGCCCGGGGCGACTGGGGATCGAAATTGAGACCTCGTCTCGGCAGTCCGTTACGTACACCACTATGACTTTTCTTCTTTATTACTGTCACTTGGTAGTATTTTTCATGAACCTCAGCAATCGCAGGAACTTATGATCGTGTCCAAACATAATTCCAAACTTTTAACAAGGATGTCTGTCAAGATTCATGTCATTATTAATAATTACGTTTCACTCTGTCAACTCCTAATTTACTTTCGGAGGCAAACTGACTCAGTAAAAACTACGACAAAAAGTTTCTATAGTCTGTGGTTGTTCTGCTGGGAAGGTTTGTTATGTTAACATAACTTATTTTATTAACTTAGTTTATAACTACGAAACAATGTAAAAATCTTGGAAATTTATTTAAACCTACCTCGAATTATTGTCGTATCGCATTGAAATTATGTAATTTTACTATACTTCTACTGGTGGTAGAAATTTGATGACACAAATTTGTCACAAAATTCGACCGGGTGGTTACCACCGTGCACGATTGTGAAAAACTCTCCATAGTAATCCAATTTCGGTTTGATTGCGTTCAGGGGTCAGCAAGTGCATAGCCGAGCAGGGGGATTGTAGTCGCAGCACTAGTGGCACCGGTGGGTGTCACCCTGTGCTGCGACGACAATCCCCTTCTGATGAGGCCGTCAAGCTGAGTGCCACCATTGTTAACATGGTACGTGTATGTAATGGTGACCCTCTTTCCTGAAACTGTACCTTCAGCTTACCATCAGGCGAGGTGAAGTCAAATTGACGTGTCGTAAATAATCGTAATGGTTTCTTTTTCAAATAACACAGCATCTTAAATTAAAGGAAGATCGTGGTACGCTATACTGTGACAAGCAAATGGGATGTCGACTGTTACTTATAAGTGATATGGCAGGATCCGACCAACTGCCTACGTCCGTTCTACTGGCTGTCGGTCGGATGTTATTGGTCTAAAAGTTCATAGGCCCTTGGATTGGTCGGTATTCGGCATGGATAATTAGTCGAATCCTGCAGACGACAGAACTCACTTCGATAATGTTTCGAGGATTATAATAATCTATAAATCTATATTATGAATTAGATGTGTCTGTAGGTACATTGGAGATATTTAAAAAAATACTAAATATAAACACAAAAATATTGTTCTGGAATTCTGGTCTGTCTGATTATCTGTTTTTTCGCGATGGACGCAAATTACCGAACGGGTTTTGATGCAGTTTTTTTTATTAGAAAGGTCTTGATCAGACTTAAAATCTGCCTTATATCTAATTAATTAAATAGAACCAGAGATATGATCAAAAAACGATGCCGACCTCCGCGCGGGCGAAGCCTCGACCTTCAGCTAATTAAATATATTATTATCTTCTTTGTTTCAATTATATGCATATAAAATACAATTTTAAATATATTTTATATATATGGGTGGTTATCTGAAATTTGGTTAACTTGGTGTTAGCATCAATTTGGTTAACTTGGTGTTAGCATCAATTTGGTTAACTTGGTGGTGTTAGCATCAATTTGGTTAACTTGGTGTTAGCATCAATTTGGTTAACTTGTTGTTAGCATCAATTATTACAATATTATAATTTTTTTATCCAATATTTGAACCTACTAAACGATGTTATAAAGTCCATTTAGTTCAGTCACTCATTTCGATATATATCATAATATTCTTTATTTTCAAAAAATGACATTTCTTACTCCAAATATCAGGCCCTAACCATGTAAGATCTCCCGAATTTAGTATTCATTTCACTGTAATTATAATTCTATAAGAATAATTTGATCAAACTCTATTTAAATTCATTTACTATTACATTACTAACATTGTCATTACGATTTAATATAAAATAACAATATGTTTCATCAGATTATTTCAAGTCAAAAAGTGTAAGCGATACAAAATATCAGGCCCTAGTCATTTACGAAATTCAAAAAAACGCGGCATCCAAGCATATGGCTTTTTCATAACTCACTCAATACGATAGCATCGGTGTCAAGTAGTTGCAAACACGACCCAAGCCGCGGCAGTCATTTAGTTATTAGTGCGGTCGCCGTCAAACTCTCAGGCCCTAGGTAAGTCGTTTTAAAGATAGTTAATTACTAATTGATCTCATTACTTATTGTAAATATGAGTTTGGTCTGCCTTATTATTTTGACCGCCTATTGGTTTTGATGTTGATTTTAAATAACAGGTTTCATTTGTGTGGTGTGACGCATGGTTTTAAACATAATACCAATGTATTTGTTGTAGAAGTCTAAAGAGGAAATTGCAAAAAAGAAGTCTGAACAGGCAAAGAGGCGATTGAAAAAAAAACAAAATGACCCTGTTTTGCTGGCAGAGTACAAAGAAAAGGAACGACTAAAATATCTAAGGAAAAAGGACAACGGAAATGTGTAAAATACATGACTCCGCGTGAGCAAAGAAAGGCAAGAAAAAACTGGGTAGCATATTCATCTGATTATAGAAAAAAAAGATTCGTGAAAATACAGATAAATACGTAGACCAAAATACGCCGCCATCATCGGAAGATGAAATTATTGCTGAGGTTCCTTTATTAAATAATGAAAGAGAAGCTGAAGCTAGAAGGAGGAGTATAGTTCAACGGAAAAAAAGGTAAAATATACTGAAGAGGAATAACTTACTCATTGAAAAATTAAAGAAAAAACTTGTAAGCGAACAACAAAGAAACAGAAGACTGAAACATAAAATGATAAAAAAGAAGCCAGCAGTGACACCAAAAAGTAAAATTGTAGAAATGGCCAACGACCCTAATCAAAAAGTAGAATTGATAAAAAAAAACGTTATTTGGCGATATGATTCAGAGGCAAATTTTAGACAAAAAGATTGAGACACACCAACAAAAAACCTGCTTAAAAACGATTTTGTCCAGTAAACAACACATATAGATATCCACATCCACATAAATATAATATATGGAGACTTGGAAACAAAGTCATTACATATAAAAAGTAGGGATTTAATCGTACAAAATATGAAGCTAAGCGAATGCGAAAGAGAGTTGAAGAAATCGTACACAAGTTTTATGATAAATAAATGAAATGAAAAAATGAAATGAGGATGACAATAATAGTCGTAGAAAAAGAATGCATCACTCACAAAAAATTTAAAAAACTAAGTAGATATTTACTGTATTCCTTGAAAAACTTGCATCAAAAATTTCTCAATACGAATTTGATGAAAATTGGGTGGGGTTCTGCAAATTACGTCCATTTTGGGTTGTTGTGCTTCAGCTTACCTGTGCTTGTGTTACTCATGAAAACATCAATTTGAAATTAGGTGCCTTAAAAAATGCTAATGTTCTTGACTTTGCAATATATCAAACTGCACTGGAAACAATTTACTGTGATCGTTACTCGGAAAAATGCTTAGCGAGAACTTGCCCGGACTGCTCGATGAAGATTTTACCTTACAAGGAGTTTTTATAATTTGTTGTTTCAGTTGATTTGACATAATGACCGTGTTTGGCATTAGTCCTTTTTTTTTTTTCGTGCGGAAATCCCTTCGAATACCCCCTCGCGTGCCTTCGGGGGCGGTTATGTCGGCATCAGTCCCTATCACGTCTCGTCAGTCCCTAGAACACTGATTTAAAAAAATCATAAATTTCTCTAAAAATATCAAGTCTAGTGACTGGCCCTTTTAGATGCAGTAAAGTAGATGTTATACCCACAGCATAGAATATAAACTGTTCTAATTTTTAACTAAAAACACTAATTTCAAAATTACGTCAGAAGTTAACCAAATTTCAGATAACCACCCATATAAAAAAATATAAAATATAGAAATAAATATATAATATAATATAATAAAAATATAAAAAATTAATATATAAAATATATAAATAAATTTAAAAAAAAAACGGCGGTAGCCTAGTGGTATGGGTAAAGGACTGCTGAGACGAGGTCTCGGGTTCGATCCCAGGTATTACCATGGCAGGGGTGTGTGTTGGGTAACCTCCTCGAGTGTCGCTCCGATTCCGATCCCGCTGCAGTCCGGGGGGAACGGAATCGGAGCGGCCGGTACACCCTGGGCGGCGGTCAATGGCTTCCCCTTCACCCCTTTATAGGGTTGGCATTGATCGTCGGCCAATACCCAACGTGGCGGGAACACATCGCTCTCCGTACTCCTCTGCTTTCAGAGGAGACAGGATGAGCGATGCTGTTAGTGGTGAGATGGCCCAGGGTCAGTCGGGGTGCGAGGGATATGCTCTATGGGTAACCTTACACCCCGGCGTCTGAAGACTCGAGACGGCGTGCGGTTTTAGTCGGTGCAAGCCCGACATAACCGCCCCCGCTGGCCGGCGGGGGGGTATCCGAAGGGATTTCCGCACGATAAAAAAAAATAAAAAAAAAAAAAAGGTATTACCATGGCACACACCAATGACTTTTCGATGCTTTTCGAAGTTATGTGTGTATTTATTGCAGGTTTATAAGTGCCCGGTTAATGGCAATAGGCTCGCCACCTATTACATTGGGACCTAAAACATAAACTAGCGAAACGTGGGTGCTAGCACCTCTGCCTACCCCTTCGGGGATATTGGCGTGAGTTTATGTTATGTTAAATAATAAAATAGAGAGAGGAACCTCCTCACCTTTTTTTTTTTCGTGCGCCGGCCAGCGGGGGCGGTTACGTCGGGCTTGAACCGACTAAAACCGCACGCCGTTCAGATCTTCAGACGTCGGGGTATAAGGTTGCCCATAGAGCATATCCCTCGCACCCCGACTGACCCTGGGCCATCCCCGGTATCGAGATGGCCCCCATTATTGTGTACCTACTTATTATTAATTATATAATTAATTAATATTAATTATTATAATTAATGTATTGTTAACCAATTTGTGACGTAGTCTAATATAATAATTTTAGAAAAGTACAACTGTCTTTAATGATAACAAAAAACCGTGTCTGTTCAAGGTGAACTTCTCGGCTCACTTACCGGATACAGATGTGATAGGTATATGGGCTTTTTAAATTACCATTGAATAAATTTCCAGCGTTTTTGTCTGACCCAACCTGGTCATGTTAAAAATTACTCCTACTTCCACTGAAAGCATCATATGACAGGAGTATTTAAATAATAGGTCTTTACCTATGAAATTGCCGAAACTTTCTTACAAATTCATGAGTTCGTTATTCCTGTAATTTAATAGCTATTTCCATTATTTATATTTTGAAAGTTGATTTCAAGATTTTACAACTCTGTATTAAATTTTGTTTTTATTGGCCTTTTGATAAATTAATTCGATCTTCAAAAACAGTACTTCCTAAATATATCCATTTTGATAATAAATTTCGTATTACTTAGAGCTGTCACTTTTCAAAATGTAATAAAAGTTGCTGTTTGTTAGCTTAATGTTGTCTCATTCATACACGAAAAAAACATAAAATTTGGATTTGTCATTCCTAAAAAAAATGCAAAAATGATAGTACTGAAAATTGGGTTTCCTCCAATTTCTTCAAGAAAAAAGGCAATTTCATATGTAACGCATGTAATGTATGTAAAAGTAGGTACACAACGCCATCTAGAGCCGAAGTAAGCAGAGCTTGTCATATGAGTTCTAGAATGTGGATAGTGGAAGTAGAAGGTGGTTAAGTCTCAGGAAAGAGGGTCACCATTACATACACGTACCATATTAACAATGGTGGCACTCAGCTTGACGGCCTCATCAGAAGAGGATTGTCGTCGCAGCACCGCGTGACACCCACCGGTCCCACTAGTGCTGCGACCACAATCCCAGCTATGCACTTGCTGACCCCTGAACGCAATCAAACCGAAATTGGATTACTATGGAGGGTTTTTCGCAATCGTGTACAGTGGCCGAATTTTGTGACAAATTTGTGTCATCAAATTTCTACCACCAGTACTTCCTAATCAAAAAATAATGTTTAAAAATGAAAAGTCTTTCACTGTTTCCGTAGTTCGCAAGAATTATGGTAGATGGCTCCAGCGTCGCCTTGAGACGTACATAATATATCGGAGAATTTCGATAATCTGGGACGTGTCTAGGTAGCTCAGTTGGTCAGAGCATTCCCCCTGTAAGGGACTGGTCGCGGGTTAGAGTCCCGTCCTAGATGGTATCTTTTTTCCGATCTTAATCTATAAGAAAAGTTGAAGATGACTGTTATGGTAGTTAAATAATGGGGTTAGGGCATTGAAGTAGGGGAACCATGACTACCTGTAACGTGGTCATTTCACTATTACACTCATTACTTTTCTAGTTTACTGCAATTAATGCAGATCGATTTAATTCCACAAAGATTCAAATAGGCCTAGAATAATTATCGTTCACAAAGTTCCGAAGTAGCGCTAAAACGGGTTATCCTTTGCCGTAGATGTTACTAGAAAGTTGTTATTTTCATCGTATAGAATGTTTGCAAAATATGTATTACTAGTAACCTGCTTTGCGTCGGTTAAATTAGGTAATTAGCGTTATTTACACAAAATATATAACTTATGTCCATCAGGAATAATGTATGTTTTAAACGGTGAAAGAATTTTTCCAATAATTTTTTTCGTGCGGAAATAATCCGCAACAAAAACACGTTTCCTTTCTTTCAAGCCTGATGGGAAGAGGTCACACACGATGGCCGTCTAGTTTCTTCATCCCAGTACCGATTCCACGGGCTGTCGTTAGGTATACATGGATTACTTTTCGTTATGCATACATGGTTTTCATGTAACTGTCTGGTAACTATTGTAGCTTGCGTTATGGTGGCATGTTGTAAGCATAACGCGTCATAGACTTTTATTTTAAATATGTATGTAGAAGGAGGTGGCGATTGGGAATGCAAAACGTAGATTCTCTTCCTATAAAGATAGCAAAAGCGGCGATAGCCCAGTGGCGTACGTAACGGACTGCTGAGACGAGGTCTCGAATTCGGTCCCCAGTGCCCCGGGCACATACCTTTGACTTTTCGTAGTTATGTGTGCATTAATAAATGTTAATTATCGCTCGCTTAATAATGTGCCCAGTAGATGGCAATAGGCTCGCCCCCTATTACATTGGGACCTTAACATAACTGGCGAATCGTGGGTGTGTAATACACCTCTGGCTATCCCTTTGAGGATACAGGCGTTAAGTTATCTTATGTTCTGTTATGTATAGATAGCACTGATTTGGAGACAAAATGAATACATTTGAAGTCAGCCGAGCTGTCCTTTATTTGCACGGTTATATCCCGAAGGTTTTACAGGTAGGACTTACCTCTAGCCTACCAGACCGTAGGGCACAGTGTGTTGCCACCCAGGGTATTACGCCAACGCCGCCCACGAGGACATTATCAGTATTAGTCTAATTCACAGAACATAACATAACATAAACTCACGCCTATGTCCCCGAAGGGCTAGGCAGAGGTGCTAGCACCCACATTTCGCCAGTTTATGTATAGGTCCCAATGTAATAGGTGGCGAAGCCTATTGCCATTAACCGGGCACTTATTAACCTGCGATAAATACACACATAACTTCGAAAAGCATCGAAAAGTCATTGGTGTGTGCCATGGTAAAACCTGGGATCGAACCCGAGACCTCTTCTCAGCAGTCCATTACCCATACCACTAGGCTACCGCGGTTATGGTCTAATTCTTAAAGCGTAAACGCTCAGCTTTCAATGCGATGAAGAAAAGACGTCTTGGCGCGTCCTGGCGTAGTCTAAATCTTCACTACTTCTTGCGTACAATTACCATAATAGTGTGGTAGCTTAGTGGTTAAGGAGTCGACCCTACGATCGAGAGGTCCCGGGTTCGAATCCTTGCTATTACACTACCGACGTGAACCCACTCCTAACACAAGCAATTTAGCTTAGCTGGAGGGGTTAGGGGGAATATTAGTAATTTCGGTTACGAATATCCTTTAAAAAAAAAATATATATAATATAATACTTATACCTTTTTCTTTTTTTTTTTCCTGCGGAAATCCCTTCGGGTACCTACTAGCCAAAGTAAAGCTATATTTGAACATATATATATATATATATATTTCGTTGAAATTTGAAAAATAAATAGATATACATACTGCCAGTGTGTCAATCAAAAAGTTCGTGATCTGTTAGAGGTCACAACAGGGGCCTTACCACGAGGCACTAAGAACAATTCAGTATCGGGCCCCTCAGCTAAGGCAGAGAGATGTAGCTATTCACCGTCTCTCCCTCAATGAAACCCTTTGAGACATGACAAAATGATGTATAATTGTGTATCTTATATATGTTTTGTTGGTGGACATTGGTCCCATGGGTAGCGGGAACAGGATCAGAATCAGGTGAAGCCGCAGGCAACAGCCAGTTTTACATAAAATCAATCGCTAGATGAGTTTAAATATCCAGTGATAAAAAACAGTTTGCTTTCAAAATAGGGACACTGACTGTACCTACATGGCAAAATACAAATATTGAGATGGATGAAGAACCTTCTACCTCACGGACCCGAAGACGGAAGGCGTTCACCACTGAGCCAGCCAGGCTTTGACCACGGCCAGTGTTACTTGGTCGAAACGACAGGGAATTTAAACATACGTGTAAAGGTAAGTAACTTGATAAATTCGGAGAGTTATCTTCAGTCTTTAATATTCCTAAGCAATATAGGAGTGTGAACGAATGGAGGACTGTTCTGCATCAAGCCTTTGACCCAACCGCCTACCACCAGCCTCAAAAGATGTTGGTCAAGGCTCTTGCAAATTAGACCGAGGACCAATTCAATGATCTGAATAATAATTAATCACCGAATCCACACATCCCACATGACATCCTACACGTAACCTCGTGAGCCAAGATCACATAATAATTAAAACATGTTTATCTTTCTTTTAGCTAAACGAAATTCATTATATATTTCATTTTTCCGTAGGTTCGTGATCTCTTTTAGACAGTACGGTACAATAAAAAACCCGCCAAGTGCGAGTCGGACCCGCCCATGAAAGGTTCCGTAGCAGCAAGTAAAATTTTCATATTTGAGTTGATTGAATGAAAGGTTAATTGCGGTTTACGATTTATGACGTATTAAAAAAAAACTACTTACTAGATCTCGTTCAAACCAATGTTCGGTGGAAGTTTACATGGTAATGTACATCATATATTTTTTTAGTTTTATCATTCTCATATTTTAGAAGTTACAGGGGGGGAGGCACATTTTACCACATTGGAAGTGTCTCTCGCGCTATAAGGCAATATTAGAAACCTCAATATCATTTTGGAAGACCTATGCATAGATATACACGTATGGGTTTGATGAAAAAAAATTTTTGAGTTTCAATTCTAAGAATGGAGAACCCCCAAAATGTATTGTTTTTTTTAATACTTTCGTGTTAAAATTTGAATGCGGTTCACAGAATACATCTACTTACCAAGTTTCGACAGTATATTTCTTACAGTTTCGGAAAAAAGTGGCTGTGACATACGGACGGACAGACAGACAGACAGACAGACATGACGTATCTATAAGGGTTCCGTTTTTTGCCATTTGGCTACGGAACCCTAAAAAAGTGTCGGTGTACTTGTATGTACGCATTTATACTTCTTTGTCGTAAGAATATCAAAATCTTTCAAAATTTTTGGGGTTCCGTTGTGAACCTTATTAAGATTTTCATACAAAAATAGAAAAAAAAGAACAATTAATTTTGGGGGTCCCCCATACTTAGAACTGAAACTCAAAATTTTTTTTTTCATCTAACATACGTGTGTGGTTATCTATGGATAGGTCTTCAAAAATGATATTGAGGTTTCTAATATAATTTTTTTCTAAACTGTATAGTTTGCGCGAGAGACAGCTCCAAAGTGGTAAAATGTGTGTCCCCCCGCCTGTAACTTCTAAAATAAGAGAATGATAAAGCTAAAAAAAATATATGATGTACATTACCATGTAAACTGCCAAGGAAAATTGGTTTGAGCGAGATCTAGTAAGTAGTTTTTTTAATATGTCATAAATCGTAAACCGCAATTCAATCAACTCAAATATAAAAATTAAAAAAAAACATTATCATGTTACTTGCTGCTACGGAACCCTTAATGGGCGAGTCCGACTCGCATTTGGCCGCTTTTTTTATCCCTCGCGTTATCCTACGTTTGTAGAAATAATAATGTGAAAATTTATTTTAGTTTATGATGTAAATAAATAGCGGCGATAGCCCAGTGGCGTACGTAATGGACTGCCGAAACAAGGTCTCGAGTTCGATCCCCAGTCGCCCCGGACACACACCTCTGACTTTTCGTAGTTATGTGTGCATTAATAATTGTTATTTATAGCTCGCTTAGTGATGTGCCCGGTAGATGGCAATAGGCTTGCCCTCTATTATATTGGGACCATATATTTATTATTATTGGGAACATAACTGGCGAATAAGTAATACACCTCTACCTACCCCTTCGAGGATACAGGCGTGAAGTTATGTTATGTAAATAAATAATGTATATTGTCAACTAACCACAATATCTACAAACGTCCTCAAAGTAAAATGTTGACTAGCTAACTTCATGGTGTCGGTTTTTCGTGACGGTGTGCGCACGCATAGTAAGAAATTACTCTTATCATTTATCCCTAACGCGCCAAAAGAAGTATAACTTCAACAAGATTTCCCATTCGCAGTTAGGAATCGTCGGAAAGTATCTAGTATATCTCTGTAGTCGGAATACAACTACAGAGATTTTTAGTTTTGTGTCGTCGACGTTTAGACGTCTGATCTAAAAAAGTAAATGTAAAGATTTCAAGGTTATTAAAATAAAAATAATCACATGCGTAGCACCCCTGATACAGCAGGTGTTAAGTCGTTTCATACCACGGTTCGAATCGCCCCAAGAAACTTTTTGCGTTCGGTGTTTTATACTAAGGTGAATCGCCCAACAACTTTTTACACTGAGGTGATTCATACCGGGGGTGTGTGTTGGGTAACCTCCTCGAGTGTCGCTCCGATTCCGATCCCGCTGCAGTCCGGGGGGAACGGAATCGGAGCGGCCGGTACACCCTGGGCGGCGGTCAATGGCTTCCCCTTCACCCCTTCATAGGGTTGGCATTGATCGTCGGCCAATACCCAACGTGGCGGGAACACATCGCTCTCCGTACTCCTCTGCTTTCAGAGGAGACAGGATGAGCGATGCTGTTAGTGGTGAGATGGCCCAGGGTCAGCCGGGGTGCGAGGGATATGCTCTATGGGTAACCTTACACCCCGGCGTCTGAAGACCCGAGACGGCGTGCGGTTTTAGTCGGTGCAAGCCCGACATAACCGCCCCCGCTGGCCGGCGGGGGGGTATCCGAAGGGATTTCCGCACGATAAAAAAAAAAAAGGTGATTCATACCGTAGTATGAAACGGCGAAGGACTCTTTTCGATGCAGTTGTTTCGAACCACGATCAAAGATTTTTTAAATGAATGCTAGTGTCCTTATAGGCGACATTGACCGCTCTTTAACAGGTAAACCTCAGGTCAGTCCGCTTTGTGGTACAAAAAATAAGTAGTATAGTCAACGACAAAAGTTGGTTAGCAATTAAATATTTACAAACCTTTTTTTACATATAGTGTAATCAATAGTGGATGTTTAAGAAGTTTTGCTTTTATAATCCCCAGAGGACAAAGGTAAAATTATGCATGTTTTATGTGATACTGTCGGAAGTTTATGCGAATGTCACACATTGAAATAAAACTTTTTTTAACGGATTCGTTTAAACGTTCACGTTGCTTTTCAGCAGCCATCAGCAGGGAGTCTCCCCGTGACCATGGCTGCTGAAAAGCAACCGAAACGTCGGGTTAAATGTAAATAATAAAATAACATAAAATAAATCGCGATAGAATTCGTTAAAAATAGTTTTATTTCAATGTTTCATGTATTATTTCATGAAAGACTTAAGGTCACCAAAAGATGAAACTTTATTAATCGACACAGAAGTCGCACAAATTCTAATCGAGATCGTTATTGTTGACTATACAATTTATACGGCCATACCAAATAACATTTAAAATTAGAATTGCGTCTAAGATACTGGTTTCTTGTCAAGAAATAAATAACGCATTTTTTAAATTATTGATGTCGTTTATTTCAATTAAATACTTTTAGGTGTTTATGGGGCCATACCAAGATCTTTGGATATCAAGCCAGAATACCTTTTTTTATTTTTTTTTCGTGCGGAAATCCCTTCGGATAAAGCCAGTGGGGGCGGTTATATCGGGCTTGAACCGACTAAAACCGCACGCCGTCTCTCGGGTCTTCAGACGCCGGGGTGTAAGGTTGCCCATAAAGCATATACCTCGCACCCCGACTGACCTTGGGCCATCTCCGGTTTCGAGATGGCCCCCTCGGGTTTGGGAACCACGGTGTCCCCGTCTTGCCCCGGTTTGGGGGATGGGCGCTAGTCGCCCCACCGTCCCGGCCTGCTTCTGCTAGGGCGACAGGCAGCCTCACCTGCCACCCTCAGGCCTGCGCTCATGGAGGACGGAGGTCGTTAAGCGATCTCCGGCGCCTGAGTCGCCAGCGACGTGCGGCGAGCATGTTGCGGGCACGGCGGCGGGCCGGCAGAGTTCTACCAGAATACCTGCTGGTAAACCTACTGGTGAACGCACGAGGCTCTGGTGTAGGTTAACCTTTCGGGGATGAAAGATGGTAGTCCACGGACTGCGATGATGTATGGATTTTTGTTACTCTTTCACGCACAAACAGCTGAATGGATATAGCAGATTTTTTTTTAAAGAGTTTTAGTAACCGACAATACAAATTTTATTAAAATTAGAATGATAAACGGGATATTTACCATGTTTAGTATCTTTTTTAATTTTTTTTTCGTGCGGATATCCCTTCGGATAAAGCCAGTGGGGGCGGTTATATCGGGCTTGACCCGACTAAAACCGCACACCATCTCTCGGGTCTTCAGACGCCGGGGTGTATGGTTACCCATAAAGCATATCCCTCGCACCAAATTCCAAAAACCGTGCCAGCCGATACTGTGAGTGTTGTGTGTCGTGAACGTGATCGAGTGCGTAGTGAGAACGCGGACAGTGGTAGTGGTGACGCGCGTCACAAACGAGTGAGGAAGAGGGTAGACCGATACGGTTTGCCGAGTAACAACTAGCTTGCAGAACTTTAGTACATCCGTGATCATGGTACTTGTAACAGTGCCGAAATATCGGATTCTCGAAAAGATACTAAACATGGTAAATATCCCGTTTATGATTGTAATTTTAATGTAAATGACCATGTCAATCTAAAATCATATATAATACAAATTTTCCCCCTTACCCCTCCAGCTAAGCTTAATCGCTTGTGTTAGGAGTGGGTTCACGTCGATAGTGTAATGGCTAGGATTCGAACCCGGGACCTCTCGTTAATAGGGTCGACTCCTTAACAGCTAAGCTAGCGACGCTTTTGGTCGACCGCATTTGTTTCAGGGATAGATATATAACATATAGGCTACTTTTTAGGGGTTTGTTGCCGAATGGCGAAAAACGGAACCCTTATAGATTCGTCATGTCTGTCTGTCTGTCCGTCCGTATGTCACAGCCACTTTTTTCCGAAACTATAAGAACTATGCTGTTGAAGCTTGGTAAGTAGATGTATTCTGTGAACCGCATTAAGATTTTCACATAAAAATAGAAAAAGAACAATACATTTTGGGGGTTCCCCATACTTAGAACTGAAACTCAATTTTTTTTTTCAGGTCTAAAAAAATGATATTGAGGTTCCTAATATTTTGTTTTTCAAAAATTAATAGTTTGCGCGAGAGACACTTCCAAAGTGGTAAAATGTGTCCCCCCTCCCACTGTAACTTCTAGAATAAGAGAGTGATAAAACTAAAAAAAAAATATGATTTACATTACCATGTAAACTTCCACCGAAAATTGGTTTGAACGAGATCTAGTAAGTAGTGTTTTTTATTACGTCATAAATCGTAAACCGCCATTTACCTTTCATTCAATCAAGCCAAATATAAATATATTACTTGCTGCTACGGAACCCTTCATGGGCGAGTCCGACTCGCCCTTGGCCGGTTTTTTATCCCTGGAATAGGTTCCCACGGGAAGCGGGAACGAGAACAGAATCCCACGCTGGCGAAGCCGCGGGGAAAAGCTACAAAATAATGGTGATTGGTAAAGGAAAATTATTCTTTCGTTATCTTGGCGTTGTTGCTGGTTGCACTGGATGCTCTCACCTCGGAGCCCAGGGTCCTTTGACTCCTTCCCCTTCTGTTGGTTTGACTTATAAGGTTTTTATGGGTGCGACCATCTGACTCTGACTTCCTAGCCCCAAGAGGAAAGTCTGACACAGAACCTCGTCGGTCAATCAGCAGATGTACCAGCCTGCAGGTGAGCTTGGCTCGAACCCAGAAGATCTTAGTGAAGCCCCAAAAACAAGAAAATGTATTTCTTTTTCAGCCTGTGACCAGTGTACCCTGGTCGAAACGTCAGGCAATCCAAACGGATGTATATACCTTTTTTTTTCGTGCGGAAATCCCCTCGGATACCCCCCGCCGGCCAGCGGGGGCTGTCGGGCTTGAACCGACTAAACCCGCACGCCGTCTCGGGTCTTAAGACGTCGAGGTGTAAGGTTGCCCATAGAGCATCGCGAGCACCGGAGATGGCCCCCTCGGGTTTGGGAACCACGGTGTCCACGTCTTGCCCTGGTTTGGCGTAGGGGTGCTAGTCGCACCGCCATCTCAGCCTGCTTCTGCTGGGGTGACAGGCGGCCTCACCTGCCACCCCCAGGCTTTCGCTCATGGAGGACGGAGGTCGTTAAGCGAGGTATGTATAGGTATGTATATACCTATACATGATCGCGTTAATTCCCGTTAACATTATTGTATAAGAAAATGTATCTACAGTAGGGACAAGATAATAGGTCACTTTTGACAGATGTCAGTTTTATATTCATAGTGAGGTGACCTGCTTAAAAACATCGATTAAATGAATGAATCGAATGAATCGATACAGACTTGAAACATATGTGAATTTTAAAAATGATCATGCGAATCCCTGTCCCATTATTATTTTTTCTTTCATAAATTAAAGGAGCAAAATAAGACAAGTACCTACGTAATTTAACAAAAAAATTGCTTTTATTCACTTGAACTATTGGAACTGCTATCTTCATCACTGCTGTCAGCACTCAGAGATATTATTAATTCATTTTCAATAATATTGTCTATTCTCACATCTCGTTCAAAATCTTGTAAAATTATTTTCTTTGTCTTCTCCACGACTTTTCGCCAGTCTTCTGTAGTGACTTCTGCACATGCAGTTTGTAGCAGAGTCATCATTTTAGCAGTACTGAAGGGTGGTTCAGTATTGTTCCGCGCTGCATGACCCTTTATTTGTGCCCAAATAAGCTCGATGGCGTTATACTGGCAATGGTAGGGAGGCAATCGAATAACTTCGTGTCCATGCTCTAGGGCTAGTTCATCGATTACATAGCGGAGCTTGGACGGCTTAGTTGCTTTTACCAGATTTAACAACTCAACTTTTAATAAAGTTGGACTTGCCTCCACACCATTTCTTACCAGCCACGAGACAATTTCTTGCTTTTTATTTGCTTGAGTTGGTGGTTTATCAACTTGTACAGAATGATACGGAGCATTGTCCATTATAATTTTCGATGGGTTTTCTAAGCTGACTAGCAGCTTCTCAAACCACTTTTTAAAAACATCAAAGTTCATTTCCTCATGGTAATCTGTTGTAGTTTTAGAGGCGAATGCGAGGAGGCAGTCTGGAATAAAACCTTGAGAAGCTGATCCCGCGTGACATATAATAAGTCGGGCTCCTTTTCCCGATGGAACTTTTGAGGTGGAGGCCGCTGTATCATCGGTCCATGTCCGCGCAACCGTATGGTTCGCATTCAACCATGTTTCGTCAATAAACACGACATTGTCCCAATCCGTAATTTTATTTACCTGACGTAAGAATGTTATTCTCTTCAAAATAATGTCGTAGCGTTCTAGCAGGATTTTCCGCTTGTCGGATTTTTTAAATCTAAAGCCAATCGATTTTAAAACCTTTGATAGAGACGATTTGCCTCCAAAAAATAAGCCTGTGCCTTTTAACGAACTCAATAGCTTTTCCCGTGTAGGATATTCTTTTCTCGAGTAATATCCATAAATGTGGTTGCGAATTGCAGCAGCATCAAAATTATCAACGTCAACAATTTTCTTCTCCCTCTTTCGTTTTTTCGGTGTACGTAAAGTATTATCTTCTGAGCCTGATGGTCCGTATTTCTCTTTCAGAATTTGAGTTACTGTCTTCTTCCCTATTCCCAATGCTTCGGCAACGCGTTCTCTCGGTGGTTTCAATGGTAAAAGAGGCCCATCGTTAACTGATTCACGTCCAAAATAATTGTACAATTTCAGCACTAGTTCGCGAGATTGACTGTTTAGAGTTTTCCCCCGTTTCGACATAGTAAGACTGTAATGTTTTGCTTGTTTAATAATCGTTAAGCAATCGGAGTCCAATTTATAGCCAGGTAAACGTAGTCAGTAAGATCAGTTCAATGAAAAAGCCGGATCAGAAGAAAATAACAGAGAGCACACCAAAAACGCACAGTCACTTCGCACAACAACAAAAGACTGCGTCATCATCATGTTATGGCGACATGACATGCGTCATCGACAGGCACTGGTGTTGCCAGCAACATCCACCTAAATTGCACCCAACATCAATGACCTTTCTATTTAGTTATTTTTTTGTATTTTTATAGTTAGTTAAAAGAATAATAAATATGTATAATTAGGTTTTATTATAATCACAACGTGGTTATAAATTTATGGTGATTTTTCTTCACAAGTAATCATTGCATTCGATTCAACTTACAGTCCTATCAGCTTTCGATTTTTAGAGTAACATCTCTAGTGTTTAAAAAGAAAAAGGGTTGACTGACGCAACATTGTAACGACGTTCAGTTCTTTAGATCAGAAATTGTTTAATATGTTTAGAATGGTTTATTAGTGAAAGCAAATCGTAAAATTACTCGTATCGGTCATTATTACAATAAATATGTAAACGTAATTGAAAAAAGTTAAGCAATTGTGCAGTTCTTATTTTATGCCCGCCGTTACAAGGTTACGTTGTTGAATTTTGATGAAATGTCAAAAGTGACCTATTATATTGTCCCTACTTTAAAGATGTTTATCCGCATTCTAGAATCCATAACACAAGCTATAAGCTATACTTACATTGCGTCTAAATAACGCTGTGTAGAATGTCATAGAATAATTATTTATTTTTATAAAATCCAGCTTTGAAATGTTTGTTTAAGAGATGCAACCTTCGGACCAGCGGCGGCGAACAGAGATGGGTACTTAAATACTCGTATACCCACAGATTACTTATGGTATTAGTGCACAGATTGTAGATATTATCCCGAATTACCGAGGCGCACAACATCGTTACCGGCGACATTGACATCGAAACGTCCGCACGGATAGGTAAATAGTATAATTAAGCATAGTGCTATTTTATCTACTGTATTAGTTATAAATGACGGCGTCTGTGGCATAGCGGCAGTATATTCGACTGCTACGACACGGGGCGCGGGTTCGATTCCCGTTCAGTGCAAATATTTGTATGCATGAATATGTCTATGTGCATTGGTCTGGGTGTTTCTATCTATAATATGTATGTATTTACAATAAAAAAAGTATATAAGTATGTTTATCCGTATTCTGAAACCCATAACACAAGCTAGTTAAACTATGCTTACTTTGGGTCTAGAAAGCGCTGTGTAGAATGTCGTAGAATATTTATATTTATGATTTATTTATACTGTGGTTTCCTTTTTTTTTTTTTTACTTGCGGTAATCCCTTCGGATACCCCCCCCCCGCTGGCCAGCGGGGGTGGTTATGTCGTGTCTCGACTAAAACCGCACGGTGTCCTCCCCAAGTGTCCGTTGCCGGGCACCCCGGGTAAGCCCTCGAAAGACTGTGGTATCCTTAAGATAAACCGCAGTTTATGGTGATTTATTATTTCCTACATGTGTCATCGACCTCGTGTGCGTGGACTTAGATATAGGTTATTTTATTTTGCTCGGAACCCTAATTCTTTTGCTAAACTAAATTTAATTTTCGTTTCGGGTCCCGCCTGCTATCAAACTTGTTTCGGTCTTTTTAGGGTAGTTGGATTTTTGATTTTGTTAATTAATAATTTGATTGTATATCTACTTTTTGGTTACGATATATTTATTTTTGAAATCACCCTTTGAAGCTCTTCATTTTGATACCCAACTCGATAAATTCGAGTGAAAAGATTGCAATAGAAATCCACCATTTTTTTTTTAAATTTTGATAGATACTCTGAGAGTAGGTAATAATAATAAAATAATAAATATTCTACGACATTCTACACAGCGCTTTCTAGACCCAAAGTAAGCACAGTTTAACTAGCTTGTGTTATGGGTTCTAGAATGCGGATAAACATACTTATATACTTTTTTTTTTTGTAAATACATACATATTATACATAGAAACACCCAGACCAATGCAAATAGACATATTCATGCATACAAATGTTTGCACTGAGCGGGGATCGAACCCGCGCCCCCTGTCGTAGCAGTCGAATGCACTACCGCTACGCCACAGAGGCCGCCGAGGTAGGTGCACTCTCACAGTAAATACGAATCTAACGACACCTTTTAAGCTAAAAACCATCAAGCCGTTCAGGCTGCAGAGCGTGCCAAGCAATTATACATACATACATACTCTTAAAAACATAATAGTCCTACTGGCGCAGTCCGGGAAAAAAATAACATTAGTTACGCCTTATAATGTCAGCTATCTGTTAGTGAAAGATCCGTCTAAATCGGCCCAGCCGGTTTTGGTACAATCGACGTCAAACAGCCAACAAAGTTTAAAAAAATGTTTATTTTTGGTTATAGGTAAGTGGCGTTTTTTTTTTCTTTTTTACGTGCGGAAATCCCTTCGGATACCCCCCGCCCTAACCGGGGGCGGTTATATCGCGTATCGACTAAAACCGCACGGTGTCCTGCCCAAGTGTCCATTGCCGGGCAACCCGGGTAAGCCCTCGAAAGGATAACCCCAGCAAAAGGATAACCCCAGTGGGTAAGTAGCGTACCGTAATATATTCATAAACATTCAAAAAAACCTGTTTACTAAAAGATACTTATGTTTCTTCTCGGGATTGGGAAGTCGGACTGCAGTCGTTCCCATAAAAGTCAAGATAAACCAAATCGAAAGGCAACGAACCCTGGACCCCGAGATGAAAGCCTCGTGTGTGTAGGATGATGATTTGAAGTTAAGTTTAGAGTCCAGTACTGTTTACCGAGTACCTTTCTAGACTCCGTATTGTTAATGAGATCGCACTATCAGAACAACCCTATAACACTTTGCCAGACCTGGTAATCGAACCCAGGCCTTGATTGCATGCAAATATAAGTGCAAATTTATGCCTCGGTACAATGTAGCAGTCATTTATAGGATAATGTAAGTGTATTGAACTTTCGCGATCTTTTTGCATGTTGTTGATGCCGCCAATGCATAAACAAGCAGATAATTTTGAAAAAAAAAAACAGCATACAAAAAGACCTGACTAGATACGAAATTACAAAATACAACAAGACTTCATGACACTGTGAGCTCATTCTGCGTAAATAGTAACACCAACATTTCAACATAGTTCGGGTACTTTGAGATAACTTGCACTTCAAACTTCAAGACAACAACCATCTTTAGTCTCCCCGTGACCATGGCTGCTGAAAAGCAACCGAAACGTCGGGTTCAATGTAAAATATAAAATAACACCAAATATACCGCGATAGAATCCGTTAAAAATAGTTTTATTTCAATACGAAATTAAAGGTAAGCTTTCGGGATAGTGCGGATACATTAAATAAAACATAACTTCACGCCTGTATCCCCGAAGGGGTAGGCAGAGGTGTATTACACACCCACGATTCGCCACTGAGCACATTTATTGCCAGTGCAGCGATTGCTAGTTTTATTCCAAGCAAAGTTATCAAAGGGGCAAAAGCGTTCGACTGCTTACTCAGAGGTTACGGGTTCGATTCCCGCTCATTATAAATAATTGTTCCACGATGCATTTTAGGTTTAAGTTTCTTTTAATTATTTATTTTATTTTTATCTAGTTTAGTTTAGTTGTATTTCATTTATTATGTAAACATCACTTGTGTACCTTTTTTTTTTCATGCGGAAATCTCTTCGGATACCCCCCCGCCGGCCAGCGGGGGCGGTTATGTCGGGCTTGAACCGACTAAAACCGCACGCCGTCTCGGGTCTTAAAACGCCGGGGTGTAAGGTTGCCCATAGAGCATATCCCTCGCACTCCGACTGACCATAGACCATCTCCGGTTTCGAGATGGCCATTCGGGTTTGGGAACCACTGTGTCCACGTCTTGCCCCGGTTTGGCGGAGGGGTGCTAGTCGCCCCGCCATCCCGGCCTGCTTCTGCTGGGGTGACAGGCGGCCTCACCTGCCACCCCCAATCACTTGTGTACCTTTTTTTTTTTATTTTTTCGTGCGGAAATCCCCTCGGATACCCCCCCGCCGGCCAGCGGGGGCGGTTATGTCGGGCTTGAACCGACTAAAACCGCACGCCGTCTCGGGTCTGCAGACGCCGGGGTGTAAGGTTGCCCATAGAGCATATCCCTCGCACCCCGACTGACCCTGGGCCATCTCCGGTTTTGAGATGGCCCCCTCGGGTTTGGGAACCACGGTGTCCCCGTCTTGCCCCGGTTTGGGGGAGGGGCGCTAGTCGCCCCACCGTCCCGGCCTGCTTCTGCTGGGGTGACAGGTGGCCTCACCTGCCATCGCCAGGCCTGCGCTCATGGAGGACGGAGGTCGTTAAGCGACCTCCGGCGCCTGAGTCGCCTGCGACGCGAGGCGAGCATGTTGCGGGCTCGGCGGGCCGGGAGGGTTCTGAACCTCTACCGGGCGCGCTCCGCCATCTCCTTCGCGAGCATCACATTGCGATTGCCGCAATCATACTGCCGAGCGAGAGGACTCCCACCCCGATGGCTGCCACGAGGTCACGCCTCGGCACCTCCCACGCCGGGCAGTCCGCCAGCGTGTGCAGCCCTGAGTCCTCGCTCGCGTCACAGTGATGACACTCAGGCGTTGGCTCCTTCCTGATCCGATGCAGGTGGTCCCCGAAGCACCCCTTCCCGGAGATCACCTGCGTCAGTCGGTACGAGAGGCTTCCGTGTCGCCTCTCTAGCCAATCCTCCATTATGGGCCTTACCGCCGCTATTGCGGCGTGCCCTAATCACTTGTGTACCTATTCAACAAATAAAGAACTTGAATTTAAAAAGGAAAAAAAAAACAAGTGGTAGCATGAATATGTGTATTTGCATTGGTAATTGTGTTTGTGGTATTACTAGCTGACCCATCAAACTTCTTTCTGCCTTAGAATCAAATAATGTTGGTAACCTTATCAGCTGAATTTATTCCGTGAATGTCTCCTTGCGCGCCGGCATTAAAGACCCGAGACGGCGTGAGGTTTTGGTCGGTTCGAGTACGAACATAACGACCCCCGCTAACCGGCGAGGGGGTAACCGTGGAAAAAATACAAAGGAGAGTCCTCTCGCTCGGCAGCATGATTGCGGCAATGGTGCGGAGCGCGAGCGCGTGGGCCGCCGCCACCTCCTTCTGCGAGCATGTGATGCTCGCGAAGGAGATGGCGGAGCGCGCCCGGGAGAGGTTCAGAACCCTCCGGCCCGCCGAGCCCGCAACGCGCTCGCCTCGCGTCGCAGACGACTCAGGCGCCGGAGGTCGCTTAACGACCTCCGTCCTCCATGAGCGCAGGCCTGGGGGTGGCAGGTCAGGCCGCCTGTCACCCTAGCAGAAGCAGGCCGGGACGGTAGGGCGACTAGCGCCCCTCCCCCAAACCGGGGCAAGACGGGGACACCGTGGTTCCCAAACCCGAGGGGGCCATCTCGAAACCGGAGATGGCCCAGGGTCAGTCGGGGTGCGAGGGATATGCTGTATGTGCAACCTTACACCCCGGCGTCTGCAGACCCGAGACGGCGTGCGGTTTTAGTCGGTTCAAGCCCGACATAACCGCCCCCGCTGGCCGGCGGGGGGGGGTATCCGAAGGGATTTCCGCACGAAAAAAAAAAAGGGGTAGTATTGGCGGAGACAAATCTAAAAAATCAAAGATCATGAAAATCGGACCCGGTCTTCAATTTATCCCGGTCATCACTAACACGATTTAATTTTATATATAGACTAGCTGATGCCCGCGGCCCCGCCCGCACGGAGGTCGGCTATCGTTTTTGGTCATATCTCCGGTTCTACCAAAGGATTGCAATCAAACATGCGGCAGAATTTAAGTCTGACCAAGGCCTTTCTAATAGGAATAAGCGGCCAAGTGCGAGTCGGACTCGCCCATGAAGGGTTCCGTAGCAGCAAGTAACATAATAATGCTTTTTTTTTTAAATTTATTAATTAATTTTATTAAAAAAAAACTACTAACTAGATCTCGTTCAAACCAATTTTCAGTGGAAGTTTACATGGTAATTACATCATATATTTTTTTTAGTTTTATCATTCTCTTAGTTTAGAAGTTACAGGGGGGGGGGGGACACTCATTTTACCACTTTGGAAGTGTCTCTCGCGCAAACTATTCAGTTTAGAGAAAAATGATATTAGAAACCTCCATATAATTTTTGAAGACCTATCCATAGAAAATCTTAATGCGGTTCACAAAATACATCTACTTACCAAGTTTCAACAGCATAGTTCTTATAGTTTCGGAAAAAAGTAGCTGTGACATACGGACGGACAGACAGACAGACACGACGAATCTATAAGGGTTCTGTTTTTTTGCCATTTGGCAACGGAACCCTAAAAACCGCATCAAAATCCGTTGAATACGTCTTAGTACTAGTTACTAGGTAGTAACTAGTAGGTAGGTGTAGTTAGTAGGTACTAATACTTAGTATCCATCGCGAACAAACACACAAACAGACAAGAATTAAAAAAAAAATGTTTTCAAAAGCGTTCATTTAACGTAAGTTCTTTGGAGGTTTGGGGGGTTCATTGGGGGTGAAGTCTTTACTTCCCGATGATGTTCTAATATTACACAGTAGTGGGTATGGTCACGCACTTCATCAGCAACGGATGGGAACGTTGAATTTTGGGGACTGCGAGACAGGAACATCTATAAAAACCCTAATGACCTGATGGTGGCGGGCTGAATAGCGACCCTGACACTTCATTAACGGGCCAGAGGAGGTGGAGATGGTGCTTTACTGGTGTTTCTATTAGCTGTTCTTTGGAAATAAAAAAGTAATTTGTATTTTGGCTGGATTCGAACGTATCGCCCCGCAGATCCACTGAGCCACAGATACACTTACGAACTCGTTCGAAATCGAAGTTTTATGTGTAATAAATTCTGCTAGTTCTCTAATATAATAGCGTGATGATAATAATGTATCAAAGGGTTATGAGTCACTAATCAACTATCTTTACAATTTAAATTACAGGTTAATTACATTTGATTAAATAATTTATAGTTTTAAAGTAAAATACATCCTAAAAAAGAGAGTATGCAGAAAGTAAAAAGTTAAGGGTCAAAGAATTCCTCCCCATCGATATCGACTGGTAACGTACCCTTTTTTTTTTTTTTTTTTATCGTGCGGAAATCCCTTCGGATACCCCCCCGCGTGCCAGCGGGGGCGGTTATGTCGGGCTTGAACCGACTAAAACCGCACGCCGTCTCGGGTCTACAGACGCCGGGGTGTAAGGTTGCCCATAGAGCATATCCCTCGCACCCCGACTGACCCTGAGCCATCTCCGGTTTCGATTGGCACGTTGGATGGCAATGCCAATTCTTTGGGCAAAGAACAAGCCAGCCTTTTGCAAATAAATTATTTAACTCTGTAGGGTTTCGAGATTTTATATACTACTGATCGTCACCTTTTAGCTATAGCGTGATGATTTATACTCCAGAGGTTGTGTCAAACTGCACTAAATTACGTGATGATCTGCCTAGAAATAATAAAGTTTTTATCAATCAATCGATTCATCGATCAATAGATATCGATTTTGCTCTGCTGCTCTTAGCGCACTTATAATAGCGTGATGATATAATTATAGTGCAGTACCATACCCAGAAATAATGTTTTTAAAATTTCAGATGAAGGCGGTTTTCAAGTGATGCTCAAACATCGATAATAACCTGCAGACAGACAGACAAAAAGCAAACACACAGACAGACAAGAATTGAAAAAATTACGTTTTTTACGTTGACCTATTGTTGGATAGGCAAATCTCGCTACGCTTAAGTTTGGGTTGATTGCGAAGCTGGTAACCGTCCTAGTATTAGGGATTTTCTTTAGAAAAGCCCTATTGCTATGGAGTTGTCGTCGACGTCGTCGTCGTTGCCAATTTTCTGTCACGGTTTTGGGTATGAAGGAGATGAGCTATCGAGTTGCTGTTTTCGGTAATAGATTCGTGCTGGGGTGAACCATTGCAAGATAAAAAAAATCGCAAAAAATAATAATCGCAAAATCGAAAATCCCTTGTATTCGGCTGAGCTCGTCTCAGGAATTCAACTTGTTTTGAAGAACTCAAATTTTTCTTGATGCTAAGTTTATCTGGATTTGTTTTTTAACCACGTAAATAATTATATTTTTATACGAAGCAACAATTAAGTATTAATTTGTTGTAGAAATAATATTTTTTGTTACATTTCTGAGTTTTGAACTAACTTAGCTTTTTAACATAACATAACATCATAACATAACTTCACGCCTGTATCCCCGAACGGGTAGGCAGAGGTGTATTACACACCCACAATTCGCCAGTTATGTTAAGGTCCCAATGTAATATGGGGCGAGCCTATTGCCATCTAACGGGCACATTATTCAGCGAGCGATAATTATTAACATTTATTAATGCACACATAACTACGAAAAGTCAGAGGTGTGTGCCCGGGGCTACTGGGGATCGAACTCGAGACCTCGTCTCAGCAGTCCGTTACATACGCCACTGGGCTATTGCCGCTAACTTAGCTTTTTAATTGAAGTTAATTACACAACGTAGCATTATATAATTAGAATAATTGAATTGCCTCTTCTTAAACAGAACATATCTAAATGCCCACTTCCAGTCCTTACGTTTCCAGTAATTACGTTTTTTAAAACTTGTGATTTCAAAACTGATGAAAACTCATGAAATTAAATTTTCTGACGGTAATTTAAAACGAATCAGGCTATAAGTGATTCGGAAGGTTTGATCGTAGGTAGGTTTTGTTTTGTGAGATCATATGGAATATTAAACTCTTTTTGAACGTTTTTCTTTTGAATCGAATTAAATACACGCGTTTTAAAAACTGTTATTATAACGTGCGATGACCCAGAGTCAGCCGGGTTGCGAGAGAATTGCCTTACACCTTACACCCAATTAGAGACCCGAAACAGCGTGCGATTTTGGTCGGTGCGAGTTTGACATAACCACCCCTGCTGGCCGGCGGGAGGGTATCAGCCGGGATTTACGCTAGAAATGAAAAGATACTCGCGGGTTGCGGATTCGTGGCACGTTTGGAAACTTATGTGAAAGTTCCAAAACTTTTCAGTAAGTTTTTCCCTTGATATCTATATATTGAAGAAAAAATCTATCAAAAAGTTTTGAAAAGGGCGGTTGTACAGTCAAAGACAAAAGTTGATTGATACTAAAATATTTACAAACGTTTTTACATTGGAATGCATGTACCTTTTTTTTTTCATGCGGAAATCCCTTCGGATACCCCCCCGCCGATCAGCGGGGGCGGTTATGTCGGGCTTGAACCGACTAAAACCGCACGCCGTCTCGGGTCTTCAGACGCCGGGGTGTAAGGTTACCCATAGAGCATATCCCTCGCACTCCGACTGACCCTGGGCCATTCGCAGTGTCCCCTCTGATAACAGCAGAGGGGAGTACCTGGAGCGCCCACCCACCCCCGCGGGCCTTGCAGGCCTGCCATACCCCGACCTCCTCGTGCAAGGGGTCAGCTGGCCCTGAAAAGGGCCGGTTTGTCAGAGTCTTGGCCGTTGACGTTGACGCCAGCTACTCCAGAGGAGCAATCAATGATGCGTCCAACCAGTCGCACCCCAGGAATGCATGTACCTAATGATGAATATATGAGTAGTTCTATAACCTCCAGAGGACAAAGTGAATATGTTTCATATTTTATTTATTATTTTATGAAAGGTAAAGCTATCAATAAAATAGAATTTGTTGAGCCACTTTTGTCGATGACTGTACATGATCAAATTGTGGTCCAAATGAAAATTATGTTACTTTATACTACAAATACATCCGTTAAATCCGTTAGATGACAGGTGTGTTGATAAGAACTCATTTTTATCTATTGTGTTGAAGTGCTAGATGATGGTGGATAAAGGACTTAAAGTGCCATCTTGTCAATAGCCTTTGAAAAGATTAACTGTCGCCACTATAAAGGCGACACTTAATCTTTTCAGAAATTTACAAATTTAACGAATCGAGGTTACACTGATATTACTAGGTCTGCAAGGCGAATCGCTGCTTGCAATGTTGAGCTGAGTGAGACATCGTGAATCAGATTTTGAAAATTTTGAACAGTGATCGTTCCTCCGTGGCAAGTCCGATTTTGAAATTCTTTTTGAATGTCACAACTCTGGACATGCTTTCTGAGCGTGTAAAGTTTGGTCACAGTGTCTCGAGCGGTTATTATGTAATTCCATCTGGACTTTTTTTAACGGTGATCATTCCTCTATGGTAGCATTAATTTTTTCAAAATATTTCCATAAACCTTCCTCTGATTGACCTCTTTAATCATGCCAAATTTGGTTCTGATTGGATTAGTAGTTTAGGAGGAGACCTGTGACAAAGAAAATCCTGAAGTCTAGTATGAGGAGCTTTCGCTCGACTTCGTCTCACTCAGCTCAATAAACGCGAAAGATTGCATGAATGTTTGAATGGAAGTTTGTTACCCTTACATGCAAAAACTACTGAACGCATCTGGATGAAAATGATGGCACAGGCTGAACATATCCGTCCTTCGTCTCTTCCGTGTCTTCCAACAAAGAACTAAAGTCAGCGACATAGCTCGCATAATAAGCAAGCTGAAGTGGCAATGGGCTGGCCACATCTGCCGAGGACCCATGGCCGATGGAGCAAACGAGTGCTAGAGTGGAGACCACGAATCGGTAAACGGAAGGTAGGACGTCCCCCAGCAAGATGGACGGACGATCTGAAAAAGGTGGCTGGGATAGACTGGATGCGCAAGGCGGAGGATCGGGTGCTGTGGCGTAAAATGGGAGAGGCCTATGTAATGCCCTGCATTAGGCTAATTGATTGATTGATTGAACGTATCTTTTTTTTTTTGTGCGGAAATCCCTTCGCATACCCCCCCGCCGGCCAGCGGGGGCGGCTATGTCGGTCTTGAACCGACTAAAGCCGCACGCTGTCTCGGGTCTACAGACGCCATGGTGTAAGGTTACCCATAGAGCATATCCCTCGCACTCCGACTGAACCTGGGCCATTCGCAGTGTCCCCTCTGATAAGAGCAGAGGGGTACCTGGAGTGACCCCCCCCCGCGGGCCTTGCAGGCCCGCCATACCCCGATCCCCTCTTGCAATGTCAGACTCTTGGCCGTTGACGTTGACGCCAGCTACTCCAGAGGAGCAATCAATGATGCGTCATCGCCCACGTTGCCCAGGGTGCACCAAACTTGGAGGTGATCCACCCAGTCGCACCCCTGATTGAACGTATCTGGATGAAATTTGGCACAGACATTATATTATAACTTACTTTGTATCCCGGGATCAGTAATTAACGCGGCAGGGCCGCTGCAACAGTTAGATTTTTTTTTAAATTATTAATATTATGTACTTACATATCCCTAGAGGGATAGGCAGGGGTATATTAAGACTCAAATTTCACTTAATTAGTTTTTGTCCCTCGTAACATAGGTGCCATCCTATAATACTGTCAATTACGTACTTCTTTAGGAGTCTATTGCCGAAATTGCCGTCAACTAATTATCCACTTTATTGCCGTGACCGGGAATCGACCTTGCCTACTTGGATACTAGTTGCTCAGTCACTCTTGCACCAGCTACACTTCCGAGGCAGTCGTAATCTAATATATAAAATTCTCGTGACGCGGTGTTTGTAGTTAAACTCCTCCGAGACGGCTTGACCGATTCTCATGAAATTTTGTGTGCATGGTCTGAGAATCGGACAACATCTATTTTTCATTCCCCTAAATGTTAAGGGTAGTCCCATCCCTAAATTTGTTTTTTAGGGTTCAGTACCTTTTTTTTTTTTTATCGTGCGGAAATCCCTTCGGATACCCCCCCGCGTGCCAGCGGGTTCCGTACCTTAAAAGGAAAAAACGGAACCCTTATAAGATCACTTCGTTGTCCGTCCGTCTTGACAGACGGACGTCTGTCAAGACCGTTTTTCTCAGGAACGCGTGGAGGTGTGCTAGCCCGACTCGCACTTGGCCGGTTTTTTTTTTAGTTTTTAGGTAAAAAGAAATTATGATACAACATTAGATATATTATATAGATATATTTGTTACTTTGATAAAGATTAATTTATTTACCTAAATAACACATACTTTCATTGTCTACAACACTTTCGATTATAAGTAAATCCCCGCACACTTTTGTTTAGTAGATAGTTATTTTTATTGAACTGAAAAAATGTTTCCTAGAAATAATATACATGGCAAAACAACGTTTGCCGGGTCAGCTAGTATTTGACTTCGGGCCACCAACCAGGTGGACACCGGAGTCTTAAAATCACGCAAAAAAAATCAAAATCTTACACCCACTTTTTATCACTTTTCTCGACGTTTCACATGATTCTAAGTCTAATTAAGCAAAAAAAAATTTTGTGTCGGTCTGTCTGTTGGTCTGGATGTCTGGATGTCTGTTTACGCAATAACTCAAGAACCACTTATCCGATTTAAAAAATTCTTTCGCCAATCATCTTGTTTGGTTAATGGGAAGAACTGATTAGATTTTTGGGTTTGTACGTTCAAGGTTTCGGGTATCTACCATACAAATTGTCCCTAAAAATATCTAAGTTTGGCCCGAAGTTTGACAATCACTGTGTGATTTCTGCCCCACTAGTTTTTATAATTTCTTATTTTTTTAAATAGTAGGTTCAAAAACCGAAATTACTAGTATTCCAGCTAAGCTAAATTGCTTGTGTTAGGACTGTAATGGTCAGGATTCGAACCTGGCACCCCTCGAGAGTAAGGCCAACTCCTTAAACACATAGCTACCGACTCCTTTTTTTAATTTTGCTTGTAAAAACCCGGATTTTCATCGTCATAACATGCATGGGTAAAGATTGTGTTTACTGATAGCCAGTTATTAATCGTGGGAATTCGGAAACAAAGTAGCAAAACGGTTTTCTCACGGAGACTTATTTTCAGGGTTCCGTTGCCAAATGGCAAAAAACGGAACCCTTATAGATTCGTCATGTCTATCTGTCTGTCCGTCCGTATGTCACAGCCACTTTTTTCCGAAACTATAAGAACTATACTGTTGAAACTTGGTAAGTAGATGTATTCTGTTTACCGCATTAAGATTTTCACACAAAAGTAGAAAAAAACAATAAATTTTGGGGGTTCCATTAGAACTGAAATGTAAAAATTTTTTTTCATTAGGTTTCTCATATCATTTTTTTTAAACTGATTAGTTTGCGCGAAAGACACTTCGAAAGTGGTAAAATGTGTGCCCCCCCCCCTGTAACTTCTCAAATAAGAGAATGATAAAACTAAAAAAAATTATAATGTACATTACCATGTGTGTCTCCACCGAAAATTGGTTTGAACGAGATCTAGTAAGTAGTTTCGTCATAAATTATAAACCGCAATTTACCTTTCATTCAATCAACACATATTTTAAAAAAAACATTATAATGTTACTTGCTGCTACGGAACCCTTCAGGGTGAGTCCGACTCGTACTTGGCCGGTTTTTTTTTGTAAATTAGACGAATGTACAGTTGCCATGAGTATTAGCTTAACACAATTGAAGTTATTGACCACCTTATCTCGCAAACTTCACATAAAACAACAGACAAAAATTAAAAAAAAATTGGTACTCTGAAGATTACAAAAATAATTAATTATCTATATATCACTTATTTATTGATTTACTTTTTAACGTAAAGATCATTTTTAGTAAAACCAGTCAAGTGCGAGTCGGACTCGCGCACTGAGGGTTCCGTACGAAACTGTATTGAGGGGTGAACTTAACGTTACTGTAGAGCTTCTTGTCTTGACAGACAGACATACAGATATTTTTTTGTGACGTGGGTAACTACATATATATTTACGATTTTCGGACTTTTGCCTATACTTGTCTTCACTTTCTACAAAATTGCTTTATTCTCGGAAAGTAACTCTGTAGGTTTAGGTTCCCTTGCGATTGTCTAAATGCCGTACCTTTTTTTTTTTTTTTTTTTTATCGTGCGGAAATCCCTTCGGATACCCCCCCGCCGGCCAGCGGGGGCGGTTATGTCGGGCTTGCACCGACTAAAACCGCATGCCGTCTCGGGTCTTCAGACGCCGGGGTGTAAGGTTACCCATAGAGCATATCCCTCGCACCCCGGCTGACCCTGGGCCATCTCACCACTAACAGCATCGCTCATCCTGTCTCCTCTGAAAGCAGAGGAGTACGGAGAGCGATGTGTTCCCGCCACGTTGGGTATTGGCCGACGATCAATGCCAACCCTATGAAGGGGTGAAGGGGAAGCCATTGACCGCCGGCCAGGGTGTACCGGCCGCTCCGATTCCGTTCCCCCCGGACAGCAGCGGGATCGGAATCGATGGTTGCCTGTAAGAGATTGCCTCAGAGCGAGAAGGCCGCCAATTGTATGTACCACAAAATGTATTTCGGATTCGTGTTTTGATGTCCTTGGTGTACAATAAAGAGATGTTATTATTATTATTAAATATATTTACATAGTGTAAAACGTTATCGCTTTCCTGTGTCTGTTCGCTGAGAACTTCTCAATTCATGATTGAATGTATCGTGGAATTATTCCTCTTTTATAGGTCTACAAGAAAGTCCGAGATGGCATTTTTTTTAATATTTAGGACACGTCAATTTGACTTCACCTCGCCTGATGGTAAGCTGAAGGTAAAGTCTCAGGAAAGAGGGTCACCATTACATACACGTACCATGTTAACAATAGCTTGACGGCCTCACCAGAAGAGGATTGTCGTCACAGCACCGCGTGACATCCACCGGGCCCACAATGCCCCTGCCCGGTTATGCACTTGCTGACCCCTGAACGCAATCAAACCGAAATTGGATTACTATGGAGGGTTTTTCGCAATCGTACACGGTGGTACCTACCCGGCCGAATTTTGTGACAAATTCGGCAGGGTAGGTACCAAACAATGTCATCAAATTTCTACCACCAGTAAAAATATATTTTTCTGATAGAAAGCTATTTATTACTATAGCCATTTTAACTTCTAAAAAATAGTCACGTTTTATGTAGTACTTGGAAAGCTATTTAGACAAATACACTCTCAATCTTTATCAAATTTAATAAGTTTGCCACATAATGATTGCCTTTAACACCGCACAATTTCATTAAATATCTACTGAATACCCTAATCTTAAGAATTTCAGGCAACGAAAATTGATGGTTCTAGCCAACGCCGTGTGGTGCTGCAATCGCGTCAGAGGATATCTTTTTTTTTAAGAATTTAGGCCCGTGCAAAGTCGGGACCTGGGTCGCTGCGTAAACAGCAACACAGCAAAACAGCTTGTTGAATAACACAACTGAAAAAGCCAGCCTCCGGCACGTGTTTTACTCTACACACTACAAAAAAGGTCTACACAAAACACGGTTTCGCTCTTCAGTGTATGGTTTTGCTACACATTTTGAGGCTGTAATATTGGCATTAACATTGATTTTGCTTGCCGCGGCCGATGGAAATCATCTACACATTTCCCTCCGCGTGGGTGAAGGGAAGGAGGAGTACTGTCATGTAATGTCATTTGATTTGACAGCAACTGACAGCATCGTCTCCAAGATTAGAACTTAAAGCCAATAAAAGGTCTGATCATCCGATAACGCGAGCTCTTTGAGCCCATGATTAGTTTTATATATCTCTGATTGATTAGCGCACCTTTATCTTCGCGCTCCGTGTTTACCAACAAAGAGGCCATCTCGTAACTGCGCATCTAGAGTACATTATCAAGATTGTCAAGTGTTTTCCTGTCAAAAAGCCAAATACTGTTTTCAATATTTCAAGTATATGTGAAATATTTAAAACAGTATTTGGCATTTTGACAGAAAACGTCAAAGTGATTTGGCTTTTTGACAGCAAAAGTTTTAGAAACATTTCTTTTATATAAAACTTCAGGAGACCGAATGTGTATATCAACAAAATATGATTTGTGTAGTGTCTAGAGTAAAACATGCGCAGGAGACGTGCCTTAATATCAACATTGTGTACAAGATAAACCTGTTAAATAACGTTATTACAATTATTCGTCATCAACCTATTCTAGTCCACTGCTGGACATAGGTCTCGCCTAATGAGCGCCATAGCGCCCTGTCTTCAGCTTGCCGCATCCAGCATCTACCCGCAGTCTTTCGCAGATCGTCATCCCACCTGACCGGAGGGCGTCCTACACTACGTTTGCCGAGTCGCGGTCTCCACTCAAGAACACGTTTTGCCAGCGGTTGTCGGTTCTTCGCGAGACATGGCCGCCCACTGCCACTTCAGCTTGCTAATTCTTTGAGCTATGTCGATAACCTTGGTTCTCTGTCGGATGTATTCGTTACGAATCCTATCCTTCAGAGAAACTCTGAGCATAGCTCTTTCCATAGCTCGCTGAGCGACTTTGAACTGGTGGACCAGCCCTACCGTGAGTGTCTACGTCTCAGCTCCGTAGGTCATCACGGGTAGGACGCACTGATTGAAAACTTTCGTTTTCAAATACTGCGGTATGGAAGACGAGAAGACCCGACGTAGTTTCCCAAACGCTGCCCAGCCTAGCTGGATCCTTCTCTTGGCCTCCTTCTCAAAATTAACATTAACAATTATTAAGAAACGGTAAAAGTTAATATATATGTTTAATTATACGTTACTTAAATCGAAAGATCTCGTATGCATAAACTTTATGTATTAAAAAGTATAAGAGTTACCATAAGTTAACAGAAATGACTAACTGGTATCCTAAATAATAATTATTTAAAATTAAATGAATTAAATAAATCATTAAACTTGACTATGAACATAAAGTGAACAAAAATAACGAACTCAAGGTAACGTGGAGAACATATCAGAATTTATAATGGAAACCCTTTTTATTTTTAGTATATTCTGATACTGCCTCTTTGGTAGTATTTTACTGACCATGGCGAGGGTTTTCACGAGCCCTTCCGATTGTGAACTTGACCATAGTGGAGTGCAGACAAATTGACGGATCAAACAACCCACATTTGTCCAAATGGTGAGGTGAATCTGAATTGTATTACCGGGACGACCAATAGGTAAAACTTCGCACTCGGGAATCAAATCCAGGACCTTATCCACAGCTGTAGTACTTGCTAGCCTTGCTACCGCTATGTGATCGAGGCATATTGTTTGCTTAAAGGAAAATACTCCTTATCACATCCGTATTCAGCCTACCAAGTGAAAAAAGGTGATAGAAAATATCATGAAATCTGCGTATAGTAGTGATATAATAAATTTGATAAATAATTTTATCGTTGTCGACAATTTTGTGTTCACGTTTTACTTGCTGCTAATTCTACGAGTACATGACGTAGGTTACCGACTGCAAATTATTTATTATATTTGATTCGACGTTTTTATACAACTTTACGACCTTTCCGCATCCAGTCGAATAATAACAATGAATAAACGTATTTAAGGAAAATGTACTGTTTCTATGTCATTTTATATTCATGTTTTTGATGGTATGCTTTTAACGCTGTCGGGTTTTTGATTTTTTGTATATCCTTTAAAACAAGGCTAAATATTGAATTTATTTTTATCACAAAATGAAATTTTCAAAAAGAATTTATCAACATTTTGCGAAGCTTATAAATTTACATAAATGTTTAATTAAAAGTATACCTATCTGCAGATTTCGAAGATGGTTTCATTATTCAAGATATTTGTTTATGATCAAGTTATTTGTGTTATTCGTGGACAGACGAAATGTCAAAAAAGCGTTTCAGCAAACAGTGCAAAATCAAAATCAAAAATTTTAACTTTCCTTTTGTTTAACCTCGATTTTGGTTCTCTTGAAATTGAGAATCGAAAGAGATCTGGTTTGTAAAATTCATCCAGTTGTAACGATGTTGTGATGTGATGCTGTTTTTGTTGGTGAATAAAAAAAGAAAGCAATATTAGCTGTTACAAAAAAAAGTATTCACCTTATTTATGGTTTTATTGAGAATCGTATTTTTTAAACGATAAACCTACGTCATGCAAATTGAACATGATGTGTATAATATGAACATTATTTAATTAATTCAATTAGATTTTTAATCAGTTAGTATGCTTAAGTTTCCTATATATTTAAATCGGTAAAAGAAAACATCTTGGAGAATTAATGCAGCAGAGTCAACAAAAAAACAATGTTTAATAATTATGTAAAGTCATTAATTGTTTCCGTAGTTCGCAAGAATTATGGTAGGTGGCTCCAGCGTCGCCTTGAGACGTATATAATATATCGGAGAATTTCGAATATCTGGGACGTGGCTAGCTGGCTCAGTTGGTCAGAGCATTCCTGTAAGGAACTGGTCGCGGATTCAAGTCCCGTCCTAGATGTTCTCTTCTTCCGATCTAAATCCATTATTTCATTAGTTCTAATTACCTATACGCAACACTTTTGTACGCCACTGTACAATTTCTTTATTATTTTCATTTAAGAAAATGTGTGCGAATTGCCACCACATTATTCTAGAGGTGTCGATTCGCATACTAATAAATTGAGCATGTGCGACTACCACAATCTACCACAAAAATCATTTCATTTAAATGGGGCCATTTCGCACAAATTATGCGAACAAATGTGTGCGAATTGACCACTAAGCCATTTACCATACACATCAAAATATTCTACATAGGTACCTATACCAGGCGGGGTGTGTGTTGGGTAACCTCCTCGAGTGTCGCTCCGATTCCGATCCCCCCGGCCTGCAGCGGGATCGGAATCGGAGCGACACTCGAGGAGGTTACCCAACACACACCCCTTACCCAACACATACCCCTTTACCCAACACACACCCCAGGTATATATACCTAACTACATAAATATGTGTACTTACAACATAAGTTACATCAGAGAAAGGTAATTGCAAATATGATTTTTTAATTATTACTAGTTACATGTGGCTTGCCGTTTTTTATATTCGGTATTTAAATCCCATTAGTATTCGATTTAATCTTGGTTATTAAACATAATATATCGTGACCGCCGCGTTAAATAAACGTAACATTATAAGTATTGTATTTTACAGAAATTGTTATTTGTAACAATGCATGTTTTTCATAATATAACATCTTACAAAATGACTGACAAATAAATATGACAGTAAGTAGGTACCTTTTTTTTTTTTTTTTTTTAATAAACAGAATCTGTGTGAATGTGAATATGTGTTTCTTTCTCCATTAATGTATCTTTATATTTGATTGTGTATGTACATAAACTTGAATGCATAAAATGGAATAAAACTAATTTTAACGGATTCTTTTGTGATTTTCTTACCTATTTATTGTTATTTTATTATTTACACTCCGTTAAAATAGTTTCATTTCAATGTATAATATTCGCGATAACTTTCAACAATATTAAGTTGAATACATACATATTTATTCATAGCAGAATGCGAAAGCATTGCCACTAACCTCTTTAATTTCAATCCAACTAACCATAATATTAAAATAAATATTCATTTAAATACAAACTCACCTTTGTATAACAAATCTCAATCCACTATAACACGAGCACACAAACACATTAAAATCACCAGCAAAATATAATCAGACCGTTAGAAATTTTATTCTGTTACGATTTATCGGTCGATCGACTCACGCGCATTCGAGGCGCGTGCTCCTTTTCACTACTCGCGGGTAACTGCTCCACCAGTGGTATTTAACTTCCCCGAGTGTCGTTGTATGGCGGCTGCTGCTTGGACATCAGCTGTTGATCATACGTTGTTTTAAAATTCAACTTGTAATTAAACTTACAGTCACGGGTGGATGAAGTAGTTATTACACGTCATGTTTGTGAATATTAATCCAAACTGACGTCAATGAAATTAAACAATTAATTAGATATTTTAAATGTAGTGATTAGTTTCAAAATTCCGGGATATTACCAGGTGGTCCCACTGTAATGTCCAACTGTTTGTAGCAAGGGTTTTTTAGTCCGCGTGGTGCAATCGTTAAGCGTGACTAGGTACCCACCAATAAAATAAATTATTGAAATTTATTCTGCATGCAACAACTAAAACTCGAAATGGAAGATTGAACAGTAGATAAAAGGTTCCAGAAGTTTTTAGTTAGCGTCTTTATATATGTAGGTATATCAAACGATCGTATGAAATTCGAGATTTTAATACAAATCAGCTATGAACAAGGGGAATAATCAAACTCCACCTAATCCAATCGAATACAATTAAACCCAATCTAATCAATAGCAATCTAAGGCGCCAGACAAACAGAACGGACGCGCTTCTTAGTTGTGTCTTTTTAACACCCGCGCACCCTTTAACCTCTCGGCTCATTCCTCGCAGGGGGTGCACGGGATGTGCGCGGGAAGAAACATCTAGGACGCGCGTAAGTTCTGTTTGTCTGGCGCCTAATCAAACGCTATGGAATCAAACGAAATCTAATCAAACGCAATCTAATCAAACACAATCTAATCAAAATCAATCTAAGCCAACATGGTATGTATTGTAATTAATTTCCATGAATGAAAATAAACGCTTCCTAATATTATGAAAGAAGAAAAAAAAACAAAAATGGGTTTATTAAATTCACACAAAGTGCCTAACAGTGCCTATAATAACTAGGTCTGCAATTCATTCTGCTGTTACAAAAATTGAGCGAAGCAATTTCACCAGGACTTTTCTAACGGTGATAATTCCTCAATGTTTAGTCCGATTTTCGATTTTCTTTTTTTTTGTCTTGTGTATATGAACAAATTACTTTATATAATACCAATCGCCTGAATAAGCCTTTTTTGGTCATTGAGAAATCAGATTTTAATTATTTTTTTCCGGTTATTCCTCCGTGGTACACATGAATATAAGATATCAAAACCTGTATTCGCTAATGTGTGGTTATTAATCTGATATGGCTCAACTGATTATATTTGATGATTATTGTAATAGTATTTTGACTTTTGTATTTTTCGATCCCCAGTCGCCCGGGCACACATCTCTGACTTTTTGTAATTATGTGTATTAAAATGTTGATTATCGTTCGTTGAGTAATGTGGCCGGTAATTGGCAATAGGCTCGCCCCCTATTACCTACATTGGGACCTAAACATAACTGGAAATCGTGGGTGTAATACACCTCTGCCTACCCCTTCGGGGATATAGGCGTGAAGTTATGTTTATGTTTATGTAATCGAATTCATTATTAATCGTAAAAATAAAATCGGCCGTCAACATGTTGTTCGCTGTTTATTCTGCTTCTATTATCTATTATTCTACCTATAAGAGACAGAAAATACTCAGAACTTAAAAGTATCTAGGTAGTGTGCAGTTACACCACGGCGTCTGAAGACTCGAGACGGCGAGCGGTTTTAGTCGGTTCAAGCGCGACATAACCACCCCCGCTGGCCAGCGGCGGGGTATCTGAGGGGATTTCCGCACGAAAAACAAAGTTAGTATGCCGTTTTTGAGGGTGATATGAAAATACTCTTAATAAGTTATTCATTTACATTTTATACAAGAAAATAATAAGAAATAGGTACATGAGTGCTGTATACGGTGTTTGCGGGGAAGTCCTCGTTGCAGTGAGTTCAAGACATGCCTAGACGCTACCGTTATAGAGGAAGTCGTTACAGCTCATTGTTGAATGAGTAACTGCGAGGGTTGCTGACTGCTTTCAATCACATCAGGGTCATCACTGTATGACATAGTGATGTTGCTATAAAACAAAAACAGATTCTGCTACATCAAACAAGTAGTTTTTTATAAAGTCCTTGGGTCTAAAACGCACACTGCTCAGTCATTGTGCGTTTTATAACCAAAGACTCTTGATTGTTCCTTTCCTTTCGTATAGACGACTTCATTTTCCCAGTCAGGTGTGCTACCAGGTCTGGTTAAACCAATTACGTATCTATTCACGTAAAAACCAGTATTTTTGTTCATTTGGTTTCTCCACGTGACTCTCTGACTAGCACAGGCCATTATGAAGAAATAGTGAAGACAGCATGTGTGATGGTAAGCAAAGAAGATTATTAAATCAAATATATAATAAACATGTATGTTTTTTTGTCTATTTGCTCGTCATTCACTGCCGTACTGTACATCCACGGACTGAGGAAAAATGTGTACATCCGATTGCGATAATACTTTGCCAATTTATTAAATGCGAAAAAAATATTGTCATACTGCAATGATTGGACTCGGTAGGTGGTAAGTAGTGCTGTAGGTAATTAGGTTATAGGATATATTTTCCCTACATTTTCTCACGCCGACACAGAAGAGAAAATATAAAAATATTTGCGAAAAACACTTATTTACCTTTAGATTTAGATCGGAAAAAGAGAACATCTAGGACGGGAATTGAACCTGCGACCAGCCCCTTACAGGGGGAATGCTCTGACCAACTGAGCCACCTAGACACGTCCGAGATATTCGAAATTTGCCGTTATATGATATACATCTTAAGGCGACGCCGGAACCATCTACCGTAATTTTTGTGAACTACGGAAACAATGAATGATATTAGTAATTGTTTTGATGACTCAGCCTAATTAATTCAATAAAATTTTTAAGCATTTTGAATGCTTACTTTTCCTATAAATGATCGGAAAAAGAGGACGATCTAATCCTCTTTTTCCGATCATTCAAAATGCTTAAAAAATTAATTGAACTTATCTACCTTGTTTTGCTATGCCGACTGGTTGGTTACAATAACCGAAAGGAAATTGCAAGTAAGAAAGAAGGAGTGACCAATGATGGTGATGCGGTTACACGAATGATGTTAGAGTCTCTGTTTGTTTACGCTTTCCGTGCGGATAATCCTTGCAGTGATGACAATTCTAAATAACGTATAGGCAAGCAAAATAAATCCCACAATTTGACTACTCTATTGACACACGCATCTGAATTGTCCCTGTATTACGCACGGACACGGTTTCTCTTTGCAGTGCTTTGCAGTGACGTAAAATATATTCAATGACAATTCTTCAAAAAACCCCTTTCTGGAGGAAGGCAAGTATAACATAACATAAACTCACGCCTATATCCCCGAAGGGGTAGGCAGAGGTGCTAGCGCCCACATTTCGCCAGTTTATGTTTATGTTATGAGCCTATTGCCATTAACCGGGCACTTATAAACCTGCGATAAATACACACATTACTTCGAAAAGCATCGAAAAGTCATTGGTGTGTGCCATGGTAAAACCTGGGATCGAACCCGAGACCTCGTCTCAGCAGTTACCCATACCACTAGGCTACCGCGGTTATAGGCGGATATAGGCAAGTATAGTATACGAGTAAAAGTACTAGGGTCCCTAATGTACATCTTACTATGCAAATATAGTATGGTATGGTATGGTATCACGGGCTGGTATCCGCAACTCCACGACAAGGCGCGGTTTTTGCGTGAAGAATATATATTTTCGATGCAAATATAGTATAAAGTGTTTTCCTTGTGTATTTGTACCGAAAGCTGAAATTTATTTGCAAATCTTCATTACCTTGACCTTTCAAATGATGAGCTTTTTCCTACATTTATACATGTAGTAATTCCCCGTGCACCCACTGGCCGGCCGAGCCAATGGGTGAACGGGTCAAGGGCCTATTAATGAATATGTAATTTTTTACACTTATTTAGAAGAAGTGCCTCGTTTTAATTAAAATAGAAAATCAGGAAAAATTGTTAGGTTGACGACAAATTATCGACCGAGGCTGATCGACAGCTACGTTAGAGGTCATGGGTTCGATTCCCGCTCAGTCTAAATATTTGTACGCATGAATATGTATTATGTGCCTTGGTCTGAGTACTGTCTGGTACAAGAATGGGTGTACAAGTATACAAGAAGAAAATGTATCTTAGTATGTTCTTAGTCTAAACAGCGCTGTGTAGAATTTTCTAGAATATTTATGTATTTATGGTTTATGATTCCAACGCTCCACTTTCTTCTGAATCACTAAGATTCACATTTATCAAAGCGGTTTTTTTGAACTACTTGAGCAACTTTATCTTCCTATGGTAATATATCACTAAACATTCGTCTAGTTTTTTTTGGACGTTTTATAAGTGTCGTTTTAATGGTCTATACAGAGTAAATGATTACTGCCTTCTATTTTTTTTTTACATTTTTGTTGGTTCTGCCCGAATGGTCGATCAGAATAAATGATTTTTGACTTCTGACTATGACTTTTCGATCCTAAGAAAAATACATACATAGGTACATACATAAACTCACGCCTATATCCCCGAAGGGGTAGGCAGAGGTGCTAGCGCACCCACATTTCGCCAGTTTATGTTTAGGTCCCAATGTAATAGGTGGCGAGCCTATTGCCATTAACCGGGCACTTATAAACCTGCGATAAATACACACATAACTTCGAAAAGCATCGAAAAGTGATTGGTGTGTGCCATGGTAATACCTGGGATCGAACCCGAGACCTCGTCTCAGCAGTCCTTTACCCATACCACTAGGCTATACTGTTAATTGATGGCACTTGGTGGCATTATATAGTGGAAAAGTACAAAGTGATGTATTATTTCAAAAATTCAACAAATAGATATACCTATGCATCATGGTTGCATTATATCAACAAAAGAAATTGCAAAATATACAACCTTGACCTGAACAGATGGTTTGTTTTTTAGCACAATTTGAACAGCTAAGTCAACGAAGTGAGACATTATGGTTTTTTTCTTCATTAAGCTGAGCGAGTGAAGCGAGCGAAGCTCTTATACGCGGCATAGCCTTTTTTTGGTGGCTGAACTCCTCCGTAACCACTCGCGCGATCTTGACCAAATTTACCACGGTGATAGTGTGGACACTGAGGAGTGTTTTGAAGCGTGATGGTTCATGTCCGATGTACCATTGAGGAATAATCACCGAAAAACAGTTTCACGAGCGCGCGGCCTTAGCTAAGCGCGCGACCGTAGTAAGATGTCTTATTTCCAAGTAAGATTCCTGCTCGCTCAGCTCAATTTATTTCAGTCGCACCCTGCACTGAATTCCTAGTTTTAATATACTCGTAATGTCAATGCTAAGTTTAATTACACATCTGATAAAGAAAAGATACACATTAGATATGGTACTGGCTGATTAACCGACGAGACTCTTGCGCAGGCTTACCTCTCGGGGTTGGGGGTCAAACGGCAGTCGCCCCAGCAAAAGCCAAGATATTCTAAATCAAAAAATTTAGTAGAAGAGTCGACCCGGGGCTTCAAAGTATAAGCTTCGGATGCTATCGGGACTAGTTATGATGAAGCGTCGGTAGCTTAGTGGTTAAGGAGTCGGTTTTATGTTCGAGAGGTCTCGGCTTCGAATCTTGATCATTACAGTACCGTCGTGAACCCACTCCAAGCACAAGCGATTTAGCCTAGCTGGAGGATTAGGGGGAATATTAGTAATTTCGGTTACTAGTAGGTAAACTTTTTTTTCTAATGGAACTTTGGATGCTACCAGAACTAAAGTTATGATGCAACGTTGGGAGTCGGCCACACAATCGAGAGGTCCCGGATTCGAATCCTGTTTATTAAACTACCAACGTGAAACTATTCCTAACACAAGCATTTAGCTGAAAAGGTTTAAAAAAAAATAATTACTTAACTAGAAATTACTAGTATTGCCCCTAACCCCTCCAGCTAAGCTTAATTGCTTGTATTAGGAGTGGGTTCACGTCGCTAGTGTAATGGCCTGGATGCGAACCTGGGACCTCTCGATCGTAAGGCCAACTCCTTAACCACTAAGCTACCGACGCTTGAATTTTGGAGGAATACTAGTAATTTCGGTTACTAAAATTCTTTTATAAAAAAACGACTTACCATCAGCTCGTCCATGTGCTTGTTTGCTATTCTAAAATGCTAAACACACAAGTGGAGTACTTGATACATAGACTTGATAACTATGAAAGTAGAAAGTACCTAATTCACACTTTCTTTACGTTTTTTTTTAGTTTACCAAGGCATATTTCAAAATCATATCTTCATTGTGCAGTGGGTTAGTCAGAACCACTAAAATATTACAAAAATTAACTGTTACCTGTTACCTGCGGTTCCACCCGCGTGGTATTCTGATCCGTTCCCGCAACCCATGGGAACCTATTCGATATATATATGTTAGTGTTAGGCATATGTGTTATTCCAGACTATATATATATAACCTATCCCTGTACCAAATTTCAGCCAGATCCGTTCAGCCATTTGAGCATGATTGAGTACCAAACATCTAAACATCTTCACAAACTTTCACATTTATAATACTAGCTCCGCCCGCGTGGAATTTCGATCCCGTTCCCGCTTCCCATGGAAACCTATTCCAGGGATAAATAGCCTTTTTTCTAATCCAGACTATAATATATCCCTGTACCATATTTCAGCCAGATCCGTCTAGTCGTTCTGGCGTGATTGAGTAACAAACATTCATCCATCCATCAAACTTTTACATTTATGATATTAGTGGGATTAGTATGATACGCAACAGGCTATTTTGCTGATCTCGAAACCGGAGGTGGCCCTGGGTCAGTCGGGGTGCGACCTTACACCTATCATCTGGGTCTGACTACAGGCATCTGAACACCCGAGACGGCGTGCGGTTTTAATCGGTTCAAGCCCGAAACAACCACCCCCGCTGGCAGGCGGAAAATCCGAGGGGATTTTTGCACGAAAAAAAAACAAAAAATGACTTTTTACTTTACTATTTTTTGTTAATAAATAAAAATAATAACGCCAGTAGTTGCAAAGCAATCCTAACTTAGTTGGGTGTAATATTTATAGGAAAAGCTGATTCAGCTAATTGTATTGTATGCAATCGGCTAGAGAACGTGCAACATTTTCTGATGGAATGTGCTCTAAACACAACTGAAAGGGAGTCAATCCTTAGGGAATTCAACTTTAATAGATTCGATGTTGGACTCTCCAATAGTATTTTGGCAAACAAAAAATCAATCAAAAATTAATCTTAGTTAGCGGCGATAGCCCAGTGGCGTACGTAAGGGACTGCTGAGACGAGGTCTCGAGTTCGATCCCCAGTCGCCCCGGGTGCACACCTCTGACTTTTCGTAGTTATGTGTGCATTAATAAATGGTAATTATCGCTCGCTTAATAATGTGCCCGGTAGATGGCAATAGACTCGCCTCCTAATACTTTGGGATCTAACATAACTGGCGAATCGTGGGTGTGTAATACACCTCTGCCTACCACTTCGGGGATACAGGCGTGAAGTTATCCAAAAAATCTCATGTTGCCTAAAAATTATGCAGCCTAGGTGCCCCCTACTGACTCATACGTGGGACACTCAGAAAGTTTTGCGAAAATAAAAAAAAGTGTTCTATAGGTAAATATTTTTTTATTAAATCTTTTCAAAGTACTCTCCACCAGCCTCTATACAAAGTTTCATGCGTTTGAACCAGTTTTCAAAACACTTTTTCCAATCCGCCGCAGATACCTCGTTTACAGCCTGCTCAAACGTTGACAGCGCATCTTCCGGCGACGAAAATTGTATCCCTTTGAGCTGATTTTTTATTTTCGGGAATAAAAAGAAGTCGCACGGTGCAAGGTCAGGGCTGTAAGGAGGGTGACCTAGGAGTTTAACCCGAGTGCTGTCCAGGAAGTCCCTCGTTTTAAGCGCGGTGTGTGCGGGCGCGTTGTCATGGTGGAGTAGTATCCCGCGGAGCCCTGTGTTTGGTCGCTTGTAGCTCACTACAGAGAACTTCTGCCAAGCATTTGGTAGTGTACCATTCAACGTTGATGCTTCTTTGATTTCGTAAAGGGATTGATAACAAGTAGCCAGACAAATTGAAAAAACTCGCGATCAAAATCTTCCCTCCGCTTCTAGATCGCTTCACTTTGGTAGGTGTTGATTCGTTTTGAAACACCCAAACCGTCGACTGGCGTTTTGTTTCTGGATCATACTGATAAATCCACGACTCATCACCTGTAATGATGTCATAAACATGCCGAGACGCGCCTGCTTCAAACTTGTTTATCATATCACGACACCATTCCACCCGGGCCTGCTTCTGAGCATCGGTGAGATTGTGCGGCACCCAGCGTGAAACTATCCTTCTCACACGAAGATGCACGTGTAGAATCTCGTGAAGGCTTCCCGATCCAATCTGAAGAATGTGCTGAATCTCTCGATATGTGACTCGTCTATTATCTTGGATTACATTTTTCACTGCTAGCACGTTTTCTTCCGTAACAGCCGTCAAAGGGCGACCACTTCTTTCTTCATCCTCCAAAGTCAGTCGACCGCGCTTGAATTCGTTATACCAACGATACGCGGTCGCCTTGGAAGGGCCTTCATCCATGAATGCCATTTGAAGTCTATCGTACGATTCGTCTCGTTTCAGGCGACACTTGAAATCGTAGAAAATCATAGCGCGAAAATGTTCCCGACGCAGATCCATTTTTCAATGAGACACAATAATTGAAATTAAAAAAAATGCAGAGAGAAATTTTGAAATTGGAACGTACTTATTTTTACTCATAAATAATCATATTTTAGAAATAGATTATAACTGACCAGTCTCTAATATATAAAAACTTTTTTTTCGCAATACTTTCTGAGTGGCCTGGTAGTCATATTATTATAGGTATAAGCTAATAGCGAGCGAGGACTCAGGGCTGCACACGCTGGCGGACTGCCCGGCGTGGGAGGTGCCGAGGCGTGACCTCGTGGCAGCCATCGGGGTGGGAGTCCTCTCGCTCGGCAGCATGATTGCGGCAATGGTGCGGAGCGCGAGCGCGTGGGCCGCCGCCGCCTCCTTCTGCGAGCATGTAATGCTCGCGAAGGAGGTGGCGGAGCGCGCCCGGGAGAGACTTAGAACTCTCCCGGTCCGCCGAGCCCGCAACTTGCTCGCCGCGCGTCGCAGGCAACTCAGGCGCCGGAGGTCGCTTAACGACCTCCGTCCTCCATGAGCGCAGGCCTGGGGGTGGCGGGTGAGGCCACCTGTCACCCCAGCAGAAGCAGGCCGGGACGGTGGGGCGACTAGCGCCCCTCCCCCAAACCGGGGCAAGACGGGGACACCGTGGTTCCCAAACCCGAGGGGGCCATCTCGAAACCGGAGATGGCCCAGGGTCAGTCGGGGTGCGAGGGATATGCTCTATGGGCAACCTTACACCCCGGCGTCTGTAGACCCAAGACGGCGTGCGGTTTTAGTCGGTTCAAGTCCGACATAACCGCCCCCGCTGGCACGCGGGGGGGTATCCGAAGGGATTTCCGCACGAAAAAAAAAAAAAAAAAAAAAAAAGGTATAAGCTAATAATATTAAGTTCTATTTGTGTTGCTGTTATATTAATTATTTAGTATAACATACTATGGAGTTGACGTACCCACCTGGGCAAAAACTCCTTAAATTCAAGATTAAAAAAAAATAGAAAAAAAAATTGAGTTGGGCTCGGAAAATGAGAATGACGAGCTTAAAGAGGCAGAGAAAGACAAAGAGATGGAATCTGCATGGAACTTTTAGCACTTGCTTAAGGCCCTATTAGCGATACAGCTGCAAAGAACTTCAACATTTAGGGGTAGTAACATTGCCATGCATTTATATTTTGGAAGTATGTAAATTTGTCCGTAAATACCCAGAACACTACACTACACGCGAAAACATACAAACTAGGTATACACTGAGACACAAAAATAGACTAAACCTACCTACCTCCAAACTCGAAATGCATTCTTCTGGTCCTTTGGTCATGTCAATAAAAATTTATAATAAGTTACCCGAGCCCATAAAAAATGAAGAAAAGTTTTGCAGTTTTGTTAACAAATTAAAAAACTTTCTACTAATTAAAAGCTATTACAGTATACAAGAATACTTTGATGATAAAAGTTGAAATTAATTTACATAAAATTATATAAAATTATTGAATGTTTAATAAGACATCTGAAATAATATCTACACAAAATACACCTAATAAATAAAATGAATAATATAATCAATTCATAATGACATTAAATAACTTACATGGACGCCAATTTATTATTACTAGGACATAGAATTATTAATGATTGATAAACCATTGACATTGGATGGAGACAATTCATGTCTATATACCTACTAAAAACGGAGTATGTAATGGATTAAACGTTCACATCTAATAATGACATTTTAGTGTTTTGTATTTGACATCTAATGTTGAGATTTTTGTTTTCGTATTGACATCTAATATTGACATTTTTGTATTCTGTATCGACATCTATAATAGTATTGACATTTTGTATATTTTTTGTCTTTGTTAAAAATATTAATAAAAAATGGGAACTAAAATGTAATAAAAAACTATGTATTCGTTAATGACTATGTATAACAAATATGTATCTGCATGAATGATATAAATGGACATAGAACAATAATTTGTTATTAATATTTCGTTTATTTGAATACTATTGTCAAATAATATTTTATAAAACACTAAATCATCTACTCACATCATCACATCATACAGGATATAATATATAGGAATAAAATTAAGATTGTTACAATTAATTAATGAAAACAAATAGATAAATAATAATAATATCCAAAATTAAATTATGGATGCGAAACTGTGTACAACAGAAAATTCTCCCTCTCTCCAAACATTGTGCTGTGCCCGACAGGGTCCATAATTGTAACTAATTAATAATAACATGACATCTGTATCACATTATGGAACGCAATAAATGTATTGAGTATTGAGTATTGAGTAGTTTTCGCTATGCAGCCTCTAAAATATGTAACAATCTTTGCCGTTGCAGTCCATCAAATCGATCACCACATTCAAGAAATAATTACGGGAATATCTTTTGCAAGCGCGACGGAGGCTGAATTGCGTGAATGCCAATATACGTATCACTTATTTAATTTTGTTTTTACATGCGTTATGCTAAAATATAAATTATAATTCAGGCATTAATAAGTGCTCAAATAAACATTAAGAGAGTTATTAGTCTTTACAGATAAAATTACATGTACAAGCAATATATAATAATAAAAATATATAAATAATATAGTGTTATGTTAATATAATTATCACAAATCCATACGTCTATATAATAGGTCTTTACCTATGAAATTGCCGAAATATTCTTACAAATTCATGAGTTCGTTATTCCTGTAATTCAATAGCTATTTCCATTATTTCTATTTCGTTTGAAAGTTGATTTCAAGATTTTACAACTCTGTATTAAATTTTGTTTTTATTGGCCGCTTGATAAATTAATTCGATCTTCAAAAACTGTATTTCTTAATGCTATCCATTTTGATGATAAATTTCGTATTACTTAACAGCTGTCACTTTTCAAAAATGTAATAAATGTTGCTGTTTGTTAGCTTAATGTTGTCTCATTCATACACAAAAAAAATCATAAAATTTGGATTTGTCTTTCCTAAAAAAAATGCAAAAATGTTAGTACTGAAAATTGCGTTTTCTCCATTTTCTTGAAACAAAACGGCAATTTAATATGTAACGACCTAATATATAGTATTATTGTATCTATAACACATATATGGTATTATATTCTCACACATACATCCTTACCATACACTCACTCACTCAAATTCACAACGGAAACAGTTACATTCATTTCGGCGTCCACACGCCGCCAACATCTGGGTTCCAGTCCAAACCCGCGTCAAGGTTCATTCTGAATCCTGGCACATGCTGAATTGGACACCCAACTGATGCAACCGTTAGGCACACATTAATATAAATTAAATGAATATGTTCTAGTAGTAATTAATGTGACCTACTTGCACCAAACAAATGTTTATTTCTTTCTTTGTCTGTATTCAGATCAGCGGTATTCACTGCCGTTGTGGGTGCGAGTTCCGCTCAAAAGTTACGCGGCCAGAGCAAATAGTTGGTACATAGGGAGTGTGCAGTAGGTAACCGGATACCCACTTGATTTTCTCTAGCGTAGACGGTAGCGGATACCGCTTAGGTGTGAATAGGCGAAACCTATTCAACTGATGAAGGCTACATTTTTTATATGGAATATTAGTATCCGAAATTACTAATATTCCCTCTAACCCCTCTGCGCTAAGCTAAATTGCTTGTGTTACGCTTAGGTTCACGTCGGTAGTATAATGGCCAGGATACGAACCCGGGACCTCTCGACTCCTTAACCACTAAGCTACCGACGCTTTCATTCTGCTGTTGCGAAAATTGAGCGAAGCAATTACACCAGGACTTTTCTAATGGTGATACTTCCTCAATGGCTAGTCCGATTTACGTTTTTCTTTTTGGTCTTGTGTCTATGAACAAATTACTTATTTTAATACTAATCGCGTGAATGAGGCTGTTTTGTTTTTTTTTCCGGTGATTATTCCTTTTTTCAATTTTTTTTTTTTTTATATTTAGGACACGTCAATTGGACTTCACCTCGCCTGATGGTAAGCTGAAGGTAAAGTCTGAGGAAAGAGGGTCACCATTACATACACGTATCAGGTTAACAATGGTGGCACTCAGCTTGACGGCCTCATCAGAAGAGGATTGTCGTCGCAGCACCGCGTGAGACCCACCGGTCCCACTAGTGCTGCGACCACAACCCCCCCTGCCCGGCTATGCACTTGCTGACCCCTGAACGCAATCAAACCGAAATGAAATGGAGGGTTTTTCGCAATCGTGTACGGTGGTACCTACCCGGCCGAATTTTGTGACTAATTTGTGTCATCAAATTTCTACCACCAGTAAAATTTATATATAAAATTTGATTTTTGATTTTCCTATCTCCACACTCATATTATGTTGTGTACATATGCCAAATTTGATCTAAATCGGTTGAGTGGTTTAAGAGGAGTTACCGAACAACCAAAATACAAGAGTCGTCTAGGAGAGCTTCACTCTTTCAGAGTTTCGCTCAACAATATGTGTATTGCTAATTGTTTTGTTACAGGCACCATAGCCCTACAAAATATTGGGCTTAGAAGACAGTTCTATAATTCTTTAGATCATAAAAATCTTCGGAGTCCAGGGCAACCTCGCCTGGGAGCCGGCAAGTACACCTTGGATTAGCGGAAGAGGTTCTGACGTAGATTTTCCTCTCGATGTTGGGAGGTAGCTCCCGTGAGAACTACGCCACATCACGAGGAGAAGATTGATATTCATCAGTGAAATCAAGCCTGAGTTAAATAGAAGCCAGTTTCAGTTACACTTGTTTTCAGTTGTAAAATACAGCCTAAGTTGCGTTCCATAACACCTTTTTTTCGTGTGGAAATCCCCCCGGATACCTCCCCACCGGCCAGCGAGGGTGGTTATGTCGAATTCGAACCGACTAAAACCGCACGCTGTCTTGGGTCTTCAGGCGGCCCAAAAGGCATTTCCCTCGCACCAAAGCACGTTCCATAACCCCTATTAAATATATTATAGCATTCAATACATCTACGAAATCTCACTTAGGATGTCTCGAAGCAAATGATTCTCACAGTATTGCGGTAAAGTTGGTGACATTTTTGTTTAATCGTGAAGTTGCTAGGGTCTGTCTCGGAAATTCAGTCATGATCATCTTCCTTTTAGTCCCAGTCACATCTGAGGTTCTCACCTCGGAGTCCGGGGTCCGCCTAATTCGGGAATTAAGTGGATTTTGTCATGTACATACTGATTCAATTAAATTTTTAAGCATTTTGTATTCCTACTTTTTTCTAAAGATTTAGATCGGAAAAAGGGAACATCTAGGACGGGACTTGAACCCGCGACCAGTCCCTTACAGGGGGAATGCTCTGACCAACTGAGCCAGCTAGACACGTCCCAGATATTCGAAATTCTCCGATACATTAATACGTCTTAAGGCGACGTTGGAGCCATCTACCGTAATTTTTGCAAACTACGGAAACACATGTACGCTATGTACATACTGAATTATATTATACTCGTATCAGTTCAATTTTAATCCAGGTCACCTTCAAAGCTTCAAAGGTCAGTCGGGGTGCAAAGCAAGTGCCTCATGGTCCACCTTACACATCTGAACGGCATCTGAAGACCTGAGAAGGCGTGCGATTTTAGCCAGTTTGAGTCCGATATAACATCCCCCACTGGCCGTCGGGTATACGAAGGGATTCCGCATGGAAAAAAAAGGGCCGAGGGTCCTTGTCCTGCTGCTTCTCTGCTTAGCACTGTCTTCTGCGTTCCTGACAGTATCGTCATTGGTACCAACCTAGCACTTTTTGGGACTGACCCATCTTACTGGGGTCCGGCCAGACATTTGCCACCCATGTAGTCAGGTGGTTGCTGCAAAACGTGGCCGCACCAACGAAGGCGGCTGTCTTGCAGCTTATCCAGGATATTCTGCATGAAGTCCGCCACGGATGTGATGATAGACATCTAAAAGGACTGCCGTGAAGTAGAAGTTAATTAGCGGCTTCAAAAACACATTCACGTTTAGATATTATTTTTTAACCGACGAAAAAACGGAGGAGGTTCTCAAGTCGACGCGTATATTTTTTTTATTTATGACCAGGCATAACTTTTCACAGCGTAGTACGAAATTGATAATTCTTTTTTTATTGGAAAGAGTATACCCCGAAGTTGGTCCCATATAAATTTGAAAATAAAAATCCACCCCCCAAAGGGTAGGAAAACAGGGGATGATTGATTGTTCACTCACTGTAAGGTATATGGTTAAAGAAGTATTATATGAAAGTTATAGCTTAAGTAAGGTTGGTAGTTATTTTAGAAGTAATAAAAAATAAGCATGTAGTAATTAGAGTATTATAGCCACAAAAAAATATGAAATAAAAACTTAAAAAAAAAAACCGCCGAAAAATGTGAAAAGCAAAAAATAATAAACCTTTTTTATTTAACCTTAATAACTAACTTCTTAAAGTAATGGAACTATATCTAACTATATATTTTTGTAAATAGTTGAGTTTTTAATTAACCTTAATAACTAAGTTCTTAAACTAATGTAAGTATGGCTAAGAAATTTTGAGTCGGCGCCAAACAATCAATGTACAAAGATCACTAATTTACCTTAAATTTAACGAAATAATGAAATCTAATTAACAATGCAACACGAAATCTCCAGCGATAAACATTACCATTCCAAAAAATACGCTCTCTGCACGACCACTCGCAACGACGTATGAGAAGGGCACTCACGTGTGTGCTCGTTCGGGTTGTTGTCTCGCTGACATTAACTTCGTGAACGCTCGGCATTTTCCGGCGAAGGGGCGTGTCGCGCCACGCCGCCGTCGCGCATAACGCTTTACGTAATTAATCAATGTTGACCCGTTGTCTCCAGCCGGAGCTGCTCGGAGGAGTTGTTGGCTCCCTGTGCCTAGCGCGGGCTGTGGAACATGTTCCACCGCAGATGACTCCGCCTCGGTCGCCCATGGCGCCCAACTTTGATGACGATAACGTGCCCGAGGTCATTTGGGTAGAACTAGAGTTACCGGTGAGAAGGCTCAGAGCCAAACGCACCACTACGGGATCCGATGGCATTCCAGGCCGAGCGTGGGTCCTAGCTCTAGTCGACGACGCTCTCGAGCCCCGACTGAGAGGGATTCTCAGCGCATGCTTGGAGCGGGGCCAGTTTCCGAAATTGTGGAAGGCAGGGAAACTGGTCCTCATCCGAAAGGACTCGTCGTCCGCCTACCGGCCGATAGTGTTGCTCGACGAAGTGTGCAAACTCTTTGAAGCCTCGTCGAGCACCTCTTAAAAGTGGGGCTGGAAGAAAAAACAAAAAAAAGGTACTTACAGATGCTAGGGCCTCTGCAGAGCAAGTAATTACATTAATCACATGAACACATACATGTGATAGCACCTGTTCCGTCAATTTGATAGTCAAGTGTTGATAATAGACGCATATTAATCGTACTATCAGATAACAGCCGTACACAACGGACGTAGAGAGCCGTCTTTCAGTTTGAAGAGTGCGGAACGATGCCTGTTTGGTAAAGGGAGGTGGAAAATCGTGTGAAGTTCTGTTGTAAAGTGAAGTGATTTGGTATTTTTCTTGTTTGTGAATAAAGTGGAATAAGGACATAAATGGAATAAAGTGATAAGTAATAGTATTTGAAGATTGTGGAAATTGATTAAGGTAAAGATATTTATGAATCATTGGCTGTTTCGACGTCACCTGTTGCGCCGATTTTTTCTTAAATTTTCTTCCATATAAATACAAATAAAGACACAGCGTCAAAGCTTAGTGGTTAAGGAGTCGACCTTACGATCGAGAGGTCCCGGGTTCGAATCCTGGCCATTACACTACCGAAGTGAACCCACTCCTAACACAAGCAATTTAGCTTAGCTGGAGGGGTTAAGGGGAATATTAGTAATTTCGGTTACTAATATTCTTTAAAAAAAAAAAAAAAATTACAAACACACCGATAAAGAAATTACCAAACCAGAGGAACCGCTTTTAAGTTCTTAGTTGAGTATCCTGGTTTCACCCGTCTTACTTGGTTGTATTCTACCGCAACGCATCGCCCAGCTTTCTTATTTTTAGGGATTTTCTTTAGAAAAGCCCTATTGCTATCGAGTTGTCGTCGACGTCGTCGTTGCCAATTTTCTGTCACGGTTGTGGGTATGAAGTAGATGAGCTATCGAGTTGCTGTTTTCGGTAATAGATTCGTGCTGGGGTGAACCATTGCAAGATAAAGAAAAAATCGCAAAAAATCGCAAAAAAAAAACGCTAAATAGAAAATCCCTTGTATTCGGCTGAGCTCGTCTCAGGAATTCAACTTGTTTCTTATTGCTCGGTTCTTAAATGTCATCTTCCCGAAGAATTGGCTATTAAATGCAAAACTTTTTTTTTCAAATCCATCTGATACTTCCAGAGATAAGAGCGTTCAAACAAACAAACCCTTCAGCTTTATTACTAGTAGTATAGATACGAGTAGACGTATGTGTATAAATCTATACAAATAAATATAAATGAAGTGTCTGTTTGTAATATTAAAATAACAGATTTCTAATGTTTGCACATGAATGTAACACGACATTATAACAAAAATATAATTTCTAAAGATTTAGATCGGAAAAAGAGAACATCTAGGACGGGGCTTGAACCCGCGATCAGTCCCTTACAGGGGGAATTCGCCTTAAGACGTATTAATATTATATTATATTAATTTATCGGAGAATTTCGAATATCTGGGACGTGTCTAGGTGGCTCAGTTGGTCAGAGCATTCCCCCTGTAAGGGACTGGTCGCGGGTTCCAGTCCCGTCCTAGATGTTCTCTCTTTCCGATCTAAATCTTTAGAAAAAAGTAAGCATATAAAATGCTTAAAAATTTAATTGAAAAAAATATAATTTTTAATTTTTTTGTCTGTGTGTCTGCTTGTCTGTCTGTCTGTTTGTCTGTCCGTCTGTCTGTTTGTTTGTTCGAAAGAGATAATTTTTGGAACGGGTGGGCTGATTTTGACAGTACTTTCATTGGCAGACAGGTAATGCTACAAGGCGTAACATATGCCACTTTAGTTACTTAAATTCCGCGCAATCAAATTAAAACCCTACAAAATCTAAATCCACGCGGACGACGTCGCGGGCACAGCTAGTTTTTAAATAAAACTAAATTTATAGACTAAGTGAATGTAATGGACTAGCTCGTCAGGGATGAGTTATTACCGACTTTAAGTAGCAGTATGCTGCATTTCGTGCGGCTTCTGAGAGAGCTGGAAGCATCTCTTTCTTTTTTTTTCCGCAGTAACCGCTTATCAGGTAGGCCGTGTCTTTGTTTGCTACCATTTTAGTATACAAATAAATAATACAGTAGACAAGACGGGGACACCTTGGTTCCCAAACCCGAGGGGGCTATCTCGAAACCGGAGATGGCCCAGGGTCAGTCGGGGTGCGAGGGATATGCTCTATGGGTACTTGTACTATTATTTATTCTGTGCTATGGGCAACCTTACACCCTGGCGTTTTAAGAACCGAAACGGCGTGCGGTTTTAGTCGGTTCAGGTCCGACATAACCGCCCCCACTGTCCGGCGGGGGAGTATCCGAAGGGATTTCCGCACGAAAAAAAAAAAAGGTACAATTGGTCTACCTCTGAGGGTACATGAAGTTAGCATCAACGTTAGACTATTTATCTCTCACGCCATATGATCTGGGCATCGAAACTGGGTCCCATAAGGATCCAGAGATATATCTGAGACCTTATGCACTAGTGTCTAAATTTAGTACATAAACCAAATTCTAATAAAATAAACTATGATGTTTCTTTCAAGAATAAGAAACAAAGTGATGCACATGAGCACGCTTTTAGACCATCCGCTGCCTCATGCATGTCCCGAATTTATTACATGAAATTCGCACCATATTGTTTGCACAAAATTTGCACCATAACATTTGCACGAAACTGGCACCTGCATAAGACAGCGGACAGGCTTAGCGCCAGAAACGCGTTATCATCGTTCGTAACGTAAAGTCCAATCAGCGCATATGATGACACATTTGCCGTTATGCCTACGTCAGTACTGTGACGTCGGGGGTCTGACTTCACAGCTTTTCGTGGTAATTAAATGATAACACAAGTAATTTTATATTCTCTATCATTTATTTTCACATATAACTCCTATCAACGTATTTTAGGGGACTTTACGTAAGATTATTTAGTTTTTCTCAACGAACTATAGAGGATCGCGGGTTCTGCTCAGTGATTGATCCTAAGTTTCACTTGAACTTCAGAATATTTTCCACTGCTCGATCAAGGACGGACCCTCTGGTGCCCTCTCCGACTTGATCTGTCCTCCCATCCTTTTTTTATTTTCCTACGCTTTTAATATGAATTTGATTATACAGTTTTATTTTTATATCGCTGACGCATGATGGCCAGGGAATTGACTATAGTGCTCGAAGGAGTCCGAAAGGAGTCCGAACACTACAGTACTAGCACTTGCGGCGTTATCGCCAGAGAGGTGAATCTGATCTATTTCTATAGCCTGATCGTTGTTCGTCGTTATTCTTCTTCTACAAGTATATAAAGCAGATGTAAGTGGGCAGGGAAACGGGGTCGACCTCGCAGGACACTGATCAAATTAATGAGATATTGAAAAAAGGGCCGGTCAAAAGCACTCGAAACCGGCGGGCTTGCATGAAAGGTTTAATGACGGTGAAGGAGATTCGTGAAGTATATAAGTACAGAAGCCGATGGCGGGCTGTTGTCTCTGTCTACCCCGGAGGGAAAGAAGCGTGAGTATATGTATGTATTCTTCTTGTACAACAAACATCTCCATATTTATTTAATTAGTTTTCGTTGTCCGAATGCGAGTAACAGTTCTCCGGTCATTATCAACGAATCCAGCAACGGCCATAGTGAAGAAATCGCACAATTTGCCGGGCAACTCTATAGCACCAGCCCTCGAAAAGCATGGAGCATAAAATGGATACGTCTAATGTCATTGACGAAGTCTCCCTGCAGCATTCGTAGCGTGAGCGTGAACAAGTGAAATTTAAAAAAGACAAACTTAAAATAAAACTATTATTAACGGATTCTATCGCGGATTCTATCGCGTGTTAGGATCTTACCAAATTTGGATAGGTAGGGCGGGGAACACTACTGACGGTGGAGGTGAGCGCTGATGCATCACAAGGTGGCCACCCTAAACCTACATCTGGGTCGCAAGTCCCAGTCGCCGTCATGGTGTTCCTCTCTGTACCACGCTATGGACCCGGCGACCGCACGGAGAATCCATGGAGTGCTGAGAATCTGATCTCTATTTACATTGATCCCGACGTTTCGGTTGCTTGGCATATAATATAACATCAAATAAATCGCGATATAATCCGTTAATAATAGTTTAATTTCAATGTGTGACATTCGCGTAAACTTCCGACAATATCATGAAAGACAAACTTCTAAAAATAAGCTTATAATATGTTCTTGTTAATAAAAAGAACATTTTTTTAAAATCTGAAACGAGCTGAAACTGGATCAGGTTGCGTCGTTTCATTACCGACTTTATAGAACACCTTCCAGCTCCATCATCAGACTCTGGTTACTATTGAAAGATAAACTACTCGTCAAGACGATTCAAACGAGCCCAAACTCGACGAGGTTGCGTCGTTTAATTGCGAAGTTCCTATGGCCACTTTCCAGCTCCATCATCAGATCAGCACCATGTCATCATAATATTGCATTGTCATACGATAAGAGCTTTTGACAGAGTGCCGCGTGAAGCCTTGTGGATAGTGCTAAGGAAAGCTGGTTGTCCTGAAAAGTTATTAAACTTGACTCGCCAATTTCATGATAACATGATGGCGAGAGTTCGACATGGAAATAACTTTTCAGACCAATTCCCAGTAACGAGTGGTGTGAAGCAGGGCTGTGTTCTGGCTCCTACTTTGTTTTCTCTATACTTTGCTCTGCTTTGCTTTGCTTTGCATCACAATGCAAGATGCGGTTGGTAATTGCAATGGCTTCATTGAAATAAACTCCAGAACTGACAAGAGAATTTTCGATCTCTCTCGTCTTAGAGCTAAACGACAAGTTATCCGACTCTCAGTGATGGACGTTTTATACGCCGACGATGTTTGCCTAATGGCTGATTCTCTTGAGTCCCTTCACGCCTATATCGACTCTTTACACCTGTCATGCCGTAGATTTGGTCTAGTTATAAGCACTAGCAAGACCCAAGTATTAAAACAGCCCCCGAGAGGTTTCGATGAGGATCATTCAAGGGTCAAGTTGGAAGGCACTGACTTAATAGAAGTCCCAAACTTCAAATACTTGGGAAGTCGTTTAAGATGTGATAACACTCTGGCATCAGAAATACCAGCCCGAATAGCAGGTGCTGCAGCAGAATTTGGCAAACTTAGGGCACGTGGTTGGAACTCGCATGGCATCAAACTGCAAACTAATATATTAGTGTACAAAGCAATCGTCCTGTCTACCTTGCTTTATGCTGCGGAGACCTAGTGCTGCTACAGAACAGACATTAAGCAGCTGGACACCTTTCATCTCAAATGTTTAAGCTCTATAATGCGTATTAGGTGACAGGATCGTGTTCCAAATACTGAAGTCCTACGTAGAACCGGCTTGCCCGGAGTCGAAGCACGCATAATGAAACATCAACTTAGATGGAGTGGACACGTCGTACGCATGAAAGATGGAAAATTGCCAAGGAGGTCAATACCTGCGCTACAAAGAGTGGGCTGCAACATCTCTCCTGATGGTTGGGAGGAGATTGTCCGCCTTAGACCGGAATGGCGTCATACCGTCCGCACTGGTATCGACACTTTTGAAGAAAACGTCTAGTAGACCTTGACACGAATCGCCAAGTATGGATGACTCATCCAAAACCCTCCTACTCCTACACGTATAATTCTTTTGGCCAGCTATACTGTACGTCTTGCGATCGTGTCTTCAAGTCGAAGTTCGGCTTTGCAAGCCACATTAGAGCCCATCATAGGGAGAAACTAAATATTTAGGAGTCGCCGTCGCCGGATACTGTTTGGACGACAAGATGAAAAAGCTAGATAATTTAAATTAGAAATATATCTATACTAATAAAAAAGTGTAAATTAGTTGTATCTGCACATTGGAGATATAAATAAAAAAGGCAGTGGCACTCTGGAAGTGCCAACAGAAGTGAAAACTTGCATAATAACGTGTATGTTTTAAATCGTCATCATCCTTCCCTCCCTCGTTTACTGCCTCCAAACCCCTCTCTCCCTCCCTCCAAATCCCTCCATCCCTCCCTTCATCTCACCTCTCTCCCTCTGTCCATGACTCTCTCTTTCTCCCTCCCTCCGTCCATTCATCCATTCAGCTACAAAAAGATGTGTCACAAAAAAAAGTTATGGAAAGGGTCTTGTGTGACGTAGGCGTCTCGGTGACGAGGTTCGAGTTTAGAGGTGACGGACGTGACGATAAAAAAAAACGCGAGTTTCATGATTTTTCTTCACCGAAAAAGTGCTCATATGGTAAATACTCGAAGTGCCTAAAGACATTTTCATTTCAAAAATATGGGTTATGTTAAGTGAACACTTCTGAATTAGAATACTAAAAGATTAATTCGTGAAAACATAGAAATATGTAGATTAGAAATCTCCATAATGGTATTAAGTTTCTATTTTAAAGTAATTAACGATTATCAAATACCGAGTTTCATGCTGTTATCAGCGGTAACAATGATTTACATATATTTCGCATGTTAGCCTAATCGTGCTTTATTATCATAATAATTAACCCAACTATGACTTATGTTGATAAATTCTTCGAAATTGTCGGATTGGAATTAATTTCAAAGAAATACTAAGATTTTCTTGTGTACTTGGATATCATTTCTTATTCATTAAAAGCTCTTATTGAACTTGTAATGTTTTTGTAGGTTTTGGTAATTTTGCAAACTTTTCTTCTAGAACAACTTCCACTTACTTATCCAACGGAGTAGATTTTTTTGCATAATAGTTCAGTTCCGATGGCCCGGATCAACATCAAAGATTAACTTTAGGCAAAGGAATGCATTTTAAAAGATTGTTGTTGTTACCGACCTCCTTGCGGGCATCGGCTGGTTTGTGAATATATGGGACGAAAACTCGAGACGTCCAGGAAAAAGTCCACGTAAAAATAAAAAAAATATACTTAACGAATTTTTGGGGCTAAAATTTTAATGTATAATTTAAAAACGACTAGTCTTTGTAATAATACTTGTTTTCATTCATTTCTTATTAATGTTCGTATAATAACTTACTTTATCAATGATTCTTAGGCAAAGTAAATAAAGAGCTCAAACTACATACAAAATTACTTCTTTTAATATTAGGTCTTTGTATAATGTCGGGGTGCGAGGGAAATGCTTTATGGGCCCACCTTCATATCTGAAGACCCGAGATGACTTGCGGTTTTAGTCGGTTCAAGGCCGACATAACCATCCGCGCTGGCCGGCGTACCTGAAGGGATTTCCGCACGGAAAAAGTCCTTATATTATGAATTTGGTAATATTTTGATCTCAAATATCTGCTGTTTGGTTAAGAATTCCAAATTTAAATTTTATTGCCAACGTAAATTCTTGTGTATAATTATTTCATATTTTAGTATTTCATTGTTTCCACACTATTTGATTTTCTGTGATATTTTTCTGTTCACAAAATGGAAAACTTATAATACTTATCGCGTTAAATAAGATTAAGAGTTCTACCGTGGCACCACTGGACTACCGCTGCTGAAACAGCTCGGAGGAATTATGATTATACATTCATTCATATGATTCATACATAATTTATTTCTTATGCTTATAATTTATTAAGCTAAACCGCGGTAGCCTAGTGGTATGGGTAATGGACTGCTGAGACGAGGTCTCGGGTTCGATCTCAGGTTTTACTATGGCACACACCAATGACTTTTCGATGCTTTTCGAAGTTATGTGTGTATTTATCGCAGGTTTATAAGTGCCCGGTTAATGGCAATAGGCTCGCCACCTATTACATTGGGACCTAAACATAAACTGGCGAAATGTGGGTGCTAGCACCTCTGCCTACCCCTTCGGGGATATAGGCGTGAGTTTATGTTATGTTATGTTATGTTTTATTTCTTGGTTATTCATCACATCAATGTAATTACTTGATATAAATATAGTGTACTGATATCGGAGCAGATATCAGAAAATTAAGAATTTGCGATAAAGAAATAATTTACTAGTGATTAATTTGATATAATTGAAAAAAAAATTACAATGATGTAAGATTGTAATCATGAATAAAAGTAAAATATATAAAGCGGTTATCTGAGTGCCGTACGGGCCGTATTAGTACCGACTAACCCTTATCACTTTATCATGATAAGAATTGCTTTGTAGAAGATTGTAGGTAGCTAAACATCCTTTCACAGAGTTAGTCAGAGAAACCACTTTATGATGCGGTCCTAGTTAATTAACGCCCCGCACGCCGTCACGAGCGTATAAATAAATAAATAAAACACCCAGTCGTATCCGATGTTCCACAGAAGCGGCCCCAGGACCGATCCCTGTGGAACACCGCACGACATGTCACGCCGACCGAGACCGGTCACGGTAAGGTAGATGACGGCTCTCTCCGTCAAATACGCCCCGACTATACGGCGAAGGTAGAGAGGCACTGATACACGAGCGCCTCCCTAATGCTACTCCAGGGCAAGGTGTTGAACGCGTTGGCGATGTCTAGGAACACAACATCACATCACCCCGGGTGACTGCATCCTTTGCCCGCGACTTCGTCCACGTTAAATTTCGAATAGATGAAGGTGTGTTTATATCTGCAGTTTCGAACCCAGCATGTGTTACCTATTTTCAATCATTTATCATGAAGAACTAAAGGTTTGTATGTAACATTGAAATTAATTCTACCCGGTTCCCTGATATAATAGCGTGATGAAATTTATTAACAAAGGTTGAGTCTCTAATCAACGATCTTTCACACGTAGTTAACTCTGTAGCCCTGGGGTGCTTGGTTGGGGGGGTGCTTGGTTGGGGACCTCCACGCGGTGCACCCTGGGCAACGGAGACAGCAGCGCCTCTCTCCTAGGGCGGGAGAGACGCTGCCGCCTACGGCCAACTCCGACCGAGGCGAGGACGGCCCTGTTGAGGGCTGTTCGGAAGCTTTCCACGTGTCCCTCTGATTAGCAGATGGCACAGTGGAGAGCAATTAAGGGGGCCATCTCAAAACCGGAGATGACCCGGGGTCAGTCGGGGTGCGAGGGATATGCTCTATGGGTAACCTTACACCTGAAGACCCGAGACGGCGTGCGGTTTCAGTCGGTTCAAGCCCGACATAACCAGCCTCGCTGGCGGGCGGGGGGTATCCGAAGGGATTTCCGCACGAAAAAAAAAACAAGTAACTGTAGTTTCGAGATTTCATATTTTACTGCTCATCACCCCTTAGCTATAGCGTGATTTATAGTCCGAACGTATAGACCATGTCCGAGTTCGAACTTGATCTGCTTTATAATGAATAATAGATTTAGTCGATTTTACCCTGCTGCTCCTATCACACTTATAATAGCGTGTTGATATGTAGCGCAGTTTATGACCATAGTCTAAAGCTAAAGGAATGTTCTTGCAAAATTTCAGCTGAATTTGTTCAGCGTGTTTAAAGCAGACAAACAGATAAACAGACATAAATTCCAAACATCACGTTTTTGGTATCGGTATCGTTTCTGGAAAACATGTCAATTGGTGAAATACTAAAATTATTTTGTTGAAAAAATATTCAATGTACAGTTTTTACCTCTTTACAATTTTATTATATGTAGAGATTATTTTTAAAGTACCATATTCAATACGGAACTTTATTCATGGGGGTGGCAGGTGAGGCCGCCTGTCACCCCAGCAGAAGCAGGCCGGGACGGTGGGGCGACTAGCGCCCCTCCCCCAAACCGGGGCAAGACAGGGACACCGTGGTTCCCAAACCCGAGGAGGCCATCTCGAAACCGGAGATGGCCCAGGGTCAGTCGGGGTGCGAGGCATATGCTCTATGGGCAACCTTACACCCCGGCGTCTGAAGACCCGAGACGGCGTGCGGTTTTAGTCGGTTCAAGCCCGACATAACCGCCCCCGCTGGTCGGCGGGGGGTATCCGAAGGGATTTCCGCACGAAAAAAATAAAATAAAAAAGGTACTTATAAAATCTAGCCCATTGATTAATAAGTAAATTAATTTATTCTAAACTACCAATGACTTGTATGTATACTACTAGACAGGTTGTACAGAATATAACATTTGGTGTCGCAAAATACCAACTACCGACAATAAACTACGCACATCTTTTTGTAGCAGTCATACGAATGACATTAAAAATGGCGCTCTTTGTCTAAACAGCTTCATCACTCTCTGCATTGTAACAGCTACATTTTACGCAGCAAAACCGCCCTTTTCGTCCTGGAGAGGTGAAGTTTAATTGTTGTTAATGTAGTTAATAGTATATTATACAGATTTAGCTAGAAAAAAGCGAACATCCTGGATGGGACTTGAACTCGCGACCAGTCCCTTACACGGGGAATACTCTGACCAACTGAGCTACCTAGACACGTCCTAGATATTCGAAATTCTTCGATATATTATAAGTCTCGGGCCGATGCTGGAGAGATCTACCAGTACCCAGCTCGTAGTTCGCAAGAATTACGGTTTTTTTTTTAAAGAATAGTAGTAACCTAAATTACTAATATTCCCCCTAACCCTTCCAGCTAAGCTAAATTGCTTGTGTTAGGAGTGGGTTCACGTCGGTAGTGTAATAGCCAGGATTCGAACCCGGGACCTACGGGAGGGTCGACTCCTTAACCACTAAGTTGATGATGATGCCTCCGACCGATTTCGGCCATGGCGACCACTTCGACTCCTAGTCGGCTCGGCGCTGGGGCGCTCGAAGATGGCTAACATAACCGATCTTCGCGGTGAACTCTCATGCACACTGAGGGCACGTGAGAACACCACCTACATGATAGTACTGAATGACAGCGGGTGGGCGGACTTTCAGCTCATCGCGTTTACCGTCGAGGTCTGCCTTTCGCTTTCACACTTCGATGTTATAGTGCTCCCCAGATAGCGAAACCAATGTCTCGTGACCATGTGTGTCCAGGGACATCACCTCCGTCTTCTTGACACTGATTTTAAGGCCGAACTTGCTGCAAGATTGGTGAAAACTGGACATTAGCTGTTTCAGGCCATCAGGGGATTCTGCCACAAAGCATAATTCGTCAGCATACATGATTTCTGTAATCATTGTATGGGAGACTTTAGTGCGCGCCTTAAGTCTGGCCAAATTGAAAACACTGCCATCTGTGCGGAAGCGGATGCGGACTCCCTCAGAAAGAGTTTGCAAAACATCCCTGACTACTACTGCAAAGTACATGGCGAACAGTGTGGGCGCTAGAACACACCCTTGTTTCGTCGTCATGCAGGAGTCTAAGAAGTTTCACAAACTTTTCCGTGCATCCTAGCTTCCCTAGCACCATCCAGAGAGCTTCACGAGGCACACTGTCCAATGCCTTCTCCAGGTCAACAAAGCAAAGATATAGCGGACGACCCTGTTCTCTGCTTTTTTCTTGCAGTTGAGGCACAGAAAAGATTGCTTCACAAGTGCCTCGTTCAGGTCGGAAGCCAAACTGGGTTTCTGGCAGTATCTTTTCAGACAGAGCCTTTAAGCGGTTTAAAAGGACTCTGGCAAAGGCCTTTCCAGGGGCTGACAAAAGCGAAATACCGCGGTAAGAGTTGCAGTCGGAACGGTCACCCTTGTTCTTGTAGAGGGTACAAATGCGAGACATTTTAAAGTGATCCGGGACCCGCTCTTCCTCCCACATACGAGCAAAAAGTTTCCAAACCAACATGTACAACTCCTCGCCGCCGTATTTTAACAGCTCTCCCGGTATAAGGTCAATACCAACCGCTCGCTTGGTCTGTTGCTGCCTGATGGCAGAGACAACCTCATCACATGACAGGGGCTCATCCAGCTCAATGGAAAGAGGAAGTTGAGGTATTAGACTCACACTTTGTAAATCAGTTGATCGATCTACGTTGAGCAAGGTGTCAAAGTGTTGGGCCCAACGATTTAGTACATCCTCCTTGTTTGTCAATAGGTGCATACCGTCTTTCTAACGACTTCAACGGCACCTTCGCTCGGTAGGATGTACCAGTCAGCCTGCGTACCTCGGAGTTATAATCCCCGATCTGGTTAGTATCAGCGAGCCACTGCGTGTGGAGAGCTTTTTCTTGCCACGATTTGTCTTTTACTTGACGAGACAGCTTCCGCAATTCAAGGTCACTCGCTTTGACTACCGTAACGCTTCCGCCTTGCCTAGTATGCTGTCGCAAGAGGTCTCGATGATTGTTGAATGCTGTCCTAAGAACCCCGTCATTCTCATCAAACCAGTCCTCACTACGACGGCTTTTTATACCTAAAGTAGCTGAGGCTGCTTCCATAAGATGCGAAAAAAAACTTCCCCAGACCGCACCAACATCACCTGTCTCATTAACTGGCAACAGCTTTTCACACACAGCTTCAGCATATTTCTCCCTCACCTCGAGATTCTTAAGCCTATCCACGTTCAAAGACGCAGGCTTTATAAGTGTGAATCTACGAGGTCGATGGAGGCGGAGCCGTAGCTTTGTGACAACAAGTTGGTGATCAGTCCAACGGTGAGCACCACGCATGACGCGAGTGACTTGGACTTGACCAGTATCTCTCTGCCTGACAATAGCATAATCGATCAAATGCCAGTGTTTGGAACGAGGGTGCATCCACGTTGTCTTCTGCTTAGCGGCAAGTCTAAACATTAGTGATATTGTCGGAAGTTTACGCGAATGTTACTCATTGAAATAAAACTATTTTTAACGGATTCTATCGCGGTTTATTTGATGTTATTAAACATTAGTGTTCGATATTGCAAGCTCATATTGAACACAGAGACTGAGTAGCAACTGACCATTGCTGTTCATGTTGCCGACTCCGTGTCTACCCAGGACTCCAGGCCAAGTCTCATAGTCCCGTCCAACTCTGGCATTGAAATCGCCTAGCAATATAACCTGCTCTCTGGCGTTTATGCTGTCAAGGCATCGAGATAGTTCCTCGTAGAATTTATCCTTGATGTCATCAGCCTTGTCTACCATAGCATAGCATAGACACTGATGACATTAAGGTAATTGTCTTTGTCCAGGTGAAGGCGCAGTGTGGTAACGCGGTCTGAAGTATGCACATGGTGCTCCTCAAGTCGCTTAGCTATGTGATTCTTGATGGCAAACCCTACGCCTGAACGTCGCGGTTCGGAGGCTGCGGTACCCTTCCAAAAGAAAGTATAGCCGCCGCCTTCTTCTACCAGCTCTCCTTCATCGGCAAGATGAGTTTCGCTAAGAGCAGCCACATCCACGTTATAGCGTTGAAGTTCCCGAGCTACTATGGCAGTTTTGCGTTCAGGACAGGCGTTGCCATCGCGATCAATAAGCGTTCTCACGTTCCACGCGTCGAATGTCATGATAGGTATTTTCATGGTATGCTTTTTGTTCTTTCGACCACGTTTTAGTATGATGCAGTGACAGCCGCGGTTACTATCACCTTCCGAGTAGGAATGAGCATTTTTTAGCGCACCTTTTCTAGCCCCCTCCCCGATTGAGCGAGGAGAGCAGTGCCTCCCTAAATAGGGCTGCTCTGTCATCCCGGGTGCTGCCGAATCCGCACTGTCGTTCCTAATTTGCAGTGCGAAAGCGACCACGGCGTGTACTCACACCCCTAGGACCGCCCATGTGCAGGAATCAGACAAAGACTAGCTTGCATCAAACTAGACCTCTCTACCTCATCCTATCGCCATAGGACTTAAACGTATTCGGAGTCCAAGATACGGAAGTGGTCAAGTGCGCAGGATATTTGGAGGTGCGCAAGCGTTCGCGCAAACGCAGGCGCACACACTCGTCTTCACCCTCATGAACCCAGTGGAACGGGAGACCGCTACGACTGGAGGAGAGGTCGGATGATGTGTCTGGCCGACGGTAACTGTACGCCATCCACCTTGCCTTGCTAAATCACCGAGTCCGCCAAGCGCTTTTGCATAGGTATCTACGGTGGGTTGCCTTCCTCGCCGAATGAGACTTTATGCGATATGCGGGAGGGATCCGCAATAAACTTGCCACCGAGGTGACAAGCCCCCTCAACCAGGTTTAGCCCGCGAGCCGACGCGGGGTGTGACCGCTGCGCGCATCACAACTGCTTGGAGCCACTGGTGAGAGTTTATGGGCTAACAACGAAATTAACACATCTCTGCCACTTCTATAATAGAAATCGGCTGGCAGAAATAGGCGCTATTACCCCACTACACACCCCAACCACCACTTAGCTACCGACGCTTCTAACAACAATTTTGTAACAATGATATGAGAGAAGTCAATATACTTTTCAGAACTCGACCTCATGAGTAACATTCTTGGGTACCCGTACTTATTCCTCTGGCTCAGTTGTCGATCGGAATTCGATATCAAATCTCACTTAGACGTAAGAGCTCACTTCGACATTACAAAAATCCTCTCTAGATCCGGGGGGTCAGAAGGCAATCACTAACGTAAAAGAAATAAGCCACATCAGGAGAAGAAAGCGTATTAGAGTGAAATTTGGGCTCTTGCAGCATTGGATGCAACCGGAATAACCACTGGGGAATTATTAAAAAGAAACTCTCAGTAAAACGGTACAATTTCCTTAAAACAAGTCAGAGAGATCTAGCGATAATTTTTTTATCTTATCATTGGAACCTTATTGTTATCAGTGTTTAGTTATTCGAGGTGCGCTTGCGCAGTGTCACGTAATGTTGTTGCTTCACCACTGAAATGGTTCAACCATTTTGAGGATTTTTGGGGTGAGTTTGAACAGTGGGGGTTGAATACAGGTGAAGAGTTAGGTGGGAAGAGGGAATCTGTGAGTTTTGAGGCATATTTGGTGATACGTATAATGTTTGTTTTACATCCTGGAAGTGGGTGTTGTGTAAGTTAACAATACAGTGAACTGATCTCGTGAGTTTTAGATAGTGTAGAAGTTATAAGTATTGCGATATTTAGTGATGTGGTGCTCTTAGATTTGTATTACGCACAGTAGGTACATTCTAGAGATGTAGCCAAACTTCGCAATGGAATACGACACATATTTCACTACTTTTTTATTGAGCTGAGAGTGAGACGAAGTCGAGCGAAAGCTCCTTTCACTCCATTTGATGTATTTCGTTTGTGTCCCTCTAGCGCCTAGACCCTTCGACCAATTTTAATGATTTTTAGCATAATCATAGATGATAGTGATGTGACAGACAAAGGCTATACAAATTTAAATTATGAAGTACCACAGAGGAATAATCACCGAACAAAAAATTCAAAAGCTGATTTCTCAAAAACTACAATTAGTAAAATCTAAGTTTTGGCGCGAAAACGTAGCCTATAACCATAATTATCGTTTAAAGAAGAAAATTCAAAATCGGACAAGATACGGAGGAATAATCACCGAAATATTACACCGATTACCTTTTTTTTTTTTTTTTTTTTTTTATCGTGCGGAAATCCCTTCGGATACCCCCCCGCGTGCCAGCGGGGGCGGTTATGTCGGGCTTGAACCGACTAAAACCGCACGCCGTCTCGGGTCTACAGACGCCGGGGTGTAAGGTTGCCCATAGAGCATATCCCTCGCACCCCGACTGACCCTGGGCCATCTCCGGTTTCGAGATGGCCCCCTCGGGTTTGGGAACCACGGTGTCCCCGTCTTGCCCCGGTTTGGGGGAGGGGCGCTAGTCGCCCCACCGTCCCGGCCTGCTTCTGCTGGAGTGACAGGTGGCCTCACCCGCCACCCCCAGGCCTGCGCTCATGGAGGACGGAGGTCGTTAAGCGACCTCCGGCGCCTGAGTTGCCTGCGACGCGCGGCGAGCAAGTTGCGGGCTCGGCGGACCGGGAGAGTTCTAAGTCTCTCCCGGGCGCGCTCCGCCACCTCCTTCGCGAGCATTACATGCTCGCAGAAGGAGGCGGCGGCGGCCCACGCGCTCGCGCTCCGCACCATTGCCGCAATCATGCTGCCGAGCGAGAGGACTCCCACCCCGATGGCTGCCACGAGGTCACGCCTCGGCGCCTCCCACGCCGGGCAGTCCGCCAGCGTGTGCAGCCCTGAGTCCTCGCTCGCGTCGCAGTGATGACACTCAGGCGTTGGCTCCTTCCTGATCCGATGCAGGTGGTCCTCGAAGCACCCCTTCCCTGAGATCACCTGCGTCAGTCGGTAGGAGAGGCTTCCGTGTCGCCTCTCCATCCAATTCTCCATGATGGGCCTTACCGCCGCTATTGCGGCGTGCCCTGCGCTTGGTTGCCCAAGTCGTTCCTTCCACTCCACCACGATGGCCTGGCGGAGCTGGGACTGCCTCGATTTCTCGAGGCTCGGGGTTCCATCCCTGCTCCCGCGCCTCCTTTCGCCACTGGTACAGTTGCGAAAGGGCTCTCGCTTCCAGGTCCCATGGCGGAGTTCCGGCAAGGAGACTCGCCGCCTCAAAGGAGATCGTGCGGTACCCTCGGATGACCCTGATGGCCAGAACTCGCTGCGGAGCGCGCAGCATCCGCACAGTTCTGGTCCTCAGGGCCTCCGCCCATATTGGGCACCCATACAGGGCCATGGACCGCACGATCCCCGCGTAAAGTCTCCTGCAGGAGTCATCGGGCCCCCTCATGTTGGGCAACAGCCGAGCCAGAGCAAGAGCTGTGCCCTTCAATTTGGGGGCCAGACTTCGGATGTGCTCTCCGAAGTCCCATCGGCCGTCGAGCACGAGCCCCAAATATTTCATTTGGGGCTTGATGCCGATGCGATTTCCTCCCACGATGAGACTGGATCCCTCGGGTGGCTTGCTCCGAGGCCCATGGAAGAACAGGGCCTCGGTTTTATGCAGGGCCACCTCGAGACCCAGCCGCCGGATCCGCCTAACGACTTGGGCCACCGCGGTCGTGGCCTTTCGGGTCGCTTCGCGGTACGTCGCCCCGCACGCCGTCACGAGCGTGTCGTCCGCGTAGCACGTGACGGTGGCACCGCCTACGAGCTCACCGCGAAGCACCCAGTCGTATCCGATGTTCCACAGGAGCGGCCCCAGGACCAATCCCTGTGGAACACCGCACGACATTTCACGCCGACCGAGACCGGTCACGGTTGGGTAGATGACGGCTCTCTCCGTCAAATACGCCCCGACTATGCGGCGGAGGTAGAGAGGCACTTCGTGATACACGAGCGCCTCCCTAATGCAACTCCAGGGCAAGGTGTTGAACGCGTTGGCGATGTCCAGGGACACCGCCAACATCACCTCACCCCGGGCTACTGCATCCTCCGCCAGAGCCCTCACGCGCATGATGGCACCACGGTGGAGCGCCTCTGGCGGAAGCCATATTGGCCATCCGCCAGGTCCGGCCCCACTCTTGAGAGGTGCTCGACGAGGCGCTTCGCAATTACTCTTTCAAAGAGCTTGCACACCTCGTCGAGCAACACTATGGGCCGGTAGGCGGACGGCGAGTCCGCCGGGCGCCCCTCCTTTCGGATGAGGACCAGTTTCCCCGTCTTCCACAATTTCGGAAACTGGCCCCGCTCCAAACATGCGCTGAGAAGCCCTCTCAGTCGGGCTCGAGAGCGTCGTCGACTAGAGCTAGGACCCACGCTCGGCCTGGAATGCCGTCGGGTCCCGGGGCGGTGTGTTTGGCTCTTAGCCTTCTCACCGCCAGCTCTAGTTCTACCCAAGTGACCTCGGGCACGTCGTCGTCTTCCACGTCGGGCGCCATGCGCAACCGAGGCGGAGTCATCTGCGGTGGAACATGTTCCACCGCCCGCGCTGGGAACAGGGAGCCAACAACTCCTCCGAGCAGATCCGGCTGGAGACACCGGGTTAACGGCGGGGCCTTGGGGCGCAGCTTGCCCCTCACCATCCGGTAGGGCCGCCCCCAAGGGTCCCGCTCCAGCGTCTCCAGCAGCTCGCGGAAGGCGTCCCGTTTGGAACGCCTTATCTCCGCTCGGAGGGCTCGTCTGGCCTCCCTGTATCCCTCGTACAACTCCACCTCTCGGGCCTCCGCATCTGCGGGGCGGCGACGCCTCCTACGGAATCGGGCCCACCGGCGGTGCGTGATCACGCAGCCCCGTCTGAGCTGCGCGATCTCCGACGACCACCAGTAGACCTGACCCCTCGGATTATAGGGCGGAGCCCTAGGCATCGCCGCGTCACAGACACGGGTCATGGCCTCCCGGAACCACTCCGCCTCATCGTCTATGCAGACAGGCCTGTCCGGCGCAGGGGCCCAGGCCTGTACGATGGCGGCTTCCAGGAGGAGCTCCCGATCAAGTCGCTTAAGCGCCCAACGTGGCTCGGGTGGAGCCGGTGCAGCCGGCGCGTCGCTCGCAGGGGGGGGACACGTCAAACCGAATGTATCGGTGATCCGAACTTGTGTCCTCCCCCAAAACGACGCGCCAGCCCTGAACACGTCGCGCCAACGAGGGGAGCTACCCCTCGAGGTCACGAACGTGTCCACGGCTCCCCGATTTAGGAGGACTAGGCCGAGTCGTGCGGCCCAGTCCACCAGTGCCCTGCCTCTATGCCCCGTCGCGCCCCTTTCGTGTCGGGAACCCCAGGCATACGACCAGGCGTTGAAGTCCCCGAGCACAAGGACCGGACGGGGCTGGCAGGCATTGACGACGACGGCCAGCTGACGGAGCCATTGCTCATATGCAGCTTGGTCTCGGTTCGGCGTGATATAAGCGGCCATGACCGCTATGTCGCCAACCGCTGCCGCCACGCAGCCGGGTCCCCTTGCAACGACGGCAAGAGGGGGGCTGCCGGCGGCAGGGTTGTGCACCAGTGCCGCCGACCCATCCAGCGCGATTTCCCAGGTAGGCCCGAGGAACCGGTGGGTGTATGGGTCGGCGACAGCGGCGACATTTATGGCCCACTGTGCCATGCTCTGGCGCAGAAGGTCCTGAGCATGGGCACCGTGGCCAACGTTCACCTGCAGGATGCGGAGTTGAGGATCCATTATGGAACCCCCATCTCCGCATCCCGCTGCGAACTAGGGGCGGAAGGCCGGCCTCCCGGCTTCGGCTCCCCTCCGGCGCAGGCCTTGCTGCCAACCCTGTGGTCGGCCGGCTTGCCTCCCGCTGCACACCTAAAGCAGTGCAGCGGGGCATCGCACGTGCCGGCCTTGTGACCGGGTTGGCCACAGCGGAAGCAACGGTCACCCGCCGTCACTTCCGCCGTGCAGTGGCACATGGCCCACCGACAGGCACCTGAAGCACCTGGCCGGTCGGGCCTGCAGGAGCCGTGCCTGCGCCCTCAGGAAGCCTCCCACCAGGAGGCTCCGCCCGTCTGCGACCTTTTGGGCCGCCGCGATAGGGCAGCCGACAACTGCTGCCCCCTGTCCACCGCGGCCGAAGCGTATAGCTCCGGCCTTTACTGTGTCCGGGGAGCAGTCCCCGGCCTTCGCCACGGCGAGCCTGAGCTCTTCTGCCGTGACGGAGTCGTCCAGGCCCGTAATGCGCACTTCTGCGCGTTTAATGGGCCTAGACACCCGGACGTCGGCTGCGTCCAGCGACTCCCTCAGCCGAGCCGCTAGGGCGTCGGCCTTGGGGCCACTGGCGGCGCCAGGGACCTCGAGAAGCCGGGCTCCCGTCCGTGTGCTCTTGCACCGGACACCCGGGATCTCGAGGGCCTTTAAATCGACGTTGGCCTTAACTTTGGCCAACACCTCGGCATACCCCATGCCCCTACCCGCTGCCTCCGCCGTCAGGGTGACGACGACGGCCGTGGTACGAGGGGCACGGAGCTTCCCCGGCGCTGTCTTTGCGGCGGCCGCGGCCTTCCTGGCCTTCTTGGTGGCCTTCTTGGCGGCCTTCCGCCTCTTCTTGTTGGCTCCAGCCACCTCCCAGCCCCCTTCTAATGGGGTGGAGGTAGCCGGAACCACGGCTGGGGCTGGGGCTGGGGCCAGGGCTGGGGACGTCTTCCCCTTGCCCTTCCCCTTGCCTTTGCCCTTCCCCTTACCCTGAGCGGGAGGGGGCTGAGGAGCCGGGACCGGCAGAGTCGCACCCGCACCTGCGGCCGGGCGGGTAGGGCCCCTTTGGGCTACAGCCGCGTAGCCGGCCGCTGGTGGCGCCAGAGGCGGACGGCGGATGGAGTCCATTAGGGCCTCCATCCGACACATCATCCGCTCTTCCAGCGCCTCCACATAGGGGAGCCAGGACTCCGCCGACAGTGCCCTCGGCTGCGTCGGCCGCACCGGCTGTGCAGGCTGCGCTGACCGACTCACGGACGAGCGAGTCACGCGCGCCGGCTCCACCGGTTGCGCCCGCTGCGCCGTTTGAGCCGAGCTCGCCATCCCCCTCTTGAGCTCCTCGACGGCTGCAGCTAGTCGAGCCGTCTCCCGACGGGACTCGGCCAGCTGCGCCGCCAGGCCCTCATTCTCGGAGGCGATGTCGAGCACAATGCGCAACATCGCCTCCTGCTCAGGGTTTGGGGACCCCTGGAAGGACGCGGTCACCTTCTGGAGTCTCTCCATGAGTGACCGCGTCCTCCCGCATGGCTCCGACACCGACACCGCCGAGGTGGAAGGCCTCGGCGGTGACTTTCCCGCAGCCCTTCCAAGAGCCGAGGGGGCTCGGGTGGATTGCCCACCCCTCACGCCACCACGCGCCCCTCGGCGGCCAGCAGCCACCTTGGACGCCGGCTTCGACGCCTCGTCGCTGCTGGAGGAGGAGGTCGTCCCGGTTGAGGGTAAAGTCCTCGTCCGAAACGTCCCCCCCCGCCCGAGCCTTTGCGCGCCTCCTGCGCTTACGGGTCCGCGGAACGCCCGGACCCACCGGGCTGCTTGCCCTGCTTCTCCAACACCGCCGAGGTGTTTGGCGCTACCTCCGCGCTTGATTGCTGCGCGATCTCCGAGCAGACTTCGTCATTCTCATCGTCCATTTTCTTGCCTTGGTCGTTTTCGTTGGTTTTCCGGTCCGTTATTTTCTTTTTAAAGAGATTTGTTTCCATAACTTATCCCACGAGTATGGGGGAAAGGTGGTCCATCCAGGCGGAGCCCCCTGCACCTGGATAAGCCTATATACTATGGAGGTCGGCTGGTATCCAGAGGTTTTTACGACTTTGCTGTCGGGTGTTTTTCCTTGTCGTGGGCCAGCCAATAAAGGCAAGCCCTCCGGTCAGCAAGTTCACAGCGTACCCTTCTGGAGCCACCAGTCAGGTCGTTGCTGATCACCTGCCGATTACGGAACGCGAGAGGATGGCTAGTCCTCTCTCACCGGCGGCGGCACAAGTGCCCGTCGGCCCCTGCGTTAGCAGTGGGCCAACCCGCCCCTGGATCCCCTAGGATCCTATGGTGGCCTCAGCCACAAACACCATCGCTCATCCTGTCTCCTCTGAAAGCAGAGGAGTATGGAGAGCGATGTGTTCCCGCCACGTTGGGTATTCGCCGACGATCAATGCCAACCCCATGAAGGGGAAGCCACTGACCGCCGCCCAGGGTGTACCGGCCGCTCCGGTTCCGTTCCCCCCGGACTGCAGCGGGATCGGAATCGGAACGACACTCGAGGAGGTTACCCAACACACACCCCTTACACCGAATACCTACAATTTACAAAACCTGAATTTTGTGAATTGTAGGTAATCATGTAGTGCACTCTCAGCTCAACATTGCGCCCCTAGTAGTCGATAAGCTTGCGTTTGACCACTACACCACCTTGGTAAGTGATGAAGTGGTTGATGATGGAGCATACTTGCTTAGAAGCAACCTATTCACTTTAGACTTGAGGACTTCCACTCATAGCTTTCCGTAAACAGGCGAGCACTCCGCCCGTTAGCAACCAGCCATACATCTATCTATAATATTATAACAAGTTGAATTCCTGAGACGAGCTCAGCCGAATACAAGGGATTTTTTTTTTTTAATCTTTCAATGGTTCACCCCAGCACGAATCTATTACCGAAAACAGCAACTCGATAGCTCATCTCCTTCATACCCAAAACCGTGACAGAAAATTGGCAACGACGACGTCGACGACAACTCGATAGCAATAGGGCTTTTCTAAAGAAAATCCCTAAAAATGTAAATTAGTTGTCTCTACATTGGTAATATTTAAAAAAATACTTGGGTTATGTTAAATGAATGATTCTGAGCATCAATATTGTTTTCGGAATTTTTGTCTGTCTGTTTATCTGACGCAAAAATTTCTGAACGGATTTTGATAAAGTTTTTCTATTAGAAAGGTCTTGGTCAGACTTAAAATCTGCCGTAGGTTTGATTGCAATTGGTTAAGTAGAACCGGCGATATGACTAAAAAACGATAACTGACGTCAAGGCGGACGGAGCTAGTATCTATAATATGTACATACATCTATCGTTGAATACTGTAATGCACGCAGTGGGGACGGGGATCTCACGTAACTGAGAAGGAACAACGCAAAACATTGGCTGCTGTTGGAGGTGTCGGAAAAAAATAAACCGTCTGGAAGCTTTCAACGAAAACGCGCCCTTATACCCTTTGAGATAGAACAAAATAATGTACGGTGGAATTGTGTCAAAGTCAAAGTCTTTATTTTTCAAAATAGTGCAACGTAATTACATCTTTTTGACGTCAAAATCTGCTTAAAACTAAGTTTACCACCGCTTCCTAGGCCCTAGTGGAGAAGAAACGGCGCAACAAACTCCACTGCGGCATTTTCGAGACGTCATATTATAAATAGTGATTTCTTTAGACTAAATATGGACGAATGTACATTTTTGTCTCGTGTCAAGATAAATAAAGGTATATAAAAAAAACAAAAGTTAAAATAAAAATTTAACCTAAGTTAAACGTTAAAATAATTAAAAAAAGTTAAAATATGGTAAAAAAAAAAAAGGTTGCCTACTACAATATTATGCTGTAGTTGTAGCATTAAGAGGGGCCTGCCTGCAAGCCAGACATTTTTGTCTTTAAGGTAATCATCTGTCCTATAGTATGCTTTTTTACATAAGGTGGTCTTAACAAAGGTTTTAAATTTATTGTCAGGCATACCAAGGACCGATTCAGGTAATTTATTATAAAAGCGTATACCTCGTATCTTATGTAGGTTGTGGTGGTGGAATAGGGTCCCATGGGTAGCGGGAAAGGGATCTGAATTCCACGCGGGTGAAGCCACAACTAACCTGTTATATTTCAAATCTGACAGTAAATTTATGTCTCTATGTTTTTATTACTGTTTACTTCAAGATTGATTACCAAGAAGTTTTGGAGTAATATTTATTATCTCATATTATGAGACGGTAACCGTATATATGATTTCCATATCTAATGACTTGTGAAACAAAATTATGGAACATGAATCATTTCACACCCTGACGCATAATAGATAGTGAGCAGGTATAGAAGCTTATGTTAGGTATATAGGTAGGTTGATCGTCGGCCAATACCCAACGTGGCGGGAACACATCGCTCTCCGTACTCCTCTGCTTTCAGAGGAGACAGGATGAGCGATGCTGTTAGTGGTGAGATGGCCCAGGGTCAGCCGGGGTGCGAGGGATATGCTCTATGGGTAACCTTACACCCCGGCGTCTGAAGACCCGAGACGGCGTGCGGTTTTAGTCGGTGCAAGCCCGACATAACCGCCCCCGCTGGCCGGCGGGGGGGTATCCGAAGGGATTTCCGCACGATAAAAAAAAAAAAAAAAAAAAAAAAAGGTATATAAAGTACTGCCGGGACGGTGGGGCGACAAGCGCCCCTCCCCCAAACCGGGGCAAGACGGGGACACCGTGGTTCCCAAACCCGAGGGGGCCATCTCGAAACCGGAACTGGCCCAGGGTCAGTCGGGTGAGGGATATGCTCTATGGGCAACCTTACACCCCGGCGTTTTAAGACCCGAAACGGTGTGCGGTTTTAGTCGGTTCAAGCCCGACATAACCACCCCCGCTGGCCGGCGGGGGGTTATCCGAAGGGATTTTCGCACGAAAAAAAGGTATATAAAGTACATACTTAACCTCATTATCATTATCAGAGATTTCCTAAATAAAATAAAATAAAAGACGTAGTAATATATCGGAGAATTTCGAATATCTGGGACGTGTCTAGGTGGCTCAGTTGGTCAGAGCATTCCCCCTGTAAGGGACTGGTCGCGGGTTCAAGTCCCGTCCTAGATGTTCTCTTTTTCCGATCTAAATCTTTAGAGAAAAAAGTAAGCATACAAAATGCTTAAAAATTTAATTGAAAAAAAAAAAAAAAAAAACATTTATTCTATTACACAATTACGTCCTGCGCGTGGACGTTCTCTCGTTGGAAACCATGGTGAGGGCCGTGGTCTCCGACGGGAGCAAGTGGCACGCCGCCGCCTCTTTCTGCGAGCAGGAAATGCGCGCGAAAGAGACAGCGGATAGGGAGCGGCAGAGAACCCTTCCCCCCGAGTTCCGCAGTCTGCGGCGAGGACGCCGCAGACTCGTCTACGCCCGGGACTACCGACCTCCATGATCGGGGACTGAGGATGGAAGTTGGCTGACTCGCCATCCGCACAGAAGCCGGCCGTGGCGGAGGCGTGTCGTGTGTGTCCTACACACGCCTACCAACTCACCGACGCGGGATAAAACACGACCCCACCAGGCGAGGCCGCGTTGGCGGTCAAAGTCCACCGGTAACCCTGAGGTTATCCTCTCGAGGGCTTACCCGGGGTGCCCGGCCATTGCCGGGGAGGCAATGGCCGGAGTACACTTGAGGAGGACACCTTGTGGTTTTAGTCGGTCCGATTCCGACACGCCCACCCCATCGTCGGCACCGATGGGGTGAAACCCGAGGAGGTTTCCACACGTATAAAAAACTACACAATTACATGCTTATAAATAATTTAAGGTATATACATTTTTACCATGGCACACACCAATGACTTTTCGAAGTTATGTGTGTATTTATCGCCGGCTTATAAGTGCCCGGTTAATGGCAATAGGCTCGCCACCTATTACATTGGGACCTAAACATAAACTGGCGAAATGTGGGTGCTAGCACCTCTGCCTACCCCTTCGGGGATATAGGCGTGAGTTTATGTTATGTTATGTTATGTTATATACATTTTAAATCTTTATGTTGCAGTCGCCTCTTTGGCGTAGGCCTCCCTCATAAGCTTGTAGTTGTATCTCTGGCCTTACACATCCAACGCGACCCTGCTCTGTTTACAAATATATCAACCCACCTTTTTGAGCTGAGAGTGTTCTCCATACTCCACTCGGTGTATTTCGGTTGTGACGCTACTCCTCCTAAACTAATCGACCAAACTTGGTATGCAAATAGTACTTGATACCAAGTATAACACTTGGTTTAGAAAAATAAAAAATTGAAAATCGAACATACCATGGAGGAAAATCTGATTTCTCCAAAATGATCAATGTTGAGACCACGATTTTGGCGCCAACATGTGCAACTTAACTATTGGCTTAAGACAGAAAAAAAAATTGAAAATCGGTCGAAATCACCGAAAAAACAATTCAATGGTATTCAATTGATAAAAGTGCTCGTGAATTGTAGGTAATCATGTAGTGCACTCTCAGCTCAACATTGCAACAGCAGAATGCATTGCGCCCCTGGTTATCTGGTGCCCCCGAAATCTGGTTCCGTCTCTGGTGGTCCATTCTAGTATCTTTTAAGTCCATCTGTCATTTGGCATATGACATACAGGACCGGCGCAGTTACATTTTAATGTTCTAACACTTTCCAAAATGTCTGTTAATTTGGTAGTTTTTCTAATGCTTTGATTACTTATTCTCTGTGTTCTGTTTATTGCTAGTTTGCTTCTTAATATTTTACGTAGACTCAGTGCTAACTTGTCTTCATCACATTGCATAGATTTTCTAGCGGCATCCAAAATTTGCATGTTGGAGCCCGAGGTCTGCTTATAGTTTTCGTTTTTTTTTTAAAGAATCTTAGTAACCGAAATTACTAATATTCCCCCTAACCCCTGTAGCTAAGCTAAATTGCTTATGTTAGGAGTGGGTTCAACTCGGTAGTGTAATGGCCAGGATTCGAACCCGGGACCTCTCGATCGTAAGGTCGACTCCTTAACTACTAAGCTACTGACGCTTCAATTGGTATGTCGGTTTTCCGGGCATGAATGCCATCTGAACTCCTAACCCTGAATGGAAAGTCAAGGATGTTGACAGAGATCTGTGAACGCAAAGTATAGTAAGTACTTATATCTGATGATGATGATGCCACGTTAATGGACCAAGTGAGAAATAGCGTGATAAGGGAATAGTGTGGTTTGATAGAAGATGTGGTGACCAAAATAGAGAAAGGGGTATTTTAGAAGATGAACAGATTTATGAAGTGGGGGTGAATTGGCGACCTGGTGAAGGTCGATCTGTCAATCTGGTGGAGATTTGAAGAAAGGCCAGGTCCCGTATCCGCAACCGACGAGCATGTAGAGACGAGAATTGAAAAAGATATGCCGTAGTGGGTTGGGGACGAGCACCTTTTCTTTCTTGTTTTTTTTCTTTTGGAAATCTCCATGTGGGATGTTATGTCGGGCTTGGGCTTTATTTCCCTCGCATCCCAACTGATCAAAGGCATCTCGGGTTTCGAGATAGCCCCGTCTTGCCCCCGGAAAAAGGAGGGTAGGGGGGGAAGCACAACGCGCCACCGCCCCGGCCTGCTTCTGCTAGGGTGACGGGCGGCTCCACCTGTAAGCCCCAGGCTTGTACTCATTGAGTACATTGTACATTGACGTCAAAGTCGACTACGCGCCTCGTGGGCTCTGCGGATCCGAAGAGACCTGAGTCTACGAGGTCTACGAGGAAGGAAACCTCTGTAAAAAAACCTAGATGATCTAGTTTTGTGGTGGTTGATCGAGAACTTGTGCTCTTGATTCGTTCACTTTTCTTGCAAAGAAGATGGTCACTAGAATTTTTGGCCGGGACTTGCTGGTAGGTTGTGGGTTTTCTCCTCCGCGAGCAAACCAACCAGCAATTAGTTTAATACCGGCAAGATCGCGCAGGCCTACAAGCTCACGATTTCACAAACAAAAAAAGAAAGGTAGACTCTGTCATGTCCAAACAAATACATGTAGTTGGAATAAATAAATAAATTAAAAGTAAGACGGATCTTATAGTTTTAATTCGCAATAATTACTTTACATAAAAAAAACTACAGTATGATCTATGTCTAAAACTGACGTCGACTTTCTAACTGTTGACTTTTTAAAATTTGGATGAGTCTGGTCCGTAATAACTGTGAAGGTGTACTCCTAATTAACGTGCTTCCGCGAGTAAATTGAGTGTCGCGTGCTAACTGTGTTTTGTTTAGCTAAAGTACGTCCGTCACGTGTTTGGAAACTGACGTCATTTTATTGTACGTTTTTCGTAGTATTATATTGTATCAGTCAATACAAATACCTTAATATTTGTAGCATAAATAACAATTATATTCAAGTTTGTTAGCGCCTGCTATGCGGTTTGTTAACGTACAGACAACCTTAACTCGTGAGATCAGGTCGTGGTAAACTATTATGTATGAGTATAGTGTATTTGCCATATAATTAATGTCGCGTGCGCTGAAAACGGGAGATACGAGACTTGATGTTTATTCAAGTGTCTTTATGCGTGAATCTGCTAAACGTGAGTATTATTGATTTACTTACTTACTTACTTAATAAAATGCAATATTAAATTCAATTTTAGCGTTCTTAACTCATCTGCAGTGGTGACTTCTGCCAGCTGAGTCTAGTAACTAGGTACTAAGGTAAACTTATTGTAGCTTTTAAATGCCCTCATACATTTAGTTTTAAAATCTCCCGCTCATTGCAGCAGCTCTCGTCTAATTTTGGTAAATTTCTTACCTCTAGATTGATGACATTATGCCGTTCAAGCGATTCGATTGATAAAATTCGCAATGCCACTGAGTGCGGCAATTCGTAGCATTGTTCATACATTTGTATGTAAAACGCCGCCACGATAAGGTGCTTATCATCATACGTGAAGCAATGAGTCTGGCAGTAGCTAGAGCCCAAAAAGGATTGACTACTAACAGACGTCATATCAACTTTGTGTCTGAAGGTTCATCCATAACACCCAGGAACAAACCTTATTCAATCTTAGATACTGCCCCAGATTGGACTCTCCTAATCGACACGTATGAAAAGCACTACAAAATTCCGGAGGATGTTGGGGTTTCGTCATCTAGACCTGACATATTCCTATATTCTAAGAGATTAAAACATGTGGTTCTTGTGGAACTTACTGTACCGTGGGAAACAAATATACCGAAGGACCACACAATAAAGAAAAATAAATACTATGATCTCACAAACGAATTAATCAAAAACGGTTACGTGGTTAATTTGTATGCAGTGGAAGTGGGAGCGAGAGGTATACCAGCAAAATCTCTCTATAACCTACTTAAAGATCTAGGCCTATCGAGAGCTACAATAAGCTCATTACTAGGACGAATGTCTAAAGCGGCACTAGTAGGTTCGTATCAAATTTGGTTAGGCAGGGAGGGGAACTTGGGTAGTGAAGGTGAGTGTTGATGTACATCAACAAAAGGGGCCCCTTCTAAACCTACACTTGGGTCGCAAGTCCCAGGCACTGTCCCGAGTTCCCAACTCAGCAACGCGATGGACCCGGCACCCGCACGGAGAATCCATGGATTGCTAAGATTACGGTCTCACCTTAATAAGAGAAGTGCTATTACTCGCAGCATCAAAGGCATGCATAGGTGATAATAATTTATTTATAAGCACAGCAATCTGGCAATTAAACAAGGCCTAAAAATAATTTCACCACTTTGAAAAACTTCTTACATGCAACACTCACTTTCAGAATATAAATTATATCTAATAGTGTCTAGGTGCGTAAATAAAAGACAGTGTAAGCGTATTGTAAGAAATAATAATCATTATAAAATTAACAATCAATGAAATTTTGAAGCAATTAGTGTGCTAACTTATCCTATAGATTTAGATCGAAAAAGAGAACATCTAGGACGGGACTTGAACCTGCGACCAGTCCCTTACAGGGGGAATGCTCTGACCAACTGAGATCCTAGACACGTCCCAGATATTCGAAATTCTCCGATATATTATTAACGTCTCGGGGCGATACTGGAGTCATTTACCGAACTATTCTTTCCGAATCTATTCTTGCGAACTAAGGAAACTAATTAGCGAAACTAAATGCTAATTGCTTCAAAATTACATTGAATTAACAATCAACACCTTTTTAAAGATTTAATTAAGTAATTGTCGGGATTTGAACTCGGCACCTCTCGATCGTAAGTCGTAAACTCGTAACCCTTAATCACTAAGCTACAGAAGCTTGTGTAGCGTTGGAGGGCTTAGCAGTTACTCATTTTGAGTTTAATTTAGCAAACATAATTTTTGGACACATTTTTTTCTCTTTCGACTCCCTAAACCACCCGCAACTTAAGAAAAAAAAAAATTCGGTAGTAGCTCAGTAGTTTTACAATCTCAGAGATCATTCTCCATTCGATAATAGACTATTCTTTAAGTGATAAATACGGCTATCAGCATGAGCAATATTGTGGAACGTGTGGTTAACCTCACCGAGAGATAACACCTGAGATTAACTGGTACACAGAAAGATTATGGCTAGGTGTGTTTGTCTTAAACATTTTTGTAAGATAATGCTTTTATACCTCTACAGATTCTGTAGTTTTATTGGTTTAGATCTTTTGTGACTAGTACTTACTGTTGTCGTATTATACCATACCCTGAAAGAGAGAAGTTCTCAACGATATATTTAAAGATTTAGGGCGGCTTGCGCATCGTCGTTAAATACAGTTTAAGAGCGACGTAAACGCATTTAGTCTGCTAATTATAATTAGCGTCTTGCACAACAAAAATTTAGGCACTAATCACGTTTAACGAACTGTCAAAGTTAAATACCCAAAGATGGCTATTTAGCGTCGCTAAATACGTTTAGTAGCCAATCGCGCGTCATCATTTTGAGGTTATAGAAATTTTACTATTATTTTATAAAAGATTGTAAAGAGTTCGGTAGGAAGTTTGTAAGATGAGGAAATTATAGAATATATCAACAGACCGAGGGAATTATTTGAGAGAGCAGACTTATTTGGAATGTATTCGGACGACAAATTCTTCAGAAGGTTTCGTCTAACGAAAGAAACCACTACAATTTTGTTACAGCAAATAGCCCCACATTTAAAAACCAGCAACAAGTAAGGAAATGTATTCATTATTAATGAATATTCAATAAATAGATAGGTAGCTATTTTTGTTTGTTTTGCAGGATAAAATCAGTCACTCCTATGAACCAACTTTTATGTACGCTGAGATTTTATGCGACAGGAAGTCAGCTAATAACTTGTGGTGACATGACTGGTGTACATGAAAGCACAGCTTGTAGAATAGTGCATCGTGTTACTCATGCCATTGCATTATTGTATAAGATGTATATAAAATTTCCTAGCACAACAGAAGAGCAAAACAAAACAGCGTCTGACAGATGAAAGCTCGTTGGTCCATTTCACGCATTTTTTTTTAAGAAATGCCACCGTTTTGCTCTAATTCAAGTGTACAACGCACGAAAACGTAAAAAGGAATGCAAGACACTGCTTTACCGACTCCCTAACTACGATTAGTTAAATTACCATCCAAACGGACGTGAGCAAGACCTTTTTAATTGTATTTAGGCTAAGCATATTTAGCAAGATAAACACATTTAACTAAATTCTGTTTAGACCAAATGTTGCGCAAGCCGCCCTTATATACACTCCGGGCACCTTTTTTTTTTTTTTTTTATCGTGCGGAAATCCCTTCGGATACCCCCCCGCCGGCCAGCGGGGGCGGTTATGTCGGGCTTGCACCGACTAAAACCGCACGCCGTCTCGGGTCTTCAGACGCCGGGGTGTAAGGTTACCCATTGAGCATATCCCTCGCACCCCGGCTGACCCTGGGCCATCTCACCACTAACAGCATCGCTCATCCTGTCTCCTCTGAAAGCAGAGGAGTACGGAGAGCGATGTGTTCCCGACACGTTGGGTATTGGCCGACGATCAATGCCAACCCTATGAAGGGGTGAAGGGGAAGCCATTGACCGCCGCCCAGGGTGTACCGGCCGCTCCGATTCCGTTCCCCCCGGACTGCAGCGGGATCGGAATCGGAGCGACACTCGAGGAGGTTACCCAACACACACCCCACACTCCGGGCACCTAACATCCATTGGCTTTTTTATGATATTAATATTTTTAGTTGGTCATTAGCTTAGACAACTAGAAATTTGTTATTATCATTGAAAATATATTTTTTGACTCTTAAAACTTGGAACCAGTGTTTTACTCAATGTAAACAGAGAGCCGTGTCAAAATGGTATGATGACCACGATTATTTTTATGGTATTTTAACAAAAACTAAATAAAAAAATAATAAATAATAATGAGCATGATCTCCCCTTGCAGCGTTTACGGCATCGTCATGTCATGCTTTTCACCGGGCTTTTGATGGTGTCCTCTGGAATGTCTTCCCACTAAGCCGAGATCACACGTTTAAACTGCATGATGTTTGGTGGAGGTGGTTGGACAGATTGTACTCGCCTTTTTAGGAGGTCCGAAACGGGGGATAAGATGCTCAATGGGGATAAGATCGGGGCTTCGCGCTGGCCCATCCAAACGACGGATACCGACCTCTTGCATGTAAGCATATACGTTGACAGAACGGTGGGCTCGAGCATTATCGTCGTGCCGTGTAAATGGCATCTTCATCAATTACAATCAATTTATCAAAGGATTTCTGTACCTTTTTTTTTTTTTTTCGTGCGGAAATCCGTTCGGATACCCCCTCGCGTGCCAGCGGGGGCGGTTATGTCGGGCTTGAACCGACTAAAACCGCACGCCATCTCGGGTCTACAGACGCCGGGGTGTAAGGTTGCCCATAGAGCATATCCCTCGCACCCCGACTGACCCTGGGCCATCTCCGGTTTCGAGATGGCCCCCTCGGGTTTGGGAACCACGGTGTCCCCGTCCGGTTTGGGGGAGGGGCGCTAGTCGCCCCACCGTCCCGGCCTGCTTTTGCTGGGGTGACAGGCGGCCTCGCCCGCCACCCCCAGGCCTGCGCTCATGGAGGACGGAGGTCGTTAAGCGACCTCCGGCGCCTGAGTCGCCTGCGACGCGCGGCGAGCAAGTTGCGGGCTCGGCGGGCCGGGAGAGTTCTAAATCTCTCCCGGGCGCGCTCCGCCATCTCCTTCGCAAGCATTACATGCTCGCAGAAGTTGCGCATTAAGTGAGCAATTTTAATGAATACTATTTTGGTACGATAGCTGAAAACTACGCCCGCCCAAAACATAACGGATCCTTTTTTTTATGGATGATAGGCTCACGTTTGACTTCTATCTCACCTGGTCGTAAGTGACGATGTGGTCTACGATGGATCACGTTTGCCTAGAAGGAACCTATTCACTCGAGACTTGAAGATTCCGAGGTTATAGCTTTCCGGAAACACAGACTCAGGCAGGCAATTCCACTCCTTAGCTGTACGCATAATAAATGTGTCACCGAAACGTTTCGTGCTTAAGAGTGGAATATCCACCATGTAGCGGTGGCGCGTCGCTGTGCGTTTGGTCGTTCGTTGGTGGAAAGGGCTTAGAGGTATCAAGTTGTGCAATTCCAGCGCACACTCTCCGAAATGCATCCGATAAAAGACCGATAGGCCTGCAACTTTGCGTCGATGTTCAAGGCTCTGAAGCCTTCTCTCGACGAGTGCATCGTTGTTAATGAGCTTGAGCCCGGTATTTAGCTGAGCCATCACACAGATACGAGCAGTACTCCATACAGGATCGAACCTGGGCTTGGTACAGGTTGAGCAACTGTTCCGGTGTGAAGTACTGTCGCACCTTCGACAGAATGCCCAGCTTTTTAGCAGCCACTTGAGCTTTAGCCTCAAATCCTTCACTATAAGGGGTGGTTTCTTCAAATCACACGTTTATATAGCATTTCACTGGTCTTCGTAACACTCCCCGACGTCGGTCCTCACCATGCAGATAAATTCGAGTCTCATCGGCGAAGAGTACGCTACTCCGGTTTTCTAGCGTCCAACTTGTAGGCCCTCGCTGGTCGTCGACTGCGTATATCAACTGCTAAAAGCCTCCTCCTCCATAGGCTAACTTGTGCTCCTCGTACCTCTTCAAGGTTTCTTTTGAGATCTCTGTAACTGCAATTGCGGTTCCTCAGCGCTGGAGGACGATCTAAGTAATAGAATTTAAGCGATAAAAAATAAATAAATTCTAATGCCCTTCTTGAAGAACCCCATATTGTAGTGGCTTGGGAAAACCACAGCAGGGAGATCATTCCACAGCCTGAGGGTTGACTACTACTGTTGATCCTGGTATACAGGAGTTACATTACCTAGTGGGAATGAGTGTGGGATTAGTCTAAAGAAAACATAATATTCTCGTAAACCTAGGCTAGTCTTATAAAACAATTTCTGACTGTCACAATCATCGGTTTATCAAACAAATATTTGTCAGCCCGCTGAGTTTCTTGCCGGAGTCTTCTCAGGACAGGGCCGCGTTTCGAACCGGTGGTCCATTTGCCAAACATTAGATTAAATATTTTTTTGACGTTTTGTAAGTGCCGTATTAATGGTCTATACAGAATAAATGGTTTTTTGACTTTTGACTTGACTTTCATGCAAATGTTCTGTTCCGCAGGTGTTTGGGGTCCAAATGTGGTCAAAAACTGTTCTGATCAATGGCTGAGGGGAAGTGCCATTCCATCCTGAGGATCGTGCAGAGAAAAAGAGTTTCTAATACTGAACGTTCGGATACTGGCGCTCTTAGAAGGTGAGCTTTTTACATTGTTGACAACACCCCCTCACGCCTCTTACACCTTCAACACTATCTGCCTACCATGGAGGGAAAACAGCGTGATTAATTGTAGGTAAAAATTGCGTAGGTTATACACACACCACACACACACACACACTTATGTATATATATATATATATACTAGCTGTCCCCCGCGGCTTCGCCCGTGGTATACTTCGCCCCGTGGCACCTATGTATCCCAAATATCCTGTTTTTTCTTTTTTCTTTCATGCAATTTTTTTATTTTTTCTCTCCGTAAGAACCATCCTCGTACTTCAAGAAATATTATAAAAAAGAATTAGCGATATCGGTTCAGCTGCTCTCGAGGTTTGCAACACGTAGTTAGTGTAAACGGTGTTCGATCCCCAGTCGCCCCGGGCACACACCTCTGACTTTTCATAGTTATGTGTGCATTAATAAATGTTAATTATCGCTCGCTTAATAATGTGCCCGGTAGATGCAATCGGCTCGCCCCCTATTACATTGGGACCTTAAGGCGAATCGTGGGTGTGTAATACACCTCTGCCTACCCCTTCGGGGATACAGGCGTCAAGTTATGTTATGTTATAAAATATGAGTGACTAGCTGTCCCCCGCGGCTTCATCATCATCATCCCACGTGGCGCCTATTTCATCCACACCTACATGCCAGTAATTTATTAGTTTTACAATGTCGGCAATTTGCCTGATTTGTTGACATATATGATTACTGCTCCTCTCCCCTGTATAGTAGCGTGATGATATATAGCCTATAGCCTTCCTCGATAAATAGGCTATCCAACACAATAATAATTTTCCAATTCAAACCAGTAGTTCCTGAGATTGGCGCGTTCAAACAAATAAACTCTTCAGCTTTAATATTATTATAGATTATTTTGTGTTCTTCAGATGTCTGAACAGCTGGGACTTGACCGCGCTGGGCGTGGGCAGGACGCTGGGCATCGGCGTGTACGTGCTGATGGGCGGCGTTGCCCTCAAGATCGCAGGACCTTCTGTCGTGTTATCGTTCCTCATTGCTGCTCTCGCGGCGCTGTTAGCTGGTACAGTATTCTGCTTCTATAGATACGAAATGGCATACAGCTTCTCATAATAAATCACCATTATCTTCATAGCGATTTCCTAGTTAATAAAACTTCTTCTTCTTCTTCTTCTTCTTCTTCTTCTTCTTATATATAAAAATGAATTGCTGTTCGTTAGTCTCGCTAAAACTCGAGAACGGCTGGATCGATTTGGCTAATTTTGGTCTTGAATTAATTGTGGAGGTCCAGAGAAGGTTTAAAAGGTGAATAAATATGGAAGTTGTTATCGGTTGAGGCAGTACGAAGTCTGCCTGGTCAGCTAGTAATTAATAAATATTCTAGGACATATTACACAGCGCCATCTAGACCCAAACTAAGCAGAGCTTGTCATATGGGTTCTAAAATGCGGATAAAGATACTTAGATACATTTTTTAGTAAATAAATATATATTATACATAGAAACACACCCAGACCAATGCAAATATACATATTTGCAATGAGCGAGAAGCGAACCCGCGACCTCTGACTTAGCAGTCGAATGCTCGTCAAGTTGCGTCTAAAGTTTGCAGTTTTATTGTTTTTAATTGGAATATCGGCTTTTCCGGGAGCGACTATCGTCTGACGTCTCAATCCAAAGAGGTAACCCTGAGTCTCATCCGTTGTTTAGCAGATGTACTAACTTGCAGGCAAGGTTGGCTTGGCCCCCCTGCACATATACACCTAGGTTCTCATATTAACTGTTACATTGAAAATATGCGAAGGAAATAATGCGTTTTTATACAAAAGTGGCGATAGCCCAGAGGCGTACGTAACGGACTACTCCGACGAGGTCTCGAGTTCGATCTCCAGTCGCCCCGGGCACAGACCTCGAACTTTTCGTAGTTATGTGTGCATTAATAAATTTTAATTATCGCTCGCTTAATAATGTGCCCGGTAGATGGCAATAGGCTCGCCCCCTATTACATTGGAACCTTAACATAACTGGCGAATCGTGGGTGTGTAATACACCTCTGCCTACTTAAAGATCGAGAGCTACAATAAGCTCATTACTAGGACGAAGGTCTAAAGCGGCACTAATAAATTCGCATCAAATTTGGTTAGGGCAGGAGGGGAACTTGAGTGTTGATGTACATCAAAAAAAGGGGCCCCTTCTAAACCTACATTTGGGTCACAAGTCCCAAGCACTGTCCCGAGTTCCCAACTCAGCAACGCGATGGACCCGGCAACCGCACGGAGAATCCATGGATTGCTAAGAATATCGGTCTCTACAAAAGTACAAAATTATGTTGTGAAAGTATTTCGATAACATAGATAGATAGAATAATCTTTATTGTACACCACATAATATTATACACAACATCTTAAGTCTAAATATTGCTAAAGAGCGATCTCTACCAGACAACCTTTGTCTGGTAGAGATCTGGTAATAATGGGTAAATCAAATGGGTGTATATGGGGCATCACCAAGACCTTTGGGGTCAAACCAACTTCAGCTGCAAACCGGTACATCTGCTAATTGAGAAGACTCCGGTGCAGGCCTTCCTATAGGGGATAGGTGGTCAGACGGCAGGTAGGAGCCTGCCTGACCTCCCATAAAAGCTGAAACAAACCTATAAAAGGAGGACCCCGGGCTCTAAAGTGCAAGCTGAAAGTGCGGATGAAGAAGAAGAACTAAGTAATTTTATTCTGAACCTAAATTTAAATCAACGTAAAATTATAAAAAATACAGAGTTTAGAATCATAAAAACACTACCGCAAACATTTAATAAGTTTTAATTTAGCATTCAATTAAATTATTTAAATGTAATGTAAACAATACAATTGTACACGCGTATTATAAATGCATTTACAAATTAACTTAAATTAAATTAGCATGGAGATCCTTGGGGCAGGCCTATGCCCAGCAGTGGGCGTCGTTTGGCTGACATGATGATGATGATGATGACGACTATATAAATCTTTAGGCTGTCACGGCTGGCATTGCATGTAGAATATACTGCTTCCAGGCTGTTTGGCCCTGGTCTATAGGAAACTTGTGTTCCAAACGTTTTGTTGATCACTGCGGTCAACATCTTCAGTGGTACAGGTCCGGGCGCCGACGAGTGCGGAGAACTCTACTCGGTGGCGAGTTCTGTTCTGTGCGACTGATGTAGAGGCCCGAGTCACTGGCGTATTTATAGGCGCGGTTGGAGGGGGAAAAATACAGGCAGTATATTCTACAAGCATTCACTACGTTAGCTTTTCTTCTAAGTTTTAATAAAAGTCGTTATACAGTACAACTTTTGTTTTTCCTTTGTATTACTCTCCATCCTATGGTTGACTGTAATAGATTGCCTCAAAGCGATAAGGCCGCTGATTGTATGTACCACAAATTGTATTTCGGATTTGTGTTTTTAATGTCCTCTGTGTAAAATAAAGTGATGTTCAATTAAATTTTAAGCATTTTGAATGCTAACATTTTTCTAAAGATTTAGATCGGAAAAAGAGAACATCTAGGACGGGACTTGAACGTGTCTAGGTGGCTCAGTTGGTCAGAGCATTCCCCCTGTAAGGGACTGGTCGCGGGTTCAAGTCCCGTCCTAGATGTTCTCTTTTTCCGATCTAAATCTTTAGAATAAAGTGATGTTATTATTATTAGTATTATTACAGATATGCTATTCTGTAAGTACGTTTATGTACCTATATCGATTGCTGAATTCGCGTTGAGATATCAAATTTCTTATGACAAATACGACACCTCACCTCGGATTAGCTGTCGAGATTTATGAACGATACTATGGGACGATAGCCCAGTGGCGGACGTAACGGACTGCTGAGACGAGGTCTCGAGTTCGATCCCCAGTCGCCCCGGGCACACACCTCTGACTTTTCGTAGTTATGTGTGCATTAATAAATGTTAATTATCGCTCGCTTAATAATGTGCCCGGTAGATGGCAATAGGCTCGCCCCCTATTACATTGGGACCTTAATATAACTGGCGAATCGTGGGTGTGTAATACACCTCTGCCTACCCCTTCGGGGATACAGGCGTGAAGTTATGTATGTATGTATGTATTTATGAACACTCCTACAGAACACCATGACAGGTACCTTTTTAACTTTATGTTTTCGTGCGGAAATCCCCGCGGATACTCCCCCGCCAGTCAGCGGGGTGTTTATGTCGGACTGCTGGGGTGTAAGGTAGCCCTATGAGGCAATTCCCTTGCACCCCGGCTGACTATGAGCCATCTACGGCTTTGAGATGACCCCTTGGGGAGATGACCCCTTCGGGAGATGACCCCCTTGGGACAGCATGATGGATGTAGTTGAACGACCTTTTATGAATCAATGTTGATCATTACTAAAGCCTTTTTTTTCCCCTGCGGAAATCCCTTCCGATACCCCTCCGCCAGTCAGCGGGGGTGGTTATGTCGGACTTGAACCGACTCAAACGGCACACGGTCTCGGTTCTTCAAAAGCCGGGGTGTTAGGTGGACGGCATTTCCCTCAAACCCCCGGGATTATTAGGATTATTAAAGCCTAATTTTAATGTATAAGAAAGATGTTTATGGATTACTTTTCCATATTTTTTGCAAATACGCACATATTTCTACACAGTCCCTGGGTCCCTTTTTAGGGCGTTACATACGCTGAATTCCAAATTACAGGCACCTAAGAATAAGATCTGTTAAGTTATATTGTCAACGGAACCGATAAAAAATTGGCACAGTTCAGGATGAAAATTGATGAAATATTGTCAGGACCTGCGGACTTTGGGAGGTTAACCTGTTGTAATAACCTGAGCACTTCATCTTCTCATACCCCCATAAAATAGATACCATTTAAACTATGAAACTAACTAACCTCCAGACTAATCGAAAACACGGTTCGTTCTCTAAAATTGGTGTAAAAGTATTCCTCAATTATGTTGCAAATATCATCCCCATTATAAAAACTTGAACCCCTAATTTAAGTACATACGGACGTACTGCTTTAAAGATCTAGGATATTTTTGAGATAGCCAATTCTGTGTTTGCGATATAGGTAATCGTGAAACATGCTCTTCTCTAAGTCTTAGACTCGTTGACGTAGCACAGCGAATGATTGATGATCTCTTGATGTTGACTTACTTTAAGCTTTGAATAGTATTTGGCCATTTCCTTTAAGATTTCGTGGAACAACAGTTTTGGTGGAACACATTAAGATTTCGTGGAACAACAGTTTTTGTGGAACACCAAATGGTATGAGATGTCAAAGAGCAATGTAATTCACTTTTATCACTTACAATATCACAAATATAATCAACGTCGTTAATGGAATTGATCATACTCATGTCCATAATCGTAATCATAAAATCAAATTAAATTGCGATGAGTCGTAATAGAAACCAATACTATATACTATCGGTATAAAAAATGTTTACAGAAATACTGTTTTCTAGGAAAAGTTCTGTTATCATTAAGTATTTACAGTCATCGTTTGGGAATTATTGTTATCAAGTTATATAATTATCTACATATATTGATATACATATTTGACGGCCTCTGTGGCGTAGCGGTAGTGCATTCGACTGCTACGACAGGGGGGCGCGGGTTCGATTCCCGCTCAGTGCAAATATTTGTATGCATGAATATGTCTCTTTGCATTGGTCTGGATGTTTCTATGTATAATGTGTATGTATTTACAAAAGAAAAATATATAAGTATGTTTATCCGCATTCTGGAACCCATTATACAAGCTAGTTAAACTATGCTTACTTTGGGTCTAGAAAGCGCTGTGTAGAATGTCGTAGAATATTTATTATTATTTATTATATATAAATATCTTTCGGCGCTTCCCTCCACTAGGATCCACAGTTTAGATCCACATGTGGATCATTGGATACTTTTATATCCGCTCCGATCCACATATGGATCTTTGGATACTTTTCACTATTTAACTACAAAGCCACCAAAAAGCTACTAGCTGGTTCCTCTGTTGAGGTCTCAGTTCTAACCTAACCTAACCCAGAAGCGCCGGAACTCGATAGCAAGCTAGTAGCTTTGTAGTTAAATAGTGAAAAGTATCCAAAGATCCATATGTGGATCGAAGCGGATATAAAAGTATCCAATGATCCACATGTGGATCTAGACTGTGGATCCTAGTGGAGGGAGGTCTTTCGGCGATAGCCCAGTGGTGTACGTAATTTACTGCCGAGACGAGGTCTCGAATTCGATCCCCAGTCGCCCCGGGCACACACATATGACTTTTCGTAGTTATGTGTGTATTAAAACTGTTGATTATCTCGCGCTTAGTAATGTGCCCGGTAGATGGCAATAGGCTCGCCCCCAATTACATTGGGACCTAAACATAACTGTGTAATACACCTCTGCCTACCCTTTCGGGGATACAGGCGTGAAGTTGTGTAGAAAGAAGTTATATAATTATCAATTCACTTGTTTTCAATCTAATCGCAGTTTCTCTAGATGCGACGTGTTTTTGTATTGTTTACAAAGAAATATTATGTAGAACTAGATCACCAGATATTGAATCAAAGCATCGATACCGTAAGTACTAATGAATACTTAGTATCGGATTAAAATAATCGCACTTATATAGGTATTGATGCAAATGAATAAATACCACAAGGTTGCCGGAGGGGACATACACCCTGCGGCAACTTTAAGCTAATGATATATTTGAAGCGGCGATAGCCCGGTGGCGTACGTAACGGACTGCTGAGACGAGGTCTCGAGTTCGATCCCCAGTCGCCCCGGGCACACACCTCTGACTTTTCGTAGTTATGTGTGTATTAATAAATGTTAATTATCGCTCGCTTAACAATGTGCCCGGTAGATGGCAATAAGCTCGCCCCGTATTACATTGGGACCTTAACATAACTGGCGAATCGTGGGTGTGTAATACACCTCTGCCTACCCCTTCGGGGATACAGGCGTGAAGTTATGTTATGTTATGTTGTTATATTTGAAGCATATTAACGATATGAACGGATAGAATCCGTTAAAAAATAGTTTTATTTCAATGTGTGACTTTCGCGTAAACTTCCGACAATATCATATTAACTATATTAGCTTAAAAACCTCGCCGTAGTGTATTCCGTGCAAGAGTATTGGCAATTTGTTAGTTTGCCACTTATTCTGGCTAATGTTCTGTCGAGGTTTTTGCACGCCCTCATTTTTGTTATTTGGTAGGTCTTCGAAACTGTGCGGAGTTCTGAACAAGGTGGGACAGAGTAGTCTTTTATATAAGACACAGGTTCGCTCTTGCGTGGAATACTAATTAGTCTGTCATTTTTTTTTTTTTTATATTTAGGACACGTCAATTTGACTTCACCTCGCCTGATGGTAAGCTGAAGGTAAAGTCCAAGAAAGAGGGTCACCATTACATACAAATACTATGTTTACAATGGTGGCACTCAGCTTGACGGCCTCATCAGAAGAGAATTGTCGTCGCAGCACCGCGTGGCACCCACCGGTCCCACTAGTGCTGCGATCACAATCCCCCTGCCCGGCTATGCACTTGCTGACCCCTGAACGCAATTAAACCGAAATTTGATTACCTACTATGGAGGATTTCTACCACCAGTCATTTCGTTCATAGATTGTAGATTCTGAATGTACGCAATTTTTTTCACAGGTCTGTGTTATGCGGAGTTCGGCACCAGGGTGCCGCTGGCAGGATCGGCCTTCATTTACACATATCTGTCCATCGGGGAGCTGGTAGCATTTATGGTAGGCTGGATTAATATACTGGAATTTGTCTTTGGTGAGTTCCTTTTTATTGACTAAGCGGTTCCGCTTTCATTCAATTGGCTAAAATTAGTTTGTTTATTCATTTTAATAACATACAGTAAAATTTCATACTTACTTGTGTTGCATATTGTACATCTTTTATATTTAAGTCAGACATGATAGTTTAAGCAGTTCCGCTCATGTGCAGGTTCAGCCGTTTAATGTCACACAGGACTTGGTATGGGTTGTCTACTGATTTCGACATAAATGGCATAGGAACATCGACCATTTCAATAATGAGCCTATAAGAATTATTACAAGTATCCATAAGGAAAAAAATATATAGCACTCACCACCCTCACTCCCGACAGAGAATGAAAGGTTGTATGAAAGTGCGAGAGGAATAAATGCGAGAACTAGTATGACAAAGAGGCCAGAATGAAAGAGGAAAGACCAGGAATTAGAATAGAAAGTTTTTATTATATGAGTTAAAACAGGCCCCCCAGCGGGGGTAGGTATTTAAAAAAAAAAAAAAAAAAAACGTATCCATAAGGTAGCTATCTCCGATGTTCAGTATACGCCATGGGTATCCGTGTCTGGAAACCCGAGGGGGCTATCTCGAAACCGGAGATGGCCCAGCGTCAGTCGGGGTGCGAGGGGTATGCTCTATGGGCAACCTTACACCCCGGCGTCTGAAGATCCGAGACGGCGTGCGGTTTTAGTCGGTTCAAGCCCGACAACCACCCCCGCTGGCCAGCTATCCGAGGGGATATTCGCACGATAAAAAAAGGGTATCCGTTTCTGGACTTTGCAACGTCATCATCCTCCGAGCCTTTTCCAAACATAGCTGGGGTCGGCATTTCAGTCTTTTCCATGAAGCGGCTGCCATCTGTCCTCCACCACCTACTGGTGATATCGAAGATCTGTAAATAGACCAGTTATCAGACAGGTTACAGTTATCAGTCATTTTAGGGCCCTACTCGTAACGGCTGCCATAGATCTTCGTATGGCGAACGGGACCGACGGCTTAAGATGCTCTCCAAGGCAGAGTCAACTTTGCAACGTCTAAGAGATTTTTCGATTCACTTCCAAGTGATTTCTGAACTTTGATAGGCTCGCTACATTTAGTTTTAACTACTATTAAACATAAAACACACGTTTAGACGAGCACAAGTTATTTATTTTTCACTTTATAACTGAGCGGTCCAAATTGGCGCGAACAGTTACCATGATATTCTTTCGTAACTAGGGAAGGGGTGCGTGTGTCGATTGTTTAGAACTAGGGCTGCACCACCCTCGTCTAGGAACCGATTATCTTTTTAACACTACATTCAACTATATTTATAATTTCAGGCGCAGCGACTATCGCCCGCAGTTTGAGCATATACATCGACACGGTGTCAAACCACTCTATGTCGACTTGGTTCCTACAAGCCCTTCCCATGGCAGGGCCTCCGCTCTCACCACACTTCGATCTGTTCGCATTCTTCTTAGTTCTTATCTTTGGAAGTAAGTAGAGGCTTATATAATACTGAAGTGGTTGAAATTGAGTGACTGGACTTGCTAGTCCATCTATTTGGATCTATCCAATTCCTCCATCCTACGAGGATTCTTCCAACTCAGCTGTCTAACTGCGGAGTGGCTGAACTTCAATATTTTTCGTGAAGTGACTTCCAAATGAGCGGCACAACCCATTGGCGATATCGACATTCTGTTATTAGACCATTTGGTCTATTAAGAATTTGGTCCGTTAAGAATGTTGATCGAACAAGTCCAATAAATATTGGACCTAAAAAGTCCAATAAAATATTTATTGGACTTTTTAGGACTCCAACTACCCGTAATGCCAATGTTTGTATGGTAACCGGGACCGACAGTTTAACGTACTCTCCGAGGCACGAAGGAGTCTCCATTTGTCAGAAGAATGGTCATTCATTCTAAGACTGTCTTGGCTAGTGTTACTTAACTTTGCAATGTGTTAACCAAGTTAAGAACCAAGAAATAAAAACATTAAATTTAAAGGGAAATAATTTCTCAATTGGATATATTTTTAGAGTAAGAGACCGTTTCATTGTTCTCATAGCATAAGTTTACTCTTATGATTACCAACGATCCTGGACTAATTCAATTTCCGACTGTACCAAAGAGTCATCATCATTATCTTGGTATTGTTCTTGGTTGTAGCTTAGGCCTTCTCCTCCTCTTTATTTGACTTATAGGTCTTCAATGGGAGTAACTGCCGTCTGATCCCACCAAACCTGAGAGAAAAACCTGTTCTAGAGCCACGTCCGTCATCAGCAGATAGGTACCAGTTTGCAGGTGAGGGTCCCGAAGGTATTGGTGGAACCCCATACATGCTGTTGACTGGAACAAAGAGTGTTATTGAAATAAAACTATTTTTAACGGATTCTGTTGCGATTTATTGGATGTTTCCTCGTGACCATGGCTGCTGAAAAGCAACCGAAACGTCGGGATTAATGTAAAATATAAAATAACATCCAATAAATCGCAAGAGAATCCGTTAAAAATAGTTTTATTTCAATGTGTGACATTTGCGTAAACTTCCGACAATATCAAAGAGTATTATGTTTAAAAAGAATTCCTGTTGGGTAAACCTCAGTAGCATGGAGTATACACAGGTGCTCGGCAGACAGCTCGATTGTATATGTTTATCCTCATTATGTGGTACCAAAAAATACAACAAACGATCTGTGGGTATAATAAACCCTTGTCTACCACTAGGGATATATGCCAGTTCCTCTCTTCCTACAATCCCGGGTTCTTCTGTCAATGTAGTCAAGATAGAACGTCAACTTTAAGGTCGGCATAAATGGAATGGTTGCCACTACTTTTTGGACTTTACCCAGGCTTACTAAGAGTTGGAATGCAGTTAAAATAATGGACTAAATATAGTGTGATTTATATTGCAGTTTTACTGGCAGTGGGTGTCCGGGAATCTTCTGTAGTTAATGTCGCGATCTGTGCCATCAATCTGCTGTTCGTGCTGTTCATCATTATTGCTGGATCAGTTGCAGGTAAGTTACCGCTTTTTAGTGGAGGGTATGCGAAGGGATTTCCGCTCGAAAAAAAAAAATAAGTACTTTCACTTTACTGTACACGATTATATCCGCTACTGTTCTATTACTGGGCTACCTTTTGGTAATTTTTCATTCTACTTCGAATTTTAATTCACTTGACGATGAAATAAGGCATCTTTGTAAGTCGATTTGTTATTCTTAGCGTTTTAGCGTAGCTTAGTGGTTAAGTTTTCAGCATTAGGTACGATGGCATATGGTACAGAGAGGTCCCGGGTTAAAATCTTGGCAATTACACTTTCGACGGGAACCCACTCCTAATTCAGGCAATATAGCTCGGTATGGATGTTCACTGCAAACTGAACAACATAAACTATATCAAGAGTATCATTAAAACGGCCTCGCTTAAACTCCTGAACAAGGTGAGACGGTTTTTCCCGCCGGCTCAGCGGGATGATGTCTTCTGTACAAGGCACAAATTCGTTTCGGCGTGGAATACTGCTCTCGTCTCTGAGATGGCTCTGCTTAATACTTACTAGATGCTCTCGACAAGTTGCAGCGATGTGCGGTTCGTATTATTGGGAGTCCTGAGGTCACCAACGCCGTTGCGTAGAGATATTGCCTCCGTGGCTGTATTTTACCGCCTCTACCATGGCGAGTGTTCCGATGAGCTGTTCTAATTAGTCCCACCCTCTCCTTTCCTATACTAAACAACACGTGCAAGGCTGAGGTATCACCCTCACATGGTGCAAACAATTCCATCAAGAGCCAAGCAGTTCGGCGCCTCTTTTCTTTGCCGCACCATAAAGACTTGGGATTCTTTACCAGCACACGTTTTTCCTTCTTCTTACAGTCCAGGGTCCTTTAAGCGGAGCGTGAAAAAGCATCTGATGAGGCCGTCAACTGTAGGCCACCATTGTAGCATCGTCAGTGTCTGTAATGGTGACCCCCATTCCTGAGACTTTACCTTTAGCTCACCATCAGGCGAGGCAAAGTCATATTACATAACATAACATAAACTCACGCCTATATCCCCGAAGGGGTAGACAGAGGTGCTAGCACCCACGTCTCGCCAGTTTATGTTTTAGGTCCCAATGTAATAGGTGGCGAGCCTATTGCCATTAACCGGGCACTTATAAACCTGCGATAAATACACACATAACTTCGAAAAGCATCGAAAAGTCATTGGTGTGTGCCATGGCAATACTTTTTTTTTTTTTTTTTTTTTTTTTATCGTGCGGAAATCCCTTCGGATACCCCCCCGCCGGCCAGCGGGGGCGGTTATGTCGGGCTTGCACCGACTAAAACCGCACGCCGTCTCGGGTCTTCAGACGCCGGGGTGAAAGATTACCCATAGAGCATATCCCTCGCACCCCGGCTGACCCTGGGCCATCTCTCCACTAACAGCATCGCTCATCCTGTCTCCTCTGAAAGCAGAGGAGTACGGAGAGCGATGTGTTCCCGCCACGTTGGGTATTGGCCGACGATCAATGCCAACCCTATAAGGGGTGAAGGGGAAGCCATTGACCGCCGCCCAGGGTGTACCGGCCGCTCCGATTCCGCCATGGTAATACCTGGGATCGAACCCGAGACCTCGTCTCAGCAGTCCTTTACCAATACCACTAGGCTATGTTGATGCTAGATAAAACAAAATTAATGTAGTTAGTCTCCGCGTGACCATGGCTGCTGAAAAGCAACCGAAACGTCGGGTTCAATGTAAATAATAAAATAACATCAAATAAATCGCGATAGAATCCGTTAAACATAGTTTTATTTCATTTTTTTTTTTTTTTTTTATATTTAGGACACGTCAATTTGACTTCACTTCGCCTGATGGTAAGCTAAAGGTAAAGTCTCAGGAAAGAGGGTCACCATTACATACACGTACCATGTTAACAATGGTGGCACTCAATTTGACGGCCTCATCAGAAGAGGATTGTCGTCGCAGCACCGCGTGACACCCACCGGTCCCACTAGTGCTGCGACCACAATCCCCCTGCCCGGCTATGCACTTGCTGACCCCTGAACGCAATCAAACCGAAATTGGATTACTATGGAGGGTTTTTCGCAATCGGGTATGGTGGTATCCACCCGGCCGAATTTTGTGACAAATTTGTGTCATCAAATTTCTACCACCAGTAACAATCAGTCAATGTGTGAAATCCGCGTAAACCGATAATACCATGCAGTAACGTTCAATTCTTACATTTTCAGCGGATTCTGCTAATTGGAGTATTCCAATAGAGCAAGTGCCCGAAGAGTACGGCGTTGGGAGGTTCTTCCCGTACGGCGTGTGGGGAACCTTCAAGGGTGCTGCGGTGTGCTTCTACTGCTTCGTCGGGTTCGATGTTGTTAACGCAGCAGCGGAAGAGGTGAGAGGTGATGATGATAATTTGTGAAGATAGCGTTGTACTGGTTTTGTCCTGACTTTTTACCGAACTAACCCTGTTTTGTTGCGGGGGTTTATTCCCCGTAGGTACACTTTTATACAAGGCCCGCTTTCGTTCCCGTGAAATACACATTTTGAAAACTTAGGTAATCATTACTCTTAGACACACATATTGTATACATCCGAACAAAACTATTGTTTCCCTCATCAGTTTTACATTCTGTTTTACAAGCGGGCATTTTTCAAAAGTGGCCAGGCAAGTCTTACTATCGATAAGTCTTATAGGATGAATATGCTTAATAGTATTACTGGTAAGAATATACGGTAGTACTACTGGTAATCGCCCCCAAACCGGGGCAAGACGGGGACACCGTGGTTCCCAAACCCGAGGGGGCCATCTCGAAACCGGAGATGGCCCAGGGTCAGTCGGGGTGCAAGGGATATGCTCTATGGGCAGCCTTCCACCCCGGTGTGTTAAGACCCGAGACGGCGTGCGGTTTTAGTCGGTTCAAGCCCGACATAACCACCCCCGCTGGGCGGGAATATCCGAAGGGAATTCCGCACGAAAAAAAAAAAGTACTACTGGTAATAGCGTGTATCGACGAGGAAAGTGTGTCTACGGAGAATAAACCGGTGTGAGAACATTACAGAAAACTATTATAACTACACTCAAATCGAAAAATTCGAATTACGAATTCAAAGACGATTCTATACATACGCACTTTATAAACGCATATACATAAAATTAAAAATAAAACTTATTATAGTACCGCCAACTGTATCATAATAGTATATTATGCAACTAGTGAATAAAGGACGGATTTAAAGCGAGGGCCGTAGATGAGTCACGAGCAAGTGAAGGATTCTAATGATTGAATCACAAGCGCAGCGAGTGATTCAACTGTTAGAATCCTGAACGACGCGAGTGATTCATGGCCCTCGATATAAATTCGTACTTTATTCAGGAGTTGCATACTATACTTTATACCATGACTACGAGAAAAGACATAATTTAAGCGAAAATAGAAATTTAATCAAGAAATAAGAATTGTTACATTAATTGAAATGGACATTAAAATTAGAGCAATGACTGAAATTAAGCGTAATTTTCTTATTATTATCATTAGAGTGGTCAACTTGTGAAACAATATTTATTAATCTAATGCCAAACTCCTTGTCGCAAATATCGACCAATCAAATCTCGAGAATTTATTTGCACCAAAGAGTTTTGAATTTCGAATCTTAGCGCAAGGAGTTTGTGTAAGCATTGAAATAGAGACCGGATATATTTTTGTGTTCCAAATTCAAACACCAAAATAGTGAATAAAAACAAAACAGTGAATAAAAGGCCCTTTTATTCACTGTTTTGCGTGAATAAAATAAGCTTTTTAGAGTAGGTATGGTATAAAACTCATTATAGTATCGCTATCTTTTTTTATTCATTAAACTAGTCTAAGGTTTTAGGCTGAATAATAAGAAAAAAGGGCGCAGTTCGAACTGTGAAAAAAATGGCGCCTTTGTAACCTAGGTAGGTTTGTTTGTTTAATTTCAATTTTTCCTATGAGTGAAGATAAAGTAGTGTATGAAACTACAAATAACTTAGGTATTAAAACACTCGAGTCAAGCTATTATCAGATAAACAGACTCTCGTGTTTTAATACCCCTTCGTATATGACAGTTGCATAAACTACTATTTAAAGTTACTAGACCCTATAGTGCACATCAATATAATATTACTTACTGTATTTTAGTCTATTCGTGAGCTTCGATTCCTCTAGCATTTGTATCCAAGAACCATGAAAGAACTTGGAACGAAGGCTTACCCTGATTACTGATAAAATCTTTATCTCACACACTATTTATCCCATATCCAAATACTTTCATCTCGAATACCTTTATTTCTAACTAGCTGATGCCCACGGCTCCGCCCGCGTTGAGATAGGTTATCGTTTTTTGATCGTATCTCCGGTTCTACTTAACCAATTGCAATCAAACATATGGCAGATTCTACGTCTGACCAAGACCTTTCTAATAACATAACATAACTTCACGCCTGTATCCCCGAAGGGGAAGGCAGAGGTGTATTACACACCCACGATTCGCCAGTTATGTTAAGGCCCCAATGTAATAGGGGGCGAGCCTATTGCCATCTACCGGGCACATTATTAAGCGAGCGATAATTAACATTTATTAATATACACATAACTACGAAAAGTCAGAGGTGTGTGCCCGGGCGACTGGGGATCGAACTCGAGACCTCGTCTCAGCAGTCCGTTGCGTCCGCCACTGGGCTATCGCCGCTTATTACCTTTCTAATAACACATCAAAATCCGTTCAGTAGTTTTTGCGTCCATAACGAAAAACAGATAAACAAAAAAAATTCAATATAATATATTTTTGTGCCATAACCATAACCCAAGTGTTTTTTTAAATATCTCCAAAAGTACAAACACAACTAATTTATAATTTAATTTATTAATTGCTAATGATATTACTAATAATAATAAAAGTTGCTCTAAAGCACAACCTTGTGGAGTCAGAGGTACCGTACTATATATAGGTATGTGTCCGACGTCACGCCGCAATAGCGGCGGTAAGGCCCATGATGGAGGATTGGCTAGAGAGGCGACACGGAAGCCTCTCGTACCGACTGACGCAGGTGATCTCCGGGAAGGGGTGCTTCGGGGACCACCTGCATCGGATCAGGAAGGAGCCAACGCCTGAGTGTCATCACTGCGACGCGAGCGAGGACTCAGGGCTGCACAAGCTGGCGGACTGCCCGGCGTGGGAGGCGCCGAGGCGTGACCTCGTGGCAGCCATCGGGGTGGGAGTCCTCTCGCTCGGCAGCATGATTGCGGCAAAGGAGCGGAGCGCGAGCGCGTGGGCCACCGCCACCTCCTTCTGCGAGATTTAGAACTCTCCCAGCCCGCCGAGCCCGCAACATGCTCGCCGCGCGTCGCAGGCGACTCAGGCGCCGGAGGTCGCTTAACGACCTCCGTCCTCCATGAGCGTAGGCCTGGGGGTGACTCCCCCAAACCGGGGCAAGACAGGGACACCGTGGTTCCCAAACCCGAGGGGGCCATCTCGAAACCGGAGATGGCCCAGGGTCAGTCGGGGTGCGAGGGATATGCTCTATGGGCAACCTTACACCCCGGCGTCTGTAGACCCGAGACGGCCTGCGGTTTTAGTCGGTTCAAGCCCGACATAACCGCCCCCGCTGGCCGGCGGGGGGGTATCCGAAGGGATTTCCGCACGAAAAAAAAAAAAAGTAAAGGTATGTGCCCGACGCAGTTCTCGAAAATGGGCAAATCACGTTGTACTAGCATCGAGCTATCATCACTGACAGGACTATTGTAGCTAATAAACGTGATATAGTGTTGATCGATCAGAGTGCCGCGCAATAATTATCGATATCACCATTCCACATGACGAGAATCTTGTGAAAGCCGAAAAAGAAATAAAATATTTGGATTTGGCTCACGAGGTTGTCGACATGTGGTGTGTGAATTCGGCAATTATTGTTCCGATAGTTGTATCGGTTCACGGACTGATTGCCAAGAGCCTCGATCAACATCTCAAGAGGCTCGCGTTAGGCAGTTGCGTCAAGGGCCTGATGCAAAAGGCAGTGCTCCTCGACACGGCACGTATTGTGAGAAGATTCCTATATCTGGATCCCTAACCACCGGTAACTTGGTCCGCGATGCCGGTGGATCACTATTTTTTATATGGAATGTATTTAAAAATATAATTTAAATGTATTTTAAATTTAATAAAGGGAGTAATAATAATAATAATGATCCTTAGAAAACATAAACTTGTAAGGTGTTTCGATTTTTTGATGAGAAGTGTAGTATATAAGATATGTGCTAATTGTATGCTTCCAGGTCAAGAACCCTCGCGTGACCATCCCCACGTCGATCGTGGCGGTCATTTCCTTCGTGTTCCTGGTGTACACTATCGTCAGCACTGTCTTCACCATGATGGTACCATATTATGAACTAGTGAGTACACACTCTCGATTTGTTCCTATCTTTTAATAGCTGATCCGGCAAACTTCGTTCTGCATAAGAATCAAGTTATGTTGGTTACCATATCAGCTGAATTATCGATCGGGCCATCTCAAAGCCGTAAATGGCCGGAGTGCATGGAACTTGCCTTATTTGGCCACTCTTACAAACCGGCATTAGAGACGCGAGACGGCGTGCAGTTTTGGTCGATTCAAGAAAAAAATTCAAGAAAAAAGAAACGATAACTACCCCCACTGGGGGTTGGAGTGACGTGGGGATTCCCGCAAAAAAAAAAACACAAAATAGCACAGTACAGGCGGAGCCAAATTAAAAAAATCAAAGATTATGAAAATCGGCTCACCCGTTCTGGAGTTATGTGCGGTCATCACTAACACGATCATCGTGCATTGCATTGTGCATTGTATGATAAGGAACCTCTCTTTTTTTAGCAATCACAATTCACCAACCTGGTTAAATACCTTACCTTAATATTAGAGGATCTCTGACTGACTTGTTACAGGCTGCGTTTGCGTCAATATCCTCGGTATTCAGTCATATCCAGTGGAACTGGGCGTGGTGGATCGTCAACTTTGGTGCTTTCTTCGGTTTGTCCACCAGGTAACGTATCACGAACTTCCATTTTGTTAGTTTTAAACATACAACTAATGCTTTTGATATGAGAAATATCTTTACGAATTTCGATTGGGTTGACGTTGGCATATAGTTTGCTTAAAACTGGCGATTTTTCTGCAGAAGCCATTAATAAAAAGGATGACGAGAGAAATTAAATTTCCAAGGCGTGAATTATCAAATCTTTGTTCTATGTACTTTTGGCACCTGGATATGATCATCAACTATTGACGCTGACTGCACGTTTAGATGCGATCGTGGAGCAAAATTGGATCGATAAAATAAATATAAAATATATATATAGATATATTTAATAAAAGTTATCTTATAGTCCATTATTTTCAAATTCTTAAAAAGAAAAACAAAACGTATTATTTTATAAAGTATAACTGCATAAGAACAGATTACGATACTATTATTGCCTGTTATTGTTAGTACAGCACTACAAATATAAAGCGCTGACATAACCTTGTAATAGCGCAGTATAGATTTAGAAAAATATTGTTTACCAAGTTATTTGACACTCAGTTTGGCACAAAATTATAACATTCATTGATTATTGATATAATAATGTTGTTTTAATGCTCATCAATTGTTAAAACGGTAAACAACCAGCAAAAATATTTTTATCGTAACTGCAACGCCATTACAAAGTTACGTCGTCAGTTCAATCGCGACACGTGTCAGGAACGCATTCTCTGAACGGCCGTAGTATAGTATTGATTTTGCTTTGATTATGTCTTACGCTTTATGTCATTTCTGTATAAGTCACGCCTTAGACATAATATGTTTTTATTCCAGTTTATACGGGGCATTATTTCCATTGCCTCGGCTCCTGTTTGCAATGGCGTCAGATGGCTTGTTGTTCCACTGGTTCGCGAAGGTGTCCGGCGCCAAACGTTCACCGATTGTCGCCACCGTCGTACCTACTATTGCTGCTGGTAAGTTTGGTACTTTTTCGAAAAGAAACTATTCACCGAAATTACTAGTATTGTTAGTGTAGTGTGTATTAGGAGGAGGTTGACGTCAGTAGTGTAATGACCGAATTTCAACCCGGGACCTCTCAATCGCAAGGCTGACTTCTTAACCACTAAGCTACCGACGCTTAAATATAACGCTTTTATATAACATTTACGAGATAGATTTTAGAAAAGGAAGTATTATTATTATTACAGCCTAAATTATTTTTACTGATGAAGTACACAACGCTATCTAGACCTAAACTAAGCATAGCCTATAACATGGGTTTTAGAATGCGGAAAAACATACTTAGGTACTTCTTTTTTTTTGTTTACGTGTGGAAACCCCCTCGGGCTACACCCCATCGGTGCCAACGATGCTTTTGATGATACGGTATTAATAATTCGTGATTAAGTAGAACAAAAAATAACGTTATAATCAATTTTTTTTTTTTTTTTTTATATTTAGGACACGTCAATTTGACTTCACCTCGCCTGATGGTAACCTGAAGGTAAAGTCTCAGAAAAGAGGGTCACCATTACATACATGTACCATGTTAACTGTAACGATGTAATGCATCTACTGTTATTGTATGGTTGTGGGTAGGATTTCGTTTAGTTTAATAAACCAGTCAATCGCTCACTCCAGCCTTTCATTGACGTCTCATTGGCGACAGGACGGATTTTTTTTGATAAAAAACGCGTGTAACTTTTTAACAAAATGCCTATCGGCAAAATAGAACCCTTTAATTTAAGTTCTACACAGTGGCCGGCCTATATTCGTCGAGTGAATCAGTATATTACGCTAAATAAAATTGACGACACGTTGAAAGTACCGATGCTTATAACGGTTGTAGGGGAAGAAACTTATTCGTTGATGTGCGACCTGTGTTCACCTAGTTTTCCGGAAGATAAAACGTATGACGAACTGGTGAAATTATTGACCGAACACTTGGAACCACAACGTTCCGAGATCGCCGAACGCCACGTGTTCCGGTTACGTCGTCAACGACCCGGCGAACCCCTCACGGAGTACCTACAGGCGTTAAAACATCTCGCCGCTACGTGCAATTTCGGCAAGTGCAAATCATGCTCGACACTCGAAGAGAACTTGTGGGATCAATTTGTGTCGGGTTTGACGAATGACGCAATGAGATCGAGGATCTTCGCAGAGAAAAAGATCGGGTACAAAGATGCGGTCGAGCTAGCGTTAGCACTGGAGGCGGCGGAGAAGCATGCGGGGGTGAGCGGATCGACGATGGTTGAAGCACCGGGAGCTGTGAGCGCCGGGGCGGGCGAGGGCCTGCATCGGGTACGCGGCGGCGGCCGTGCTGGCGGTCGCATTGGTGGGCGCGCGCGGGCAGCGCGTCCTCCCGGCGGGCGGCGGCGGGAGCGGCACAGGAGGACGCGGCGCTGGGCCGGGCGGCGTAGGCGAGGCTGCTGGCTCGGGCGCGCGGCCCTGTTGGCGCTGCGGCAAGGCGCACACACCGGATAGGTGTCGGTTCAAAGGTTACACTTGTGATGAGTGCGGTCAAAAAGGACACCTAAAAGTGATGTGCTATCAAGGAGTCCGCGGCAGTGGCGGTCGACAAAACTACGTGTACGATGAAGACTCGGACGACGACGGTATGTTCAACATGGAAGTGGCTTCGAAAGGTAACAATCCCTATTTCATAAAGTTGTGTATAGATAACATTGTTGTGGAATTTGAGATGGACACCGGGAGCCGTATTTCAGCGATAAGCGAAGAAACTTACAGAAGTTTATTTTCATACAAAAACATTTTAAAAACCGCCGGACGCGTCCGCTCGAGCACTGCGTGCTATTAAACGTACTAAACAGGCGCTCCTAAATTATTTAGATTAATTGTATGATTTATAAGGTAACTCCTGGCTTGTCGGGAAGAGATGTAACGATGTAATGCATCTACTGTTATTGTATGGTTGTGGGTAGGATTTCGTTTAGTTTAATAAACCAGTCAATCGCTCACTCCAGCCTTTCATTGACGTCTCATTAACAATGGTGGCACTCAGCTTGACGGCCTCATCAGAAGAGGATTGTCGTCGCAGCACCGCGTGACACCCACCAGTCCCACTAGTGCTGCGACCACAATCCCCCTGCCCGGCTATGCACTTGCTGACCCCTGAACGCAATCAAACCGAAATTGGATTACTATGGAGGGTTTTTCGCAATCGTGCAGGGTGGTATCTACCCGGCCGAATTTTGTGACAAATTTGTGTCATCAAATTTCTACCACCAGTATTTTCTGGTGAGGCAGTGAAGACTTTTAAAAGTGAAATAAATACAAAAATGTGGATCATATAGTTATCATTATCTTATCAGCTTCAATTTGCTTGCAGCCATACTCTCAGGGCTCTTCGACTTGGACCAACTTGTGCTCATGCTGTGTGTTGGCACCCTCATCTCCTACACCCTGGTGGCGATATGCGTCGTATTGCTCAGGTATTACTAAGTCTGTTTACTTATAAGTAGTCAGCATCAAAAGTGGATGATCATTTGAAGATGTTAAGAAATTTATTTGATCAAAGTACTTAATATGTCTCCTAATGATAATCCTGTTGAATTTCTTACTGGGCTCCATAAATCTATTTTTAAATTTGATTCAAACAATCAAATTAATATTACAAATGCGAAAGTATCTCTATCTGTTACGCTTTCACGCCTAAATCACTGAACCTATTGTGATGAAATTCGGTAGAGATTGAGTATTTATATACATACATACAGTCACGCCTCTTTCCCATTGGGGTAGACAGAGATAACTCTTTCCACTTGCCACGACCCTGACATACGCCTTTCGCTTCTTCCACTTTCATAATTGTTTTCATACATGTGCGTCTGTTGCGGGTGCTTACTTAAAAAGGTCATAGATCTAATTTGCATACGTACCCCTAGGTCGACCTTTACCGGGTTTCCCAGTAGCCCTGGCATCATAAATCTGTTTCGTCAATCTCCTTTCATCCATCCTAGTGTCCGAACCATCTAAGCATCCCTTTCTCACGCTGTTCCTCACTCGGTCCATCAGGGTCATTCCAGCTATACTTCTGTGTATAATATGTATGTATTTACAAAAAAAAAGTATCTAAGTATGTTTATCCGCATTCTGGAACCCATAACACAAGCTAGTTAAATTATGCTTACTTTGGGTCTAGAAAGCGCTGTGTAGAATGCCGTAGAATATTTATTTATTTATTCTCAGACTTCTCGTTTCCACAGCATTCAGTTTACTTTCGTGTTCCTTCTGCCACACCCAATATTCCCTACCATACATAAGTGTGGGGACGAGTACTCCTCTATGTACCGCCAGTGCCTCTTCAGATACTTTCTGATTACTTGACTGGATACTTTAATATCCTTTCCATCTCTCGTAAACTTTGACAATCTCGTATCGTGTACAATCTCTTTCATATGTTCTACTGTTTCTCCTTCAATCAGAATTGTACAATTTGTCATGCTTTCTTCTTTTTCTCTTTCTTCGAAACCATCACTTTTTACTACAATTACGTTCACTTTTATTACTTTGTTTGTTAAGGCACCATGCATAATATAAACCATCACCTGCAACTCCTGTTTAGATTATGCTAATATTAGGTACTTGATTATCAGAGATGCAGTAGAACTTGGGAAAGGACATAGGCTATATTTGCTCGCGATAACCGAAATCCACGCAGGCATAAACGCCGGTAACAGCTAGTAATTAATCAATTTAATGCAGATTTTTAACTTTAAAAAATAACTGAAATTGAAAATCTAATTTTGATGCTGACTGTACTGTAAGATAAATTCCATTCTAAATTCGTAACAAAAATCTTCACAATGTTCTTGGCACATTGTTCAGACTTTAGCTAATATTCATTACACCTAATTTAGAATAGACTGTTTATTACAATTTTATACTAAAAAACACTATTCCTATCTCAAAAATTAAAGATAAGTCAAAAATTATATATGACTCAAAAAGCTTTACAGGAATATGTCCGCCAAATCGATGTTACTCTCATAGTTTATTTTAGAATTATGATTCGATAATACTATGTCACGCCTGTAAATCTTTTTGGTGAGTAATCTGCACAGATATTCAGTTTCTGTTTATTTGTCATCCCCCAAAAGCGTATTTTTCTGAAATCTATATCTGCCTGCTGATTAGCTAAAAAATTAAAATTAAATAAGGAAAAGCAAATCATGATTGAAAAAAAAAATTGTGAGGCTGTGAAATGTGGAAGTGACAATTTCGTGGCATTTTGTCCGATTCGCATTTGGCCCACTTTGAATGCACTCGACGAAAACATGTTTATTTCACGTTCAGTCAAATTTGCATTTGGTCCACTACTATAAAACCATTTTAATAATGTAATTACACTAACAAATTACCTTGAAAAAGTTGACCAAATGCAAAATGGACGTAAGTGCACCAATTACATCTCCTACTCCTCCTATCTACCTATCGCCTTTCTTTCAATACCTATTTACAAACCATGATAGAGACCTTCGCTCAAAAAATAATCTTCTTTTAATCTGTCCTGCACATTCTTCTGGGTTTGTTCATTCTTCTTTTCCAATACAATCTGTACTCCTTTGGAACGCGCTACCTCTTGAAATCAGGAAGGCCACCAGCAGTCATGTGTTCAAGGCTAAAGTTCGCCAATTACTTCTCGACAAACTGGCAGAACCATCACGGCAATAATTTCAAATTCCTCATACTTTTAATTTATGTTTATCGAATTTATGATTTGTTATATATTGTGTATTATTATTACAGTATTATATTTGTAGTTGTATTTCATCAATAATTTTGGCTCTCAATAATGCACCTACTAAGTTTCTCTCTGCACCACCTTTGGTTGACTGTAAGAGAATGCCTGTGGCATTAAGTCCGCCTATGTACTTGTGCATAAAGTTCAATAAAAAAAAAAAAAAAATTCGCGAATATGACCTTTCGCAATATGTAAGAAATGCGAAGTGGATAAAATGTGATAAACGAAAGGGACAATTCTAAAATGAAACGATGTCATGTGATTTTCAGATACCGTCCAAAGCACATACTTGACGTAAAGACAAGCTACTGGAAACAGATTTTCAAATGTGAAAACAGAAGAGCGACGCGGAGATCGAAGCTGATAATAGACATATCTATGATAGTATATTGTAAGTGTTCTGTTAACTTCCTCTTGTTCCAGTCCTTCTGATCCATAGCCCAACACTTGCTTATCGAAATCGACTCATATTACTAAAATGTAGTGGTAAACCGCTTTACAATTGAGAATTTTCTTAACTTAGGCCGGGTTCCTATTACATTGGACCGGCAGGATTATCCAGAAACCGGCCCCCGCGCAATAATGTTCACCTTACCCTGTATCCCACAAGAAAACTGGAGGCTCAGCTTTTAGGTTTACATACGAAATTATTTCGCAAAGCATGTTCTCCTGAGAGGCCACTATAATCATCTTAGCAATGTTCCCTGTTACATCTGAGGCTTTGACAGCGGGCCCCGGAGCCCGGGGGCCCTCTTCTCCTTCTCTTGGTTTGGATTATATGGCTTTTATGAGAGCGACTGCCGTCTGACCGCCCAACTCTGAGAGGAAAGCCTGCACCAGAGCCTCGTCTGTCAATGATCACGTGCACCAGCTTGCAGGTGAGGTACACTCACCAGTTTAATATGCTCACTCATCGCCAGTATGCTCACTCTCATCATCATCAACCTATGCTAGTCCATTGCTGGACATAGGTCTCTCCTAATGAGCGCCATAGCGCCCTGTCTTGAGCTTGCCGCATCCAGAATCTGCCCGCAGTCTTTCGCAGATCGTCATCCCGCCTGGCCGGAGGGCGTCCTACACTACGTTTGCCGAGGTGTCTGCAGTCAAGAACACGTTTACCTCAGCGGTTGTCGGTTCTTCGTGAGATATGGCCGGCCCACTGCCACTTCAGCTAGCTAATTCTTTGAGCTATGTCGATAACCTTGGTTCTCTGTCGGATGTATTCGTTACGAATTCTATCCTTCAGAGAAACTCCGAGCATAGCTCTCATGCGCACTCTCATTGCTCAGTTTCTAATCTCCCAAATATTGTTTTATTTCAGTATGTCTGTGCGTAGTCATAGCAATCGTCCTCGTACACACCAATCGACCACTCGCTGCCATAATCGTTCTTCATGTATTAGCCATATTCACTGTGCTCGTTATGGCCCTACAGCCCACCTGCAATGAGGAGCTATCGTTTAAGGTACACTATTTAATATTTTACGAAATTACTTTTTTTCTTTAGATAAAGTACCGGTAACCGAAGTAACTGATATTCCCATTATCCCTTCCAGTTAAGCTAAATTGCTTGTGTTAGGAGTGGGTTCACATTGGTATTGCAATGGCCAGGATTCGGACCCGGGAGATCTAGATCTTAAGGTCGACTCCGTAACGATTAAACTACTGATGCTTTGTGTTTCATTTTGAGTCTATTGTGAATATACTTATGGTTTTTTTTTCTTACAGACGCCTCTGGTCCCTTTTCTGCCTTGTCTAAGTATTTATGCTAACATACATTTGATGGTGGTCCTCAGCTGGCACTCATGGGTTAGATTTATAATATGGCTATTAATTGGTTAGTGATAAAGTTCTTTTTTGTTTTTTGTATTTTTTTTTTGTATACCGTTTGTTAATTCTTTTTATTATTCCAGGTATACCGATTTACTTAATTTGTCTTCGTTGTTATAAACAAAGAGCAGCTAGAACTGATGATGGAGATGAATATGCAAACAAGAACGGCAAAAGGGCAACAGTTCAAATAATAGTTGAATCCCCCACACCACCTGACACATTGTCACGGTTAAATGTTTATGGAAATCAACACGATGATATAAAAATGATGACTGGTGATATACCTGTTGTACAAACAAGAACAATGATAGATACAAGCAAACGTCAAGAAATAGTCATACAGCATATACAGGTAGAAAATAGTGAAGAAAAAGAAGCGAAAATAATAGATTTACTAGATCAAGTTCTTCAAGCCGAAGAAGACTCATATACTGACTTATTAAGCCTAAAAGAAAGCAAAAGTGAGGACGTTGTGCCACTCAGTGATGGAATTGGTAGTATTATCCCGCACAGAAAATCTCTTAGTGAACTGTCTGATGCTGGCTCCGATGCATCAACGGGCAATCAAGTATTATCAAAATATGATGTGATTGCTCAAGTACACAGAGAAGATTTACCAAAACTAAGAGAAGAAGAAGAAGAAAGTGGTAATGACATAGAAGAAGGTATTAACGATGATGATGAAGAAATAACGGCATTTAATGAAAGTGATACAAACTCACGAACAGACGAATCTGGTTATTCCGATACGATAGATAGACCAACCTTGGATAGCTCTATAGAAGACACGAATATTTCAAATATACCAGTACCACCTCCGTTTGATGAAAACTATTTCAAAGCTCCTGTTCTATTAAGCTTTAAGAAATTTAATACTGTACCTCCTAAGCACACCAAAGACGTTGAAGATCTTAGTGAGCCCAGGCCGAGTTCACAGGGTAATGGTTATTTGGACACCAAAGAAGCGATAAATTCAAATATACCAGTACCACCACCTTTTGATGAAAATTATTTTAAAACACCTGCTCCTTTAACCTTTAAAAAATTTAGCACTATGTCTCCTAAAGTTTCTCCTAGACATATAGATACAGATGAAGATAATATTGGTGAACCGAGGCCAAGTTTACTTTCTAACAGCTCACAAGGTGAGGCACAAGGCAACATAAGGTTCGGTAGTTCAAGGCAAATAACTTTAATGTCTAAATTAAACGATATATTCCAAAAGACAATAAACAACGAAGATGAGGAACCGAGAGAGAAGAGGAGGTCACAATCAACTGGTAACATTGTAGAAGCAGATTTAGCTGTAGCCGCAAGTAGGGAGCGACCACAAGTATTCCTAGATTTAAAGAAAGAATTGTTATCTAGAGACAGCTTAGCAAATCTGCGGCCAGTAAATACTGAAGTAGAAATAGAAAAACCTGTCGAATCTAAACCAATCGAATCCGAACCAGAAGAAGAAAGAGTAGTTGAAATGAGTAGAAAAGAATTAAAGAGTAAACTTGAAAGTATATTCGCAGTTGGTGGACCACAACTTTTAGCTAAACCAAGACTCAAGAAGTCAAATTCAGCCGTACAAGAGGATTCAAATCCACCAGACCCTTCTAGTACGGAAAGTTTACCAAAACTTCCAAAAGAGAAAAATGACACACTTAAAAGACAAAAAGAGAAATTCAGTCACGTTTTGAATTCAATTCGGTTAAGTAGGAATTACGACGAAAATGTTTAAGTCAGTTTTACTATACTAAATTTGCGAAATTATTTATCTGTCTTGCGTTTGTACAAGAGAGAAAGATTTAATTCATGTTATGGAAACTTTCACCTCTGACATGACCTCAGTAATCTAATTGCAGGATACTTATTCTAAACGACTACTTCTCCACCGACTAACTTGCATGCTACGTGGTAAGTTATGGTTGTGATGTGCGGTCCTAATGGAACATTTTTAAACCAACTAAAACAAAAAACAAGTAAAAACGATGCTCATTTGTTTGTACCGTTGCTCAATTTGTTTTACCGATGCCTGTTTCTTTTTACCGATGCTCATTCGTTTTTTGAATAAGAAACTGCACAATTGGTTGCATCGTGGGGAAGGAAGTACATGCTAATTAGTCGGTGGGGAAATAGTCTTCTAAACTAAGTTACCCTGTATGTCACAATCATAAGATTTCTGCTTACTATGTAGGATGATTGATGATATTGTCAAAGTAACCGACTTCAACATAACCGATCTAGAAATAGAGAAGGAAAGCTGTACATGCAATATTGTCGAAATTTTACGCGAATGTCTATGTACATGTAAGTTTTGATCATGTGAATAATGACTTTTCAAACATTTTGTATTTCGGGTATACCTAGTCTTACGTTAAGTGCCTTATAATGTAATAAATATAATATTATTCCATGCGTATGTTAAGATTAAAATAAAATATAATTTTCAACCTCTGAAGGCTATAAATACCACAACGAATGCTCCTAGTACTGCAACAGACACTCACCGAATTATGAGATTGCTAGAGATGTAGGTACATTAATATTGAATGTTTTGATCTAAAGCAAAATGTTTCATATCTAGAGATGTTTTGAATATTTTATGGTTAATATATAATCAATATTTTTAAGTCACGCAATATTAATACAAAAGAAGCGGCAATAGCCCAGTGGTGTACGTAACGAACTGCCGAGACGAGGTCTCGAGTTCGATCCCCTGTCGCCCTGGGCACACACCTTTGACTTTTCGTAGTTATGTGTATATTAAAAATGTTGATTATCGCTCGTTTAGTAATGTGCCCGGTAGATGGCAATAGGCTCGCCCCCTATTACATTGGGACCTAAACACAAGTGGCGAATCGTGGGTGTGTAATACATCTCTGCCTACCCCTTCGGGGATACAAGGGTGAAGTTATGTTATTATTATGTCAATAATATTTACATAAAGAGTTTTTACGATTAGCCTCGATTACCTATTGTTTATATTAAAGTATTGTGTAAATTCGAAATACCTTTAAATCAATCACGTTCGGTAAGACTGAAGTCGTACTACTTATTGTAAATTATTCCTTCTGATAAATTCTACAGCGAGGAATGTGTATAAATAGAAATTTGAATATAACTATTGTGTAAGTATGTGTACAGTAGATTCATTTCTTCCACGCACACCTAGTCTTCGTTTTAGTTTATACTTTACTGAAATTGTTTTCTGCAGGATCTTGTTATTCATTCTATATATCACACGAAATATTCACATTAATAGATGATGAATGGTATTTGTTCCCTGCCCTGACATTTTAGACCCTCACCGACTTATATACGTAAATAGCGGCCCATTCATGCTTCGCACTGATTTTTTTTGCAAAAAATCCTGTAACCCCGATAACCCCTAATTATTTTTTTTTAAAATAAGGATAGCCCAATTTACGCTTTATAACATAAGCTATCTGTCATTGAGTCACGTCGAAATCGGCCCAGCCATTTTCGAAGTTAAGTCTAACAAACAGAAAAAAAGAAACTTGTTAATAAGTACATTATATACAAAAGGTATTTACGAAAAACTGTTATATTAATAACATAAACGGACATTTATTTTCAAATAGATTTCTCCTTCATTCTACGTACCAAAATTCGACATAGCTTTCAACTATAAACACAGCGTTCTCTTTCAAGCCATACTGCTCACATATTGCAAAACTGCATTCTTTTTTCTATCAGCTAATGTTACTCAACAATTTGAGTTTTAGGTACTCTACCTATCCCTCCCCCTTCCGGGGCAAGATAGGGACAACGTAGTTCTCAAACACGAGGGGACCATCTCGGAGATGGCCCAGGGTCAGTCGGGGTGAGAGGGAAATGCCTTATGGGCCACCTTACATTCCCGCGTCTGAAGACCCGAGACGGCGTGCGGTTTTAGTCGGTTCAAGCCCGACATAACCGCCCCCGCTGGCCGGCGGGGGGTTATCCGAACGGATTTCCGCACAAAAAAATAAATAAAAAAAGGTACGCATGGCAAAAGCCTTAACCGTAAGTAAAACAGCCAACTTTAGAACAAGATAAATGTTATATTAATAACAACAAAGTATATATCGCATGAAACTCAACAAGTTTCTCGCTTGTACAGTTCTGAAATATAGTCGTGAAGTTCCATGTCTTGCACGCAGCTGACTAACAGCTCGTCAATGATCTGTTCTGAAACGCTGAAACAATTAATTAAGAATTAATTGTTTTATTTATGTAATTATTGTTTTACTTTTTTGACGTCATAATAAGGTAGATAGTTGAGCTGAGTGAGACGAAGTCGAGCGAAAGCTCCTCATACTAGACTTCAGGATTTTCTTTGTCACAGGTCTCCTCCTAAACTACTAATCCAATCAGAACCAAATTTGGCATGATTAAAGAGGTCAATCAGAGGAAGGTTTATGGATATATTTTGAAAAAATTAATGCTACCACAGAGGAATGATCACCGTTAAAAAAAATCCACATGGAATTACATAATAACCGCTCGAGACACTGTGACCAAACTTTACACGCTCAGAAAGCATGCCCAGAGTTGTGACTTTCAAAAAGAATTTTCAAAATCGGACTTGCCACGGAGGAATGATTACTGTTCAAAATTTTCAAAATCTGATTCACGATGTCTCACTCAGCTCAACATTGCAAGCAGTGATTCGCCTTGCAGACCTAGTCTACTGATATTCTAGTAAACCGCACGAAATAAAGTGGGCTACTACACGCCGATATTATCGAATTTAAACTTTCAAAAGTGCCTGTTCAATTTTTAAGCCTTGCTAGTGCATTGCTATCAATAATTTATCAGGAACATTATATTACGGACAATAACATACGAGTTAAAGGGCAGGTCAAGGGTATCTGAATCCGAAGAGCAAGTATAAAAACAAATATGAAGGTAGAAGAAGCGACAGGTACATGCGTGGATTTACAGCAAACAACGCTGTGTAAAGCAGCTAGAAGAATGTTTTGAATTTTACTGTACTTTCGCACTAACGTGCATCGCACTGTAAGGTAATCGAAGGTGAGTCGCGTTTTGGTACTATAGAGCACGTACAGTTTGTCGCTATTTTGAACTTCCAAATTCAGTATTACAATCGAAAATAATAGCTATAGGTACTACTTAAAGATATAGTTGTAACGCACCTTCCAATCATCTCCCAAGGCTTCCCGACGGCGCTGTTCGCATACATGGGGCTAGTCAGCATGTGTTGGACGAACTTGGTCCTGTACTGGAACATGTTTTCACTGACAGTGTCGGCAATATTGAAATTCAAACGGTATTTTTCCACGTCGCGAGTTCCCGACTTCTTCAAGAGGTGTTTCGGAACTTTCTTCTGGATGGTCTCTTCGAGGATCTGTGAGAATGTCACTTGTTTTACTTTCAATATCTTTGGTATTAGTAAAGAATACATAACGCAAGGTAGGACGTCCCCCAGCAGGATGGATGGACGACCTGAAAAAGGAAGCTGGGATAGACTGGATGCGCGAGGCGGAGGATCGGGTGCTATGACGTACAATGAGAGAGGCCTATGTCCAGCAGTGGACTGCAATAGGCTAATTGATTGATTTGATTGACATAATAGTATTGTGCTTATGTGTGAATGGGGTCCTATTAACTTCTTTGGAGCCCAAACCAACCTCATCTGATAGCTGGTACACCTATCGATCAACGGACGAAGCTCTGACTTCCCTCTTGAAGTTGGGCTAGACAACAGATGCTAAAAATAATAGTAGGTTGTCGACATGTGGAGTGTGGATTCGGCGATTATTGTTCCGATAGTTGTATCGTTTCACGGACTGATTACCAAGAGCCTCGCTCAACATCCCAAGAGGCTCGCGTTAGGCAGTTGGGTCAAGGGCTTGATGCAGAAGGCAGTGCTCCTCGACACGGCACGTATTGTGAGGAGATTTCCCTCTCTGGAGCCCTAACCACCGGTAGCTCGGTCCCTGTACCCGATGCCGGCGGGTCACAATTTTTTATATTATTTGTTTTTATATATAATGTATTTAAAAATATAACTTATATGAATTTTAAACTCAATAAAGGAAATAATAGTAATAATTGTTTATTTCTCACCACAAACCAATATGCTATTAATATTATACAAAAAGTTATGGCTGTATATAGATTTGGGTTGTGTATCGCTGGCACCTGTGATAAGTAATAGAAACCTGAATTACAGGTCACCAGGTTCCCACGAACTAAGTCAATTCCAAATTAAAATTACACAGACCAATATTCTTAGCAATCCATGGATTCTCCGTGCGGGTGCCGGGTCCATCGCGTTGCTGACAACTCGGGACAGTGCTTGGGACTTGCGACCCAAGTGTAGGTTTAGAAGGGGCCCGTTTTGTTGATGTACATTAACGCTCACCTTCACTACCCAAGTTCCCCTCCCTGCCTAACCAAATTTGATAAGAACCTACTAGTGCCGCTTTAGACATTCGTCCTAGTAATGAGCTTATTGTAGCTCTCGATAGGCCTAGGTCTTTAAGTAGGTTATAGAGAGATTTTGCTGGTATACCTCTCGCTCCCACTTCCACTGCATACGAATTAACCATTTTTTCTTTATTGTGTGGTCCTTCGGTATATTTGTTTCCTACGGGACAGTAAGTTCCACAAGGACCACATGTTTTAAAGTTTTCGAATAAAGATATATGTCAGGTCTAGATGACGAAACCACAACATCCTCCGGAATTTTATAGTGCTTTTCATACGTGTCGATTAAGAGAGTCCAATCTGGGGCAGTATCTAAGATTAATAAGGTTTGTTCCTGGATTTTATGGATGAACCTTCAGACACAAAGTGGATATGATGTCTGTTAGTAGTCAATCCTTTTTGGGCTCTAGCTACTGCCAGACTCATTGCTTCACGTAAGATGATAAGCACCTTATCGTGGTGGCGTGAGTTTGGCCTCTATCGAGAAGCACCCTTCATCCCACTAATATGTGCCTAGCCGTCCCTATTGCCTCGCCACAAGTATAACATTGTTTTTCGGTGGCCTTCCCCCACCTTACTAGGTTACTCTGGTCTGGGAGGGTCATCTGATAGGCGTTAAGATAGAATTTTAACAGGGCCGGCGACCAATCATAAATCAAGGTGCGCCACTTTAAGGCCATCGGTATGCAGAACTCTCCCATTGTCAACCATTCATTTTGGATTTCCAAATTCATCGCGTGCACTTGATATTTATCATTTTCGTCTTGTTTTAGAAAGGACCTTAGTATATCCTGGTCGCTTTCTGGCTCTCGTACTCCCAACCCCACTCTTTTTGACTGGGCCCCTATCATAAAGGATTACACGCTACTTGTCACAAACGCTATTCGTCATACACGCAGTTGGTCATCAGCGATCTGATTTACTCAGTTAGTCACATTCGCTATTAGTCTTATACGCTGTTCGTCACTATTGCCTTTCGTCATACACGCGGTACATTGCTGTCCGGCGCTTCGCCGGCCGCTGCCGGGGCACGCTCGCTACGCTCGCTCAGCTCGCGCTCTGTTGGGGTCACAGTTCTAACCTAACCTAACCTAACCCACTTTCAATCAATAGCGCCCGAACTTATTAATAAATAGTATTAAGAACAAAATAGAATATATAATTATAATAAGTAAAAAAAATTGTGAAAATTAGATAATAGAATAGATTTAAGTGAAAATGTATAAGCGTAACCATTTATAACACAGCACCCCACAGTAGAATTAGATAATAAAGATAAGACACAGTTTTCAAAACAAAAAAAAAATAATGATAAAGAAAAATGGCATAAAAGTCCCCTACCCTGTATCCCAATAGTATGAAGGAATGGAATGAAAGTGCGAGAAGGATAAAAGCGAGAACTTGTATGGTGGGGTGTGTGTTGGGTAACCTCCTCGAGTGTCGCTCCGATTCCGATCCCGCTGCAGTCCGGGGGGAACGGAATCGGAGCGGCCGGTACACCCTGGGCGGCGGTCAATGGTTTCCCCTTCACCCCTTCATAGGGTTGGCATTGATCGTCGGCCAATACCCAACGTGGCGGGAACACATCGCTCTCCGTACTCCTCTGCTTTCAGAGGAGACAGGATGAGCGATGCTGTTAGTGGTGAGATGGCCCAGGGTCAGCCGGGGTGCGAGGGATATGCTCTATGGGTAACCTTACACCCCGGCGTCTGAAGACCCGAGACGGCGTGCGGTTTTAGTCGGTGCAAGCCCGACATAACCGCCCCCGCTGGCCGGCGGGGGGGTATCCGAAGGGGTTTTACGCGCGAAAACAAAAAAAAAAGGTATAGATTGACCCCGAGTGGGTTTACGAAAAAAATAATAAAGCTATCGTTAGGTTAGGTTAGGTTAGGTTAGGGTATCCGAAGGGATTTCCGCACGATAAAAAAAAAAAAAAAAAAAAGGTACTAGAGGACAAGAATGAAAGCGTGACTACATATAGAAAAGTAAGAATAGATAAATAAGAAGCAAATCCTTAGTGGGTTTTTACCGAAAGTAATAGCAGACTAGTTTATATTTTTAATTACGAGTATAGGCTTTGGCCATGCCAAAGATGCTAGATTTAAGAAAAAAAAAATCAATAGCGCCAGCCGAATGTGACATTAACAGTCGAGTGACAAACTGCATTTATGACAAAATGCGTGTGTGACGAATTGCGTGTAAGACAAACGGCGTTAGTGGCGAACTGCGTTCGTGACCTATAGCGTTAGTGGCGAACTGCGTTCGTGACCTATAGCGATGGTGTCAAATCGCGTATTATGTCGAACTGCGTATACGACGAATTGCGTTTATGTCATACAGCGTGTAATCCCCTTATTTTTCCTGGAATTTACTAGTAGGAAAAAATAACAAACTTGTTTATTTACCGTGCAAATAATTATTTTGAGAGAATGTGTGTGTGCGTGTGCGTGTGTGTGTGTGTGTGTGTGTGTGTGTGTGTGTGAGTGAGGGCGAGGATGGAAAAATGAGCCAAATAAAAAATAATGGATAGATAATGTAAAGGTAAGAAAGCGTACCCCGGGTTCTGAGGAATAATAATTCCTTTGGCACAACCAGTTGAACATAGCAGTTGGGCTACGGGTAATATAAACTATCGCTGCTCCACAGCAGCACTTGGTTAATATATGAAATGAGAAACTCTCACTAGACTTCCTCGAGACTCTACTCGTCAACTTACTCGAAGCAGCTGTGGCGTGGACGGCTGAGGACGTGGACTCGTCCCGCTTACGCACAGCAGTTGAGCATTCTTGACACCCGTGGCCGTCGTGCGTTCTATTCGGACACTGGGAATCGAAAATAATAATATGTAAAGTGTTGGACTTACAGTCAAGATTTTGCGAGTTTCTATGATCGATTCTACAATTACTAGAATAAAATACATACTATGGTTTGAACCCATTCAATAGAATAAATGCACAATAGCAACACACACGCAAACACACTCTCACACACTTCTCTCTCCCTCTCATACACACAGACACACACACACACACACATACACATAAACATCATACATGAAACCGATACCACACAAACAACAAGTTCAACGTTTTGCATGTTGTTTTGTTTTGTTTTGCATGCAGTTTAATATAAAATTACATTTCACGTATCCTAAATATAAAAAAAAAACATTTTTATCTAATAGCTATATATTACAATATACCTAGTTATGTATCAGATAGGGAGGACACTGACTCCTGTAATACAGATTTTTAATGAGGATAATGAAATATCTACCAACATGTTGTCTAACGGCCGGTTTCAATAATCCATCTACCCTTTACCAGCAGTTAAAATAGCTACCATTAGTATCTATCGGGGATTTTTTCTGTTTCAATAAACAAAGATAAACATAAAATGACTTTGATAATATTGAAACCGCAGTTACAGATAGATTAATGTTGAGTGTTTATCTGGGATAGCTATCCTATCTATACCTTTAACTGTAGGTAGATTATTGAGACTGGCCGTTAGTAAGACCGATTTCACGTTTGTAATGTATTTATATTCTGATGCAATAAACGATATTATTATTATAGTTCATTATTCATTCTTGTACTCGTATAAAAGTGTAAGCATATTATACGAGTTAATTAGTGCTAACATTAGTAAACACAAATGAACTTAATTCGATAATGTGTCACTAGGACGTCCGAAGGGCATACACAGTCACTCATAACGTTGTATATTAGGGAGAGTCCCACCCTCTGGGCACGGCGCGACGTCTAGACGCCACGTATAAACACAGGAGACATGAGTTATACATTAGGAGTATATGTCAAGTGAATGTCATGTTGTGATAAATTGAACTTAGATTGTAAACATAAAAACTGATTCCTAGGTTTTTAGGGTTCCTTAGCCAAATGGCAAAGAACGGAACCCTTATAGATTGGTCATGTCTGCCTGTCTGTCTGTCCGTCCGTATGTCACAGTCACTTTTATTTCCGAAACTATAAGAACTATGCTGTTGAAACTTGGTAAGTAGATGTACTCTGTGAACCGCATTAAGATTTTCTCCCAAAAATAGGAAAAAAAAAACAATAAATTTTGGGGGTTCCCCATAATTAGAACTGAAACTCATTTTTTTTTTCATCTATCCGTTATGGATAAGTCTTCAAAATGATATTGAGCTTTCTAATATCATTTTTTTCTAAACTGAATAGTTTGCGCGAGAGACACTTCCAAAGTGGTAAAATGTGTCCCCCCCCCCCTGTAACTTCTAAAATAAGAGTGGACGTACATTGATAAAACTAAAAAAAATATATGATGTACATTACCATGTAAACTTCCACCAAAAATTGGTTTGAACGAGATCTAGTAAGTAGTTTTTGGTACGTCATAACGTACGTCAACTCAAATATAAAAATATCATATAAAAAAACATTATTATGTTACTATGTTACTTGCTACTACGGAACCCTTCATGGGCGAGTCTGACTCGCACGTGGCCGGCCTCTGTGGCGTAGCGGTAGTGCATTCGACTGCTACGACAGAGGGCGCGGGTTCGATTCCCGCTCAGTGCAAATATTTGTATGCATGAATGTGTCTATTTGCATTGGTCTGGGTGTTTCTATGTATGTGTATAATATGTATGTATTTATAAAAAAAAAGTATATAAATATGTTTATCCGCGTTCTAGATCCCATAACACTAGCTAGTTAAACTATGCTTACTTTGGGTCTAGAAAGCGCTGTGTAGAATGTCGTAGAATATTTATTTATTTATTTATTATTTATTTAAATTCTTATAGTTACGATCAGGAGGAACTGCTACAACCGAGTGAGTATGGCTATGACGATGAAAAAATAGTTTTATTTATAGAACCCCACGTTGGTTCCGTCCTGAGCTTAATTTCTGTGCAGAGAAACTGTCCAAATTCGAAAAAGCAGCATCTGAAAATGTGGCCTGTCGGCGGCAATAAGATCGCTCCATAAATAGCTATATTTTTCTTGATGAGTAAAAAATATAGCTATCGAAATGTGAGCTTCATAGACTACCAATCTCGGATATTACAGGCGTCATGATGCAAGACGTATTTATTGGCCCTGGTTCGAGAAATGCCCTTTTTCGCCGAAGTTAGAGCCGGCCAGCCACCTCCGGTTGTTAGTTTTGTATGGCAATGTGAAGCAATTTTCACTACGTCGCATCGGCGCTCACGCTGCCGATTCACGTTCACGTGTAGAAATTGTCTCGTGGAAATGCGGTTTTAGGTGGCAAAGATCGAACTATAGAGATAAAAACTATAAAGATACAATATCTTTCTATTTAACTCTTAGCGTGGTTATTCGGTACCAATCTGTAACTTGTACCGTGGAACCGTACCACCAGGTTTCCCTGTATACCAGGAGGTCAAGGCCAACGATAACGCTCAGTCATGTTTTGTTTTTAGCATATAGCTTCCGTGATCTGCCTACATTAGTTCTACGATGTCATTTCTTTTTCCGATACAGGAATTTCCTGTCAATGTTTTTGGGTTAGAAATGGTGTTTAGTTTTTATAAACCACTAGATGAATTGTTTTAGTGGCGATTGATAGCGAACTGTTAGAGGTAATGTAATTTAAAAAAACCCGGTGTCTCCAGCCGGATCTGCTCGGAGGAGTTGTTGGCTCCCTGTTCCCAGCGCGGGCGGTGGAACATGTTCCACCGCAGATGACTCCGCCTCGGTTGCGCATGGCGCCCGACGTGGAAGACGACGACGTGCCCGAGGTCACTTGGGTAGAACTAGAGCTGGCGGTGAGAAGGCTAAGAGCCAAACACACCGCCCCGGGACCCGACGGCATTCCAGGCCAAGCGTGGGTCCTAGCTCTAGTCGACGACGCTCTCGAGCCCCGACTGAGAGGGCTTCTCAGCGCATGTTTGGAGCGGGGCCAGTTTCCGAAATTGTGGAAGACGGGGAAACTGGTCCTCATCCGAAAGGAGGGGCGCCCGGCGGACTTGCCGTCCGCCTACCGGCCCATAGTGTTGCTCGACGAGGTGTGCAAGCTCTTTGAAAGAGTAATTGCGAAGCGCCTCGTCGAGCACCTCTCAAGAGTGGGGCCGGACCTGGCGGATGGCCAATATGGCTTCCGCCAGAGGCGCTCCACCGTGGATGCCATCATGCGCGTGAGGGCTCTGGCGGAGGATGCAGTAGCCCGGGGTGAGGTGATGTTGGCGGTGTCCCTGGACATCGTCTCGTGTATCACGAAGTGCCTCTCTACCTCCGCCGCAAAGTCGGGGCGTATTTGACGGAGAGAGCCGTCATCTACCCAACCGTGACCGGTCTCGATCGGCGTGAAATGTCGTGCGGTGTTCCACAGGGATCGGTCCTGGGGCCGCTCCTGTGGAACATCGGATACGACTGGGTGCTTCGCGGTGAGCTCGTAGGCGGTGCCGCCGTCACGTGCTACGCGGACGACACGCTCGTGACGGCGTGCGGGGCGACGTAACGCGAAGCGACCCGAAAGGCCACGACCGCGGTTGCCCAAGTCGTTAAGCGGATCCGGCGGCTGGGTCTCGAGGTGGCTCTGCATAAAACCGAGACCCTGTTCTTCCATGGGCCTCGGAGCAAGCCACCCGAGGGATCCAGTCTCATCGTGGGAGGAAATCGCATCGGCATCAAGCCCCAAATGAAATATTTGGGGCTCGTGCTCGACGGCCGATGGGACTTCGGAGAGCACATCCAAAGTCTGGTCCCCAAATTGAAGGGCACAGCTCTTGCTCTGGCTCGGCTGTTGCCCAACATGAGGGGGCCCGATGACTCCTGCAGGAGACTCTACGCGGGGATCGTGCGGTCCATGGCCCTGTATGGGTGCCCAATATGGGCGGAGGCCCTGAGGACCAGAACTGTGCAGATGCTGCGCGCTCCGCAGCGAGTTCTAGCCATCAGGGTCATCCGAGGGTACCGCACGATCTCCTTCGAGGTGGCGAGTCTCCTTGCCGGAACTCCGCCATGGGACCTGGAAGCGAGAGCCCTTTCGCAACTGTACCAGTGGCAAAAGGAGGCGCGGGAGCAGGGATGGAACCCCGAGCCTCGAGAAATCGAGGCCGTGCAGTCCCAGCTCCGCCAGGCCATCGTGGTGGAGTGGAAGGAACGACTTGGGCGACCACGCGCAGGGCACGCCGCAATAGCGGCGGTAAGGCCCATCATGGAGGATTGGCTGGAGAGGCGACACGGAAGCCTCTCGTACCGACTGACGCAGGTGATCTCCGGGAAGGGGTGCTTCGGGGACCACCTGCATCGGATCAGGAAGGAGCCAACGCCTGAGTGTCATCACTGCGACGCGAGCGAGGACTCAGGGCTGCACACGCTGGCGGACTGCCCGGCGTGGGAGGCGCCGAGGCGTGACCTCGTGGCAGCCATCGGGGTGGGAGTCCTCTCGCTCGGCAGCATGATTGCGGCAATGGTGCGGAGCGCGAGCGCGTGGGCCGCCGCCACCTCCTTCTGCGAGCATGTAATGCTCGCGAAGGAGGTGGCGGAGCGCGCCCGGGAGAGACTTAGAACTCTCCCGGTCCGCCGAGCCCGCAACTTGCTCGCCGCGCGTCGCAGGCGACTCAGGCGCCGGAGGTCGCTTAACGACCTCCGTCCTCCATGAGCGCAGGCCTGGGGGTGGCGGGTGAGGCCACCTGTCACCCCAGCAGAAGCAGGCCGGGACGGTGGGGCGACTAGCGCCCCTCCCCCAAACCGGGGCAAGACGGGGACACCGTGGTTCCCAAACCCGAGGGGCCATCTCGAAACCGGAGATAGCCCAGGGTCAGTCGGGGTGCGAGGGATATGCTCTATGGGCAACCTTACACCCCGGCGTCTGTAGACCCGAGACGGTGTGCGGTTTTAGTCGGTTCAAGCCCGACATAACCGCCCCCGCTGGTACGCGGGGGGGTATCCGAAGGGATTTCCGCACGATAAAAAACAAAAAAAAAAGGTACATGGAGCATTCGGCAAGCAGGTGGAAGCTGGTCTCGTCACCATCCATGCACTCTGGACATCGAGGGTCGGATTTCACGCCTATCAGTGTCAGGTGTCTGTCCAGTCGAGCGTCGTAGCTTAAAAACGTTATTGAGCTGTGCGAGCGGAGCTCTTATACGAGGCAAAGCCGTTTGTTGGTGGCCGAACTCCTCCGTAACCACTCGCGCGATCTTGACCAAATTTACCACGGTGATAGTGTGGACACTGAGGAGTATTTTGAAGCGAGATGGTTCATGTCCGATGTACCATTGAGGAATAATCACCGATAAATAGTTTCTCAAGCGAGCGGCCTTAGCTAAGCGCGCGAGCGTAGTAAGATGTCTTATTTTCAAGTAAGAGTCCTGCTCGCTCAGCTCAATTTATTTCAGTCGTACCCTGCACTTAATTTCTAGTTAAAAATAGTGCCTTCCGCTTCTTCTATAGTAAATCCAATATCATTGTTCCATTATTTATTATCATCACTGGGCTAGTACTGGATACATCCTTAGCTTGTAGCCCAGGGTTCGCATTTCTGTTCTTTCTCTTGATTTGGCTTATCTTCCTTCTTATCCGACGGCCTCTGTGGCGTAGTTCGACTGCTACGACAGGGGGCGCGGGTTCGATTCCCGCTCAGTGCAAATATTTGTATGCATGAATATGTCTATTTGCATTGGTCTGGGTGTTTCTATGTATAATATATATGTATTTACAAAAAAAAAGTATATAAGTATGCTTATCCGCATTCTGGAACCCATAACACAAGCTAGTTAAACTATGCTTACTTTGGGTCTAGAAAGCGCTGAGTAGAATGTCGTACAATATTTATTATTATTTATCTTAGCTTTTACGAGAGCGACTACTGTCTCCTAACCCCCCCCCCCCCCTCCAACTGAGGCAAGCCTGCGTCTGAAGCTCATCCGTTAATAAGTAGATGTACCGGCTTTCAAGTGGCTTAGGAAGATCTTGGTGGAGCTGCCATACACCCAATTGTTCTTTTCAAACGGTTGTATTTAACTTGCCCTGTTTACTTATTTGAGTCTAATTTAGTAATTGAAACTTGACCTCTTTTCTGTTGACGGATTGGTCTGATATTTGTTACAAACTTTAAATTCTGTTTTCTATCTTTTACTGACGCATGCCCTTCCTCTCCGGGGCAAGTTGGGGACACCGTGGTTCCCACACCCGATAAAGCCGTAAACTCTTAAAAGCCGTAGATGGCCCAGGGTTAGCCGGGGTGCGAGGGAATTGCCTTATTAGGCCACCTTACACCCGTCTGAAGACCCGAGACGCGCGTGGTTTTAGTCGGTTCAAGCCCGACATAATGTAGTAGGATTTCCGCACGAAGAAAAAAAAGGTACATTATGGATTATAGGTTTATTCAATAAACCGTTTAATTTATTTTTTTGTCTTAATTTGTGTAAAAAAGAATATAAACATTCTTTTATTTTCTCTCGGCTCTCACTATCATAATTTAAAACTTTTCTTTCAATCTTCAATCAACTTAGCAAATTAAAACTGTGTTGCTTACTTTGAGGTAAATAATTATGAAAACGATTTCAATGAAAATACTAAAAGGCATGTGAGGTGACATTCCTGCGCGAGCTAACTTGATGTCCTCGAAAATTAATTACAATTATGCACTAGTAATTACAGTAATTACACGTAGCGTGATAATATGTGTACTGAGATTTGATAAACGTTGGAGACGAAAGATTCGCAAAGCATGGTGTGTTAGAAACTTGATATTTTTTTAAAAAAAATCATATTTAGGACACGTCAATTTGACTTCACCTCGCCTGATGGTAAGCTGAAGGTAAAGTCTCAGGAAAGAGGGTCACCATTACATACACGTACCATGTTAACAATGGTGGCACTCAGCTTGACGGCCTCATCAGAAGAGGATTGTCGTCGCAGCACCGCGTGACACCCACCGGTCCCACTAGTGCTGCGACCACAATCCCCCTGTCCGGCTATGCACTTACTGACCCCTGAACGCATTCAAACCGAAATTGGATTACTATGGAGGGTTTTTTTTTAATTTTAAGGTTTGGGATCAATGAAATTGGAGTTCGCAGTTAGACATGGGCCTCTCCCATTGTCGTTGTAGCTCGGATTTATGGGGCTCTATTGGAAATCTTGAAAACTCACATCAGCTTCACACCTCTCGATCAACGACAATCTGGCGCAGGCTTTCTATACGGGGTTGGGAAGTCAGATGATGGTCGCTTCCTCAATTGCCAAAATAAAAGTAAAGTGGGTTGAAGAATTATAAATAAATATTCTAGGTCATATTACACATTGCCATCTAGACCCAAACTAAGCAGAGCTTGTCATATGGTTTCTAGTATGCGGATAAACATACTTAGATACGTTTTTTTTGTAAATAAATACATATGATATTGTCGGAAGTTGAGCGAATGTCACACATTTAAATAAAAGATTCTATCGCGATTTATTTGATGTTATTTTATATGTTACATTGATTCCGACGTTTCGGTTGCTTTTCAGCAGCCATGGTCTCGGAGGGACACACCCATACCAAGCTAAATATACATATTTACAATGAGCGGGAATCGAACCTGCGACCTCTGACTTAGCAGTCGAATGGTCTACCGCTACGCCACAAAGGTCGTCTAGGAGGAATGTTTGTCTGTTTAAGAGGAATATATACCCCAGGTTCGAGGTGAATGCAACCGGGATCGCCGCCAAGGTGATGATGGTATGCAATAGTTCCGATACTTAGTCAGTAATTCAGAATGCAATCCACTATATGACCTGATGACCTCAGATATCTTCTTAACAAATAAACCTCTAGAAAAACATCTGTAGCTAAACAGTTTGGAGCCATAAAGTTGATTGTTTGAAGCCGATGACATCAGAACACAAGGTCGACTCAATGAAGTTGATACGATTATCGCATTATATTCGCGTCAGTGTCAGAATCTGGATTGAAGGAATTGCATAATACTGCGTGTCTGGATAATTTACACCCACCAAGAATCGGGAGCTTTATTTCTGTTTTGACGACGACACATTAGATGTTTTTATACCACTTAGATGGCAGAAAAGCACACGGCCCACCTGATAGGAAGCGGTTACTGTGGCCTATGGACATGTGCAACGCCAGGGGCGTCACACTTATGCTGCCGACCTTCTAATGCCCTTCTTGAAGAACCCTATATTGTAGTCGCTTAGGAAAACCACAGCAGGGAGATTATTCCATAGTATGAGCGTGCGCGGAATGAAGTTTCTTACATATCTTACTGGACGCACCGCTGCCAGTTGCAACGCGTGAGGATGAATTCCCTGTCTGTGGCGAGCGGTGCGATGATAGAATGTAGTCGTGGACATCATATCAAACAATAATTCTAAACACATACCATTATTTAGGCGATAGAACATGCACAGAGTGGTAAAATCTCTCCTACCGCTGAGAGGTGCCACACTGCCTGAAAGCGCAAGATCGTCGACGATCCGCAGCGCCCGTTTTTGCACCAAGTCAAACGGGTTAGGCTGGTATGCAGGTGCCCCGGTAAAAAGGTGCCAGCAGTACTCCATTCTCATTATCTTTCTGCAAGCCTTTTTCCAACTCAATTGGTGGTCGGCTTTCAGTCTAAATTATAGGCGATAGATTAAGGGTAAAACACTTAACAAGGTTTGAGTGCTACTCTGACAATGGATGAAAAAGGTAAATCCCTATTGATAGTACTTTAAATGGCACAAAGTACTTTAGATATGCCACTCTTATCATGGGAACATAACATTAGGTTATTCATTATTACATCGAATCAAAAGAAAACCAAAATGTAGGTAAGAGAAAGTACCAGCAATCGGCGAGTTACTTATGAAATTAATAGAAGAAACAAAAATTGTAGTCTCTGTCTACTTTGAGGGACTTGTGGTTAAGTGGTAACCAATCAGGTTACGAGGAGTTGAGTTGTGGAGGTTTCTAACACCTTTCGGCTTAAGCCAGAACCTATACTCATGACGGAGCGGGAAAGAACCCTGCCCCTTGAGTTCCGCAGTCTGCGGCGAGGAGGCCACAGACTTGTTTACGCCCGTGACTACCGACCTCCATGATCGGGGCCTGAGGACGGTAGTTGGCTTACTCGCTGTTCTTACAGAAGCAGGCCAAATAAAGGCCAGATAAAGGCGTGCTGTGTGTGTCCTACACACGCCTGCCAACTCACCGTCACCGGATCAAACCCGACACGCCAAAGTCCGCCGGGAACCCTGGGGTTATTCTTTCGAGGGCTTACCCCGGGTGCCCGGCAATGGACATTTGGGGAGAACACCGTGTGGGTTTAGTCGGTACGATTCCGATTTGAAGCCCGTGGGGTATTCAACACGTAAAAAAAGAGCCTAACGATAGCTTTATTATTTTTTTCGTAAACCCACTCGGGGTCAATCTATACCTTTTTTTTTGTTTTCGCGCGGAAATCCCTTCGGATACCCCCCCGCCGGCCAGCGGGGGCGGTTATGTCGGGCTTGAACCGACTAAAACCGCACGCCGTCTCGGGTCTGCAGACGCAGGGGTGTAAGGTTGCCCATAGAGCATATCCCTCGCACCCCGACTGACCCTGGGCCATCTCCGGTTTCGAGATGGCCCCCTCGGGTTTGGGAACCACGGTGTCCCCGTCTTGCCCCGGTTTGAGGGAGGGGCGCTAGTCGCCCCACCGTCCCGGCCTGCTTCTGCTGGGTGACAGGCGGCCTCACCTGCCACCCCCAGGCCTGCGCTCATGGAGGACGGAGGTCGTTGAGCGACCTCCGGCGCCTGAGTCGCCTGCGACGCGCGGCGAGCATGTTGCGGGCTCGGCGGGCCGGGAGAGTTCTGAACCTCTCCCGGGTGCGCTCCGCCATCTCCTTGGCGAGCATCACATGCTCGCAGAAGGAGGTGGCGGCGGCCCACGCGCTCGCGCTCCGCACCATTGCCGCAATCATGCTGCCGAGCGAGAGGACCCCCACCCCGATGGCTGCCACGAGGTCACGCCTCGGCGCCTCCCACGCCGGGCAGTTCGCCAGCGTGTGCAGCCCTGAGTCCTCGCTCGCGTCACAGTGATGACACTCAGGCGTTGGCTCCTTCCTGATCCGATGCAGGTAGTCCCCGAAGCACCCCTTCCCGGAGATCACCTGCGTCAGTCGGTACGAGAGGCTTCCGTGTCGCCGCTATTGCGGCGTGCCCACTTTCATTATACCTATCACGCAGGTATCAGGTGTTTCTAAGCTAACTTTTCTTGGCGGTAAATTGTTCACACATACACATACCACACACATGTCTACCATCATATTACATGATGGGGTATTCATAAAGAGGAACAAGTCTGCTATATCCCTTCCCGGAGATCACCTGCGTCAGTCGGTACGAGAGGCTTCCGTGTCGCCGCTATTGCGGCGTGCCCACTTTCATTATACCTATCACGCAGGTATCAGGTGTTTCTAAGCTAACTTTTCTTGGCGGTAAATTGTTCACACATACACATACCACACACATGTCTACCATCATATTACATGATGGGGTATTCATAAAGAGGAACAAGTCTGCTATATCCCTTCCCGGAGATCACCTGCGTCAGTCGGTACGAGAGGCTTCCGTGTCGAGGGGTCAATCTATACCTACTATCTTATCTTAAGCTAATATCACGCTTTCATTCTGAGTCTATCACCATTCTGCTCTTCACTTTTTCTTTCCGTTCCTTTCGTTTTAGGTTTCGGTTAGGGGTTTTGTTTGTTGTTGTATTATTATTATACTTAATATTTTTATTTATTTATATAAACATTGTTACTTTTGTGTTAAGTCTACTTATTTATATCAACGCTATATTATCTACAATGCATACCTAATATTTAAAAAAAAATGTGCTGGAGATAATTAGGTAGATTTCGATGAAATCGATCTACCTATTGGTTTCTTGACTACTGTCGAATTTTAAAAAAAATTCTTCATAGGAGGTCTAGTTATAACCCCCTGAGTCCGAAATGACCACTGGTCAAAAAGTTTATATATATATATATATATATGTATGTATGGTTCCACTTCCCAAAATTTGCGGCACTCTCACGGTCGCATTTTTGCTCCGATCGCTTTCAAACTGCGGTCAAAAATTGTTTGGGTGTAAACTTAGTTTAAGTTCGTGAACGGGTGGAATCCGGCCTAAGGGGACGGTAGGGCCTCACTTTTTGTGAAATCAGTTTTTCCTCAAAATTTCACGTTCCATGAAAGATATTCGAACCGTTCTAATTTTATCCCATAGTATAAATGAATACCAACAACTTTTAATTATAAACCTATAAGATTAAAACTTTAACTAAAAGTGGAGGGGGGAAAAACCAAAATTTTTCGGGAAAAAAATCATAACTTCTAACCGGTGAACATTCTTGCCGTCGGAAACATTTTTAATCGATAGGCCATTTTTAAGTCTAAAATAAATGTCTGAAAAGTTTTTCGCTAAAAGTTACCGTTTTCGAGAAAAAATAATTAAACATGTTAATAAAATAATATTAATTGCTTGACGAAATCTACCTGTGCGTTCCCCCTGCGGGAACGGATTTTTAAGTGCTATTTCTCTGGTAGCGGTAGCGTATTCAACTGCTACGACAGGGGGCGCGGGTTCGATTCCCGCTCAGTGCAAATATTTGTACGCATAAATATGTTTATTTGCATTGGTCTGGGTGTTTCTATGTATAAGATGTATGTATATATTTTTATTATTTATAATCCTGTTTTACCCTTTGGGTACGGAACCCTAAAAAGAAGTGCCATTTAACAACAACATCGAATTGGCGATACACGACAGTCATAGTCAGAGGTTAGTTGGCAACTATAAGTAAAATAAGGATACTTGATGGATTTTAATGAATAACAGATCTTACTATACCACTAATTATCATAACTATGCTATAAAATCGCAAATACCTCCATTGTTAGGTGCAGTGAGACTTGCAATGAGCTAACAGCACGTGATTGAGTGAAGAGCACGAATATTCAATGCTATTTATATCGTACAGTAACTAATAAAGCGTCGGTAGCTTAGTGGTTAAGGAGGCTCAGGCTCAGAATGCCCCTTTCCAAAAATGGTCCCTTGCCCGTAATGTCCCTTTCCTATAATGTCCATTTCCCAGAAAGTCCCTTTCCCGAAACGTCCATTTCCCAAAATGCCGCCTTCCCGAAATGTCCCTTTCTCAAAATGTCCATTTTTTACGTCTATTACGTGGGAGCTTCACCGGCCGCTGGCACGGCACGCTCGCTTCGCTCGCTCGGCTCGCGTCCTGTTGGGGTTAAAGTGCTAACCTAACCTAAACCAGAAGCGCCGGAACCACTAGTCCGGAAAGTTGGATTTCGATAACGTTACTATATTTGATTGATCCTTTATATCCTTTAGGTATAATGCAATTGTAACAAAAATGTGACATTAACCGAAACTAGCATTTATAGAATGTGGCATTATAAGAATCTGGCATTTATAGAATGTGACATTATAAGAATTTGGCATTTGTAGAATCTGGCATTCATAGAATCTGGCGATTTAAACTCATCTGACATTTCTAGAATCTGACATTTGTCGACGAATTCTCCCAGTTTAACCGCGTAGCTGACGCAAGAAAGGGACATTTTGAGAAAGGGAAATTTCGGGAAGGGGCATTTTGGGAAATGGACGTTTCGGGAAAGGGACATTCTGGGAAATGGACATTATGGGAAAGGGACTATTTGAAACCTAGGGATATTTTGGGAAAGGGACATTCTGAATCTGAGCCGTTAAGGAGTCGACGCAACGGTCCCGGTCCCGGGTTCGAATCTTGGCCATTACACTACCGACGTGAACCCACTCCTAACACAAGCAATTAAGCTTAGCAGCTTAAGTAGGGCTTAGGGGGAATGTTAGTAACTTCGGTTACTAATATTTCTTTAAAAAAAATTGCTAAAAGGACTATTCCCAAGGACCACCACTAAAACTGACACCATAAGTGACCTTCCAGATAAAACTATTAGCACCATTAAATAAAGAAAATGTTTTTCGAGCAAGAATTGAATAAATACATATACACAGCTTTTAATTAGGATCTAGAATGCGGATAAATATTAATAATATACATATATATTATAGATATAATATTCTCCGATATATTATTTAGACATAGAAACACCCAGACCTGTGAAAATAGACACGGTGGACTAGTCAAATAATGATGCACTGAATAGAAACAAAATGCCACTTGGAGCGATTTTATTGAGCGTACAACGATAGACACCGACAAAATTTAATGTACACTAAAATATTTACAAAACTTTTTTACGTTGATATACACGGGCCAGTAATGAACGTATTATTAGTACTCGTATAATAATCCCCAAAAGACAATTAATCTATTTCCAGTTTTGATTATTATTTTATGCAAGGTTTAAAAGAGCTAAGATGATGAATTAATTAGAATTAGTTAAGCTACTTTTGTCCTTGACTGTACACTGAATACAATGGGATCTAGCTTGCACATGGACAGCCTAGAAAGGCGAGCACGCATTATGTCGTAGTTCCGAACGTGAGCGTGCTATGGTGCTATCGGAACGCCATCGAAGGACCCCGGTGATCTCATCGGGGAAGGTCGGCTGGAGTTGTGTCAGTCTCGAATATAGTCTAGAACATTCTGAACTTATGATGAAATGTGGGGCTTTTCAAACAACCATTTATACGAGAGGTCGATTTAATTAGTAGAAACATTGAAATTGGGTTTAATTCAAAATCGTCGGTAGCTTGAGCTCTATCGACACATATCGGTGCCATGCCCGGGACGTGACATGGCCGTGCCCGGAACGTGTCAAGGCCGTATTCGTGCTAAGACCGAGCAGCCGGATCCCGTCAGGTCAGCCCAGGCACTGAAGCTCCATCGCCGATCCGGACACGGACGTGTTCCACGACGGCTTCATATAAAATGTCCACAATTTTTTTGAGCCCTTTTTTTATTGGTAATAGGCTCGCGTTTGACCACTATCTCACCTGTCGGTAAGTGATGATGTGGTTTAAGGTAGAACACGCTTGCCTAGAAGTAACCTGATCACTCTAGACTTGAACACTCCCAGGTTATAGCTTACCGGAAACACAGACTCAGGTAGGGCATTCAACTCTTTAGCAGTACGCATGATGAATGTATTTCCGAAACTTTTTGTGTGTATGAGTTGAATATCTACCATGTATCGATGGCGCATTGCCGTACGTCTAGTCGTTCGGTTCAGGCAAATTTTTAGATTTTAGCATTTTTTTTGCTATCTGTAAGATTTTTGCAAAATATGTGAATGCAGTTCAAAATATCTCAAAAAGTTAGGGAAGGTCTCCTAAGAACGTTTTGCTGTAACTACAACGGTTAAGGTACTTGCCCTTACTGCCCCGTTTCAAAAATACACTCTGTATAACAAATTACAAAAAAATCACTGACACGTTAATCAGTCAAGTGATCATTGATATCTATTTATCATTATCATTATTATTTTCAAATATATTTCACATCTTTTGCTATACATTTATTTTAAATATTAATAATTTCGAGAGTATTGATGTATAAAAAATATATATTTTAAATATTTAAACTACCTACTATAGGTAGGGAACCTATTCTCGGGATGAAAAGTAGCCTATGTGTTATTCCGGTCTATAGTCTATCCCTGTACCAAATTTCAGCCAGATCCGTTCAGCCCTTTTTGCGTGAAAGATCAACAAGCATACATACATACTCACAAACTTTCGTGTTTATAATATTAGTAGGATTATAATCAAAACTCGCTAATCTCTGCGGGTGGTGATATAAATTTAATTCCAAATTACAGGATATGACTAACGAGAATATGATGTTTTCGAATAAATTCACAGTCATATAGATTTAGTCATTGATAAGTTTTATGAAGGTGATAATTTACTGAGTTATGTACTTGTATATAATTTACGTATCAACAATGCCGTACAATACCATCTACTGCGACTATTAACATTTAATTGATCAAAATACTGAGCGACTTTATCATAGGCTCCAAATCCAAATTTGGTTTACTAATAAAAACATGCTGTATCCATATTCAAGTTACATACTGGACACTTATTCGTAAAAAAATAAAAACTAGAAATGCTTCAAGAAATGTACAATACAAAACATTATATAGCAGACTTGTTCCTCTTTATGAATACCCCATTATGTAATATGATGGTAGACATGTGTGTGGTATGTGTATGTGTGAACAATTTACCGCCTAGAAAAGTTAGCTTAGAAACACCTGATATCTGCGTGATAGGTATAATGAAAGTGGGCACGCCGCAATGGCGACACGGAAGCCTCTCGTACCGACTGACGCAGGTGATCTCCGGTAAGGGGAGCTTCGGGGACCACCTGCATCGGATCAGGAAGAGCCAACGCCTGAGTGCCATCACTGCGACGCGAGCGAGAACTCGGGGCTGCACACACTGGCGGACTGCCCGGCGTGGGAGGTGCCGAGGCGTGACCTCGTGGCAGCCATCGGGGTGGGATTCCTCTCGCTCGGCAGCATGATTGCAATATTGGCGCTGAGCGCGAGCGCGTGGGCCGCCGCCACCTCCTTCTGCGAGCATGTAATGCTCGTGAAGGAGATGGCGGAGCGCCCGGGAGAGATTTAGAACTCTCCCGGCCCGCCGAGCCCGTAACATGCTCGCCGCGCGTCGCAGGCTACTCAGGCGCCGGAGGTCGCTTAACGACCTCCGTCCTCCATGTGCGCAGGCCTGGGGGTGGCAGGTCAGGCCCCCTGTCACCCCAGCAGAAGCAGGCCGGGACGGCGGGGCGACTGGCACCCCTCCCCCAAACCGGGGCAAGAGGGGATACCGTGGTTCCCAAACCCGAGGGGGCCATCTCGAAACCGGAGATGGCCCAGGTTCAGTCGGTAGTCTAACCTAACCTAACACTCCGGCGTCTGAAGACCTGAGACGGCGTGCGGTTTTAGTTGGTTCAAGCCCGACATAACCGACGGTGGCCGAACGAAAAAAAAAAAGGTAAGTATAATGAAAGTATAGAAAGCTTATGATGTAAGTATGAAGTACTAAAGTAGGCTGTGGCTGAATCTCTGAAGCAGTAGCTGAATCTAGTGTATACTTTCAGAAAAAGAAAGGTATGATAACAATCTTTTTTTTTTTTTTTTTAAAGAATATTAGTAACCGAAATTACTAATATTCCCCCTAACCCCTCCGGCTAAGCTAAATTGCTTGTGTTAGGAGTGGTAGTGTAATGGCCAGGATTCGAACCCGGGACCTCTCGATCGTAAGGTCGACTCCTTAACCACTAAGCTATCGACGCTTTATTTACGTATTACAAATATAAAATAATGACATCATGGAATATATTAAAGAAAGACTGTCGTGTAGGTGTAAAACGAGGCAATTTGCCTAAAACGGAGCATGAGTATAGGCTACGTCTTCAACTAACTGCAAATGACTAATTCACCAGTAAAACATTGTCAAGTCCAAGGTTTTCGCAGTTACTCATACACAAATACTCATTATCAGATTAACTGTTAAACAAATAAAAATATCTAGTTAATTCTTAGAGGAGTAACGTTGTTGTTTTCCACTAAACAGATATCTATGGGGTATTTAGATAAGCCTAGATTAATTTATTACGGAATTCATGTCAAGGAAAGAAGGAAAAAACCTTAAAAAATATTCATTTTGCGTTTCAGTTTTTTTAAACTGATATTTTATTCTCTAAGAGAATAATTCTTTGATACTTCTTTTTTTTTTTTTTTTTTTTAAATAATGGTCGATATACTTTATCGTACACAAACTGTAAACAATATATGAAAGATTAGAAATATAATTTTATACCACTCAGCTAGCAGACAAGCTCGCGGCCCACCTGATGGGAAGCGGTTACCGTGGTCTATGGACGTGTGCAACCTCGCGCTGCCGACCCTGGAAAAACCTTCTAATGCCCTTCTTGAAGAACCCCATATTATAGTCGCTTGGGAAAACCACAGCAGCCTATTACCAATAATGCCGTGGTCAAGGGGATGGCTGCTGAAAAGCAACCGAAACGTCGGGATCAATGTAAAAATAGTGATGTGAAATGTCAATTTAACGGATTCTATCGCGATTTATTTGATATTATTTTATATTTGACATTGATCCCTGTACTGTGTGGTACTTTGAGATAACTTACACTTCAAACTACAAGAAAACAACCATCTTTAGTCTCCCCGTGACCATGACTGCTTAAAAGCAACCAAAACATCGGGATCAATGTAAAATATAAAATAACATAAATGCCAAGTTGTGTCGTAAATTAGTACACTGCACCTCACTATTGACAATAAAGAACAGAAATGTACTCCTTCAAACTTAGTATTTATTTTTACGAAACTTCATGAGCGGACAAACGTCAAAATGGCCGTCATAGCGTGCCGGTAGTTTAACTATCAACTGACTGATTAAAACCCCACCCCACCAGGCGAGGCCGTGGTGGCGGCCAAAGTCCGCCGGCAACCCTGGGGTTATCCTTTCGAGGGCTTACCCGGGGTGCCCGGCAACGGACACTTGGGGAGGACACCGTGCGGTTTTAGTCGAGACACGACATAACCACCCCCGCTGGCCGGCGGGGGGTATCCGAAGGGATTTCCGCACGTTAAAAAAAAAAAAAAACAACTGACTGATTGATTATACATACTGCCGTCATCAAAAGGCGGCTAAGTGACATCTGGAAAATTTTGGCATCTTAATTCTAAACAAATACTAATGTTAAATAGCAACTTAATTCTTGTAAATGCTCAAAAAAATCCATCTTTTGATATCAACATCATCATCATCATCAACCTATGCTAGTCCACTGCTGGACATAGGTCTCCCCTAACGAGCGCCATAGCGCCCTGTCTTCGTCTTTTGATATGTGACAACGTAATTGCAGATTTATTGAAAATACTAACCCATAACACAAGCTAGTTAAACTATGCTTACTTTGAGTCTAGAAAGCGCTGTGTAGAATGTCGTAGAATATTTATTATTATTATTATATATATCGAGTTATATCACGCCTCACTTTAGAGTAAGGGAGAAGCGGCGAGATAACCCTAGCGAGGCAAGCAGCAGTCGGCCAGGGAGTTAGGACGATTGGCAGATAACCGCCGAACTATTCGCGCATTGTCAAGCAAGACAATGCGCTCTCTGCATCGTGGCTGCCACGGACTTCCAAAAATAACATAAATTTGGAAATATGCCCTCAATTTTCCGCTCTCTAGGTCGAAATTTGTTATTGTCAGTCAGCCGCTTTGTAGGGGTAACAAAATTTGAATAGCCTAAGCACCGACGGCAAATGTGTAAATTCGCCACGACTGAAGATTGGTAGGATTGTGTGGACAAACAACCACATTTCAAGGGATATTTTTGAATGGTTTCACGTAATAGTGGTCGAACCTACAGCTGGGTTCCGGGGCACATTTCCCTGCTCAGAATTTCTCCACCGAAATACTTAATTACACTTTCCAAACTGGTTGTATAAAGCTCCACTAGGACCTTGAGATCCTAGCCAATTACACCTGCAAGTTGACACACCTGCTGATTGATGAACGAAGCTCTGGGAGCAAGCTTTCCTCTCGGTGGGAGGAAGTCAGACGGCAGCCGCTCACATAAAAACTATATTAACCAAATCAAAAAGAAAGAAAAGAAGTGAGCAGACCCTGGACTCCGAGGTTAAAGCCTCGGATGCAACTGAGAACAATGCTACGATGATAATAATGACTGTCCGTCGTCCGAACTGGATATTAAACAGTGCATAGAAAGGCACTCAAAACAAAACAAAATTAATTGTCGTTAAATCTAGCGCAGGTTTGGACCGTTACGATGTGGGTTGTGTTCCTCTGTCACAGATCTAGGTAGGTACGCATTCTGACAGGCCAGCCCACGCCAGGAGCAATTACGATTTATCAGGATTAAGTGATTTCTGTTCAAATATCGGCACGTTATTTCAATTAACAAGAAGTGGTTCCGCAGTAGGAATTCACTAATTTTTAATTTTAGAGACTTCTGAGACCTTAGGAGGCTCATCGTCCGTCACGTGGGACGGAACAACTTATAAAAGTTTGTGTGTGTTTGTGTTTGAGGGTGAGGGTGAGGGTGTGGGTGTGTTTGTGTGTGTGTTTGTGTGTTATTCTAAATTACGAAATGTGTTTATTATTAAATAAATAACTCCCACAAATAGTATAATATGCTTTTGCATTAAGACTACTATTTATATACGATGTTTGAGTGAGATTATGTAATGTATTACCCAAGTCGAGCTGACCGATTCGGGATTCACGTATTTACAAGTATAAGTAGTTTCCATATTCGTTTATACACCTACTTAACCCAGAACATTGAAATCAAATGGGCGTTTAAGACTGCTATCAAAAACCACACTATACATCAGAGTTCATTAAGTTGTTAAGACGATTCATTTCATTAATATTCTTTGATTGAAACATGATTGCATCATCAACCTTCTGACCCTTCGAGGAAAGGAATTGAAGGTTGTCTGGAAGAGATCGCCAAATACGATAACAACGAGTCGCTTGGCTATTAATGAACATTATAGAAACTGCGCAACGTTTTCGGCGAATGGACGAGTTTTTAGGGTTCCGTAGCCTTTTTTTTTCGTGCGGAAATCCCTTCGGATACCCCCCCGCGTGCCAGCGGGGGTGGTTATGTCGGGCTTGAACCGACTAAAACCGCACGCCGTCTCGGGTCTACAGACGCTAAAAAACGGAACCCTTATAGATTCGTCATGTCTGTCTGTCTGTCAGTCAGTCCGTATGTCATAGCCATTTTTTTATATTCAGTCCGTCAATTGACTGCATCCCGCTGGGTGGTGAGAAGCTAGGGTGAATTCCAGCAGATGGAACCGGAGCCCAAGTCCAACTCACCTGCAAGTTAATGCACCTGCTAAGCAACGGACGAGGTTCTGGCGCAGGCTCACCTCTCCGGGTTGGGATGTTAGACGGCAGTCGGGCCCATAAAAGCCGTATAAGCCAAGTTAGTGGATATGGAGCTAAGTCGAATGGTGGACAAGGAGACCGATTTTCTTAGCAATCCATGGCTTCTCCGTGCGGGTGCCGGGTCCATCACGTTGCTGAGTTGGGAACTCGGGACAGTGCTTGGGACTTGCGATCCAAATGTAGGTTTAGAAAGGGCCCCTTTTGTTGATGTACATCAACACTCACCTTCACTACCCAAGTTCCCCTCTCCCTGCCTAACCAAATTTGATGCGAACCTACTAGTGCCGCTTTAGACATTCGTCCTAGTAATGAGAAATTGTAGCTCTCGATAAGCCTAGATCTTTAAGTAGGTTATAGCGAGATTTTGCTGGTATGCCTCTCGCTCCCACTTCCACTATATAACATAACTTCACGCCTGTATCCCCGAAGGGGTAGGCAGAGGTGTATTACACACCCACGATTCGCCAGTTATGTTAAGGTCCCAATGTTATAACCACGTAATCGTTTTTGGGTAATTCGTTTATGAGATCATAGTATTTTATTTTTCTTTATTGTGTTTTTTTAAATTTTAACATTACACACAAAACAAATGGACGGAATATTATAAAGTGATCTTCACTAAGACTGTCACCGTTCGGAAGGTGTACACCTAATCCGATTAAGTGTAGGAATCACACCGCTAAATAAGGACTTGGTGTAGGTGTGACGACAGGACAAGCTTTATAATATACTGTCTCTCTTTAAATCATAGTGTTGGACAGAGACAGTGAGAGATTTGCGCCCGTTACTTAGATAGTTAATGAAAGTCAAATTTGGCATGTACTGGTAGTGTTGAATCAATTTGCTGTCGGTTATCTTGGGACTTCAGTGAGAAGATAGTTTTATTGGTATAATGCTACGTGTCGAATATAAGACTTATTATTATAATTTCAATTGGGGACACTGGAAGCCGGACGGACGATCCACCCACGAAGCTTGTGGGCCATTTCATCCATTTCCCCAGCCCTCCCGTTGGGGAGAGCGTGGTTATTACAGCATTCACGGCGCCCCTACAAACCTTTTTGTGTACTTGCAGAATCTTACGATCTGTTCCACCTTCAGATCCTTCAACTCCTCTGTGTCCAATGTGTCCGATCCCAGAAGTTCCCATCTAATTAGTGAGTACATGGGACACTCGGCCAGCAGATGGAAGCTGGTCTCTTCTGTCTCCATGCACTCCGGACAATTAGAGTCAGTCCTCACTCCGATCACTGTCAGGTGTCTGTTCAGTCTGCAGTGTCCTGTTATTACTTCAATGACGAGCCTCATGTTCCCTCTTGAGAGTTTGGTCAGTTGGCCCGTCTTTTTTTTTTTTATATTTAGGACACGTCAATTTGACTTCACCTCGCCTGATAGTAAGCTGAAGGTAAAGTCTCAGGAAAGAGGGTCACCATTACATACACGTACCATGTTAACAATGGTGGCACTCAGCTTGACGGCCTCATCAGAAGAGGATTGTCGTCGCAGCACCGCGTGACACCCACCGGTCCCACTAGTGCTGCGACCACAATTCCCCTGCCCGGCTATGCACTTGCTGACCCCTGAACGCAATCAAACCGAAGTTGGATTACTATGGAGGGTTTTTCGCAATCGTGCACGGTGGTACCTACCCGGCCGAATTTTGTGGCAAATTTGTGTCATCAAATTTCTACCACCAGTTTCTTGTTGATGCCCTTGATAATAAGACTTAGTGCATGCATATCTTTCAATACATCCTAACATCCTTGAGGCGTAAGTCAACCTCGCCTGCAAGTCGGTTGCAGGGTTGGAAGGTAAGGCGGTAGTCGGTCCAATAGCCACCAACCAATCAAATACAATAAGCGGTATTAAAATTTAAAGTACGAACTTCGGATGTAACTAGGAAATCGCTATGAGATTGATGATGATTATAATATATACGAAAGTGAGTTGGTTACGCAAAAACGGCTGGATCGAGTTGGCTAATATTTTGCACACGAATACGACCATACATATAAAAAAGTGGCCAAGTGCGAGTCGGACTCGCCCATGAAGGGTTCCGTAGCAACAAGTAACATAATAATGTTTTTTTTTTTTAATTTTTATATTTGAGCTGATTGAATGAAAGGTAAATTGCGGTATACGATTTATGACGGTTTAAAAAAAAAGTACTTACTAGATCTCGTTCGAACCAATTTTCGGTGGAAGTTTATTTGGTAATGTACATCATATATTTTTTTTAGTTTTATCATTCTCATATTTTAGAAGTTACAGGGGGGGGGGGAACACATTTTCAGTTCTAAGTAAAAAATTAACCCCAAAATTTATTGTTTTTTTTTTTCTATTTTTGTGTGAAAATCTTAATGCGGTTCACAGAATACATCTACCTCATCTTACCAAGTTTCAACAGCATAGTTATTATAGTTTCGAAAAAAGTAGCTGTGACATACGGACGGAGTGACAGACAGATGTGACGAATCCATAGGGGTTCCGTTTTTTGCCATTTGGCAACGGAACCCTAAAAATATTGATTATCGCTCACTTAGTAATGTGCCCGGTAGATGGTAATAGGCTCGCCCCCTATTACATTGGGACCTAAACATAACTGGCGAATCGTGTGTGGGGTAGACAGAGGTCTATTAAACAGACCTCTGTCTACCCCTTCGGGGATACAGGCGTGAAGTTTTTTTTTTTTTATATTTAGGACACGTCAATTTGACTTCACCTCGCCTGATGGTAAGCTGAAGGTAAAGTCTCAGGCAAGAGGGTCACCATTACATACACGTACCATGTTAATAATGGTGGCACTCAGCTTGACGGCCTCATCAGAAGAGGATTGTCGTCGCAGCACCGCGTGACACCCACCGGTCCCACTAGTGCTGCGACCACAATCCCCCTGCCCGGCTATGCACTTGCTGACCCCTGAACGCAATTAAACCGAAGTTGGATTACTAGGGAGGGTTTTTCGCAATCGTGCTTCTCCTTATGTTATGAATACGACCAGGAATAATTCAACAAAGGTTACTTAACTGCTACTCCTGTCTTCCCGACCCTCGATCCCAAGTTCTTTAACATCGATATAATATAGTTTTTTAAATTTCAATCTACCGGAAACACCTTATCCAAATTCATCACCAGCTCCGATCAATTGGTCAATGACCCAAATGACAATATCAAGCAAAACAAGACTCGTTAAATCATTGTTTTGTCAACCGTATCCAATAAAAATTCTAATCTTTTTTTAGACCTTGGTCATGATTCACTTTGGCATTATGCATATAGTTTACATAACTATCATATTATGTTAATTTGTTTATTGACAAGTTGGTCTTGGCATTATATGGTATTAATCATTAAATTGAACCTATTGCACTCCACTGCTGAACATAGGCCTCTCCCTATATGCGTTATAGCGATCTTCCTCTTCGCGCAAACAGTATATCCCAGCTATCGTTTTCAGGTCATCCGCCGCAGGCCGATTCACGGTCTCCACTCTAGAACTTGTTTACAATGGATCGGTCTTTCGGTCGTTGTGACCAGCTCATGGCCACTTCAGCATGCTTATTCTGCGAGCTATGTTCGTAACTTTTGTTCTTTGTCGGATGATCTCATTACGAATATAGTCTATCCGACTACTGTCCAGAATTTTATTCACTATCTTACTAGTTGGAAGACGGCATTAAGCTAGCTCCCCTACTACGTACTACGAATTTTTTTTCGTGCGGAAATCCCTTCGGATACCCCCCCGCCGGCCAGCGGGGGCGGTTATGTCGCACGCCGTCTCGGGTCTACAGACGCCGGGGTGTAAAGTTACCCATAGAGCATATCCCTCGCACCCCGACTGACCCTGGGCAATCTCCGGTTTCGAGATGGCCCCCTCGGGTTTGGGAACCACAGTGTCCCCGTCTTGCCCCGGTTTGGGGGAGGGACGCTAGTCGCCCCACCGTCCGGCCTGGTACGTACGGACCAAACACATGTTAAAATACACTCAGTCCACTGTTTCCTATATCTTGTGTCTTGTAACTGTAGACTCTAACTGCTACTTTAAATAGACCAAGAAAATATATAGTTACCCTGACGTATCTCCACTGCACAATTGTTGCAGAAGCCTCGTCACTTCACACCGGTCACCTGATCTGATTGTCTGCAACAAAAAAGAATTCATTTTGAAACTGGTTCTTCACACCGGTTCACTAACCCTTCTTTTTGGTATAAACCCTTCGGGGATTTGTATAGATTTTTCAGGTGCAAAAATTAATGTACGCATTACTATGTTAACCCCTAGGCTTGTTAGCAACGGGTTCATGTTAAGGGAGGGAGAGAGGGTATCGCGCATCGCGCCGCCTCGGTATGCTTCAGCTAGGGTGACAGGTGGCTCCAGGCCCCGAAGATCCTTGTAGGGCCACATATATCCTAATTTTATCAAAAAAATTCACAAAAGTCCTCCATCACGTCTGTCTGTCTGTCTTCTCGCGATAAACTCAAAACTATTGCACTGATTTTCATGCTGTTTTCACCAATACATAGAGTGGTTCACGTGGAAGGTTTTAGTATATAATTTGTCAAATTTTGTATACATTGGCTAAAATTTAATGATATTTGTTGGAGGTGAATGTAGGAGGTTTCAACGAAAACGCTGCCTAAACCCTTTGAGATATAAGGAGGTTGGAGGTTACCTTTCACTGAACCCTTTGAGATATAACAAAATGATGAAACATGGAAAACGGTCCCATCATGGGTAGCGAAAACGGGATCAGAATTCCACGCGGGTGAAGCTGCGGGTAACAGCTAGGCTATAATAAAATCTTTTTTTTTTAATCCATAGGCTCTCGTTTGATCACTATCCCACCTATTGGTAAGTGTTGATACCTACCCATATGCCATATGCCCATAATTTCCAAGCTTTTCTTCTCAGAGGAAATCCCAAGAGCAACCCGCTCCAATTACATAAAGTGCTATCATACACACACTAAACATTCATACACCATAGGACGAATGCAATAATTACGTCATGGGCGATAACAGAACCGGCGTGGCTGGCGTTTTTGCGACAATGCCGACCCACAGTCGCTGCCAGTCCGCGACCTAACTCCGAACTGGAACGTTGTGTTTCCGCTGAACTAAATATAACACCATGGTAAGTGTTTATGAAGTTGTCTCATAGTACTTACGACTTTAGTACATTTCAATTAATATATAGCTAACGTGTCAATATGATCTGGCGTTCAGGAATTCAAAGTTTAGAAATAGTCTTGACAAAATTTGTGAAATTCGAGGCGGTGATGTTTTATAAACTTTATAGTTAGGTTGATCTTGAAAATTACTTTGATCGCAGTGATGTTATTTTTATGTGGAAAGTTTAATTTGACAGTGATATGTATCGGTGTTTTATTGTATCATTAGATTTATTCTTGCGAGGATTTAGTGTCTGAAAAAAGAGCGCGTTTGGAGTGTTTAAATTTGAATTGAACTAACAAGTTATATTCGTTAGTTTAACATAAAACATAAAACATAAAACATAACTTCACGCCTCTATCCCCGAAGGGGTAGGCAGAGCTGTATTGCACCCACGTTTCGCCAGTATGTTTTTAGGTCCCAATGTAATAGGGGGCGAGCCTATTGCCATCTACCGGGCACATTACTAAGCGAGCGATAATCAACATTTTTAATACATACATACCTTTGAAAAGTCAGAGGTGTGTGCCCGGGGCGACTGGGGATCGAACTCGAGACCTGGTCTCGGCAGTCTGTTACGTACACCACTGGGCTATCGCCGCTTTTTTTCTTAGCAGTCTGTTACGTACACCACTGGGCTATCGCCGCTTTTTTTTATACCGCGTTAGTTTATACTTAGAAATAATTGTGCATTAATTACTTTATGAAGGGCCTTGATAACTTTATCTATTTGTTTATCGCCCCCGAAACACCATGTATACTAAATTTTATGAAAATGGTTGGAGCAGTTGCCGAGATTCTGATTACTATACATACATACATATATATACTTCTCACGCCTTTTAGCCTCCGAGGTAAGCAGAGACAACAGCACGCCATCTGCTTCTGTCCTTACATATGTCATGAACTTCTTCTTCTGCCATTAAACCTTTCATGCAAAGCCGTCGGGTTTTCGTGCTACAATTCTTGTATATACATACATAAATAACAAGAATTGCTCGTTTATAGATATACACGTACCTTTTTTTTTTCGTGCGGAAATCCCTTCGGATACCCCCCTGCCGGCCAGCGGGGGTGGTTATGTCGGGCTTGAACCGACTAAAGCCGCACGCCGTCTCGGGTCTCCAGACGCCGGGGTGTAAGGTTGCCCATAGAGCATATCCCTCGCACCCCGACTGACCCTGGGCCATCACCGGTTTCGAGTTGGCCCCCTCGGGTTTGGGAACCACGGTGTCCCCGTCTTGCCCCGGTTTGGGGGAGGGGCGCTATTCGCCCCACCGTCACCTCCGACTGACCCTGGGCCATTCGCAGTGTCCCCTCTGATAACAGCAGAGGGGTACCTGGAGCGACCCCGCCCCCCCCCGCGGGACTTGCAGGCCCGCCATACCCCGACCCCCTCGTGCAATGGGGGTCAGCTGGCCCTGAAATGGGCCGGTTGGTCAGATTCTTGGCCGTTGACGTTGACGCCAGCTACTCCAGAGGAGCAATCAATGATGCGTCATCGCCCACGTTGCCCAGGGTGCACCAAACTTGGAGGTGATCCAACCAGTCGCACCCCCATATACACGTACCTTTTTTTTTTTTTTTATCGTGCGGAAATCCCTTCGGATACCCCCCCGCGTGCCAGCGGGGGCGGTTATGTCGGGCTTGAACCGACTAAAACCGCACGCCGTCTCGGGTCTACAGACGCCGGGGTGTAAGGTTGCCCATAGAGCATATCCCTCGCACCCCGACCATATACACGTACCTAATGAAATTGTGTAAATTTATGATAACGCAGTTTAGTTCGGCTTAGTCGCAGTTCCTATCGTTGGTGAAATCCAGTCTCTTCATTATCTTGTATACCTATTCAGCAATGTAGGTTCAAGACCTGTTTAAAGTACAAATGAACTCTTGAATATATGGGCCACATACATTTCCATTTAATATTTGGTTCGCAATGTATTTGAGTAGAGCCTGTGACAATAGCTTAAAGTAAGATAAGGTTTGAGTCACGAAGGTTTTACGAGGTTAAAAGTATTCTTTATTTGTGGGTCCATCAAGATCCATTCTCCCTGCGTTTAATACCGGTTGCGTCCAAAACTTCACGAAACGAAAAACAAACAGAAATAATCATTTTTAGGAAAAAATAGAACCGACTTATGTCGACGTTAAGTACTCTAAAACCTTCTCCAGAATGTAACGAATATTTTTCTGAAAACCACATCAAAATCGGTTCAACCGCAGACAAACATACATACAAACATACTGGTCAAACAGTGAACCTCCTTTTAAAGTCGGTTAAAACTAAAGCCTTGTTTACATTATTCTTGACAACAATACTAAACCGATTGTCGGACAGTTTTGGATGAGGAAATAGTCAGTATGTGATTTGTGCGTTAATTGGTTGAAGATGATCGATGACCGGCCTCCAATAGGGTCTGTATTTTCTACACGGTTTCTACTTGTGTGTGTGTGTGTGTGTGTGTGTGTGTGTATGTATGTTTGTGTGTGCGTATGTGTGTATGTGTGTGTGTGTATGCATGCGTGTGTGTGTGACTTGTATAATATAGCTATATATACTCCTTTAATATAGCTTGATCTCTGTGACAGTTGACACTAGTGCTGTGACGCTTACGACGTAGTTCGTATTTTTAGTCGATAGAGCTCTTTTTTTTTAAATAGTGATTTTAGATTATAATTTACTGCTTTATGAATAAACATGTTTATTTTACCGCAGTAGCCTAGTGGTATGGGTAAAGGACTGCTGAGACGAGGTCTCGGGTTCGATCCCAGGTTTTACCATGGGCACACACCAATGACTTTTCGATGCTTTTCGAAGTTATGTGTGTATTTATCGCAGGTTTATAAGTGCCCGGTTAATGGCAATAGGCTCGCCACCTATTACATTGGGACCTAAACATAAACTGGCGAAATGTGGGTGCTAGCACCTCTGCCTACCCCTTCCGGGATATAGGCGTGAATTTATGTTATGTCATGTTATGTTTATTTTATCAACAATAATGAGTTCATAGTATTATTATTAACTCGGAGAAAATAAATATTGTAAGTAGTTTTTTAATACTAAATTACCTCAATTTATGTATTTCATAACCTAACTGTATGTTGTAACCATAAAATAATGTTGAAAGTTATATACGGGTACTAACATAACATAACATAAATTCACGCCTGTATCCCCGAAGGGGAAGGCAGAGGTGTATTATACTGTATTGGTTTTATTTCTTTTATTAATAGTTTAATAAGGATTGGTTATCTATTTAAGTTTAGTGATTGTAACATCTATCTTACTCTCAGCCCAGTAAGACCTTATACATGCATAAGCGATAAATCTGTATAAAACGATTTCTAGGTATTTTAGAACTTATGAGGTACATTTCAGGTGTGAATTTTTATATTATTATGTATTGCACTTCAATTACAATAAAACTGGCGCGTAAAGAATAAAAATATAGGTGATACAAAATAAAATTGTAATCATGGCGCTTATTCAAAGTCACTTCGTCGGTTTCGTAGCCATCTGTCACAGAGATCAAGCTACATTGAAAGAAGTATAACTCTAGTCGATTGTTAAATTGGGGCAGTGTGACAGCAATAGATCAATTAAAACTGTTTCTCAAACACCTCTTAATCCAAACTGATATTATAAATGCGAACGTACCTTTTTTTTTTTTTTTTTTTTTATCGTGCGGAAATCCCTTCGGATACCCCCCCGCCGGCCAGCGGGGGCGGTTATGTCGGGCTTGCACCGACCAAAACCGCACGCCGTCGCGGGTCTTCAGACGCCGGGGTGTAAGGTTACCCATAGAGCATATCCCTCGCACCCCGGCTGATCCTGGGCCATCTCACCACTAACAGCATCGCTCATCCTGTCTCCTCTGAAAGCAGAGGAGTACGGAGAGCGATGTGTTCCCGCCACGTTGGGTATTGGCCGACGATCAATGCCAACCCTATGAAGGGGTGAAGGGGAAGCCATTGACCGCCGCCCAGGGTGTACCGGCCGCTCCGATTCCGCTCCCCCCGGACTGCAGCGGGATCGGAATCGGAGCGACACTCGAGGAGGTTACCCAATACACACCCCAATGCGAACGTACCTTTGTTGTCTGTATTTCTCTTATCTTTTCATGGCTACACAGCTGAACCGATTTTGTTAATATTGGCATAGACCTAACTTACAAGCTGAACAAGAATATAGGACGTTATTTCCAAACAGTAATTTGCTACGATAAAGGGTTTCCCTACAGGCAACAATAACAAATACATAGATATCCAAGTTATTCGGGGTGCGAGGGATATGCTTCGGGTTGCGAGGGATATGCTTCAGGGTGCGAGGGATATGCTTCGGGGTGCGAGGGATATGCTTCGGGGTGCGAGGGATATGCTTCGGGGTGCGAGGGATATGCTCTATGGGCAACCTTACACCTCGGTGTCTTAAGACCCGAGACGGCGTGCGGGTATCCGAAGGGATTTCCGCACGAAAAAAAAAAACATATAAAGAGCTAAACAATTTAATGACACAAATTTGTCACAAAATTAGGCCGGGTGGGTACCACCGTGCACGATTGCGAAAAACCCTCCATTGTAAACCAACTTCGGTTTGATTGCGTTCAGGGGTCAGCAAGTGCATAGCCGGGCAGGGGGATTGTGGTCGCAGCACTAGTGGGACCGGTGGGTGTCACGCGGTGCTGCGACGACAATCCTCTTCTGATGAGGCCGTCAAGCTGAGTGCCACCATTATTAACATGGTACGTGTATGTAATGGTGACCCTCTTTCCTGAGACTTTACCTTCAGCTTACTATCAGGCGAGGTGAAGTCAAATTGACGTGTCCTAAATATAAAAAAAAAAAAACATTCTTGACACATGACAAATGACACATGTCTAATAAGACTGAAAGGATTAAACGTGCTTACTTAAACTAAAGTAAACTTTAAATCTTTCGTGAATAAAGATGTAAATTCTTAATTCGACCGCTTATTTATATGTTGAGAATATATCTTCGCATACAACAGAGGTCATTCAGCTATTTTTGTTGAATAGAATTAATTGTTGTTTACATTCTAAAATTCTTTAATACCTATTTACTTAAATGTAATCACTGTTATTTTATATTATCAGTTAAGCGTTGGTAACGCAATAGCTAAAGCCTCGGGACTTCTAGCCAAACGGTTAAGGATTTAAACCCTATCCATAACATTAACGACATGTACCTGGTACATATAAAAGCTTTGTAAAGGTGAGTCCAGATTAAGTAACATGTTATATAACTTAACACATTATTTAACATTTCTATATAACATTATGTTATATAACTTGCTTTAATAACACAAATCGTCTTTAATAATAAAACATGTTACGTACTTTGTTTGTTATTTTTTGTTATGTAGTCTGGATTCAACATTGTATTTATTTCTGGGATCATTTCTAATTTAACTTGGGAGCTTGTTATAGACGGTTATGCTGTTACCATAAAAGTAATATCTTTTATCTACACTCAAATCGAAAAATTCGAATTACGAATTCAAAGACGATTCTATACATACGCACTTTATGAACGCATATACATAAAATTAAAAATAAAACTTATTATTATACTGCCAACTGTATCATAAAACTCATTATAGTATCGCTATCTTCTTTTATTCATTAAACTAGTCTAAGGTTAGGCTGAATATGAAAAAAAGGTGCCGCATGCGCAGTTCGAACTGTGAAAAAAAAGCGCCCTTGTAACCTACCTACTTTGTTTAATTTCAATTTTTCCTATGAGTGAAGATAAAGTAGTGTATGAAACTGCATATAACTTAGGTATTAAAACACTCGAGTCAACCTATTATCGCATATCGCATCGATAAACAGACTCTCGTGTTTTAATACCCCTTCTTATACGAGTATGACAGTTGCATAAACTACTATTGCAGTCGACTATCAAGAAGCAATGCAGCAAGTTACTTAACAAATGTTTTTATGTTTAGTGTTTCATAACTATTTCGATACATGCAAAACATACGTAACTATTTCACCGGTTACGGATGCATTTGAACTAATCCTTCGTAATACGTTTTTGATCCGTTCAAAGTGCATCGCATTTATTTGCTCCTGTTTGTAGAAGTGTAACTCCTAAAGAAATGCATTCATATTTATTTTATTAAGTAGTGTTAATGAGAACTCTTCAGTTGCTTAAATAGCTTCCCTCTAAATTGAATAATACTAGGAATGTTGTTCCTTAATTTATTTAGTTTAATCGTTGTTGATTTTGGCAGACACAGTAGTCAGCGCGTGAGTAGGATGTGTTCCATAACAACAATTCAACTTTAGTGAATATTATAATTGTGTATTTCGCCATAAATTTACAAGTTACTAAATATATATTTACATAACATAAACATAAACATAAACTCACGCCTATGTCCCCGAAGGAGTAGGCAGAGGTGCTAGCACCCACATTTCGCCAGTTTATGTTTAGGTCCCAATGTAATAGGTGGCGAGCCTATTGCCATTAACCGGGCACTTATAAACCTGCGATAAATACACACATAACTTCGAAAAGCATCGACAAGTCATTGGTGTGTGCCATGGTAAAACCTGGGATAAAACCCGAGACCTCGTTTCAGCAGTCCATTACCCACCCATACCACTAGGCTACCGCGGTATTTGTAAATATAGAATACATATTTTATAATATTTAACATAACATAACATAAACTCACGCCTATATCCCCGAAGGGGAAGGCAGAGGTGCTAGCACTCACATTTCGCCAGTTTATGTTTAGATCCCAATGTAATAGGTGGCGAGCCTATTGCCATTAACCGGGCACTTATAAACCTGCGATAAATACACACATAACTTCGAAAAGCATCGACAAGTCATTGGTGTGTGCCATGGTAAAACCTGGGATAAAACCCGAGACCTCGTCTCAGCAGTCCATTACCCATACCACTAGGCTACCGCGGTATTTGTAAATATAAAATACATATTTTATAATATTTAAATACTTTAAAATAGATATTATACATTTCTAAATATATATTTAGTATATAATGTATATAAATATTTTAATATAATTCATGACCGTAATTAAACACTCACGTTAGGTTAGTGAATAAGTAAATTGATAAATTTTAATGAAGGAATGCTGTTATGATTTTGACTAAGATTATTTCCATTGTTTCCAGTCAAGACCCGTTGTCTATGAGGTGAGTTTTAGGGTTCCGTACATCAGATGAAAAGATGGAACCCTTCTAGTATCAGTCTTGTGTCTGTCTGTCTGTCTGATTGTTTATCTGTCTAAATGTTGCAGTCTATTTTTAATCGAGTTCAAAAAGCAGGTCCCGTCTTCGACCCGTAATTATGTTTGTAAATTCACGATTTTATAATCATTTTCTTATTATATTTTACATTTCTGTCACGTTGATTCCCCGATATAAACTTTCGGTTAAGTTTGCGTGCGGTCGTAAGGTTCTGGGTTCGATTCCTGCATTGTTAACAATTCGGTTACATTTTGGTTTCTTTTTTTTTTTAATATATTTCGCTCAACGATTTTTCAGTAAAACCTTAAATTATTTTCAATAGTGAAATCCGACCTATTCGGTGAGGTCAACCAGTAGGAAATCAGAATTTCACTCGAATTCAATGAGGCATTACAGTTAGTGTAATAAAGTAAGAAACATACACATCATTTTGCAGTTATACCTCTGTGGCGTAGCGGTAGTGCGTTCGACTGCTAAGGTAGAGGTCGCGGGTTCGATTCCCGCTCAGTGCAAATATTTATATATTTATTATATATTTTCATTGGTCTGGGTGTTTCTATGCATAATAAGTATTTACCTATTTACAAAAAAAAAAAAATGTATGTCTATCCGCATTCTAGAAACCATTTCATAAGCTCTGCTTAGTTTGGGTCTAGATGGCGTTGTGTACTTTATCCACCAATATTTATTTATTTATTTATTCTTAGTATAAAAAAGCGGCCAAGTGCGAGTCGGACTCGCCCATAAAGGGTTCCGTAGCAGCAAGTAACATAATAATGCATAAATAATGTTTTTTTTTAAATTTTTATATTTGAGTTGATTGAATGAAAGGTAAATGCCGGTTTACGATTTATTACATATTAAAAAAAGCTACTTACTAGATCTCATTCAAAAAAAATTTCGGTGGAAGTTTACATGGTAATTACATCATATACTTTTTTAGTTTTATCATTTTACAAGTTACAGGGGGGGGGGGGGCACATTTTACCACTTTGGAAGTGTTCGCGCAAACTATTCAGTTTAGAAAAAAAATGATATTAGAAACCTCAACATCATTTTTGAAGACCTATATCCATAGACACCAGTATGGGTTTGCTGAGAAAAAATTTGAGTTTCAAAGAGTTTTTGAGTTTTTCATTAAGTATGGGGAAACTCTCAAAATTTATTGTTATTAATATTGTATGTATAATATTATTATTGTTATTAAAATCGATAAGAATTTTCTCGCTTCTCAAGATGGCATCTAAACAAACTCAAAGTGAGGTGGATTAATTAAACTTATAGTAGATACTTAACTAAATTTCTTGTTCCTGCCAGTCTAGTAGTACATTTTTCTTTTTCGTGCGAAAATACCCCCGGATTCCCCCCCCCCCCTTGCCTGCCAGCGGGGGTGAGTCAGGCCAGGGAGAGTAATATACTTAGAAGTTTTTGCGTTGAGATAATCTTCGGTAAGCCGTCAAGGTGACGACTAACGGTGAAAACGTGAATAAGTAAGCAATCATTTGATTTGATCTTCACAGAATTTTAATTTTCTACTAAACATTGAAAATGAAAAGAATAAGAGTCATTTTTGCGTATTATACAAAAAATTCAGGATCCATGTGAATGTAGACCGGTAGTTCTAGTCAACTTAATTTAAAAAAAAATAATAACTTTTATTTTTTGTACATTTTAATTGTAATATAACTACTCACCAACGATAGTGACCTGGATAATTAAAATTCTCGTCTATACCACACTGCAAAGTTAGTAATGTCATCGTAAATATGAATTTAAAACGTTGGATTATAATAGTTCATCGCCCACGTTGCCCAGGGTACACCAAACTTGGAGGTGATCCAACCAGTCGCACCCCAACTTCATGGTACCTAAATGACACTGCTTTCGTTCGTGTTTCGTGGGGGCCAGCAATTGCTGGTGTACATTTTATGGTAGACCTGCTGATCAAAAGTCCGAATTCAGAATTGTATACCAGAAATCTCACTTGATACTTCAGAACATCGTCATCACTGAAGGCCAACACTATAAAGTTGGAAACTATAATAATGAACATCGAAATAGGCCATTATAAATACACAGTGTTTACGAGCCGAGTGCAAATCCTTCCGAATTTTAACGGACATCTGTTCAAATCTGCAACTTGCATTAGTGTTCATCATTGCTAATTCTTGCAGCAAATATTTGTTGTGAATTGATATTCTAGCATTGAGAGACAGTATGTGAATATACCTTACAATTGATAGATAGATTTAGACGGTAGCAATCGTATCAATTCGGATACTGTGAAGTTCCTATGCGTTCCGAATGCAACTTTATGTTTTGGATTTGTTTTATCAGAGGTGAAAATTTTTTTTTTCAACTTGGAAATCATCATACGGCCAATTGTTACCCCAACTTATCTTTTGCTCGATCTGCTGATCATGTAAAAACTATTTATACCTTTTTTGAAGATTGCCATACCGTTGGAACAACCATGACCATGAAGGGGAAGGAATCCCCTTCGAACCTTCTTTATTTTGCTTAATTTGGCGTATGTTTAGTAGACTCATTAAGTTATCACAATAATATATAGCTCAATCAGTATCTTCCTGTCCATTTACCTTGTTCATTGAGCTGAGAGTGAGACGAAGTCGAGCGAAAAGCTCTCTATACTTCACTGGGTGTATTTCGGTTGTGACGCTCCTCCTCTTAAAGTAATCGACTAATTTTTACCAAACTTGGCATGTAAATACAACTTGATATCCGGAAGGTATAGGATGTAGTAAGGAATTAAATTGAAAATCAAACATACCATGGAGGAATAATCCCCCTTCAAAAATTTCAAAATCTGATTTCTACAAAATGATCAATGTTGAGACCACGATTTTGGCGCCAAAATGGGCAACTTAACTATTGGCTTAAGACGGAAAATTGAAAATCGGTCTAGCAACGGGGGAATACTCGCCGAATAATCAAGTTAATGGTATTCAACTGAAAAAAATTGCGCGTGAATGTGCACTCTCAGCTCAACATTGACACAGCAGAATGCATTGCGACGCACAGCAGAATGCATACTTTGGTCAATACCACACACCAATGTGTACAATGTTTGATTTATTTTTCATGTTTGGTCCATCAATTTGACCGCACCCCGCATGATGTTAGGCTGAAGTCCGAAGAGAAGTGTATTCCAGATGCTGTCCCTAGAATGGAGATCTTTCTGTTCTTCCCTACACTGATAAGCTACAGCTTAAAGCTTCAGTTTTAACTACTCTAATAGATATCATGCTGTAGACAAGTGGTGTGTGATGAAAAGAATGCATTACAAAACCGAAGCAAGACAATTTTAGCTGAACTCTTACTCTACTGTAGAATATACTGCTTTCGGGCTGTTTGGCCGTGGTCCATAGGAAACTTGTGTTCCAAACGTCAGTCGCAGAGAAGTTGCCGCCGAGGAGGGTTCTCCGCACTCGTCGGCGCGGACACTGAAGATGTCGACCGCAGTGATCGATGAAACGTTTGGAACACATGTTTCCTATGGACTACGGCCAAACAGCCCGGAAGCAGTATATTCAACATGTAACGCTGGCCGTGAAAGCCTTAAGATTAACATCTTACTCTACTGCCCGTCGCATCGTGGCAAATCACAAGTCGAGTACTGTAGTGCTCTTTAAGTCATTTTAATTGCACCCATCACTCTAAAGCACCTTTTATTTTATTATACAATTGGAACAATCTTCTAAAGATTTAGATCGGAAAAAGAGAACATCTAGGACGGGACTTGAACCCGCGACCAGTCCCTTACAGGGGGAATGCTCTGACCAACTGAGCCACCTAGACACGTCCCAGATATTCGAAATTCTCCGATACATTCATACGTCTTAAGGCGACGTTGGAGCCATCTACCGTAATTCTTGCGAACTACGGAAACAATGAATAACTTTACAGTCATTTTTAAACATTGTTTTTTGATGACTCCGCCTAACAATCTTTTTACCCCGTAATAAATATGCTTCCCGTAATTTTCATGTTCTAGATAACATAAAATAACCCGCTTATATTGAAATTGGGACACCATTATTAGACAGACACTTTTGACTGGCATCTAACTGAAAAAAACTGCGTGAATAATAGATACAAAAGCAGCTGTTTGGATTCTGAGAATGTTCACTGTTTTGGGGCAATGAGAGGAAAAGTAGTAGAGATATTATTTAAAGACCAAGTATTTTGTACTCTGATTGTCAGAACTTTTCTTTATTTTTAATGCTATTGAGGCCATGAAAAATGGCTTTTTATTTCTCTCCATTATGAGTTTACTAAATTGCGACTCTTCGTGAAATAGTAGTTTATGCAAATGTCATATAAGAAGGGGTATTAAAACACGAGAGTCTGTTTATAGGTTGACGATAAACGATAATCGAGTGTTTTAATACTTTTTTTTTTTTTTTTTCGTGCGGAAATCCCTTCGGATTCCCCCCCGCGTGCCAGCGGGGGTGGTTATGTCGGGCTTGAACCGACTAAAACCGCACGCCGTCTCGGGTCTAAAGTTATATGCAGTTTCATACACTACTTTATCTTCACTCATAGGAAAAATTGAAATTAAACAAAGTAGGTAGGTTACAAGGAAGTAATTTAGCGGGCGCCATTTTTTTCACAGTTCGAACTGCGCATGCCAGCGCCTTTTTTTTTATATTCAGCCTAAAACCTTAGACTAGTTTAATGAATAAAAAAAGATAGCTGTGCTATAATGAGTTTTATGATACAGTTGGCGGTACTATAATAAGTTTTATTTTTAATTTTATGTATATGCGTTTATAAAGTGCGTATGTATAGAATCGTCTTTGAATTCGTAATTCGAATTTTTCGATTTGAGTGTAGATAAAAGTATTTTATCAACTTAAAAGTTACATTGGTTATACGCTAATGTAGAATTTGAATGGCAAGTACAGAATAATATCCAAATTAAAAAGCGATGAGTTACACAGAAAATTCTAAAATTTTTCAACATGACAGAAAAATTGGCGTCATAACATATTTTCAAAAACAAATCAATTTTAAATCAATTCAGCAAAATGAAGCCGTGTTATTTCATCTAAGTAACATGGATTTTGGTTGAGGTAACTTACCTTCAACTGAGAAAACTCAAGAAACCGACCACTCGTCCTATTGTATAGGATATTATGAAAATTTCTCGTATAAAACTGAAGTGGGTAAGCGAGTATACAATAAATTCATCAAAGCCATGATACATCGGTTAGTTACAAGAATACTTTCTCACCTCGCCACCGACGACTGGCGGCGCGCTGATTTAAAACGTCTCTAAATCCAGAGCGTCCCACTCACAACAATTACTGCTGTTGCGTGAATTCTTTATGTAACTTTGAATATGAACGTAGGATAAATATACGTGCATTTATTTATGACTAGCTGATGCTCGCGGCTCCGCCCGCGTGGATGTTGGTTATTTTATACTTAACCAATTTTTTTTTTATATTTAGGACACGTCAATTTGACTTCACCTCGCCTGATGGTAAGCTGAAGGTAAAGTCTCAGGAAAGAGGGTCACCATTACATACACGTACCATGTTAACAATGGTGACACTCAGCTTGAAGGCCTCATCAGAAGAGGATTGTCGTCGCAGCACCGTGTGACACCCACCGGTCCCACTAGTGCTGCGACCACAACCCCCCTGCCCGGCTATATTAACCAATTGCAATAAAAGCAGATTTTAAGTCTGAACAAAACCTTTCTAAAAGGAAAAAAAACGCATCAAAATCCGTTCAGTAGTTTTTGCGTCCATCGCGAACAAACAGACAAACAGCTACGAATACCAAAAACAATATTTTTGTGTTCAGAATCGTTCATTTAACATAAACCAAGTTTTTTTTTTTCAAATATCTCCAATATACAGACACAACTAATTTTCAATTTTGTAATAGTACCTTTGTTTTTTTCGTGAGGAAATCCCTTCGGCCCCGCCAGTCAGCGGGGGTGGTTATGTCGGGCTTGAACCAAATAAAACCGCACGCCGTCTCGGGTCTTAACACGCCGGGGTGTAAGGTTGCCCATAGAGCATACCCCTCGCGCACCGACTGACCCTGGGCCAACTCCGGTTTCGAGATGGGCCCCTCGGGTTTGGATATTTGTAATAGTACCTTTTTTTTTTTCGTGCGGAAATCCCCTCGGATACCCCCCCGCCGGCCAGCGGGGGCGGTTATGTCGGGCTTGAACCGACTAAAACCGCACACCGTCTCGGGTCTGCAGACGCCGGGGTGTAAGGTTGCCCATAGAGCATATCCCTCGCACCCCGACTGACCCTGGGCCATCTCCGGTTTCGAGATGGCCCCCTCGGGTATTTGTAATAGTACCTACAGAAGTACTAAAGGTTGGGTGTGATGGCCCCACCAAGATCTTCGCGGCTAAGCCAACGGACGAGGCTCTGGCGCAGGCTCTCGGGCTTATATACGACAGTCGCTCTCGTAAAAGCGAAAATACGAAGGAGTAGGAGAGCAGAGCCTGAGCTCTAAAGTGTAAGCTTTAGATACAAGCGGGGCTAACGCTCTGATGATGATGATGAAGAACATTTTAAATTGCGCGTCACGCCCCTAGTGTTGTACATTTCCATAGGCTGCGGTAACCGCTCCCCATTAGGTGAGCCGTGTGCTATATGCCACCTAAGTATTATAAAAACAAAATTTAATTAGTATTATAAAAAAAACTGCGGTAGCATGGTGGTATGGGTAATCGACTGCTGAGACGAGGTCTCGGGTTCGATCCCAGGTTTTACCATGGCACACACCAATGACTTTTCGATGCTTTTCGAAGTTATGTGTGTATTTATCGCAGGTTTATACACATTGGGACCTAAACATTAACTGGCGAAATGTGGGTGCTAGCACCTCTGCCTACCCCTTCGGGGATATAGGCGTGAGTTTATGAGTTTATGTAATATAGTTTTGTTTTATTTATAATAAATATATGCGAGAGCAAGAGTTAAGAGTTAATTAGGTTGACCATGCATTTTTATCATTAAGATATTCATCTACTTTATAATAACCTTTTTAAACCCTTCATGGGCGAGTCCGACTCGCACTTGACCGCTTTTTGCCACAATTCGTGTATCTAGATTAACGGAGTTACCGTTAACATATAGGTTTTCGACCCAAAACCTACAGAGAATAGTCAACGCCAAAAACCTTGACCATTTGATCTTGACCTTGATTTATACATCTAATAGCGACTATAGACCCCAGTATCTGGTACAAATTTCTAATTTCAATATTGGTACAACACACGGACAGATAGACAGACGTACAAGAGAGTGATCTTATAAGGGTTCTTTTTAACTTTTGTAGTCGGTTAAAGCCCGACATAACCTCCCCCGCTGGCTGGCGGGGGTATCCGAGGGTATATTAGGACGAAAAAAAATAGGTACGGAACCCTAAAAAGTAAAATTCCAAAGTTTACACCCCCGGAGTCCGCTTGTTACTTTTGATTTATTTATTGGCTTTTACGAGTGAACGCCGTCTGATCTCTCAACCCCTTGAGAAAAGTCTCCGCACCGTCCAAGGTTTAATAATATCGCTTTATCGTATACCAAGGACATAAGAAACACAATGAGAAGTTCAATTTATGTGGTTTGTACAATTGGCGGCTATAACGCTCGTGGCAATCGCTTCCAGGCAACCATAGGTTTGGCAGGCGGACGAACAAGCGGTTGAGGTGGATTTGGGCCCCGAAGGTATTGGAAAAGCCCTGCACACCTTTGACTTGACAATAAATTCTTGTAATTATCAACCATGAGCTCGTGCATCATGGACGACACTAACCTGTGTCAGTTTGTAATATGAAAATAACAGATTTTTAATGTTTGCACATGAATGTATACACATACTTAGAACAAAAATATAATTTTTTTAATGTTTATCCGTCTGTCTGTGTTTCTGTCTGTTTGAAAGAGGTAATCGGGTTGACGGGACCGGCAGATAGGTAATGTTACAATGTGTAACATAGACTACTTTATTTTTAGAAAAATAATTTGAAATCCGCGCAAAAAAATTAAAACGCACAAAACTGTGAATAAAATCTAATTTACTCTGGAATGGTTGGGTCGATTTTGACGGGACATTCGCTGGCAGATAGGTAATGTTACAAGGCATAACATTAGCTACTTTAATTTTATAAAAATAATTAGGGTACCGCGCAAAGAAATTAAAACCCTAAAAATCTAATCCTAAATCCAAGTGAAAAAAGTCACAGCTAGTACAAAATAAAACATACACCGTCAACGCTGTAGTCGAGGACGCGGCCTCATAGTGTGTTATCATAGTTTGAATTCACCTGAAATTAGTTAGTCACTTACTAAAAATATACAAGCACGAGTGTTGGTACACTCATCCGTCGCTAGCCGAAGACAGCCACTTCTAAAAAATATTACTTGCCTATTACTACTTACGTATCTATATTAATATTATAAAGAGAGAATACTATAGAGACAGAGATATAAGAGAGAATTTTGTGAGTTTGTTTATATATTTGGGGTAATCTTCGGAAGTTATAAAAAAAAAAAGTAAAAAAATCACAAAAAAAATTATTTTTGATTATTTCATTTAGGTCCATTATCCAGGTCCAGGTACATTATTCTTGATAGACATTTATTATATACGAATATTATAAAGAGAGAGGCCGAATTTTGATTATTTTGTTTATATACAGCAATGCTGACAGTCTTCTAACGCCAGGTAATGTTTCCATTACCAGCCGGTGATGATGCGAAGGAATTCTATGACGCATGTATGTAAATGTTTTTATCTACACTCAAATCGAAAAATTCGAATTACGAATTCAAAGACGATTCTATACATACGCACTTTATAAACGCATATAAGTACATAAAATTAAAAATAAAACTTATTATAGTACCGCCAACTGTATCATAAAACTCATTATAGTATCGCTATCTTTTTTTATTCATTAAACTAGTCTAAGGTTATAGGCTGAATATGAAAAAAAAGCCCTCGCAAGCGCAGTTCGAACTGTGAAAAAAATGGCGCCCTTGTAACCTACCTACTTTGTTTAATTTCAATTTTTCCTATGAGTGAAGATAAAGTAGTGTATGAAACTGCATATAACGTAGGTATTAAAACACTCGAGTCAACCTATTATCGCACCTATTATAAACAGACTCTCGTGTTTTAATACCCCTTCTTATATGACAGTTGCATAAACTACTATTCTATCTTTTAGGTTTAGTTGTCTTTATATTTATTATATTATAATTACTTGTACATACATAATCATTTTAAGTTATTGTTGTAAATGTTTTGAGCAACAAAAGTATTCATAAATATACGGAACCGTTACAGGTAATTATTGGAAAAATAATTCGCCATTCGAAAAGTACATTATCCCCGATTGTATGTTACGAGGATTTGAGTTAAAAATAATTAATAAAATAGTAGTTTATGCAACTGTCATATAAGAAGGGGTATTAAAACACGAGAGTCTGTTTATCCTGTCTGTCCGATAATAGGTTGACTCGAGTGTTTTAATACCTTTTTTTTTTTTTTTTTTACGTGCGGAAATCCCTTCGGATACCCCCCCCGCTGGCCAGCGGGGGTGGTTATGTCGTGTCTCGACTAAAACCGCACGGTATCCTCCCCAAAGTAGTGTATGAAACTGCATATAACTTAGGTGTTTTAATACCTAAGTTATATGCAGTTTCATACACTACTTTATCTTCACTCATAGGAAAAATTGAAATTAAACTAAGTAGGTAGGTTTTTAGTCGGTTCAAGCCCGACATAACCGCCCCCGCTGGCACGCGGGGGAGTATCCGAAGGGATTTCCGCACGATAAAAAAAAAAAAAAAAAAAGGTAGGTTAAAAGGGCGCCATTTTTTTCACAGTTTGAACTGCGTATGCTTGCGCATTTTTTGGGGATTTTCTTTAGAAAAGCCCTATTGCTATCGAGTTGTCGTCGACGTCGTTGCCAATTTTCTGTCACGGTTTTGGGTATGAAGGAGATGAACTATCGAGTTGCTGTTTTCGGTAATAGATTCGTGCTGGGGAGAACCATTGCAAGATAAAGAAAAAAAAAAAAGTCCCTTGTATTCGGCTGAGCTCGTCTCAGGAATTCAACTTGTTTTCATATTCAGCCTAAAACCTTAGACTAGTTTAATGAATAAAAAAAGATAGCGATACTAAAATGAGTTTTATGATACAGTTGGCGGAACTATAATAAGTTTTATTTTTAATTTTATGTATATGCGTTTATAAAGTGCGTATGTATAGAATCGTCTTTGAATTCGTAATTCGAATTTTTCGATTTGAGTGTAGATAAAAACGTTTTAAAAACCAGCTTTTATTTAAAAAAAAACAAATTCTAACATAACATAACTTCACGCCTGTATCCCCGAAGGGGTAGGCAGAGGTGTATTACACACCCACGATTCGCCAGTTATGTTAAGGTCCCAATGTAATAAGGGGCGAGCCTATTGCCATCTACCGGGCACATTATTAAGCGAGCGATAATTAACATTTATTAATGCACACATAACTACGAAAAGTCAGAGGTGTGTGCCCGGGGCGACTGGGGATCGAACTCGAGACCTCGTCTCAGCAGTCCGTTACGTACGGCACCGGGCTATCGCCGCCTTCTATAAAAGAAAAAAAAACAGTTGTACTGAAACGAAAATAATAATTTTCCTAATCCATCATCAGACCAGCTCCTGGTTACATATTAATGCATTGTTATCCAAACTAAACGTGTATGCAAAATTTTATCTCAATCGGTTAAGGATAACTGCTTAAAAATTCAGTTGCAAGATTTGACCCGCACTAACAAACATTCATACACACATACAGAGCAAGTTAAGTAAAAGCTGGTATAAATATTAGGTCGTTACATATGAAATTGCCGTTTTTCTTGAAGAAATTGGAGGTAAACCCAATTTTCAGTACTAACATAAAATCCAAATTTTATGATTTTTTTTGTGTATGAATGAGACAACATTAAGCTAACAAACAGCACCTTTTATTTCATTTTTGAAAAGTTACAGCTGTTAAGTAATACGAAAGGACAATGCCCATGTCAGTATGGAAATCGGTTGCACACTTTTTTTTGCTATGTCACATAAGTATAAACTGCATTAAAAAGCCTGCATTAAGTATTATCTGAAATATAAACGCATATTGTAACAGAACTTGGGGTTATTGAGAAATTAAATGATTACAACGAGAAAAACAACAACAACAAGAAAATATTGTGACACTGACTGTTTAACTGACGTTTGAGTTTTCTTTTGAAATGTTTTAAGACAGGGATACCTTGTATAAAATTAAGAGGAAACTACCACTGAAGCATACGTTATTTTACAACTTTAACTGATTATCACTAATAAACTACGAATACATACACGAAATATTAAGATTACATAACTGCAATATATTTGAATGTCACATTGCGAATTATTATCACGTATTATTATTTAACCATTTTATTTTAAAAAGATTGGTATATTTGCATTCTACCACCAATGGTTTATTTTATATAATGGTAACAATAAATTAAATTAAAATGGAAACAATTATTCATTCAAGTTTTATATCTTTATAATTTAAATTCAAACCCCAAGTTCTATAGAAGCGATTTAGTGTTGAAAAGTCATACTATAATCAATATTATTTTTTAACATTTGAAATATTTACGCCAACGTCTAAAAGCGCAACCAAGAATGGGCATTCTCCTTTATCATCAAAATGGATAGCATTTAGGAAGTACTGTTTTTGAAGATCGAATTAATTTATCAAGCGGCCAATAAAAACAAAATTTAATACAGAGTTGTAAAATCTTGAAATCAACTTTCAAACCACTTTATAAATAATGGAAATAGCTATTAAATTACAGGAATAACGAACTCATGAATTTGTAAGAAAATTTCGGCAATTTCATAGGTAAAGACCTATTATCATAGAAACCAAAGCGAACAGAGGGCGGGTTGCTAGTTAATAATTATTATAGTTATAAATTGTATGTCGGTGTGTCTGCCAACACTTTCAGGCAAAATTAAGAGGAATATTACGAGAAAGTTGTTATAATGGACGGCATGAGCGATATGGGTCAATGAGATGATCCCAAACGTTTTTATTGCAACCTACACAATATACACTCAAGTTTATTTATTTTCGAAGGGCTGGGCAGATGTATATTAGACTATTACTTATTAAAGATGCGACTAATATTTGAAGATAAATATTCTGTAGTAAAGCGTCGGTAGATTAGTGCAGGAGTCGACTCTACGATCGAGAGGTCCCAGGTTCGAATCCCCTGGCCATTACACTAGCGAATTTAGCTTAGCTGGAGGGGTTAGGAGGAATATTAGTAATGTCAGTTACTAATATTCTTAAAAAAAAACTCGGTAAAAAAAATATACCTCCTTGATTTCGACTTAATATTGACATCAGACTTACTTGAGTATAAATTAATTTAACCAAATGTATTAAGACAGATGCATATTCATAGTCCCACCGGATATTTTATTTACATTCCAATAATTTCATGATAAATATTCACTATTCAGGTGTAGCTGCCAACTACAAAATCCGCAGCTAGCGGAGCGGTGATGCGGTGCTATTATTGTTACAATTATTGTGTTCGCATTGGTGTCGTGTGTAGCGAGCTTTACACTGGAATAGATTCACATTTAGTTGTGTTGACATTCACTGTCACTGTGACCTTTAGGGGTGAAATCGGAAAACCAATAGGCGTACAAGGAATCGTGACATTAGGAGTATGAGGTATAATAAGGGGCCAAGAGGGTTTTGAGTTTCGGAGTTTGGCCGTGTGCCGGAGCCCAAACTCCTTTCCCAGTTTTCCTTTACAGGGTCGGCAGCGCGAGTGTGACGCCACTGCTGTTGCACACGTCCAAAGGCCGCGGTAACCGCTTCCCATCAGATGGCCCGTGTGCTTGTCTGCCACCTTAGTGGTATAAAAAAAACACGAAACCGGAGATGGCTCAGGGTCAGTCGGGGTGCGAGGGATATGCTCTATGGGCAACCTTACACCCCGGCGTCTGTAGACCCGAGATTGCGTGCGGTTTTAGTCGGTTTAAGTCGGGGAGGGTTCCGACGGGATTTCCGCAAGAATAAAAAAAGGTATAATAAGGTGGATATTTATGCGTGAACAGCATCCTCGAATCTTGCAGTTCAAGTGCATCTACAATTTCCACTGCAATATTTAGATTTAAAGCTGGTATCGGTATGTAACAATAGGATATTATAATATCAGCTGGATACAGTATGTTTTTATTTTCTAATACGATTTGGCATATTGTGCCGGTCACGATTACAGGTAAATACATAGGGTGAGATAGGTTTTCAAATTACGAATAAAGCTTAGCATAATAAACGTTCATACATTCTATAAAAGACCTTCTATACAATTAATTTGAAAAATATGGGTGCGACTTAATGTTATGATACGTTATCAAATTTGCAGCGACCCACATAAAGTAATATTTACCATAATATATGTTATATTTTTAGAATTTATTCCATATCAGCAACGCTATAGGTATAATAATAATCGTCTTGAAATAATATGAAATAAGGGTTTTTGGCACAACCTAAAGTTGCTTTTTTATTCTTTAAAGTAATATGGTTTGCATTGGAAGCTATAATCAAGGAATTTACTTTTTAATACAGAGTTTTCATTGGAAGGACTTTTTTATTTGTATTATTGTTTTTTTTAGTTATTTTATTGTATTGCCATAATTACTTAATGAGTCAGACACCAAGCTCATAATTTATACGCGATAAAAGAGAATCGCATGATTGAAATGTTAATTTCAATAACAGACCAGAATCGCATAGAGATTAGTAATAATCGTAATACATGGATTTTAGTGGTTTTAAAATTAATACAAATATTATACAATGCTGTAGAACAAAATTACAAACAGCGAGTACACATTCACACAAGCTATTTTTAACGCAAAAACACACATACACACATACCCTCACACACACACAACTATCTGAAAGAAATGGCAAATGCACAAGCAAAATGTTATAAATATTCTATAATTAAAGTTATCGTTACGCTTGTTACAATAAAAGTGTCATACTATAAGTGCGGCTCTGTTACCAAAAGTGATGGGATAGTGTTCGATAAAATTATAAAAATGATAATTATTAAATAAAAGTGTTATTATATTTTTATAAAACAACACAATAATGAATAATGCAGCTAATACTTTTATTTAAATATTAATTAGCAAATTACTTATCAACATATCGCGACAATGCTCCAACAGACAAAATTAGTCGTGTTCGACCGTAGTTAAAATGGGTTTACTTTTATAAATTTAGATCGGAAAAAGAGAACATCTACGACGGGACTTGAACCCGCGACCAGTCCCTTACTTTGTTTACTTTGTTTGGAAAACGCAACTTGTTCTATGAAGCTCCAATAAATATGTATTTTTATTGCATGATTTTCATGACTCATATGTAAAAAAAACCGGTCAAGTGCGAGTCGGACTCGCCCATGAAGGGTTCCGTAGCAGCAAGTATTTTTTAGGGATTTTCTTTAGAAAAGCCCTATTGCTATCGAGTTGTCGTCGACGTCGTCGTTGCCAATTTTCTGTCACGGTTTTGGGTTTGAAGGAGATGAGCTATCGAGTTGCTGTTTTCGGTAATAGATTCGTGCTGGGGTGAACCATTGCAAGATAAAGAGAAAAAAAAAATCCCTTTTATTCGGCTGAGCTCGTCTCAGGAATTCAACTTGTTTCATATTTGAGTTGATTGAATGAAAGATAAATTACGGTTTAGGATTTACGACGTATTAAAAAAACTACTTTCTAGATCTCGTTCAAACCAATTTTCGCTGGAAGTTTACATGCTAATGTACATCATATATTTTTTTTAGTTTTATCATTCTCTTAGTTTAGAAGTTACAAGGGGGGGGGGGGGGCACACATTTTACCACTTTGGAAATGTCTCTCGCGCAAACTATTCAGTTTAGAGAAAAATGATATTAGAAAACTCAATATCATTTTTGGAGACCTATCCATAGATACCCTACATGTATGGGTTTGTAGAATTTTTTTTTGGGTTTCAGTTCTAAGTATGGGCCCCCGAAATTTATTGTCTTTTTTCTATTTTTGTGTGAAAATCTTAATGCGGTTCACAGAATACATCTACTTACCAAGTTTCAACAGCATAGTTCTTATAGTTTCGGGAAAAAGTGGCTGTGACATACGGACGGACGGACAGACAGACAGACATGACGAATCTATAAGGGTTCCGTTTTTTGCCATTTGGCAACGGAACCCTAAAAAGGATTAAATCTTACCCAAAGTTTTGGAATTTGAAAAGTACATTGTAAATACAAGCTATTCATTTTAGTATTCGTTTTATCCGTAAGGATAAGAATGATTTTATCCTTGTCTTCATATTTGAAAATACATCGAACATGCCTATTAAATTAAATTTCGTAACTAAGAGTAAATTCATATATAGTCTGATATTTCGTATTACAAGTTTCCTCAAGCTCACGGCTTACAATTAAACTGTAAGCAGTATTCTGTTATAAAAAAAAACTAGTTACTGTCAGTTTAACAATTAAATTCTGAGATTTCAAGTATTAATCATATTATATTACAAAGCATATATAAATAAAATACAACTGTACTTCTTTGAAGGAAATTAATAATAATAATGAATAAATATTCTATGACATTCTGTATGTATAAATATGTCTATTTGCATTGGTCTGGGTGTTTCTATGTATAATATGTATATATTTACAAAAAAAAGTATACAGGTATGTTTATCTGCATTCTGGAACCCATAACACAAGCTAGTTAAACTATGCTTACTTTGGGTCTAAAAAGCACTGTGTAGAATGTCGTAGTATATTATTATTAATTTATTTTTACTATTATTTGTTATTAAATACAATGTACTGCTAATTAATAAGCTATTATTCATAATTTTAAGTGATACTAAAGTAGAAATGGTAGCTGGTTTATACTAGCTACCATTATTAAAAACTGCCCGCTTTAGTTTTTTTTTGGCGCCATTAGTCATAACTTAATAACATTGTAACTAGATATATATATTTTTATTATGTTTTAAGTGGTGACTCAAAACATGGTGCTTCCATATTCGAATATATGGAGTTCAAGGTTACGATTTTTTCACACATGTAATTATTTAATTGGCTGTCTAGTTTATATACGAGTATAGATTCGATTCAGTCTAGTCTTAAAGTTAGTCGCTTAATACACCTCATATATTTCAGTCATAAAATTTAAAACGATATCCATATAAGTCTCTTATCGATATCTTGACGAGACAGTTTTGTATCATATTAGAAGTTGTTAAGTTTTCAGCAACTATAAGTCATCATCATCATCGTAGACCACATCATCACTTATCTGGAGGTGCGATAGAGGTTAAGCGTGAGCTCCTATCAACGACAAAAAAACGTATCGATAAAAATATCAGACATCACTACACTGCTAAAGACATATTTATTATTTCAAGAGTGAGACAGTTAGGTATTTCAATACAACAGCTAGCAATTAAATGCAAGATTGCTGTGTTGCAGAACACTTTAATAGTCTAATAATATACCTACTTCTTTAACCTATACTATTCAATTCCATTTTTCATATAGTGGTTAGTGACAAGTATATATGTTACCGCTAATATATGTAAATCAGTTAGAGTTCAGATTACCTGGTTCAGTCCATTAAACACGTTTCAGTTCTAACATTAACTTGTTAATCTGCAGACTTCCTAGGTATTCTGCAGACGGCCATGGTATAGTTAATAAAACTGGTTATTTGCTTGAATAAAATTATTCGGATTCATTTTAATTATTTATTTATAGGTTAAACATATACACCACGGGACCGAGCGAAGCGAGCTCGTTGATACCGTGCGCTCCGATATGGATAAATATAGATTAGAAGGGTTTGGCAGAGGTCTATGCGAGACCTCCGCTCTCACTCCTTCGTGTTAGGTTACTTGTGATAATGCACGAAGATGTAGTCTCTAATATACAAGATATAAAGGAACTATTTAAAATGTTTAGCTCATTATCTTCCGCGATTTAACTATGTAGCATCCGTTAATATGCAGATTTACTAGGTAAAGTTTCACACTTAAACGGGTCATTTGTGGTAATTTTCAGACTTCCTAGTTAATGTGCATATTAACGTATTCCGTACTCTAACGGTAACATATATGATGCGAGTCATCCAAGGACACTTTGCATGACTCATGAAGTCATAATGAAAAGAACAACTTATTTTGCAAACAGACATCTGTTTACTGTTTTCAATTTAATTGTTACAAAAACTGACCCTGACTCCTTGTTATTTTTCAATGACCTTTCAAATCGGATCTATTTCTGTAAATTCTAAAATGAGGTTGTCCTTACAATACCTACGTTCACACTAAATCTTGTGTTATTTAATCGTGTTGCAGGGTTCTTACAAAGTTTCTGAAGGTTGGTCGATTAATTATGATGGATGGCGCTATTTATCTGCCAGTTGTCAGCAAGTTCAATTTGTTCATGGTGCTGATGGATTTCACTTTGATAGACTCCTAGTTTTAATGAGTTTTAATATTTGAGGTGAATAGATAGGACTGTTTTACAAGCATATACCTATAAACAGGGGCACAATGTATTCTGCTGTTGCAATGTTGAGCTGAGAGTGCACTATATGATTACCTACAATTCATGCGCAATTGTTTTTGAATTGAATACCATTGAATTGTTTTTTCGGTGATTATTCCTCCGTTGCCAGACCGATTTTCAACTTTCTTTTTCTATCTTAAGCCAATAGTTAAGTTACACATTTTGGCGCTAAAATCGTGGTCTCAACATTGATCATTTTGAAGAAATCAGATTTTGAAATTTTCGATGGGTGAATTATTCCTCCATGGTATGTTCGATTTTCAACTTTATTTTTTATAAACCTTCCGGGTATCAAGTTGTATTTACATGCCAAGTTTGGTAAAAATTGGTCGATTAGTTTAGGAGGAGTAGCGTCACAACCGAAATACACCGAGTGGAGTATAGAGAGCTTTTGGCTCGACTTCGTCTCACTCTCAGCTTAATGAAACAGACTAGTCTCATCATTGAAATAAAACTATTTTTAACGGATTCTATCGCGATTTATTTTGATGTTATTTTATATTTTACATTGATCCCGACGTTTCGGTTGCTCTTCAGCAGCCATGGTCACGGGGAGACTAAGGATGGTTGTTGTCTTGTAGTTTGAAGTGTAAGTTATCTCAAAGTACCCGAACTATGTTGAATTGTTGGTGTTACTATTTACGCAGAATGAGCTCACAGTGTCATGAAGTCTTGTTGTATTTTGTTTTTTCTTGGAATTAATTAAGTGAATGACTGGGTCCCAAGATGGTGGTACATTCCAACCATCTTCTCTATTAAAATTAGGATGTTTTTTAATTTCAATAGCTTCGCGGAGCATCCTAGTTAGGAATCGATTTTCTTTGGCGAGTATCTGTGGTTTATCAAATCTTAAGTAATGTTTGGTCCCCTGTTGCACGTGTTCACATACAGCAGACTTTTAGTTTTATTTCAATGTGTGACATTCGCGTAAACTTCCGAAAATAGTCTCATCATTACCATCGTCCGAACCTACTCCCAAAGTTGGAGTCAGCTTTTCAGTCTAACTAGGAAGCGGCTGAACTTCAATATATTGTGTAAAGCGACTGCTTCCACAATCCTTTGGCGATATCAAAATTCTGTGATAAGACCAGTTGACGGATGTTTTAGGGCTCCAACTACCCGTAATGTGGCATTAAAATTCGGCCGGGTAGGTACCACCGTGCACGATTGCGAAAAACCCTCCATAGTAATCCAATTTCGGTTTGATTGCGTTCAGGGGTCAGCAAGTGCATAGCCGGGCAGGGGGGTTGTGGTCGCAGCACTAGTGGACCGGTGGGTGTCACGCGGTGCTGCGACGACAATCCTCTTCTGAAGAGGCCGTCAAGCTGAGTGCCACCATTGTTAACATGGTACGTGTATGTAATGGTGACCCTCTTTCCTGAGACTTTACCTTCAGCTTACCATCAGGCGAGGTGAAGTCAAATTGACGTGTCCTAAATATTAAAAAAAAAAAAAAAATCGCCATAGATGTCTGTACGGCAACCGGGAGCGACGGCTTAACGCGCTCTTTGAGGAACCGAGGGGTGACAATGAAGCGTCGGTAGCTTAGTGGTTAAGACGAATCGACCCTACGATCGAGAGGTCCCGGGTTCGAATCCCGGCCATTACACTACCGACGTGAACCCACAATCCCTATATATATCCCTAATCCCAAAAAAAATGTTACAAGAATGGTCACCCATCCTAAGACTGCCTTGTCTAGTGTCGCGTAACTTTGCAATATGTTAAGCTACTTGGTTACTAGAACTATGCTGTTGTAAGTAGGTGTATTCTTTGAAACGCATTAAGATTTTCACACAAAAATAGAAAAAAAAAACTAATAAATTTTGGGGTTTTCCCCATACTTAGAACTGAAACTCAAAAATTTTTTTTTTCTTCAAATACTATGGATAGAACTCCAAAAATAATATTGAGGTTTCTAATATCATTTTTCTCTAAACTGAATAGTTTGCGCGAGAGTTGCGCGAGAGATACTTCCAAAGTGGTAAAATGTGCCCCCCCCCCCTGTAACTTCTAAAATAAAAGAATGATAAAACAAAAAAAATATATGATGTACATTACCATGTAAACTTCCAACGAAAATTGGTTTGAACGGGATCTAGTAAGTATTTTTAGGGATTTTCTTTAGAAAAGCCCTATTGATATCGAGTTGTCGTCGACGTCGTCGTTGCCAATTTTCTGTCACGGTTTTGGGTATGAAGGAGATGAGCTATCGAGTTGCTGTTTTCGGTAATAGATTCGTGCTGGGGTGAACCATTGTGAGATAAAGAATAAATCGCAAAAAATCGCAAAAAAAAAATCGCTAAATCGAAAATCCCTTGTATTCGGCTGAGCTCGTCTCAGGAATTCAACCTGATTTTTATTACCTCATAAATCGTAAACCGCAATTTTCCTTTCATTCAATCAAATCAAATATAAAAATTAATAAAAGGAACCCTTCAAGGGCGGGTCCGGCTCGCACTTGGTCGGTTTTTTTTCCTCCTTCGCACTAAAGCAGTGGGAATAATTTGAATGATTTTAATAATATAATCTCCATCGAAACTTACACAGCACTAAGACCACAGAAAAAATAGAGATTTTCACCTTTACATAAATTATCAAGAATTTAAAAACTACAGAGTCAGGCGGCATTAGGCCGCGTGGGCGGCGCCCGGTCACTAGCACACATGATGAAATGGCCTCTAAATAAAGCTACGATACTTTTAACATAACATAACATAAACTCACGCCTATATCCCCGAAGGGTTAGGCAGAGGTGCTAGCACCCACATTTCGCCAGTTTATGTTTAGGTCCCAATGTAATAGGTGGCGAGCCTATTGCCATTAACCGGGCACTTATAAGCCTGCGATAAATACACACATAACTTCGAAAAGCATCGAAAAGTCATTGGTGTGTGCCATGGTAAAACCTGGGATCGAACCCGAGACCTCGTCTCAGCAGTCCATTACCCATACCACTAGGCTACCGCGGATACTTTTAATAACTCTTATTTACTAACTATTCAGATTATTAAGCCAGGTTTTTTTTAAAGAATATTAATTCCCCCTAACCCCTACAGCTAAGCTAAATTGCTTATGCTAGGAGTGGGTTCACGTCGGTAGTGTAATGGCCAGGATTAGAACCGGGGATAGCCCAGTGGCGTACCTTTTTTTTTTTTTTTCGTGCTGAAATCCCTTCGGATACCCCCCCGCCGGCCCGCGGGGTGGTTATGTCGGGCTTGAACCGACCAAAACCGCACGCCGTCTCGGGTCTTACGACGCCGGGGTGTAAGGTTACCCATAGAGCATATCCCTCGCACCCCGACTAACCCTGGGCCATCTCCGGTTTCGAGATGGCCCCCTTACTTGCTCTCCACTGTGCCATCTGCTAATCAGAGGGACACGTGGAAAGCTTCCGAACAGCCCTCAACAGGGCCGTCCTCGCCTCGGTCGGAGTTGGCCGTAGGCGGCAGCGTCTCTCCCACCCTAGGAGAGAGGCGCTGCTGTCTCCGTTGCCCAGGGTGCACCGCGTGGAGGTCCCCAACCAAGCACCCCTAGCCCAGTGGCGTACCTACGTAATGGACTGCTAAGACGAGGTCTCGAGTTCGATCCCCAGTCGCCCTGGGCACACACCTCTGACCTTTCGTAGTTATGTGTGCATTAATAAATGTTAATTATCGCTCGCTTAATAATGTTACCGGTAGATGGCAATAGGCTCGCCACTTTGAAGTCGGGACCTTAACATAACTGGAGAATCGTAGGTGTGTAATACACCTGTGCCTACCCCTTCGGTGATACAGGCGTGAAGTTATGTTAGACAAAAATGTTTCTATTTTCAATAATACCACACAAGCAACCACCCATACGGTCAACTTGATAAGTGGTCACCAATTCTCACAGGCATAAGTACTAGGAATTCAGTGCAGGGTCCGACTGAAATAAATTGAGCTGAGCGAGCAGGACTCTTACTTGAAAATAAGACATCTTACTACGGTCGCGCGCTTAGCTAAGGTCGCGCGCTCGTGAAACTGTTTTTCGGTGATTATTTCTCAATGGTTCATCGGACATGAACCATCTCGCTTCAAAACACTCCTCAGTGTCCACACCATCACCGTGGTAAATTTGGTCAAGATCGCGCGAGTGGTTACGGAGGAGTTCAGCCACCAACAAACGGCTATGCCTCGTATATTACAACCAACAATATAAAATTTTACAACACACGTTACACCATCATCCTCGAAGTCATGATGGTGTTCAGGTGTTGTAAAATTTCATACTTCAGACTGACCGAAAAGCTGACCTCGACGGTTGTTGAGGTCAGCTTTTCGGTCTAACTGCTAAGATGGCTGAACTTAGATAGTTTCTGTGAATCTACTACTGATTTTTTAATATTATTTATTAATATTTGGGGTAAATTGATTGGGCTGTTATACACGCATATCAATTCAACAGGCTGGTGCCAACTAAGAGCTTTTGGCGATTCTGTAATTACATTAGTTGTCGGCAAGGAATGGTCGAGAAGGAGGCGGATCGGGACAGACTCAGTTCTCTCCCGATCCGCAGAGCCCGCGAGGCGCGTAGACGACTCAGGCGTCGGAGGTCGCCGATCGGTGACAGGTGGAGCCGCCTGTCACCCTATCAGAAGCAGGCCGGGGCGCCGCTGGTGCGTTCTATTATGCTCCCCCCCCCCTCCCCTCTTTCCGGAGTCGAGACGTGGACACCCTGGTTAACAAACTCGAGAGGGTCATCTGGAAACCGGAGATGGCCCTGGGTCAGCCGGGGTGCGAGGGGTGCGAGGGGAATGCCTTAAACCTTACGCCCCGGCGTCTGAAGTGCTGAGACGGCGTGTGGTTTTTGTCGGTTCAAATCCGACATAACCACCCCTACTAGCCGGTGGGGGGGTATCCGGGGGGATTAGGCACGAATAGTCTCAATGTGTTAAGAATGTGTTTTGATAATATTATGATTTTTTTTTAAGTGGTGGGTGTTTTAACGATTTTTTTTAAAGTGTGTGTGTGTATGGATTATTATTGTTAATTACAAAACATCATTACAGCAAGCAAAACTTCTAGGCACATAACTCATACAGCTAACGCAAAGGTGTCCTTCAGTGGTATATCCATGTCTGATATAATACAAATACTTACCTACATATTAACATAGAAACCTACAATACAACATGTATTGTAGGTTAGTATATATAGATAGGTTAATATATATAGATAAATAAAGTAATTTGGTGATACAGAACACATGAAAATAGTTTACATACAAATTTTGTGTAGTACCTACAGAAAAATCGTTAACCCAAATTCTTAATCTTAAAATTATATGTTCTTGTTTGAAACAGCTATAAACGTGTTTGTTTTAAACGTTTTATGTCTTTATATTTAACTTTTTATTAATAAATGTCGCGTTTTACAGTACACTACATATTTTCCATAACTATTTTTAATCTCGGGAGTGGTATAAAAGAAATACTGATGGGTTGTGTCGCTACGTAAAGAACAAAAATAGTCCATCGAAATGTTAATTTTTTTAGGCTTAGCATGAAAAAGTCAGATAACGCAATTTAATTTTTGGGATTTCAAGAGTGGTTAGTTAGTGTAGAGTTACATTCAAGTTTGGGAGGCCGCAATTCGCAAAAAAAAAACAGGCCATGTGCGAGTCGAACTTGCCCGTGAAGGGTTCCGTAGCAGCAAGTAAAATTTTTGTATGTGAGTTGATTGAATGAATGGTAAATTGCCGTTTACGATTTATGACCTATTAAAAAAAACTACTTACTAGATTTCATTCAAACCAATTTTCGGTGGAAATTTACATGGTAATGTACATCATAATATATATAGGGGTGCGAATGGTTTTCCAGCTATACTTATCGGGGCAACCACACGTAGTGCACAAAATTTATAAAAACAGTGTTGTTTTCAATTAAATTCCGTGTAACTCTCAGTCGTTATTGACAAGAATTTCTTCCAACCAAATATTTATTTTTATATTTACTGGTGGTAGAAATTTGATCACACAAATTTGTCACAAAATTCGGCCGGGTGTGTGTTGGGTAACCTCCTCGAGTGTCGCTCCGATTCCGATCCCGCTGCAGTCCGGGGGGAACGGAATCGGAGCGGCCGGTACACCCTGGGCGGCGGTCAATGGCTTCCCCTTCACCCCTTCATAGGGTTGGCATTGATCGTCGGCCAATACCCAACGTGGCGGGAACACATCGCTCTCCGTACTCCTCTGCTTTCAGAGGAGACAAGATGAGCGATGCTGTTAGTGGTGAGATGGCCCAGGGTCAGCCGGGGTGCGAGGGATATGCTCTATGGGTAACCTTACACCCCGGCGTCTGAAGACCCGAGACGGCGTGCGGTTTTAGTCGGTGCAAGCCCGACATAACCGCCGTGGGGGATTGTGGTCGCAGCACTAGTGGGACCGGTGGTGTCACGTGGTGCTGCGACGACAATCCTCTTCTGATGAGGCCGTCAAGCTGAGTGCCACCATTGTTAACATGGTACGTGTATGTAATGGTGACCCTCTTTCCTGAGACATTACCTTCAGCTTACCATCAGGCGAGGTGAAGTCAAATTGACGTGTCCTAAATATAAAAAAAAAAAAAAAAAAATTTTTAAGGTTTCCTAGGTTGTACGGGCCCCATTAAAACAATCGGGGCCCAAGGCAACCTCACCTGTAAGCCTGTTTACCTACTGATTGCCGTACGAGGCTTTGGCGCAGGTTATCATCTCGGGGTTAGGGATTCAAAACGGCATTCGCTCCCGTAAAACCTAGTAACGTTTAAGATTTTCGATCACCTGCCCTTCCCTACCAGCATGCATGCTTCACGTTATACGTATTTGCTAATTGTCCATTCCATAAATATACCTATACTCATAGTTTATTGTGTACATCAAGAACTTTTTTTTTCGTGCGGAATTCTCTTCGGATACGTTATGTCGGGCTTGAACCGACTAAAACCGCACCCCGTCTCGAGTCTTAACACGCCGGGGTGTAAGGTTCCCCACAGAGCATATCCCGCGCACTCCAACTGTACATCAAGTACATTTTTTTTTCTTTTTTTTTTTATCGTGCGGAAATCCCTTCGGATACCCCCCCGCCGGCCAGCGGGGGCGGTTATGTCGGGCTTGCACCGACTAAAACCGCACGCCGTCTCGGGTCTTCAGACGCCGGGGTGTAAGGTTACCCATAGAGCATATCCCTCGCACCCCGGCTGACCCTGGGCCATCTCACCACTAACAGCATCGCTCATCCTGTCTCCTCTGAAAGCAGATGAGTACGGAGAGCGATGTGTTCCCGCCACGTTGGGTATTGGTCGACGATCAATGCCAACCCTATGAAGGGGTGAAGGGGAAGTCATTGACCGCCGCCCAGGGTGTACCGGCCGCTCCGATTCCGTTCCCCCCGGACTACAGCGGGATCGGAATCGGAGCGACACTCGAGGAGGTTACCCAACACACACAAAGCGACACCTGTGGCGTACTTATATGTATATAAAACTATTAAATATATGATTGACTAACTTTAATCAACGAATACTGATAAGTTGATAGGTTGATAAGGACCTAGTCACTCTTATCAAGCTGTGTATTAATTTGAAATATTGGGAAACATTTTATTTGCGTGATTGAAGAAGGGCCAGGTCAGAAGTACCCGTAACCGGCCTGCATGTATGAAAACAATTATGAAAGTGGAAGAAGCGAAAGGCGTATGCCAAGGTCGTTGCAAGTGGAAAGATGTTGTCTCTGCCTACCCCTATGGGAAAAAGCCGTGACTATATGTATGTATGTAGATATATATGTATGATTATTACTAGCGGCCTGTCCCGGTTTCAACGGGAAAACTATATATATGACTCCTTAGGGCCGAAATTTCCCTCTCGTGGCAGCCCTCGGAGTTGGAGTCGAGAGCAAGCAATGCTCGAGAAGGAGGCGGCGGAGCGGGACCTGGAGAGACTCAGGTCTCTCCCGATCCGCAGAGCCCGCAAGGCGCAGAGGCGACTCATTCATCGGCTCCATGAGTGCAGGTGAGGTGACAGGTGGAGCCGCCTGTCACTCTAGCAGAAGTAGGCCGGGGCGGAGCCCCGCTGCGTACCCTTTTCCAGGATCAAGATGGGGACACCGCAATTCCCAAACCCGAGGGTGTCATCTCGAAAAAGGAGAGTCACCTTTCACCGCGGCGTCTAAAGATCCGTGACGGCATGCGGTATTAGTCGATTCGATTCCGACATAACCTCCCCCGCTGGCCGGCGGGAGAGTAACGCAGGGAATGAAATTTAAAAAAATCCTTTCTTTAATCAAAGTCTGGTTTGTGTTAATAAATCAGTCAGTCTGAACAAGCAATTAGCATTATAATGTGCGAATATTATACAGATAGACTATTCAAATAACCAGCGCACGTGTTTCCTTCTCCCTACAGTCCTGGGTCCTTTAAATGGAGCGTGGAAAAGCATCTGATGAGGCCGTAATGGTGACTCTCGTGCCTCAGACTTTACCTTTAGCTTACCATCACGTGACTTTTATGCAAAAAACAAACTATTGCCCACAGTTCCGCCGCACGTTCAGCAGCAGGAACCTTTTGTCGGGATAAAAAGCTATACGCTGGTCCAGACTCTAGTCTATGTCATCCGTTCTTTTTTTTATATTTAGGACACGTCAATTTGACTTCACCTCGCCTGATGGTAAGCTGAAGGTAAAGTTTCTGGAAAGAGGGTCACCATTACATACACGTACGATGTTAACAATGGTGGCACTCAGCTTGACGGCCTCATCAGAAGAGGATTGTCGTCGCAGCACCTCGTGTGACACCCACCAGTGCTGCGACCACAATCCCCCTGCCCGGCTATGTACTTGCTGACCCCTGAACGCAATCAAACCGAAATTAGATTACTATGGAGGGTTTTTCGCAATCGTGCACGGTCGAATTCTGTGACAAATTTGTGTCATCCAATTTCTACCACCAGTACATTCATACGTTTTCGATTGCAGGTAAATCGTTTGCCCTTGTACATTTACCCTAACCATCGTATGTATGGAACTAATACACACATATTAGCTTGTAAACAAATATTATTTTAAGTGAATGATTAATGTTCAAGTGTTTGGTGGAAATTGTGTCGACATACAAGCAGTTAAGTCTCCATTGCGTATCTATACCTATTAATATTATAAAGCTAAAGACTTTGTTAGTTTGTTTGTTTGGTTGAATCCGCTAATCTCAGGCACTACTGCTTCCAATTGCAAAATTATTTTTAAGTTGGGTAGCCCACTTATCGGTTAAGGTTATCCTATCCTACTAATATTATAAATTTGAAAGTTTGTGAAGATGTTTGTATGTTTGGATGTTTGTTCTTCAATCACGCTCTAACGGCTAAACGAATCTGGCTGAAATTTGGTACAGGGATAGATTATAATCCGGAATAACACATAGGTTACTTTTTATCCCTGGAATAGGTTCCCATGGCGCAACCCATGGAAAGAAAGAGATCAAAATTCAACATGGGAGCTGTAGGCTACAGCTCTCGTATTACTAAAATACAGCTGGCAAAATGAGGATGCATACCACGCCTCCTTCTATCCATCAGGGTACCTTTATTTTTTTTTCGTGCGGAAATCCCTTCGGATACCCCCCCGCCGGCCAGCGGGGGTGGTTATATCGGGCTTGAACCGACTAAATCCGCACGCCGTTTCGGGACTTAAAACGCCGGGGTGTAAGGTTGCCCATAGAGCATATCCCTCGCACCCCGACTGACCCTGGGCCATCTCCGGTTTCGAGATGGCCCCCTCGGGTTTGGGAACCACGGTGTCCCCGTCTTGCCCCGGTTTGGAGGAGGGGCGCTAGCCGCCCCACCGTCCCGGCCTGCTTCTGCTGGGGTGACGGCTTCACCTGCCACCCCCAGTCCTGCGCTCATGGAGGAGGTCGCTTAACGACCCCCATCAGGGTACCTACCTACAGTCATGAGCATATTTATGTTTCATAATATTACAAGCTCTCAATACAAGTCAAACGATGAGGTCAAGCGCATTAAGGGTCAATAAACAACTACCGTCATATGTAACTCATCGCTTGTCAGAGTCAAACATCACTTTATATTAATAAACATTCATTATTGTAATCTTGCCTTTCAATAGCCACAGACGGGCCATTTTAAGGTGACAACATCTTATAATTCGATGGAGCCGGCTGCACGCACGAAAAAACATGACGTATGCGGCGTTACCTTGACGTATGCGGCGTTACCTCGATGTGGCGTTACCTCGCTCTGAGGCGTTCCATTTAAGGCTTGAAGTGCAAGAGAGAGCGCGGAACGAGCGACAAAGAGGCACAATCGGCCTCCGCGTTCGGCAGCGTTCGAAATCTGTCTCTCTCCTACTTGAGTGAGCGATGCGTCCGCGTGGACAGCTGCTATACAATAATACATTTACATGTTTTCGTCAAGTATGAAGTGCAGTGAGTTCTTATAACCGATCTTAGTGGTTAAACAAATAAAATTAAAATTTTCTTTTGAAAAATGCAACCATTCCATCAGTATTTTCTAATGACGTTGTCACGTTCAACTATCGTCAGTAAACCGACTTCACAGACAACCGATTTTTTTAAACTATTTGTGGCCCTGGGCACATTAGGATAAAGGGGCCCCTATGGCCTTGACAGAGCACTTTTTGTTAGAATAGACAAAGAAAGTAGGTAAATAAGGTTCTACGTGTATTTTTATTTATTTACTGACTGTAAATGAACAGGCTATCTATACATAAATTACTTGTCCCGACTGACTGACTGATTCATCAACGCAGAGCCTCAGACTAGTGCTTAACTTTTGAAGTGAAATTGTATTCTTATACAGTCATATAACTAAATATTTGAATTTACCTAAACATAGCTACTATGGACAACCTGAAAAAGGTAGCTGGGATAGACTGGATGCGCAAGGCGGAGGATCGGGTGCTATGGCGTAAAATGGGAGAGGCCTATGTCCAGCAGTGGACTGCAATAGGCTAATTGATTGATTTGATTGATACCTACTAATATTAGGAAGCCTGATTTTCGAGCGAGAGTAGAGTAACTTCACGCAGGTAAAAACTAATAAGCAACTAAGTATTTAATGTAGTCAGTCAATTTCATTTGATTTTTCAAAACCAATATGTTTTCGGTAATTGATATCGGTTATCATTTGGTGATCTTGCCGGAACCAAGGGGCCCCTTTCGATCGCGGGGCCCTGGGCAGGTGCCCAGAGTGCTCGGTGGGAAAGTGCCTTGGCCACAGAAATAGAAGTAGCTAGCATCAACACGTGGTTTCTTCCGCGTATGTCCTGATCCCGTGGGCTGGTACACTTTTTTTTTCCGTGCGGAAATCCCTTCGGATACCCCCCTGGCTAGCGGGGGCGGTTATGTCGGGCTTGAACCGAATAAAACCGCACGCCGTCTCGGGTCTACAGATGCCGGGGTGTAAGGTTGCCCATAGAGCATATCCCTCGCATCCCGACTGACCCTGGGCTATCTCCGGTTTCGAGATGGCCCCCTCGGGACCACACTGGGCTGGAACACTAATAGGTGTATGGGTTCCTATTAACCTCACCCTACGCTCATCACTCTACGATTCCTCACCTGCCAGCTGATACAGAAAAGTTTGCAGAAAAAAGAATAGTCTATCGGTCAATAGTGCCATGAATATCTACTGTTTACAACTTATATTATAAATAGATTCCACTCAAACGTTCGCGTAAACAACACATCGTGCTATAAATAGTCTCATTGTTGGAATCTGTCGTTTTTATTATGAACCTTAACCTCATCATAGCAAGACTTAGATTATAAGTATAATATATTAAAACATAACATAACATAACATAAACTCACGCCTATATCCCCGAAGGGGTAGGCAGAGGTGCTAGCACCCACATTTTTTGCCAGTTTGTGTTGAGGTCCTAATGTATAAGGTGGCGAGCTTATTGCCATCAACCGGGCACTTATAAACCTGCGATAAATACACACATTACTTCGAAAAGCATCGAAAAGTCATTGGTGTGTGCCATGGTAAAACCTGGGATCGAACCCAGCCGAAGCCGCGGTAGCATAGGTTCGATATTAAACTAAAGACTGCAAAAATTTAGGATTTATGCAAAAACATATCTTAATTAATGAAAACCACGTGGCATTGTGTTCGTAACGCTAATGTTTTGATGAACCAATTTGAATACAGCTTGAAAGATAGGATATGTAGTTATCATAAACTAAAAAGTATAAATAAATAAATTTTATATTCCTGTGACGTAGTGGTTGAGCATTCGACGGCTAAGTCAGAAGTCGCGGGTTTGATAGCCCATCTATGCATATATTTGTATGTATAAATATATTATGTAAGTGTATTTGTATGGATCTTTCTATGTATATTAAGTATGTATTTACATAAATCTTAAGTATGTTTATCCGCATACTAGAACCCATATCACAAGTTAAAAAAGCAATGTTCACTTTGGGTCTTGATAGCGCTTTGTAGAATGTCCTAGAATTTTTTTTGAGTACTTTTTTCAAGAATGGGTAGCTAGGTACCGTAGCGGGAATAATAATATATAAAAATATTCTACGACATTCTACACAGCGCTTTCTAGACCCGAAGTAAGCATAGTTTAACTAGCTTGTGTTATGGGTTCCAGAACGCGGATAAACATACTTATATACTCTTTTGTTGTTGTAAATACATACATATTATACATAGAAACACCCAGAACAATGCAAATAATATTCATGCATACAAATATTTGCACTAAGTAGGAATGGAACCCGCGCCCCCTGTCGTAGAAGTCGAATGCACTACCACTACGCCACAAAGGCCGTCAAAAACATAACATAACATAACATAAACTCACGCCTATATCCCCGAAGGGGTAGGCAGAGGTGCTAGCACCCACATTACGCCAGTTTATGTTTAGGTCCCAATGTAATAGGTGGCGAGCCTATTGCCATTAACAAAAAAGCATCGAAAAGTCATTGGTGTGTGCCATGGTAAAACCTGGGATCGAACCCGAGACCTCGTTTCAGCAGTCCATTACCCATACCACTAGGCTAGGACCGTCAATCAAATGTCAAAATTAGGTGTTAGTACAATTATCCTTGAATATTGACGTGTGGTCATTGTTCGTCGATAGAGCCCGCTAAGGATCACCGAAAATAGCAGCTGTACGTGTTGTGTGAACAAAAGAGAACCGGTGGACACATACAGACAGACGGCGCGGCGGCGTGCCCTCAAAACTTGCGATAACTACGCGCCTTGACCTTAACTGTAGCGCCCTACATCTCTACGCAATTAGTGTTTGGTGTGAAGCGAAAAGTAATAAAATTATTTAAAAAAATATACGAGTTAACTAAAAAAAAATACGATGCATCAAGGACAAAATAAAATAAATTAAAAAAATGGAAATGATAGGTAGTCCGTGTATTAATGAAACATTATTCGGCGGGGGGGTATCCGAAGGGATTTCCGCACGAAAAAAAAAAATTGTACTTCGCAGGTTGAAATTTTCTTATAAGTGCACTCAAGGTAGGCAGCGATGACAATCACAGTTTGAGAGCTATAGTTTTGTAGTGACACTAATGAGGGGAAATCAAATAATGTTTTAACATCTAGACATTAAAGCTTAAAATGGTCTAACTGCAACAGCCTACACTCACGAGACATGTCGCAATAAGATAAAAACAAACAACAGCTCATATTGAGTGTGATCTTAAATGGGATGTATGGCTACTGTCGGAAAGAGATCAATCTGAACAACCTTTTATTTTAGTCACCTCCACTAGGAGAGATACGGTAATAATGCACAGTGAAATACGAGGCATCAAAAAATACTAATGAGTTTTAATTCGGTAAAAAATATTTTTCACCTGTCCACACTACCATTTCGTATACAATAGTAACCTATTTGGGTAACATGGTTTAACTTTATAGAGTGAAGCTCGTCGGCTTTGCTCTCTTTTAGACGGCTCATGTATTCATCGTTGAACTATCTTCTCCTCACATACGGCTGAACCGATTCTAATGAAATTTCACACAAGCAAAGATGTTACTGATGGGAAGGATATAGGTTATGTAATTAAAAATTCATGTATACCACGGAGGAATAATCACGAAACAAAATTTTCTAAATCTGATTTCTCAATTAACAAAAAGGCCTCATTCACGCGATTGGTATTAAATCAGGTAATTTATTCATATACATAAGGCAAAAGAATAAAAACGAAAATCGGACTAGCCATTGAGGAATTTACAAAAGTCCTGGTGAAATTGCTTCGCTCAATTTTTGTAACAGTAGAATGAATTGCAGACCTAGTAGTCACCTTATATGACATCCACTAGGAGAGAAACGGTAACGCACAGTGCAATACGAGGCATCAAAAAATACTAATGAATTTTAATTTCGAAAAAAATATTTTTCAAATTCAAATTTATTTATTTTATGAAGCATAGGTTACACAAAGATGTTATAATCATAATAATAGTTCAAGCTATGTTCCGCCAAAGGCATACGAAATATTGAGTTAGGTAAATCATAATTCATACAAAATAGATAAACATGTCCATGCAGAAATCAAATACATAAGTTAATTAGGTCAGAACGTAAAGTAAAAGCAATTAATGTCAGAATAATCAAGTCAAAATATTAAGAAGGTATGTCAAATTTTATATTTAGAGTCATTTTATAAATTTTATTGATTAAAGTTTATTTTATGAATAGCTACAGTTTATCATTTAGGTACTCATTTACAGGGGTGTGTGTTGGGTAACCTCCTCGAGTGTCGCTCCGATTCCGATCCCGCTGCAGTCCGGGGGGAACGGAATCGGAGCGGCCGGTACACCCTGGGCGGCGGTCAATGGCTTCCCCTTCACCCCTTCATAGGGTTGGCATTGATCGTCGGCCAATACCCAACGTGGCGGGAACACATCGCTCTCCGTACTCCTCTGCTTTCAGAGGAGACAGGATGAGCGATGCTGTTAGTGGTGAGATGGCCCAGGGTCAGTCGAGGTGCGAGGGATGTGCTCTATGGGTAACCTTACACCCCGGCGTCTGAAGACCCGAGACGGCGTGCGGTTTTAGTCGGTGCAAGCCCGACATAACCGCCCCCGCTGGCCGGCGGGGGGGTATCCGAAGGGATTTCCGCACGATAAAAAAAAAAAAAAAAAAAAGGTACTCATTTACAGAGTAATACGCTTTGGTGCATAATAATTTGACAAGTTTAGTCCTAAATTCAGGAACATTCTTACAAATCTTCATGTCATCTGGTAACTTGTTCACCTGTCCACACTGCCATTTCGTATAGACTACTAACCTATTATGGTAACATGGTTTAACTTTTACTTATTTGTTATTCGCTACCGCTTATAATTTGTACTTGTTTGTGCAACGACGTATTGTTCACACTGCGGAACATGACAGTGACACAGTTGTGTGACATTGCGGTGACAGCGTGTATGGGCCGGAGAGCGCGTTATTTGTTTTGATTATGGAGTTAGCTAGCATTGTTCTTGACTGGAATTACGCTGAGGACTTTACTATTTTTAACCGACTTCAAAAAGAAGGTTCTATGTTTGTCTGTATATAATTTTTTTTTATTAATAGACAATATTTTCTTCACTATTCTGTTGTTTCATTTGAACTACTGGTGGTAGAAATTTGATGACACAAATTTGTCACAAAATTCGGCTGGGTTGGTACCACCGTGCACGATTATGAAAAACCCTCCATAGTAATAAAATTTCGGTTTAATTGCGTTCAGGGGTCAGCAAGTGCATAGCCGGGCAGGGGGATTGTGGTCGCAGCTCTAGTGGGACCGGTGGGTGTCACGCGGTGCTGCGACGACAATCCTCTTCTGATGAGGCCGTCAAGCTGAGTGCCACCATTGTTAACATGGTATGTGTATGTAATGGTGACCCTCTTTCTTGGACTTTACCTGCAGCTTACCATCAGGCGAGGTGAAGTCAAATTGATGTGTCCTAAATATAAAAAAAAGAAAATCGCATAAACAACAAAGTATAAGTTGATTTATATTCACATTTAATGCTATTACATAGTAGCCTGGTGTCGAATAAATTTCAAGTCAAGTTCAGGTTTTAATTTTTAAGTCTCAATGCGCTCTTCTTGCCCTAGGTGTTAATGTCTTAGGCAATTAGGAGGTTAATTCATATAAATCTAAAAGTAACATTTATGAACGTCACTATTGATTTAAGGCTATGCTTATGCTGCAAAATAGGTAAAAGTTAGGTAGCAAATGGGAGGGGTGTGTGTTGGGTAACCTCCTCGAGTGTCGCTCCGATTCCGATCCCGCTGCAGTCCGGGGGGAACGGAATCGGAGCGGCCGGTACACCCTGGGTGGCGGTCAATGGCTTCCCCTTCACCCCTTCATAGGGTTGGCATTGATCGTCGGCCAATACCCAACGTGGCGGGAACACATCGTTCTCCGTACTCCTCTGCTTTCAGAGGAGACAGGATGAGCGATGCTGTTAGTGGTGAGATGGCCCAGGGTCAGCCGGGGTGCGAGGGATATGCTCTATGGGTAACCCGAGACGGCGTGCGGTTTTAGTCGGTGCAAGCCCGACATAACCGCTCCCGCTGGCCGGCGGGGGGGTATCCGAAGGGATTTCCGCACGATAGAAAAAAAAATAAAATAAAGGTAGCAAATGGGAAGGACGTTTTTTTTAATAATAAATATTCTAAGACGCAAGTACGCGTTACGGCGCACTTCGCCGTAGACTGCCATATAAGTTGCAAGCAGGGTATGTCATTATTTTGATCGCGTTTGTCGCGTTTGCAGCGTCGCGTCGCGAGGTATTCGTCGCTCACGCAGGACACTCCGTTAGTGGTCACTAAAATTTCGAGAATACTATTACCAAATAATACTACGTCTCACTTGCGTAGGCAGTAATGAGTATGAAAATGTCGTAAGACACCCACATCTTCCTGTACGTGGTTCTGGACATTAGCAATGGTAATTTAACATTATAAAGTTTTTAAGGTAATCACCTCGTCACATAATCTAGTCATTCATGGTTTGACCAAGAAAAATTCAACTTCGGATATGGAAAACACTCAATAGAGAACAAATGAAAAGTGTTTTTAAACACATTCATTGCATTTTACACGAATTGTATTTGTTATAACCTTTTATTCGGCTTTACCTGTCCCGATGTTTGTCATCAAATCTTGCAAATTAAATTTGAACAACTTCAACTTTGATTGAGCTGAAATTTTGCATACATGTGTAAATCGCAAGACAATGCAATATTATGATGACATGTTGCTGATCTGATGATGGAGTTGGCAGGTGGCCATCGGAACTTCACTATGAAACTACACAACCTCATAGAATTTGGTTTCATTTGAATCTTTTTGACGAGTACTCTTTCAATGGTAACCAGGGTCTGATGATGGAGCTGAAAGGTTGTCTCTATAATGTAACGACACAACCCCATGGAGTTTCAGCTTGTTTGATTTTAAATTAAGTTTTTTTTAATTCCACTTGTTTCTCAAATTAAGCGTTAGTCCTAATTAATATTTGAATTAGATATTTAACTGCTCAGTGTTATATCGACTGGCCAAAGTAATTAAGTAATTTTATATACTTAATAAACTTATTTTAACGGATTTTATCGCGACTGGAGCAAGATGGACGGACGGCCTAAAAAAGGTAGCTGGGATAAACGGGATGCGCAAGGCGGAGGATCGGGTGCTATGGCGTACAATGGGAGAGGCCTATGTCCAGCAGTGGACTGCAATAGGCTAATTGATTGATTGATATCGTGACTAATTTCATGTTATCTACACTAATTCCTGACGATGCTTTAGGTCACGATAGTGCCCAATAAGATAAATAAATAAATAAATATTGTACGACATTTTACACAGCGCTTTCTAGACCCGAAATAAGCATAGTTCAACTAGCTTGTATTATGGGTTCCAGAATGTGGATAAACATACTTATATTTTTTTTTTGTAAATACATGCATAGACACACCCAGACTAATGCAAATAGATATATTCATTCATACAAATATTTGCACTGAGCGGGAATTGAACCGAACACTACGCCACAGAGGCTGTCATAAGATACACCTTGTTCCCTTGTTTCTCCAGACCGAATGCTCGCTTTGTAACTTGATACATTACGCCCCGTTACACCGGTCGGTACGCACCATAACATTAACAAAATCACGTGACTACAATGACACAGAAACAATTTAAAAGTTATAGCATAGCTAACGACTCCTAAAATAAGAGTGCGCTAATCCGGCTCAGTCTCGAACAAAACACTCAGCTTATATTAATAAGTATGTTTTAGACAATCATTATTATTCTTTCACCGTCTGTAAGCGAATAAATTTGTTAATTCAAATATATTATCTCATTTAAAGCTCCGTGGATATTAAAAAAATACGGACCGATATAGACGATGCTTTGTAGACGGGACGTCTAAATGCGTCGTTGACCAAATCGGGAGAGTAGGTACCTACCAATCGGGACGAATTGCTATTTTTTTTATCGAATGATGTCATATTTTTATAGCTTAATCAAACGGTATCCTAGTTATCGCAGTTTATCTATCCGCGTTGAGTGTTGAACGTTCAAGGTGATCGGTATTGTCACAATATTAATCGTTTTGGTGGATGATAATTTGATAATATTTATATGATTAGAACAGGAAAAGAATTAGTTCAGAATGTTTTTTACGTTATTCCAATAGTTTCACAATTTTTATCCCGTTATATTTTGAGTAGGTACCTACCTACAGGGGTGCGACTGGTTGGATCACCTCCAAGTTTGGTGCACCCTGGGCAACGTGGGCGATGACGCATCATTGATTGCTCCTCTGGAGTAGCTGGCGTCAACGTCAACGGCCAAGAGTCTGACCAACCGGCCCTTTTTAGGGCCAGCTGACCCCATTACACGAGGGGGTCGAAGTATGGCGGGCCTGCAAGGCCCGCGGGGGGGGTGGTCGCTCCAGGTACCCCTCTGCTCTTATCAGAGGGGACACTGCGAATGGCCCAGGGTCAGTCGCAGTGCGAGGGATATGCTCTATGAGTAACCTTACACCCCGGCGGCCGTAGACCCGAGACGGCGTGCGGTTTTAGTCGGTTCAAGCCCGACATAACCGCCCCGCTGGACGGCGGGGGGGTATCCGAAGGGATTTCCGCACAAAAAAAAAAAGGTACCTACCTACACACTACACACGCCTGCCAACTCACCGACGCGGGATAAAACCCGACCCCACCAGGCGAGGCCACTGTGGCGGCCAAAGTCCACCGTTAACCCTGGAGTTATCCTTTCGAGGGCTTACCCGGGGTGCCCGGTAATGGACACTTGGGGAGGACACCGTGTGGTGTTAGTCAATCCGATTCCGACACGCCCACCCCATCGTCGGCACCGACCATGAAGCCCGTGGGGGGTTCCCACACGTATAAAAAAAGGTACCTACCTATTCGTGGGCCGCTGCCGCCTCCTTCTGCGAGCATTACATGCTCGAGAAGGACATGGCGGAGCGCGCCTGGGAGAGATTTAAAACTCTCCCGGCCCACCGAGCCCGCAACATGCTCGCAGGCGACTCAGGCGCTGGAGGTCGCTTAACAACCTCCGTCCTCCATGAGTGCAGGCCTGGGGGTGGCAGGTGAGGCCCCCTGTCACTCCAGCAGAAGTAGGCCGGGACGGCGGGGCGACTAGTGGCCCCTTCCCCAAACCGGGAAAAGACGGGACACCGTGGTTCCCAAACCCGAGGGGGCCATCTCGAAACCAGACATGGCCTAGGGTCAGTCGGGGTGCGAGGGAAATGCTTTATGGGCAACCTTACACCCCGGCGTCTGAAGACCCGAGAGGGCGTGCGGTTTTAGTCGGTTCAAGCCCGACGTAAGCGCCCCCGCTGGCGGGTGGGGGAAAAAATAAAATAAAAAAGGTACCTACTATTACATTTTTCTCCTTTGATGTTAACTATTGCGTTTTATAAAAAAGTTCATAATTAAACTTAGTTATCTACTAAGGGCTAACGAGAATATTATTTATATTTCTAGACACGTGGGCAAAAACACTTAGGACCACGGCGGCAAAAACAAGTCAATTACGAGATGAAATTAATCGGCGGCCAAAACACTTAAGTCCACGGCCAATTACGCGATAAATGAATATTCTCCGGGTAAAATGAACAAAATTAATGCCTATTCTGGTTTCCTATCAATTTTTTACCAAAAATGAACTTAAGTGGTTTTGGCCGCCGTCTCTAGATTTATAAATGATACGTAATAATTTTTCTTTCTATTGTTTCAGTCGACCAAAGCAGAAGCGCCGGCTGTTTGCAACAGTTGCAACGCCGTGATTCAAGGCAAAGTAAGATTCTCTTTAAATTCTAAAATAAGCCAGTCTATAAGTCAACGTCAAATGCCGTCCGCATATACAATAAAATAAAATATTTAATTTAAGTACATTTAAGTATTATATATCTGATGTCGGTTTAAAACTAGATACTATACTTTTGCGGGAACCGTCAGGTTACATGAGTTAAAAAACTGTGAGTGAACGGCATTCTACTGGACGGAGGGTTTATTAACTTGACGAAAACGAGATAGGTTTTGTTTCATCATCATAATATGAAATAAAGCTTTTTTTTACGTTTTTCTTCCTAATCGAATTGAAATGACACGTTTTTACTGAATCGGGCCTCAGGTTGGATGTGTACTAGTCATGAAAATGTGTGACCGAAGCCGGCGGGGGTGGATCTAAACTAATCAAACCGAAACACTGTATTGACTATACACGATGTTAGGGAAACACTCCCGAAAACGAAGACTGGTGATATTACCGAAAAAAAATAATGTTGAACGATTTTTTTTGGTAGAAATTTGATGGCACAAATTTGTCACAAAATTCGGCCGGGTAGGTACCACCGTGCACGATTGCGAAAAACCCTCCATAGTAATCCAATTTCGGTTTGATTGCGCTCAGGGGTCAGCAAGTGCATAGCCGGGCAGGGGGATTGTGGTCGCAGCACTAGTGGGACCGGTGGGTGGAACGCGGTGTTGCGACGACAATCCTCTTCTGATGAGGCCGTCAAGCTGAGTGCCACCATTGTTAACATGGTACGTGTATGTAATGGTGACCCTCTTTCCTGAGACTTTACCTTCAGCTTACCATCAGGCGTGGTGAAGTCAAATTGACGCGTCCTAAATATAAAAAAAAAAAAAATTGGTTTCATTTTTTTAAATCTTTTTTTATATACTATTTTGCATTATTCATGCTCCATCGTGTTAGTACAGTTAAATGAAACGTATATTTCATAAAAAAATTCCTCACTTTTCCTAAAAAAATGAATGCCGCAATAAATATCTGTATGACGTCGCGCGGAGTCAACGACCGCATTCCATTTAGCTGTATTAACACGTTTGAGCGTGAATAATACATTTTTTTTTATTTTGCTTTAACCAACTGAAAAAAAAAATCGCTAAAATTTTTTTTTTTATCTTCCATACTATCGCCTGTCTTCGTTTTCGGGAGCGTTTCCTCAACACCGGGTATATTTAGATAGCTAGTATTGTGCACACGATACCAATATTATCGGTGGATAAGCAAAATCATCGTAATATGATTAAACTACATCATATGACGTTATGTAAACATTACCTACAGCCGCTGGAGATAGCTGGATATCGTTAAGATACCATTTAAATCATTGGCACCGATTATGCTGTCAAAACTCTCTAACAAAAAATCGCAAGAATTTTGCTTATTTCTGTAAATACAAAGTATCAACTAACTAGGAATTCTGTGCAGGGTGCGACGGAAATAAATTGAGCTGAGCGAGCAGGACTCCTACTTGAAAATAAGCCATCTTACTACGGTCGCGCGCTTAGCTAAGGCCGCGCGCTCGTGAAACTGTTTTTCAGTGATTATTCCTCAATGGCCCATCGGACATGAACCATCTCGCTTCAAAACACTCCTCAGTATCCACACTATCACCGTGGTAAATTTGGTCAAGATCGCGCGAGTGGTTACGGAGGAGTTCAGCCACCAATAAACGGCTCAGCTCAAAAATGTATACTTGGCAATTTCTACTCAAAGTCTAAAATTAATCCGATGCCATATATCCTACTAATATTATAAACGCGAAAGTTTGTATGTATGTATGTATGTATGTGTACCAAATATCAGCCGGATCCGTTCAGCCGTTTTTGCTTGAAAGAGCAACAACTCTTTCAAGCAAAAACGGCTGAACGGATCCGGCTGATATTTGGTACAGGGATAGACAATAGTCCGGAATAACACATAGGCTACTTTTAATCCCGGGAATAGGTTCCCATGGGTAGTGGGAACGGGATCAGAATTCCACGCGAGCCAAGGGCAACTGCTAGTAAAATATGAAGTTAATAAAAACACGTTAAAACGTTAAAGTTCACCGTGTGGAAGCACCGCTACAAATACTCCGGCACGTGGTCATGACCGAACTTTTAATAGACATGTTACGCAATGTTAGTTATACTGCGTCGGTAGCTGACTGGTTAAGGAGTTGGTGTTACGATCGAGATGTCCCAGGTTCGAATCCTAATTTATCACACTACCGACGTGAACCCGTTCCTAACACAAGCAATTAAGCTTAGATGGAGGGGTAAGGGGGAATATTAGTAAATTCGGTTACTATAGCTGCTAACGGCACGCTATGATGGCCGCTAGTGAAATGTCAATTTAAAATTTAAAAAAAATCATATCAATTGCGAGTCGTCTATGGTTTTTGGATACTTAATTCATTTATTAAATTTCGAATTTCGAAAAACATTAATGCCAAGTTGTGTCGTAAATTAGTACACTGCACCTCACTATTGATAATAAAAAACAGAAATTTACTCCTTCAAAATTAGTATTTATTTTTACGAAACTTCATGAGCAGGCAAACGTCAAAGCATGCCGCTAGTTTAGTATTCTTTAAAAAAACATAATATACTTTACTCCTCGGGAATAACACTAACACGTGATTACCGATGCAGTAGCATACAAGAACCATCTGAGTCAATCTTAAATGCAAGCTACACCTGCTGACTGAAGGAAGGTCTGGCGCTGGCTTTGCTCTTGGGGTTGGGAGATCAGAGTACAGCATTATAAGTCAAATAATAAGGAAAAGAAGGAGTAATTGGACTGCGGCCGCGGACTCTTGAGGTGAAGTCGTCGGAAGCAACCGGGAACTACGCTAGTATGATGACGTAGCACATTTAAGATTAACAATACCTTTTTTTTTCTTTTTTATCGTGCGGAAATCCCCTCGGATACCCCCCGCCGGGCAGCGGGGGCGATTATGTCGGGCTTGAACCGACTAAAACCACACGCCGTCTCGGGTCTTCAGACGCCGGGGTGTAAGGTTGCCGATAGAGCATATCCCTAGATTTACAATAACTATTCATTGAACTGTCAAGTATAAAAAAGATTAAAAGTCAATTAATCAAAAAACCCGACTGCTTTTAAAAGACCGAAACAAGTTTGATAGCAGACGGGATCCAATAATTTTCTATCGGTCTATGATTTGCTATTGAGTCCCGCCTGCTGTCAAACTTGTTTCGGTCTTTTTAAGGCATTAAGGTTTTTAATTTTTTAATTAGTAATTTTATAGAATACTTTTTAGTTTTTGAAATTAGCCTTTAAAGCTCTTAATTTTGATACCATACTCGATAAGTTTGAGTGAAAATATTTTTTAACAACATACATTTTAGCGCCAAAAATCCGCCAATTTTGTTTTTTTTTTATTTTGATAATAACCACAGTAGCACTCTCACAGTAAACCTCACAGTTGGCACGCATAGTAAAGAAGTTCCCCTTCCTGTCTCCCTGTATCCGATGACGGTGGGGTACAGATTCTAGTTTAAATAGTGTTTTTTTTTAAATAATCATTTCAATATATAATTAATATGTAACTGTATGTATATACGAGTATAAAACAAATTCGGGTTAGTGATACCGTTTATAAATCGAGAACGGGTGGACAGATTTTCATGATCTTTGATTATTTGATTTGTCTCCAACCTGGTACTGTGCAATTTTGTGTTTGATTTTTCGGAAATCCCCAAGGTTACTGCACCGCGGAGTGGTTAAGTCGGTCTCGAACTACGGTTTTGAGATGGTCCCCTCGAACTACTGTGTCTATACTAGCAATTAGGATGATTAAAAATATGAAACATTCACGAAATAAATTCTGCTGATAAGTTAACCAATATAACTTGATTCTAAGGCGGAGGGTAGTGTGTTTGATTTTTCGGAAATCCCCAAGGTTACTGCACCGCGGAGTGGTTAAGTCGGTCTCGAACTACGGTTTTGAGATGGTCCCCTCGAACTACTGTGTCTATACTAGCAATTAGGATGATTAAAAATATGAAACATTCACGAAATAAATTCAGCTGATAAGTTAACCAATATAACTTGATTCTAAGGCGGAGGGTAGTTTCATCAATCATCATCATCAATTAGCCTATTGCAGTCCACTGCTGGACATAGGCCTCTCCCATTGTACGTCATAGCACCCGATCCTCCGCCTTGCGCATCCAGTCTATCCCAGCTACCTTTTTCAGGTCGTCCATCTTGCTGGGGGACGTCCCACCTTCCGTTTACCGATTCGTGGTCTCCACTCTAGGGAAGTTTACCGGGTCAGAAAGAGATTTATAATAATCTTTGTCTTTTAGATAGTGACTGCGCTCAACAAGAAGTGGCATCCAGAACACTTCACCTGCAACACCTGCCGCAAGCCGATAGACGGCGCCAAGTTCCACCAGCATGATGGTGGCGTGCACTGCGTACCATGCTTCGCCAAGCACCACAGCCCCAGGTGCCACGGTTGCGGGGAGCCCATCACTGACGTGAGTATTCATTCCCGTAAATGGTACATTACTAAGCTGATTTCAATAATCTCTTGTTTTGCTAGCGGGGCATGATACAGCACAAAAGAACTGTCGAGGCCGTCAAGGTAGGAACCGCCATTTTAGGATCGACAGCATCTGGAATGATGACCCGTATCTTCTGGTCTTCACCCTTATTTTTCTGTACGGCAATCCGCTCGGATACCCTCTCGCTCCCCAGCCGGACAGCGGGGGTGGTTATGACGGGCCTGAACTGATTAAAACCGCACGCCGTCTCAGGTCTTCAGATGTGTAAGTTGGTCCATTAGGTATTTTCCTCGCAGCCCGGCTGACCCAAGGCCATCTCCGAGATTCGAGATGGCCCCCTCAGGTGGTATGCACCCCAGCTTTCTACCATCCAGCGGGATGCAGTCAATTAATTTAACACTGGTGCGGAGCGCGAGCGCAATGGTGCGGAGCGCGAGCGCAATGGTGCGGAGCGCGAGCGCAGTGGTGAGGAGCGCTCGCGAAGGAGATGGCGGAGCGCGCCCGGGAGAGATTTAGAACTCTCTCGGCCCGCCGAGCCCGCAACATGCTCGCCGCGCGTCGCAGGCGACTCAGGCGCCGGAGGTCGCTTAACGACCTACGTCCTCTATGAGCGCAGGCCTGGGAGTGGCAGGTGAGGCCGCCTGTTACCCCAGCAGAAGCAGGCCGGGACGGTGGGGCAATTAGCGCCCCTCCCCCAAACCGGGGCAAACCGGGGCAAAACGGGGACACCGTGGTTCCCAAACCCGAGGGGGCCATCTCGAAACCGGAGATGGCCCAGGGTCAGTCGGGGTGCGAGGGATATACTCTACGGGCAACCTTACACCCCGGCGTTTTAAGACCCGAGACGGCGTGCGGTTTTAGTCGGTGCAAGCCCGACATAACCGCCCCCGCTGGCCGGCGGGGGGTATCCGAAGGGATTTCCGCATGTAAAAAAAAAAAGGTACGGCATATCTGTACAAGTTGATCATAAATTATTTGTTCTGCTCGGGAAAGGAAGAAAAGAAAAAAAGGAAAAAAAATGTTTTATAAGGACACGCACACACCCATTTGTGCGTGTCCTTAATAAACATTTTTTTTACACAAACATTCACAAAAATATATATTATGAACATATAGATGATAGGTGTGCGAGCCTCCAGTCGGGGTGCGAGGGATATGCTCTATGGGCAACCTTACACCCCGGCGTCTGAAGACCCGAGACGGCGTGCGGTTTTAGTCGGTTCAAGCCCGACATAACCGCCCCCGTTTCCGGCGGGGGGTATTCGAAGGGATTTCCGCACGAAAAAAAAAATGTGTGCGAGCCTCCATAGGTCGTGGGTTACGTCGGCATTGGGTTACTGTAGTGTACTACAATTATGCACAAAGTTGTGTTCATCAATATCGCCGATTCGGGTGTGAAGGGTCTGTATAGCACTTTTAGATCTAATTAATATGCTAACGTCTAAAATAAACGACGTATCAGAAATCTTATCGTAATCTTAACATTCAAATTTTATTCATTTTGGCTGTTAGTTGATGAAATTGTGATGTAAGCTTCACGATAATAAACAATTGATAACGTAATCAATCGAATTGTTACTAAGTATTGATAAATAAATGCCCTTCATCCATTGGAATTATGTAATTACAAAATATCTAAATTGGCTTTATGACGGCAGATTAGACCTTAGTTTCATTTGCGTTTGATAAAGACAAAGATAAAATATTCTTTTTACTCCTCTTGCTCAAAAAGACCGTCATTGTGGCGTACCAGAGCGAAGTAAAAATAGCAACTCTTCCCCTAGGAGAAAAAGTTTTTTTTTTCATTTTTGTGTGTGAATGACAATGAGCATAGAAAAACGAAAAAGTCTTTAGTCATAAGTAGAATAATCATGAATACTCGACGTATTACTGTTTCATGAAAAAAGAACTTCTTTTAATTTTGAAAATGGAACTTAAATCGGCGATCTCTGGTAGAATACATGTAATGTGTTGCGGCTACAGAAGAAACAAAAAAAAGACATTGGCGCGAAATCTTTATAATTTTTCTCTAATTGCAAATTGAATTGGTAGTGACCGTAATTAATTTTACAATAGTGAAAATGTCATCATCTAGTGAGAATGGAGACCCTAATTTACAAATAGAAGAGAAAGGAAAAGAAATAATTTTCAATCTGTTGCCGTCAAGGTCACAAAGCATTTATTTAAATACTTACGAAAAGTTAATAAAAAAACTACATATTTCATATTGTATTGGATTGTTTTGTTTTCTCGCAATCGTAGTGAAAAGTATAGTGTAACACACGGCGCTAAAACCCATTAAAACTCGGTTTCTATTTACTCCCTCGCTACAGCTCGGGAGTAAAACTACCTCGTATAATAATGGGTCCTTTTAGCTCCTTGTATAACAATCTACTATTATTGTACTTCATATTTAGTTTTTTAATTAGTATCTTCGGTGAAAATTAATAATAATACCACGTATTTTCAATTGAATAAATCTAGTGGGACGGAAATCACACAGTGATTGTCAAACTTCGGGCCAAACTTAATATTTTTGTTGCAGTATTTTTATTCAAAATTACAGACCTTAGGCTTTATGCATATTATTCGAAGCGTTTATATTTCAGTTTCTTTCAGAGTCTGGTTGTTTTATGTAAATATACAATATACTAATTGTCATTGTCACTCAAATGTCAAAGTTAAATACGCGTTACTCTGATAACTCGAAAGAAACTCACTTGTAAAAGTTTTTTAGGGACAATTTGTATGGTAGGTACCCGAAACCTTGAACGTACAAACCCCAAAATCAAATCAGTTCTTCCCATTAACCAAACAATATGATTGGCGAAAGAATTTTTAAAATCGGATAAGTGGTTCTTGAGTTATTGCGTAAACAGACATCCAGACATCCAGACCAACAGACAGACCGACACAAACATTTTTTTGCTTAATTAGACTTAGAATCATGTGAAACGTCGAGAAAAGTGATAAAAAGTGGGTGTAAAATTTTGTTTTTTTTGCGTGATTTTAAGACTTCGGTGTCCACCTGGTTGGTGGCCCGAAGTAACTGCTTAAAATGACGATATCTCAAAAAAATCATACGCTTGTTCAGAAAACAATAGTGGTTGGGTTGTGGTCTATGACAGTTCACATGCTATCAATCTGCATGTGAACTGTCATAGGGTGATTCAGGGTCAGTTGATACAAAGTAATGCAAAGTAAATTCATGTTCAATGAACTAATGATTGCTATCTATACTACAAGACTGGCGGTACGGTACATGAAAATTTGGAATCGATTTAAGACCACAACCCAACCACTATTGTTTTCGATAGCTTCTTTTTTTTTTTTTTTTTTTAATAATATTAGTAACCGAAATTTCTAATATTCCCCCTAACCCCTCAACCTAAGCTAAATTGATTGTGTTAGGAGTAGGTTCCCGTCGGTAGTGTAATGGCCAGGATTCGAAACCGGGACCTCTCGATCGTGGGGTCGACTCCTTGACCACTAAGCTAACCTAGCTACAGCAAACATTAGTTAGTGTTCTTAGTATAGTTACACAAACTTGTAACAACAACTGCTGGTTGGCAAAATACTTACATTCGTATGCCATTCCTCAATAAATGTCAGGATTTATGTCTTCTGGCTTTATTATCTGATTCGCAACGCAAATTTATTGCCAGATTTGCAACGCTACACGGTAGTTAGTAACTAAAAAATCTACCGACTAACATTTTTCCATAGCCAATAATATTAGAGTGTTTACGATACTAAAATACTTTACAAAGATGCATTTATCACATACGTGCATATCTAAATGCATAAATATTACTAGGGATGCGATGCAGTTAACCGATCGCAAGAAAATTTGAGCTGAGCGAACTTTTTTTTTATTTCAAAACAAACATAACATAAACTCACGCCTATATCCCCGAAGGGGTAGGCAGAGGTGCTAGCACCCACATTTCGCCAGTTTATGTTTAGGTCCCAATGTAATAGGTGGCGAGCCTATTGCCATTAACCGGGCACTTATAAACCTGCGATAAAGACACACATAACTTTCAAAAGCATCGAAAAGTCATTGGTGTGTGCCATGGTAAAACCTGGGATCGAACCCGAGACCTCGTCTCAGCAGTCCATTACCCATACCACTAGGCTACCGCGGTTATATAACAAAATCTGAAAAATTAAATTTTTGCGCGCGCGAACTTTTTCCATTAGTTTCAATGGTAAATTTGTTTTTCGGTGATAATTCCTCAATTTTTAATTTTATGGTCTCAAAACATGCCCCTAGATTGTCGTTATGACCATGCCACATTTGGTTGAAATCAGATTTGTGGTCTTTGCAACCACAAATTTGATTTCGAGTATCCGAGTTTGTAAGCGGCTATCCCGCGTATAAAAGAGCCAATACCCTCAGTGCCTTAGTGGTACAGTGCTAGCGAATGCAAAGGTGTGTATGAAGTGAAAGGTTCGATATGCAGAATGGGCAGAATGTTGATAGTTTTTCTGGTAAAGAATTTTCATTAAAGAGAATGTGTAAGTGCAAATATTTGCCCGGTAAACGGCAGTTGACTTAACGTGGTATTGCAGCTGGCAACATGTGGACATTTTATTGAGGTCAGCTAAAAAGATGATTTAACATTAATCAAAGTTAACGACCCCATAAAATCCTAGACAAACATCCCAGAGGGTGACAAGTTCGTTGATTATCTCAATGCGACTCCAAATGACGTTTTATTCAACTAAAAGGCTGACCCACATTATAGCGATGACACTTCATAGTGCTGTTTTAGTTATGTGTCAAAATTTTGACTACAAATCTTTATATATAAAAATGAATTGCTGTTCGTTAGTCTCGCTAAAACTCGAGAACGGCTGGACCTATTTGGCTAATTTTGGTCTTGAATTATTTGTGGAGGTCCAGAGAAGGTTTAAAAGGTGAATAAAGTTGACGATTGAGGCAGTACGAAGTCTGCCGGGTCAGCTAGTCTAATATATAAAAACCTGTGTTTATTATTTTTATTTTATGCACTGCCGTAATGTTCATTCGATTGCTATAAAACTTTTTCAATATACAATAATTTAACAGGAATTAACGCGATCATGTATATAATACACACCTTGCCTGACGTTTCGACCACTGTAGGTCGACATTAGTAGTGTGACAATCATTTTGTGTTGTACGAGATGGCGTTAAAAGTCCATAGAACATATTTTTCTGCAAATATAAAGGGGGATTTCATTATTTGTTTCATGTTAATTGTGTTATTTATCTGGCACTCGGCGACTTCGCTCGCTGGCCTCGTGCTTGTTGTGGTCACAGTTCTAACCTAACCTAACCCTGCCTATTTCAATGATGTAAGAAAACCACTAAGAGTATGTAAATTCATATTAAATCAAATCAAACCATTGTTGTTACTCCTACGGTAATGCGACAATGATTTGTCGCACTACCGCAGTGTCGAGCTTCTGTCGCACAATCGTTTGTCGCACTAGCGTGCATTCGAACTATGGCTAGTCGCAGTACAGTTTTGTCACACAATCGTTAATTGCACTTCCATTTGTCGAACTCACGTAGTACACCCCTGACCCTGGGCCATCTCCGGTTTCGAGATGGCCCCCTCGGGTTTGGGAACCACGGTATCCCCGTCTTGCTCCGTTTGAGGGAGGGGCCCCGATTTTGGGGAGGGGAATAGTATTAGTACCTTTTTTTTTTCGTACGCCACTGGGCTATTGTCGCTTTTCTATTCTGAGCAAATATTGACTAAACTTACTTGTATGTAAGGTTATCTATGGCTTGGCAAATTCATGCGAGACACTCCAATGGTTCGCGCGGGATGAGAGGCCTAAGGCAGGAGGGTTGGTGAAACGTGGGCGCGAGGCGGCGTCCCCATCTTGCCCAGGAAAGGGGGGGGGGAGTGCTAGTCGCCCCGCTGCCCGGGCCTGCTTAAGCTGGGGTGACAGGTTGCCTCACGAGGCGCCCCAGGCCTGCGCTCATGGAGAACGGAGGTCTTTTAGCGACTATTCAGTAACTACATCCTTGATTTAACTAGGCGGGATTTTCTATTCGTATTTATATCAGTGTCATAAATAGATAAATACCAGCTGTTGACCGCGGCCCTGCCCGCGTGGAAATTCGATCCCGTTCCTGCTTCCCATGGGAACCTATTCCAAGTATAAAAAGCCTATTCCAGAATATAATCTATTACCAAATTTCAGCTAGATCCGTTCGGCCGTTCTGGCGTAATTGAGTCACAAACATCCATCCATCCATCCAAACTTCCACATTAATGATATTAGTGTGATTAGTGAGATTTAATAATTAATTCTTTTATCTAAAGCTGTTAGGTCCGATTGGTCAAGGTGAGGGATTAACCACAACTCAGTAGTTACATAACGAATTACTACAACACTATATTGTTTACATAATTGTGTTTTATGTGTTAATAATTGTTTCTTAATAGCACTGATATAAGTATTTTTATAAACACCTAATCTTTAGACAGGATACATTACAACGTTAATCTTGTTTATTTAGATTTATTATACCTTCAATATCTAATCTAGGACAAATGGAATGCGTAAACAAGTTAAGTACGAAAAATAAACATGTAAATAAACGGTGCGGACCATTGAAAAGACAAAAGAGGCTTATGAAGTTGTCGAAGAAACCATTACTTAAGCACTACGTTTTTAGGGTCCCGCGCCTCAAAAGGAATAGACGGGAGAGACGGACCTTATAAGATCACTTCGTTGTCCATCTGTCTGTCTGTCCGTCTCTCATGATTAAATGAATTATTTAGGTATACTCAGCTAATGAATTCCCTATCCAATTTAAAATTTAATACATGTACAGCGTGTGAAGCCAAAAAAATTTAAATTAGGAATTTTATTAATATCAGGCCTTAAAAACTGTTAAATGATTTCGTAAGATCTATCCGACAACATCGATATATCGATCTCATCGACTCATGCTCGATCCTACCCCGTCCCCCACCACGCCGCGCAGGCGCGCATTCCTAGGGAGCGGTACAGTGCAGCGGTGTACACTATGTCGTCTGCCTGTCCTGTCGGCGCCACATGTCAATCTCTGCCACGATTTCCTGTCAGACTGATCACCTCTTCAGTCTTTCCTTTGCTTTTCCTTTCCTTTCCATGTGCTCTTTCATGCAATTCATGCACCTTTTCTTGTGCCTACCTCTACGCCTAAAGCTATTTGCAATTATACTTTAAACTTTTTTAACAACAGTACTCTCATACTAGTACTTTCTTGCACTAGTACGTTCTCGTACTAGTACTTTCTCGTACTAGTACTTTCTCGTACTAGTAATTTCTCGTACTAGTACTGTCTCGTACTAGTACTGTCTCGTACTAGTGCTTTCTAGTACTAGTACTTTCTCGTACTAGTACTTTCTCGTACTAGTGCTTTCTAGTACTAGTACTTTTTCATACTAGTACTTTCTCGTACTAGTACCTACTCGTACTAGTACTTTCTCGTACTAGTACTTTCTCGTACTAGTACTTTCTCGTACTAGTACTTTCTCGTACTAGTACTTTCTCGAACTAGTACTTTCTCGTACTAGTACGTCCTCATACTAGTATTTTCTCGTACTAGTACTTTCTTCTATTACTCTTTCATAATGTCTGTAGAATGACAGCCATTCGCGTCTCAATTATGATCGTATGCCTGCCCTGTGGATGGTACATGTCATTTTCTTCCATATTTTTCTATCAGACGTCATCTCCTCAGTCACTCCTTTTCTTGCCGTATCTTTTTGCATGCAATCCTTTCATCTTTTTTTTCTTACAACCTTCCTGGCCCATTATTTAGAGTTTTGAAACTATAGAATGAAAATAATTAAAAATCTAGTATAGAAATCAATCAAAATAAAAGGCTTAAATTTATTTTATGCAAGACGTACTAGCATTTCCGTTACTAATACTAGTAAAAATTACTAGTATTCTCGTCTATCCAAGCTAAATTGCTATTATTAGGCGTGGGTTCACATTGGTAGCGTTTCGAGGTTTGAACCCACAACCTTTCGATGGAAAGTCCAATACCTTAGCAGTAGTAAACAACCTATACCGTAACCACTAGCACTCGTCTGCTTACCACTAAAATAAAAGTTGCTAGCTAAAATATTAAAATTTGATGAATCGTGTTCTGAGATTAATGAATGGTGGATGTTTGTTTTCAAAAGCTAAGAAATATGAGTGAAATGAAACAGATCGCATTATAAATAATCATTGTTATTTTGACTTTGGGAAATATTGTTGCGTGTTGTATTTTAAACTCAAGCTCTTGGTAATATGCACTGTGTGTCTGAAGTATATTTCGACGTGACCTACCCATCGAATAAAGATATATTTTCAATATAACTACTTTACAGGACAGCGATTTAAAGAGTTTTACACGTGAGTTTTTTATTCTTTTACACGAAAACTTAAAGCATCATTAAGTATGGGTAATATTAGTGATGAAAATACAAAAAAAATATGACACAGTCCAAAAACACACGTAACTGTATTCTTTGCGTAGGTCGAGACATTTAATTCTAGAGACATGCTAAGCTGGAACTTGCTACACATATTGAAACAAATGTATCACTTGTACTTTTTCCATAATTTTATTTATTAATCCCTCGCACCCCGACTGACCCTGGGCCATCTCCGGTTTCGAGATGGCCCCCTCGGGTTTGGGAACCACGGTGTCCCATTCTTGCCCCGGTTTTTGGGGAGGGGCGCTAGTCGCCCCACCGTCCCGGCCTGCTTCTGCTGGGGTGACAGCCAGCCTCACCTGCCACCCCCAGGCCTGCGTCGACCTCACCTGATAGTCGGTGCACCTACTAAACCCTAGACGAGGCTCTGGCCTAAGCTTTCCTCTCAGGGTTCAGACGTCAGACGGCAGTCGCTCCCAGAAAAGTCGTATATAAGCTAAATTAAAAGGAAGAGATAGGAGAGTGGACCCTGGGCTCGGATGGAGCCAGGAACAACGGTAAAATGATGATGATAACATCAAATATTGATACATTTTCGGTATGGTTGTTTGCTGCAAACCGAACAACAAAACTGCATCATCAAAACAACCTCGCGACTCGGAGTCCTGAACAAAGTGAGACGGTTTTTCACGCCGGAGCAGCAGTGTCTCCTACACAAGACACAAATCCAGGCGTGCAATACTGCTCTCATCTCTGGAATAACTCTGCTCAGTATTACTAGATGCTCTCGACAGGTTGCAGCGACGTGCGGTCCGCATTATTGGGAGTTCTGCGGTCACCCACGCCCTCGAGCCCTTGCAGTTGCGTTGAGATATTGCCTCCTTGGCAGTATTTTACCCCCTCTACCAAGGCGAGTGTTCCGATAACCTCTTCCAATCAGTTCCACCCTCTCCTTTCCTATACATGACAACACGTGTAAGACTGAGGTATCTCCCTCACACGGTGCTAAAAATTCCATCAAGAACCAAGTGGTTCGGCACCTCTTTTCTTTGCCGCCCCTTCAAGATTTGGAATTCCTTACCAGCACACGTGTTTCCTTCTTCCTACAGTCCCGGGGCCTTTAAGCGGGGCGTGAAAAAGCATCTGATGAGGCCGTCAACCTGAGAGCCACCATTGTAACATTATCCGTGTCTGTAATGGCGACCCTCATTCCTGAGACTTTTACCTTTAGCTTACCATCAGGCGAGGTAAAGTCCTACTGACTCAACCAATATATAAGGTGTCACAAAATTAGGTCTCTGAATTTGGTGAGATGACTTGGTATCGACAAAATATGTATTTGAAACAAAAAAAAATATCGGGTAAAATAAAAATAAAAATATAAAAAATAAAAATGAAAAAAATACAACACCAGCGACTAGCATCACGTGACGCGACGAGCCCGTGACGCACGTGGTAGGCGTGCAGTTCTTCTCCTCGCAGTATTCTCCAAGCGGATGTGTGGGAAATACCTAAATCGCGACCAGCGTCACGTGTGCTCGTCGCGTCACGTGACGCTGGTCGCTGGTGGTGCTTTTTTTTTTTTTTTTTTGTTTCAAATACATATTTTGTCGATACCAAGTCATCTCACCAAATTCAGAGACCTAATTTTGTGACACCTTATATATAAAAAAAAATTTGGAGAGCAAAAAAAATTGTAAACAATTGAGTGCTTAGCAACTTTAGCAGTTGACTGTACGAAAATATAATAAGAATAATCGGAAGTACGTGATAAACCTATACAAAGTCAAATTAGCATTCAAAGAACATCTAAAAAGTAAACAGCTGTTGCTTAACAGTTGGCACTTACAAATAGATCAACATCCTTATTGATATTTATTTACAATAATGACAATTACCATTATTGTCTACAAAGATTGTGGACATATAATTATGCGTTTATAGTAACAGGTTACATGTATTAGCAAGCAAATTGCTTAGAATGGTTTAGAATATAAATTATGTATAATTGACAACAGCAGCTCGTTTTATGAATCACAGGAATCCTATCCTACTTTGTACTAATAGAATTCCCGCGTAGAATTCTCCCGATCCCGGTTCCCATGGGAACCTATTCCAGGGATAAAAAGTATCATATGTTTTATTCCAGACTATAAGCAGGAGAACAACCGAGAAAACAACCGACATCGCTCGAAGGATTGCGTCGTTGAAGTGGCAGTGGGCGGGACACATAGCGCGAAAGGTTCTCGAATGGCGACCGCGTACCGGACGACGTTCCGTGGGCAGGTCCCCTACAAGGTGGACCGACGATCTAGCCAAGGTCGCAGGAAGCCGCTGGATGCGGGCAGCGCAGGACCGATCGTTGTGGAGATCCTTGGGGGAGGCCTAAGCCCAGCAGTGAGCGTCATTTGGCTGAAATGATGATCATGATAAGCTATCCTTGTACCAAATTTCAGCAAGCTCCGTTCAGCCGTTATTGCATGAAATAGTAAGAAATAAAATAAAATTCTCAGTAAAATAATAAGATAAAATAATTATCGGGGTAACATTTTGTCACGTTATTAAAATAAAATTATTGACTCAGGATATTCCCTCAACCGTGTCTAGGTGGCTCAGTTGGTCAGAGCATTCCCCCTGTATGGGACTGGTCGCGGGTTCAAGTCCCGTCTTAGATGTTCACTTTTTCCGGTTTAAATCTATAGTAACAAACATCCATACCTACATTCTCACAATCTTTCGCGTTTAGTAGGATGAGAAAGTTTGTGAGGATGGATGGATGCATGTATGGTTGTGCTCCTTCAGGCAAAAACGGCTGATCGGATCTGAATGAAATATGGCACAAAAGTAGATTATAGTCTGAAATAACACATAAGCTACTTTATATCCCAGTAATTGACTCCTGCGGGTCGCGGGAGCAGGATCAAAACTTATTTCACGTGAATGGAGCTGCTACAAAGTCTGGATGAATATTTTTTACGCAATCCAGCTAGAACGGCTGAACGAATCTGGCACAGAGATAATAGTGTGGAATAGTACATAGACCACTTTTTATCCTAGGAATATAGATCATATGCATATAGATCATGGGTCAAAATTCTACGTGGGTTGAGGCGTGGTGTGAGCCACTTAAAATCTATTCGAACGAACATATATTTGTAGCCAGCTGCAAATTATTTAAGTCAGCTAGCGTAATTCACTTCACACAAACCAATTAGCAAGGCATGCTACAACGCATTTCTATCAAGAATAAAGCGCTTATTGTTTTAGCACAGTAATTACGTAATCAAGTGCTATCGACGCTTCAGACAGACACACACTCACACACATACACACACACACACACACACACACACACATACACACGCGTACACACACACTATCGGCAACCGACTAGTTTTGCGACTGAATCACATTTCGACCACAATAAGTTTGGAGATATCTTACGCTTAAGCTATAATGAAATACTAAATTTTCTACGACATTCTATACAGAGCTATGCAGACCAAAAGTAAGCGTAGGTTAACTAGCTTGTATTATGGGTTCTAGAATGCGAATAAACATGCTTAGATACTTCTTTTTATAAGTACATATATATTATACGGTAGCTGATGTCCGCGGCTCCGTTTTGTTGTTCATAAACTCGGGTTCTACTAAACCAAATACAATCAAACATCCGGCAGATTTTAAGTCTGACCAAGACCTTTCTGATAGATACAACCGGCATAAAATACCGTTCAGTAATTTTTGCGTCCATCACGAACAAACAAACAAGATTTCAAAAAAATATTTTGTGTTCAGAATCGTTCATTTAACATAACCTAAGCTTATCTTATTTTATTAAATATCTCAAATGTACAGACTCAACTTATTTTCAATTTTATAATAGTATAGATACGTAGATAAAAACGAAAGAGCGGTACTCGAACCCGCGACCTCGCACCGACGCCACAGATGTGTTTGTGACTGCCCGTCATCATTATCCGATCATCAATCCTAAATACATCCAAAGCTTACACTTTGTAGTCCAGTCCAGTCTTAGGAGACTGGACTGGACTACAAAGTGTAAGCTACCTACCTTGGCTTTTACGAGAGCGACTGCCATCGGAAACCCCGAACCCGGGAGGAAAACCTTTTTGTTGTACCACGGGAATGCATTTACGCACGACATAACCGTCTATGGGCGATAGCCGGTGACCATGTGTGGCAATCCCCCGTCCGGTGACCGGACGGACGCACCCCCTAAACCCTACGGTGTGCCATACTCTGCGCCTCTGTACATGGATACAGTAAAAACTCTCGATTAGGCACCGTACAGGTACGGTCAGAAATCGCCCCGTTCGCGGGTGGCTACATCGGCAGGTGGAGGGCTAACCCTGTCGCTCACAAACGCAGCTACGCTCAAAGTAGTATGAGGCACAAGTTCTCGCGCCGAGATGAAAGCCTGCGCCAGAATCTCGACCTTCACTCAGCAGGTGTACCGGTTTGCAGGTGAAGTTAGTTTGAGCCTCAAAGATGATAGGCCCTATACATCCCCTGTTGATTTTATGACGTTGAGGCCTTGTGATCTGTAACCTTGTAATCTATGACCTTGTGATCTATGACCTTGTGATCTGTGACCTTGTAATCTGTGACCTTGTGATCTGTAACCTTGTGACCCCAAAATTTAGTGGTCTATGAGTTACACGCTCCCAAAGAATATGTAAAACATTCACCGAAAGCTATCAACGTCTGTGATGGTCTTTATAAACGTAGTAATATTGCAGCAATCAATTACATAATAGATAGTTAGATCCATAGTCCATTTAGAAGCTATTTCCAGTCTGCACACATACATAAATACTGCTGTGCTTTAATAGCACTACAACTCGCTTTGTTTACAACTTTAGATATGAATCATGAAGATAGATTTTAATGAGCCGATTTATATAGTGGGTCACACAGATTATATATTACACAGATGGTTATTATTTATATAGTGGGTCGCACAGATTATATATTACACAGATTGTTATTATTTATATAGTGGGTCGCACAGATTATATATTATACAGATGGTTATTAGTGAGCTGAGCGAGCGAAGCTCTTATACGCGGCATAGCCGTTTGTTGGTGGCTGAACTCCTCCGTAACCACAGGCGCCATCTTGACCAAATTTACCACGGTGATAGTGTGGACACTGAAGAGTGTTTTGGAGCGAGATGGTTCATGCCCGATGTACCATTGAGTATTATTACTCAATGGTACATCGGGCATGTACCGAAAAACAGTTTCACGAACGCGCGGCCTTAGCTAAGTACGCGACCGTAGTAAGATGTCTTATTTTCAAGTAAGAGTCCTGCTCGCTCAGCTCAATTTATTTCAGTCGCACCCTGCACTGAATTCCTAGTTATTTATATAGTGGTTCCTAGCTATTTATATAGTTATTATTATTTACTTATCGCTAAATATATTCATAAAGTAGATTCTTAATAGTAGCTATTATCACCGTCATGTTGGCGTAGTTCTCTGTTATACCAGAGGCTTTTTTTTTAAAGAATATTAGTAACCGAAATTACTAATAGGTACTCCTCTAACCCGGGGTGCGACTGGTTGGATCACCTCCAAGTTTGGTGCACACTGGGCAACGTGGGCGATGACGCATCATTGATTGCTCCTCTGGAGTAGCTGGCGTCAACGTCAACGGCCAAGAGTCTGACCAACCGGCCCTTTTCAGGCCAGCTGACCCCATTGCACGAGGGGGTCGGGGTATGGTGGGCCTGCAAGGCCCGCGGGGGAGGGGGTCGCTCCAGGTACCCCTCTGCTCTTATCAGAGGGGATACTGCGAATGGCCCAGGGTCAGTCGGAGTGCGAGGGATATGCTCTATGGGTAACCTTACACCCCGGCGTCTGTAGACCCGAGACGGCGTGCGGTTTTAGTCGGTTCAAGCCCGACATAATCGCCCCCGCTGGCCGGCGGGGGGGTATCCGAAGGGATTTCCGCAGAAAAAAAAAGGTACTCCCCTATCCCCTCCAGCTAAGCTAAATTGCTTGTGGTAGGAGTAGGTTCACGTCGGTAGTGTAATGGCCGGAATTATTGGAACCCGGGATCTTTTGATCGTAAGGTTGACTCCTTAACAACTACCTACCGATGCTACAATTACCTAGTAGCCTGGTGTCCACATACTTGTCTTCTGCGTGATTTGGCTTAGACAACTTTTATGAGAGCTACTGCTGTTGGAGCCAATCCCGAGAGAAAAACCTACTCTAGAGTCGCGTTCGTCAATTAGTAAGTGTATCAAAAGTCAGTTCTATGAGACCGTAATCTTAGCAATCCATGGATTCTCCGTGCGGGTGCCGGGTCCATCGCGTTGCTGAGTTGGGAACTCGGGACAGTGCCTGGGACTTGCGACCCAAGTGTAGGTTTAGAAGGGGCCCCTTTTGTTGATGTACATCAACACTCACCTTCACTACCCAAGTTCCCCTCCCTGCCTAACCAAATTTGATACGAACCTACTAGTGCCGCTTTAGACATTCGTCCTAGTAATGAGCTTATTGTAGCTCTCGATAGGCCTAGATCTTTAAGTAGGTTATAGAGAGATTTTGCTGGTATACCTCTCGCTCCCACTTCCACTGCATACAAATTAACCACGTAACCGTTTTTGATTAATTCGTTTGTGAGATCATAGTATTTATTTTTCTTTATTGTGTGGTCCTTCGGTATATTTGTTTCCCACGGTACAGTAAGTTCCACAAGAACATGTCAGGAATAGGAATATGTCAGGTCTAGATGACGAAACCCCAACATCCTCCGGAATTTTATAGTGCTTTTCATACGTGTCGATTAGGAGAGTCCAATCTGGGGCAGTATCTAAGATTGAATAAGGTTTGTTCCTGGGTGTTATGGATGAACCTTCAGACACAAAGTTGATATGACGTTGACTGTTAGTAGTCAATCCTTTTTGGGCTCTAGCTACTGCCAGACTCATTGCTTCACGTATGATGATAAGCACCTTATCGTGGCGGCGTGAGTAATGGCCTCTATCGAGAAGCACCCTACATCCTACTAATATGTGTCTAGCCGTCCCTATTGCCTCACCACAAGTATAACATTGTTTTTCTGTGGCCTTCCCCCACCTTACCAGATTACTCTGGTCTGGGAGGGTCATCTGAAAGGCGTTAAGATAAAATTTTAACAGGGCCGGCGACCAGTCATAGATCACTTTAAGGCCATCGGTATGCAGAACTCTCCCATTGTCAACCATTCATTTTGGATTTCCAAATTCATCGCGTGCACTCGATATTTATCATTTTCGTCTTGTTTTAGAAAGGACTTAAGTATATCCTGGTCCCTTTCTGGCTCTCGTACTCCCAACCCCACTCTGTTTGACTGGGCCCCTATCATAAATCGTTTATGGAATAGAAGTCTAGATTCAAGCTCGGACGCGTTATTATCTTTCGGGAGTGCCCTGATTGTGACATCTTGGGATTTTCCTAAGATGTGGGCTTTGGTAACTCTAAGATGTTTATAGAGCTCCGATGGTTTCTTAAGTTTCATCCCAAAATTATTTTGATCCCTAAATAGAGCAGAGGAATCAGCAGAGTGCGCTAGTCCAAGCCACGATTTTAGCGATTTTATGACAGTTGCATCTATTTTCGCCAGTAAGGTTTTACCGAATTCATACACCAGAAAAGGCCAAGTCAGACGTGATGTTAAGTAGTTGTCATATATCCAAGCTTTTTTGATATTGTTTAGTGGTATCTGATCTATCTTATTTAGGTCATTTATAAACGTATCGACAACTTCATCTAAGGATGGTGTGCGTCCTTTATAGTCTATCTTTCTCCCATGAAATTTAAATGGCACCGATTCAGCGACTATGGAAACTGGTTTACCCCCAATGAAGAGTCCCGGGTCGTAAGAGGTAAATTTGGTGTCCCGTCTACCCAGACATAGACAGTGACACTTACTGGGCGTCGTCCTCAGTCCATTTGTCCACGAACAGAACTCATCGACTTCCTTTAATAGTTCCTGACATTGTTTTGGATTGCGCGTCAGTATTGCGAGATCGTCAGCAAAAGCTAAGATGGACTCTGAGTATATGTTATTTACTTTAAACCGATAACCCCATTTCTTTTCGTGACGTATTAACTTGGTAATTAAGATATTAATTACTATGTTAAATGCTATTGGTGACAAGCAGCATCCCTGAAACAGTCCCACATTATACCGTAATGGTCCTGTGTGTACTTCTTGGAAGCTTATAGCAAATTTTAGCTGGGAGTAATACGACTCGATTATCTCTATGACCACGGGCGGAAAGTTATACCATTGCAACGCGTATACCATAAGGTAATGTGGAATTGAGCCAAATGCATGTTCTAGGTCTATCCAACATACCGTTATCTGTCTTTCGTATTTTCTGGCATCTTTTAAGCTTTCCGCTAACAGACTATTGTGTTCCAGACAACCAGAAATGCCGGGTAAAAACCCTTTCTGGTGGTTAGGTTGGGAATTCTGCTTAATTTATATTTGAGCTTCCCTCGCTTAGCTCAAATATTAACCTCGTTTATTTAAATGTTTTATGGCCATTCAAATGTCGTCTATACAAATAAATTGAAGTGTATATTTGTAATGTCAAAATAATAGCTTTTTAATAAATGCATATGAGTGTAGGCACGATACTAATAACAAAATAACATTTCTTTTAAATTTTGTCTGTCTGTCTGTTTATTCTGAGTAAACTTCTAAGAGGCTGAGTCAATTTTAAGGATTTTTTTCTGCAGATAGCTGACGTTATAAAGCGTAACTTGGCTACTGTTATATCGGAAAAAAAGTATTAGGTTTCCGCGTAAAAAAAAAAACAACCAGATCTACAGCGAATAATATTAAAACTAGACACTTGTTATCAACTTGCTTCATAAGTATTACTCAGCACTTAATCACTGTACAAGAAAACCAGAATAATAATTAAAAACAGTAGGTCGTTTTGACAGTCCTACCCATATTCATACATAATAAGCCTACATGCATGACGTGGAATGGAACAGAGGCCGAGTGAATCACACCATCGTTTGGTGTGGTTCCGGAAAGCCCTTAATAGGGCAAGGGCACAGCTCAGCGATTATAGCGAGTACGGATGTTATAATGTCCCGAATTCAGTTTTTGGGTTGGGCATAGTTTTATTCGGTAGGAATGTCTAAGTAGCACAGAATGCGTAAATTTATCTAATAGACTGTACCGTCTGTAGGTAGAAGCGCTTGTACATATATGAAGCGATTAAGGTCTAGGGGTTAAGTTGCGATCGACAATCGACAAGTTCCGGGTTAGAACCTAGGTCGTTAGAAGCACGTGTACCCACTCCTAACACAAGCAATTTAGTATAGTTGAAGAGGTTCACGAGAATTTCAGTAATCATGTTTATTCCATTTAAAAAACAAACAACTCAAAAAAAAGATGTTTATAATGTTTTAAATGTCGTGCTTGGTACTTGGCATGTTACCAAGTACGCATGTAATTGCATCGTAAAATTTAAAAAAAACCGATATAGCTAAGAACACTGCCGACGAATTTACGCGTCAAACATAAAAAACAAACTCAAAATCGGTTCATCCATTCGGGAGCTACGATGCCACAGACACACACACAGACACGTCAAAACCCCGTCGTGTTTGCGTCGTCGGGGGTTAGAATCGCGTAGGTACTTTTCTATTTTTCTCTCAGATTTGTGAGGACCTCTGTGGCGTAGCGGTAGTGCGTTCGACTGCTAAGCCAGAGGTCACGAGTTCGATTCTCGCTTAGTGCAAATATGTATATTTACATTGGTCTGGGTGTTTCTATGTATAATTTGTAAGTATTTATATACAAAAATAGTAGATTGTTACACAAGGGTTGAAAGTCAGCCATTTCACCCGAGATATTTCTGGCGCTCGAACGAAGTGAGAGCGCCAATAGTTCGAGGGTGAAATGGTGAGGTAAAAACTCTACTTTTCATTTCGACTATGTGAGGAAATTAAAATACTACACACACATTTAATGAAACAGGTATATAGATTATCAGTTAAAATTTAAAGTAAAATTAGAACAGTTTGAAAATAGATTATTAACAACAGCTTTTGCCTGTTATTAAATCTTATCGGGAGTTAAAATAATATCCATGTCACTGGAATCACTTTCCGAAACCATTTTAACCAGTATTAGCACAACCAGTATTAGGTGGTAGAGTACCCCTTAGGGGATACAGGCGTGAAGTTATGTTATGTTATCTCTAGATATCCTTGTGTGACACTTGCTGTAGCATGTAAAATAATTGCACAAGTCTAAAACCTTTTAAAATGCCGCAATGATTAAAACTATAGATCACAATCGCACTTTAAATGGCAAACTTTATTGACTCATCATGATGAATTCTGATAACTCAGTTTCGTTTAAGTGAGTAATAGTTGTAATGCTTCGTAAAAACAAATACGGTCAGCAGTAAAAATCGAGGGTCATAATTATTTTCAAAAACAACGTTTCAATATGACTAAAATAACTAAAATAAATTAGTGTGGCGTTAGGTCTTAAACGAGCGGCAAAGTCAAAGAAAAAGAGTTATATATATATTTGACCTGTATGTATGTATATGCGTCCCTATGTTCCCTCGTAATTACTAAATTGCCGGACCGATTGAATAATGTGCCAAAAGTCGGGTTCTTGTATTTTGTAATTATTGTTATTTCGATCCCTTTTTTTTTTTTTTTTTTTTTATCGTGCGGAAATCCCTTCGGATACCCCCCCGCCGGCCAGCGGGGGCGGTTATGTCGGGCTTGCACCGACTAAAACCGCACGCCGTCTCGGGTCTTCAGACGCCGGGGTGTAAGGTTACCCATAGAGCATATCCCTCGCACCCCGGCTGACCCTGGGCCATCTCACCACTAACAGCATCGCTCATCCTGTCTCCTCTGAAAGCAGAGGAGTACGGAGAGCGATGTGTTCCCGCCACGTTGGGTATTGGCCGACGATCAATGCCAACCCCATGAAGGGGTGAAGGGGAAGCCATTGACCGCCGCCCAGGGTGTACCGGCCGCTCCGATTCCGTTCCCCCCGGACTGCAGCGGGATCGGAATCGGAGCGACACTCGAGGAGGTTACCCAACACACACCCCTGTTATTTCGATCCCTGCCTTGTTCTTCATACGATACAATAAAATGTGTACGAGTTTTAATGTACCGAAACGACGATTGTTTTCAAGAGTTTGGTTTTAAGTCAAGCTCAAATAAAAAAAACCAAGCACCCGAGGACGCATACGAGAAACAATGTTTTATTTTTGAAAAGAAATTAGCATGCATGGCTGTAAAGAGTTTTAAAAGGCACAAACCAAAAAAATGGCAATTTCTATTTGTGTTCGAAATTTTATCAATTTACCTATTTCTTCATCATTGTAATACTTACAATGTATTGTGGAGGACCAACACAAAGGGAGGGCCTACTCCGAACAGGCAAGGTTGCCGTTGGAATGTTGTATATTATGCCAGCGCGAGAACTTCACTTTCGCGATTCAGGATCGGTAGTGACGTAGTAGTGTCGAAGTAGTTCAACTTGTTGTCACTAGATGACGCTGGGTATATGTGGTATCGCCGCAGTATTACCACAGACATATTATAAGAAGATTAATCGTTGTAATACTTACAATGTTTAATGCTACAGACTTATAGGTTAATACTCATACGGCATATCTCTTCCAATTATTTCGTATATAACTATGGTAGGTGCAAATATTTGATGCTATGTGCAACTTTATTATGGTAATTTTTCGATTAAGGCAATCAATATATTTTTATTTTAAGCGGCTAATTATTTTAATTTAGTATATTAGTTGCAGTGAGTTTACAATTAATTAGAACTGGCGCTTAAAAAAGAGTGACTGAGTTTAATTGTTTGATGGTTTTCTCGTAAATTCATACTGTTGGAAGTTTACGTAAACTATTTTTCACGGATTCTATAGCGATTTATTTGTTGTTATTTTATTATTTACACTGTAAGTCCTAATGTTTGGGTTGCTTTTCAGTAGCCATGATCACGGGTAGCGTTCTTCAATAGACTCTTACCATAAAATTGCCTAGTCTAAATGGTTGTAAGCCTAAATGTAGACGCGGCTAATATTGATTTTAATTTTATTTTAATTTTATTTTACTTTATTAGGTACAGAGACAGACAAAAGATTGCAATATACAGATTATAACATTTCAGAGTACGCTTTTAGAATCTGACGTCCAATTATATCTAGACACAGCATTTAAATGTTAAATAGCTCCGCCAAGACAGGTTAATTGACACAGTAAAATAAGCATTATAAGTAATATTAACTAAATTAATAAATACTAGACAAAAAAGAAAAAGATTTCACATGAGTTGTTTTTGAAAAGAAGTGAAACTATCGGAAAATATGTATAATTGAGTACAAACTAGATTATACTGACCACACATTCTGTGCAGTGGGTTGTTTTGAGAAACATTGTTTTTTGCTTAACGGTGTAACAATGCATAATACATATAGTAAATAGTTGTGGAATGCGCACCGACCAAGTAGGTATCTGAAAGTTTATACGAGTATAGTTGACAAGGTTACTATCAAGCAAGCCGTTTACAATCTTGCACAGAGTAATAAGAACAAGTTATTAAATATAGGACCTAATATCCTTTTTTTTTTTTTTTCGTGCGGAAATCCCTTCGGATACCTCCCCGCCGGCTAGCGGGGGCGGTTATGTCGGGCTTGCACCTACTAAAACCGCACGCCGTCTCGGGTCTTCAGACGCCGGGGTGTAAGGTTACCCATAGAACATATCCCTCGCACCCCGACTGACCCTGGGCCATCTCACCACTAACAGCATCGCTCATCCTGTCTCCTCTGAAAGCAGAGGAGTACGGAGAGCGATGTGTTCCCGCCACGTTGGGTATTGGCCGACGATCAATGCCAACCCTATGAAGGGGAAGCCATTGACCGCCGCCCAGGGTGTCCCGGCCGCTCCGATTCCGTTCCCCCCGGACTGCAGCGGGATCGGAATCGGAGCGACACTCGAGGAGGTTACCCAACACACACCCCAGGACCTAATCTTTATTCAAACATTGATCCGTGTACGTTGCTGACGGTACTAATTGCTTTAAATAAATGCCTGTCAATGTTTTCGTATTACTAATGTGTTAACCTTTTAATTGTGAGTAGGTTACGTGCATTTAACTAAATTGCTGAACACTTAACACCAATTGAGAACATTCAAACTTGACCTTAACGAGTACCTTTTTTTTTCTTTTTTCATGCGGAAATCCCCTCGGATACCTTCCCGCCGGCCAGCGGGGGCGGTTATGTCGGGCTTGAACCGACTAAACCGCACGCCGTCTCGGGTCTTCAGACTCTGGGGCGTAAGGTTGCCCATATAGCATTTCCCTCGCACCCCGACTGACCCTGAGCCATCTGCGGTTCGAGATGCCCCCCTCGGGTTTAGGAGCCACGGTGTACCCGTCTTGCCCCGGTTTGGGGAAGGGGCGCTAATCGCCCCGCCGTCCCGGCCTGCTTCTGCTGCTCGTTAAGCGACCTCCGGCGCCTGAGTCGGTTGCGACGCGCGGCGAGCATGTTGCAGGCTCGGCGGGCCGGGAGAGTTCTAAATCTCTCCCGGGCGCACCTATACATGATCGCGTTAATTCCCTTTAAATTATTGTATATCCTGGAACGCGAAAGTTTAATAATTAAATAGTTTAAAATTAGTACAACAAATAAACAACTTTATTATTAAAATATTAGTTAAGATATTCTTCACCAATCTTAAAACCTCTCATGAGACTACGAGTCGCATCACACAACACGCTAAACCAGTTGCCATGGACAAAAACAATGGCCCCCATCATTAAGAGCCACCCATATAGATGACATCACCTCGAGAAAAATAACCAAAGAAACGCACACCGTGGAATTAGTTCATTGATATCTTTGCACCAATCATTAATATAAAATGCTAAGAATGTTATCTATACTTGATACTAATATTATAAAGAGTAAAGATTTGTTTGTTTGTAATCGATTAACTCTGAAATTAATTAACCGATTTTTTAAATTAATTCACCACTAGAATGCTACATTATCCCTGAGTAACATGAGCTATTTTAGGTAGATTTCGATGAAATCGATCTACCTATTGGTTTCTTGACTACTGTCGAATTTTAAAAAAATGTCTTCATAGGAGGTCTAGTTATGACCCCCTGAGTCCGAAATGACCACTGGTCAAAAAGTTTATATATATATATATGTATGTATGGTTCCACTTCCCAAAATTTGCGGCACTCTCACGGTCGCATTTTTGCCCCGATCGCTTTCAAACTGCGGTCAAAAATTGCTTGGGTGTAAACTTAGTTTAAGTTCGTGAAAAGGTGGAATCCGGCCTAAGGGGACGGTATGGCCTCACTTTTTGTGAAATCAGTTTTTCCTCAAAATTTCACGTTCTATGAAAGATATATACATGAATACCAACAACTTTTAATTACAAACCTATAAGATTAAAACTTTAACTAAAAGTGGAGGGGGGGGGAAACCAAATTTTTTCGGGAAAAAAATCATAACTTCTAACCGGTGAACATTCTTGCCATCGGAAACATTTTTAATCGATAGGCCATTTTTAAGTCTAAAATAAATGTCTGAAAAGTTTTTCGCTAAAAGTTACCGTTTTCGAGAGAAAAAAAATCCGTCCGTAGTTCTCTATATAAAATAATATTAATTGCTTCACGAAATCTACCTGTGCGTTCCCCCTGCGGGAACGGATTTTTTATCCCGGTATTCCTACGGGATTAGGACTTATGGGGTGCTTGGTTGGGGACCTCCACGCGGTGCACCCTGGGCAACGGAGACGGCAGCGCCTCTCTCCTAGGGCGGGAGAGACGCTGCCGCCTACGGCCAACTCCGACCGAGGCGAGGACGGCCCTGTTGAGGGCTGTTCGGAAGCTTTCCACGTGTCCCTCTGATTAGCAGATGGCACAGTGGAGAGCAAGTAAGAGGGCCATCTCGAAACCGGAGATGGCCCAGGGTCAGTCGGGGTGCGAGGGATATGCTCTATGGGTAACCTTACACCCCGTCTTAAGACCCCAGACGGCGTGCGGTTTTAGTCGGTTCAAGCCCGACATAACCGCCCCCGCTGGAGACCCCCCGCTCTCCAGCGGGGGCGGTATCCGAAGGGATTTCCGCACGAAAAAAAAAAAAAAAGGTAGAAACCGCGTGGCGATGCTAGTGTCTTATTGAGACATTGAACATCGCACGCTATCAGTGTATGTCATAAACAATAATTTACGAGGTCTGTACTTAGGCGGCCACCATTTATGTGTTTGCAGATATTAAGTACATGAGTCATGTAGTTTTTATTTTATTGTTAGTACACTTAATAAGGCTGTAAACATCTGTTTGTTTGCGTATCAAACAAAAGTACTGAATCGATTTTCATTAACTTTTAGGTAGATTTCGATGAGTCGCCGCTGTCGCCGACCCATACACCCACCGGTTCCTCGGGCCTACCTGGGAAACCGCGCTGGATGGGTCGGCGGCACTGGTGCACAGCCCTGCCGCCGGCAGCCCCCCTCTTGCCGTCGTTGCAAGGGGACCCGGCTGCGTGGCGGCGGCGGTTGGGGATATAGCGGTCGTGGCCGCTTATATCACGCCGAACCGAGACCAAGCTGCATATGAGCAGTGGCTCCGTCAGCTGGCCGTCGTCGTCAATGCCTGCCAGCCCCGTCCGGTCCTTGTGCTCGGGGACTTCAACGCCTGGTCGTATGCCTGGGGTTCCCGACACGAAAGGGGCGCGACGGGGCATAGAGGCAGGGCACTGGTGGACTGGGCCGCACGACTCGGCCTAGTCCTCCTAAATCGGGGAGCCGTGGACACGTTCGTGACCTCGAGGGGTAGCTCCATCGTGGACCTATCGTTCGCGAGCCCCTCGTTGGCGCGACGTGTTCAGGGCTGGCGCGTCGTTTTGGGGGAGGACACAAGTTCGGATCACCGATACATTCGGTTTGACGTGTCCCCCCCTGCGAGCGACGCGCCGGCTGCACCGGCTCCACCCGAGCCACGTTGGGCGCTTAAGCGACTTGATCGGGAGCTCCTCCTGGAAGCCGCCATCGTACAGGCCTGGGCCCCTGCGCCGGACAGGCCTGTCTGCATAGACGATGAGGCGGAGTGGTTCCGGGAGGCCATGACCCGTGTCTGTGACGCGGCGATGCCTAGGGCTCCGCCCTATAATCCGAGGGGTCAGGTCTACTGGTGGTCGTCGGAGATCGCGCAGCTCAGACGGGGCTGCGTGATCACGCACCGCCGGTGGGCCCGATTCCGTAGGAGGCGTCGCCGCCCCGCAGATGCGGAGGCCCGAGAGGCGGAGTTGTACGAGGGATACAGGGAGGCCAGACGAGCCCTCCGAGCGGAGATAAGGCGTTCCAAGCGGGACGCCTTCCGCGAGCTGCTGGAGACGCTGGAGCGGGACCCTTGGGGACGGCCCTACCGGATGGTGAGGGGCAAGCTGCGCCCCAAGGCCCCGCCGTTAACCCGGTGTCTCCAGCCGGATCTGCTCGGAGGAGTTGTTGGCTCCCTGTTCCCAGCGCGGGCGGTGGAACATGTTCCACCGCAGATGACTCCGCCTCGGTTGCGCATGGCGCCCGACGTGGAAGACGACGACGTGCCCGAGGTCACTTGGGTAGAACTAGAGCTGGCGGTGAGAAGGCTAAGAGCCAAACACACCGCCCCGGGACCCGACGGCATTCCAGGCCGAGCGTGGGTCCTAGCTCTAGTCGACGACGCTCTCGAGCCCCGACTCAGAGGGCTTGTCAGCGCATGTTTGGAGCGGGGCCAGTTTCCGAAATTGTGGAAGACGGGGAAACTGGTCCTCATCCGAAAGGAGGGGCGCCCGGCGGACTCGCCGTCCGCCTACCGGCCCATAGTGTTGCTCGACGAGGTGTGCAAGCTCTTTGAAAGAGTAATTGCGAAGCGCCTCGTCGAGCACCTCTCAAGAGTGGGGCCGGACCTGGCGGATGGCCAATATGGCTTCCGCCAGAGGCGCTCCACCGTGGATGCCATCATGCGCGTGAGGGCTCTGGCGGAGGATGCAGTAGCCCGGGGTGAGGTGATGTTGGCGGTGTCCCTGGACATCGCCAACGCGTTCAACACCTTGCCCTGGAGTTGCATTAGGGAGGCGCTCGTGTATCACGAAGTGCCTCTCTACCTCCGCCGCATAGTCGGGGCGTATTTGACGGAGAGAGCCGTCATCTACCCAACCGTGACCGGTCTCGGTCGGCGTGAAATGTCGTGCGGTGTTCCACAGGGATCGGTCCTGGGGCCGCTCCTGTGGAACATCGGATACGACTGGGTGCTTCGCGGTGAGCTCGTAGGCGGTGCCGCCGTCACGTGCTACGCGGACGACACGCTCGTGACGGCGTGCGGGGCGACGTACCGCGAAGCGACCCGAAAGGCCACGACCGCGGTTGCCCAAGTCGTTAGGCGGATCCGGCGGCTGGGTCTCGAGGTGGCCCTGCATAAAACCGAGGCCCTGTTCTTCCATGGGCCTCGGAGCAAGCCACCCGAGGGATCCAGTCTCATCGTGGGAGGAAATCGCATCGGCATCAAGCCCCAAATGAAATATTTGGGGCTCGTGCTCGACGGCCGATGGGACTTCGGAGAGCACATCCGAAGTCTGGCCCCCAAATTGAAGGGCACAGCTCTTGCTCTGGCTCGGCTGTTGCCCAACATGAGGGGGCCCGATGACTCCTGCAGGAGACTCTACGCGGGGATCGTGCGGTCCATGGCCCTGTATGGGTGCCCAATATGGGCGGAGGCCCTGAGGACCAGAACTGTGCGTATGCTGCGCGCTCCGCAGCGAGTTCTGGCCATCAGGGTCATCCGAGGGTACCGCACGATCTCCTTCGAGGCGGCGAGTCTCCTTGCCGGAACTCCGCCATGGGACCTGGAAGCGAGAGCCCTTTCGCAACTGTACCAGTGGCGAAAGGAGGCGCGGGAGCAGGGATGGAACCCCGAGCCTCGAGAAATCGAGGCCGTGCAGTCCCAGCTCCGCCAGGCCATCGTGGTGGAGTGGAAGGAACGACTTGGGCAACCAAGCGCAGGGCACGCCGCAATAGCGGCGGTAAGGCCCATCATGGAGGATTGGCTGGAGAGGCGACACGGAAGCCTCTCCTACCGACTGACGCAGGTGATCTCAGGGAAGGGGTGCTTCGGGGACCACCTGCATCGGATCAGGAAGGAGCCAACGCCTGAGTGTCATCACTGCGACGCGAGCGAGGACTCAGGGCTGCACACGCTGGCGGACTGCCCGGCGTGGGAGGCGCCGAGGCGTGACCTCGTGGCAGCCATCGGGGTGGGAGTCCTCTCGCTCGGCAGCATGATTGCGGCAATGGTGCAGAGCGCGAGCGCGTGGGGGTGGCGGGTGAGGCCACCTGTCACCCCAGCAGAAGCAGGCCGGGACGGTGGGGCGACTAGCGCCCCTCCCCCAAACCGGGGCAAGACGGGGACACCGTGGTTCCCAAACCCGAGGGGGCCATCTCGAAACCGGAGATGGCCCAGGGTCAGTCGGGGTGCGAGGGATATGCTCTATGGGCAACCTTACACCCCGGCGTCTGTAGACCCGAGACGGCGTGCGGTTTTAGTCGGTTCAAGCCCGACATAACCGCCCCCGCTGGCACGCGGGGGGGTATCCGAAGGGATTTCCGCACGAAAAAAAAAAAAAAAAAAAAAAAAAAGGTAGATTTCGATGAAATCGATCTACCTATTGGTTTCTTGACTACTGTCGAATTTAAAAAAAAAATCTTCATAGGAGGTCTAGTTATGACCCCCTGAGTCCGAAATTACCACTGGTCAAAAAGTTTATATATATATATATATATGTATGTATGGTTCCACTTCCCAAAATTTGCGGCACTCTCACGGTCGCATTTTTGCCCCGATCGCTTTCAAACTGCGGTCAAAAATTGCTTGGGTGTAAACTTAGTTTAAGTTCGTGAACGGGTGGAATCCGGCCTAAGGGGACGGTAGGGCCTCACTTTTTGTGAAATCAGTTTTTCCTCAAAATTTCACGTTCCATAAAAGATATTCGAACCGTTCTAATTCAATCCCATAGTATACATGAATACCAACAACTTTTAATTAAAACCTATAAGATTAAAACTTTAACTAAAAGTGGAGGGGGGGAAAACCAAAATTTTTCGGGCAGAAAATCATAACTTCTAACCGGTGAACATTCTTGGTGTCGGAAACATTTTTAATCGATAGGCCATTTTTAAGTCTAAAATAAATGTCTGAAAAGTTTTTCGCTAAAAGTTACCGTTTTCGAGAAAAAAAATTAAACATGTTAAAAATGTTAGTGTGTTTACTTGTGTGTGTAAGTCCGTAGTTCTATATATAAAATAATATTAATTGCTTCACGAAATCTACCTGTGCGTTCCCCCTGCGGGAACGGACTTTTTATATTCAAGGCTTTTAGAGACGGTTACGATGTTGGAATTATAATAAATATACATACTTATGATTGTTTTTTTTTTGTAAATAGATAGAAACACCCAGACAAACAAATAGATATATTCATAACATAACATAACTTCAAGGGGTAGGCAGAGCTGTATTACACACCCACGATTCACCAGTTATGTTAAGGTTCCAATGTTATAAGGGGCGAGCCTATTGACATCTACCGGGCACATTATTTAGCGAGCGATAATTAACAATTTTTAATACACTAGGAAAAGTCAGAGGTGTCTGCCCGAGGCGCCTGGTGAACGAACTCGAGACCTCGTCTCAGCAGTCCGTTACGTACGCCACTGGATATATATATTCAAGCATTCAAATATTTGCAGGCATCGAACCCGCGACCTCTGATGTTGTAGTCAAACGCTCTATTGTCACACCGAGCTTGTCCTCATTCATCATAGTGATTCCCCGGTTGCGTCTAAAACGTACACTTGTCCGGGGTCCACTGGTTGTTTTTTATTGTTAACATAACATAACTTCACGCCTGTGTCCCTGAAGGGGTAGGCAGGGGTGTATTACACACCCATGATTCGCCAGTTATGTTTACGTCTAATTTATTCAAATATTCTTTTTTATCGTATAATTTATATATTCATAAAAAAAAAGAAAAAATGTTTTTATTGTTATGTGGGTTTTTCCGGGAGCGGCTGCTCCTCGGTCTGACCTCCCAGCCCTGAAAGGAAAGCCTCGTCCATTGTTTAGCCGGTGTTTCGACTTGCAGGTGAGGTTACCTTGGGCCTCAAGGATGTTGGTAGGGGACACTCTTGTTATCAATATGGCAACCTCCGTGGTGTAGCGGTAGTGTGCGACTGCTGATTCGGAAGTCACGGGTTCGATTCCCGTTCAGTGCAAATATTCGTAGGCATGAATATATCTATTTGCATTGGTCTGCTTGTGGCGATACCACATATACCCAGCGCCATCTAGAGACAACAAGTTGAACTACTTCGATACTACTACGTCACTACCGATCCTGAATCGCGAAATTGAAGTTCGTGCGCTGGTATAACATATATACATACAACATCCCAATGGCAACCGTTGGTCCGGGGCCGTCTCGTAAGCCGCCGCCTGTCACTGGTTACCCCAGTCGGGCCTCTATGAATACAGTCTCACCTGGCTGGGGTTGACCGCCGGCGACGTGAAGAGGAGCAAGGCCCCCACGCAAAGACCAGAGGGCAGTACCCCGCCCCCAGAATCTGCCGCTGTTCAGCGGCAGAGAGACCGACCCCTCCGCAAAGGTGGCCATCGCCCGAGATCGGACTCCTCGCGGCCCCGAAGGGTCGTCGAGATGTCTAACGTTGCGGCAACCGTTGGGCTAAGGCCCGCCAGGCGTAATTTCCTTGCCTGGTCGGAGGATCCTCTTTTTGTGTTGGAGGAACTTCACACCCCGTTCCTCCATATATTTGTATTTACAAAAATGTATCTAAGTATGTTTGTCTGCCGTCTAGAACCCATGACACAAGCTAGTTAAGCTATGCCTACATTAGGTCTAGATAGCGCTATATAGAATGTCGTTAAATACTTATTTATATGCATTTGTACTGCTAACATTTGGGCATAACATTTAAATTTGTCTATTACAGCGCGTAATTCAAGCTCTTGGTGTGTCATGGCATGCTAACCACTTCGTGTGCAGCGGCTGCAAGAAGGAGCTTGGCGGCGGTGGCTTCATGGAACAGGTAAACACCTGAATACATCTCTATACCTTTTTTTTTTTGTCGTGCTGAAATCCCTTCGGATACGCCCCCCGCCGGTTAGCGGGGGCGGTTATGTCGGGCTTGAACTGATTAAAACCGCACGCCGTCTCGGGTCTTAAGACGCCGGGGTGTAAGGTTACCCATAGAGCATATCCCTCGCACCCCGACTGACCCTGGGCCATCTGACCACTAACAGCATCTCTCATCCTGTCTCCTCTGAAAACAGAGAAGTACGGAGAGCGATGTGTTCCCGCCACGTTGGGTATTGGCCGACTAACAATGCCAACCCTATGAAGGGGAAGCCATTGACCGCCGCCCAGGGTGTACCGGCCGCTCCGATTCCGTTCCCCCCGGACTGCAGCGGGATCGGAATCGGAGCGACACTCGAGGAGGTTACCCAACATACACCCCTTACCCAACACACACCCCAATACATCTCTATACCTCACATTGCTTATGGCCAAAAGATCTTCGAGGCCAAAGATAACCTCACCTCACAGACAGTTTAGCTGATGATTACCGGATCAGGTTTTGGCAGAGGTGTGTCTTTCGGGGTTAGCGACGTCAGGCAGTAGTCGCTGTCACATAAGCCAAAACACCAATAAAAGGAGGAGCAGGGGAGCGCATCCTGGGCTCCAAAGTGCGGCCAGTACCGACTGTACTTTACCCTAGATTTTTACCATCAAACATCCAAAAAAACAAAATGAAAGGAATGCCAATATCGAAGCTTCATCCATCAATCTGCAGGTCTACCGACTTCCAGATGAGGTTATCTTAGGACCCGAAGATCTTGCGTTATTCGGTTTCCGTATGTATCCCACGAAATAACATCTCATTTCAAAATTTCTTGACTCATACCAATTAATATTCCACATTGATCCCAAGGTATTTATCTTATACGCGGCATAGCCGTTTGTTGGTGGTTGAACTTCTCCGTAACCACTCGCGCGATCTTTACCAAATGCACCACGGTGTTTTAAAGCGAGATGGTTCATGTCCGATGTACCATTGAGGAATAATCACCGAAAAACAGTTTCACGAGCGCGCGGCCTTAGCTAAGCGCGCGACCGTATTAAGATCTCTTATTTGAAAGTAAGAGTCCTGCTCGCTCAGCTCAATTTATTTCAGTCGTACCCTGCACTGAATTCCTAGTATATTGTCTTTTCCCAATGCATCCCATTTTGAAGAGTCTACTATCCGGGGTGAACTGCTATAGTCGGGGGGCGAGGGAAATGCCTACCTTACACCCCGGCCCCTTAGACCCGAGACGGCTAGATGGCGGAAAGTTTTAGTCGGTTCAAGTCCGACATAACCACCGCGCTGACCGGCGGGAGAGGGAGAGGCATCCGAGGGAATTTCCGCACGAATAAAAATGCATTATGAAGATTAATGTGGCTTCATATGCACGGCTCCATTTGATGGCCTCTGTGGCGTAGCGGTAGTGCATTCGACTGCTACGACAGGGGGCGCAGGGTCTTATCCCGCTACTGCAAATATTTGTATGCATGAATGTCTATTTGCATTGGTCTGGGTATTTCTTCGTATAATATTTATATGTCAACAAAAAAAAAAGTATATAAGTATGTTTATCCGCATTCTGGAACCCATAGCACAAGCTAGTCAAACTATGCTTACTTTGGGACTAGAAACCGCTATGTAGAATGTCGTAGAATATTTATTTATTTATAAGCACCGCTTTTGAATAACTATCAATTGATTCACTCAATACGTATTGTGGCAATTGCAGGCTGGCCGTCCGTACTGCTCACCGTGCTACGCTGACAAGTTCGCCGCGCGCTGCAAGGGATGCGGCACCCCCATTGTCGATAAGGCCATCATCGCGCTTGATGCCAAGTGGCATCGCGAATGCTTCACTTGTCTGGTAACTTTATTTTTTATTCCGATAAATTGTCTGCACCCTAATGGTAAGCTGAGGTGAACTCCAAAAAGTAATGCCCACCACCAAAAGTTTGCCCCTAGAATAGTGGCACATACCTCACACCCCGCTTTTAAAGAACACGCAATTGTACCTTTTTTTTTTTTATCGTGCGGAAATCCCTTCGGATACCCCCCCGCGTGCCAGCGGGGGCGGTTATGTCGGGCTTGAACCGACTAAAAACGCACGCCGTCTCGGGTCTACAGACGCCGGGGTGTAAGGTTGCCCATAGAGCATATCCCTCGCACCCCGACTGACCCTGGGCCATCTCCGGTTTCGAGATGCCCCCCTCGGGTTTGGGAACCACGGTGTCCCCGTCTTGCCCCGGTTTGGGGGAGGGGCGCTAGTCGCCCCACCGTCCCGGCCTGCTTCTGCTGGGCTGACAGGTGGCCTCACCCGCCACCCCCAGGCCTGCGCTCATGGAGGACGGAGGTCGTTAAGCGACCTCCGGCGCCTGAGTCGCCTGCGACGTGCGGCGAGCAAGTTGCGGGCTCGGCGGGCCGGGAGAGTTCTAAATCTCTCCCGGGCGCGCTCCGCCACCTCCTTCGCGAGCATTACATGCTCACAGAAGGAGGTGGCGGCGGCCCACGCGCTTGCGCTCCGCACCATTGCCGCAATCATGCTGACGCGATTGTACCTAGCTTAGAAACCAGTCTCCCAATACCTTTTCAACTGTAATCGTATTGTTGGTTGAAATGTTATATGGGAGAAAATAAAAACGTATATATTATATATCGGAGAGAGCGTTAATCCGTCTGTCCCTGTTCGCCATACCAACATCTGTGGTATTCGTTACGGGTAGGGACCCAAACTGTAACCGTAATAAAGTGTCCTAACACTGTTTTTTGAAACTGTTTTAGAAGAAAACCATTTATAAATCTATCAGATACGAAAGTGTACGATATTCAAAGTGTAACAGAAATAGCGTCCTAAAGTACTTGGGGGTGTACAAAATACCTTTATTTAAAAATTTAGATTATAAATATAATAGGATAGTAAATTTGGCATCGTAGCATTTCGGTTAATACTTATTAACACTTAACAGATTAATATCTGTTACATATACATAACGGTTACACAATTGAAAGTGGTAACGATTAACAGATTCAATTGCACATTTATAAGTGTAGTGGTAGAAATTTGATGACACAAATTTGTCACAAAATTCGGCCGGGTAGGTACCACCGTGCACGATTGCGAAAAACCCTCCATATTAATCCAATTTCGGTTTGATTGCGTTCAGGTGTCAGCAAGTGCATAGCCGGGTAGGGGGATTGTGGTCGCAGCACAAGTGGGACCGGTAGGTGTCACGCGGTGCTGCGACGATAATACTCTTCTGATGAGGCCGTCAAGCTGAGTGCCACCATTGTTAACATGATACGTGTTTGTAATGGTGACCCTCTTTCCTGAGACTTTACCTTCAGCTTACCATCAGGCGAGGTGAAGTCAAATTGACGTGTCCTAAATATATAAAAAAAAAAAAAAACTTTCATCCTGTAACCTTTTCATAGTGTATGTAACCTTAATGAATGTGTTTTCAAGTCCCTGGTTACGGGTAAGCCCTAAAAGTCCGTCAACTAGTGGGCCTGCTGAGAGTGGTAGAGTGTATACCTCCATCCCTCTTTCTCGTCAGAAAAAGAATCCTTACAACACGTCATGATTAGGCCCACTGCTCTAACTACAGAACTTTTATTGGGTTGTGAAGGTCAGATGGCAGTAGCTTTACTGAAAATATAGAAATCTGGCCGTTTCATAGTAAGACTGAAAGCCAGCCCCAACTGGAAAAACTGTAAAAGCCCCCGCAGTTCCGATCAAATAACTAAATACTGCTTTTTTAATTTACAGAAATGCAGGAATCCCGTGACAGATGCCACCTTTTCTGTAATGGACAACAAACCTATTTGCGGCAAATGCGCCTAAATACATACATACATACGAACGTATTTATATTAAACTATTGACATACACCCATCGAGTAGCCATGAGTATGAAGCTTATTCAGTGATGCCCAAAGATCGTGGGGGATTTTCTTTTTATCTTCGAAGAATACAACCCTAATGTGATTATTTCGATAGGTAGGTAGATTGTTGTGAACCTATAGCTACATAAAAGAATGATACTAGATACTTTTAGTTTAGTTTCCATATGTTTGCTCTGAATTATTATTATCTCAAACATTTTGTGTATTTTTCGGTTGTGACGCTACTCCTCCTAAACTAATCGACCAATTTTGACCAAACTTGGCATGTCAATACAACTTGATACCCGGAAGGTTTAGAAAAAATACAATTGAAAATCGAACACACGATGGAGGAATAATCACCCTTCAAAAATTTCAAAATCTGATTTCTCCAAAATGATCAATGTTGAGACCACGATTTTGACGCGACAAAATGTGCAACTGAACTATTGGCTTAAGCCAGCAAAAGAAACTTGAAAATCGGTCTAGCAACGGAGGAATGGACACCGAAAAAGTATTCAATGGTATTTAATTGAAAAAAAAAAATGCGTGTGAATTGTAGGTAATCATGTAGAGCACGCTCAGCTCAACATTGCAACAGCAGAGTGCATTGTGCCCCTAGTATAACATAGGGCTGAATATCACCGAAGATGTAATAACATCCATTTATAATATTAGAAGTCATTCACATATTAAGAGGGTAGTCTTGTACTGCCGTCCTCAAGCGAAAAGGCGGCAAACTGACATATTATGGACAACTTTTACATCTTACATGACATTTATAGAAAATACTAGAATGGGCTTTATAATATACCCTCATTTTACACTTCTGGCTCAAAATTTGCTTTTTCATTTAGCCGCATTTTAGCATGAGGACGGCAGTACATAGCAACATATTTGTTTTAATATCTACCTATGATCTTTGAGAGACCACATCACGAAATATAATGCTTATATACCTTTAAGTATCACTAGTAGTCGTAAATAGAACAGAATATACATGAATATAAAGCAGTTATATGACAGTACTTTTAAGTTGTTTGTTCCCAAATAAGTAATTTTTTAAAGTTTATGCAACACACTGCACAACTTTTACAAAATATAAAGTTGTGTTAGCTGTTTTATTTATAAAATAGACACCTGATTGAAAGTATACGTACTAGAAGACGTAATTTCGCACTTAGAACTCTATTTTGAAAAGGTTGTTATTAAATAAGAAAAATGTTAAGATTTTATCTATGGTTATGATATAATATGTCATTTTAAGTTCAAATGTGCCTATAAACAGAATGCAATTTTAATGTTGTTGACCAAAATGGAATTTAGGTAATGCGTCTGTCGTTAAGCCACTTACTATTTCATTAGACTATTCGTTTTAAACTTTCGTCTGAACATCCGATTGGTGGCCTTATCACAAGTAGCTTAACCACACCAAATAAACGTGGACCTAGCTGTTAAGTCGTAAAATTTAATGTAAACATTAAAAATTGTTGTAAATAATTGTAATTTTAATAAAAAATTGTCGCTGTGATGATGCTTTTGGGCTTTGTATTTATTCAAATATATTTAAACTTAAAAATATTAAATCGAGCTAGATTTATATTTTATACCATACCTACTCTAAAAAGCTTATTTTATTCACGCAAAACAGTGAATAAAAAGGCCTTTTATTCACTGTTTTGTTTTTATTCACTATTTTGGTGTTTGAATTTGGAACACAAAAATATATCCGGTCTCCATTTCAATGCTTACATAAACTCCTTGCGCTAAGATTCGAAATTCAAAACTCTTTGGTGCAAATAAATTCTCGAGATTTGATTGGTCGATATTTGCGACAAGGAGTTTGGCATTAGATTAAAAACTGTTTTGTGTTCTTTGCTGCCTTTATAAGAAATAAATATTGTTTCACAAGTTGCCCACTCTAATGATAATAATAAGAAAATTACGCTTAATTTCAGTCATTGCTCTAATTTTAATGTCCATTTCAATTAATGTAACAATTCTTATTTCTTGATTAAATTTCTATTTTCGCTTAAATTATGTCTTTTCTCGTAGTCATGGTATAAAGTATAGTATGCAACTCCTGAATAAAGTACGAATTTATATCGAGGGCCATGAATCACTCGCGTCCTTCAGGATTCTAACAGTTGAATCACTCGCTGCGCTCGTGATTCAATCATTAGAATCCTTCACTTGCTCGTGACTCATCTACGGCCCTCGCTTTAAATCCGTCCTTTATTCACTAGTTGCATAATATACTATTGTACGCTTCCCCAAAATGATTATTTTTTCCAATAAATTATTGTTTTTGAGAGCAGTGTTATTTTATTTCTCGCCTATTCCAATATCTTAACCTTAGTAACTTGTTATACTTGTACTTTTTTTGTACTTATAATTATACTTTTTAAATGCATACTTAAAATTGTTACAAAAACACCAAAATCGCTTTGTGTATTCCTATGATTTTGAGGAGATGCTTCAAGTCCATGAATTCCATTACCAGAATTAGATTTTTATAAAAATTGGTCCAATCTGTATACACTAACTACAACTAAAATTAAAATAAAGTCCAACCGAATAAAGAACCTACTTTTATAGATGTTGGTTCAAAACTCTACCATCTTCTTTTTAAATAAGTTACATTCGCGGTGGAAGTGACTCTTTACATGTGTCACTTTTGCATTTCGATCAGTAGGCCTACCATGAAACGTACATCTGCAATTGCGAACCGTAATTTCGGGCGCTTGGTACTATGAAACGCACTTATATCGCAATCGGGTTCGAAGATCCCGACAGCTCCTGACAGCTCATTCGGCCTAAACCCCACCATGCAACGACCCGAAATCGCAGAATACGGAGTTTGGACGGACCGCCAAAAAAAATTAAATTAAAACACGACACTTATTTCAAAAGATCGAAAGCTTATCATATTTCAATACAGAGGAATGTATTTTTTAATATGCTGGTTTATAATAGTTCATTTTTGTCAGAAATAATATTGTAAACGAAAACCTTCTTGATATGGTTGATTCAGTCCCGAACATACTTTATGGTCCCGACCGAAAGAACGAAATCCGCAGTAACTTCATGGTACCTAAATGGCCCTTCTTTCGTTAGTGTTTCGAGCGGGCCCGCAACTGCGGATGTAAGTATCATGGTGGCCTACAGGTTCTAAGTGAAACCTGTTATTTAAAAATTAATTGAGACTAATCAAACTATTTTTTTTAAAGTAAATTCAAAATCTTACCTTTTTATTCTTTTCTTTCTTCTCTTCTACGCTATTCTGCTTATTTGATTTCGCTGATTGCGGGGATCGCAGTACTTCACGTTTAGGTGACTCCGGAATTATTGGATGTGGATCTAGTGTCTCAACTTTTTGTGACTCACAGTGTACCATTGACTCCAAGTTCACAGCTATAGGCCGAACAAGTACTGACTTGACGGGCTCAAGCTTTGTCAATTCAGGCTTCGTGGATTTAGGCTTACGCTTAGTCTTAGGCTTTTCCATCTCATTTGTTGGCGATTCAGGCTTCGCTGACTCAATAGAAGCTCTATCATTTTCTCCATCTATATCATTTTCTCTCTCTGCCTCAATTTTCTTCTCTTCCTCATTTTTCTTCTGCTCCTCGTTTCTCTTTTCTACTTTGCAAGAATTCTTGAAAGTGGCTCGTATTTTAAAGGTCGGAGAATGTTTTGCAAAGTTTGGTTCTTGACTTATGGTTTGAATAAAACCTTGTATTGGCTTTAAGTTCGATGATCTGTGTTTTCCAGGTGAACCTTGAGGAGATTTCCTGTGGGAGAACGTAAAGTTATTTAAACCATTGGCACGATTAGTTAACGTTATGCCCAGTTCACATTATTCCAGACCTAACTTGACCATTAACATAATCCAGTGAAACAGTCCATTTCAGCACTGGAGTGGATATCGTTTATATTATCGTAAGTAGCAATGCCTTAAAACTGTTTGTTTTCCAAATAAAATAAAATTATTCGAGTCTCTTAAAAATGGTTGCACTGTTAACACTAATGAAAATTAGTACAAAAAGCAGTTCAAAAATTATTATAACACTATTCGATTACTACTGTTAGAGGCCGTAACTAATATAGTAAGAGAAGAATTAAAGAAAGAAACGGACTTGGGTTGGCCTTGTCGCACAGGAGCGGCCCCAACACAGCGCCCTGCAGAACACCGCACGGGTAGATAACCTTTATCTCAGATAGGGAGGCTCCGACAATGCAGCGGAGGTAGAGTGGTTGATTTTCTAACAAATAATCAGTAGTTATAAGTATAGAAGAAGAACGAACCTGCCTGTATCTTCCTTGCGAATTCCTTTGCTACGGCGCGGAGGTCTTGGCAGGGTCAGGTCCTCGTTTAACATATGATTTGATGTGCACTATAAAAAAGTTTTACAGTTATAAATCATTATCATCAACGTGGGACTGAATACAAAGATTAATGAACTGTGAGTGTTAATTCGCCAGCCTCCGGGTATAAGGGTGTGATTGTATATATGTATGTTAAATCATTATACCATTCAAGATAGAGATTTAGGTGGTTAGTAGCTTAGTGGCACGGTATTGTGACAAATAGAAATATAACTTGATTCTATTTCAATTAAATTTTTAAGCATTTTGTATGCTTACTTTTTTCTAAAGACTTAGATCGGAAAAAGAGAACATCTAGGACGGAACTTGAACCCGAACCAGTCGCGACGTCGCCTTAAGACGTATTAATTCATCCGAGAATTTCGAATATCTGGGACGTGTCTAGACGGCTCAGTTGGTCAGAGCATTCCCCCTGTAAGGGACTGGTCGCGGGTTCAAGTCCCGTCCTAGATGTTCTCTTTTTCCGATCTAAATTTTTAGAAAAAACTTGATTCTATGTTAATATAATAGAAATTTTAATGATGGCTTGATTTTTTTGTCTTGTAAATTTTAAGGGCATGTAAGGATAACCGAATAAGAATTTATTTGAACATATATTATCTGTGAATGTTTAGTAATTACTATTATTACTATTACTATTTTTTTAAGAATATTAGTAACCGAAATTACTAGTATTCCCCCTAAGGGATAGAATTAGTTTTAAGACTAAAGTGTAAGAAGGATAGAAAATAAGATTTAGATTTGAATTCAACGTCGTTGTTTCATTATCTCATAAACGTGATTCTTAGATTGTAACGGATTTCGGTTGAGTGAAAATACAATTATTACGCGACGACAATACTAACTACTATATTTTGCCAAGTTCGTAACTAGTTCAATGTAATTCATGATGAATTTTGTTTTCATAAGTGGCTTCCACACGATTCAATTTTATGACCAATTTGACTAGATTAACAATCAAATCGTGTCGGGTGGATAGAAAAAATTGATCTTCAATGTACATGTGGATTCACAAGGAATTTAATCGGTAAATCTAATTGCGTAGTCCAATTTTATCGCGGGGAAGCCCCTTTACTTTAAATCACATTCGTATCAGTTTTCATTTTCTATAATTTCAACTCTGACACAGAATTTCATGCTCTGCAAACATAATGTTGGTATGTAACTTGAATATAAGTTAGAAAAGAAATTATATATGTATATATGTATATAAATATATATATATATATATAAAGAATATTACCGCCGTGACTCCTTCCACCATGGTCGGGATGTCATCCCGTAGCGCTCTCGTTGCTTTGGGTACACGAGGCTTGCCTTCATGCGGGTCGCGCATCAGTGGCCGGCGCGATCTGATTAGAAAAGATTACTTTTTAGGGTTCCGTAGCCAAATGCCAATAAATGGAACCCTGATAGATTCGTCATGTCTGTCTGTCTGTCCGTCCGTATGTAACAGCAACTTTTTTCCGAAGCTATAAGAACTATGCTGTTGGAACTTGGTAAGTAGATGTATTATGTGAACCGCATTAAGATTTTCAAACAAAAATAGAAAAAAACAATAAATTTTGGGGGTTCCCTATACTTACAAAGTGGTAAAAATGTGCCCCCCCCCCCCCCCCCCGTAACTTCCAAAATAAGAGAATGATAAAACTAAAAAAAATATATGATGTACATTACCATGTAAACTTCCACCGAAAATTGGTTTGAACGAGATCTAGTAAGAAGTTTTTTTTTAATATCTACGTCATAAATCGTAAACCACATTTTCCCTTAATTCAATCAACTCAAATATAAAAATTTTACTTGCTGCTACGGAACCCTTCATGGGCGAGTCCGACTCGCACTTGGCCGGTTTTTTTTCAATACCTCATTAACTTGAGCAGTGTGTGTGTTCTGCGAGGTGGACCCCAACTTGCCTGTCCACTTACAATCAGCCATATTTATTTGGTGTATCATATAGTTTACTTTATATATTATATACTTTATATATATTTATATGACAGCCTCTGTGGTGTAGCGGTAGTGCATTCGACTGCTACGACAGGGAGCGCGGGTTCGATTCCCGCTCAATGGAAATATTTGTATCCGTAAATATGTCTGTTTGCATTGGTCTGGGTGTTTCTATGTATAACTAGCGACCCGCTGTTATTATACATATAAACCTTCCTCTTCAATCACTCTATCTATTAAAAAAAACCGCATCAAAATCCGTTGCGTAGTTTAAAAGATTTAAGCATACATAGGGATATAGGGACATAAGGACAGAGAAAGCGACTTTGTTTTATACTATGTATGTAAAATTTACAAAAAAAAAGTATATATGTATGTATATCCGCATTCTGGAACCCATAACACAAGCGAGTTAAACTATGCTTACTTTGGGTCTAGAAAGCGCTGTGTAGAATGTCGTAGAATATTTATTTATTATATCCCGGGACCGGGATCAGTATTAGAAACGGGCATATATTCTAGTTTTATTCATCTAGGAAAAAGATTCCTTTATTGTTACACGTTGCCATCGTGAGGAGTTATTAAACTAAAGGTACTGGTGGTAGAAATTTGATGACACAAATTTGTCACAAAATTCGGCCGGGTTTGTACCACCGTGCACGATTGCGAAAAACCCTCCATAGTAATCCAATTTCGGTTTGATTGTGTTCAGTGGTCAACAAGTGCATAGCCGGGCAGGGGGGTTGTGGGACCGGTGGGTGTCACGCGGTGCTGCGACGACAATCCTCTTCGGATGAGGCCGTCAAGCTGAGTGCCACCATTGTTAACATGGTACGTGTATGTAATGGTGACCCTCTTTCCTGAGACTTTACCTTCAGCTTACCATCAGGCGAGGTGAAGTCAAATTGACGTGTACTAAATATAAAAAAAGGTCATCATCAGATCATCATCATCCTGACAGAGATTTTGCAGCTACGTCCAAAGTTTACACTTTGGAGCCCGGGGTCTGGTTGTTGTTTCTGATTGGTATGTTGGCTTTTCCGAATGCGACTGTCGTCTGATCTCCCAACCCTGTAAGGAAAACCAGCACCAGAACTTCGTTCGTTTGTTCATCAGTTGCACTGACTTGCAGGTGAGGGTCTTCAAGGATGTTGGTAGACCCCTGTATAACCTTTTTTTTTGTTCGTGCGGATATCCCCTCGGATACCCCCCCGCTGGCCCCTGTATACCCTAACGGTAAGGTGCTTCAAAGATATCTTCCCTTAATTATTATCTCACTACCGAACTGAATTTGCAATATAGAGTACTTAATTACTTGGCCATTCAAGACAGAAAAAGCGGCCAAGTGTGAGTCAGACTCGCCCAGGTTCCGTAGCAGCAAATAACATAATAATGTTTTTTTTTAATTTTTATATTTGAGTTGATTGAATGAAAGGTAAATTGCGGTTTACGATTAATGACGTAAGTATTAAAAAAAGCTACTTACTAAATCTCGTTCAAACTAAATTTCTGTGGAAGTTTACATGGTAATGTACATCATATATTTTTTTTAGTTTTATCATTCTCTTATTTTAGAAGATACAGGGGGGGGGGACACATTTTACCACTTTGAAAGTGTTTGTCTCGCGAACTATTTGAAAAAAAAAAGATATTAGAAACCTCAATATCATTTTTGAAGATCTATCCATACACGTTTGGGTTTGATGATAAAAAAATATTTTTGAGTTTCAGTTCTAAGTCTGGGGAACCCCCAAAATTGATTGTTTTTTTTTCTATTTTTGTGTGAAAATCTTAATGCGGTTCACAGAATACATCTACTTACCAAGTTTCAACAGCATAGTTCTTATAGTTTCGGATAAAAGTGGCTGTGACATACGGACGGACAGACAGACAGACATGACGAATCTATATAAGGATTCCGTTTTTCTTTGCCATTTGGCTACGGAACCCTTAAATGAATCTAAGAACATGACAAACAAATAAAAATTCAAATCGATTATGTTTGCAACTGTGCCAAGAAGTGGTCTACGCTTTCAAAACAAATGTTTCTCAATGTGTGACTTAGAGATTTCGATATAGAACAAAATACCTCATAGCTGTAAACAACTGCCTACAAATAGATTCACTGCATATTTATTTATTGTAGGTACTAATCCTTCTGGGGTGTGTGTTGGGTAACCTCCTCGAGTGTCGCTCCGATTCCGATCCCGCTGCAGTCCGGGGGGAACGGAATCGGAGCGGCCGGTACACCCTGGGCGGCGGTCAATGGCTTCCCCTTCATAGGGTTGGCATTGATCGTCGGCTAATACCCAACGTGGCGAGAACACATCGCTCTCCGTACTCCTCTGCTTTCAGAGGAGACAGGATGAGCGATGCTGTTAGTGGTGAGATGGCCCAGGGTCAGTCGGGGTGCGAGGGATATGCTCTATGGGCAACCTTACACCCCGGCGTCTGTAGACACGAGACGGCGTGCGGTTTTAGTCGGTTCAAGCCCGACATAACCACCCCTGCTGGCCGGCGGGGGGGTATCCTTATATTCCGCACGAAAAAGTAATCCTTCTATTACTAATAATAATATTCTAGAGTACATGTTCTACAGTACACACCGTCATATTCCTAGACTAAGCATACCTAATATATGTACTATATACATTTAAGCCTATTTATTATACAATCAAGCAGTTAATTGAAGGCCTAGGCCGTTCATTAAACGCCGGTATTAAACCGGGAACCCCTTCGAACGCATAACTTTTTCTCCTAATTTACTTTAGCATAACAGATTTGGCATAAAATTTAAAGACAAAAATACTTTGGCATAACGTTATTACTTATTATGGTATATTGTTACTTTAGGCATAACTATCATTTAGACTAATATATTTTAGCCTAATTTTAAAACAAACTTATAAAGCACAATATTATTTATTCGCGTAACAGTTTGCAACATGTAAATATCAAAATGTTTGATCGGATATAATTGCTATTTTTAGGGATTTTCTTTAGAAAAGCCCTATTGCTATCGAGTTGTCGTCGACGTCGTCGTTGCCAATTTTCTGTCACGGTTTGGGTATGAAGGAGATGAGCTATCGAGTTGCTGTTTTCGGTAATAGATTCGTGCTGGGGTGAACCATTGCAAGATAAAGAAAAAATCGCAAAAAAAAAAACGCAAAATCGAAAATCCCTTGTATTCGGCTGAGCTCGTCTCAGGAATTCAACTTGTTGTTTACTATTTTATTAATGACCAGCGTCAGGATTAATACCCCGAGTGGGATAGATTAGGTTAGAAGGTTCCTTCATTCCTTCGTTCGTTTATTTTTTACAACTACACAGATATAGCGACTATATCCGATCAAACTTTCTGATATTTACTCCTTCAAGTTTTTTTAACGTCCTAAACATTTGTGTGATACCTTCGCTAAAAATAATAAATAAAAAACAGCATCTACTACAATATAAAACGCATATGCACGAGTGTTTGGTTAGAGCAAGACAAGGATGGGTTTGATTCAAGGAGGTTTTGACTCGGATAGATTAGGTCGAAGGTTTTAACCGCCTTAACCTTCGTGGTTTTTTTTAACCAAAGTTCTTTTTAAGGTCCGGAACAGTTTTATGTTGATGGACATTATGCTACAGTATTATTATGCGTTTATAAATATTATGCTTTATTAATGTTATACTTTAGCATATTATGCTTTTAAATAGTTATGATTACAGTAGTTTACAATTTATGCCGCGTAATTGTTATGGTCTTAAGGAGAAATGAAAGTATGCCATACTGAATTATGACATAAAATCTTATGCGTTCCAATAGGGAACCATTCAATCAAACGGCTAAGCTGGTGTTAAGCGTTGGTTGAAAAACTTAGAGTCCGTTAAATCAATCTTAGTCGGACTCGCAGTTTACTTCCTGACATATCAATTAAAAGCTGGATACTGCACATGGCTCTAGTGACTCCTGTTACACCTTTGATTTGTCGATGTATACGGGTACTTTACCTGGGTGACTTTCGTCGAATCCTGGGCGACTTAGATACACTCTTATCCGGGCTTGACTTTCCATCACAATTCGCACTATTCAATGTACAGCGACTCTTGTTCGTCCCACTGCGATATCAACAAAGCATCATCAATAAGCATAATAGGGCCTTACGAATTTGGCTGGACAGGATTCGCATGAAGTGGTAGGTTCTTCGCAAACTTTATGGGTAATAAAAAATTGAGTTATTCTTTCAAACTACATGGTCTTCTACCAAATTAGAAAAAGGACAGTTAATATGCTGTAGTTTTAAAAAATAAACAATTATATAGAAATAGAAAGACGAATACAACTAACTTGGAAGAAATTTTGGACTCTGAGAGGAATATTTAAAAGTAATATATCATTACAAATTAAAATAGAAGTTTAAATGATGATCTGCCATGGCTGTCAGACTGGGAAATCTATACATATAATAAAATCGTAAAGAGCTGAAAACAGTACATTGTTTTTTTTTTAAATAATTGCTACGTGTTCTAAGAACGATACTGATGCCAAAAATGTGATTTTCAGAATTTTTGTCTGCTTTTATAATCGATGTCCGAGCATCACTTGAAAACCGCTCAATAGATGCAGCTGAAATTTTGCATAAACATTCTTCTAGGGTATGGTCATAAACTGCGCTATATATCAACATATAAACATAACATAAACTCACGCCTATATCCCCGAAGGGGTAGGCAGAGGTGCTAGCACCCACATTTCGCCAGTTTATGTTTAGGTCCCAATGTAATAGGTGGCGAGCCTATTGCCATTAACCGGGCACTTATAAACCTGCGATAAATACACACATAACTTCGAAAAGCATCGAACAGTCATTGGTGTGTGCCATGGTAAAACCTGGGATCGAACCCGAGACCTCGTCTTAGCAGTCCATTACCCATACCACTAGGCTACACACGCTATTATAAGTGTGATAGGAGCAGCAGGATAAAATCGACTAAATATATTATTGATCATTCCTTTATTATTACATCGCGCTATAGCCTAAACAGAGATAAGCAGTAAAATATGAAAACTCGAAACTACAGTGTTACCTACGTGTAAAAAATAGTTATCACGCTATTATATTAGGGAACCGGGTAGAATAAATTTCGATGATACATATTGTTACAACGAGCGTCGATATCTCGAAAACTACTGATCGAATCTTCAGGAAATTAAAACGCATTGCTAGTGTCGAAGTACTCTACCGATTAATGTAGAAAAATTTAGAATCGCCAACACAAAGTCACATACCTATACCTTTTTTTTTTTTTTTATCGTGCGGAAATCCCTTCGGATACCCCCCCCGCCGGCCAGCGGGGGCGGTTATGTCGGGCTTACACCGACTAAAACCGCACGCCGTCTCGGGTCTTCAGACGCCGGGGTGTAAGGTTACCCATAGAGCATATCCCTCGCACCCCGGCTGACCCTGGGCCATCTCACCACTAACAGCATCGCTCATCCTGTCTCCTCTGAAAGCAGAGGAGTACGGAGAGCGATGTGTTCCCGCCACGTTGGGTATTGGCCGACGATCAATGCCAACCCTATGAAGGGGTGAAGGGGAAGCCATTGACCGCCGCCCAGGGTGTACCGGCCGCTCCGATTCCGTTCCCCCCGGACTGCAGCGGGATCGGAATCGGAGCGACACTCGAGGAGGTTACCCAACACACACCCCTCACATACCTATACCTACTTTACCTTTTTTTTTACTTTACCTAAGATCTTGAATACAAGGTTATACACCTTGAATATTGGCGCGTACTGTTGTAGGTACCTTTCTCGAGGGTGCGAGGGATATGCTCTATGGGCAACCTTACACCCCGGCGTCTGCAGACCCGAGATGGCGTGCGACTTTAGTCGGTTCAAGGTATCTAAGTAGAGCGTTCGAGAAAGGTACCTTTTTTTTTTCGTGCGGAAATCCCTTCGGATACCTCCCCGCCGGCCAGCGGGGGCGGTTATGTCGGGCTTGAACCGACTAAAACCGCACGCCGTCTCGGGTCTTAAGACGCCGGGGTGTAAGGTTACCCATAGAGCATATCTCTCGCACCCCGAATGACCCTGGGCCATCTCCGGTTTCGAGATGACCCCCTTACTTGCTCTCCACTGTGCCATCTGCTAAACAGAGGGACACGTGGAAAGCTTCCGAACAGCCCTCAACAGGGCCGTCCTCGCCTCGGTCGGAGTTGGCCGTAGGCGACAGCGTCTCTCCCGCCCTAGGAGAGAGGCGCTGCTGTCTCCGTTGCCCAGGGTGCACTGCGTGGAGGTCCCCAACCAAGCACCCCCCTACTTAGATACCTAACTTGCCTTATCTCTAGATGATTCTAGAACATTCTACTCTCCTAATTAAGTGCTATTAAAGGCGCCCGGATATCGACACGAGCGAACACATCATACCGAAGCGATTCAAGAGGATTATCCCTGCGACCTAAGCAACGACTGTGGACTACTGTGAACTGCTGAGCGACTTGAACTGTCGAAGAGTACTGTGTGTGCTAGTTATTTAGTTGTCTAGTTTGTGGTGAGCGAATAAACCTCTTCGTTGTATAAACGGCATTTAATTGAACACCACCACGTACCAATATAAACCTCTATTTCTTCATGATAAATGATTGAAAATATGACGATGAAATAGGTAACCTAATACGTATTAGGTTCCAAACTGCAGAAGTAAACATACCTTGATCTATTACGAATTGAACGCGGTCAAAGTCGCGGGCAACAGCTAGTAAGAAATAACATTACTACTTGCCAAAGAGAAATAAAACGAAGTATGCTCAATGTACGAAAAATACAGAAAATACGGCAGTCATAAATAAGACGCATAACAAAAGCCACTGATGCTCCGTATCATTCCCAAAAAAAAAAAACCAAAAAAAAAAATTGAAATAGGTAGGACATGTTAAGCGACTTCAAGACGAGAGGTGGATTAAAATTGTGACATCATGGACGAGCCCAAGTGGTAAACGTCGCAGAGGAAGACCGCTCGAGAAATGGGCAGACGATATAGTCAAGAAGAGAGTAGGCCTCTCGGGATACAAGTCGCCCACAGATGTGGCATTCTTTGGAGGAGGCTTACCCGCGAAGGGGTTCTTGCAGATCAAATAGTTGTCCAACGTGATAATTAAAAACTACCTTTTTATATATTTAAGTAAATCCAATTGTGTAATTACATTTATAAATTTATTTCGTTATGCATACGACACACAAAAACAATTGCATGATTGTAAATACTTTGCAAGAAATACAATTTTTAAGCATTTTTTTAATATATTTTTTACGATTTTCTACACATCGTTACCCTAAGTAAGTATAGCTTAACTAGTTTATGTTATGGGTCCTAGAATACGAATATACATACTCAGATATATATTTTTTTTATAAGGACTATAACTACCATGGCACACACCATTGACTTTTCGATGCTTTTCGAAGTTATGTGTGTATTTATCGCAGGTTTATAAGTGCCCGGTTAATGGCAATAGGCTCGCCACCTATTACATTGGGACCTAAAACATAAATTGGCGAAACGTGGGTGCTAGCACGTCTGCCTACCCCTTCGGGGATATAGGCGTGAGTTTATGTTATGTTATGTTATGTTAAAACTACCCAGTGTCAAGTAATTTGGTCAATACAAAGGTAGTCTGTACGAAATTTTAAATTGTTATTCGACCGCCCAGTGTACAAGTAATTTTTATGTATATCAGTGATTTGTTTATTAGGGATTTTCTTTAGAAAAGCCCTATTGCTAAGGAGTTGTCGTCGACGTCGTCGTCGTTGCCAATTTTCTGTCACGGTTTTGGGTATGAAGGAGATGAGCTATCGAGTTGCTGTTTTCGGTAATAGATTCGTGCTGGGGTGAACCATTGCAAGATAAAAAAAAATCGCAAAAAATTGCAAAAAAAAAAACGCAAAATCGAAAATCCCTTGTATTCGGCTGAGCTCGTCTCAGGAATTCAACTTGTTTATATATATATATATATTCGTTCCGTGAATTGACTGCACCCCGCTGGATGGTGAGAAGCTAGGGTGAAGTCCAGAAGATATGGGCCACCATCCCAGATGCTGACGATCCTAAAATGGTAGCTCCTACCTTGACGGCCTCAAAAGATGCTTCACGCCCCGCTTGAAGAACCCGGGATTGTAAAAAGAAGGAAACACGTGCGCGGGTAGAGCATTCCAGCTCTTTATCGTGCGACAAAGAAAAGAAGCACCGAACCGCTGAGTTTGGGACTATACGAGATGAGGGTCAACTGGACCTCGTATGGTGTACAATAAAGTGTATCTAACTATCTATAAGCTTTACAGGTATTAAAGAGAGTGTGCGCTGGAATTGCACAACTTGATACCTCCAACCCCTTTCCACCAACGAACGACCAGACGCACAGCGTCACGCCACCGCTACATGGTGGATATTCCACTCATACGCACGAAACGTTTTGGCGACACATTTATTATGCGTACAGCTAAGGAGTGGAATTGCCTGCCTGAGTCTGTGTTTCCGGAAAGCTATAACCTCGGAATCTTCAAGTCTCGAGTGAATAGGTTCTTTCTAGGCAAACGTGATCCATCGTAGACCACATCGTCACTTACGATCAGGTGAAATAGAGGTCAAACGTGAGCCTATCATCCATAATAAAAAAAAAGAAGGTTTATATCACATCCTCACACCTGAACTCTGTCAACAAGATGTGAGGATGTCAGAACAAGACATTGATGAATTAATGCCATGGACCTGAATATTCTCACAGATTTTGATTGGTGTATAATAAAGTTTATTACAATTTTATTCAATTCTGTTCTAAGACAGTATATTATTGGTGAAATATATCACACTTACCTCTGCGTATCTCTGGTGCCAGAAGATTTTACATTGAACGGTACGGTGCCCAAAGAGTACATCGATAAGCGAGCATCTGCTTCCGAATCTAAAAATTGAAAATAACACACATATATAGATAATATTATCACCTACTTAAGAGAATAGTACAGTCTCCTCTCTCAAAAGTTAGTGAACAACAACTAAATTACAAACATTCTTTGATTCGTATCCTCTTGATCTTAATATTGAAATACATCATTAGTTTAACTGGAACGACCTCGCAGATCATACACTGATCAAATTAAGGAGTTATTAAGAAAAATGGCAGGTCAAAAGCACTCAAAAACGGCGGATTTATATGAAAGGTTTACTGATAGTAGAGAAAGCTCGTGAAGCGGGCTGTTGTCTCTGTCTATTTCGGGGGGAGAAAAAAGCGTGAGTGTATGTCTGTGTATGTATAATTAAATGATCGATGTACATGGTGTACAATGATGTACGATGTTGTAATCTTTAGAATGCATGTTTATTATTATCATAACTTCACGCCTGTATCCCCGAAAGGGTAGGCAGAGGTGTATTACACACCCACGATTCGCTAGTTATGTTAAGGCCCCAATGGTAGATGGCAATAAGCTCGCCCCCTATGGGCGAGCTTATTGCCATCTACCGGGCACATTATTAAGCGAGCGAGAATTAACATTTATTAATACACACTTAACTACGAAAAGTCAGAGGTGAGTGTCCGGGGCGACTGGGGATGGAACTCGAGACCTCGTCTCAGCAGTCCGTTACGTATGTTGCTATCATTGGGCTATCACCACTTCCATGGATTTATTTGTATCCTATTAAGTTTTAGAGCTAAAGTTAATGATAACTTAGAATATTTTAAGCTACCTTTAAAGGTGACTGCCGTGCGGTTTTAGTCGGTTCAAGCCCGACATAACCGCCCCCGCTGGCCGGCGGGGGGGTATCCGAAGGAATTCCCGCACGAAAAAAAAAAATGATATTACTATTCTCTGTAAAGTTTTTAGCTTCTTTATGTTTAAGGGAAAGGCAGTAATCACACAACGGACATAAGATTCGGATAGGATTAAGAACAGCGTAGACAAGACGCAGGCGAGAGTCTTGTCTGGGTCATGTCCTTTCTTTTCTTTATATAATGTATCATGTTTTTTCTATACATTTTTATGAATAATAAACGGACACCACGCCTGCGGCTTCATCAATTTTAGGGATTTTCTTTAGAAAAGCCCTATTGCTAAGGAGTTGTCGTCGACGTCGTCGTCGTCGACGTCGTCGTCGTCGACGTCGTCGTCGTTGCCAATTTTCTGTTACAGTTTTGGGTATGAAGGAGATGAGCTATCGAGTTGCTGTTTTCGGTAATAGATTCGTGCTGGGGTGAACCATTGCAAGATTTAAAAAAAATCGCAAAAAAAAAAAACCGCAAAATCGAAAATCCCTTGTATTCGGCTGAGCTCGTCTCAGGAATTCAACTTGTTTTTTAAATTTGATGTTGTATATTGAATGTAAAGATAGAGGAACGTGTGTATAACATAGGGAGAGGTTTATGTCCAGTTGTGGGACAACTGTTGATAGCAATTGTTACACTGAGTACGATCTGTTGTTGAAGTGACTAGTTACGAAAGAAGTGGCTGGTTACGTATACGAACTTACTATTTTTCGAGTTATTTCGCAGGTTTAACAGCGGCCTTTTCTTCGTTTTCTTAGTTTCTTTCGATTTCTTTGTGTATCCGTTTACCTGTAGGTAATGAGGAATACAACAACGTAATATTAGTGTGTATATTAAAACGCTTGTGGAATAGGAGGTATTTAAAATTTGATATTAGTTAACTACTTGGCTTATCAGTGGTAGTGGTGAAGTGCTGGGAACTACGCCAGCACTTCACCACTAATTAATTAATTGTAAACTTAAGAACTAACAGTCTTATTCATAAAAAGTTATGGGAGGTTTATAAGACTGCTATAAGGTGATCGTCGAAAATTTGTATTCATAACAGCATTTTAGCACTAATATGCTCTATAAACCCTCGATAAACTTCATATAAGTTATGGAAGGCAGGAACCTACTATAGCCGTGCCATAAAGCAATATTAGGAGAAAAGATGGCCGACCTGCGCAACAGCTGATGTGTTTGACAGCTCTGACTAGCATCGTTGCTTTGTTCGCATTAGTTTGGTGAATTATTGAATATATCTCTAATATCTCTGATTTGTTTCCAGACAAAGCACAAGCCTTTATTATTATTATTACTTATCAAGGTCAGTTACTTTGTGGAGTTTGTGGTAAATTTATTGCGGCAGAGTGTTTATCACTATCTTCCACCATGCAAGCTTTACAAAGCCTAGATGTACTTGAAGCTATTGAAAATATTGGGAATCCGCGACCAAAAGTTTATCGACTATAAATTCATTAGGGAGCCATGAACTTATGTCTTCACTGTCTATTTTGGTAGGAGGTGGTGGACCTAGTAATGCATAATAAACAGGCACATCAAATAACACGGCAGAAAGGACTTAATAATTTTAATTTCAGTAAAATTTTGATAGTCTACAACTTTTAGTAACTATGAAAAGTAACGTACCTTGTCCTCGTCTAACCAATTTTCACTTCTCTGCCTTTTTTTGGCACTCGTCGCATGTTCCTTTCCTTCCATTTTTATTAAACCAGGGGCGGGAATCGGTGTGACGTTAACGAAATAGTGACATATGACAATGACAACAAACCAAATCTATTGTCAATTTGAGTACATTTTTCCTATGATTTTTACCCTGCATGCACAGCATGCAGGATGATATCCGAATTCTTTAACCAAGTGGCAACATTTTCATCTATTAATCTCTTATATAGCGACACTATAGTTATCGAAGGCTTATAGAGCAGTTATGAATACAATATTTTAAAATACGTATGATAGCGTTATGAGACGTTTTAACTAATGTACGCTATAAACCTTCGATAAGCATTTTTTATGAATAAGACTGTAAGAGTTTAAAATAGTTAATATGCCAATACGCATTCAAATATTAAAGACTAGCTGTTGCGGCACGGCTTCTCCCGCGTGACATACTGATCTCGTTTCTGCGATCCATCGGAATCCCAGAATCTATCTCTATCTCCATATCAAATTTCATCCAGATCCGTTTAGCCGTTTTTTCGTGAAAGGGTTACAAACATTCTTCTATGCATCCATATATCCATCCTTTCAAACTTTCCCGTTTATAATATTAGTAGGCTGGTATATAATATTAGGGCTTACTATGTTTGCATAGCCCATTAGAAACTCCTCGCATCTCACCGCGTATTCGTTCACAAATTGTTCCAATTTGTCACACGATGCCAGAAGATTCTGGAACAATGATTGAATAATTATCATTATTAAATAACTTCAGCAATCTTAAATTTAAGGGTGTGTAAAATATACACAACGTCTATCCGGGCCTATTAGTGGATTAAGTTGCAACTCGTTCGTTTCCCTAATTGGTCAGTTTATCTTAATAGGAAACACCTTTCACTCGGTCATGTCCATAATCACATCAAAGTCAGAAATTGACGCTCATGGTCATATTTCTACCAATATATTCCTTAACTAGGAATTCAGTGCAGGGTGCGACTGAAATAAATTGAGCTGAGCGAGCAGGAGTCTTACTTGAAAAATAAGGCATCTATACGGTCGCGCGCATAGCTAAGACCGCGCGCTCGTGAAACTGTTTTTCATTGATTATTCCTCAATGGTACTTTGTATTTAAACAGTTGACCCCTCTAAACACTCAACGGTGTCTACACTATCACCATGGCAAATTTGGCCAAGATCGGTATTGTGGTTCCGGAGGAGTACAGTCTCGACCAAACGGCCTGAGCTTCGCTTCGCTCAGCTCAAAAAAGATTATTATGGTTTTGGACTGACTCACCTATGATAGTAGACAGTACTTACATCTTCATACAGCTGTTGCGCGGCGGTCAGGTCCTTCGGGTGCGTGACGCTGGCGCACTGCTCCGTGGCGGCGCGCGCGGCGCCCACCAGCGCCCCTAGTGCGGACACGCTCTCGCGCACGCAGCACGTTTGCTCCATGGACTTGCGGAATACCTGCAAAATGGCTTACTGCATGTAATGTCGAAGCGTCGGTAACTTAGTGGTTAAGGAGTCGGTGTTACGATCGAGAGGTACTGGTTTCAAATCCTGGTCATCATACTACCGACGTGAACCCGTTCCTAGCACAAGCTGAATGCTTAGCTGGAGGGGTTAAAAGGAATACTAGTATTTCAGTTACTAGATTTCTAAAAATCTTAAAAAAATATGTTATAACTTCAGTGACTGCTTTGACGAGCTGAGAAAATTTTCAGTGACCGAGAGGTGAAAACGTCTTTCATTTGGTATTTAATCGTCGGAGATGTGAAGTAAGTTAAATTATTTTAATAATTATCTTAATTCTTTACAATTTAGTAATAGCCGTAAGCAGAAACTGATGGTCTCCAGCAAGGCAACGATCTCGAAATTATACTTGCATCCGCTTTTTAGTTGTAGGGTATACCTTGTACATGGTATGCATGTACAAGGTATGATATACATGGGTATATCATAATATCATATCATAGTTAACTTTTCATAATCTCGAGTTCCACCCCGAGCTTTTTCAGTAACCACACTCCATTTTCTCACGAGCTTCCTCTACCGTATTTTACCTTTTTATTTACGTGTGGAAACCCCCTTGGGCTTTACCCCTAAGGAACTAACGATGGGATAGGCGTGTTGACTAAAACCACACAGTGTCCTCCCCAGTGTCCATTGCCGGGCACCCCGGGTAAGCCCTCGAAAGGATAACGCCACGATGGAGGCCAAAGTTCGCCGATAATCCTGGTATCAGCGAACTTTGGCCACCATCGTGGCCTTGCCTATGGGGTCGGGTTTGAACCGTATTATACCATACCATACCATTCACACAGACTTGTTGATTTTGTAATCAGCTAAGTTCTCATTAACAATTTATAACTTGAAACATATGTCTATATTCAAAAGAATAAGTTGACAAAATACCTGGAAAGACTGCAGCATATTCTGGTGCAACGACACGATTCTGACCATCTGTGATTGAAACTGTGTGTGCTTCGCAAACGGAAGAGTTACGTTGTTGTTACGTTTTATGTCTTGCATCTGTACAATATTACATAACCAATGTATTCACATGATATAATATACAGGGCGTCCCATGGCGATGCCAAATGGAGGGAAAGTGTCTTAAATAATGTAGGTAGACAATTTTACTTGCCTTTTATTTAATTTGCCATGTTTGTTAGACAGATTTGATCCTTATGATTGACATACATAACATAACATAACTTCACGCCTGTATCCCCGAAGGGGTAGGCAGAGGTATATTACACACCCACGATTCGCCAGTTATGTTAAGGTCCCAATGTAATAGGGGGCGAGCCTATTGCCATCTACCGGGCACATTGTTAAGCGAGCGATAATTAACATTTATTAATGCACACATAACTACGAAATGTCAGAGGTGTGTGCCCGAGGCGACTGGGGATCGAACTCGAGACCTCGTCTCAGCAGTCCGTTACGTACGCCACCGGGCTATCGCCGCTTATCTTTTATGATTGACCCTATCGATTAATGCCATAAAAGTACAGGGTGTTATTTTCTCAGATTTTAGCCGGTTCGATTACTGAGTGTGGGAATCAAGTTTTCGAAAATTTATGAATGCAGTTAAATTGTTTTTAAAATCAAAAGGAAGTCTTCTTTCAGTAAAATTGTCTATCTACATTATTTAAGATACTTTCATTCCATGTGGCAACGCCGTGGGACGCCTAGCACATTAGGGCCTAAAGTAATTTTGGTAATAAGTAATAACAATTGAGTATATTTGGAGATCCGCTATCCCGCTTTTGCTCCTCTACTTCGCATGGTAGTGAGACCGTTAGCACGTATATCATCTTCTACGACGTCAAGCCTACCGGGGCCCGGCGGGGACGACATGGCCAGACAAATGTTACCGTTTTTTTTACGTGTGGAAACCCCCACGGGCTTCACCCCATCGGTTCCAGCGATGGGATTGGCGTCTCGGAATCGGACCGACTAAAACCACACAGTGTCCTCCCCTAGTGTCCACCGCGGGTAAGCTCTCGAAAGGATAACCCCAGGGTAACAACATAAATGTGTATTTTATTATTTTTATTTTTTTTATTTTTTTTATACCACTAAGGTGGCAGACAAGCACACGGCCCACCTGATGGGAAGCGCTGCCGACCCTGTTAAGGAAAGGGGATGGGAAAGGAGTTTAGGAGGGGATGGGAAAGGAGTTTGGGAGGGGATGGGAAGGGAGTTTGGGCTCCGCTCACTCTCACTCACCAAACGGAACGCAACAGTTCAAATACTGTTACTTGGCGTCGATATTCTGTGAGAGGGTGGTGCTTCCCCGGTCGAGTCGGCCCATTCATGCAACGGCCAAAATGACTGTTGCTTGACTCTACCACCTTTTTATGTTTTGTTTATTATTTTCTGATAGGTTCCAGAGCAAAGTTGATCTGTGAAATGTAATGTTTTAATCTACTTTTGTCGCTGGCTGCATTTACATTCCCAGTTTTGCCCAGTTGGGGAAAACTTGGTGAGGGATAGTGGGAATAAACCATATAAATCGAAACATTACCTGTCTTTGCAACTGGTACATGTAGATCCTGTTGAACCTCGAACAGAATTCTGCTGAACGCTTAATCATACGCGTGATGTCTTCTTTTTCCATTGAGAAGAGGTCGCGGCGGTCAAGCAATGATCTACAAGGCGTACGAATAATCAAACAGACATATTGCTGATGCAAACTATTCTAAGTATTAAGGTATTCATTTTGAGTTTGAAATAGCAAAGTTCTATAAAATGTTAATACTGATATAGTGTTGACAGATCGATCAGAGCGCCGCGCAATAATAATCGATATCACCTTTCCACATGAGAATCTTGTGAAAGCCGAATAAGAAAAACAATTAAAATATTTGGATTTGGCTCACGAGGTTGTCGACATGTGGAGTGTGGATTCGGCAATTATTGTTCCGATAGTTGTATCGGTTCACGGACTGATTACCAAGAACCTCGACCAACACCTTAAAAGGCTTAGGTTGGGCAGCTGGGTTAAGGGCCTGATGCAGGCAGTCCTCCTTGATACGGCACGCATTCTGAGGCGGTTTCTATCTCTGGAGCCCTAACCACCGGTAGCTTGGTCCCTTTACCCGATACCGGTGGACTGCTTTTTTATATTTTTAAATTAATTTTTATTTTTTATTATGTGTATTTAAAAATTTAATTTATATGTTTTAAAATGAATAAAAAGAATAATAAATAAATATTCTACGACATTCTACACAACGCTATCTAGACCCAAAGTAAACATATAGTTAAGCTATTATTAGCTTAGCTTGTGTTATGGGTTCTAGAATGCTGATAAACATACGTAGATTTTTTCTTGCAAATAAATATAATATTTAACATAGAAACACCCAGACCAACGCAAGTATTCAATGCAACCAATGCAAATATGAAAATATTCATGCATACAAATATTTGCATAGAGCGGGCATCGAACCCGCGATCTCTAACTTTCAGTCATGAATTATCAGAACTATCATGAAGATTGTAAAAAAGGGTTTTGTTAAATGAATGACATTCTGAACACATTTTTTTTTCTGGAATTCTTGTCTGTTTGTCCGCGATAGATACAAAAAGTACTGAACGGATTTTAATGCGATTTTTTTTTATAAGTAAGGTCTTGGGCAGATTTGAAATTTGCTGTATGTTTGATTGCAATTGGTTAAGTAGAACGTGAGATATGATAAAAAAATGGTTACCAAACTCCACGCGGGCGGCAATGGGTATCTTTTTTTTCGTGCGGAAATCCCTTCGGATACCCCCCCGCCGGCCAGCGGAGCGGTTATGTCGGACTTGAACCGACTGAAACCGCACGTCGTCTTGGGTCTTAAAACGCCGGGGTGTAAGGTTGCCCATAGAGCATATCCCTCGCACCCCGACTGACCCTGGGCCATCTCCAGTTTCGAGATGGCCCCCTCGGGTTTGGGAACCACGGTGTCCCCGTCTTGCCCCGGTTTGGTGGAGGGGCGCTAGTCGATATTATTATTAGTAATAGAAGGATTCGTTTTTCGTGCGGAAATCCTCTCGGATACCCCCCCGCCGGCCAGCGGGTGTGGTTATGTCGGGCTTCAACCGACTTAAACCGCACGCCGTCTCGGGTCTTCAGACGACGGGGTGTAAAGTGGCCCATAAGGCATTTCCCTTGCACCCCGGCTGACCCTGGGCCATCTCCGGTTTCGAGATGGCCCTCTCGGGTCTGGGAACCACGGTGTCCCCGTCTTGCCCTGGTTTGGGGGAGGGGCGCTAGTCGTCTCACCTTCCCGGCCTGCTTCTGCTGGGGTGAAATAACTAGATAAAAAGATCTAAATCTGTCAATAAAATTCATTACTCACACCATGTCCAATACTTCATCATTAATCTTGATACGGAGGTCTTTCACTTTTGCGCAGTAAATACTACTTTCTATCACGTTAGTGAAGTTCTCAGAAGATTTGCATGTACCTGACAAAGAGAACAAAACGATTTTAAACTTCAAATGAAATATGGTTTTCCATTCTCTAGAAATATCTGCTGTGCTGTGGAAAGTAATAAATTCTTCAAGTTGACGTCTATAGATTTAAAGCAAAGATCACTGAACTTATTTATTCTTCATAATTGCTTTGTAATTTGACTATGATATTTGCATTCGTTTATTCATTTGAAAATTTCATAGGCTTTTTCTTGACTAAACATGCTCAGTCTTAACTCAAATATATAACAAAAAAAATAAAAAAAAGTAAAATCATAAAAGTTACTATTTTTTAGAACTTCGTTGCAAAATAAAATGGATTTTGCAAATAATTCCGCACCAAGGTAACTTTATCATTTCATAATATATTGGGAAGAGCCGTAAAATAGATTATGAACTTTCTGAACTTCTCTTTAAGACATTTTTTAACTTATCTTCGCTGTTTCTTTCCCTACCCAATAGATTTTAAGGATTCTTAAGTAAATTGTTCACCAATTTTCGAAACGCCAATTTATTACTATATTTCATGCCGAATATCAATGTTTGAGATAAATATTTCTGCAGGAGTACATAATGATCCTCTTACTGCATCTGTAATCACTGATACTGTTCTCTGATTCATATCCGAGATACATTATTTAAAATGCTAAGCGTTAATGGTATTTTTTCCAGATTCCAAAGCCCAGGCTTTGGAATTTTAGTTTACCTTTTTTTTTAGCGTGTGGAATCCCCCACGTTCTTCACCCCATCGGTACCAACGGTGGGGTAGGCGTGTCGGAATCGGACCGGCTAAAACCACACGGTGTCCTCCCCAAGTGTCCATTGCCGGGCACACCGGGTAAGCCCTCGAAAGGATAATCCCAGGGTTACCGGCGGACTTTGGCAGCCACCGCGGCCTCCGCTGGTGGGGTCGCGTCAGTGATTTGGCAGGCGTGTGTAAAACACACACGACACGCCTCCGCCACGGCCTGCTTCTGTAAGGACGGCGAGTCGGCCAACTGCCGTCCTCAGGCCCCGATCATGGAGGTCGGTAGTCCCGGGTGTAGACGACAGACTACGGAACTCGGGGGGCAGGGTTTTTTTATTTTATTATACCACTCAGGTGGCAGACAAGCTCACGGCCCACCTGATGGGAAGCGGTTACCGTGGCCTATGGACGTGTGCAACACCAAAAAAAGGATTCTCTCAAAAAGGGTTCTCTCCCGCTCCCTCTCCGCCGTCTCTTTCGCGCGCATTACGTGCTCTTAGTCTTAGTCTACCTAGCCTAAAACTATAGGTACTCAAAATTAGTAAGACCTAAAAAAGAATGTAAATTTTAAAAAGAGTACTAAGGTACTAGTAGCCGAAATGAATCGTATCCCCCTAACCCCTCCAGTTAAGGTAAATTGCTTATGTTAGGAGTGAGTTCACGTCGCCAGGATTTGGACCTGGGACCTCAGATTGTATGGCCGACTCCTTAACCACTAAGGTACCGACAAAGTCTAAACGTAGGTGCTTACTCAAACTGTTAGTTCCACTGCTGGGTCGCTCAAGTGGATGTTCTTCGGGAGCCTCGATCGGCTCCGGCTGCTTCTCACGAACTGTTGGAGGTAGACTGCACGTAGAATCGTTCAGTGCACCATCTTCCACAGCTAAGGACATAGAAATCTTTCCTTAGTTAACTTTTATATTTTGTATATTGTAGGACAAAGTACACAACACCATCTAGACCCAAATTAAGCAGAGCTTGTCGTATGGGTCCTAGAATGCGGATACACATACTTAAATACTTTTTTTGTAAATAAATACATATTAAACATAGAAACACCCAGATCAATGCAAACATACATATTTGTACTGAGCGGGAATCGAACCCGTGACCTCTGGCTTAGCAGTCGAACGCGTTACCACTACGTCACAGTGGTCGTAAATTCCTCGCAATTTGTTATTATTACGAGTTTTCATAGCGAAATTTTTGATAATATCTCTTCAGAAGATTATATTAGAAGAAGATTGACGTCCTCTGTGGTAGTGCGGTAGTGTAGGGTTCTATTCGCGCGCAGTGCAAATATTTGTATCTTAAATATTATAGCTGTGTCTGTACATTGGAGATATTTAAAAAAACTTGGGTTATGTTTAATGAACGATATTTATTCAAAAAATACAAAAAATATATTTTTTGGAATTCTTGTCTGTTTATTTGTTTGTTCACGATGAATGCAAAAAATACTGAATGGATTTAGATGCAGTTCTACTATTAGGAAGGTCTTGGTCAGACTTAAAATCTACCGTATGTTTGATTGAAATTGGTTAAGTAGAACTAGAGATATGACCAAAAACTACAGCCGACCTCCGCGCGAGTGGAGCCGCGGGCATCAGCTTAATGCATGAATATTTCCATTTGCATTATACTAGGTATTTCTATATAGAATATGTATCTATTTATAAAAAAATGTATTTAGGTGTATGTTAATCAACATTCTAGAACCCATACACAAGCCCGTTAAGCATTGCCACCTTGGGTCTACAGAATTATTCAACTAAGATACACTTTCCCGGTAGGTACACTTTTTGAAAATTCTCGCTTTTATTCCCTTTTGGTACACTTTTGTGTAGTACAGTCATATAGATAAATAAAAACAATAAGATTTAAAAAATTTAGAACCATCAACTAAAATGTGAACCTTTTTTTGTGACAAATTTGTGTCATTCAAGAACATCGGCCAAAATGGACCTGAGCATGGCCCGATATACCATATATATGAAAATATCCGTTATTTTTCCTGGTTATAAGAACAGCAATTAACATAGCGCTGTGTAGAATGTTCTAGAATATTTATTTATTGATTATCATCAACTTACCAGTTCAAATTCATCGCCGTTTTTTAATTATTTTAATTGCTCTGATATTTTTTTTACTTTGCTTGCCTTTAGCTTTCACTCGTCATCTAACATACTATCTTTTGGTCTCACTCAGACTGTCTATACTATTTTAAAAATAACACAAAAATTCTAGTACTATAGAAATAGTACTAGAATAAGTAAATTAGTTGTGTATGTACATTGGACATATAAAAAAACTTGGGTTATCTTAAATGAACGATTCTGAACACAAAAAAATATTTTTTGAAATTATTGTCTGTTTGTGCGCTATGGACTGATTTTGAACGGATTTTGATGCGGTTTTTTCTGTTAGGAAGGTCATGGTCAGACTTAAAATCTGCTGTATGTCTGAATGCATTTGGTTAAGTATAACCGGAGATATGATCAAAAAACGATAAAAGACCGCCGCGCTGGCGTAACCGCGGGCATAATATGTATGTTTAATATTATTATATATTAATAATATGTTATCAAGGTACAAACACTTTTCAGACCATAACATAACATAACTTCACGCGTGTATCCCCGAAGGGGTAGGCAGAGGTATATTACACACCCACGATTCGCCAGTTATGTTTAGGTCCCAATGTAATAGGGGGCTGGCCTATTGCCATCTACCGGGCACATTACTAAGCGAGCGATAATCAACATTTTTAATACACACATAACTACGAAAAGTCAGAAGTGTGTTCCCGGGGCGACTGGGGCACACACTCCCTCCCACACTCGTCTCGGCAGTCCGTTACGTACAACACCCGTATCGCCGCTTTTCAGACTAGGTTCGTAATAATAATGTTCCATACCGGAATGTTCATCTTTGTCATCATCGAATATGTGGAATATATCACATTCTTCAAGGTCGTCCACAGTATCTATGACGGTTTGTTGTTCAGCTTTGGGTATTATTTCCTGTAACTGAAATATTCACACAGATCAGTAGGTAATTCGTATTTTTTTTTAATTTTATTTATAGAAAAAAAAACTACAAAGGTATCTCGCCAAACTGCAACGTTTGATGGCGAGACGCGCTCGTATTTAATACAAAGAATTTATCAATAATTCCTAATGGTTTTTAATATCTGACACATACAGCTTCTAATGAATGCACATGAATGTTTGAAGCGTCGGTAGCTTAGTGGTTCAGGAGCTGACCCTACGATCGAGAGGTCCCGGGTTCGTATTCTGGCCATTACACTATCGGGGTGAACCCACTCCTATCACAAACAATTAAGCTTAGCTGGAGGGGTTAGGGTGAATATTAGTAATTTCGGTTACTATATTATAATAATATTCTTTAAAAAAAAAAGTTCGTTGTTGTTTTGAAACCAGTTTGTAGGTATCATATAATGTCGCTTAACGACCTCCGTCCTCCATGAGCGCAAGCCTGGGGGTGGCAGGTGAGGCCACCTGTCATCCCAGCAGAAGCAGGCCGGGACGGTGGGGCGACTAGCGCCCCTCCCCCAAACCGGGGCAAGACGGGGACACCGTGGTTCTCAAACCCGAGGGGACCATCTCGAAACCGGGGATGGCCCAGGGTCAGTTGGGGTGCAAGGGATATGCTCGATGGGCAACCTTACACCCCGACATCTTTAGACCCGAGACAGCGTGCGGTTTTAGTCGGTTCAAGCCCGACATAACCGCCCCCGCTGGCCGGCGGGGGGTATCCGATATATTTCCATCGTATAATGTTTATTTAACGTTGATTCTCGTCAGCCTGGATTGCTGCATTTAACATTTTTTCGAAACCACGATTCCAAAACAGTCGACAAAAGAAAATACTTCTTCTATCGGAACCTATTGCAAAATAAATAATTTATTATGAAATAATAGAAACGACAAATAAAAAAAAAATCTAATAAGTAACTGTACTTTGATTATTCGGTAATTTTCTACAATGATTGTCTAAAAATGATATTCGTATTTATAATGTACCCGCTCCGCCCGCGCGGAGGTTAGTTACCGTTTTTTGGTCATATCTCCGGTTCTACTCAACTAATTTGCAGTCAAACATACAGCAGATTTTAAAAGTCTGACCCAGACTTTTCTAATAGAAAAAACCGCATCTTTTTTTTAAATTTAGGACACGTCAATTTGACTTCACCTCGCCTGATGGTAAGCTGAAGGTAAAGTCTCCGGAAAGAGGGTCACCATTACATAAACGTACCATGTTAACAATGGTGGTACTCAGCTTGACGGCCTCATTAGAAGAGAGGATTGTCGTCGCAGCACCGCGTGAACCCACCGGTCCCACTAGTGCTGCGACCACAATCCCCCTGCCCGGCTATGCACTTGCTGACCCCTGAACCCAATCAAACCGAAATTGGATTACTATGGAGGGTTTTTCGCAATCGTGCATGGTGGTACCTACCCGGCCGAATTTTGTGACAAATTTGTGTCATCAAATTTCTACCACCAGTGATAACCCAAGTTCTTTTTTAATATCTCCAATGTAAAGACACAACTAATTTACAATTTGATAATAGTATGAGATAGATGGTTTTTTTGATAGGATTTTAATTCGAATCAAAAAAAAAAAAATTTTTTTCCGTTCATTTAAGTGAAAAAAAAAATATTTTAAGTTTACAAAAAATAATTTCTTTTATTATTTTCCAGTGGGTCTCGATAGAAATAGTATTAATACTGATATTGTAAATGGTTTCGAACCTTGTTTTCGAACCTTGTTTTTTAATCTAGTTTTCGAAACTTGGTTTCGAACCTTGTTTTCGAACGTTGCTTTCGAATCTTGGTTTCGAAACCGCGCGAATGGGCTTTTAAGCATCAAATTACAACTACTAGGCCGTATTTATACTCACCTTAGGTTCTTCAACCTGCTTTTCCTTCTTCTTCTTCAGTAGTTCGCTTTCCATAATATCTCTCACACATGACTCTGGTAACTCGTCCAAGAACTGGTATTGATCATCTAGCATGACAAATTGAATCAATAAAATTTTGGAGCCATTAGTACACTAACTCATCTTTTGATTTAGATAGGACAAAAGAGAACATCTAGGACGGGACTTCCCGCGACCAGTCCCTTACAGGGGGAATAATCTGACCAACTGAGTTACCTAGACATGTCACAGATATTCAAAATTCTCCGATGTATTATACGTCTCGGGGCGATGCTGGAGGTATCTGTCGTAATTCTTGCGAACTACGGAAACAATGAATGATGTTGCAATCATTTTTAAACATTGTTTTTAGAATTACGGTAGATGGCGGTACAGTAGATCTGGGACGTGTCTAGGTAGCTCAGTCGGTCAGAGTATTCCCCCTGTAAGGGACTGGTTGCGGGTTCAAGACCCGTCCTGGATGTTCTCTTTTTCCGATCTAAATCTATATGAAACATTGAATTTATAGAAATATAAAAAATGTATGACTGCTAAGTCATACATTTTATTTCTATAAAAAGCTCCTTACATTGAGAGTATGGTCAGCAATATCTGAATGCTATGTACAGCTATTTGTATAAGTATCTTAGCACATTCCAATTTACAGATTCCCTTTGCTCTACAACCAGAGGCATGGCAGTCGAGTGTTGGCCTGCAAAGTCCGAGGCCGTGGGTACGATTCTCTGACGAACCCTGCCTGGGGTTCCATACGTAAAAAAAAAGATAGCTCGTATCTAACCTTCACAAACAGTAGAAACAATATCACTTTCTTTCACGAATTCCTCCCATATCTTCTCTTCGCGTTGCTTGAGCCTTTCTCGTCTTGTGTTCCTCCAAGTCCTCTCTAATGCATCCTATAATATATAAATTTAAAATTTAAAAAAAACCCCGACACATATATTTGCAGATATTGGGTATTTTCCCCACTTTTACCCCCAGAGTTTTTCAGGGCTCAACCGATTTTCATTGAACATATTATTTTGTAATGTGCACGTGATGCGCTTTCATTTGAGACCCCACTCGATTATATTTACAGATATTTGGTTATTTTTCCCCACTTTCACAACTTTCAAACGAACATAACATAACTTACATAACATAACTTCACGCCTTAACACAGTATTTTAAGCTGAATGCATTGCAGCTTCAGCGGTAATGGCCAGGAGAGTGGAAGGCCACTCAATACGCATACTCTCCGACAGCATGGCCGTGCTGCAAGCTTTAAACAGCCACACTATAACATACAACATAAACTCACGCCTTTATCCCCGAAGGGGTAGGCAGAGGTGCTAGCACCCACATTTCGCCATTTTATGTTTAGGTCCCAATGTAATAGGTGGCGAGCCTATTGCCATTAACCGGGCACTTATAAACCTGCGATAAATACACACATAACTTCAAAAAGCATCGAAAAGTCATTGGTGTGTGCCATGGTAAAACCTGGGATCGAACCTGAGACATCGTCTCAGCAGTCCATTACCCATACCACTACGCTACCGTGGTTATACTATAAACTCGGGACTATTATTGGAGTGCCATCTTAATCTGCCACTTCAACAACATAACCTTGCAATGGATTAAGGGCCACAGCAGCTCGCGCGGCAATGATGCAGCAGATGAGCTTGCCAGGAGAGGATCTGACATGGTGGTATTGGGACCTGAGCCCATAATACCGATCCATTTTGCATACCTATGAACCATAGTAAACAAACGAACGAGAGATCAACACAACAGCTATTGGATAAATCTGGAAGTTTGCAGACAGGCGAGGGAAGCACTCCCTGTGCTTGAAAATAGACTGACCAGGCGTCTTCGACAACTGACCAAACGGCAACTGCGCACGGCCACAGCTGCCATCACGGGCATGGCTCCTTCAATAAACACCTTTTTATTTTAGGAATCACCGACAGCCCTCTCTGCAGAGCCTGCATGAGAGAGGAAGAAACAGCGGCACACGTGCTCCTACACTGCCCTGCAACCGCCACTTACAGGATTAAGTACTTTGGAAACACAGATACGCTCCGGGAGATTGCCAGCAGCGTGAATAGCTTGCTGGCGTTCTTCAATGAGTTAGGGTGGATCGAATGAAATGCCCACACCCTAACGCAAAAACCGCGCCTTGTCGTGGAGTTGCGGATACTAGCCCGTAATACCATACCAACTTCACGCCTGTATCCCCGAAGGGGTAGGCAGAGGTTTATTACACACCCACGATTCGCCAGTTATGTTAAGGTCCCAATGTAATAGGGGGCGAGCCTATTGCCATCTACCGAGCACATTGTTAAGCGAGCGATAACTACCATTTATTAATGCACTCATAACTACGAAAATTCAGAGGTGTGTGCCCGGGGCGACTGGGAATCGAACTCGAGACCTCGTCTCAGCAGTCCGTTACGTACGCCACTGGGCTATCGAGTCAAACGACTCAACCGATTTTCATCAAACATGTCTAAAAACACTCGCTCGTAGCTCACCTTTCATACAAAAAAAAAACTAAATTGAAATCGCTTCATCCGTTCGCGAGCTACGGAGCCACAGACAGACAGACAGACAAACAGACAGACACACAAACAGACAGACAGACACGTCAAACTTATAAAACCACTCTTTTTGCGTCGGGTGTTAAAAATGAATAATATATTGTTACGGCTTGCTGTTTACTGCTTTGGCTCTTTAGTTTGCGTGCGATTTCTAGATCCTCGGTTCGATTCCAGAGGCGAGTGTTATTAAGATGTTCTGTTAAGAATTTATCGGTTGCCTAATACTGTAGAAGCATGAACGGTAAATGTCCGTGTAAAATATAGATTCACCTATTCTATCGATGAGATTCAAAACAAGCGAAGACAAAGTCCGCTTGACGACCTCACTCCATATTACGTTGGGCCGAAAAAATATACTTGGTGAAATGGGGATGCAGCTGACACTGAACCGGTGCCCGGGCACCGCGAGTACGTACCGTTTGTCAAGTTGCGTGGCAACATCTCTGGCTCCCCCTGAGTATAACGAAATGTTTACATATCTGCCGATAGATGTCACTGTACAGTGACATAAGGAGATAGTGCACAGATTGGATAAAGTCTATCTATCTTAAAAATTTAGTATCTTATAATAAAAAATAAAATATCCATCAAATATCTTGCTTGTTAGATTTTAGGGCACAAAATCTTTTAAGAATATGTATAAATTCTGCTTTCACTGTGAATCCCTGGCAATACAATGCAAATAGTTCATTATAAAATGCCTAGATGGCACTACGTATACGAACAATTTAAAATCAACAGATATTCCCCAAGTTAACCGGTGTTTTTGCTTAGTATGTTCACAGCTGAAGTAATTACAAATAAAATTATGGATCACAAACCTGTAAGTCCACCAGTTCCACTTTGTCAGTAGGCATAAACGAAAATCCTCGCACATACGTCTCCATTGGCTAAACAGTATTTTATTCACACGAAATTCAATATAAATACAAAAATATTCAGTACGTATCAGCCAAAAAATCGAATTTTTATCACAACCGACATTATGAAATAAAATAAAAGGTGCAATTTGAATTTGACAACTCTAAGGAATAATGCGTTGTCTATTATTTATTGGTAACGAACTATAAAGTTTGAACAAAAAGATCAAAAAACTTGTATCTCAATGTTTGAAACCCGAAAAAATATTCACAAAATTACGTGATATTTATGTAATGTAAAAAAACCACAAGATGTTTCAATTAAACACCAAAAAGGAACTATTTCGTAGTGTTTATTAGTGCACGTCGCAAGAGCCATAAACTCTTCCATGCGTGACAAATTCATGGTTGCCTAGCAACGAAATTTTAAAAACACAAATGCATACAACTCGCTTCTTCGATTCAAATTCTACCTAACGGTCTATTACACACCAATAAAAATAGTGCAACAGGATTGTGTTTCCTATCACACGAATAAATTAAAGACGACCTGATTTGGCTTGACTTGCGTTTGGAAACAGCACCGGTGATATTTTATAGTGTTTTCATGACAAGACTAAAGTGAGCTTTGTAAAGGGTTGGTCATGAAATTAGTAATTATTTATCTCTTATCTGATAGTTAGTGCGCGGCTGTGTGCGCCGTAATGTTACTTAGCGCTCGCCCTGTGCCTGATATGGGAGCACCCTCGGTGCCCACTTTGCAGCCTGGATCGCGCCATTTTCCGCAATGGAGTAGAACTGCAATTTTGACGCTGGCTGATGTGGATGAAGATGAGGTTTTATGTGAGGTGAGTAGTCCATTCAGTTAACAATCTTGTTATATGCTATATTATCAAATGGGGTCTACAGTAGCTGGTCTTCGGCACAAAAAGAAATTGACAGTATGACTTCTTTATCTTCATATTTTCTCATTGAGCTTGTTTATATGTTGATAAACTGGGATGAATAGGAATAAAATGGTCGAATAAATTTTGTAGTTATTTTATTTTAAGTGAAACTATGAACTATTGCATTGCTATAATGAACCTAATCATCAAATATCTAGCCAAAAACCTTCAAGTATCTGAATTAAGTATCTTGAAATTTTTAAAAGAAATTACACAAAAATTTCTAATGGCCATTTTATTCTTACTCAGCCCTTTATCCGAACCGAACTCACCCGTTTTACGGTACTCATGGATATAGCTACCTAAATATTTATAGTTCCAATTCTCTAGGTGCCAAAATAGGTACCTACTACTTCTGCAATGTTTACATAGCCAGGGTGAGTCGGGGTGCGAGGGATATGCTCTATGGGTAAACTTACACCCCGGCGTTTTAAGACCCGAGACGGTGTGTGGTTTTAGTCGGTTCAAGCCTGACATAACCGCCCCCGGTGGTCGGCGGGGGGTATTCGAAGGGATTTCCGCACGAAAAAAAAAATGTACATATAGGCATTCGAATTATCTAAATAAAATTGATACTAACATGTATGTAGGCGAACGTAGCGAGCGCAGTAATAAAAAAAACAATTATCAGCTCTGCTAACAGTCACCACTGCCACCACTCACTTTCACGCAATCACTACTTCGTACCGAAGCGTGATCGAAAGCCGACAGTGGAAACGCGAATAAAACTAAAACTTCATATTTAACTAAAATAAAGTGTCTAATGATCCGAATCTACACAAAGGTGCAGTCAACAAACGGTACAAAATCATTAATCAAACAACAATAACCAAATACCGTAATTTGATACAAACCGGTTAATCGAACCGACTAAAACCGCACGAAGCATCAAACACAGGAGGTCGGCACGAATATACAACGGTCAAACTGCAAAATACTGCAATTTTAGAATAACCGGTTAATGAAACCGACTAAAACCTCACGGGTACAAACAAATCAAATCATACGGTACTTTCAATTTTATAGCAAGTAAACACAAATAAATATTTATTCCAGCCTTCCGGCGGGTCCAATCAAAATGAATAAACAACAATTCTAAGTTAAACAGATTTTTAGCACGTGCTTGTTTCAATAGTCAAATTAAGCCACAATTGACACCCGATCGAAATCGACTAGGAAATATTTTAATTACAATAACAATTTTAAGTGAAAATAGTCCAATGCAATTGCTCCAAAAGGCAGAATAATACCGATAAATTAACATCAAAATGGCGACCGCGTGTTAAGTTTCAAATTGCAAACAAAATTAAACCAATCCGTTAATTATGATCAACAAAAGATCAATCGATTTCAAACAAAATAATACGATTACACAAGCCAAAAAATAAATAAAATTTCAAGAAAATGAAATATATAAGTAGATGGTTAACTAACCTCATTACTGACGGCCAAGGGGGCCGTTTTAGGAACAAATGACCCAGTGATAATGTACCTAATCTAATCCTAGTCTAAAGTATGTTGTGGATGTATTTATACAATTGATTACAAAAATTACAAAAGATTTCACTTTCCTTAGTGTGTGTGGTCAACCGCAACAATGGTTCCAAGTCAAACGGACCAGATGGGAGTATTCACTTAATTTTATAAAGAGATAACGATCTCGTTAATTAATGTTCACCAATTACTCCACATTCAACAAACAAAATCAAACAATGTTCTTCCAACAGCGCGGGGCCAAACCCTCCAAAAGCGCGAACACAGGGTCCACCAACGAGCCAACGAGCTCGAACCATCACAAACGTACTCGACGTACTCCGCGCTCAACTCGCCAACTCGCGTATGTAAAGAAAAAATATGATTGGTGTTGGTCCTATCAATACGCGGTACCAGCGAAGATAGTTGTCCAGAATGATCATGAATTTATATTTTCTTCTGATTCCCTTTTTTTTCGTGCGGAAATCCCCTCCCCCCCCCCCCGCCGGCCAGCGACGGAGGTTATGTTGGGCTTGAACCGACTAAAACCGCACGCCGATTAGGGTCTTCAGTTCAGGGGTGTGTGTTGGGTAAGGGGTGTGTGTTGGGTAACCTCCTCGAGTGTCGCTCCGATTCCGATCCCGCTGCAGTCCGGGGGGAACGGAATCGGAGCGGCCGGTACACCCTGGGCGGCGGTCAATGGCTTCCCCTTCACCCCTTCATAGGGTTGGCATTGATCGTCGGCCAATACCCAACGTGGCGGGAACACATCGCTCTCCGTACTCCTCTGCTTTCAGAGGAGACAGGATGAGCGATGCTGTTAGTGGTGAGATGGCCCAGGGTCAGCCGGGGTGCGAGGGATATGCTCTATGGGTAACCTTACACCCCGGCGCCTGAAGACCGGAGACGGCGTGCGGTTTTAGTCGGTGCAAGCCCGACATAACCGCCCCCGCTGGCCGGCGGGGGGGTATCCGAAGGGATTTCCGCACGATAAAAAAAAAAAAAAAAGGGTCTTCAGTTCAGTTCTCGTTTTCTATTCTCTCTTCTCTGTAGGTAACAATGCGTGGGTAACACTTGGTGTTGCAAGTGATCATTGGCCACAGTAATCACTTCTGCTGCCTACTAATTTTGTTATTTTTTTTAAAGGATATTAGTAACCGAAATTACTAATATTCCACCAACCCCTCAAGCTAAACTTAATTTCTTGTGTTAGGAGTGGGTTCACGTCAGTAGTGTAATCGCCAGGATTCGAACCCGGGACCTCTCGATCGTAGGATCGACTCCTTAACCACTTAGCTACCGACGCTGATTAATTAATTAAAAAAGTTAAAGTCGTCAGAGATAATTACTCCGCCGCATTTATATTTGAATGACTTTACTTGTTACCAACCAATTAGGTTTATTATCTCTTAGACATCAAATCAACTTAATATATAATTCTATCATACAGTCGAGTTGAATTTTTTCTACTCACAAAATGAATTAGTCGTTACACAACACTACCTTGTGTGTTAGTGGTAAGGCCCAACCGCATTACATAGGTACGGCCCGGTACCGTAAGCTACGACACGGTCCCGTCATATAGGACGTAACACCGTAGGATACAGCGCGGTACCGTCACATACGCAGTAGCACCGTCACATACGGCGCGCTACCGTCAGATAGGGCACGGTACCGTCAGATACGGCGCGGTACCGTAAGTTACGTTACGGTACCGTCAGATACGGCGTAGCACCGTAGGATACGGCGTGGTACCGTCAGATACGGCGCGATACCATCAGATACGGCGTAGAAACGTCACATGCGGCCCGGCACCATAACGGCACCTTGCTCTAAAATTTCAAGGTTTTGGGGTCTGTGTTGATGGCTGAACGACCTCGGTCCTCCATGAGCGCAGGCAAGGGTGAAAGGTGGGGCCACCTGTTACACTAGCAAAAGCAGACCGGGGCAGTGGTGCTCTTTCCGGGGATATCAGGGACGCTGTGCTTCCTAAACCCGAGGGGCCATCTCGAAACCGGTGATGGCCCTGGGTCAGCCGGGGTGCGAGGCAAATGCCTCCATCCGTCTGAAGAAGACCCGAGACAGCGTGATGGTGTCAATCGGTTCGAATCCGACATAACCACTCGCGCTAGCTGGCGGGGGATATCCGGGGAGATATCCGCACAAAAAATAAAGTCTGCGTATATGGTTCAGTTAGTCACGACAGGTATACAACACAGAACTGATCCAAATATAACTAATGTAGTAACGAAATAATAATAAAGGGTCACGTTATTTAATGCATGACAGGTCACTGGTCCAATCACCCTTAACCGGTCGCTAGGTAGGTACTCTTCCAATACAAAATGTCGTCGCGATCATTTTTTATTCAAAACCAATTTGCATTTTCATTTCGATTGATGACGTGTTCCAAGAATAGAAATGATTAATTTGACTATGGCTAGCTTCTTATTTACTAATGGTGCTTTACCCTAGCAACTGTAGGCACCCGCGGGAAACAGCTATATTTGCCTCTAATCTTTATGAAAGTGTTAAGGTGAAACAATTTTCTGTTATAAAGCAATCCATCGCCAAAGTGTAGGTACATGTCAAAGTTGAATTGACTAAAACCAGGTCAGTCACAGTCTTCTATGGGGTGTAAGAGCCCCGAACAAGCCCCTCGGGGTCAAGTCAACGGAACTGACGGACGAGGCATTGGCGCAAGTTTTTCCCATTAACATGAAGTGTTGCACCACTTTGACATTTCATTCTGTATTTTTATACGGCCTCTGTGGCGTAGCGGTAGTGCAATCGACTGGTACGACATACGGCGCGGGTTCGATTCCCACTCATTGCAAATATTTGTATGCATTAATATGTCTATTTGCATTGGTCTGGGTGTTTTTATGTATAATATGTATGTATTTACAAAAAAAATTGTATATAAGTAGTTATCCGCTTTCTGGAACCCATTACGCTTGTGGGTTATGGGTTCCAGAATGCGTAATGTTAAACTATCCTTACTTTGGGTCTAGAAAGCGCTGTGTAGTATGTCGTAGAATATTTATTATTTATTTATTATGTATTATTTCTTTTATTATTCATATGGCAGAACATCCTTCACTGAGTCAGCTAGTGTACTATAAAATGCATGCATCAGGGGTTGCATGTCTGTCTGTAGATATACTGCAGTCCATTAAATTAATAACACAGCATTACTGATGTTGAAGGCATTTTTAAATGTCAAATGTAGAATATATTATTAGTTATGAATATAGTAACGCTTTATCATGATGTACTAGTCAAATTATTGACTATTGTAAGTGATTTTTAATATTTTATTGATTCAGTTGCTAGTTACAAAGATATGGAAGTAAAAGTGATCTATAATTAGTCTTATGCCGTCGGACGACGAAGGCCTACTGTCCACGGAGGCGTAGCTTTATAGACGCGTATTAGTCATTTTACTGTGGTGTACGCCAGCTTGCAGCTTAAATACAAAAAAATGCATGTAGGCTTCTTGACGCCTGCCGCACCCCATGTCATACGCCGAGGTGTACATTGTATTTTGTATGTAAGCTACAAACGGCCGTACACCAAGCGTACGATGACAAATGCGCGTCTATAAAGCTACTCCACGGAGGCGTAGCTTTGTAGACGCCTTCATGACGCCGGCCGTACCGGCGGCGGCCGTGTATGGCATACGCCGAGGCGTTCATCTATTTGCTTATCTTTTATATGACCAAGGGAGGAACAGCCGGTTAAGGGCACGTTGTGATATGGTAGGAGATATAGTTAATCAGGTCTGAGTAAGGGATGCTTAGATGGTTCGGATACGTAGAGAGGATGAACGAAAGAAGAGTGACGAAATAGACGCTCCTGGCAAGGGTCGAACTCGTATCTTAATCAGATGAGGGATTTTTTGACGAAAGGTCAGGTCAAGAGTACTAGTAACCAGAGAGCACAAAAGACAATTAAATTATGAAAGTAGAATCTTCTTATAAAAATCTAATGGGGCGGAAATCACACAGTGATTGTCAAACTTCGGGCCAAACTTTGCCATATTTTTATTCAAAATTACAGACCTTAGGCTTTATGCATATTATTCGACGCGTCTTTATATATTGAGCAATAAATATGAAGAAAATGAAATCAAATCAAACGTCTTCGACGTCAAAAATAAAAAAATGTTTTTTTAGGGACAATTTGTATGGTAGGTACCCGAAACCTTGAACGTACAAACCCCAAAATCTAATCAGTTCTTCCCATTAACCAAACAAGATGATTGGTGAAAGAATTTTTTAAATCGGATAAGTGGTTCTTGAGTTATTGCGTAAACAGACATCCAGACATCCAGACCAACAGACAGACCGACACAACAATTTTTTTTGCTTAATTAGACTTAGAATTATGTGAAACGTCGAGAAAAGTGATAAAAAGTGGGTGTAAGATTTTGACTTTTTTTGCGTGACTTCGGTGTCCACCTGGTTGGTGGCCCGAAGTAAAAATAGCACCGACTTGAGTCGGTTAAGTATTTATACCTACTAAAACCTTCTTCAGAATGTCACAAATAGTTTTCTGAAAACCACATCAAAATCGGTTCAAACATACGCAAGAAAAACTCGGAAAAGCATACAGGTCAAACAGTGAACCTCCTTTTGAAGTCAAATTATCAAATGAGGTTGTCAAGCTGAGGGCCACCATTGTAACCTTCTTGATATCTGTAATGGTTACTCGCATTTTTGAGACTTTACCTTTAGCTTACCATCAGGTGAGGTGAAGTCATATTGAAGTGACCATTATAAACAGGTGTAGCGTGGTTCCCAAACCCGAGGGGGCCATCTCGAAACCGGAGATAGCCCAGGGTCAGTCGGGGTGCGAGGGATATGCTCTATGGGCAACCTTACACCATGGCGTCTGTAGACCCGAGACGGCGCCCGCTGGCCGGCGGGGGGGTATACGTAGGGATTTCCGCACGATAAAAAAAAAAAAAAAGGTATCCCAGGATCGTAGTAAGTGGAATGTTGTTATGTCTGCCAATACGTCAATACCTGTACGTAATTATAAAAAGCGGTCAAGTGCGAGTCGGTCTCGCCCATGAAAGGTTCCGTAGCAGCAAGTAACATAATAATGTTTTTTTTTAATTTTTATATTTTAGTTGATTGAATGAAAGGTAAATTGCGGTTTACGATTTATGACGTATTAAAAAAAACTACTTACTAGATCTCGTTCAAACCAATTTTCGGTGGAAATTTATATGTACATCATGTTTTTTTTTTTAGTTTTATTATTCTCTTATTTTAGAAGTTACCCTGTACACATTTTACCACTGTGGAAGTGTCTCTCACGCAAACTATTCAGTTTAGAAAAAAATTATGTTAGAAACCTCAATATACTTTTTGAAGACCTATCCATGTATGGGTTTGAAGAAAAAAAAAATTAAGTTTCAGTTCCAAGTATGGGGAACCCCCAACATTTATTATTATTTTTCTATTCTTGTATGAAAATCTTAATGCGGTTCACAGAATACATCTACTTACCAAGTAACGTACAAAGTTTTAACAGCATAGTTCTTATAGTTTCGGAAAAAAGTGGCTGTGACATACGGACGGACAGACAAACAGACATGACGAATCTATAAGGGTACCGTTTTTTGCCATTTGGCAACGGAACCCTAAAAAAAGGATAATTTAAAAATCCCAATAAGTCTTTAAGAATTGTCCTTAAATAAATCAAGAATTACACAGTTTTATTCTATTAAGGCTTCTCCCATCAGTTTGTAATTGTTCTAAAAACGTTTTGTCAAGGTACTTCCCCGTGCTAAATCACGAAGAAATAAACGTGAGACAGGCTGAAGACAAAAGTTCTCAAATTTCAGTATAACTTACAAACAAGCTGAATTTCACACAAGTTTCAATGGAAGCACATAAATTACTTATAGCGTTCACGAAAATAAGTGTTGAGCTAGTCCACAGTTTGTTAAAATGTTTTTTTTTAACGTGTGGAAACCCCCACGGGCTTCATCCCATCGGTGCCGACGATGGGGAGGGCGTGTCGGAATCGGACCGACTAAAACCACACGGCGTCCTCCCCAAGTGTCCATTGCCCGGCACCCCGGGTAAGCCCTCGAAAGGATAACCCCAGGGTTACCGGCGAACTTTGGCCGCCACCACGGCCTCGCCTGGTGACGGTTTGTTAAAATGTTATAGATCTATACTAATGCATAGCCGAGCAGGGGGGTTGTGGTCGCAGCACTAGTGGGACCGGTGGGTGTCACGCGGTGCTGCGACGACAATCCTCTTCTGATGAGGCCGTCAAGCTGAGTGCCACCATTGTTAACATGGTACGTGTATGTAATGGTGACCCTCTTTCCTGAGACTTTACCTTCAGCTTACCATCAGGCGAGGTGAAGTCAAATTGACGTGTCCTAAATATAAAGAAAAAAAAAAAAAGTAAAGCTGAAGAGTTTGTTTGTTTGTTTGGTTGAACTCGCTAATCAAAGGATCTACTGGGTGTTGGATAGCCCATTTATAGAGGAAGGTTATAGGCTAAATATCATTATGCTACTACCCAGGAGAGCGGAGCAGTAATCATAAATGTCAAAAAGTTTACCGTAAATTATTGTAGAACTGATAACTAACGTGCATGTATGGTACAAATGGGTGCCACGAGGGCGAAGTATGCCACGGGCGAAGCCGGCGAACACAGCTATATGTTGTATTTGTACTTTGGGCATTAGATCGATACTTGCAATACACTTATTAATGAACCGTTTTTGAACATTTAGTAAGTATCAAATTAAGATGTATGTGAGCCTTACAGGAGCAAGCCGTGGCGGAGGTGTGTCGTGTGTGTCCTACACACGCGTGCCTACTCACCGACGCGGGATAAAACCCGACCCCACCAGGCGAGGCCGCGCTGGCGGCCAAGGTCCGCCGGTAACCCTGGGGTTATCCTTTCGAGGGCTTACCCGGGGTGCCCGGCAATGGGCACTTGGGCAGGACACCGTGCGGTTTTAGTCGGTTCATGCACGACATAACCGCCCCCGCTGTCCGGCATCCCCGATTTCCGCACGTAAAAAAAAAGCCTAGCTGAGATCTTTTTTACAATAACGAACATAAGAAAATAATTATTCAAGGAGGTTATGCGCTTACATACATTTCGGTCATTAATTTTTAGGGTTCCGTAGCCAAATGGCTAAAAACGGAACCCTTATAAATTCGTCATGTCTGTCTGTCTGTCCGTCCGTATGTCACAGCCACTTTTTTCCAAAACTATAATAACTATGTTTTTGAAACTTGTTAAGTAGATGTATTCTGTGAACCGCATTAAGATTTTCACACAAGAATAGAAAAATAATAATAAATGTTCTGGGTTCCCCATACTTGGAACTGAAACAAAAATAGAAAAAAATAAATTTTGGAGGTTATGAAATTTTTTTTTTCATCGAACCCACACATGTGTGGTATTTATGGATAGGTCTTCAAACATGATATTGAGGTTTCTAATATCAATTTTTCTAAACTGAATATTTTGCGCGAGAGACACTTCCAAAGTGGTAAAATGTGTCCCCCCCCCACTGCAACTTCTAAAATGAGAGAGTGATCAAACTAAAAAAAATATATGATATACATTACTATGTAAACTTCCACCAAAAATTGGTTTGAACGAGATCTAGTAAGTAGTTTTTTTAAATACGTCATAAATCGTAAACCGCAATTTACCTTTCATTCAATCAACTCACATATAAAAAATTTACTTGCTGCTGCGGAACCCTTTATGGGCGAGTCCGACTCGCACTTGGCCGGTTTTTATTTATACAGACAGATGGTCTCCAAATTCATCAACCAGTTGCGTGCTCGAAACCAGCTGTTTAATATTCTTTATTTACAGTTTGGAAAGTGGATTGTTACCTTCCATAAAACATTAATTCACTTTCAGTGCATGTATGCGGGTATATTTTCTAGATTTCGTTTAGATTAGAATTTGACGACTGTTCCAAAGTAGGCAATTACTTCAATAAAATAAACAAGTTGAATTCCTGAGACGAGCTCGGCCGAATACAAGGGATTTTCGATTTAGCGTTTTTTTTTGCGATTTCTTGCGATTTTTTCTTTATCTTGCAATGGGTGAACCATTGCAAGATAAAGATCCCAGCACGAATCTATTACCGACAACAGCAACTCGATAGCTCATCTCCTTCATACCCAAAACCGTGACAGAAAATTGGCAACGAGGACGTCGACGACAACTCCATAGCAATAGGGCTTTTCTAAAGAAAATCCCTAAAAAGCGTGTGAGTTATAACATGGTCGCAACAAGTCTCTGGCGTTAGTAAAAAGATTTTATTATTCCAATTTTATTTTTCCCTATTACATTGGGACCTAAACATAACTGGCGAATCGTGGGTGTGTAATACATCTCTGCCTACCCCTTCGGGGATACAGGCGTGAAGTTATGTTTATGTTATGTTCAATTTTAGATGGACGGTGGGGCGACTAGCGCCCCTCCCCCAAACCGGCGCAAGATGTGGACACAGTGGTTCCCACACCCGAGGGGGCCATCTCGAAACCGGAGATGGCCCAGGGTCAGTCGGGGTGCGAGGGATATGCTGCAACCTTACACCCCGGCTTCTGTAGACCCGAGACGGCGTGCGGTTTTAGTCGGTTAAAGCCCGACATAACCGCCCCCGCTAGTCGGCGGGGGGGTATCCGAAGGGATTTCCGCAAGAAAAAAAAAAGGTACTGAAAGTTACAGAAACCAGTGAATATTTTTATTTTTTTTGAGTATTTTACTTACTTAAATTCAAAAACGACAGCGCGCCGCGATTCTTTTTTCCCGACTGCGCCGAAGGAGGGTTATATTTTTCGAGAGTATGTAAGTATGTATTTATGTATAATTGTTTGGCACGCTCTGCGGCCTGCAGTCGTTAGATTCGTAGTTACTGTGAGAGTGACACTGGGTATGTAAGAATTATTAACAAATACAAAATGGCGAATTTTCGGCGCTAAAATGTATGTTGCTAAAAAAATATTTTCACTCAAACTTATCAAGTAGGGTATCAAAATGAAGAGCTTTAAAAGATGATTTCAAAAATATATATCATAAGTAAAAAGTACACAATAAAAAATTTAATAAAAAAAAAAACCTGACTACCCTGGTAACGCCGAAACAAGTTTGATGGCAGGCGGGACCCATTTGCAAATGATAATGCAATAAAAAAAAATGGCTTTCGCCTGCTATTTAAACTTGTTTCGGTGTTTTTAGGGTAGTCGGGTTTTAAATTTTTTTTATTAATAATTTTATTTATTTCAACTCTACTATATTTGTTTTTAAGTACCTACATAGGTACCAGAGCGATAAGTAGGCCGGGACGGTGGGGCGACTAGCGCCCCTCCCCCAAACCGGGGCAAGACGGGGACACCGTGGTTCCCAAACCCGAGGGGGGCATCTCGAAACCGGAGATGGCCCAGGGGCAGTCGGGGTGCGAGGGATATGCTCTATGGGCAACCTTACACCCGGTCTGTAGGCCCGAGACGGCGTGCGGTTTTAGTCGGTTCAAGCCCGACATAACCGCCCCCGCTGACCGGCGGGGGGGTATCTGAGGGGATTTCCGCACGAAAAAAAAAGGTACCAGAGCGATATGAACACATTGATTGGTGAAATGTGGGTATTAATTCGACTCTGCCGAACCCTCCAAGGAAAAGGCATGATATTATGTATGTATGTATGTTCGGTTTTAAGATCCAGAGAGCATTGTCGGATATGACAAAAAAATAATAACCGACCTGCGCGCGCGCGGATTCGAGTGCATCAGCTAGTAACTATCTAATAATAATAAATAAATAAATATTCTACGACATTCTACACAGCGCTTTCTAGACCCAAAGTAAGCATAGTTTAACTAGCTTGTGTTATGGGTTCCAGAATGCGGAGAAACATACTTTTATACTTTTTTTTTTTTTGTAAATACATACATATTACACATAGAAACGCCCAGACCAATGCAAATAGACATATTCATGCATACAAATATTTGCACTGAGCGGGAATCGAGCCCGCGCCCCCTGTCGTACCAGTCGAATGCACTACCGCTACGCCACAGAGGTCTTATGTCTTATGTCTACTCGCTGTGCAGGGGCAGAAATCATGCATTATCATAATTTAGGATATACTTAACTGACGCACAGAACTAAGAAAGAACCTAACCATACCTACTAATATGTACTTTTTATGGCGAATATTGGGAGGGGTATATGTACGTCCAGCAGTGGGCTGTAATAGACTAATTGATTGATATAACATCCTACTAATAATATAAACGCAAAAGTTTGTAAGTTTTGCACAGAGATAAATTATAGTCCGGAATAACTCATAGGCTACTTTTTATCCTGGAAAATGGATTGCGGGAACGGGATGAGAATCTAGTTATATGTATTATAAACTTACACCTCTTTTCTATTGAGGTAGGTAGAGACCGACTAGAACCGCAATTCAGCACGACATAACTGCCCCCGCTGGCCGGCGAGGGGTATCCGAGGGAATTTCCGCACGAAAGTAATAAAGTAGAATGTAGGCAACATATTTCCACTTACTAGGACCCTTTCGATACTTTCATAATTATTTTCATACAAGCACGCCGGCTACGATTCTCTTGACCTGTCCTTTCCTTAAAAGTGATAAAAATAACATAACATAACATAAACTCACGCCTATATCCCTGAAGGGGTAGGCAGAGGTGCTAGCACCCACATTTCGCCAGTTTATGTTTAGGTCCCAATGTAATAGGTGGCGAGCCTATTGCCATTAACCGGGCACTTATAAACCTTCGATAAATACACACATAACTTCGAAAAGCATCGAAAAGTCATTGGTGTGTGCCATGGTAAAACCTGGGATCGAACCCGAGACCTCGTCTCAGCAGTTCATTACCCATACCACTAGGCTACCGCGGTAAAAGTGATAATTATTGATATATCCCTAAAAGATTCATGTCTTGAACAATACAATTTGCTTAGTTATTTTCTATTTAATTATTTAAAAATAATTTAATAATAATAATACGACTATCACATTGCTTTGGAGGTTTTATCTTGATTGAGTCAAATCAAATCAGTGTGCTATGTAAAAATAAGCAGTCATTTTTGGCGAACTCGACCCAAAAACTGTACGGTTAAGGTCACATAAAAGTGTCTCCTATAATATTCCTAATGTAATCTGTTGATGGCAAAATTAAGCGATTACCCGAGATTCCGGTGACACGCCATAAAGCCATCACAGGAGTTGGCAGAGCGCCACGAGCGAATAGTGACAGAAACGAAGCCCGTGAGTCAGCGGTACGCGGAACCTGTGTGCGGCGGCGCGATCGATAGATACTGCACCCCTCTTGCCTCCGACCTCCCTCGCCCGCCCTCTGCGCGCCTGCACCTGCCTACACAGCTCCAGCACTCGCCGTCCGAAACACGACAAAAACATGAGAAAAAACTCTTCAAAAAATCGTCAAACCGCAAAAAAGTGCTTTCAATAGTCAATTTAACCGGTTGTGATCGGTTTAGTGGTTCAAGGTCGTTCCGGTCAGCGACCCCGGTTCACTTAGCAAAACGTCTACTTCATACAGTATTAGCGATACGTTACTGTTTATTATTTGTGGTGTACTGTGGTTGCTTTATTTTTAATTATTACGTGAAGTGGGCAAGGTCGTACGTGCGTGCACAAATGTTGAGTATTTATCATTGGGAGGACGCGCGAACTCCGACGCGCTACAGAACAAAGGAGGTGCGCCAATCGTGAGATCCTGAGTGTTCGCAGTGTTCGTACTCCAGTGTGGTGGACACCTGAATCATGGCGTCGAAAGTCCTCGTTCCAGTGGCTCCCTTCGCCAAGCTACAAGTGAGTCTAGTCTATCAGATATTTTTCAGTGAAATTGTGGTCAAAATATAATTCAATTTCCTTGCAGAATTTGAAACCTTGCCAGCTCCCCATTTCGTTTACTTCCGTCTTTAATATTTAAATGACTTCAATAGGTGTTTGTGTATTTATTATTATGTATCTCCATAGTTAGTGATGAATGATTTTAACACAAAGAGGATACATCTTCCAAATCGTTCACACAATAACTACTTATATATAGGTACAGGAAAACGAAAAAAAAAAAAGGTATAGGAAAACCCATTATGCATATCAGGAGGTATTTCCCTAAGAAAAAAAATATCATATCGTTGCCAATATGGTTAGTTATTCGTAATATTAAGCGCTCACAAGTGTATTTTTATTTATGTATACGAACGAAAAGGGAAAACTCCGGTGTCTAATATCTGTCGGAAGAGATTTCTAAAACAATTAAGTTGTGAAGTGGTACTCTCTACTTTTATTTCTGTAATTAGTAAACATTGATAATATATTATGTGTACGTAAACAAAAAATAAGAAATAATCTTACTAGTATTATAAACGCTGATGTTTGTTACTGTTTTACGCACAAACAGCTGAACGGATCTGGCTGAAATTTGGAACAGGGATAGATTATAGTCTGAAATAACATATAGGCTACTTATCATCCTGGAATATGTTCCTATAAGAAGCGGGAACGGGATCAGAATTCCACGCGGAAGGAGCCGCTGGTAACGGTTACTAATAAATATGTCAAAATACATTAATTAACAGACCTATCACATAAATAAAGTGTATTTTTTATTCAAGTAAAGCGTATGTAAGTATACTGTATTCCATAATATACCTATGCGTATTTTGATTGTGTCCAATAAAGTTTGGTCCTATTCAATTCTCGACCTTACTACCTATATCCGAATTTGATCTCTTCCAGATCTTTGTGAGAATGTAAACGATAAAAATCCTTTTCATTAAAAGAAAAATCTTGTTACTTTAAATTGGAAAAGGCAATATTCAGGACGTGAGGTGAACCCGCGGCGGTCTTTGTAAGGGGAATTCTCTACCAAAGGAGCTATTTAGACGGGTCCTGGGTAATTGAAATTCTGCTTTACTTAAGTCTTAGGACAACGAATGAGGCATCCATGTGAATTCTTGAAGATTAGGGAACAGTTAATGATATTCCAATAATTTTAAAACATTCAAAAAGCTTAACCAATGATTTTGATACTTAACAAAGAAATTTTCACTTTTGCAAATCTAGATGTTTTCAAAGAACTTTTTGAAGCAATTAGTATGCAATCTTCCCAGGATGGGACTTAACCCGCGATCAGTCCCTTACAGGGGGTCAACTGAGCTTCAAGTCCCGTCCTGGATGTTCACTTTTTCCATACTAAATCTAGAAGTTTTATGAGATCTTAACCAAATTTGTTTGGGAGCACCACTACGGTATCTTCCTTCTAAATGATTTAAAATTTATTCAAAATTAATGGTTTTTATATTTGTTTGACAATTTTCATTAGCCATCTGTGACCTGTTTCATTAGTTCGCCTTCACAAAAAAATTCGGCCGGGTAGGTACCACCGTGCACAATTGCGAAAAACCCTCCATAGTAATCCAATTTCGGTTTGATTGCGTTCAGGGGTCAGCAAGTGCATAACCGGGCAGGGGGATTGTGGTCCAGCACTAGGTCCGGTAGGTGTCACGCGGTGCTGCGACGACAATCCTCTTCTGATGAGGCCGTCAAACTGAGTGCCACCATTGTTAACATAGTACGTGTATGTAATGGTGAGCCTCTTCCCTGAGACTTTACTTTCAGCTTACCATCAGGCGAGGTGAAGTCAAATTGACGTGTCCTAAATATTAAAAAAAAAGACATTTTCTCAAAGCAAATGCTTGACTTATTAGTTATTACAGAATATACGAATCCGCTTAGTGTATGCCTGTATAATATTACAGGAGCAACCTTTTTTTTTCATTCGTGCGGAAATCCCTTCGGATACCCCCCGCCAGCCAGCGGGGGCGGTTATGTCGGGCTTGAACTGACTAAAACCGCACGCCCGTCTCGGGTCTTCAGACGCCGGGGTGTAAGGTTGCCCATAGAGCATATCCCTCGCATCTTGACTGACCCTGGGCCATCTCCGGTTTCGAGATAGCTCCCTCGGGTTTGGGAACCACGGTGTCCCCGTCTTGCCCCAGTTTGGGGGAGGGGTACTAGTCGTCCCGCCGTCCCGGCCTGCTTCTGCTGGGGTGACAGGCGGCATCACCTTCCACCCCCAGGCCTGCGCTCATGGAGGACGGAGGTCGTTAAGATAAGGAGCTATCTTTATTCCTCATGGTTCCTGGTTTCGTCCGAGGTCCTCCTTGGATCTCCTCCTTTGTCTTAGGCGGCTTTTAAGGTAAATACTATGTTAATAGTAATCTATTTTTCAATATGTTGAAAAATGGACACGTAACGTAATGTTTAATATACATAACAAGTGGAATTTAAAATAAAACTTTTAAAAAATAAACTTTTATTATGTTCTTTGTTAATAAAAATAACTAAAAGTTTAAAATCAAACGAGCCGAAACCCCATGGGGTTGCGTCGTTTCATTACAGAGTTCCTATGACCACCTTCCAGCTCCATCATCCGACCGCTGCTTACCATTGAAATACGAACTACTCGTCAAGACGATTCAAACGCGCCCAAACTCGATGAGATTGTATCGTTTCATTGCGAAATTCCTATGCCCACCTTCCAGCGCCATCATCAGATCAGCACCATGTCATATGTATGTAAAATTTCAGCTCTATCTGTAACCGGGAAGTGGATCAAATTTAATTTGCAAGATTTGATATACTTTATAATGCGGCAGTTTGAAACACATGAGACTAGGCTTATCGGATTATATCGCGTTTCGTTACTTGTTAGTAAGACTAACAATTATACTTCAAGATAATTAGACATTTCAAGATATGAAACAACTCCTATCTCATACTAATATTATAAATGTGAATTTAATTTATTTTATTTAATCTAATTTACTTTCTGTTTGGATGTTTGTTACTCAATCACACTCAAACGGTTGAACGGTTTTGGCTGAAATTCGGTACAGGGATAGATTATAGCCTGGTGTAATACAGAGGAACTTTTATCCCTGGAATAAGTTGCCATGGGTTGCGGGTACCGGTCTGATACCATTCATCGAGAATGGAACCGCGGGCAACAGTTAATAATTAAATATACTTAAGAAGAAGCTGCCTCGCATCCGTGAAGAAGAAGCTGCCTCGCATCCGTGGGTCGTAAAAGGTCTGGGTACAATTCTGTATCAGGCTGTGTGCAATTAGTCTGACATGCCTTAATTTGGTTTATTTTCAGCCTTGAAAATAAACCAAATTAAGGTCTATCCACACGCATCAGGGCTGTGGACTGGCCGTACCCCGTCAGCAACTCAAAAAATATAGCTGTGTACATTTTATATCAACTCGTTCTCACACGGTCGTGCCCGGGCCGGGGACGGATCTTCAGTGCCTGGGCCGACGCGCCCCTCACACGTCTCGGGCATGGTCCTGATTTGTGGATCAAGCTTTATAAGGAGAGTGGACCCTGGGCTTCAAAGTGCAAGCTTTGAATGCAACTTGGATAGTCGTTCGGATAAAGTAGGAGGGACATTCTCTCACTTTTTTTTTTAACGTGTGGAAACCCCCACTGGCTTCACCCCATCGGTGCCAACGATGGGGTGGGCATGTCGGAATCGGACCGACTAAAACCACACGGAGTCCTCCCCAAGAGTCCATTGCCGGGCACCCCGGGTAAGCCCTCGAACGGATAACCCCAGGGTTACCGGCGGACTTTAGGCCGCCACCGCGGCCTCGCTTGGTCGGGTCGGGTTTTATCCCGCGACGGTAAGTTGGCAGGCGTGTGTAAGATACACACGATTCGCCTCCGTCTTGGCATGCTTCTGTAAGGACGGCGAGTTGGCCAACTGCCGTCCTCAGACTCCGGACGTCCGACCACAGACGAGTATGCGGCGCCCTAGCCGCAAACTGCGGAACTCGGGGGGGCAGAGTTCTCTCCCGCTCCCTCTCCGCCGTCCCTTTCGCGCGCATTACCTTGCAGAATGAGGCGGCGGCATGCCTTGCTCTCACCATGGTCTCCAGCGAGAGAACGTCCACGCCCAGGACCGCAACGAGATCCCGACGCTGGCTCGCCCACGCTGGGACATTCCAGCCCTTGACATTAAATTAATTATATGATGAAATTTTGCGAAAATTTACTGGTGGTAGAAATTTGATGACACAAATTTGTCACAAAAATCGGCCGGGTGGGTACCGGCGTGCACGATTGCGAAAAACCCTCCATAGTAATCCAATTTCGGTTTGATTACGTTCAGGGGTCAGCAAGTGCATAGCCGGGCAGGGGGATTGTGGTCGCAGCACTAGTGGTACCGGTGGGTGTCACGCGGTGCAGCGACGACAATCCTCTTCTGATGAGGCCGTCAAGCTGAGTGCCACCATTGTTAACGTGTATGTAATGGTGACCCTCTTTCCTGAGACTTTACCTTCAGCTTACCATCAGGCGAGGTGAAGTCAAATTGACGTGTCCTAAATAAAAAAAAATAAAAAAATGTTATTATTATGCCCATCGGCAGAACATGGTATGTACGTAAATGAATTATACTGTAACAAAACCTTACTTATGAAAGTGTTAGTTAGTTACAAAAATAACAAGTATTAAACCGCGATATAATCCGATAATCCGAATATTCGTGCAAGACCACGGCTCTCAACAAGAGAACGTCCACGCCCATGACCGCAACGAGATCCAGGTGTTGACTCGCCCAAGCTGGACACTCCATTTATGTGTGGTGCACCGTGTCTTCACCGGGATCCTCGCAGTGCTGACACTGCGGCGTTGTCTCCCGGAGGATTCTCTCCACTTTGGTTGCTCCATCCGCACCTTTCATGTCTCCATGAGTTCCTGGCGGAGCTGGAACTGCTGAGCCCTGATTCCTCGGGGCTTCGCGCTATGGCCCCACTCCAGCGCGTCCTTGCGCCCTTAGTACAACGACGCAAAGGCCCTCGCTTCCAGGTTCCATGGAGGGGTCCCGACTAGGAGACAAGCCGCCTCGACGGAGATCGTGCGATATCCCCTTATAACTCTGACGGCCATCATTTTCAATGAGCTGTGTAGAACAGCCACGTTGCGGGCTGCCAGATGTTCCGCCTACACAGGGGCCCCGCATAGGGCCATGCTTCGCACGGCGAACAGTATCATCGTATATTCTGGCAAAATACGAGAGTAATCTTTGTTATAATTAACGCAATATACTTAATACTAAACAGTTTACAGTGATATTGAGCCCCACTAAGACTTTCGAAGTCAAGCCAAAGTCTACCTCACCCGGAAGCCAGTACACCTGCTAAAACACGGACGACGTTCTGGGTTGAGAGGTCAGATGGCAGTCGCTCCCATAAAAGTTATATAAGCCAAATCGAAAGGTAGAAAGGTTCACCGCGGTAGCCTAGTGGTATGGGTAATGGACTGCTGAGACGAGGTCTCGGGTTCGATCCCAGGTTTTACCATGGCACACACCAATGACTTTTCGATGCTTTTCGAAGTTATGTGTGTATTTATCGCAGGTTTATAAGTGCCCGGTTAATGGCAATAGGCTCGCCCCTATTACATTGGGACCTAAACATAAACTGGCGAAATGTGGGTGCTAGCACCTCTGCCTACCCCTTCGGGGATATAGGCGTGAGTTTATTTTATTTTATTTACGAAAGGTAGAAGTAAGCGAACCCCGGGCGTCGAGGTTACAGCCTCAGGTGCAACCGGGCACCACGCTAAGATGACGAATGGATGGCGTTTACAGGTGATATCTGGGGCGGCATATTATGCTGATCTTTTGTCATCTAGTACTTGCTTCGGCAGTAAATATACTAAAATTGGAACGATACAGAGATTAGCATGGCCCCTGCGTGAAGCTAATCGTTAAGCGTTCCACATTTTATATTCGGAGGTAGGACGTCCCCCAGCAAGATGGACGGACGATCTGAAAAAGGTAGCTGGGATAGACTGGATGCGCAAGGCGGAGGATCTGGTGCTATGGCGTAAAATGGGAGAGGCCTATATCCAGCAGTGGACTGCAATAGTCTAATTGATTGATTGATTGAGGGAAATGCAACCTTAGTGCCTGTCCACATCACCACGGCACGATGTCGTCGCCGTGAAACGGTGCATCGGACGGCGTCGTAAGCCGGTGAAATTTCTTCAAAACTTGAAACAGATACATATAAAATAACTGTAAAATTTGTGGTCACAGGCTTTCAACGCCTCATATTTTCTATTGAAATGATTTCCATCACTATTCATAATTAAAAGATATGGGTGCACCCAGTACTGTCTTTTTTCATTTTTCTCCAACTTCCAACGTTTTGTGCGGTCGATATCTACAACGAGACTGCTATTTATCTGGTATTTAGTGAAGAATGTACCGAAAATTTACAAGACACTTTGTAACTTTGCGGCGTCGTGACGTACATTTGTAAAAATGTACGGCAACGTAAATTTCCACGTCACGGCAACGCGCCGCGCCACGGCACCGCACCGTTATACGGCGACGACGCGACGTCGTGACGTGTTGATGTGGATACCTCTGTAGACCCGAGAGGGCTTGCGGTTTATGACGATTCAAGCACGAAGTATGTGTACTAGTGCGTATTTCACCAATAGAAATCCTTTCAGCTTTACTGAGTTCTGATGTTTTACTCAATGAAATTCACTAGCCAAAACTTGATTACGTAGTTAAGTTAAATTAACTCAATAGTTTTTAAAAAATCTCAGAAACTGCTCTTATGCAAAACTATTGTTATCACTAGAGACCGGATTGATCTCTAGTGGTAAGAGTAGTTTAAGAGTCCGGCTTAGATCGGCTTAATTCAATATTGTAGAGCGTTTTTTGCCTAAAAAACTGGCCCCTTATTCTATTTGACACGTTTGGTGCTAACCGACCCGTATCGTATTTGCCGACGCATTTACGTTGGTTTAGTTTTACGCCAGTTCTTTCTTCTATGTTGAACAATTGAAATTCACCGACTTCTCACGTTACCACTATGATTACAACTTACAACAAAAAATACAATAATGCCCCTGAATAGCGTCTACAACACAAGAAAGCGAATAAATTCATAATTATATTCTAGCTTGGAAAAGTTACGCCAAGAATAGCTTACAAACCATATTTTTCATCTTCAGGTTAAGAAAACCCCACCGGAGCCAACGACCAGCGCGTTCATCATCGGCGGGGACCCATTGGCTCGAGTGGCCCACCTGGAACACAGCGTGCGTTTCCTTCAGGAACAGCACAGGCTCATGCTGAGCGGCCTCCACACCGAGATTGAGGCTTTGAGGGAGAGAAATAGAGGTGCGTCACCATCTAAGCGTTGTGCCTTTTTGCAAACGAGGCTTTCGACTCGAACCCCAGGATACGCTAACTTCTCCACCTTCTTATTTGGAATATTATGGTTTTTATGGGTACGACTGCAATCTGACTTCCACACCCCGAGTGGAAAGCGCAGAGCCTCGTACGTCAATCGGTAGGTGTACCGGCTTGCTACTGTTGACTTACCCCAAACGTCTTCGTGGGGCCTCATATACCCAGAAATAGAGGTGAGTACGTACCGGTTTCAGTGAGGCACCTAGATGTAAGCCCGTCACCATCAGGCCACAAGAGTGATTTTTATAGAGGTTTTCATTCTGCCATCCCCGAAGATCGATTACTACTACTTGTTGCCGTGTTCTTCTTCCGGCCAACTAATGGATTCGTAGACAGCCAACCATTTTACCTTTACAGGCCTTTTTTTTTTTTTTTTTATCGTGCGGAAATCCCTTCGGATACCCCCCGCGTGCCAGCGGGGGCGGTTATGTCGGGCTTGAACCGACTAAAACCGCACGCCGTCTCTGGTCTACAGACGCCGGGGTGTAAGGTTGCCCATAAAGCATATCCCTCGCACCCCGACTGACCCTGGGCCATCTCCGGTTTCGAAATGGCCCCCTCAGTGTGTACTATGGTATACACTCTAGGCCATGGTACACACGTGGTATAAGCGTTTTTGTTCTGGGCTAGAAAGAGGAATGGAGCTATATAGGGTGCTGTCACACATTACACATATACCTACCTTTTTTTTTTTTTTTTTTTTTTCGTGCGGAAATCCCTTCGGATACCCCCCCGCGTGCCAGCGGGGGCGGTTATGTCGGGCTTGAACCGACTAAAACCGCACGCCGTCTCGGGTCTACAGACGCCGGGGTGTAAGGTTGCCCATAGAGCATATCCCTCGCACCCCGACTGACCCTGGGCCATCTCCGGTTTCGAGATGGCCCCCTCGGGTTTGGGAACCACGGTGTCCCCGTCTTGCCCCGGTTTGGGGGAGGGGCGCTAGTCGCCCCACCGTCCCGGCCTGCTTCTGCTGGGGTGACAGGTGGCCTCACCCGCCACCCCCAGGCCTGCGCTCATGGAGGACGGAGGTCGTTAAGCGACCTCCGGCGCCTGAGTTGCCTGCGACGCGCGGCGAGCAAGTTGCGGGCTCGGCGGACCGGGAGAGTTCTAAGTCTCTCCCGGGCGCGCTCCGCCACCTCCTTCGCGAGCATTACATGCTCGCAGAAGGAGGCGGCGGCGGCCCACGCGCTCGCGCTCCGCACCATTGCCGCAATCATGCTGCCGAGCGAGAGGACTCCCACCCCGATGGCTGCCACGAGGTCACGCCTCGGCGCCTCCCACGCCGGGCAGTCCGCCAGCGTGTGCAGCCCTGAGTCCTCGCTCGCGTCGCAGTGATGACACTCAGGCGTTGGCTCCTTCCTGATCCGATGCAGGTGGTCCCCGAAGCACCCCTTCCCTGAGATCACCTGCGTCAGTCGGTAGGAGAGGCTTCCGTGTCGCCTCTCCAGCCAATCCTCCATGATGGGCCTTACCGCCGCTATTGCACACATATACCTACCTAATGGAGGCGAGTAATACATATTACAAACATTCTGTATACATAATACCTGGTAAGTAGACTAAGTATATTAGGTTTAGTAACATTAACTTGCAGGTACTTATAATTATGAAAGAAAATGTAAAGTATTTTAATTGAGTTCTTTACAGCAAACACGTAACACATTACGCATTAACAGAAAACTATGAAATTTATGTGTAAATACCGCTATTCATAAAAATTAACTAAAAATACTGTAGCTGACGTCGAATATGTAGAGTGGACAACTTTTGCAATCGTACTAATTTTAAAAACACGAAAGTTTGTGTGGATGTTTGTAATTCTTTCACGCAACAACGTCTGAACGCATCGGGATGAAATTTAGCACAGAGATATATAATGGCCTGGAATAGGATATAAGCTTTTTATCTCTGGAATAGGTTCCTGTAGGTCG